>CM024578.1:50194807-51494015 GCA_014182395.1 Eucalyptus sp. ANBG9806169
CCATCTAGTACAAAACCCACGATCCAAGATATGATGATCTCCTTTTGAAACGATTCGCTTTTTATCCAATTTTATACGATCTCAATCAGCTTCTGTCCAGATCAGGCACGAATTTTTCTGGCGAGACTCCATTAAAGTAAAAAACACCAGATGGGATCTACTGTCTGCATCACCTGCGCCGATCGTTGTTTCTCCCATCGACGTTCTTTGTAGTTCGCGAGTGGTACCCCCCCATCATCTTTGGTCAGCTCTGTCCCAGAAAAAGCTCCAGTTTGGAGGACGCGCAGAGGCTCAAGATCGTCTTTTTGGCTCTGCCCCTGAAGATTTTTTCTTCTTTTACTCTGGAATGATTGGAGCCAAAAAGCAGTAAGCTTTTCGAACCCCATTATGAGGGAAAGGTTTTGTTTATCTTTTCTTGATTATTAAGCAACCGAAAAGGCCGCTCTTTTGTGGTTCGGTGAACAATTCTTGAGTCTCTCGATCTTGATTGCGTTCTATCCTTCGAGTTTTAGCTGATGCATGTGCGTGTTTGTTTTCTTCTGAAGCTGCCCTTTTAGTTTCTTTCTTGGTCGAGAGGTCTATGTGGGATTACTGGGTCCATAACGTCCTTGTAGCGCATTGGGTTGTATTTGATGGTGGTCACTGCAGAGGAGGGAAAGTAATTCCAACTGAGCCAGAATGATTTTGTATGTTCTGTCAAAATTAAGCTTTCTATTCATGCAATTATAGGTGGAAACTATGGGTTGATGAGTTCACCATTGCCATATTTTCAGGGTAGTTGTGTCTTTTCTCCCCTTTGGAACTTCTATCCTCGTATTGATTTTCTGCTGTCTATATTTGATCTGTGCGCAGGATTATATCATGGTGCCACTGTCAATGCGTTGCATCTAAGAAACTAAACTTCCATCTATGCTCATGGGCGTGCATTGTTAACCTACATTAAAGAATCAAGAATTTTGCTTCCATGTTCACATTGTAGATCTGTGTTCTAATAATAAGACTGTCTTCTATTGAGCGACTTTAGTATAACTTAATAACGCGGTGTCCCTACTTATTGATTATGGTAGTGAGCATCTGTAATGTTCCTTTCTCAAACTGTTGGATGAGATAGAAACCCCACATCTGTTCTTCTCGATTCAGCATTGAGTGGCCAACATTCGTTCTGGGAACTTGTTCTAAGTATCCTAAGTAAGAGGCCAAGACAGATTAGAGGTGTGCAGCAAGCCTGATCAGCTGAGTGCCAAACAAGCTATGAGTAGTGCATGTGTCTTATAAGATCATGAAGCTCTGGCAGTGGCCACGGAAGACATAGGGCTATGTGCTTACTTTGCAGTGACATGAGTTTATGAATTAAGACAGTGACATAATTCAGTGCAGGCAAACGTTCTGAATTTTAGCATTCTAGAGTGCAAAAAGAATTACTACTTAATTGAGGGATACATGACAGAGCATACTGTATGAGATCACGATTAAACTTGTGGAGATCACTGTTTAATATTGCAATTATTAACAGTAATTTCCTTATTTATGACGAGCATGATTTTCTGTTATTTTCTTTATCTTTGTTCGTTTCCATTATCACTCCACTCCCAATTTATTTTCTTCTGCAGGATGTCTATTACTGAATCTATACAACTGGTTGAGGCGAAAAAACGTAAACTTGGTAGAGCAAGAACAAATGAAATTATAAGACTATTGTGTGATTTTTCTCCAGAAATTGAATGTTCATTGGTTTTCTTTGTGTAATGTCTAGTGATAATACTTTTTCCTTCCCCCAGGTTGAGATTCATATAGTGTGGTAACAAAATATTGCTCTACCACATGGCTTCAGGAAACATTCGTCTATTTGATGTGCGGAAATCATCAAACTACTGTTCAAGGCTTTCTTTAGTTGTGTTTGTTGCTTTTAGTTTATTTGCAATTTGGATTTTCCTGCCATCATCTTCCACATTTCTGGTCGAGAATCCAAACTTAATATATCAAGAGAATGATAGTTTGGGACACAGAGTAAATAATGGAAGCTTGGGGAATACTCAGATTCAAAGCCAGGATGTTCCAGATGATGATAAAAGGACAGTTAAAAAGGGTTCAGAAGATGCAGGTGAGCAAACCAAGGTTGATTCTGCTAAGACACTGGAGACTGACCTGGAAGAGGAAATATCAGAAGAGAGCACTCCTGGGAAGACTTCCTCTGAGAAAACTTCTGACAAATCTGATATGACTTCTGAATTTGACAATGAAACTGAGGATAGACAGATGAATAACCAACACAAGAGCAATGAGAGTAGAGAGAAACCAAATATGGGAATGAGCAATACTGATGGAGGTCAAAAGGATGGAGAGCAGACATTGGCTGATGAGGAACCTGATTTGGATGAAAAGTTCAATAGATCAAAAGGAAAAGATTCTGACATGGATGATAGTGCCGAAAAACTGAACGCTGAAAATAGCTTAGATGACGTTCAGCAGGACAATAAAAAGGTCAACCAGAATAGCGAGAGGGTCCAGCAAGATCAAGACAATAATTCTGAACAGCCTGCTGCTAACAATAACCTAGAAATCCAGGAAAGAATTCAGGAATCTAATAATCAGTCAGAAAATTTGACTCAAACAACTGCTTCAAATGGCACTTGGTCAACTCAAGTGGTGGAGTCCCAAAATGAGAAGCTGTCACAACAAGATTCAAAGGAACAAAATGACTACACCTGGAAAGTATGTAACACCACGGCTGGGCCAGACTACATCCCTTGCCTTGACAATGTGTATACTGTTAGAAGGCTTCCTAGTACAATGCATTTTGAACATCGAGAGAGGCACTGCCCTGAAGATGCTCCTACGTGTCTTGTTCCTCTACCTGCAGGATACAGGAAGCCAATTCAATGGCCCAAAAGCAGGGATAAGGTTCTTGCTTGTTTTCCCTTTTTCTTGTTTTGGCCATAACCGTCTTCTTTTCTCAGCTGGGAGGTGTTTTCTCTTGTAATTACTTCCTCGGTGGATAATGCAGATATGGTTCCGCAATGTTCCACATACTGAGCTTGCTGCAGTCAAAGGACATCAGAATTGGGTTAAAGTTACTGGTGAATATCTTACATTTCCTGGTGGTGGAACTCAATTTATTGAGGGTGCTCTCCACTATATTGATATGATTCAAAATGTGAGCTTCAGCACCCTGTCAATTGCCTTTTGCTTATGGCTAAAGTTGTTAGATCTGTCCAATATCTACTTAACTCGAACAAGAAGCTTTCTGTTTTGTTATGATTGGTGTGTAAAATGATCCTAGCACACTGATCACTCTACTTTTAATAATTTGACCAAATGCAGTGAACTTTCTTCTGCTTTTGATGAAATACTGCTTCACAGGAACGATTGGCAAGCATGCCAACTGATTCTGACATGGACTAGGGCACTCAAATTATCTTTTTAGTATCTTATTCCTTGATCTACTTCTTTGAACTTTGGATGCATCCCTTCATCTCTCTCTCTCTCTCTCTCTCACATGCACACATGCACACGTTTTTCTGTGGCATGTGCAAGCATGTAAATGTCTGTATTAACGAAAAAAGCTGAGCACATTGACAAATGCATGTATGACTTCTACCTAACCATGTGATGTACATTGACAGATAGATTATATCCAGACTTTAATTTAAAGGTTTGGAGGAAACATCTTACATGGCAAATAATAGTGAGGGATACTAAACAAATGGTTGATATAGAATTTGTATGATTTGCTTTTATATATATTTATTAGACAAGATGGTCAGCTTCTGAATGATTGGGCTTGAAATAAGGGGATAAATTACTTAAACAGAGTATCGCATGCAATAACTCATTTTGCAGGTGAATGCAAGCCATAACATCAAATATTTGCACATAGTATAATCTCATTTATGTAACTGGATGATGCTTTAGTTGTCTCAGATCTCGATTTTTTGCTCTCACTAGCAATTTCCTTCCACTAGAGAAGCCTAAACTTTGTAATAAATTTCTATGCATTGTTATCTGGCCTATATTATTCATGGACTACTTGTCAACATGTGAAGGCAAATCCTGCTATTGCATGGGGGAAGAGGAGCCGGGTGATATTAGATGTCGGAAGTGGTGTAGCCAGTTTCGGAGGTTATTTATTTGAAAGGGATGTTCTGACAATGTCTTTTGCTCCCAAAGATGTGCATGAAGCTCAAGTTCAATTTGCACTTGAACGTGGTATTCCAGCCATACTTGGGGTTATGGGAACCAAGAGGCTACCATTTCCCGGTGGTGTTTTTGATGTTATCCACTGTGCCCGCTGTAGAGTCCCTTGGCATATTGAAGGTCATGATCAGAAATGTTGAAATTCCTCTCCTTCTGTCTTGTAAAAATTCTGATTCCATTTCAATGTGCATTTCAGGTGGCAAACTTCTCTTGGAGCTCAACCGTGTCCTACGACCAGGTGGTTACTTTCTTTGGTCTGCTACTCCAATTTATCGAAGGGACCAAGAAGACGTTGGCATTTGGAAAGGTTGAATATCCTTATTGGGGTGATTATCTAATTGGGATTGTATCTGCGAACTTCATCTTGAATTTCTTATTGTTTCTTTCTCTGGTGATTGCTTGCAGAAATGTCCAAACTGACTGTGGCTATGTGCTGGGATCTTGTCATGATTAAAAGGACAAACTGAATAAAGTCGCCATTGCAATGTACAGGAAACCAACATCTAATGAGTGCTATGAAAAGAGACCACAAAATGAGCCTCCACTCTGTGATAATTTCGATGATCCTAACTCAGCTTGGTACATCCTTTTTTATCTTCAGATTGGATTTGTTGCTAAGTAATACTGCACCTGTTGGTTTATTTATTTTTATTATTATTTTTTTTTTTTTTTTGGGGGGGTGGTGTGACAAGCTCTGTAGTGCATCTTCTAGATAATGTACTTAAAAACAGTAAAAATTTAGCTCATCAATAGAAACAAAGTCACAAAGAAATAAACACATTACTGCCATGGGGAAGTCAGAGGAGGGTTGCTATGTAGTTCCCCACCAATGGCTTCATTTGATGGGCCACGCAATAAAACTAAGTAATTTGATTTTCACAAGCAAGTACCTCATGTCTCTGGTATGATGATTGTTAGACTATCAGTAAAATGATCCATAGATTATCTCAACGGGATTTCTTTCCATCTTTCTCATTTGTGAATCTCTTTTCTCGACAATTGTTTTGTAATTACTTGGGTTCAGCAAGTCATTCAACTGGTTACCTCCAAGAAAATGCATATTGAGGACACGCAAGTTTTAGAGAGCAGGAGTTTAGGCAATTAAGAGCATCACCAGAAAATAAGTCACCTTTATATTCTGGTTCTGAAGAAGTGCTCTTCATGCGTGAGCAAAAGTACTTAGGCATAGAAGGGTCTCCTTTGCTACCAAATGTTAGGTTAACTGCCTCATACATTGATGATCCTAATTTGAATGACTCCAGGAATGTGACGCTGCAAGCCTGCATGCATAAAGTGCCTGTGGACATGTCAAAGCGTGGGTCCAATTGGCCTGAGAAATGGCCAATACGTTTAGAGAAACCACCATACTGGCTGAATGAACTCGGAGTATATGGCAAACCGGGCCAAGAAGATTTTACTGCTGACTACGAGCACTGGAAAGATATTGTCTCCCACACATATATGAATGGCATTGGTGTCAGTTGGTCTTCTATCAGGAATATCATGGACATGAGAGCTGTATATGGAGGGTAAGCTACTCCTTTTGCTTTGGCCATGATATATAAAAGGAGTTTGCTGTTTCCATTTGATATGTCCCTTCTGCGCATTCATCATGACTTTTAAAGAGCATCAACTTTCTAATGATTTCTGTTCTTATGGAAAGGCCTCTGAATGCACAATCTTTTCCTTCATTTTGGTGTTACATGTATATTTGCATCATATGTTTGCGTTCTTGAGTCAATGTTTCTTTTGTTCTACTTGTAGGTTTGCTGCTGCCCTCAAAGACTTGAAAGTTTGGGTGATGAATGTAATCCCGATTGAATCTCCTGACACACTTCCTATAATATATGAACGCGGTTTATTTGGCATGCACCATGATTGGTGTGAATCATTTAACACCTACCCAAGATCTTATGATCTTCTCCATGCAGATAATCTCTTCTCCAGTCTCAAAAAGAGGTTTTTTTCCTTTCATTATTGAGTCATTCCATTACTTCATTCTGAAGGAGGAAAAGACTCCTTAATATGCTGCTGCTTTTCTTGTGACAGGTGCAACTTGATGCCAGTTTTTGCAGAAGTTGATCGGATTCTGAGGCCAGAAGGAATTCTCATTGTCAGGGATAATGTGGCAACTATAGCTGAGATTGAGAGTATCGCTAAATCTCTGCAATGGGATGTCAGATTCAGAGACTCAAAAGACAATGAGGGGTTGCTCTCTGTTCAGAAGACATTTTGGCGTCCTTTAGATGTGGAAACAATTACTTCAGCAATAGCCTAAACACACTATTGGTGTCAGTTTTTTCAGAAGTTAGCAGCCATTTTGCCAGCGTAGGCTCACAAGGTATCCTTATTTTCCTCCAGAATCTTTTTTTTCCCCTTGTTCAGGAAGTTGTTTCTGATTTGAAAGGATGCATTGTGATACTTTTTTTAGGATGCGCAATAGGATAATTTTTCTCTGTTATTGGAGCATCTTTCCATTTGACTTATGTGGTATAATTTGTGTTTGACTCATTTCTTCAGAAAAATTGGTCATTGCATAAACATTAATTCTATAAGTCAGACGAGGCAATCGTCAATTTTTCCATCTTCCCTTCCAGCCTCTATAACATGTTCAAGCCATACAATTCTATTCTCATTGCAGCACCAAGCCAATCTTTTGTCTTGGACTTGATATATTTTAAATGGATGAAGTAAGGCATTTCTATGTGATCAAGTGTGCAAGGTTTTCTGTTCTACTGTCAAACTGTCCTTGTTAGGTTTTAGCGACTGTTCTTTAGTACTCCTCAGCTTTTGGTGGACTATCTGTGTTCACATGATGTGAGCATGATTCTAAAAAAGTGAGAGGTGAGCAGTTTTTTTAAAACACTTCCAATTAGATCGAATTATTCTAAACTTTTTCACATGCAAATGGACAATGCAAAGTCTCATTTAGATCTCTGAATTCAGGCTTGTTTATTTGTTCATTTTGTTATTATCATAAGCAAGTTTAATGCAAGACTGAAGGATATAGGATGAAGAATTAGTATATATATTACTCTGGTTCATAGCCTGACATGCTTACTTGACTTCATTGTACGGCAGTGGCATCTGCTCTGCTTCTCCTTCTCAATATCATCATCCTCATGAGAACCTTCTGAGTGATTGTTGGAACCAGGTTTGGTTACTTATGTGCTTTAGAATCTCAAGTCTAATTTTGCTTCTCTGTTGTGTGCAGCAGATATACTAAACATCACACGCTGAATTTGGATAATATGAGAGCCAAGCAAGGTGTTTTGGTGACTTGAGCATGTACAAGAGCACCAGTAGCATGTCACCAGGCTGTTGCTGCTCTATCTAAATGCTCAATCTCGAGGTTTAGGCGATCGTGGTAATTTCTCCGCAGGTGGCACCCGTAAATGAGATTTTAGGACTGCCATTTCACAAGATGGACCACATCTTGCATGCGAAATTCATGTCTGGACACTATTGTTGGTGTTGTAAGAATTGGTAAGAAATGCATGGTTCTGTCAGCCCTTTCAGGAGAGATTACTGTGATTGAGATGTCATGGTGGGGATGGGGGCTAGCATTTTGACATTGATAAGCTTTCGGTATATGACAGATACCTTGGTTTTCATTGTCCATTGCTGATTTTCATCATCTTTTTATTTGTCGTTCTTTCTGACACGTCCGACCGTGTGGGATAAGCATATACGATAAACAGAATGGCGCAACCGTAAATGGGTTCACCCTGTTTCTGCGATGGAAAATTGGGGCGTTCTTCGGTGATCTGCTTAGCCATATGAGCATAATGCACCCTCTTTAGGCAAAAGTAATGTCAACTCAGTCATGTTAGTAAGTCGATCACATGTAAATTATCTCAGTTTTAATTCTAACGTTAATTTTATTTTCATGTTGAAGTAATGGCTTTCCAAAAATTTCTGTTCTCGCGAACTATTTTGAGAAGGTGATTTTTTATTTATTTATTCTTGGTTTAAGTACACTTTAGGTCCCCTAATTAATGTTATTGGTGCAATTTTTTCGGATCGTTTTTATAATCGAGTCTGTTTTTGATAATGGCTATCGACTTAACACCTAAAAAATCAATGACTCGACGTTAATGAAACAGCCAAAATTCTTAGACTTTTTTTTTTTGGACAACAAATTCATAGACTTTGAGAAAGGGCTTGTTGCCCGTGCGACCGCAAATGTTCATTCTACTTGCCCAACTCAACCTCACTGTGGATGACGTCGTTGTTGCAAGAATTGGAGCTCAGGAAAATTAAGGAAAAGCAACGTAAATGTTCACATTGGCTGAATTTTATTCATTGTGTCATTCAGTGGCCATCTTAGTTGGATTTGATCAGAACTGGTGTCGAAGGAACTTGATTGAAAATTTTGTGAAAGTAAAAGGATTTAATCAGATAAATTAATAGTGCATTGATTTGATTAGAAAAAAAGCATGAGAGTACATAAGCAAAGGATAGAATAATTCCTTAGAGAACTAGCACTAATACAGTGGAAATTGGCTTGGGCATTAGGAGATATTCAACTCCAGAAAAATGGACGTCACCTGTTCAACTTTTGGGGGCAAAACCACCTAAACATGCCAAAAGCCTAAATTTAACCAGTTCGTGAGGCTTAGAGAGTGTTGCATAAACTTTCATGTAATTGGCCAACTATAACTTATGCCCTGGGATTATAAAAAAAAAAAAATTCTAATAATGGTGTATTTATTAAAGTTTAGGTATTCAGAAACCAATAGTGTTAAGTACAAAACATCTATTTAAAAAATTATTAGGGATGGGTGCACCCAGTAATTCTTAAACTCGTAACAAAAATACAATCAAATATTAAGATTTATCTAAAAGGTACAATAAAAATTATTAGTGATGGAAAGAAGAAGAAGACATTTGTTTTAGAATTCCTTTCCATTTTATCAAATTGAAAAGTTATGTATCAATATTGCAACAAAATCCTAACTAAAATATGGAAAAAAAACCGGCCTAAGAAAATATTTATTACAAAGAGTAGAGTTAAGAACAATGCAAAGGAATCTTGATTCTAATCATAGGCATGAACCACATGTTCTGACAATACTTAGAGGTTCACCTTATGCTACAAAAAGGTTTTTGGAAAATAAGATCAATCACCAAATCGATCTTCAACATATAAGATATTAAATTAATCACAACATGAAAAGGAAAAAAAAAAGGTTAATATCCTGAAAAATCCCAAACTGATATATTTGTGACAAATTTATTCCAAACTATTTTTTTGACCACCAAAAACCCCAAACTGATATATCTTTGACAAATTTACCCCAAATTGGTACACTTGTGACAAATTTACCATATGTTAGTTTTCGTTAAATTTTAATTAAGTTAAATGATACGTGACAATTGATTGGTATACTTTACACTCCGTTTGTCACAATTTACAATTTTTGTGATTTTTTTATGGTATTAATTTAATTTAGCGGATGGTATAATTATTATAAATTTACTAGTTTGAGGTTTTTTGTAGTCGAATAAATTAGTTTGGGGTAAATTATTATAAATGTATCAGTTTATGGTTTTTTTATGGTCAGTCGGAGTAAATTTGTCATAAATGTACCGGTTTAGAGTCTTTTATGGTTAAAAAAATAGTTTGAGGTAAATTTGTGACATGTGTACCGGTTGAGGGTTTTTAAGGTATTAACCCAAAAAAGGAAAAAAAATGTAAGCCGTGCCTTTGCGCTCGATCTACGCTTCGTCTATTCAAATCATGGGGAGTCAAATTCAACCGACAAGGAGAAATCATCGGCCGGCACCATCGTTCACACTGCTTTTGCAAGACATCAGACATCACTCCCGAACCGGAAGGTTTCGTCCAGCTGCATCGACGGTCGTGCGGAGACGAGATCTGGGTCGACGTCCTCCGCATTTCTAGGAGCGGGGAGCACGGACGCGCTCATTGGCCCGGCTCGGTCGCGGGGAAGCTCCCGCTTCGCCCGCCTGTGACGTCCGTCTCTGAGGATCTACCGGCGTAAAAGCCATCGGAGGCCGAGAGGCGGTACGCTTCTTCGCTACCCATCTGCGAAACGTTGCTGATCTCTCATTTCCTTCGTGATGGGTCGACCAAAGGCCGCTCCTTTTCTCGGTTCTGTTGTAGAAACCTTTGTGACGCTTGAATCTCGACTGGGGTGATCTGCAAATCTTTATTTTTTTGGTTGCCCGTTGGTTTTCTCCACAAGCCTGTCTATATTAGTAGTTTCTTGGTCGAGGGTCTACGTGGGATCGGTGTGGTTCCTGGGTTTCTAACGTACTTGTTATGCTTTTGGCTTGTATCTGATAACTCAGGCGGCAACACAGTCTTGGTTCTTTTGGAGCTGTTGTTTCTGCCCTCAATGTGGGGTTTTCTGCTGGCTGAATTTAGAATTTGCCCAGATTTAGTCCATTTTGGTGCTTCTATCATCTTATAAAACAATAAAAAATTTAGACTTTGCGGGACCAGATATATTTAGACTTTGATACATAATAAATTGTCCATCATTTTTTTATAGACAAACGAATGAGGTATCATATGCATATATGCAACGAGACTGGACTGTCATCTATGCTCATCGGAGCAAATCAATAACCTCAATCTATGTATGACAACTCAGCCATTTGATTCTATATTTGCCTTCTAGATTTGCATACGTGTAATCGATTTCTACCTTTTGAGTGACTTTAATCTTACCTTTGTTGATCTTTTAGAAAAAAATGAGACGTAAGATCTGTTTTTACCAATTTAGTATCGAGCAAGATGCACCCTGTAAACTATGGCTATACCTGATCAATTGAGTGCCAAACAAGCTATGATTATTGCACTAAGAATGCTGTGTTGGTGTAGGAAACTTTGGCAGTGGAGCGTCCAGTGACATATGCCAACATCACTTAGCTGAGAGGTCCATTTTGTGAATTAAACGCATTGACATAACTCATACTGGAGCAAACATTTTGCAGATTATGCATTGTAGAGTGCAAAAAAACCTATTACTTAGACAGGGACAGAAAATAGGCAAACAACGGCATAAAGCAGAATCTATAACCTGTCAGAGATCCAACCTACTTTATGCGAGCAATTTTGGCTGTTAGCACAATTCTCTTTTACTTTTTGCATTGATTTCCATTTTGCTTCAGTCCAGAACCATTTTCTTCTGCAGCATGTCCATTAGTGAATTTATAAAACTGTCATGTGATTTGCTAGAAAATGAATGTTCATTGGCATCCTTTGTGTAATCTCTAGTGATTGGACTTTCTTTTCTCACAGATAGAGGTGCTTATAGCTCAGAAAAATATTTACAGCACTAGCACATGGCTTCAGGAAATTTTTCTCTTTTGATGTGAGGAAATCATCAAATCACTGTTCGAGGCTTGCTGTAGTTGTGTTTGTCGCTTTTAGTTTATCTGCGATTTGGATATTCCTTCCATCTTCGTCTACGTTCCCGGCTCAGAACCCTGACTTGCTACATCAAGAGAATAATAATTTGGGACAAAAAGTAACTGATGGAAGCTCGGGGAATTCTCAGATTCAAAGCCAGGATGTTGCAAACAATGACAAAAGAACAATTGAAACAGAGTCGGGGAACACAGTTCAGCAAACCAAGGCTGATTCTGCTGATACAGCGGGGACTAACCAGGAAGAGAAAATACCAGAGGAGAGCACTAATATGAAGAGTTCCTCAGAAAACAAACCTGAAAAATCTGACATTGAGGATGAAACGGAGGATATACAGAAAAGTAACCATCACAAGGGCGTTGAGACTGGAGAGAAACCAAATATGGAAATGAGAAATACAGATGGAGGTCAAAATGGTGGAGAGCAAACTATGGCTAGTGAAGGATCTGATTCTGATGAAAAATTAAATAGCTCAAAAGGAAATGATTCTGACATGGATGATAGCACCAAAAGACTGAATGCTCAGGATAGCTTAGATGAGGTTAAGCAGGAAGAAAAAGAGGTCAATCAGAATAGTCAGAGGGTTTGGGAAGATCAAGACAAGAATAATGAACCACAAGTTGCTGACAATAACCTAGAAACTCAGGAAATGCTTCAGGAGTCTAATGATCAGTCAGATAGTTCGAATGAGATAACTGCTCAGCAAGAGTCAATGTCTAAGGAACAGAATGACTATGTCTGGAGAGTTTGTAATACCACGGCTGGGCCAGACTACATTCCTTGCCTTGACAATGTGTATGCTGTCAGAAGGCTTCCTACTACAATGCATTATGAACATCGAGAGAGGCACTGCCCTGATAATGCTCCTACCTGTCTTGTTCCTCTACCAGCAGGATACAGAAAACATATTCAATGGCCTATTAGCAGGGATAAGGTTCTTTTATTTCATTCATTTTTTTCTTTTTTTTCATTAACCCCCTTTTCTTGTAGTTCTTCGGTAATTATAGTCTGTGGTTGATGCAGATATGGTTTTATAATGTGCCACATACCGACCTTGCTAGGGTCAAGGGAGGTCAAAACTGGGTTAAAGTTGCTGGTGAATATCTCATATTCCCTGGAGGTGGTACCCAGTTTGTTCATGGCGCTATCCCCTATATTGATCGGATTGAAGCTGTGAGCTTTTACACCATCTCAATTGGCTTTCTCTTACCCTAAATTTTTACCGCACTTATATCTGCTTAGCAAGGACATGAAGCTTTCCTGTTCATGAAATAATTCTGATGTTTGTTTAAGCCAAATAATCTATTCTTTTTCGGTCTGTAGTTTATGTAAATGTGTGTCTTGATGAGAATAGCGAGGCATAATACCTACATAGTATGGAACTTCTACCTGATCAAGTGGTGGTATTATAACACATGATGTCTAAAGGACTGTGCTTTAGAAGTTGGAAAAATAGGAAGGGGAAGAGATGCTAAACAGGCCAATATAGGTGTTTCATTTTCACACTTATTTACTGGACATAATGGTTAGCTTCTGTACCTGTGGCTTCCAATTACTCCATATGATGAGAGGTGTGGCATGTATTGAAGTTTGCATGCGATGGCATATTTTGTGGGTGAGAGTAAATGAAGTGCCAAATATGTGGATGTAGGTAGGTCATGTATTGGAAGGATTCTTTCACTGTTGTTTAGTTCAAATGGACCATAGAGGTTTTCATCAAATACAAATTGCTCGATTATTGAAGTGCCTCCTGCATTCTCTAATTCCTATGACAATTTTTAGTAAAGGCGTCACTTTTGCTAGCACTTTTAACTATTTTTTTGTGACGTGTATAATAACCTACTGTATAAGGTCAGTTATTCCCCATTGCTTATTGGATCATTAAAGTTCACATTCCTGATGGCTATATTTTACTGTCTCAAATCTGGGTCATTTGCACCCATTAATGCTTTCCTTCTAGTAGAGAAGCCTGGACCTTTTAATAAAATTCAATCTGTTATAATCCAAGATATTTTGTTCATGGACTTCTTGTCTTCATTTGCTTGTAGGCAAAACCTGCTATTGCATGGGGGAAGAGAACCCGAGTGATATTAGATGTTGGATGTGGTGTTGGCAGTTTCGGAGGTTATTTATTTGAAAGAGATGTTCTTACTATGTCGTTTGCTCCCAAAGATGAGCATGAAGCTCAAGTTCAGTTCGCACTTGAACGGGGTATTCCGGCCATGCTAGCAGTCATGGGCACCAAAAGGCTACCATTTCCTAGTGGTGTTTTTGATGCTATTCACTGTGCTCGCTGTAGAGTCCCTTGGCACATTGAAGGTCATTTATATCTGTGCCTGTTGACATTCTTCTCCTGCTCTTGCGCGAAATCTGAATTTGGTCTCAATGCATGTTTCAGGGGGCAAACTTCTCTTGGAGCTTAACCGCCTCTTACGGCCAGGTGGTTACTTCGTTTGGTCTGCTACTCCAATTTATCGAAAGGGTCTAGAAGATGTTAGCATTTGGAAAGGTTGGTGTGGTGTACATTTAATTGAGATGGTATACTTAGAACTTCATCTTAGATTGCTCATTGTTTCTCTCTGACAATTGCAATGCAGAAATGTCCAAACTGACTACGGCTATGTGCTGGAGCTTCACTTTGATTAAAAGGAAGGACAAACTGAACAAAGTGTCCATTGCACTGTACAGGAAACCAACATCTAATGAGTGCATTGAGAGTAGAACCAAAAATGAACCTCCACTCTGCAATGACTTGGATGATGCAAACTTAGCTTGGTACATTTTTCGTAATCTTAAGATTTGGTTTGTTGCTAAATATTACCATACCAATTGGTTCTTTGCATGCTGGCTGTGGAGTGTATCTGCTTGTAATGTACTTATAAGAAATTAAAAAGTTAACAGATCAAACTTAAGCAAAGTAAGAACAACCTAAACTAATTCCAGAGGGCAATGAAAGGACAGTTGCTACCTATCTTACAACCAATGGCTTCATTCCAGTGACTGCAAAATTATCTTATGTCACACTTCATGATTTTTAGATACAACGTAAACTAATCATTCATATATATGACTATGTGTGTGGGTGTCTTTCTACTCCATCTAAACTCGAGGGGCTTCTTTCTAGCTTTCTCCAATGACAATTTGTGACAAATAAAGGCAACTCCTGGTTTTGCAATGCCTTATCATCATTTAGTCATTCAAATCGCTTCTAAGAAAAATGCATATTGAGGAAGGGAAATTATAGAAAGAAGAATATCACTCCACATTTATGCATATTGAGGAATGGAAATTATAGAAAGCAGAATATCACTCCACATTTGGTTACCCTTACGTGGTGATTCTAGAGAAGTGCTCTTCATCTGCAAGCAAAACTACTTTTCCAGAGAAGCATCTCAAACAGTAAAAAGTATCATATCTAGTGGTGATATTGCATTTTGCTGATGTGGTATCACTCAGCTAATCACGTCCCCCATTTTGCTTGCATGATAACTGCCAATTTTTCAAATTTCGAAATTTGGAAGGGTTTGGATAGCTGGGTGGTACCACAAGACATATGGTTCACCATTTTTTCTCATATGGCCTTAAGGGTGTAAATCTACTACAGAATATTAGTTTAATTGTCTCTTATATTCATATTCCTATTTGAATGACTCTAGGAATGTGACTCTGCAAGCCTGCATGCATAAGGTGCCTACAGACATGTCGGAACGTGGGTCTCAATGGCCTGAGAACTGGCCGCATCGTTTGGGAAAACCACCTTACTGGCTGAATAATGTCGCAGCAAATGGCAAGACGACCCAAGGAGATTTTACTGCTGACTATGAGCACTGGAAAAATATAATCTCCCAAACATATCTAAATGGGATGGGTGTCAGCTGGTCTTCTATTAGGAATGTCATGGACATGAGAGCTGTCTATGGAGGGTAAGCTACTTCTTTTGCTTGTGCTAGGATTGGGATAGGAATTTGCTATTTCCCATTTGAGATGTCCCTTCCTCACTTGATTTCCATTGTTTTGGTTGAACTTGCAAGTGAAAAGGTAGTAACTATGCCTTCTGTTAACACACACACACACACACACAAATATAGATATATTATCATTTGGCATCAATAGGATTAGTTTAGTAACTAGACTAATATTATGTGCTCACCACCCTTTCATATGAATGTTCCTTTCCTTGCAGAAAATTCTCAGACTAGAAATTTGTTTCTCATGCTGGTATTATTTGATTGTAAGTACATATATATATGTACACATAATTTTACATTCTTATGTCAATATTTCCTTGTTTTGACATGTAGGTTTGCTGCTGCGCTTAAGGACTTAAAAGTGTGGGTAATGAATGTAATCCCGATTGACTCTCCTGACACACTTCCTATAATCTATGAGCGTGGTTTAATTGGAATATACCATGATTGGTGTGAATCATTCAACACCTACCCAAGATCATATGATCTCCTCCACGCAGATAATCTCTTTGCCACTCTCAAGAAGAGGTTTTTCTTTTCCACTCATCTCTTGAGTCATCCCATTGCTGAATCCTTCAGGAGGAAAAAATTTCTCATTATGCTGATGTTTTTCTTGTCACAGGTGCAAGTTGGTGCCAGTTCTTGCTGAAGTTGATCGGATCTTGAGGCCAGAAGGAATTCTAATTGTTAGGGATGATATGGAGATTATATCTGAGATTGAGAGTATGGCAAAATCTCTGCAATGGGAGGTCAGATACACACACTCAGAGGACAACACAGGGTTGCTTTGTGTTCAGAAGACATTTTGGCGCCCTGTTGATGTGGAAACAATTGCTTCAGCCATTGCTTAAGCAAACGATTCACTTATGTCGTTCTCAGAAGTTGGCTCATGTTGCTGGGATTAGTTTACAAGGTACCCTTATTTTCCTTGAGGATATGTTTTCTTTGTAAATCAGGAAGTCATTGCTGAACTGAATGCACATGATGCAATACTATTCAGAACAGGCAATGCTATGATTAACCTCAGTCATTTTAGCATCTTCTCGTTGACTCATCCATACAGAGCTTAGTTGTCCGATTCATTTCTTTCTGAATATTTTCGTCTTTGCATACATTAAGTTAATTTAGAAGAGGCAATGCATTATTTTTAGTCTCCTCCTGTATAATATTTTTAGGCCATGTGTACCTGTTCTCACCACAGCACCAATCATTTTTCTTCTTGAACTTGTACATTTTTTATGGCCACATTAAGGTATTGTTACGTGACTGAGTATGCAAGGCTCTCTCTCCTACCATCTAATTGTCCTTGTTAGGTTTTAGCTACGACTCTTATTTGGACTCTTCAGTTTTTTTGGCGGATTACATGCATTGATCATTATTTGAGCATGCTCTCAGGAAAAGGGAAACTGGAGAAGTTTTTCATCTCACACGTTGGACTAAAGGGCATTACTCTCAACTTTTATTGCGTGCAATTGGATAATTCAACAATGTCAATTAGATCTCTGAACTTAGGCATGTTCGTTTATCATTTTGTATGATCACAGTCAACTTAAAGGCAAACTTTAAGGATAAATAGTTACAGTGAGTATTCAATGTGTTACTCTAGTATATAATCTCATACGCTTTCTTGACTCCATTTTATGGTCCCCTCCCCTTCTCCTTCTCCAGCACCATCACCAATCATCACCATGAAAGCCTTGTGAATGACAGTTCAAACCATGTGAGGTTATTATGGGCTTCGTATTATGAAGTCTAATGTTGCTGTCGAATATGTGCCAGCAGATTTACCATCATACATTGAACATGGATCAAATGAGAGGCAAACTAGCTGATTTGAAGACAGGCACACACAAGAGCACCATTAGTATTCCATCAATCTGTTGCTGCTCCATTTGATTGCTCAAGTTCGAGTTTTGGGTATGTAATGTAATAATTTCTCACCAAATGGGACTTCCATTTCACCAGATGGAGCTCATTTTGCATGTAAAATACGTCTTGTTAGATTTTTGTAAATGTCCTTTTTTGCGTTTATTCAGCACCTATTCGACATAGACAACTTTCATAAATTCAACCTTATTTATACAAAGTAACAGATTGAGTAGATAAATCTAAGGTTCACGCTGCAAAATGCAATATTCCAGTACAAGTAAGACCATAATAGTTCTATACATGATCTGAACTTATGCAGGATGACCGGTTTCTGCATATGTTTGGCTTTCTCGACTTGGACATTTTGTTACCTTGAACGACCATGAGCAACAATATTAAGTGTTTGATTTGGTCAACCAACTCAGAACCCCTCTACTTTTGGATGACAATTTTGCATTTTTTGCCCTTCATGTCATCATTCTTGCTTTTTAGATATATTATAAATACACAGACCTGGGTAAGTCTTATTGAGGATTATATATGGCATTGCTCAAGCCGCACAGTCTAGGTTCTGTCTTCCTCCAGATCTTCCTACTTATGTCAGCAGGGAGACCAGAGAAAATATGTGAAACCCCCTGGGGATCCAAATCTGTTTCCATAATACATATGACTTTTGTCCCTGATTGTATTTGATGTGAAATCGATCATAGTAGAAGTTCTTTTTGGGTGTTTTCATGAGATTGTAAGGGTTAGTGGGACACTATTGGTTCAAAAGGATGCATTATGGTTTAAGACTTTCACAGTGCACTTGTCCAGGATATCGCCTTGATTCCTAAACTGTATGGTTTTGGAGTGATGAACGAAATTTGATCTCGACACAACAGTCAAGGAATGCATCCTCCCAATCAATCTTTAAATGTCTTTTCTCTGTTAAACTACCTCTATAATGATATCATATGAAGTATCCAGCTTTCCTTGTTCTCTGCTGTATCAGTGGCAATAAAAAAAGTAAAGTAAGATTTTTTTTTTTTTTTATTTTTTTATTTTTATTTTATTTTATTTTATTTTATTATTTTTTTTTCTGGCTAAATTGATGTTGCTATGGGTATGATGTCTTTCCAATTCGTCTTATTTCATTTGGCTAGCAACTTGAGCTTGGGTAATTCATGGCTTTAAGTAACATTGCTCTGGTGTCCTTTTTTTGTGATAAAAGAAGTCAGTTGCACATGCCTTGAGGCATTGCACTTTTGTTCATCAACTATGGTTAGTTCATTTGCACAATTATTTGGGGCTTTCTTTTTTGCTTAACCTTGCACTTGATTTAAAATTGCTCATCTATGGTGTTGTCCGAGTCTGAATATTGCTTAGAGTAGTTTGTTTGCTGAGGGATCTTGGTTCTTGTGGAAAAACAGGAACTCTTTATTTTCTCATTGAAAAGAGCATCAATCATTGGGCTTGCAAACTCAAATTGTTAAGTGCTCAGAACATAATTTTTTGTTTCTTCCCCTTTCAACGCAACATTGGATAACTTGAACTTGATGGCTTGGTGTGGAAAGGGCATATCCTTGTGAGGAATGGGTCAATGTTTATATCATTTAGAGTTCTTTCCACAGCATTCACAGAGCTATAACCAAATTATTCAGGGAGACTTGGTCGGCAACTGGGTGCCGGGCTTCTCTATTCCACTTGTGTGGTGTTCGATGTCGTTGGAGAATTTGTTCGCAGTTAAAGAAGGATCCTCATTAGCCTAGACTCCGAACTTCACTAGGTTGGTAGGTGAATTTGATGCTGCTGTTATTAGCCATCGAGTGGACTCTCTGAGTAAGTTTCACCTACTGTAGCCACTTCAACCAGGACTAGCGAGGTACTATCCGTCGCAATTGTTTTCACGTTCTAGCATACTTATCAAGAACCAGAATTCCACGTTGACAGCCTTTAGTTCTCTTTTCCTTAAGAGCTGATGAATTTGTACTCTCTAGGGGTGTATGTTGTCTTGGCTAGTGTAATTGCCCCTGATCTAATGACCAATGTAAATGAACAACAAAGCCCAATTTAATCTCATTGCGAGAATTGACCTTACAGGGTGACAATAACGATACCATGATAGCCTATCGAGCTCTGATTCGGCATCAACAATGGTGGAAGGGAGAGGAACGGAAAGCCATGTGCTTCTCAAGTTTCAAATTTCAATTTCTCAAAATGTGGAAAGATTATCATAACCTGACCTGCGGATAAAGTCGACACAGGCCTGACCCTCCACGGTATAGCAAAGCAACAAGAGCAAGAATCATCTGAATGGCCTTTCTTCTAGAGAACACTTGATCAATGAATCTCTTAATTCCAAGATCCATTTTTTCCTTATTAGCAAAGGCCTCCATTATTCATCTATCAACTTCACAATATTTCCTCTTGAGATTCTTTGTTGTGATAAATAACACATTCACGGCGATTGTTATTGTTTGTTATTCTTTTCAAGTCAAACCTAACTAAAATGAAAGTCCAGAAAAAGGTTAATATTTTTGGACTCGGGGCTCAATGTCGAGCTTGCACCTTCCGGTTCCATTCATTTGATTGGTCAATCGGAAGCAAGATAAGCTAGGCATTATAGTTTATCAGCCGTAACACGTGGTTTATGTTTCAGATGCATGTAGGTTGAGAGCAATCTTTATTTTTAAAAATGTTTTGCTGAATAGTAGAGGTGAGAAATTTATAATAATGGGGCATGTTGCACAAAGTAGCGAAAGGTGGACCATGGACCGCACTATTCCACTTCCAACTCCTCACTGTCCCCGGCAAGCCAGCACCACGACATTCTTTTCTTTGCTAGAAGTAACCAAAATGCTTCCCCTCCTCTAATTTGTGGACACCTGTTTTGCTGAGAATGAGTAGATTATTGTAATTTTCAAGAACGACAAGAGTTTTGTCTTTAATAATGGAAATGATGTCTGGTTTTCCCCAAGTTGGTAAAAGAAAATCCACGGCTACAATTGTAACTCATTGCATTTTAACATATAGAAATCTGTCTTCTGAAAAGTGGGGGACAAAGCAGTGTAGATGCCGCTTTAGGACCCAGTTTTTAAGTACTCTTACCGGTAAAGCTGGTCTGGAGCTCCTCGTGCGTGTTATCATGATTGAGGAATGAAATCATGGATGGATAGTCTAGGGGGATTAGGTTTGGCAGGACAAGAACCATAGGGCTTAGACTGTCGGAATCATAGATTAACAACAGATGCAATGCATTCTCATGCTGAGTTCAGCCTCTTCATATGCACACATAATGTTCTTGGAACATCAGTGTCATTGTATATTGCATTTCGCGATTGATTTATAGTTAACCCACCAATAGAAATGAAAAAGACACACCAAATAATATTATTAAGAGAGTGTGTAAAAATGTAATGCTTATATCATGTGTAACCATATATAATACTAATGTGATATGTCCAAACTAGTCAAGCGTTATCATTTTTGAGGCTACGCATTTATCGTCGTCAAACCTATGTAAAAAAAAAAAAAAAAAAGAAAAGAAAACTTAAGAATGGTTGGTGATTTCATGTCAATATGCTGCGTTTTGATATGATTAAAGTCCCATGACAACTTTGATAAGGGAGAATTCTAAACCAGACCAAGAAAAAGGAAAATGAAGCAACTACACGAGAAGAATTTCTGGTGGCCCATCCTAAACTTTTTACTTTAGAACCCTGAATGATATTATATCTCACGCCCACTAAGATTCTAAGGCTCTACTAAAAAGAATGGGGAATGAAACAAGACGAGAATTATCAAACACCCCACTGTCTGCCATTGAATCACCTTTCCTCAACCAAACCAGTTGGCAATCTCCTCATAATACTCAACATGTCTGCTTTCACAAACCTTCTAAAGCTCTTCTCTCTCCCCAAAAGGATGGCTCTGACCATTTCTCTGATCACTCTCAAACATGTCATCAGCTTCTTGGAATAAACACAAGTGCTTGCTATTGGTGATGATCACTCTTGTGGCATTCACAGTTGCATCAGAAGCATCAAGAGTGCCCAAAGAGTATTGGGAGCAGATGTTGCCCAAGAAGTTCCCTACTCCTTCCTCTTCTCCATCGAGAGGCACCAACTCGGTCTCTGCTTCGGCTTCCATGGCAGTGAAGATGGACCAGGCTCATCCCTCATCAGACGGAAAGGTTTAGATTGATGCTGATTGTAGATGTTTGGTTCCCACATTTGACTTTTTGCAAGATGGTTAGTCCCGAAGAGAGCACTTTTGGAAGGAAAGGGCACGAAATTTTGTCGACGCAGCAGTGATCTAATGTTCATGGACAGAGATAGAGAAGCTGGGTTTTCCTGACTGCTTGGGCAGAAATGAGGCTTTGGCATGCGATATAGACTAATGGATAGATGGTCATAACATGACGAAAGGTTAAATCCTTGTAGAAAAGGATTCAAGAGTTTAATTCAATTATTGGCCGGATCTTTCTTGTAGTTATCAAGCCGAATATATTCTAACTGCAGGATAGTCTTTGTAGATATATTGCCAAATCTGGGATTCTCGACACTGATTCTTCCTGTAATTTCTAATTATGTAGTTATGCTCAAAATTAACTAGCATCCAAATCTGATGTTATCTCAATTGTCTTACCCTCCTTTGAGTAGCAAGAATATTTGGACATTGCATAAATTTACATAACAAGCTTGCCTGTTGCTACATAATTGATCAAATCTGGTTGTGCAATGCATAGCATGGGTCCAATTAAACCTCTATGCATCTTTCCATCAACCATATTTTCAGTATCATCCTTCCTCAGTTTTTCATTCAAAGCAGAGGAAATGACAATTTTCCTTGATCTATCTTGAATATCCCTTCCCTGGCAGAAATTAACATAAATATATTTCTTGAGAAAACTAGATTCCTTCATTGGATTGAGAAATTCGAATGCCCATAAAGTAACTTATAAACCTGAGCGCGATCAATTTGAAGTTCTTCATGGTTCTTATTGCAATAATCATTGCTGAATCACTTCCAGTCACAACTAGCAAAGTACCACCATACAGACACACCGTCAAAACTCAAGTTGTGCTTTCAAATGAAGTTTGGCCTCACTTCTCTTGAATTCGCACTATGAACAATCCAGCTGAACGAGGTTCAAGGAACTTGTTTGCTTCCTGCAATGCTTCATTTAGCTTGGGCACTGTTTTGCTCTTTGCATGTGACAGATCCCAGCTCCTAAACTGGATAAGTCAGCTATTGAGTCAATCCATACAAAATCCTTCTAATGGAAGGGAATTCGGGCAGAGACTGATAGCAGGGTGATATCATTTTGACAATGGGTTAATTGATAACTAGCCTAATATGACAGTAACGCATGGACAATGTACGAAAAGTCATCGCTTAAGTATGCCGTCACATTAGTGTTTGTTAGTATCTGAAAACATTACAGATCTCTTGAATTAGTACATTAAACATGAGAGACACCCCCAACTAAAACCTGTGCATATTATTATTTCCCCATGTTCTGTTTATTCAGAAGAAAGGAAAATAAAATAAAAATCCACAAAACACTAGAAAAAAGTACATTTTCCTATTGGCTTATGATGTTACTAACAAGTGAATAATGAATATTATCAATGTCAAAGGTATAATGTTGTACAATCTTCTCATCTGCCACTATTAACCGGTGGCATGACATGGTTTTTCATGCTATCTATATACCCGGTGTTCGTGGTGTTACTACTCTCTGCATAAACAATGGAGTCGGTCATCTCTCCGAGCAAATGAACCGTCTCTTCTGAATTCAAATCGATATTAACCCACGGATGGTTAGCCATTGCCCTTATTCCATCCAATTCACTTGCCACTTCCTTCATGGTTGGCCTTTCTTCGCCTTTTAATTTCAAGCACCTCTTTGCAAGATTGGCAACCCTCTTCACTTGCTCATTGTCTTTGTGTGCAATAAGTTCCTCAACAATCTGAAACAACCGATCTTCTTTCAATGCCGAAAGAAAGTACATGGCCAAGCTCCTCTCTTCTTCAGGTCGATCGAAAGATAGTGCCTTCTTCCCTGTCAACAACTCGACTAGCACAACGCCAAAGCTATAAACATCGCTTTTTTCTGTCAATTGACTAGTGTGCATGTATTCGGGGTCTAAATATCCCAATGTTCCTTGAACCATTGTAGACAATTCGGCTTGGTCAAGCGGGACTAATCGTGAAGCTCCGAAGTCAGAGACTTTTGCAGTGTAATTAGCATCCAAGAGGATGTTCGTTGACTTGACATCTCGATGGATGATAGGAATGGAAGCTGCAGAGTGCAAATATGATAGGACTCCTGCAGTTTCCGAGGCAATTCTCAATCGAGTCTCCCAGGACATCTTGGAGGACTTGTTCGGGTTGTGGATATGTTCAAAGAGAGTCCCATTGTTCACGAACTCATACACTAACAGAGGCACTTCCGTTTCCAAACAACACCCCAATAGTTTGACCACATTTCGATGATTGATCTGGGAAAGCACTATGACCTCATTAATGAATTGCTCAATTTGGCTCTCGTCCACCAACTTGGACTTCTTAATTGCAACTATAGTGCTATTAGGCAAGATCCCTTTGTAAACAATGCCATATCCTCCTCGGCCGACTATTCTGCTGTCATCATAATGGTTGGTGGCCACCTCTAGCTCCTTAGCATTGAAGATTTTTGTGGCATTTGTGGTTCGATCGTGTTCGTGTAATTGTTGCTGCAAAAGCAAGCCACCATTTTGCTTGAAGTGTTGTTCTTTGAGCCTAATGAGTTTCCTTTTCTTAAGTCCTAAATATAGAAAGCCTACGCTGAATAACAACACTATTATGCCCACACCAAGACCTGTGTGAAACACAAATTTTGTTAGAATACTTGATATCAATGTACAAGGAAAGAACTCCTAAACATCAGCCACAAGATTCTGTAAAGTTTCTGCAAACACTTTACCATAATCTTCGTTGTCAATAAACTAGGCAATTTAGGGGCAATTTGACCCTAATTTAGCAAAATAATATGGATAAATTTTTTTAACCGTATAGTTTAATTTAAATCATGAAGCCAATATGCTTAAAAAGGAGAACTCAATAAATTCCCGTCGAGCAAATTTGTATCCACTACAACAATGTTCAAATTTTAACCTTCTTTCCCTCTTCTTAAAGAAAATTAATCTACAATAGAAACAAACATTCAATCGAATACCATTTGCGAAATCTTGAGTGATCTACACTAATGCCCAAAGCGAAAGCTGCAATGGTGATTATATCGAGTGTCAGCACAGTTTTCCGAGTCATCGACAGTCTTTTGCCTCAATAAAAGCTGTTTAAAGGGTCTTGTTCTGAACAAATGGATGTTGCACGATTGAGTCGAAACAATTCAATTAGAGGTGCTAGTTTCACCAACTCCAGCAATAAATATCGCTTTCAATGACATGGAAAATGGCAAGAACTAGCATCTTTGAATAACATTTTGCAACAACTTCTATTTTAAAAGACAAAACAGCAAGCTTGACTTTAGGACTCCAAAAACAAATATTCCTACAATGGGCTCAATGCTAACGAATAGCGCAACATTTTTTCTTTTTTTTTTTTTTTTTTTTAATTCAAGTTATAAATGAAAGAGACTGACCAAATCATTGACACGTTCCAAGCCGTCCATGGTTCTAGATTCCAATGATATAGAAACACAAATTTTGTTACATATGTATTGTTTATGGTCATCTTGACAAATTCAATGATGCCTAGTGGCTGGGTCCGCGCAAGAATAGTTTTTAATAACAAGTATGGAACATCACGTAACTATGGCAAAGTCATAGGATAGCAATCACAATGTGAATACAATTCATGGAAAATGTTTTCACATTGACCCAATATGATCGAGTCTTCCATGGCCAAAGATGCTCTAAACATTGTCAAGAGTGAAATCTAGCCTTTAAATTTTAAGATACCTCCTTGGAATTAGTAATCCAATTTGATGCTTAATCTCTTCGCATAGAAATTTCAGTCGAAAAGATAGAGATAGTTTTGTTTGTAAACTTACTCCAAGAAAGCAAAATACACAAGAAAAACAGGCTAAATATATGAATAGTATTTTCTCGTAAAACACATCAAATTGAAATCATCACCCAAAAAAGCTAAATAGTCAGAATGAGCTTACCAACCAAAATGATCACCAAATGTGATGATTTAGGATTAGCAATGCATCCTGATCCATCTCCACCCTTCTTGCCATCACCATGGTAACCCTTTGGGCATGAGCATGTATAACTTCCCTCGGTGTTATGGCAAATTCCATCGCACGGGTTCTTCTCTGGATCAGCACATTCATTAATATCTGCAAAAATTAAAGGCACATTAAATGGAAACTCCAAGAGAAAAAGAAAGAACAATAGCATCAAAATATCATCATCAATGACTCAGAATATATACCAACCTTCACAACCAAGGTATGGATTCCCCTCATAACCAGAAGAGCAATTACATCGGTAACCGAGGTCGGCAAAATCAAAGCACTGGCTGTGCGCCTTACAAGCGAAGCTTGCCGGGTCCTTCGCTGCCTCGTTGCAAGTCTGATTCCACACGGCCCAGTCGAGCACCGAGGGGACCATCGTCCTGTTCCTCATGCCATTGAGATCCTCCCTACTGAAATTGAAGGACTTGTCTTCGACTATGAATGCATAACTGCAACGATTGAAGCTCCACACATTGCTGTGGTTCTTCATGCTGCCCACGCTGGCGTTGTAGTTGAGGAGCATCTTGGGTATCGGGGTCTGGCAACAACCGATCCCATCGCACGCCCCGTCGGTCACGTCGTCGATCCCAGCGCACACTGAGAGGCAGCCGCTTGAGAATCCCTGCCCATTGGATCCCGCAATGACGGCGACCGTGTCGCACCCGATGGCCGTGAACTTGTTCTTGGTGTTGGAGAAAGCGAACGCGGGGAGGATGGTGTAGGCTTTTGTGCGCGGCTGTTGCCGTACACCGGCCTCATTGTAGCAGTCTGTGCCGATGTAGGTGTACATGCGGAGCTCGCCGTCGAGCGATATGTCGAGGACTTCAATGTTGGCTTTCCTATTCCATAAGTAGGGCTTGGGGGTGGAGGCGGCGGTGACATTGCAGTGGATGGAGAAGTACTCGTTCAAGTAGCAACCGTCTCCGATGCCGAAGGGGTAAGGCACGGCGACGTCTCCGCAAGTTTTTTGGCAGTTGGGAGATACAGTTTGAGAAGATGATAATGACGATGATATCAGTAATAACTGTCCGACCACTAACAACATCCTCATTATCTCCAAAGGATTCCACTCTGAACCCGTGGCTCTCTCTCTCTCTCTCTCTCTGTGTGTAAATTTGGTGTATCGTGGAAATGGATCGCGCGTGTTCTTATAACAAAGGAACGCGTTCGCTCATTGACAAAGCGCAGCCTTGAAGTTTCTCATGTTCTTGTTTGAGAAAAAAAAAACAGAGAGAAGGGAAATGCCACTTTACGCCCTCGAAAACAATGCAATGTCGTTTTGCTCCTTTCACCTGATGTCGTTTTACTCCTCAAAATTTGTCTAATTTACTCATGCAGTTTGAAAATGTAAATTTGTTAACCTCGACTTCTATAACAACAAATAGGAGAAGTTTTGACTACGGTGTGGAGATTTTTTTTTTCTTTGTTTTCTTGGGGTTCTGTTGGCTAGGCAAGGAAAAGCAGTCTGGAATTTATTTGCTTAGGCTATGGTGAATTAGGGTAAAGCGAACTTATTTCCACCAATTTAGGGACTAAATTGTCACAGATTTGGGTACAAGAGGAGGGTTTGACTTTCCCATAAAACGTGGGCGGCAAATTGACGTTTTTCTTATGTAAGATAAAACGCGGATCGACTTGGGCTTGACCCTTTATCATTTTGGCCGCCCTCTAAAAGGTCTTCTAAGGCGGGCAAATTGCCCGATTCAATTGGTCAAAGATTCCATCAAAAGTATTAAAAAAAAAAAAAAAACCGCTCTCTAAAAAGTCTTCTGAGGCGGACCAATTGCCCGATTCAATTGGTCAAAGATTTCATCAAAAGTATTTAAAAAAAAAAAAACACTCTCTAAAAAAGTCTTCTAAGGCGGGCCAATTGCCCTATTCAATTGGTCAAAGATTCCATCAAAAGTTAAAAAAAAACACACACACACACTTTCTCTCTCTCTCTCTACACACTAGAGAGGTGGGTAATGGGCCAAGCCAGGGCATGGCCCGGCACGACTGGGACGCGCTGAGCATGAGCCCGTTTTAAATAAGGCCATGCCTCATTTTGGGCTTAGATGGGGTCAGGCCCAAGGGCCCTGATGAGCTAACACAGGCTCAACGACTTTTTCCGATTGGTGGGGCCACATGGCCCAACCTTTAAGAAATTTGGATTTTTTGAGGAATTTTTCTTATCCCGGCAGAGCAAGTTTCTTTGTCTTATCACTATTCTCGCGACTACTCGGATTTCTCTACCATTCCATCCCAACCCCCACGCTAATATCAATTTTTAAGATTTCTGTGAGCATGATTCATGCTTGTAAGAAGATAAAAACGATGTATAGAGTAAAAGAATAAACAAATGTGTCATAAGAAATCAAAAGATGTCAACACTTTGCCGGAATTGCATAAATATTTAGGCTACATGTTTGATAGTTAGGATAAAATTTAAGAATTTATCCTATCATACATTTATTGCCTACTCAAAATAGGATAAAATTAGATATAAATGGAATATAGATCGGATAAAATTATCTTATGGGGAGGTAGAATAAAGGTTGATAGGATTTTTAATATCGATAATAATAAAGTTATTTTTCTCGAATAAAAACTTCTTAAATTAACAAAATTAAAATTCTATTTTAATATAATTAATATTTGAATTCTAATATAAGAATTTCAAAATATAAAATATAAAATTCAGTTATTTTCATTTAATCTTATTTTTATTTATAAATTCGAATTTAATTCTATTTTATAATATATATTCAATATATAAATTTAAATATATACTTATATTTATTATATATTTTAGGTGTTTTAATAGTTTAGGTATATTATTATAATTTACTATTTAATAAACTTTTATTAGAGGATGATGGAAGGGGAAGAAAGAAATAAAAAATAAATTAATTAAAAAGGAGAGGAAAATAAAATAAAAATAAAGTAGGCAAGAACTTTGTGAGAGATTTTTACTATCTCTGTTTGTAATATTTTTGATATAATGTGAACATATCTAACTTTATTACTACAATCATCAAACAATAGATATGATAAAGCAAAATCCTGGATTTCATATTCTATTTTATCTATCCTATCATAACTAGAAATTTGGATGACTAGACATATCATTAGAGTTTACAGCTTGTCGGATTTGGGATAACTATAAAAAATTAGCATTTTAGTTCGACACGTTTGGGAGTTAGGGAAATTGGGTAATCTCTAAATTGCATGCGAAACTAAGTTGTGTTTTAGTATTTAAAGTTTTCACGGTTATATGAGGAAAGAATACAAGAAATAACACTTGAACAGGAATATCTTTAAGGTTTGCTATGATGCAAGAAGGTGGCTGACCAACTTACAATTCCACGCTATACTTATACGATTAATAGCACCGAAGAAGACGCAAATTACAATTCAGTCGGTGCAGATATTATTGTTCACAATCTGACCTCTGGTGAAGAAAAATGTATTCACATATACACAAAACCCAAGATCACCAAGTCAATAGATGATCTTAGAGTAGAAACATTGACCTGGGTGAAGTTAATCTATTTTTGGATTTTAAGATAGCTCAATTGTGGTGTAATTAGTAAAACGTGATGTGCTTACTGCATTGAATAATCTCATTTATCTTTTGCATAGAAACTTTTTTCTTTATCAGATTGCATGGAAACTTCGGTGATTAGAATACACCAAGTTAAATGTGAATAGTTAATTTCTCCTAAACCAAAATAAAATTAAGTCATGTATTCTCAAAATAAGCTAGGATAGTATGTCTCTTGAGTTAGGAACTCCAAGTAAAATGAAAGAACTTACCAACCAAAATCTTCATTAAATGTGATGGATTAGCAATGCATCCTTATCTATCTCCACCACCATTCTTGCCATCATCATGACAACCGCTTGGGCATGATTGTGTATAAACTTTCAACATTATGGCAAATCCCTCAAGTGGGTTCTTCTCTAGATCCACACGTTCATCAATATAACACAAACTAAGCCCGCACATCAAATGTATCTAGTTTTCTTAGGCCATATGAATATAAAGGACAAGTTCAAGAATGTTGATGTACTAACTTAGCGGGACCTTCTAAACATACCCGAATCCCTTTTTAGCGTCGGTGCAACTGGTGTTCTTGGTGCACATGTAGCTCTTGCCTTTCTTTTTTGGCCTCCTCGCATGTTTTATCCCTTATCACCCAGTCGAGAACTAGAGCCCATCTCCTTAAATTTAAGCTGCGAAAGATCACCAACCCAGAAGCCGTAGGCAGGATTGGAAAAGCTCTCAACGGAGATGTCATAGTCGAAGGAATTCCTAGGGATGCTCGTCTCGCAGCAACCTATACCGGAACACGACCTGTTTGCTGACGTTCGAAATGTTGCTGCACGAAGACATACGCTCGAAAGAGAACTTCCCTCGGCGGTCTACGAAGGATGCTATGTGTTTGCAATCGAGGCGGGGAACTTCTTCTTGGTGCTGGATAGTGGGAATTCAGCTAGGGTGAGTTCCGCATAATTTCTCAATGGCCCATCGAGAAGAACAAGCTATTCTTGTCACAAAATGAGCTGCTCTTACAATAATCTCGAGAGAATAGTCTAGGATTCTAGACTTTAAGGAAATGTCTCTCATTCCGTGGGAAAGAAAAGGTCTGGTCTTCTCCATACCCAATCAATTTTTCGTAGTGTGTGTGCGTGGCAAATTTTTTCGTTTGGGGAGTTGATTAAGGCAAAAAATGAAAGTTGATTGGGAAAGGAGAAGACCTGACCATTTCCTTTTATACGAAGAAAGGGACTTAGTGTTAAACTCTATGTTTGAACAATTCCAAAACATAATATTGCTACATAACTATTAGTCGTGAAACAACAATGATGGACGAAAGAGGGGGAGAAGTGCCAAAAAAGTCCTGAACCTTTTGCCTTTGTGCCAAATTAGTCCTAAACCTTTTTTTGGTGCCGATTCAGTCCTTTCCGGCCAATTTGGCCGGATTTTGCTGACTGGACGCGGCCGGAAGAAAATTTTAATATTTTTTAATATTTTTTTAATATTTTAATTTTTTTGGTCTTTTCCTCCGGCCGGTCACCGAGGTCCGGCGACCGGCCGAGCCGAAGGCCGGCGAGGGCGAGCCGACCTCGCCGGCCACCTCGCGGGCAAGGCCGACCTCGCCGGCCATGGGCGAGGGCCTCGCTCGCCCATGGCCGGCGAGGGCAAGCCTCGCCCATGGCCGGCGAGGCTCGACCTCGCCGGATCCGGCCATGGGCGAGGCTTGCCCTCGCCGGATCTGGCGAGGTCGAGCCTCGCCATGGCCGGGCGAGGCTCCCCTCGCCGGATCTGGCGAGGTCGAGCCTCGCCATGGCGGCGAGGCTCCCCCTCACCGGATCCGACGAGGCGAGCCTCGCACATGGCCGGCGAGGCTCGACCTCGCCAGATCCGGCGAGGGCAAGCCTCGCCCATGGCCGGATCGGCGAGGTCGAGCCTCGCCGCCATGGGCGAGGCTTGCCCTCGCCGGCCATGGGGCGAGGTCGGCCTCGCCGGCCATGGGCGAGGGCCTCGCTCGCCCATGGCCGGCGAGGGCAAGCCTCGCCCATGGCCGGGAGGCTCGACCTCGCCGGATCCGGCCATGGGCGAGGCTTGCCCTCGCCGGATCTGGCGAGGTCGAGCCTCGCCATGGCCGGCGAGGCTCCTCGTCGGATCCCTCGTCGGCCATGGGCGAGGCTTGCCCTCGCCGGCCATGGGCGAGCGAGGCCCTCGCCCATGGCCGGCGAGGTCGGCCTTGCCCGCGAGGTGGCCGGCGAGTCGGCCTCGCCCTCGCCGGCCTTCGGCTCGGCTCGGCGGTCGCCGGACCTCGGTGACCGGCCGGAGGAAAAGACCAAAAAATAAAAAAATAAAAAATATTAAAAAATATTAAAATTTTCTTCCGGCCGGCGTCCCGGTCAAAAATCCGGCCAAATTGGCCGGAAATGACCGAACCGGCACCACATAAAAAGGTTTAGGACTGAATCGGCACCAAAAAAGGTTTAGGACTAATTTGGCACAAAGACAAAAGGTTTAGAACTTTTTGGCACTTCTCCCACGAAAGAGGCAACTAGTTAACAAATTTCATCAGTTGAACGATAACCATAAAAATTTCTCTCTACAATATTCCAAGATTTCTATTAGGGCGTTTGAATCTTAAAATAGAGCAAAACATCACGTATTGGCTTTTCTAATAAACTCAAAACAAATTTTATATTTTGAAGACAATTATGGATCATCATATCTATCCGATCGTATATTTAATTTGCGTACTTCAAAAAATTTCAAAAAAAAAAAAAAATTCCGTTTAACAAAAGTCAAATTGTGAGAGCAAATAGTAAAAAGCACTCAAAACATTGTGCACGATTCCACTTACATCTCCAAATGACTTTAATAAAGACATGTCATTTTCTACCAGGTTTAAGGCACCAAATTCCTTAAATTAGCTTACTTGCTCAAAAACAGCTTTAAACTCAATGAGACACTAGGCTCCACTATTAACTAAACTAGCAAGATGGAGGTAGGTTGCACAGGTCAACAAATCTTCACGTCTATTTAGATTTCCGCTAGAGTTTACATGGAGTTTTACATAAATGGATCCGACCGGATCATGTAGATTTTGATTGAAAGAAGAGATAAATCGCAAAATTGCACTACCGATCGAATCCTAATGTAAGCACATGTGATGTTTCGAGCATGCAAAATAATCCAAGTCAATACGAACATGAAAGCATAAAGTAAAAATGCAAATCCTTTCTTTTTATACGTTTTGTCCATTTGTCGGAAATCTTCACTTTTGCCATATGTCATGCATGGCTGTTATCGAAATCTTTAAGATTAGGTTTTGTGTAAGCTTGAAATTGAATGTGGGAATCAATAGTTATAAGAGTTTGTTGACACCCAAGTTTTGGTTAACAATTTAAATTTTCATTCTCGTAAAAGTACAAAAGTAAAGATGGCGAGAAAATAAATAAATAATAAATAAGAAAGGAAAAAGTCCCCAGTCCACTTTCTTCTTTCCTTCGGCTCGTTCCAGGACGGAAGAAGAAGGCGCGGGAAACGGACAACCGAGATTGAGGTCACACACCGATCCCAGACGTTGCTGGCCATTTCTGACGCCGTGCATCAGAGCTTCACCCTGCTCCGTTCCTCGGTCGGTAACGAAGTGGCTCAACTCCCGTTCGAGATTCCTTCGCTGGTGCCAATCTTCATTGTTGTTGAACGTCCAAGTTTCGTTCCTCGATCTTCGTAGCTTCGCGTTGCTTCACTAATCAGGTATTCTATCTTCACTGTTATGCCCTGTATTGAGGTAGGGAGTAATAGAGCCAAGAGAACATGTCCTAGTTTAGGATCGAATTTGATTCAACTTGAATCCACAGCTGTGCTTGTAGACATCTTCGATTGACTTTGTTTGAACTCAATCTCCAATCCAAAGCCATTGTTGTTTTGTTTCCCCCCTTCATCGCCGATTGCATGCACAGCATTTTGATAAATGTCTTTGAAACACGAATAAGAAATAGCCTATGATTTTGCCTGAACCCAAGGACGCGTCGACATAGATTGATTAATATCACTTAATTTGTTAGTATTTAGATTTGAGTTCGGACATATTTCATCTTACTCTGAGGCCGAATCCAAACACCTCTTTTGTTTCTTTTTGTTCTATGTTATTGTGTGCTCCTGCATCATTCGATAGCTGATTTCAGCGAGGAATAATGGAGGTAGATCGTATGAGTCTGGACGTCCGCTTCCAGGTCCTTATTGCCTTATTCTTTTCTCATGCCTGTATCATCCTTGAATTCGTGAAGTGGTGACCCGCGGTGGCTGTCAACACGGTAAAGAACGTCGTTTTTGGCTAAAGAAATAACAAGCGTGGTTCACTGTGGAAGGCGCTTGAAGAAGAAAATTATGAAGGCCTTTTGATTACACGATGTTACAAAGAAAAATTTAATTAGGTTTAATGGATTTGGGTTTTAGTCGCTTAGTAAGCTTACGCTCATTTCAGTTTTAAGGTGTTTTAGTTGGAGACTTGGGAATAGAGATTTCATTTCAAACATATGGTTATGGGCCAAGCACCAATATCCGATGGTATTTTGGAAAATATTTTTCGACTTTTTCAAGCAAGAGATCATTTCCTTCAATTTGAGCATAGTTTTTCGTTGATTAGGAAATTTTTTTTTGTTGACTAATTTTTCTAGGTAAAATGTTTTTTAAAATGAGAAAAATGTTTTTCCGGAAAATATTTTCCACAGTGCAGTTCGGCTACATTCAGAAATGGGCTTAATAAAACACAGTGAAAAGGGGTTCAAATCAGTCTTCATAAGATTGGGCTTAGGGCTAGACGTTGTTATAATAACTAGGCTCGAAGAGTCTGTGTCTAAAAGAGGGCTTTGTATGACAAATCCCAACTTGTGACCATAGCCCAGACCTACGAAATCCAATGTGGCTCACATACTGACCGGGCTCAAGGGCCCGACCCATGCCCCTTCTAGTAAATAATAAAAGATAACAATAATAAATAAAATCCAAAAAATATAATAAAATAAAAAATGGAAAACTCGATTGGAAAAATAAACCTTGATTTGATCGTTAGGTTAGATTTTAGTATTATAATTAATTTACTTTCATTTAGATAGTACATACATGGTGTAGGGAAATTCATGATTCTCTAGTTTAGTTTTAAATAGTTTAGTTTATTTAGAGGTAGAACTCAATTTGAACTAAATTTATGGGAATTGCTGTCCTAGAACTTAATAACAAGGCCATGTTATATTTTTTTTGCCTATCTCATATCGGATTACTTTACTACAATTTACTTTTATTCAATCTGTCATTATTATCTTTGATGAGTTAATTGTATTTCTTTTATATTATTTTTCAATGTAGGTTACCATTTTTTTTTATGATCAATTTAAAAAAAAAAATTGCATGGGCACTTAGCGGAAAAAATCCTCAGAATTTATAATTTGGTAGAAAGACTACTTAGGCACCTTAGCTATAAAATAATCAAATTTAGGAGCTAAAAGAGCACTGCTTCTTTAATTAGTATAATCAAGTCTCGGATTCTAAATTTCTGATTGTATAGGAAGTGAGGTATATTCTCATTTTTCATTTGGTTTCTATCCAATCCCAATAGGTTAGTAGCGAAGCCAACGTTAACGAGGTAAGGGTTTGGGAGAGTTACATTGGTCCCCCATTCGATTATCTTTAAAACCATATGTTTTTGTGACGCAAAAAGAGTATCGTGACAGAGTTTTTGTGCATGAAATGTGCTTTTCACAATGAGTGCATTTATGTTGGTAGATTGAAACTTCGTATATTTTCCATCTTTAGAGTTGTCAACGAGAAAGGTTGTATAGAGCCAAACATTCGCATGACGTGTGTCTCGCGAAACATTTGCATTCTGTGGATTAATTATTTGTATATTCAATCGAACTTGAAGATAAATCTTCCCCTACTTCACATTGCAAACAATGAAACCCAGCAGTTACCTAGAGTCGTTCTAATGAACCAATCAGCTAATTAAACTTTGCTAATAAGTGTTAGATGCCGCACTGGCATCCTACCTGCCAATCGGCTCAGTTTATCACGTGAAAATTAGTTTTGACCAATATTTGCTCTTTATCAAAAACACAAATTCTCGGTTTTTAGATATGCCATATGGCTGCATTCGATACTTTTGCTGTGCCATGAAAAGACACTCCTTAGGTAAGTGAATACTGAGCCCATAAAATACATATGTTCATTGGACTTTATTTTCCTCCATCACTAATTCAAGGAAATATCTTTTATTGGTTGGTTAAAAATACGGATATTATACTTCACAGAGTTAATTAGAAAAAAAGTGTAGATGATGTTTATTTTGTAATTTAGTAAGCACAAGAAGGAATGGAGAAAAATATGGCCCTTACCCCACTGATCTTATGGACTAGTAATATAAAGCATAAGTCACCCGATGAAAGACCCAAACGTGAAGCTTATTTCGGTTGGCAGTGTGTGGAATTAAATACATGTCATGCGTATAATTGGCACACAAAATTTTGTTCTAGGCAAAACCATGGAATTGCCCGAGAAAAATATTCAACCAAGTTGGACAAACTATATCCTCGAACTCAAAGACAAGATAGCTCCCTAATCTCAAAGACATCACAAACATACGGTAGACGGAAGAGACTATTTTTACATCCGGTTGCTGAGTTATATATAAAAGCTCTCTAAAGCTAAAATACGCACACATATCTATCACAACACACCGAGATATGTATTAGTAACTTAAGTATTCTCATCTCCCACTACTGAATATTGACATGTCATGGTCTTCCATTCTATCCGTGTACCCAGTGTTCATTGGCCCACTAATATCCATGTACACATCGGTCTTCTCTCTTGGCAAATGAACCATCTCTTCCTGATTCACATTTGTATGACCATCGCCAGTAAGGTCAGCCATTGTTCTAAGTCCCTCTAATTCAATTGCTACTTCCTTCATAGTTGGTCTCTCCTCTCCTTTTATTGTCAAGCATCTCTTTGCAAGATTGGCAACTTTCCTCACTTGCTCATTGATTCCTTCATTTGCAATAACTTCCTCAACAATCTGAAACAATTTTTCGTTTTCTAGTGATGAAAGAAAGTACATTGCCAAGCTCCTCTCTTCTTCCGGTCGGTCAAATGAAAGTGCCTTCTTCCCTGTCAATAGCTCAACTAGCACGACCCCAAAGCTATAAACATCACTTTTTTCTGTCAATTGGCTTGTGTGCAAGTATTCGGGGTCTAAGTATCCCCATGTTCCCTGAACCATAGTGAACAATTGCGTTTGATCAAGTGGGATTAATCTTGAAGCTCTGAAGTCAGAAACTTTTGCAATGTAATTAGCATCCAAAAGGATGTTTGCCGACTTGACATCTCGATGGATAATGGGAATGGAAGCTGCCGAGTGCAAGTAAGAGAGGACTCCAGCAGTTTCCGATGCAATTCTCAATCGGGTCTTCCAAGACAATTTTGATGATTTGTTTGGGTTGTGGATGTGATCAAAGAGAGTTCCATTGCTGACGAATTCGTAGACTAATAAAGGCACCTCTGTCTCCAAACAACATCCCAAAAGTTTGACCACGTTTCGATGATTAATTTGAGAAAGCACAATGACTTCATTGATGAACTGTTCAATTTGGCTCCGATCCACGAACTTGGACTTCTTAATCGCAACTACCATATCATTTGGTAATGATCCTTTATAAACAGTACCATATCCTCCTCGGCCGACTATTCTACTCTCATTATAATTGTTGGTGGCCTTCTCTAGCTCTTTAGCGCTAAAGATTTTTGTAGCTTTTGTGGTTTTGTTTGGTTCATTTAATTGTTGCTGCAAAAGCAAGCCACCATTTTGCTTGAAGTATTCTTCTTTCAGCCTAATGAGCCTCATTTTCTTGTGTCCCAAATATAGAAAGCCTATACTTAATAGCAGCGCTATTATGGCTCCAGTAACACCTGTATACAACACCGGTTTCATTCATTGACCATATTATTAATTGCACAATAAATCATCCCACCATGTAAAAGCACCCACACTTTGAAACTTTATGCAGAATTATATCACGAGGTTTCCTCAAAAACCTTAGTGGCTTTGAGACAATTTGAGTCTGAATTAGGACAATGGATTTGGTTAAGCTAATCTACCAAAACACGCACACGCACACACGGAGAGAACTTCCATGGCCTATAAATAATGTCATCAATTTAACAGGTTTAAATCGATGTGAAAGAAGTAATAAACTCAAACTAACCACAAGAATGGGTATTTTCTTTTCCCATGGCACTACAATATACTTGCTTATAGTTTTCTAGGTCTTACTCAACCAAATTCGCATCATTTAATGCATGCATGTATAGAGATCTTTTCATTGAACTAAGCATACGTCTAAATAACTCAATGCAAGTCTTGTCTCTATAATTTGCTGTATCCCTTGTGATGACACAAAAATGGGAAGGACTAGTAGCTTGGAAGAAAATTTTGAAAATGGGTTAATATAACTTCCTCTTTTACTCATGTCATCTCCTTGAATATATGTTGTCAAATCAATAGTAATTAACTTGCTATTTGAATAATATCGTGGTAAATAGGGCTTGTGTAACAAATAGAAAAGTTGTATAGGTTGTGTATCACACATAAAAGAAAGACGAAACAACCCGTCGAACCATTTCTATCGATTCTTAGATGCTAATCAAAACACAAGATAGAAAGGAACAAGTTTGACTTTAAGGAGGAAAGAGGAAAAAAAAAAGCACATGCAAATCCACAATTGAATCAATCACCTTCTTCATTTTACCGCTCACTGCATTTAAGAAAAGGGAACTCCAGAAAAAGAAGCAATTGAGCATGTACTTGGGGAACGCAATGAGGTGGGGCAGGACAAGGGCGGGGTTTACGTCCCCCGTCCCCCGCCCCCAACTTAAAACTAGTACCATACCCATTTCATGCCTCATGTAGGACAAGTTTCTTTATCTCATCACCATTCTCGCGATAATATTAAAGTTTAAAAGCAAAAAAAAAAAAAGATGAGCACAATTCATGATTGTAAGAAGATAGAAATGACGTAAAGAGGAAACGAATGAAAGAATGTGTCATAGGCAGGAAAAAGATAATAACAGCGTGCAAAAATGGTGTAAATATTTTGAGCCAACTGCACGCTAGGTTTGGGATTACTGTCAAAGTTAGTCCTTTATTTTGGCACGCTTGGAAGTTTTGGCCTGAATTGAGTAAAATCCCTACAAAGCCGTGTCTATTATTTAAAGTTCTCAAGGTTAAATGCGGAGATAACATAGGAAATAACACTACAAATAGAAAATCTCAGGAGTAATAAAGAAAGAGTAAAAGGAAAAGAAGGCTAGCCATATGCATTCCTCACATTGGCCTGGACGGGGAGCAAAACAATATTACCCGGCCCCGAAATCCATTCATCATGCATGGGTTTTCACTCATTATATGGGGCTAAGAAGTAAGGAAGGATATCATCTTGGATCAATAAAATAGCCATCCCTAATCTTGCTCCCCGCCAGTTTTCGCCCACACAAGTGCTCGGCAAAGAGCCACCAACCGCTCTTACGAACAAAAACCAATGCCCCCCCTTTCTTTCTGGAGGTCATGCTGTGAAATTGGAGGATGTTCACCTCTCACGTGACGACAAATCTCTGGTTGCCTGAGACAGGTGACCTCCCTCCAATCGAATACCGCATGTTGTACACACCGTAAAATAGTGGGTTTTCAGACACAGTACTGACAATAATATTCTCGACGTGATTTCAATCGCTGGAAAAAGTTTTTACCTTTACACAAAGCCCAACGTCGCCACATCAAAAAACGTTCGAAGAGTATAGATATTGAAATGAGGAAACTTAATCTATTTTTGAATTTTAAGGAAGCTCAATTGTGATGCATTTAGTAACGTGTAATGTACTCAATGTATCAGATAATATCATTTATCTTCTGCATAGAAACTTCAGTGAGAAGGATTTTTAAAGTTTCATTTTGAATTTTTCCAATCAAGGACCGTGGAAGAAAAATTGGGCGAAATTGTGAATAGTTAATCTTCTCCTACAACAAAAAGAAATGAAATTATATATTCTCAAAATAAGCTTAGAACTTACCAACCAAAATCTCCATCAAATGTAATGAATTAGGAGTGCACACTTGTCCATCTCCACCGCCCTTCATGCCATTACGGTGATAACCCTTTGGGCATAAACATGTATAACTCCCGTTAACGTTATGGCATTTTCCTTGACATGGATAATTCTCTGGATCCGCACATTCATCAATATCTACAGAAATTAAACACACACATCAAATGTGTCTAATCGTCTGAGATCATTTTAATAAAAAGGATAAGTTGACATTATGTTATCAACGTACCATGACAACCGGTTGCAAGATAAGGATTGCCTCGGTAGCCTTTTAAACAATTACACTTGTACCCGGATCCATTTTCGGCGTCAGTGCAAGCGGTGTTGTTTTTGCACACGTAGCTCGTCCCATTCTTCTTGGCGTCCTCGCATGTTTGATTTCCTATTGCCCAATCGAGAATTAGAGTGGACTTATTAAATTTAAGCTGCTTAAGATCGCCAACCGAGAAGTTGTATGAACCACTTTCTGCGACACCACTTTCTGCGACAAAGGCAGAGATGCAAGGATTGAAATCCGCGACATCGGAATGATTGGAAACGTCCCCAACGTCGATTCCGTAGCCGAAGGAATTCTTAGGAATGCTTGTCTCACAGCAACCAATACCCAAACACGACCCGTCGCTGACATCAGAAACATTGCCGCACCAAGACGTACACCCGAAAGATGACTTCCAATTGAGGGCTCGGAAATATGCCCACGTGTTGCAACCGACGGCTGTGAGCTTGTTCTTAGTGCTGGATATGGGGAACATAGGTTGGAATAGGGCCGCATAACTGCTTGACACACGGTACCCGGAAGAGTCATAGCAGACTTGTGTGGTTGAAACATTTACTCGTATCTCGTGGTTCTCAAGAGAAATGTCAAGTATTTGCAAGTCAGATGAGTCACCGTCTCCTCTATTCATGTAAGGTATGGGAGGATCGGTAGAGTTATCACAGACGACTCTAAATGAGGGAGGATCGATGCGGCAATGGGGATCACTGTCGGCCGATCCGAAGGGGTATGGAATAGAGAGGTTTCCGCAAGTACTTCGACATTCAGGCTTCGTCATTGAATCAACAGCTTCTGTCATGTGATTGTGGTATGGACCCAGAAAAGCCCCAATCACCACAACTCTCAGGAGAAGCTTATGGAAGATCATGTTTCTTCCTTCAACTCTCTTCAAATATTCTTTTGTTTTGATGAATTAATTTGATGGGTTCGGGGGATATAAGGAGAAGAAAGATGGCTTTCTTCATTTTTTTTTTTTTTTTTTTTTGGGGAGGGGAGTGGGGAAGGGGACGTCAGCTGGTCCTATCCACTTGCATGAGACGATTTCATGATAATTGCTCAAGTAACTGTAGCATTGTGAGCCAAAGATTGGAGTACCCTAATCACAAAATGAGCTGCTCTATCATGTCATAACGGCGAAAATAAACATATTCTATGTTGAAATTTCCCCCAAAAAGTTTTAGCTAGAGGCAGCATCTGTTTTGCACATCGTGTTATAGAGCTAAGGTATGACACTTCACAAGAATTAATTTCTTGAATCTATTTAAAATTTCACAGACCACATGAGCCAAAACTTGAAAATAACATAAGTTTACGAGGAATCACATTGAACGAAATCTTGAAATTACAATTTAAGATCACAGAAAAATTATAAACAAAAAACATAGGTTCATTGTGAAAATTCATGTATTTACCTCGGTCAACATTGTCCGTGAAATTCTCAGAAAAGTGTCTTTAGTAAAAAGACATGCTGTGGGGTCCACCTTCGAAAGGCACACCAAAATTGGCATTTTTTTTTTTAATGGAATTTCATACGAAACTATTTGAAATTTAACCGTTATAGAGATAGCTTTTATAAAGTCTCTTGTCGATATGTTCCTACTTTTAATTCTCTAATAACAACTGTAGAGTAAAGTTATATGACGACAATACCATTTTTACCTTATTATATTTGGCGAAGAAAACTTCTAACTATTTAGCTATATCTACCAAGGAAGTTGAGAAATTAATATTAAACAAACTATCTTATTTATCAAGAATCCTAGTTAGCGATGGGTTCTTTGCCCCTGCAAGGATGGAGTGATAGAAGTTTTTCTTTTTCTTTTGTTTCGTTTCGAGTTTAGTTAGCTTCATTACACACGAACAACCTAAATCCTTAGTACAAGTCTCTATTCACGTTTTAAATCAATTTGGAAATTCCTAGAACCAATTGTAACGACACAACGTGAATCGCGTTCCTGATTAAAGAAAACCTCGGATTTGGATCGGCCAAATCATTAAAGCTCACAGGCCTTTAAGTCGTGGAGACATCAACTGGCCATGCAAGTGGCTGCTTGGCTTTTCAGGTCAAGGTCAAGGTCGTATCGCATAGCATTCGGATCGTGGGGAGACATGAGTGGGCTATGCAAGTCATTACTTTGCTATTAAGGTCAAGGTCGACGTCAATTGCATCGGATGCTTTGGACAAGGAAATGCCACTGAATATATATTTGCTTTAAGCTGAAGGAGCAAATAAAAATATGATTTTCTCTAGAGAGTTAAAATCAAGAGCGATAGTGATAGATTTTTCTCTTGAACTTATCCTGATGTTATTTGGTTAAAATCAGGTATGGCTACATAACGAGAATTTAAAAAAAACAAAAATCAGTGGATCTTTTGGTTTTATTGACTGCTACGGCAAATTATGTCTACGTCAATAATCAATATACAATTAGTAGTTAAGTATTAACCTAATATATTGATGTTCCTATTAGTGGGATAAGTTTTTTTTTTTTAAAATTAAAGTACAGAATAATGAGAATAAAAAGCTATGTCACCATGTGGGAATCCAGTGCAGTGCAGTGCACGTGACATCTTCCCAATGCACGATTCATTTGAGAGTCCATCACTAATATAGACAAATGCTCTAGAACCGTCTTTTTGCAATTCATCAGAAGAACACAAGCTACTCTAAGCTAGAGACTGGTGTACTCTTGTCACAAAATCATATGCTCCATCACGTCCTAAAAACCTTTTAAAGCAATTGTTTTGTACGTGTAAAGAAATCCGCAATAATATTTTTCCCCAAGAAGGCAAATTAAGAATTTTCTTTTATAAATTTTCAGTATAAGAATATTCAAATATTCATTTTAGTGAAAAAATTGTTTCTCCACTTTGAAGTTTAATCTGGTCGCATCATTATTAGTGATTGATCTTTTTTCCTTACTTAATTTACCATGTGTAATGTGTCATGTAGACATTCATGCCATAATAGTGGAATATCAACAGAGTCCATATTTATTGATAAAATATGGAAATTGTGTAATGGACAGAAAATAATTTTTTCCTCTATAAACTTTACGTAATTAGGGTTTTGCTAAAATTTTATTTTATTTTTTATATTCATCTATGTTTAAGAACATCATATAATATGCCTAATGAACCTCCAATATTATTTATTCAACAAATAAGAGCCACAATGTTAAGTTGCACTTTATATGTCAATTAGACGCACGTATAATCATTGTGAACTACTATTTTAAAAATTTAAATTATTAGTAAAAGGCATGATTTTTAATATTTAAATAATTTAACACTCCCTTTACGATTAAGTTGGATTTTGTATAAGAGTAGAGCGTTGAATTATATGGTAGAGAAGACATATAGAGACCTCAAAGGACTAAACTCAACATGTCGTGTTCTAATATCATGGGGAATTTTGTAAAATTTGTGCCAACCATTCAAACAATTTAATTTATCTGATGAGAACATGATTATTAATATTAAGTACTTTAGTATAAATTGCCGTATCCCTCGTATAACAGGAGGCATAGAAACAATGGCAACTGGGGAGAAAAAAACCGTCGTTACATGTCAAAGTCCCTTTTTTATTTTATTTTATTTTACCCAAAAAGGAGTTCTCAGGTAAGGAATTCCTTTGGCGGTTGAAATGATCATCAAAATAGACTAACGCATTTCAATTATTTTCCTCTCTATCTGTCCGATTTGTAGCAGAATTGTACCCAAAAGCGAAGGACTTTTCCATCAAATCTGATTTGATAGTGCCAATTTCACACGGTGACTCCATATCAATTCATATTTTTTCGTTGTTTTCTCTTCTTTTTTTTCAGCCAAACGATTTAGATCATCACTCCTAATGGATGAAGAAGTCTTCCTTATCAAAGACAGTATGGGTGAAATGGATTGAAATTATCTTAACTTAGATTAGTCAAGGAGGGGTGAGTTATATAGCATGTCATAATGAGGAAATTAACCATATTCTACGTTAAAATTTCCAACAAATTTTTTTGCTAGAGGAAGCAACAGGTTTTGCAAATCATGTTATAGGCTAAGGTAGGACAATTCACATTAATCAAATTCTATTATCTATTTATAATTTCACAGACCACATGAGCTAAAATTTGAAAATAACATAAGTTTTTGAGGGATTGCGTTGAATGAAGTTTGAAATTACAAATTAAGATCACAGAATAATTATAAAGAAGACATTGGTTCATGGTGCAAATTTATGTTTTAACCCAGTCGACATTGTTGGTGGAACTTTCGGAGAAGAATGTTTGGTAAAAAGACATGCTTTATGGTCCACCTTCGAGAGGCACACCTTTTTTCATGAAATTTTCATACGAAATTTTTTGAAATTTGACACACAATAGAGACAGCTTTAATAAAGTCCCTTTGTCAATATATTACTACTTTAATTCTATGATAGGAGTTGTAGGGTATAGTTCTGTGATGACAGTACCGTTTTTCCCATATAATATTTGGCGAAAAAACTTTAATCATTGTGATATATCTACCAAGGAAGTTGAGAAATCAACATTAATTAAACTATCTTCTTTATTGAGAATTGTAGTTTTTTTTTCTTCATTCCATTTCGAGTTAAGTTAGCTTTGTTACACACGAACAAATTGAATCCATAGTGCAAGTCTCTATTTAAGTTTCAAATCAGCTTGAACATTCTTACAATGGATTGTAATATGACAACGTAAATTGCAAGCGAACCTCGGATTCGGGATCGGCCAGATAATTAAAGCTTACAGGCCTTCGAATGGTAGAGCCATCAGTTGGCCACGCAAGTCGCTGCTTGGCTTATAAGGTCAAGGTCAACTCCGTATCGCAGGTGTGTTCGGGTCGTGGAGATATGAGTTGGCTATGCAAGTCGTTGCTTTGGTTTTCGGGTCAAGATCGACGTCAATTGCATCCGATGCTTCGGACAAGGAACAGCACTGGGTATATCTTTGTTTTAAGCTGAAGCAGCAAAGGAAGTTGCTTTTCTTTATAGAGTTTAAGTCTAGAGAAATGGTGATAGAGATTTTACTTTAATTCTTTCAAATGTTATTTAGTTAAAATCAGGTGTGGCTACTAAAGGGGAAAAGAAAAAAAGGAGGAAAATCATAGCATCTTATTAGTTTTATTAACTGCTACAACAAAGTATGTATAGGTTAATAGACTATACACAAATTGTTATTTAAGCATTAACCTAATCAATCAATGTTACTATCAGGGGCGTAAGTTTCTTCTTTCTAATTAATGTAAAAAGTAGCGAGAATAAAGATCATCACTCCTAGCAGACACCAAAATGAATCAGATCATCACTCCTAGCAGATGAAGAAGTCCTCTTCATCAAGGATAGTAAGGGTAAAATGGATTTGTATGAATCTTGGAGACTATCTTAACTGTGGATGAAAATAATGGGTGGTGACTTACATATTATGTCATAACCATGCAAATTAACATATTTTACATAAAAAAATTTCCTATCGAAATTTTTTTCCAGAGCAAACAAACGGTTTAGCCATTCATGTCATTGCTTTGCTTTTTAGATGAAGGTCAATGTCAAGTGTGCATGGTCCTCTTTGAAGGGTAGCCAGCCAAGTAGAAGGCATTTCACCCTATCCACTCACTCAGAAGTGGGAGGTTATTATATCTACATACATAGCAATAATCAGAACTAAGTTTTGATGTGATATTTATTTTCACCACCGTGGGCTCCCTAATTCCCAGGCATGTCTTTTTATTACCAGTGGACAAATGGTCTTGTCAAGGCTCCTTCAGTAGAGAGAGAGATGTGTGTGTGTATTTGGGGGCGGGGAGGGGAGGAGAGGATAGCACCGAATGTATCTTGGTTTCCAGCTGCTGAAGAACAACGGAATTTGCTTTTCTTAAGAGAGTAAAAATCAAGAGCAATAGTGACGAGTATTTTACCTTAATTTTTCCTAAGGTTATTTAGTTAAAATCAGGTATGGCTACTAGATGGAAAACGAAAAGATCAAAGGATTCTTTTAGTATTATTAATTGCTACAGCAAAATATGCATTCCTTAATAAACTAATCAATTAGCGCTACCGTTAGCTGGATAACAATGACTCCATATAAGTTCATATGCTTTTGTTGTTTTCTATTTTTGTTAGCCAAATGATTCAGATAATCACTCCCTATAGACTAAGAAGTCCCCTTTATCAAGGACAGTAAGGGTGAAATGGATTCGAATGAATCTTGGTGATTGTCTAATTGTGGATGAAATAAGGAGTGGTGAGTTATATATTTTGTCATATGGATCAATTTCTTGTATTTGTTTAGAAGTTCACAATCCACATGAACCAAAATTTGTAAACAACATAATTTTGAGAGGGATCATGTTGAATGGAAGCTTGAAATTGCATATTAAGATCACATAATTAATAATAATAATAACAACAACAACATAGGTTCATCATGCAAATTTATGTTTCCACCTCTGTCCACAGCGTTGGTGGAATTTATAAAAAGTATCTTTAGTAAAAAGACATGCTATATGGCCCACCTTCGAGAGTCACACCAAAATTGACACCTTTTTCATGAAAGTTCGTGCGAAATTGGCCGATATTTAACATAGAGACAGCTTTTACAGAGTCTCTTGTCGATATATTGCTACTTTATTTCTCTGATAACAGCTTCAACGATGACAGAACCATTAAGAAGAATTTATTAACTAATGTTCTCTTTGGAGGGGAGGGAATGTCTCGTTAAAGAGATAGTCTTTGTCCACCATTTACTTCAATAAATTCGGCAAAGCAAACTTTACTTATTTTGTATATCCACCAAGGAAGTTGAGAAATTAATATTAATCAAATTATATTTTTTTTTTATCTAGAATCCTACTTTTACTTTTTTCTTCGTTCCATTTTGAATTAAGTTAGTTTCGCTACACACCAATATATTGGATCCTTAGGACAAGCATCTATTCACATTTGAAATCAATTTGGAAATTTCTATGACTGATTGTAACATCACAACGTGAATCGCGCTCCTGATAAAAGCAAACCTCGAATTCGGAATCCAAATCATTAAAGCTTATAGGCCTTCAGATCATGGAGACATCAGCTGGCCACGCAAGTCGCTGCTCGGCTTTTCAGGTCAAGGTCAACGTCGTGTCACATGGCGTTCGGATTGTACAGATATGAGTTGGCTATGCAAGTCCTTGGTTTGCTTTTCAGGTCTAGGTCGTTTTCAATTGCATCTTGATGCTTTGGATAAGGAATAGCACTTAATATATCCTCGTTTTTAGCTAAAGGAACAAATAAAAAGTTGCTTTCCTTTAGAGCGTCAAAATCAAGAGCAATAGTGATCGATTTTTCACTTTTAACTTTTCCTGATGTTATCTTTGTTAAAATCAGGTAGGGCTACAAAACGGAAATTTTATTTTTTGAAAATATCAATGGATCTTTTTGGTTTTATTAACTGCTGCGAATAAAAAAAATCAATGGATCTTTTTGGTTTTATTAACTGCTGCGATAAAGTATCTCTAAGTCACAAAACTATACACAAATAATATTAAAGTACTAACCTAATATATTAATGTTACTATTAGTAGGATAAGTTTCTTTTTCTAATCAAAGTACATAATAGTGAGAATAAAGCTCTGTTGCAATGGGGTTATACAATTTCATTCTAGTCATTTTGTTACTTATATATTAGATATAATCATTCCAACATAACATTGAAGCTAAAGAATCTGATGCATTCAAAATAGGGGTGAGCATCGGTTCAAGGTCAACTCTGGACCGACCTTGGACTGGCCCAACCCTGTCGGTCTTAATCTGATTCCTAGGAAGGTTGGGTCGGTCTTTGGTCTTGTGATCCTTAGACTAATACTATATGGATTGGTCCTTGATCTTGTAAGTTGAGAATTGGTTCAATTCAGACCGACCCTGACTATATATATATTACATATTATATATAACATTTTTTATATCTATTGTAAAGAGCAAACCCCAACTTAAATGACATTAAATAGCATTAAACGGCCTCCACCTCCAGTACTCTTGTTCTCCTTTCTTTTTTATCATCTTCTTTCTTCTTTATCCTCTTCAATTACTTGAGAGTGTGTGTGTGTATCGGGGGTGGAGGGGATAGCACCGAATGTATCTTGGTTTCCAGCTGCTGAAGGAGCAACGAAAGTTGCTTTTCTTAAGAGAGTAAAAATCAAGAGCAATAGTGATGGGTATTTTACCTTAATTTTTCCAAATGTTATTTAGTTAAAATCAGGTATGGCTACTAGATGGAAAACGAAAAGATCAAAGGATTCTTTTAGTATTATTAATTGCTACAGCAAAATATGCATTCCTTAATAAACTAATCAATTAGCGCTACCGTTAGCTGGATAACAATGACTCCATATAAGTTCATATGCTTTTGTTGTTTTCTATTTTTGTTAGCCAAATGATTCAGATAATCACTCCCTATAGACTAAGAAGTTCCCTTTATCAAGGACAGTAAGGGTGAAATGGATTTGAATGAATCTTGGCGATTGTCTAATTGTGGATGAAATAAGGAGTGGTGAGTTATATATCTTGTTACATGGATCAATTTCTAAATTTCTTGTATCTGTTTAGAAGTTCACAATCCACATGAACCAAAATTTGTAAACAACATAATTTTGAGAGGGATCATGTTGAATGGAAGCTTGAAATTACATATTAAGATCACATAATTAATAATAACAATAACAACAACAACAACAACATAGATTCATCATGCAAATTTATGTTTCCACCCCAGTCCACATCGTTGGTGGAATTTATAAAAAGTATCTTTAGTAAAAAGACATGCTAAATGGCCCACCTTCGAGAGGCACACCAATGACGTGTTTTTCATGAAAGTTCGTGCGAAATTGGCTGATATTTAATATAGAGACAGCTTTTACAGAGTCTCTTGTCGATATATTGCTACTTTATTCCTCTGATAACAGCTTCAACGATGACAGAACCAATAAGAAGAATGTCATTGCCTAATGTTCTCTTTGGAGAGGAGGGAATGTCTCGTTAAAGAGATAATCTTTGTCCACCCTTTACTTTAATAAATTCGGCAAAGCAAACTTTAATTATTTTGCTATATCCACCAAGGAAGTTGAGAAATTACTATTAATCAAACTATATTTTTTTTTTTATCAAGAATCCTACTTTTACTTTTTTCTTCATTTCATTTCGAATTAAGTTAGTTTTGTTACACACAATATATTAGATCCTTAGTACAAGCATCTATTCACATTTGAAATCAATTTGGAAATTTCTAGGACTGATTGTAACATCACAACGTGAATCACGTTCCTGATAAAAGCAAGCCTCGGATTCGGAATCGGCCAAATCATTAAAGCTTATAGGCCTTCAGATCGTGGAGACATCAGCTGGCCACGCAAGTCGCTGCTCGGCTTTTCAGGTCAAGGTCAACGTCGTGTCGCATGGCGTTCGGATTGTACATATATGAGTTGGCTATGCAAGTCCTTGGTTTGCTTTTCAGGTCTAGGTCGTTTTCAATTGCATCTTGATGCTTTGGACAAGGAATAGCACTGAATATATCCTCGTTTTTAGCTAAAAGGAACAAATAAAAAGTTGCTTTCCTTTAGAGCGTCAAAATCAAGAGCAATAGTGATCGATTTTTCACTTTTAACTTTTCCTGATGTTATCTTGTTAAAATCAGGTAGGGCTACAAAACGGAAATTTTATTTTTTGAAAAAATCAATGGATCTTTTTGGTTTTATTCACTGCTGCGATAAAGTATCTCTAAGTCACAAAACTATACACAAATAATATTAAAGTATTAACCTAATATATTAATGTTACTATTAGTAGGATAAGTTTCTTTTTCTAATCAAAGTACATAATAGTGAGAATAAAGCTCGTTGCAATGGGGTTATACAATTTCATTCTAGTCATTTTGTTACTTATATATTAGATATAATCATTCCAACATAACATTGAAGCTAAAGAATCCGATGCATTTTAAATAGGGGTGAGCATCGGTTCAATGTCAACTTTGGACCGACCTTGGACTGGCCCAACCCTGTCGGTCTTGATCTGATTCCTAGGAAGGTTGGGTCGGTCTTTGGTCTTGAGATCCTTAGACTAATACTTTGTATGGATTGGTCCTTGATCTTGTAAGTTGAGAATTGGTTCAATTCGACCAACCCCGACTATATATATATATTACATATTATATATAACATTTTTTATATCTATTGTAAAGAGCAAACCCCAACTTAAATGGCATTAAATGGCCTCCACCTCCAGTACTCTTGTTCTCCTTTCTTTTTTATCGTCTTCTTTCTTCTTTATCCTCTTCAATTTTTACTTGAAAGAAATGACATTTCACTCATGAGCAACCTTGCCCCACTTGTTGCGTGGCGCTCGCCCTCCTCAGCACTCGCCATTGGACACTCACACCACTTGCTACTCAATGCCCTCACCACTCGCTACTTGACGCTCACGTCACTCGCCTCACGGCTTACCTTTGTTCTTTCGCTTCATGGCTCGCTCTTGTCTTTGTTGTGCTTGTAGATGGATATGTAATTTAAAATAATAAGTTTGTCTTTTCAAGGAATACAAAAAGTGAAACAAAAAAAATTATCGGTTGGTCCATGGTTAACCCTAGAACCAGACCAAATTCATAGGGTCGATTTGGTCCTTGGTCCCAGGCTCAACTAGGTTGGTCCTCGGTCCAAAAAATTGAGGATCAACACTGTAGAGGTTGATCCTTGGGTTAGGTACTGGACCAACCCAATCTGGACCATGATCACTCTTAATTCAAAATTTTCTTTGCTCGCCCCGACAAAACAAACCAAACCATTTTTTTTTTCTGCCATTGTACTCTATTTATATATTTTGTCCGGAGAAAATAACTGCCTATAGGAATCCAATATGGTAACATATATAATCCTACAATTGGATATGTGGTGTCTGTCTCATTTCTTGCACATTTTATAATAGCCACCGAGTAAAGTCAATTTAGTAAGTGACCATCAAGCTAATGATATCTTATGGGTCCTGACAACATCCACTCTATTAAGTGGCCATCGAATTTGATCTAGATTGATTCTTCCTTTTCACTTCAAATAAAATCACTCAACATTATAGTTAATGCCTAATACTGTTATATATATAAACATGATTAAATTTGATTTGATGTATGACAAATTCATCTTTTGAAATACGTCAAAGTTTCATACTATATGCTATGTTTGATTTCTCAAAATAATATGTAACTTTAAATTCAAGAAAAGCAAGAAATAATATGGATAACAACATGAGTTAATGGGAATAATTGGTTCTTGATCCGATCCTACCCAAGAACCAAGAACTGGACCAAGAGGACCAAAATCGGGAAGTAGACCACCTAGTCCTAGAACCGATCTAGTCCAGATCCCAAGTGGTCCAATGGAATTGATGGAGAGAGAGGATTTTTTTTTTTTCCGCAAAGTGTATATGCTCTCCAAAATTTTTTGTCCAGCTAACAGACGCTTATATCTCCTAGAGAGAGAGTGGATTATGTTATGGCATTGTCTCCACATGTGTTTGATTCCCTCAATTTGCTTCGCTAAGCGCTCGTCTTTCCTTTACGTTTGCAGACGTGATTGAAAGAGTCGAGGAGAGAGACAGAGAGAGCTAGCTTTCTTTTTTAGTGGCATGGGCTTTCCTTTTGTTGTGGGCTTTTACTCTCTCTAGACACACCTTATTTCTCTACCAAGTGGGCTATTATTCTTGGTGGGCTCATTTGGGCTTTGAGCTAATTGAGGACTTTTAAATATCGGACCAATTTCCATCCTGAAATCGGGGATTGGATTGCCATTCACCAATTCCAATTTTATGGAACGGTAACCCAATTGACATCCCTGGAAATCACTTAAAACCGGTCAGTCCAATTCGATTCAGGTGGTTCCCATTGCACATCCCTAGGGGATAAAGTACCAAGAAGAAGAAGATTTAAGATCAATTTGCCATTACACTACATAGGCTCTTCCTTCAGCCATCAAAATAGGACTGACTTTTAATCTACAAATTTCATTAAGATGGTCACCTTGAGATTCGAAAGGCTCAATATTAATTTGGCTTTTTGATCACTAGATCACCTTGACTTGTAAATGGAAAGATTACTTCCATCACCAAAAATCGGGGTATCACAATAGCAAAGACCTATTCCTTTCCTTCAAATGACAATATGCCCGAAGAACGACGAAGTTTGCAAGAACATGATAGAAGAAAATATGACAGCTTTCCGGAAGTTCACCATTTTATTAAAATGACACTAGCACAATAAAGTAGGAAGATTTTTTCATATAATTTTAAAGCATAAAGCTCACCCATTGACAATCAGGCAAAATTCCTACACTCATGGTGCATAAAAAATTAGGGTCCTCGAATGAGTCGCTGTACTAATGATACGTGTTATCTGGATAAAATATACGCCTATCCAAAGTCTCAAGGGTTTTGGGAGAAATAAATTGACGCTGCTTGATTATGCTCGTGTTCTTCTAAAGTTCATGGACAGAGACAGAGAAGCTGGGTTTTCCAGACTGCTTGTGCAGAAATGAGGCTTTGGCATGAGAAATAGACCACGGATAGATGCTCATAACATGAAGACAGCTTAAATCCTTGTAGAAAAGGATTCAAGAGTTTCATTCAATTATTGGCCGGATCTTTCTTGTAGTTATCAAGCCGAATATATCCTAACTGTAGGAGAGTCTTTGTAGATATATTCCCAAATCTGTGATTCTGGACACTGATTCTTCCTGTAATTTCTAAGTATGTAGTTATGCTCAAAATTAACATTATGTAACTGGCATCCAAATCTGATGTTATCTCAAGTATCTTACCCTCCTTTGAGTTGCAAGAATATGTGGACATTGCATAAATTTACATAACAAGCTTGCCTGTTGCTACATAATTGATCAAATATGGTCGTGTAATGTATGGCAAGTTACCTCTATGCATCTTTCCGTGAACCATCTTTTCAGTATCATCCTTCCTCAGCTTTTCATTCAAAAGCAGAGGAAATGACAACTGATTTTCCTTGATCCATCTTGAATATCTCTTCCCTGGCAGAAATTAACATAAATATATTTCACGAGAGAACTAGATTCCTTTATTGGATTGAGAAATTTGAATGCCCAGAAAGTAACTTCTAAATCTGAGGGCGATCAATTTGAAGTTCTTCGTGGTTCTTACTGCAATAATCATTGCTGAATCACTTCCAGCCACAACTAGCAAAGTACCACCGTACAGATACACTGTCAAAACTCAAGTTGTGCTTTCAAATGAAGTTTGGCGTCACTTCTCTTGAATTCGCACTTGATAGAATTATGAACAATCCGGCTGAACCAGGTTCAAGGAACTTGTTTGCTTCCCTGCAATGTTTCACTCAGCTTGGGCACTATTTGCTCTTTGCACGTGACCGATCTCAGCTCCTAAATTGGATAAGTCACAGCTATTGAGTCAATCCATACAAAATCCTTTTAATGGAGGGGAATTCAGGCACAAACTTACAGCAGGGTGATATCATTCTAACAATGGATTAATTGATCACTAGCCTAATACGACAGTCACGCATATGCATTGTACGAAAAGTCATCGCTTAAGTATGCTATCACATTAATGTCTGTCAATACCTAAAAGCAATACCGAACTCCTGAATTAGCAAATTAAACATGAGAGACACCCCCAACTAAAACCCGTGCATATTATTATCTCCCCATGTTCTGTTTATTCAGCAGAAACGAAAAAAAAAAGTCCACGAAACACCATAAAAAAAAGTACCTTTTCCTATTGGCTTATGATGCTACTTACAAGTGAATAATAAATCTTATCAATGTCAAAGGTATAATGTTGTACAATCTTCTCATCTACCACTATTAACTGGTGGCATGACATGGTTTTTCATGCTATCAGTATACCCGGTGTTTGTGGTGTTACTACTCTCTGCATAAACAATGGAGTCGGTCGTCTTTCCGAGCAAATGAACCATCTCTTCTGAATTCAAATCGATATTAACCCATGGGTGGTTAGCCATTGCCCTTATTCCATCCAATTCATTTGCCACTTCTTTCATGGTTGGCCTCTCATCTCCCTTTAATTTCAAGCACCGCTTTCCAAGATCGGCAACCCCTTTCACTTGCTCATTGTCTTCGTGTGCAATGAGCTCCTCAACAATCTGAAACAACCGATCTTCTTTCAACGCCAAAAGAAAGTACATGGCCAAGCTCCTCTCTTCTTCAGGTCGATTGAAAGAGAGCGCCTTCTTCCCTGTCAACAACTCGATTAGCACAACTCCAAAACTATAAACATCGCTTTTTTCTGTCAATTGACTAGTGTGCAGGTATTCAGGGTCTAAGTATCCCAATGTTCCTTGAACCATTGTAGACAATTCGGTTTGATCAAGTGGGACTAATCGTGAAGCTCCAAAGTCAGAGACTTTTGCAGTGTAATTAGCATCCAAGAGGATATTTGTCGACTTGACATCTCGATGGATTATAGGAATGGAAGTTGCGGAGTGCAAATACGATAGGACTCCTGCAGTTTCCGAGGCAATTCTCAATCGGGTCTCCCAAGACATCTTGGATGACTTGTTCGGGTTGTGTATATGATCAAAGAGAGTCCCATTGTCCACGAACTCATACACTAACAGAGGCACTTCTGTTTCTAAACAACACCCCAATAACTTGACCACATTTCGATGATTAATTTGGGAAAGCACTATGACTTCATTAATGAATTGCTCGATTTGGCTCTCGTCCACAAGCTTGGACTTCTTAATCGCAACTATAGTGCTATTAGGGAAGATCCCTTTGTAAACGGTGCCATATCCTCCTTGGCCAACTATTCTGCTCTCATCATAATGGTCGGTGGCATTCTCTAGCTCTTCAGCACTGAAGATTTTCGCGGCATTTGTGGTTCTGTTGCGTTCATGTAATTGTTGCTGCAAAAGCAAGCCACCATTTTGCTTGAAGTACTGTTCTTTGAGTCTAATGAGTTTTCTTTTCTTAAGTCCCAAATACAGAAAGCTTGCACTGAATAACATCACTATTACACCCACACCAAGACCTATGTAAAACACAAGTTTTGTTAGAATACCTGATATCGATGTACAAGGAAAAAAACTCCTAGTAAACATCAGCCACAAGAGTCTGCAAAGTTTCTGCAGACATTATACCATAATCTTCATTGTCAAGAAACTAGGCAATTTAGGGACAATTTGACCCGATTTAGCAAAATGAATATGGGTAAAAAATTATGAACGCATAGTTTAATTTAAATCATGAAGCCAATATGTTTAAAAGGAGAACTCAATAAATTCCCGTCCAGCAAATTTGTACCAGAATGACTACTGTCGCGACCTAATTTTTTCGGGTTCACCGCCTAAAACTAGGTTAATGGACTGCTAAGTTTTTAAACTTAGCTCGGGCTCTCCCAAGCCCATACCAAATCGCGACTTGAGTCTAAACTTTTTAAACATGCAAAATACTATCTAGGAGTCGCCACTAATCTGTTTTTGGTAGGTCGATTAGACACCTAAGCAAAATAATGGGAGAATTATTTTACTCCTACGAACCGAGACTAAGGGTACGGGGACTTAGTTACACTAGACTATCCTAGTGCCCTTTTGGTACCATTTCTTTTTAATTTTCAAAAATGTTTTGCGGGCAGCTTGATTTGATTTTAATTCATTTTCCTAACGTGTGAGGCGATCATGCGAGTGCACAAACCACCAATTTAACACCCGAGAAAGCGAATAAAATAATGCAGGACTTACCTCAAAGCAACGAAAGCAACTGCGTTGTTAGGTCAAAATCATATCAATAATCTTAGATATGATTTCTAATTAATAAACAATCACTCAATTTTTTGTTTTCACTTTATTTAATGAAAGTCGTACAATGCATGCTACTAATTTAACATGAAATGATATGACGTGGCAATATGACCTAAACTATATAACATGAATAAGCATGCAATCCATCTTAAAGCATGAAATGAATTTATTCTAATTTTTTGTATTTTTCCATGAAATTCGAAATTAAAGAAATGCAACAATTAAATATGCAATTTAATCAAATAACCTAGTTCTAATGATGAGCAATGAACTTAGCAACAATCACTAGATGACGAAAATTTCATAAACCTAATCCTACATGTCTGATTTACTAAACCTATATGCTCGAGGCATAATTTTGATTTTTTTAAATAATTAATTATTAAATAAATATTAAATCTAAACTATCAACAAAATAAAGCAAGAAAGGATTAAAATAATCGAAAAAATAACCTATTGTCTCATAGGTCAAATTAACGGTTATTCTAACCCTAATTATCACAATAAGGAGATCAAAACAATTACAAATCTGATCCGAAGTCCTACGGACCAAATTAAATAATTATTGTGATTTAACAATTAAAATTTCACCAAAAAGTCCAAAAATTAATATAATAAAAAAATGATCCGATGTCTCTCGGATCAAATTAATAATTACATTAATTTCGGACAAAATCCCTACGGAAAATGCATACAAAATGCACAAATATTAACATTGACAAACCATATTCTAACTTAAACAATAATAACAAAATTTAAAAAACAATAATATAACATAAAATAAGCAAAAGAAAGAAATAAAAATAAAACTAAAGGAGGGGAATTGCAGCGCGTTGGTGGGCATATGGCTAGTTCTTGATTTGATCATTTGTTAGTCTCCTCCGAGAACTTTTGAGTGGACGCCCCCTTCTCTTGCCGTCTCTCTCTTGTCAATTATGGTGGAATATGGAATTGTGTGGCCTTTTGTTCGGCATTGAATTGCCTGACCACAACATCAGAACAAAACAAAGTAAATTAGGTGAAAATATGGGGTGAACAACTTTAATAGGGAGAGAAACAACTTGGTTTTATCACAGTGAAATCACTAGATGGCAATCAACGCTTAGGTACGTTGGCCACTTCGATGTCTCGCTGCTGGAATTATCGTCGGAGATGTAGGAGTTTAATCTAGGCAAGAAAAAATAAAATCACCTTAGTGCGAATAGTAAATTGGAATTGCACACAATCAAACTTAAAAAAGAAGAAGCTCGACTTAGCTTTATGCTTGTCGTCAATATCCATGAAGCATGATGAACATGGGGCATCGTCAAGAGGACTGCACCATCCAATAGACCAATCGAAGAATTCTCGAGATCGTCGACTCCCCTAAAGAAATTTGAACTCGAAAGAAACGAAGGAGAAAACCCTCCTCACATTTGCTTTGAATTTTTTGAAAATCGCCTCTTGAGCTCCGCTCTCCTCCCCCATTTTTCACAAAATTTGGTCTCCTTTTTATAGTGGTTCCGAGCACCATCTTCCATGGCAATATTTTAGCTTTCTTTTTTCGTTGCCTCAATTTATGGTCTGCAAATTGGAGCAAAATCTTGCAATCGGTTTGATTTTTCCTTGAATGTTTTGATTCCTTCCATTTTATCAAAATCCCTGCCCTTTTATTCACCTGATTTCTCTTATCGAGAATTTCCTTCCACATTTATTATGATTTGAAAATTTGCCGGAGCAAAGATTGCTAATCAGAATTTCCACATTCCATTCATAACCAAATCATATTGATCTTCCCCTTATTTTCCTTTTGTTCAAAATGCAATTTTATTTTTCCAAAATTAGGTGTCAACAACTACCTATAACAATGTTCGGAATTTAAACCTTCTATACCCTTCTCGTTCTTAAATAAAATCTATCCACTAATAGAAACCACTTATCTTCACCACAAAAATTCAATAGAATACCATTTGCGAAATCTTGATTGATCTACACTAATGCCCAAAGCGAAAGTTGCAATGGTGATTATAACGAGTCTCGATGCAGTTTTCCAAGTCACCAACAGTCTTTTGCTTCAATAAAAGCTGTTTGAAGGGTCTTGTTCTAAACAAATAGATGTTGCATGATCGAGTTTAGACAATTCAATTACAGGTGCTAGTTTCACCAGGTCCAGCAATAGATATCGCTTTCAATGACATGGAAAATGGCAAGAAATAGCATCTCTGAATTACATTTTGCAACAACTTCTATTTTAAAAGAAAAACAGCAAGCCTGACTTTGGGACTCAGAAAGCGAATATTCCTACAGCAGAAGAGACTGACCAAATCATTGACACGTTCCAAGCCGTCAATGGTTCCAGATTTCAATGATAATGAAACGCCAATTTTGTTACATCTGTACTTTTTATGTTCATCTTGACATATTCTATGACGCCTACCGGCGGGTCCATGCGAGAATAGTTTTCAATAACAAACATGGATCATCACGTAACTATGGCAAAGTCATAGGATGGCAATCACAATGTGAAGACAATTCATGGAAAATGTTTTCACATTGACCCAAGATCATCGAGTCTTCCATGCCAAAGATGCTCTAAACATTGTCAAGAGTGAAATCTAACCTTTAAATTTTAAGATAGCTACTTGGAATTAGAAACCTAATTTGATGCTTAATCTCCTTGCATAGAAATTTCGGGCAAAAGGATAGAGATAGTTTTGTTGTAAACTTACTCTAGGAAAGCGAAATACATAGGAATATCAGGCTAAATATACGAATAGTATTTTCTCATAGAATGCATTAAATTGAAATCATCACCAGAAAAAGCTAAAAAGTCAAATGAACTTGCCAACCAAAATGATGGCCATATGTGATGATTTAAGATTAGCAATGCATCCGGATCCATCTTCACTCTTTTTGCCATCACCATGATAACCCTTTGGGCATGAGCATGTATAACTCCCCTCAGTGTTATGGCAAATTCCGTCGCACGGGTTCTTCTCTGGATCAGCACATTCATTAATATCTGCAAAAATTAGAGGCACATTAAATGTAAACTCCAAGAGAAAAAGAAAGAACAATAGCATAAAAATATCATCAAGCATTCAGAATATATACCGACCTACGCAGCCAAGGTATGGATTCCCCTCATACCCAGAAGAGCAATTACATCGGTAACCGGGCACATCGGGAAAATCGAAGCACTCGCTGTGCGCCTTACAAGCAAAGCTCGCCGGGTTCTTCGCTGCTTCGTCACAAGTCTCATTCCAAACGGCCCAGTCGAGCACCGAGGGGATCTTCGACTAAGAATGCATAACTGCAAGGATTGAAGCTCCACACGTTGGTGTGGTTCTTCAGGCTGACCACACTGGCATTATAATTAAGGAGCATCTCCGGTATAGTGGTCTGGCAACACCCGATGCCATCGCATGCCCCATTGGTCACGTCGTCAATCCCGGTGCACACCGAGAGGCAGCCGCTCGCGAATCCGTTCCCATTGGATCCCGCGATCACAGCAACCGTGTCGCACCCGATGGCCGTGAACTTGTTCTTGGTGTTAGAGAAAGGGAACGCGGGGAGGATGGTGTAGGCGAAAGTGCGCAGCGGTTGCTGTATGCCGGACTCAGTGTAGCAGTCCATGCCGATGAAGGTGTAGATGCGGCTGTCCTATTCCATAAGTAGGGCTTGGGGGTGGAGGCGGCGGTGACGTTGCACTGGATGGAGAAGTACTCGTTCAAGTAGCAACCGTCTCCGATGCCGAAGGGGTAAGGCACGGCGATGTCTCCGCAAGTTTCTTGGCAGTTGGGAGATACAGTTTGAGAAGATGATAATGACGTGTTCTTATAACAAAGGAACGCGTTCGCTCATTGACTCGGTGTTTGGAAAGATCACCACCAACCACACTTTATCCCGGAACTTTGGGATTTGTCCAATTTTACGTCCTACTATTCAATTCTTCTTATATCTTTGGCCTCAACTATTACAGGAGCTGCCAATTCTATCCCAAAATATTGCCACAAGTAAAAAATAAAATATAATAATTGATTCGAAGTTCCCATTTGGCCTCATGCTACTCGCTTACTCCCGATTAATTAAGTCTGGTACGATACACGAATTCTTTCATAATTGCAGTGTAATAGCTAGCGTACCATATAACATCCACGCGCATCATCACTATGATAAATAAATTTCGAGAAATGGCACTTTGCATTGAAGATGTGAGAGGGCAAACTAAGGAAAAGATACGAGACTAAAAGAAAACTATGACAAGATAGAAGATGTTGCAAAAAATGACGATATACCTAATTTCTCCAAACTTTATTGGTCCAAAATCTATTGCAATTATGTTAGTTTTGTCCTAGACCTTTTCTTTTTGCCAATTGAGTCATAAATCTTTTGTATTTATGCTAATTCAATCCATCCGGCTAAATTTGGTTGGTCGGTGTTGATGTAACACGACCGACTTTGACATGTAATATTTTAATATTTTTTCATGTCTCTTTAATTATTTTTTGTTTTCCTTTTCTTTTCTTTTTTTGCTTTTCTCTCTCTCTCTCTGTTTTTTTTTTTGGTCATGTTCCTTCTTCCTTTGACCAGTCGCTGGATTGAGGCGATTGACTAGAGGCGAGGGCCAACAAGGCTCGACCTTGCCAATCTAGTGAGGGCTCACCTCGCCCTTGCCCCCACTAGCCTTGCTGTTATTGGGTGAGCTAAGCCTCGCCTAGTCATTGGTGAGTTGAGCCCCCACTAGGATCTGACAGGGGCTCACCTTGCCAGTGGCTGTACAAAATTCATTAGGAACATCGTGCAGAATTTCACTTACCTCTCCGAAGAGACTTTAATTTAGATTTGTCATTTTCTACTTAAGTCAAGGCACGAAATTCCTTGAATTGGCTTGCTTGCCTGAAACAGGTTTAAAAACATGAGTTGGGTAGATGTTGTCATGTCGCTATTAATCAACAAGCTATCTAAATAGTGTCGTCATCAATATGGCTTGTGCAGAAATTGAAAAGAGTTTGTGTAGGTTGTGTGTCACACCTAAAAGAAAGACGAAGTAGCCAAATTCTGTCAGATCTTAGATGCTCATCAAATCTAAAGAGAGAAAGGAACAGGTTTTAATTTTAGGAGCAAAAGAGAAAAAGGATTGGACTCTCTAATTAGATTAAAAATACATGCAAATCCACATTTCAATCGGTCACCCAGTTTCTTTATCCCATCACCGTCACTTTCAATTGCAAGTATGTGGATTTAACTATTAATTTATCCTGCTGCATCATGATTTCTAAGTCTTAAATTTCAATAAGCTTAATTAATGATTGTAAGATAACACAGAAACGACATAAAGAGGAAAGGAGTAAAAGAATGGTCATAACTAAAAAAGAGATTATCGACTCCTAAATCTCAGCTATACATTTAATTGTTTATTGCATAAAAATTTCCGGGATCAAAATCGACCACTAAACAAAGAAATATTAATTTTTTGCATTGCATTTTAGGCGTTTAGACATTATAAAGCATGTCCGCATTCAATCAATATTCTATGAGCTAGCTTCATCGCGTTTGAATCTGAGAAGCCAGGAAAAATACTTTCAGTCGACACCCGAATTAGCAAATATCTTCAAAATATGCTCGACTATGAAAGAGGCAAGAAGATTGTGCGCATGGCATGGGTGACGAGGAAGCAAATCAAGAAGACCAATCAATCCAGCAAATTCTCGGCCAGCCAAGGGGAGAGAACTATGGAATGTTTTCAAGTGCAGCAAGTGAGAGAAATAAAGAAATAAAAATAAGAGGAGCAAGCCGGATGAATGACTGCGGTAACGGGAAAGGAAATAGAGATTTGCTCCATCAGCCTCGCCATCGAATCTCCGTCAAGCAGAGCGTCCTGCATCACCTTACCACGGTTGATTCCACCAACATCAGTCTCCCGGCCATCGATCCTCAGTCCAACGCCCAGCGAGCAACCTGCTGCTGTCTGAGATCTCCACTGTTCAGGCGTCCACCGCTTGAAGTCATCGTTCATAGCCGTGCCTACAAGTTCCTGGCGACAATCCACATCCGTGCCCGTTTACCAGCCTTCGTTGAGCCGAATCTCAGCCCCCACCGTGAGCCACGCCGGTGTTGCCGATGCTTGGGTCTTGCACAGCCGTTTAACGACCACGCCAGGCCTTGAACAATCCCTGCAGGTTTTTCCGGCGCTCCAGTTCAGTCCATCCGCGAAGCCTCGCTTGCTCTTGCCGTCATTGCGACTCAAGCCCACTGTTGCTGCTGCCATCTGTGACTCATCAACCATCTTGGGGATAAGGTAGTCAAGGTTTGACTAATTTCATGCAATAGTTTTATTTTAATATATAATTTTAAATGCATCATATAAGTCGCCTATTATGAAAATTTTAATATACTAACATGATAGTATTTAGAACTAATTCCATAATATGTCGTTAAGAACTCATCATGAATATCATATAGCTGATGAGTACCCGCACAATCAGTAATAGAATTACAGAAATTTTTTAAAGAATCTGGATATGCTAAGCAAGCAAAACAAATTGCTATTTAGTTATTTAATTAGTGCATGTTAAATCGATCTCTTTCATACAGAATGCTAGGGTTCGTTTCTTAAGTCTTGCATGTTAAATAAATAAATAAATAAAAAGATTAGTATAGATGGAATGTTAGTGAGTCCTAGTCCATCCATAACCATGCATTTTGCTTGCATATTTTCTCGATCATAGTTTACAGGAATTTTGTGATGATGGATAGCAATTTGCTTTGCTTGCTTAGCATATCCAGATTCTTTAAAAATTCTCTGTAATCCTATTATTGATTATTAGGTGTTACATTCCCTACTTGCGTACCTACATAATCAGCCCTCACATGTTAGTGGCAAGGTAACAAATACATGACAACTACATGCAAAACATTTTCGAAATAATGAATGGAGGAACCAAAATAGTGTTAGATTAATCTAGTGTAACCAAATGCTCAAATCCATTAAATCTTTGGTTTGCTGAAGTAAAATGCACTCCTACATTTTACTTGTGTCTAATTAACACATATCAAATTAATGGCTACTCCAAAAGGTAAGATTAATTACATGTCGAATTGAGTCCTAAGTTGCAATTGATAGACTTTGGGAAAGTATGTGCTAAATGCCTTATCCTCGTGGTTAAGTTGCGAGAAGGTCGTGACAAAATAATATCAGCGTGTTAGAATTAAATTGATAGGTTCAGGGGTATATAAGGAGAAGTAAAATGTTTTTTTTTTTTTTTTTTTGTGAGGGTGGGGGGGGTGTGTCAAGTAACTGCAGTTATCGGCTTAGTTCAAGCTATGGAGTTAACATCAACTGGTCCTAGACACTTGCATGAGACGATTGAAAGATAATTCCGCGGGTGACGAAGTCTTGTAGGGTGTGGTGCACGGCTACATTTTCCAAATGCATGATTTATTCAACATATTCTTCTTGAATCTTTTGTCGCTACTCATCAAGAAAACAAGCCAAAGCGAGCTAGAGATTGAAGTGCTCTTGTCAAAAGAGGCCTATTCTTACTTTTCAAATATTCTCTTAAAGTATTCTTAGGATTTTAGAGATTTAGGGCAATGTCACTGCCTCCGTGGGAAAACAAAAGTCTGGTCTTCTAATTTCCCAATCAATTTTTGATAGTTGGAATATTGGGGCAAAAGTTAAAAGTTGATTGGGAAAGGAGAAGACCTGACCCTTTGTCTTTTACAAAGAAAGAGACTCCTTGGTAAACTCTAAGATACAACAATTCCAAACATAATAGTGCACCGTAACTCTCGATCATTAAATGACAATCTCTTCGCTTTTGATGAATTTCATCAGTTGAACGACAAGAATTAATGATAACCTTAGAAATTTCTCTCCGCGATATCCTTAAATTTCTTTATCGAAAATCCCAAATTGCCTTTATTTTGGGATGACGCATTGGTAATTGTTGTGTGTCTTAAGTCATTAACTTATAAATTGGGACTCCACTCTCACCACCACGAGCATCTGCAAGCTTTTTATTTAGTGCACTTGGGTTTTGATTTCTTAAAATAGAACAAAACTTTCACTTATTATCTTTTCTAATAAACTTAAAGTAATTGTCAAATTTTGAAAATATTATGAAAAATACATACAATCCTGTATTATAGTCATATGTTTCGATCTAAGAATTTGAGTCTAATAAAATTGGAAAAACTAGAAAAATAAAAAAGTAAATATTTAAAATTATGGACAAAAGCCCAAAAAAACTCAAATTGTGCCCATTGTGATATACTTACTATAAAAGAATTGTGACATCAAAAACCCTAAATTTGTACCTATGTAACACATTTACTGCCATCAAGGTTTCGTTAATGAGCACCATTACAAATCTTCCTACATAAATGACAAAAGGCAAATGGTGTTAACTAGCGCTCATGCAGCTTAAATGGAATAACAATGATGTTAGCAAAAGATATGTTCCGAGATCTTATCATTGCTAAGTAAAAGGACTTTGGGAGTCTGAAATTGATTTTCAGAAATTTCTGGGGGTTGACCGAAAGTTTGAGGTAAATGCCAAGTCAAGGGGCTCGGTTTCCTCAACAATTTCTTAAGTAGCCCAATAGGTCGCATCAGAACTTGTTATTGCCTGCCAACTTTGATATGTCATTGATAGATGCAGGGTGCTTCCATTACATTGTCAAGACTTGAGAAGTCAAGCAAATCAACGGTAAGCGTATGCAGTGGGGGAGAGATCACAACCCCAAAACAGGAGAATGAGAAAGAAGAAAAATCAACAAGAGCATAGTGATTTGAGCTGGGACTGTATGCATGAAATGTGTTTCAAGGTGGATGGATTTTATACTCTGGAAATTTGCCTTTTCTCATTTCTAGATTGTATATATGCATTCTGAAAAGGAATAATGGGTAGCTTCAAAATAATTAATCAACTAGCTTCAAAGAGGTAAAATATCAACTTTTTAATTGCTGTGTTACAAAATTAAGGTTTCAAATAAGATTCCGGTATATACTTTTAAATTAAGAAAAGATACATCGCATGTGGATATTTTTTTTTTTTTTCTTTTTCTAGGCTAGAATTTCCAACTAATATGGATAGTGGTTGATGCGCATTTGTGGAGAATTATCATCGTCAAGAATTTTAATTTTCCTTTTCCTTTTTCTGGTCAAGTGACTGCAGTTATTAGCTTATTTTAAGCTGTGGAGTTAACATCAGCAGGTCCTGGAGACTTGCATGAGACGATTCCACTGCAAATCCTCATGTGATGAAGCCTTTGTGCGGCGCGCATTTAAATTTTCTAATGCACTATTTATTTGACATATATTTCTTCGATCTTTCCTCCCTGCTCATCCAGAAAAACAGGCCATTGTGGGGGCAGAGACGGGTGCACCATTGTCACAGAAGAGCTGCTCTTACTTTCCAGGTAATCCGTGGGAAACAAACAGTCTTGGTCTTCTCCTTTCCCAGTCAATTTTTTATACTTTGGTACATTTGGGATGTTACTTCTGCGCATGGTAAATTTTTCTTTTGGGGCGTTGATTAATGCAAAAATTGAAAGTTGATGGCGAAAGGAGAAGACCTAACCTCTCTCTTTCACGAAGAAATAGACTTCTTGTATAACTCTATACTTGAACAATTCCAAAACTTAATATTACAACTTAACTCTTGGTCGTTGGGCGGCAATGATAGATGAAAAAGGCCAACTAGTTCACAAATTTCATCAGTTAACTTACAATAAGGTATAATTATCTTTAGCCACGTCTCTCTACAAATCCTTAGATTTCTTTGGAGAGACTAATTGAAAATCCCAACGGCCAACATAATTGAATGTCGAATTGATAGATGATATGCATCCCAATTGAATAACTTATTAATTAGGGCTTCGACACTCTCCATCATAAGCATCTACAAACTTTTCAAATGGGCTCTTTGCCAACTAATAATACAAGTCCCCTTGTCAAATTTACAAGAGAAATCTGGCCGCAGGAAATGAATCAACACTGACAAATTGACACATGATGCCTACATGGGTAGGTCAAATCACATCGATAATCTAAATCTATTAGGAAGAAAATCGACATTATTTGGAGTGTTTCCTTTGGCAATAGTAAAATTGTATCAGTTGCTAATAGAGCCTAAATCTGGCTCGTCGTTATTGTCTTGTGCTGAATGTCAATGTGCCCGTCGTAGCCCGTGTACATGACCACCGTAATGTCAAAACAACCTATTTGAGAAGGCAAGTGCAACATCTCTAACAAGAATTGGAGCAATCTTGATTGTTAAGGCCTGACGATCCCCACCGTGACCAAGAAGAGGAGATTAACACCTTCCATGATGTTCATTTTTGACGCAGCTCGTGAAGTGGCTCCTTTGCATAACTGGTATTGGAATCGTAATTCTAATGATTTCGATGTTAAAGTAGACATTTCAAACTTCCGAGGCACTATGCATTGGAAGACTTCGTTAATTGGCTTGACACGACCGAGCAAGTTTTTGATTACGAGAATATGGTGGAGAATCGAAAGGTGAAGCTTATGGCCATCAAGCTCAGAAAAGCATGCTTTGATTTGGTGAGAAAATCTGAAGTGTCAAAGAACTCGTGAAGGAAAGCTGTGTATCGAAACATGAGATAAAATGGAGGAGCTCAAGAGGAAGCATATCTAAAAAATGGAAGATATTGAGATCATTTTCCAAATAAGATCCAAAAACTAGAAAACTTTTTCGATCATATATTACAAAACAAAGGAAAACTAATCATTTTCTAGAAAAATGATATTCCAGAAAATATTTTTTAGAAACAATACGTTTTCTGTGAAATAAGCACACCCTAAATATACATGCAAATTCACATTTCAATCAGTCACCTCATGCCTCATGTGGAGCAAGTTTTTTTATCCCATAACTAATATCAAGTCTTAAAATTAAATAAGCCCAATTAATGATTGTAAGAAAGATAGAAACAACGTAAAGAGGAAAGGAGTAAAAGAATTGTCATAGGTAATAAAGAGAATATTGACATCTAAATTTAGACTACGCATTTAGTCATTTATTGCATAAAAAATTTTAAGGATCAAAATCAACCCTTAAACAAGAAATTTTAATTTTTTGCATTGCATTTTAGGCATTTAGACATTATAGAGCATGTCCGCATCCAATAAATTTCATCTAATCTAGCTTCATCGTGCTTGAATTTGAGAAGCCAGGGAAATACTTTCAGTCGGTACTCGAACTAGCAAATATCTTCGAGATATGATCGATTATGAAAGAGGCAAGTAGATTGTGCGCATGGCATGGGTGACGAGGAAGCAAATCAAGAAGACCAATCAATCCAGCAAATTCTCGGTCAGCCAAGAGAAGAGAATTGTGGAATGTTTTCAAAGTGCAGCAAGTGAGAGAAATAAAGAAATAAAAATAAGAGGAGCAAGCCGGATGAATGATTGCGGTAATGGGAAAGGAAATAGAGATTTCCTCCATCAGCCTTACCATCGAATCTCCATCAAGCCGAGCGTCCTGCATCACCTTCCACGGTTGATTCCAGCAACATCAGTCTCTCCTCCCCCCCAATCGTGCTTCAGATTGACGCCTAGCGAGCAACCTGCCGCTGTCTGAGATCTCCACTGCTTGAAGTCATCGTCCATAGCAACGCCTACGATCTCCTGGCGACAATCTACATCCGGGCCTGTATATCAGCCTTCGTTGAGCGAATCTCAGCCGCCACCGTGAGCCACACCAGCATTGCCCATGCTCGGGTCTTGCACAGCCCTTGAAATGAACACGCCAGGCCTTGATCTTTCCGTGCAGATTTTCGGCGCTCCAATTCAGTCCATTCGCAATGCCTCGCTTGTTCTTTGCCGTCATTGCGACTCAAGCCCCCTGTTGCTGCTGCCATCTGTGACTCATCAAGCCCATCTTGGGGATAAGATAGTCAAGGTTTGACTCATTTCATGCAATAGTTTTATTTCATAATATAATTTTAAATGCATCATAAAAGTCGCCTATTATGATAATTTTAACATACTAACATGATAGTATTTAGAACTAATTCTATAATATGTCATTAAGAACTCATCATGCATATCATATAGCTGTATCATTCTTGCATGCCATTTAGTTATTTAATTAGTGCATGTAAAATCGATCTCTGTCATACAGAATGTTAGGGTTCGTTTCTTAAGACTTGCATGTTAATTAAATAAAAAAATTAAAAATTTGTTAGTACAGGTGGCATGTTAGTTAGTCCTAGTCCATCTATAACCATGCATTTTGCTTGCATATTTTCTCTATCATAGTTTACAGAAAATCTGTGATGATGGATAGCAAATTGCTTTGCTTGCTTAGCATATCCAAATTCTTTAAAAATTATCTTTAATCCAGTTGCTGGTTATTGGGCATTACATTCCCTGCTTGTGCACTCGTATAATCAATCCTCACATGTCAATGGCATAGGGTAACAAATAGATGACAACCGCATGCAAAACATTTTCAAAATAATGAATAAAGGTACCAAAAAAGCATTAAATTAATCTAGTAAAATCAAGTCTTTTTGTTTAAATCTCTTGTTCGCAAAAGCAAAATGTAGTCCTACATTTTACTTTTGTCTAATTAACACATAATTCATCAATGGCAACTCCAAAAGGTAAGATTAATTATATGTCGAATTGAGTGCTAAGTTGCGATTAATAGATTTTGGGAAAGTTTGTGCTAAGTGCCTTACCCTCGTAGTCTAGCCGTGGGAAGGTCGTGGCAAAATAATATTTTGAGCTAATAGCTTGCCAAATTTGAGATGACTATAAAAGTTTAGTGCTTTATATTTGGCAAGTTTGAAATTTCAAGTTAGAATTTGAGCCATCTTTACGGTTTATGCCGAATTAAGCTGTGTTTATTATATAAGTTTTCAAGGTTAAATGAGGAAAGAATATTGGTAAAAACACTAAAGGTAGAAAATCTTTGGGAGGAATAAAGAAAGAACCAGAGGAAAAGAAGGCTAGCCATATCTATTGCTCCCCCAACCGGAATGTGGAGCAAAAGAATTTTACCATATCTCACCCGAAAATCCATTGACCACGGGCTCACTCATTTTATTTAGGACTAGAAAGTACTTGGATTGATAAAATAGCCATCCCTATGTGTGCGTCTTTGTTACAGTCCTCCCAAACGAGTATTGGGGAAACAAGGGGTTTAGAGGTAATGTTGAGTTGAGCGCCAATGGTCCTCAATCATCATGAGTCCTCTCAAATTCTACCATCTCCCGAATTTTTTATTATTTTCCGGAAATAAAGACTCGGGCTAGGTCCTTGGGCTTAGTCCGACATGTCGCAATCGACTGCGGTCAACACGTTCTTGGTGCCGGCCATGGGGAATTCAGCTAGTGCCGCGGACAATCGCTTGAAGATTGATCGTACCCAGAAGAGTTCTCGACCGATCGGAATCGATAATGCGGTGCAAAGTACAGCTCTTTATGAAAGTTCGTAACGATTGCACAAACAGCTAAAATGGAGCCCCTATAAATTTATAGCACTTGGGTTGAGATTTTTTGCTTTTCATTGTCCATATTAATACATATCTAGTTGTGGAGATTCGATTGAATTTGCTTACCGCTTATGATATTATGAAACTTTTATGATATTATGAAACTTTGATGGATGCCAGCCACAATTTGTCCATATCTAGATATTCATTGATTCTCTGCATTGTCCTTCTGAAGTGGTAATTGATAGTCTGACGCGATGAGTAGTATTTATGTTCAATTAAGTTTTGAATTGAGTTCCAAGTAGTTTACCCCAGAAGAAGTAAATACAATTCAATGCTTACTATATAAAATATATCCAACAAAAAATCCCTCGTGCCATCTTTAGCTCCTCAGTCTTCCAATCGCAAAGCGTTTATATGGAACACGGAGTCAAAGACGCGCGTATCGACCACCAGTCAAGGAATCTTTGATAAATTCTTAGTACTTGATAACTCTCTCCGATGGAAACAATTCTATATCTTGCCATGTTTATGCTCTGCTATTTAAGGTGTGTGCTTTGGCCTGCGTTCATGCACGGTGCAGAGACGAAAGTTCGTAGCAATTGCAAAGAGACTGTGCTTTCCAAATCCCATTCTGGCTTTTCATTATTCCTTTTGAAATCCCAAGTAAGCGTGTTTATCTCGGGCGGTGCAAGAGACGAAAGTTCAGATAAGCGCGTTCATGCTATTCTTCTTAACGTCTTTGCTGTGGCCTGTGGTCAGGCATGGTGCTTTCTTGAATTGCCGAGTTTTTTTTACTGAAGAATTGCCAAGTTAAGATAATTTTTAGGGCAGCATAATAATCTTCTGTTGCTGGAAACTTCGGCCATTAGAGAGACAGACTTAAAAAAAGAACTGATATGTAATTGCTTAGCAATAGCATTCATATTGAAAAGTTTTAACACACTATAAGAAGTAATAGATCTATCATGCAAATCCGTGGGTCGTTATAAGTTAGAAGCCTAGATTTTGGCTACTGCTCCAGTAATTAGTAGAATCACTGTGTCCATCTGACCAAGGGAAACTGGAAATTGGAATTCAAATGTTGCCGCACATTTTTTATTACTTTCGGCTTTTGTAATTATCGTGAATTTCTCCAACAGCGCTCCTTAATTCAAGTATCATGCTTCGATCTTGAACCAGGACTCCAGGCTCCTTGTAGTTCCCTTATCTTTCAAGGACTCGAGGACATTGATAATGGCGCACGCTCAAGCATAGAGCGCCGGTCACAGGGCGCATGATCAAATTAAAGCCCATCTCTTCAGCTTCTCGGCGGCGTGCAATGGTTTGACTCCACCTTCAATCATATTGCATACTCTGTAGCCTTTCGTACACCGTCCTATCTCCTTGAGCTCGTCGTCATCCCTTTGTGGCTCCACAAAGCATGCATCAACTCCTGCCTGCAGGTTTTATCACAATAAACAACGCGAGTTATGAAACCAAAAAATCGTTTTCAATTATTCGTTTCAAACGAAATTCTATCAATGCTCTAGGAGGAAACACTATGCTCCATCTTGAAGTCTTGAAAGAACCAATAAACATTGTCCAAACAGCTCGATCATCCAGTGAATGCTAAGAAACTACGAGTGGATTCACATAGTAAAATGAAAAATTGACAGAAATCATCATGCAAACATTTGAACGGTTAGGATATGTTGCTGATATTTACTTTCCTTTTCCTTCTTCATACAGAGCATTAGACAGCAAATGTCTTCACGATTCTAGCCATTGGGTGAAACAACTAAAAGATCTTTGACATGTGATTTTCGTGAAGAGCAATTGTATCCCTGCCTGTAGTAAACGACTGGGCTCAATCACCTCAGTTCCAACTGAAAAAGCTCTAATTTTGACTTCACAAGCCACATTTACGACCAGTCTAATAGTGTATGACTTCCCCAGGATGGTTTCATCGATAAGCTTAATCGCTGATTTCCTTATGTTGCCAAGAGCAGTACTGGACACAATGGTCATAATGGGAGGGGTGATAATGGGTGTCAAGAGCGCAAGGGTTAAAGGAGAGGCAAATGGAGCACAAACTAAGAAGTCATATGATATAATCTACGCTTGAGTTATGGCAGAATCTGCATGAGTTTCTGGATAAATGAAGTTATGAAATGAAAAAGTGGAGATCTCCCAATACATAAGATGCCAAACTGTCTATTTCTCGTGATTAGCTTTGGGTTGAACATCTAGCCATCACTTGAATACTGTAATAATTTCAAGAAAGAGGTGGCATATGCACTGTAAAACCTGTGTCTCAGCACACTATGACCCTGTGACTCCTTCTTAGATTAGTATTTCTGCTTCACAACAAACAGCAGCCTCACTCCACGATAGACCATGACAAGAAGCAGAGGATCAGTCAGCTAGTACCTCCATGTAAAGATTAACCCTTACAATGGCATCAGACGGCAGTTTTTGGCTGATGTTGCATGTGCATCAGTCCTAGCCATGAGGAAGAAGTCAGAATTCCCAATAGCATCCCTCACAGATGCTATTTTGTCAGCATGCTTCTCAGCTGTTATGACCTATAAATGAGGCAGTCTCAGATCGCATTTTTACGTGTTTCTATGTTCCTGAGTTTTGAAAGAGAAAATCGCAGCTCAAATTCATCAAGGGCAGAGTTCTGTACCCGCTTACTGTGCATATGCCCTGAAATGACAATGATATGGATACTTATCAGCATGCTAAACATAAAGAAGGAAGAAAGGGCATGTGCCTGAGCTCCACGAGAAAGAGATATAATCTTACCACACTTCTTTGGCCATGCTTAATCCTGAAGAGGAAGTAATTTGAAATCAGTAGATGCAAAGTTGTCAGACAGAATTCAGGAACAACTAACTCGAAAAATAACAATTGACCCACATTTTGCTAAAAAGGTGTACGTGTAATAACTTCTTTCACAGAATGTTTGATTGAATAAAATTCAACATATCTGAAACTGAAAGATAGGCTCAAACTTGGCTAATTTACAATTTGGGACTTGGTAGTTCATACTAGAACTTTAGCACTCATGTAGTGAGTAATTAAAAGGTAAGGCTGAGAGCTTTGTAGAAGGAGCAGCATTATATCTCTCTCAGCCGATACCAGTACCTCTAGAAAACACCAGCAGCTCCTGCTGCTATCAAGTCTTTCAGAGTCCTCTGAACAATCAGAGCATTTCCACCTCCTGTATCTACAACAACGATAATCTTCTTTTATGGGTAAAACATTCAATAATAAGAACAGCCAAATACCAACAACATCTCTCATTCCCCAAGTATGAACACAAAACAGAACTCGTAGCTTTCCCCTCACCTGCAACAGCGCAGCAGTACTCACCAGATTTTGATCTCTTTCTTCTCATTCACCACTTCATGCATTTGCAACTTAGAAATGAATGTGGGGTCTACACTTTCCAAAGTTCCAAGCTAATGATCGAACTCAGATATGACAATGAGCATAGTGTCATGCAAAATTGCAAATTGGGGGCAAATAATGGTTCGTATAAATGTTCCTGTGTTTTTAGAGGATTCAGGAGTCGATTTCCTGCTGAAATCAACCACAGAACCATGGCCGGTGATCCTGCTATATTTCTTGAACATGGAAAAGATGTCAAACCATAGGAAATGTCATTACACAGGTCGAGAGACGTCACTGCAAATTATTTCCTTTTTCTTGCCGACATCTACTTCCCTCTCATTCACAGCTGGACTCATCATACGCTGGCCAGCAGACAGACAACAAGTAAAGCACTTTGGCAGTTATTTGTCTTATGTTATTTCTTGAGATGTCCATGCTTCTTTAATGCTCAAGAACCATCTGGTCAAATACCGAATTGAAATTCTATTATGAACGTATTCTACTACGCAGGTCAATTATCCGATTCCTCTTCAGTCCTGCTTCATATTTTTCAACCATCCTTTCACTCAGGCAGATCGCTTGGTTAGCGTGTGCTTAGGCTTTCTCACTGCATCGGCTTGCTCAAGAAGGAAAATGTCTGAAGAGAAAATGCAAATCATGCTCTTGAGCTGTCTCCTTCTTTTATGTTTTTACTGCATTTGTCTTGGTAGTTTGTCCTCTTCAACAGGTTCTTAACATCTACATCTACATAAACAAAGTATCCTGGAAACATGCATTTCACGATCAGCATTCCATGCTAAATGCAAATCAAGTGGCGCCGATCTCATTAACCCAACATCTGGGGAACCAACAAATTCTCTGAGTTCTGCCACAAATGAGCGTACAATTTCACCTATGTCCGCAATTATGACAAGTGTAACCAAACCAAATCCAAGAGGCACGTCTACTAAACTCATCTTCGTAGCTTCACCAACAGAGTTCCACTTCCCTCTTCTGTCGAGATTCTATAATCTGGTATGTCAATATGGCATATGTTGGTATGTCAATCAAAATTAGGTTGGTAATTTCGGATGAAAGTTAGTGAATTCAAAGGTCTTTCTAAGCACAAGAATCAAGGGAAAATTGTTCAAAAAGTATTAAATCTGTTACACTTTTTCCGATTCAATCCTAAGACTTTTAATTTTGTTAATTGAATTTATCCGACCAATTTTGGCTAAAAATTGCTAATGTAGACACGGACCATCTAATCACTGGGGTTTGTCCCTAGTGGCCACCCTTCCAACTTGGAAGGGGGAGGTGGGGGATTCGAATCCCCACCTTCTTAGGGGTGTTGGGGTGGGGACGAATTAGTTTTATGAGTGGGTTTCGACTCCCACACCTTGCAATGAGGTAGGGCAAAAGTCTGGAAATGAGAATTATAGTAGGAATAGAATAGGACTGACATAAAAATAAAAAGACACGGACCATCTTACGTAGCATGATCGAGACTGAAAATTAATAATAATAATTTAATATTTTTTCATTTTTATTAATTTTTTCCTCTTTTGCTTTTTTTTTTCTTCTTTTTTCCTCTTTCTTTTTCCCTTTTTCCCCTCCACCGGCCACCCCTTGCCATGGCCAGCAGAGGTGGATGGCCTCAGGCGAGGGATGGCTGGGTCAGGCCTGGTGAGTAGAGTAGCCAATTCAAGATGACCAGCCAGTTGATACCCAATCAGTTGCATTTGCTCTAATGTGATGATAACTATTATATCCACACATATGCCACACCATCTTAATTACAAATAATTAGGGGATCTCAGCACTAATTCTCGGTTTCTTTTTTCTGGTGAAAAGATCCGCCTTAGGTAATTGAGTCCTGCACCGTTGAAATACGAACTCTATTGGACTTTATTTTCCTTCCTCACTAATCGGAAGGAAATGTGTTTGATTGGTTGATTATTAATATGGACATTAACTACGTACAATTTGACAACAAATGGACATGAATGATGTTCATAATTGTGATTCAATAAGTTAAATATGACCCTACCCCATTGAATGTATGGACGAGTGACACATGAGCAAAAGTCAAACGTGAAATTTAATTCAGTTGATGGTGTATGGAATTGAACATATCTAATACTTATAATCGATACACGAAAGTTTCATTCTATTAATGTAAGGGAAGACAATGGAATTGCCCGGGAAAAACCGATTCATCCTAGGTGGACAAACTACATCGACAAGCAAACAGAAATCTGCACTTCCATATCATTTTGGTACATTCAAAGACAATAATAGAGCTCCCAAATCTCAAGAGCACCGCCGAGAAACGGGGAAACTATATTTAGATCCCGACACCGAGTTGGATCCAAAGCTTTCTTACACCAAATTATCCTGCATTGACGGAAACACTTATTGAATCACTACATTGACTTTATTGTAAGGCTATAATTTTCAAGAGTTCTCTTCCACGCATGGAAATTGTTTGATGAACTAGTTTCAACACGAAAGAACCGAATGACTAGTGCAGCCAATGGAGACCTATTGCAACCATAACATCCGTCACAACATACTTAAACTTATATAGATAACCTTATTATTGTCATCTCCCACTACTAATTTTTCATGCTATCCGTGCACCCAGTGCTCGTGCTCGCAACACTATCCATGTACACATCAGTCTTCTCTCCCAATAAATGATTCGTCTCTTCTGGGTTCACATCGATACCATTGACCCATGGATGGTTGGCCATTGCTCTAAGTCCCTCCAGTTCCATTGCTACTTCCTTCATGGTCGGCCTCTCCTTGCCTTTTATTTCCAAGCATCTCTTGGCAAGATTGTCAACTTCCCTCACATGTTCATTGTTTCCTTCATATGCAATAACTTCCTCAACAATTTGAAGCAATTTGTCATTTTTCAATGATGAAAGAAAATATGTTGCCAAGCTCCTCTCTTCTTCTGGTCGGTCAAAAGAAAATGCCATCTTCCCTGTCAATAACTCAGCTAGCACAACCCCGAAACTATAAACATCACTCTTTTTGTCAATTGGCTGGTTTGAAAGTATTCGGGGTCTAAGTATCCCAATGTTCCTTGAACCATTGTAAGCAATTCAGCTTGATCAAGTGGGACTAATCGTGAACCTCTGGAGTTAGAGACTTTCGCAGTGTAATTAGCATCCAAGAGGATATTCGTCAACTTGACATCTCGATGGATTATAGGAATGGAAGCTGCAGAGTGCAAATATGATAGGACTCCTGCAATTTCCGAGGCAATTCTCAACCGGGTCTCCCAGGACATCTTGGAGGACTTGTTCGGGTTGTGGATATGTTCGAAGAGAGTCCCATTGTCCACAAACTCATACACTAACAGAGGCATTTTTGTTTCCAAACAATACCCCAGTAGCTTCACCACATTTCGATGATTAATTTGGGAAAGAACTATAACTTCATTAATGAATTCCTCAATTTGGCTCTCGTCCACCAACTTGGACTTCTTAATCGCAACTATAGTGCTATTAGGCAAGATCCCTTTGTAAACAATGTGATATCCTCCTTGGCTGACTATTCTACTCTTATCATAATGGTTGGAGGCCACCTCTAGCTCTTCAGCACTGAAGATTTTCTTGGCATTTGTGGTTCTATCGTGTTCATGTAATTGTTGCTGGAAAAGTAAGCCACCATTTTGCTTGAAGTATTGTTCTTTGAGCCTAATGAGTTTCCTTTTCTTAAGTCCCAAATACAGAAAGCCTGTGCTGATTATGCCCACACCAAGACCTGCGTGAAACACAATTTTTGTTAGAATACTTGATATCAGTGTACAAGGAAAGAACTCCTAGTAAACATCAGCCGCAAAAGTTTGTAAAGTTTATGCAGACACTATACCATAATCTTCGTTGTCAAGACACTAGGCAATTTAGGGACAATTTGACCCTAATTTAGCGAAATGAATATGGATAAAAAATTATGAACGCATAGTTTAATTTAAATCATGAAGCCAATATGCTTAAAAGGGAGAACTCAATAGATTCCCATCGAGCAAATTTGTATCAGAGTGACTACCTATAACAATGTTCAGAATTTTAACCTTCTATTCCCTTCTCATTCTTAAAGAAAATCTATCTACTAATAGAAACCACTTATCTTCACCACAAATTTTTCAATAGAATACTATTTGAGGAATTTTGAGTGATCTACACTAATGCCCAAAGCGAAAGCTGCAATGGTGATTATAACGAGTGTCGGTACAGTTTTCCGAGTCATCGACAGTCCCTTGCCTCAATAAAAGCTGTTTGAAGGGTCTTGTTCTGAACAAATGGATGTTGCATGATTGTGTCTAAACAATTCAATTAGAGGTGCTAGTTTCACCAAGTCCAGCAAATATTATTTTGTAACAACTTCTATATTAAAAGTCGAAGCGGCAAGCTTGACTTTAGGACTCTAAAAACAAATATTCCTACGGTGGGCTCAATGATAACGAATAGTACAGCATTTTTCCTTTTTTTTAATTTTTTTTTTTAAAATTTTATATAATTTAAGTTATATGCAAAAGAGACCAACCAAATCACTGATATGTTCCGAGCCATCCATAGTTCTAGATTTCAATAATACAGAAACACTAATTTTGCTGCATCTATATTTTTATGATCATCTTGACAGATTCAATGACGCTTACTGACTGGTTCACATTAAAATAGTTTTCAATAACAAGTATGGAACATCACGTAACTATGGTAAAGTCATAGGATCGCACTCACAATGTGAATACAATTCATGAAAAATGTGTTCACATTGACCAAGATCATTGAGTCTAAACAATTCTTGAAATATATGAATTTCTTTTATACCAATCACAAAAATTGAATATCCACGGAAGAAAGAAGGCCCTTCACCTGGAGACGCTGGCAGTCCTCTCATAGCTTTCCTTCTAAGTTGGTCAGAATTTAGAACCAATTTCCACTGCCGCTTTTCTGCCTGCCGAATAGGCATATCCCATCTTTATTAACCAAGAAATAAGATGCTGACAGGGAAATCAAGCCTACTTCTGCGACTAGAACAAATGATTGGCTGAATCCAGAGAGCATGTATGCAATCCCCACATGATATCGACCCACTTCGTCCCCAATAGAAATATCATTGTTTCCATCGATTCTTTACTACAAAAGACCAGTGCTCACAAAAAAGAACTACTCACCTTCCCTCCCGTCCCTCCAATCCTGGTGTCTGAATCGGTGCTGGCCTGAGAGAAAGGCCCGGAGAGCACCGTTCTCGGGAACAATGGGCAAGAACCTGTCTGGATCCCAATAGAAATATCATTAATTCCGTCGGAGTTTTTACTAAATAAAAAGGTCCACCTCGGTCAGCTCGTGCTCACAAAAAACGTTCTCACCTTCGCTACACTCTCGGTGTCTGAATCGGTGCTGGACTTGGACGGAGAGTGCCAGTTGAACACCATTCTCGGGAAGGATCGGCAAAAATCTATCTGGATCGATTCCGAAACTGACGGGAATTTAGGATCCACAGCAACGAAGGTGTAGCAGATATACGCGAGTTTCCAGATTTGCGGGGTACGCGTTCTGATTCTGATGCATCAAAAGGGACGAAAACTTCCTTGTTGAAATAGACAATTAAAACGAAAAAGGAAAGAAGTGTGCTTTTTCGAAGAAACTGCGGAAGCGGACAAACAGTCAGTCAACCTGGGCCGAAATTTGTCACTTCTTACAGGCCGGGCATCATGCCCTCGCATTCTGAAGCTTTCGTAGTCGAAGTAAGGGTGTTTTTGGAAGGGGGAAAATGGTACGGGTGTTTCGTGGAAATTTCTCCACCGACGGAATATCGTTCACCGAAGATTACTGAGACAGGTTTTGCACCAGACAGGAAACATCACAAGTGACAAAGGACGTGGAGATATATGAGTTGGCTATTCAGGTCAAGGTCAACTTCGTGTTGCATGGTGCTCAGAACGTGTTGGCTATGCAAGTTGTTGCTTTACTTTTCAGGTCAAGGTCGACGTCAATTGCATCTGATGCTTCGGACAAGGAACAGCACTGAATATATCTTTGTTCTAAGCCGAAAAAGCAAAGGAAGTTGCTTTTCATTAGAGAGTCAAATTAAGAGAAATGGTGATAGAGATTTTACTTTAATTTTTCCTAATGTTATTTGATTAAAATCAGGCATGGCTACTAAACGGGAAAAGAAAAAGGGAGGAAAATCATAGGATCTTATTAGTTTTATTAACTGCTACAAAAAGTATGTCTAGGTTAATAGACTATACACAATTTATTATGTAAGTATTCACCTGATCAATCAATGTTACTATTAATGGGATAAGTTTCTGCTTTCACAAACCTTCTAAAGCTCTTCTCTCTCCCCAAAAGGATGGCTCTGACCATTTCTCTGATCACTCTCAAACATGTCATCAGCTTCTTGGAATAAGCACAAGTGCTTGCTATTGGCGATGATCACTCTTGTGGCATTCACAGTTGCATCAGAAGCATCAAGAGTGCCCAAAGAGTATTGGGAGCAGATGTTGCCCAAGAAGTTCCCTACTCCTTCCTCTTCTCCATCGAGAGGCACCAACTCGGTCTCTGCTTCGGCTTCCGTGGCAGTGAAGATGGACCAGGCTCATCCCTCATCAGACGGAAAGGTTTAGATTGATGCTGATTGTAGATATTTGGTTCCCACATTTGACTTTTTGCAAGATGGTTAGTCCCGAAGAGAGCACTTTTGGAAGGAAAGGGCACGAAATTTTGTCGACGCAGCAGTGATCTAATGTTCATGGACGGAGATAGAGAAGCTGGGTTTTCCTGACTGCTTGGGCAGAAATGAGGCTTTGGCATTCGATATAGACTAATGGATAGATGGTCATAACATGACGAAAGGTTAAATCCTTGTAGAAAAGGATTCAAGAGTTTAATTCAATTATTGGCCGGCTCTTTCTTGTAGTTATCAAGCCGAATATATCCTAACTGCAGGATAGTCTTTGTAGATATATTGCCAAATCTGGGATTCTCGACACTGATTCTTCTTGTAATTTTTAATTATGTAGTTATGCTCAAAATTAGCATTATGTAACTAGCATCCAATTCTGATGTTATCTCAATTGTCTTACCCTCTTTTGAGTAGCAAGAATATTTGGACATTTTATAAATTTACATAACAAGCTTGCCTCTTGCTACATAATTGATCAAATCTGGCTGTGCAATGCATGGCAAGGTTCCAATTAAACCTCTATGCATCTTTCCATCAACCATATTTTCAATATCATCCTTCCTCTGCTTCAAAGCAAAGGAAATGACAATTTTCCTTGATCCATCTTGAATATCCCTTCCCTGGCAGAAATTGACATAAATATATTTCTCGAGAGAACTAGATTCCTTCATTGGATTGAGAAATTCGAATGCCCATAAAGTTACTTATAAACCCGAGCGCGATCAATTTGAAGTTCTTCATGGTTCTTACTGCAATAATCATTTCTAAATCACTTCCAGCCACAACTAGCAAAGTACCACCATACAGACACGCCGTCAAAACTCAAGTTGTGCTTTCAAATGAAGTTTGGCCTCACTTCTCTTGAATTCGCACTATGAACAATCCAGCTGAACCAGGTTCAAGGAACTTGTTTGCTTTCCTACAATGCTTCATTCAGCTTGGGCACCGTTTTGCTCTTTGCATGTGACAGATCCCAGCTCCTAAACTGGATAAGTCAGCTATTGAGTCAATCCATACAAAATCCTTCTAATGGAAGGGAATTCAGGCAGAGACTTACATCAGGGTGATATCATTCTGCAATGGATTAATTGATCACTAGCCTAATATGACAGTAACGCATGGACAGTGTACAAAAAGTCATCACTTAAGTATGCCGTCACATTAGTGTCTGTCAGTAACTGAAAACATTACAGATCTCCTGAATTAGTACATTAAACATGAGAGATACCCCCAACTAAAACCCGTGTATATTATTATCTCCCTATGTTCTGTTTATTCAGCAGAAAGAAAAGAGAGTTCCATAGAACACTAGAAAAAAGTACATTTTTCTATTGGCTTATAATGACACTGGCCAATGAATAATGAATATTATGAATGTCAAGGGTATAATGTTGTACAATATTCTCATCTGCCACTATTAACTAGTGGCATGGCATGGTTTTTCATGCTATCAGTGTACCCAATGTTCGTGGTCTTAGTACTATCTGCATGAACAATGGAGTCGATCATCTCTCCAAGCAAATGAACTATCTCTTCTGAATTCAAATCAATATTAACCCATGGATGGTTAGCCATTGCCCCTATTCCATCCAATTCAATTGCCACTTCCTTCATGGTTGGCCTCTCTTCGCCTTTTAATTTAAAGCACCTCTTTGTAAGATCGGCAACCCTCTTCACTTGCTCATTGTCTTCGTGTGCAATAAGTTCCTCAACAATTTGATACAACCGATCTTCTTTAAACGCTGAAAGAAAGTACATGGCCAAGCTCCTCTCTTCCTTAGGTCGATCGAAAGATAGCGCCTTCTTCCCTGTCAACAACTCGACTAGCACAACGCCAAAGCTATAAACATCACTTTTTTTTTCTGTCAATTGACTAGTGTGCATGTATTCAGGGTCTAAGTATCCCAATGTTCCTTGAACCATTGTAGACAATTCAGCTTGGTCAAGCGGGACTAATCGTGAAGCTCCAAAGTCAGAGACTTTTGCAGTGTAATTAGCATCCAAGAGGATGTTCGTTGACTTGACGTCTCGATGGATGATAGGAATGGAAGCTGCAGAGTGCAAATATGATAGGACTCCTGCAGTTTCCGAGGCAATTCCCAACTGGGTCTCCCAAGACATCTTGGAGGACTTGTTCAGGTTGTGGATATGTTCGAAGAGAGTCCCATTGTTCACGAACTCGTACACTAACATAGGCACTTCTGTTTCCAAACAACACCCCAATAGTTTGACCACATTTCGATGATTGATTTGGGAAAGCACTATGACCTCATTAATGAATTGCTCAATTTGGCTCTCGTCCACCAACTTGGACTTCTTAATCGCAACTATAGTGCTATTAGGCAAGATCCCTTTGTAAACGATGCCATATCCTCCTCGGCCGACTATTCCGCTATCATCATAATGGTTGGTGGCCACCTCTAGCTCCTCAGCATTGAAGATTTTTGCGGCATTTGTGGTTCTATCGTGTTCGTGTAATTGTTGCTGCAAAAGCAAGCCACCATTTTGCTTGAAGTATTGTTCTTTGAGCCTAATGAGTTTCCTTTTCTTAAGTCCTAAATACAGAAAGCCTGCGCTGAATAACAACACTATTATGCCCACACCAATACCTGCGTGAAACACAAATTTTGTTAGAATACTTGATATCAATGTACAAGGAAAGAACTCCTAAACATCAGCAACAAGATTCTGTAAAGTTTCTGCAGACACTTTACCATAATCTTCGTTGTTAAGAAACTAGGCAATTTAGGGGCAATTGACCCTAATTTAGCAAAATAATATGGATAAAATTTTTTGACCGTATAGTTTAATTTAAATCATGAAGCCAATATGCTTAAAAAGGAGAACTCAATAAATTCCCGTCGAGCAAATTTGTATCAGAGTGACTACTTACAACAATGTTCAGAATTTTAACCTTCTATTCCCTTCTCATTCTTAAAGAAAATCTATCCACTAATAGAAACCGCTTATCTTCACCACAAAAATTCAGTCAAATACCATTTGCGAAATCTTGAGTGATCTACACTAATACCCAAAGCGAAAGCAGCAATGGTGATTATATTGAGTGTCGGTGCAATTTTCCGAGTCATCGACAGTCTTTTGCCTCAATAAATGCTGTTTGAAGGGTCTTGTTCTGAACAAATGGATGTTGCACGATTGAGTCGAAACAATTCAATTAGAGGTGCTAGTTTCACCAAGTCTAGCAATAAATATCGCTTTCAATGACATGGAAAATGGCAAGAAATAGCATCTTTGAATAACATTTTGCAACTTCTATTTTAAAAGACAAAACAGCAAGCTTGACTTTAGGACTCAGAAAACAAATATTCCTACAATGGGCTCAATGATAACGAATAGCGCAACATTTTTCCTTTTTTTTTTTTTAATTCAAGTTATAAGTGAAAGAGACTGACCGAATCATTGACACGTTCCAAGCCGTCCATGGTTCTAGATTTCAATGATATAGAAACACCAATTTTGCTACATATGTACTGTTTATGGTCATCTTGACAAATTCAATGATGCCTACTGGCGGGTCCACGCGAGAATAGTTTTTAATAACAAGTATGGAACATCACGTAACTATGGCAAAGTCATAGGATAGCAATCACAATGTGAATACAATTCATGGAAAATGTTTTCACATTGACCCAATATCATCGAGTCTTCCATGGCCAAAGATGCTCTAAACATTGTCAAGAGTGAAATCTAGCCTTTAAATTTTAAGATAGCTACTTGGAATTAGTAATCCAATTTGATGCTTAATCTCTTCGCATAGAAATTTCAGTCGAATGGATAGAGATAGTTTTGTTGTAAACTTACTCCAAGAAAGCAAAATACACAGGAAAATCAGGCTAAATATATGAATAGTATTTTCTCGTAAAACACATCAGATTGAAATCATCACCCAAAAAAGCTAAATAGTCAGAATGAGCTTACCAATCAAAATGATCACCAAATGTTATGATTTAGGATTAGCAATGCATCCTGATCCATCTCCACCCTTCTTGCCATCACCATGGTAACCCTTTGGGCATGAGCATGTATAACTTCCCTCGGTGTTATGGCAAATTCCGTCGCACGGGTTCTTCTCTGGATCAGCACATTCATTAATATCTGCAAAAATTAAAGGCACATTAAATGGAAACTCCAAGAGAAAAAGAAAGAACAATAGCATCAAAATATCATCATCAATGACTCAGAATATATACCAACCTTCACAGCCAAGGTATGGATTCCCCTCATACCCAGAAGAGCAATTACATCGGTAACCGGGCACATTGGGCAAATCAAAGCACTCGCTGTGCGCCTTACAAGCAAAGCTCGCCGGGTCCTTCGCTGCTTCGTCACAAGTCTCCTTCCAAACGGCCCAGTCGAGCACCGAGGGGACCACCGTGTTCTTCATGCCACTAAGATCCCCCCTACTGAAATTGAAGGACTTGTCTTCGACTAAGAATGCATAACTGCAAGGATTGAAGCTCCACACGTCGGTGTGGTTCTTCAGGCTGACCACACTGGCATTATAATTAAGGAGCATCTCCGGTATAGTGGTCTGGCAACACCCGATGCCATCGCATGCCCCATCGGTCACGTCGTCAATCCCGGTGCACACCGAGAGGCAGCCGCTCGAGAATCCGTTCCCATTGGATCCCGCGATCACGGCAATGGTGTCGCACCCGATGGCCGTGAACTTGTTCTTGGTGTTAGAGAAAGGGAACGCGGAGAGGATGGTGTAGGCGAAAGTGCGCAGCGGTTGCTGTATGCCGGACTCAGTGTAGCAGTCCATGCCGATGAAGGTGTAGATGCGGAGCTCGCCGTCGAGCGATATGTCGAGGACTTCGATGTTGGAATTCCACAAGTAGGGCTTGGGGGTGGAGGCGGCGGTGACGTTGCAGTGGATGGAGAAGTACTCATTCAAGTGGCAACCGTCTCCGATGCCGAAGGGGTAAGGCACGGCTATGTCTCCGCAAGTTTCTTGGCAGTTGGGAGATACGGTTTGAGAAGATGATAATGACGATGATATCAGTAATAACTGTCCGACCACTAACAACATCCTCATTATCTCCAAAGGATTCCACTCTGAACCCATGGCTCTCTCTCTCTCTCTCTCTCTCTCTCTCTGTAAATTTGGTGTATTGTGGAAATGGATCGCGTGTGTTCTTTTTACAGCAAAGGAACGCGTTCGCTCGTTGACAAAGCACGCAGCCTTGAAGTTTCTCACATTCTCTTTCGCAGTGTAATAGCTAGCGTACCATATAACATCCAGTGATATTCTAACATCCACGCGCGTCATCACTATGATAAATAAATTTCGAGAAATGGCACTTTGCATTGAAGATGTAAGAGGGCAAACTAAGGAAAAGATAAGAGACTAAAAGAAAACTATGACAAGATGGAAGATGTTGCACAAAATGATGATATACCTAATTTCTCCAAACTTTATTGGTCCAAAATCTATTGCAATTATGTTAGTTCTGTCCTAGACATTTTCTTTTTGCCAATTGAGTCATAAATCTTTTTTATTTATACTAATTCAGTGCATCCGACTAAATTTGGTTGGTCGGTGTTGATGTAACACAACCGACTTTGACATGTAATATTTTAATATTTTTTCATGTCTCTTTAATTATTTGTTGTTTTCCTTTCTTTTTTTTTTCTTGCTTCTCTCTCTCTCTTGTCATGTTCCTTCTTCCTTTGGCCAGTCGCTGGACTGAAGTGACTAACTAGAGGCGAGGGCCAACAAGGCTCGACCTCACCAATCCAATGAGGGCTCGCCTCGCCCTTGCCCCCACTAGCCTTGTTGTTATTGGGTGAGCTAAGCCTCGCCTAGCCACTAGTGAGGTGAGCCTCCACCAGGATTTGGCAGGGGCTCACCTCGCCAGTGGCTGTACGAAATTCATTAGGAACATCGTACAAAATTTCACTTACCTCTCCGAAGAGACTTTAATTTAAATTTGTCATTTTCTACTTAAGTTAAGGCACGAAATTCCTTGAATTGGCTTGCTTGCCCAAAACAGGTTTAAAAACATGAGTTGGGTAGATGTTGTCATGTCGCTAGTAATCAACAAGCTATCTAAATAGTGTCGTCATCAATATGGATTGTGCAGAAATTGAAAAGAGTTTGTGTAGGTTGTGTGTCACACCTAAAAGAAAGACGAAGTAGCCAAATTCTGTCAGATCTTAGATGCTCGTCAAATCTAAAGAGAGAAAGGAACAGGTTTTACTTTTAGGAGCAAAAGAGAAAAAGGATTGAACTCTCTAATTAGATTAAAAATACATGCAAATCCACATTTCAATCGGTCACCCAGTTTCTTTATCCCATCACCGTCACTTTCAATTGCAAGTATGTGGATTTAACTATTAATTTATCCTGCTGCATCATGATTTCTAAGTCTTAAATTTCAATAAGCTTAATTAATGATTGTAAGATAACACAGAAACGACATAAAGAGGAAAGGAGTAAAAGAATGGTCATAAGTAAAAAAGAGATTATCGACTCCTAAATCTCAGCTATACATTTAATTGTTTATTGCATAAAAAATTTCCGGGATCAAAATCGACCACTAAACAAAGAAATATTAATTTTTTTGCATTGCATTTTAGGCGTTTAGACATTCTAAAGCATGTCCGCATTCAATCAATATTCTCTGAGCTAGCTTCATCGCGTTTGAATCTGAGAAGCCAGGAAAAATACTTTCAGTGGACACCCGAATTAGTAAATATCTTCAAAATATGCTCGACTATGAAAGAGGCAAGAAGATTGTGCGCATGGCATGGGTGACGAGGAAGCAAATCAAGAAGACCAATCAATCCAGCAAATTCTCGGCCAGCCAAGGGGAGAGAATTGTGGAATGTTTTCAAGTGCAGCAAGTGAGAGAAATAAAGAAATAAAAATAAGAGGAGCAAGCCGGATGAATGACTAAGGTAACGGGAAAGGAAATAGAGATTTGCTCCATCAGCCTCGCCATCGAATCTCCGTCAAGCAGAGCGTCCTGCATCACCTTACCACGGTTGATTCCACCAACATCAGTCTCCCGGCCATCGATCCTCAGTCCAACGCCCAGCGAGCAACCTGCTGCTGTCTGAGATCTCCACTGTTCAGGCGTCCACCGCTTGAAGTCATCGTCCATAGCCATGCCTACAAGTTCCTGGCGACAATCCACATCCGTGCCCGTTTACCAGCCTTCGTTGAGCCGAATCTCAGCCCCCACCGTGAGCCACGCCGGTGTTGCCGATGCTTGGGTCTTGCACAGCCGTTTAAAAGTTGGGATATTGGGGCAAAAATTAAAAGTTGATTGGGAAAGGAGAAGACCTGACCCTTTGTCTTTTACAAAGAAAGAGACTCCTTGGTAAACTCTAAGATACGACAATTCCAAACATAACAGTGCACCGTAACTCTCGATCATTAAATGACAATCTCTTCGCTTTTTGATGAATTTCATCAGTTGAACGACAAGAATTAATGATAACCTTAGAAATTTCTCTCCACGATATCCTTAAATTTCTTTATCGAAAATCCCAAACTGCCTTTATTTTGGGATGACGCATTGGTAATTGTTGTGTGTCTTAAGTCATTAACTTATAAATTGGGACTCCCAGTCTCACCACCACGAGCATCTGCAAGCTTTTTATTTAGTGCACTTGGGTTTTGATTTCTTAAAATAGAACAAAACTTTCACTTATTATCTTTTCTAATAAACTTAAAGTAATTGTCAAATTTTGAAAATATTATGAAAAAATACATACAATCCTGTATTATATTGATATGTTTCGATCTAAGAATTTCGCGTCTAATAAAATTGGAAAAACTAGAAAAATAAAAAAAGTAAATATTTAAAATTATGGACAAAAGCCCAAAAAACTCAAATTGTGCCCATAGTGATACACTTACTATAAAAGAATTGTGACATCAAAAACCCTAAATTTGTACCTATGTAACACATTTACCTCCATCAAGGTTTCGTTAATGAGCACCATTACAAATCTTCCTACATAAATGACAAAAGGCAAATGGTGTTAACTAGCGCTCATGCAGCTTAAATGGAATAAAATGATGTTAGCAAAAGATATGTTCCGAGATCTTATCATTGCTAAGTAAAAGGACTTTGGGAGTCTGAAATTGATTTTCAGAAATTTCTGGGGGTTGACCGAAAGTTTGAGGTAAATGCCAAGTCAAGGGGGTCGGTTTCCTCAACAATTTCTTAAGTAGCCCAATAGGTCGCATCAGAACTTGTTATTGCCTGCCAACTTTGACTATGTCATTGATAGATGCAGGGTGCTTTCATTACATCGTCAAGACTTGAGAAGTCAAGCAAATCAACGGTAAGCGTATGCAGTGGGGGAGAGATCACAACCCCAAAACAGGAGAATGAGAAAGAAGAAAAATCAACAAGAGCATAGTGGTTTGAGCTGGGACTGTATGCATGAAATGTGTTTCAAGGTGGATGGATTTTATACTCTAGAAATTTGTCTTTTCTCATTTCTAGATTGTATATATGCATTCTGAAAAGGAATAATGGGTAGCTTCAAAATAATTAATCAACTAGCTTCAAAGAGGTAAAATATCAACTTTTTTAATTGTTGTGTTACAAAATTAAGGTTTCGAAATAAGATTCCGATATATACTTTTAAATTAAGAAAAGATACATCGCATACGGATATTTTTTTCTTTTTTCTTTTTCTGGGCTAGAATTTCCAACTAATATGGATAGTGGTTGATGCGCATTTGTGGAGAATTATCATCGTCAAGAATTTTAATTTTCCTTTTCTTTTTTCTGGTCAAGTGACTACAGTTATTAGCTTATTTTAAGCTGTGGAGTTAACATCAGCAGGTCCTGGAGACTTGCATGAGACGATTCCACTGCAAATCCTCATGTGACGAAGCCTTTGTGCGGCGCGCGTTTAAATTTTCCAATGCACTATTTATTTGACATATATTTCTTCAATCTTTCCTCCTCGCTCATCCAAAAAAACAGGCCATTGTGGGGGGGGTGGGTGTCAAGTAACTGCAGTTATCAGCTTAGTTCAAGCTGCGGAGTTAACATCAACTGGTCCTAGACACTTGCATGAGATGATTGAAAGATAATTCCGTGGGTGACGAAGTCTTGTAGGGTGTGGTGCACGGCTACATTTTCCAAATGCATGATTTATTCAGCATATTCTTCTTGAATCTTTTGTCGCTACTCATCAAGAAGAACAAGCCAAAGCAAGCTAGAGATTGAAGTGCTCTTGTCAAAAGAGGCCTGTTCTTACTTTTCAAATATTCTCTTAAAGCATTCTTAGGATTTTAGAGATTTAGGGCAATGTCACTGCCTCCGTGGGAAAACAAAAGTCTGGTCTTCTAATTTCCCAATCAATTTTTGATAGTTGGGATATTGGGGCAAAAGTTAAAAGTTGATTGGGAAATGAGAAGACCTGACCCTTTGTCTTTTACAAAGAAAGAGACTCCTTGGTAAACTCTAAGATACGATAATTCCAAACATAATAGTGCACCGTAACTCTCGATCATTAAATGACAATCTCTTCGCTTTTTGATGAATTTCATCAGTTGAACAACAAGAATTAATGATAACCTTAGAAATTTCTCTCCACGATATCCTTAAATTTCTTTATCGAAAATCCCAAACTGCCTTTATTTTGGGATGACGCATTGGTAATTGTTGTGTGTCTTAAGTCATTAACTTATAAATTGGCACTCCCAATCTCACCACCACGAGCATCTGCAAGCTTTTTATTTAGTGCACTTGGGTTTTGATTTCTTAAAATAGAACAAAACTTTCACTTATTATCTTTTCTAATAAACTTAAAGTAATTGTCAAATTTTGAAAATATTATGAAAAAATACATACAATCCTGTATTATATTGATATGTTTCGATCTAAGAATTTCGAGTCTAATAAAATTGGAAAAACTAGAAAAATAAAAAGTAAATATTTAAAATTATGGACAAAAGCCCAAAAAAAACTCAAATTGTGCCCATTGTGATACACTTACTATAAAAGAATTGTGACATCAAAAACCCTAAATTTGTACATATGTAACACATTTACCGCCATCAAGGTTTCGTTAATGAGCACCATTACAAATCTTCCTACATAAATGACAAAAGGCAAATGGTATTAACTAGCGCTCATGCAGCTTAAATGGAATAAAAATGATGTTAGCAAAAGATATGGTCCGAGATCTTATCATTGCTAAGTAAAAGGACTTTGGGAGTCTGAAATTGATTTTCAGAAATTTCTGGGGGTTGACCGAAAGTTTGAGGTAAATGCCAAGTCAAGGGGGTCGGTTTCCTCAACAATTTCTTAAGTAGCCCAATAGGTCGCATCAGAACTTGTTATTGCCTGCCAACTTTGACTATGTCATTGATAGATGCAGGGTGCTTCCATTACATTGTCAAGACTTGAGAAGTCAAGCAAATCAACGGTAAGCGTGTGCAGTGGGGGAGAGATCACAACCTCAAAACAGCAGAATGAGAAAGAAGAAAAATCAACAAGAGCATAGTGGTTTGAGCTGGGACTGTATGCATGAAATGTGTTTCAAGGTGGATGGATTTTATACTCTGGAAATTTGTCTTTTCTCATTTCTAGATTGTATATATGCATTCTGAAAAGGAATAATGGGTAGCTTCAAAATAATTAATCAACTAGCTTCAAAGAGGTAAAATATCAACTTTTTAATTGCTGTGTTACAAAATTAAGGTTTCAAATAAGATTCCGGTATATACTTTTAAATTAAGAAAAGATACATCGCATGCGGATATTTTTTTCTTTTTTCTTTTTCTGGGCTAGAATTTCCAACTAATATGGATAGTGGTTGATGCGCTTTTGTGGAGAATTATCATCGTCAAGAATTTTAATTTTCCTTTTCCTTTTTCTGGTCAAGTGACTGCAGTTATTAGCTTATTTTAAGCTGTGGAGTTAACATCAGCAGGTCCTAGAGACTTGCATGAGACGATTCCACTGCAAATCCTCATGTGACGAAGCCTTTGTGCGGCGCGCATTTAAATTTTCTAATGCACTATTTATTTGACATATATTTCTTCAATCTTTCCTCCCCGCTCATACAGAAAAACAGGCCATTGTGGGGTCAGAGATGGGTGCACCATTGTCACAGAAGAGCTGCTCTTACTTTCCAGGTAATCCCCGGGAAACAAACAGTCTTGGTCTTCTCCTTTCCCAGTCAATTTTTTATACTTTGGTACATTTGGGATGTTACTTCTGCGCATGGCAAAATTTTCTTTTGGGGCGTTGATTAATGCAAAAATTGAAAGTCGATGGCGAAAGGAGAAGACCTAACCTCTCTCTTTCACGAAGAAAGAGACTTCTTGTATAACTCTATACTTGAACAATTCCAAAACTTAATATTACAACTTAACTCTTGGTCGTTGGGCGGCAATGATAGATGAAAAAGGCCAACTAGTTCACAAATTTCATCAGTTAGCTTACAATAAGGTATAATTATCTTTAGCCACGTCTCTCTACAAATCCTTAGATTTCTTTGGAGAGACTAATTGAATATCCCAACGGCCAACATAATTGAATGTCGCATTGATAGATGATATGCATCCCAATTGAATAACTTATTAATTAGGGCTTCGACACTCTCCATCATAAGCATCTACAAACTTTTCAAATGGGCTCTTAGCCAACTAATAATACAAGTCCCCTTGTCAAATTTACAAGAGAAATCTGGCCGCAGGAAATGAATCAACACTGACAAATTGACACATGATGCCTACATGGGTAGGTCGAATCACATCGATAATCTAAATCTATCAAGAAGAAAATAGACATTATTTGGAGTGTTTCCTTTGGCAATAGTAAAATTGTATCAGTTGCTAATAGAGCCTAAATCTGGCTCGTCGTTATTGTCTTGTGCTGAATGTCAATGTGCCCGTCGTAGCCCGTGTACATGACCACCGTAATGTCAAAACAGCCGATTTGAGAAGGCAAGTGCAACATCTCTAACAAGAATTGGAGCAATCTTGATTGTTAAGGCCTGACGATCCCCACCGTGACCAAGAAGAGGAGATTAACACCTTCCATGATGTTCATTTTTGACGCAGCTCGTGAAGTGGCTCCTTTGCATAACTGGTATTGGAATTGTAATTCTAATGATTTCGATGTTAAAGTAGACATTTCAAACTTCCGAGGCACCATGCATCGGAAGACTTCGTTAATTGGCTCGACACGACCGAGCAAGTTTTTGATTACGAGAATATGGTGGAGAATCGAAAGGTAAAGCTTGTGGCCATCAAGCTCAGAAAAGCATGCTTTGATTTGGTGAGAAAATCTGAAGTGTCAAAGAACTCGTGAAGGAAAGCTGTGTATCGAAACATGAGATAAAATGGAGGAGCTCAAGAGGAAGCATATCTAAAAAATGGAAGATATTGAGATCATTTTCCAAATAAGATCCAAAAACTAGAAAAAAATTTCGATCATATATTACAAAACAAAGGAAAACTAATCATTTTTTAGAAAAATGATATTTCAGAAAATATTTTTTTAGAAACAATACGTTTTCTGTGAAATAAGCACACCCTAAATATACATGCAAATTCACATTTCAATCAGTCACCTCATGCCTCATGTGGAGCAAGTTTTTTATCCCATAACCGTCCCTTAAAATTAAATAAGCCCAATTAATGATTGTAAGAAGATAGAAACAACGTAAAGAGGCAAGGAGTAAAAGAATTGTCATAGGTAATAAGAGATTATTGACATCTAAATTTAGACTACACGTTTAGTCATTTATTACATAAAAATTTTTAGGGATCAAAATCAACCCCAAAACAAGAAATTTTAATTTTTTGCATTGCATTTTAGGCGTTTAGACATTATAGAGCATGTCCGCATCCAATAAATTTCATCTAATCTAGCTTCATCGTGCTTGAATTTGAGAAGCCAGGGAAATACTTTCAGTCGGTACTCGAACTAGCAAATATCTTCGAGATATGCTCGATTATGAAAGAGGCAAGTAGATTGTGCGCATGGCATGGGTGACGAGGAAGCAAATCAAGAAGACCAATCAATCCAGCAGATTCTCGGCCAGCCAAGAGAAGAGAATTGTGGAATGTTTTCAAAGTGTAGCAAGTGAGAGAAATTAAGAAATAAAAATAAGAGGAGCAAGCCGGATGAATGATTGCGGTAATGGGAAAGGAAATAGAGATTTCCTCCATCGGCCTTACCATCGAATCTCCATCAAGCCGAGCGTCCTGCATCACCTTCCACGGTTGATTCCAGCAACATCAGTCTCCCCCCCATCGTGCTTCAGATTGACGCCTAGCGAGCAACCTGCCGCTGTCTGAGATCTCCACTGTCCAGGCGTCCACTGCTTGAAGTCATCGTCCATAGCAACGCCAACGAGCTCCTGGCGACAATCTACATCCGGGCCTGTATACCAGCCTTCGTTGAGCCGAATCTCAGCCGCCACCGTGAGCCACACCAGCGTTGCCCATGCTCGGGTCTTGCACAGCCCTTGAATGAACACGCCAGGCCTTGATCTTTCCGTGCAGGTTTTTCGGCGCTCCAATTCAGTCCATCCGCGAAGCCTGGCCTGTTCTTGCCGTCATTGCAACTCAAGCCCACCGTTGCTGCCGCCATCTGTGACTCATCAAGCCCATCTTAGGGATAAGATAGTCAAGGTTGGAATCATTTCATGCAATAGTTTTATTTTATAATATAATTTTAAATGCACCATAAAAGTCGCCTATTATGATAATTTTAATATACTAAACATTATCGTATTTAGGCTCATCATGCATATCATATAGCTGTATCATTCTTGCATACCATTTAGTTATTTATTAGTGCATGTAAAATCGATCTCTATCATATAGAATGTTAGGGTCCGTTTCTTAAGACTTGCATGTTAATTAAATAAAAAAATTTTTTAAAAAAATTAGTATAGATGGCATATTAGTTAGTCCTAGTCCATCTATAACTATGCATTTTGCTTGCATATTTTCTCTATCGTAGTTTACAGAAATTTTGTGATGATGGATAGCAAATTGCTTTGCCTGCTTAGCATATCCAAATTCTTTAAAAATTATCTTTAATCCAGCTACTGATTATTGGGCATTACATTCCCTGCTTTTAGTTCTTGTTACATTTTGCACTTAGAAAATTCAAATATATTATATTTTACACTAAAAAATTCATGCATATCTGCGCGGAGACCTAATAAGAAACTATAGTTTGAAACTTTTTTAAGAGGTCTTACTAAACACAATTTGCCCATGACGAGCTTAATATGGATAACAATAGATCCGTTGTAATGCAATGTGCAGATATTTGCACTTAAATAATTTTGCACATATCTATCGTTGAGGCCTAATATGAAACTTAAATAGTTCAACAATTTTGAATAACTTACAATCAATACAACATGTCCATGATGAGTCCAAGTGGGTATCGGAACGCAAGGCACAGGTACACTATGTCTGTTGAACTTATATATAGTTCCTGACCTAATATAAATTTTGGATAAAACATGATGAGAACATCACTTATAAACTTGATTCGCGCTTATGTACATGATCTATTGAGCTTACCCGAAAAGTATATGAGAATCATCGTAAAAGTAAAAGAAATATACACGTCAATTTTGTGTTTGCTATAATAAGTTCTTCTTTTATTAGAAATAAACTTAGCTATTAATAAGCATAACATAATACATATTACAAGACAAATGTAATTGACTTGGGGAGCCGCGTAATACAAGTAGACGAAAGAAATCAGTTGAAGTGGTATGAAGTACAATTGTCGAAATAATTACATCAACATTTTCCCTTGTAAAACCAATATAAACATATTCCTTATGCTCATTGATTTACATAGACCAGTAAAAGTGCACAGACCTCGCGTTTGTATAGAAATCGACATTAGAAATATTTTTTTTTGGTTTAAATCGCCTTATTGCAAAATATTAGGATTATCAATCAATGGAAAGTACTTACTGATACAATACGAAGAAATGGGAAACACATATACGTAGAAAGATACCAATATCCCAAGATTAAAGTACATGGCTGATAAAGCATCGACAGAATATTTCTAAAACAACTTATTAGGGGTATTTTGGTAAGAAGCTATTTTCTTGATATAATAGTAAACCCTAGTGAAAAGCTAAAGCAAATTAATGAGAAATCAAGAAGAGATAATATAGTCATCACTGATACTTTATATACAAAAAGTAAATTAAAGGGTTCATGAATCTAGTATATTGTTTCTGGGCACTTCATCAGCATTATTTTGCAACTCGCATATAAAGGCAAATAAAGGGATTGCGATGTCTCATATCATAGAAATTTGGACTGAGACAACTAAATGCATCTTCATCTCGGTGATAAGAGTGACCGATCCTCCTGCACTGAAGTCAGCTCTACCTGTGCTTCCAATTGCATCGACATCGGAATCACACCCGAAACACAAATAGATCTAGTTCTAATGCAATTGATCTCTTCTTCATTTTGTCGGGCGACCATGGGATTTCGTAGTGATTGTACTCGCTCCAATTCCATCACCACTTCCTTCATTGTAGGCCTGTACCTTCCATGAAGTTCTAAGCATCTTTTTGCCAAGTTGGACACTGCAATAATTTCTTCACTCTTGCCATGGTCTAATACCTCCTTATCAAGAACATCAAACAAGCGATTCTGCTCCATCGAAATGATGAAGTACGAGGCTAGATTTTTTCCTCTTCTTTCCCTTAGTTGAGAAATTGGCTTTTCTCCGGTTAGTAGCTCGATAGGACAATCCCAAAGCTATAGACATCACTCTTGTCCGTAAATTGACTTGTTTGGTAGTACTCATGGTCCAAGTATCCGAAGGTTCCTCGTACCATTGTGGTCAAGTGTGTTTGGTCGATGGGAATCAATTTGGAAGCTCCAAAATCCGCCACTTTGGCTCTATATTTTTCACCAAAAAGTATATTTGATGACTTGATATCACGATGATAAATCGGTATAGCCGCATCAAAGTGCAAATATGAAAGAGCCCTAGCAACTTCACTTGCAATTCTTAATCGCATTTCCCACAAGAAGGGAAATTCTTTGTCCGGGTCATGAAGATAGCGGTAGAGAGTTCCATTAGGGACAAATTCATATACCAGAAGAGGGACTTCACTCTCCAAACAGAATCCTAATAGCTTGACCACATTTCTGTGATTGATTTCAGAGAGAATAATAATTTCATTGAACAAACTGTTCAACTTGTCCTACATCAACAATTTTGGATTTCTTGACTGCAATGATCATTCCATCTATCAACATTCCCTTGTAAACAGTTCCTTGACCACCTTGACCCAATATTCGATTCTTGTTGAAGTGATCTGTAGCCATGTCTAACTCTATTAAGGTAAATAACTTGCCTTTGTCCACATGATTGTGTTCAATAGAAGATAGACGTTTTTGCAACAGAAATCCGCCATTACGTTCAAAGAATTTTTGATTGAGTTTTGCCTCCGCCTTATTTTGATGTCTTTGTTCAACCACCAACAAAGCAAAAGCAACACTATGGCTCCGGTACCCGTGCCTACCCCTGTGTCCAAAAAAGTCAACGGGATTAATCGTCAACAAATTAGCTTCCAGTAATTTAACAAGTGCTTTTAAGCTTTGAAGAGAGTGAGCCAAAAAGGAGGATTAGCTCAACAAAATAATTTGAAAATATTATGCATCATTTATGGGTGAGAAACAAAGATACAATCAAATTGTTGAAAGCATAGACTATGAAATTACAAATAAGATTATCCAAGAAGTCCTAAATTTATTAAATGGTAGTTAATTCAGTTATAAACCTTTCAATTGTTCTAATTTAGTCCTAAACATTTGGATAATTTGCCAATTTAGTCTTAAACTTTTTAACAATTTGTCAATTTAGTCCCTCCGGAATTTTGGCTGAAAATCGCTTACCATCGTACATGACATGACTAGTGCTAATGTTGACAATTTTTGCAATTTTTTTTTTTGCTTTTATTTTATTTTTCCTTTTCCCTTTTTCTCTCTACCGACCTCGGGCGAGGTTTGCAATCAATAACCTTAGGTGAGGGACGCTTGTGCCTAGGTCACCAAGGGCGACCCCGGCCAGCCTAGGCCTAGCCTGCCCCCACTCAAAATTGCAGACCTTTGCTGACCATCACCGACTCTTGACAATGACCGATGGAGGGAAAAAGGGAAAAAGAAAAAGAGAAGAAAAGAAAAGTTCAAAAATTTTAAAAGAAAAATTGTCCGCATCATTGGTCAAAAGAAATAAATTGGCAAATCATCAAAAGTTTAAAATTTAATTGACAAAATTGAAATGTTTAGAACTAAATTAGTGAATTGTCAAAATGTTTAAGAATAATTTAGCACAATTAAAAGATTTAGAGATGAATTGATCACCGTAGAATCATTTTAGGACTTTTTGGATAAAGTTTAAAGAAAAAAAAAAGGCACTTGCAAATCCACAGTTCAATCAATCGACTTCTTCCGACCAAAAAAAATAAATCAAAATCAATCACCTTCTTAATTCTACTGCTTATTTCATTTGAGAAATGGGGACTCCAGAAAAAGAAGCAATTGCGCATGTACTTGGGGAACGCAATGAGGAAGGGCGGGGTTTACGCCCCCCTCCGCGACTTAAAACTAGTAAAGTTGTCCATGCGCACCTAATGACTCATGCAGGACAAATTTCTTTATCCCGTCACCATTCTCCCGATAATGTCAAGTTTTAAAATAAAAAATAAAAAAAAAATCGATTAGCACAGTTCATGATTTTAAGAAGATAGAAACGACATAAAGAGAACAGGGACAAAAGAAAATGTCATAGGCAGTGAAAAAATAATAGTGACGTGCTAGAATTGTGTAAATATTTGAAGCTAATGGTGTGCCAAATTTGGGATTACCGTCAAAGTTAGTGTTCTATTTTGGCACTTTTGAAATCTCGGCCCATAATTGGGTCAATCTCTACAGTTTGTGCGGTGTTAACCTGTGCTTAACTATGTAAAGGTTTCACGGTGAAATCTCGAAAGAACATATCCAATAGCACTTAAACTAGGAAATCTTTAGGGAGAATGAAGAACGAACAAAAGCAAAAGAGGGCTGGGCAAATCCATTCCTCGCCATGGCTATATATTTTTTGCTAAATCTCGGCCACAAAGTCCATTGGTGTTGCATTTTCACTAATTTTATTTGGGAATATGAACCAAGGATTGTTGGGGAAATTTGATTGTTGATGAAGATAGAGAAGTAGTAATTTTGATACGTGATGACAATCACTATCCTTAAGGTATTATTTACCCTCATTATTATTGTTGTCAATTTAAAGTAAATATACCTCCAGGATATACAATAAAGTCATAGAAAAACGAGTTCATCAATTACTCAATTTCTCTTAGAATTTTACCTTAAATGTGTTAAAGTTGCATGTATGAAAAAGAGAAGAAGAGAAAGTTCTGAAGAAGTATTTATGAATAGTTGTGGTTATTATAAATAATATATGAATTGGCCTCTATTTATAAATAATCACTTAACACATCTCTTGAGAATAAGTACCTTATCCCAACCATCACCACTCTTCATAATCTTTTAGGCTCATCATAATTTAAGATTCTAGTGGACACCTGAGCTTATGAATCACAAACTTTTTCTCCAAGGCAAATTTCAAGCCATTATTACTAAGCCAAATGGTCCACTATAATTTTTCCAAGTGTCTCACCTAAAGTCCTTAAGTGGCAAGTATGCTTTGCCTCATGATTGTATCTAGAAAGTGAGTTGGCCTAGCTAAAGGCCTTACTTGGCAATCTAAGCTCCTAGGCGTCATCGACAATGGCTCGCTTTTCGCTCTTCCATTAGTCCACCTATATGCCGCATTTAATGGATATTTAATGAAATCTAATGATGATGCTACTCTAGGTTGCCAACTCAACAATTCTAGAATATTCTATCATAATGAGGACTCGTGTAGGACATTCCAATTGGTCCACATGTACACCCATTTTTTAAGAACTTCCAAAGATATTTTACCACCATCATGATTTTGACTTTTCAAGAACAACTCATCCCTTCATTTAATGAGGGGTTTCTAGAATTTTCCATACTTTATTTTTCTTCATTAATAAGGTGGTCTAGAGAATTCTATCATCCAAGTTGATTCCGAGGCCGAAGAGGGGATCATTAGGTACACAATGAAAAATCGAATCACGTACACCCGAGGTTCGGCTATCATGCCCCATATTTGCCCAAACCATTCCTTTGGACAGTCAGTCGGCCAATAGGGTCGATTGTCCTTTGATCGGTTTGAGATCAATCCTAAGGCTACCCATGGCCTAGCACTAAGCCAAGGCACTCATGGACCTTAGAATTAGTGACGGAATAGCTGGGTCTAACCCTAGGCTCATTCTAGTCAACACCCGATCCATCGATAGGGTTCATGATTAGTGCATTACCAATCCATGATCGAACATCACCAATTCAAGATTTCGTTCCGATCACTAAGAATTAAATAGGGAATGATCCATTTTTTATCAGAAGACGGTTGTATTTTATTAATTCGGATTGTCCGTGTATTGGTGCATAATTAGGCGGAATCATCCACGACCAAAAACTACGGCCGGTTGGATTGATTGGTAACCATCCACTAATCCAAAATCATCCCGTGACCAATTCTCGTGATTAAAAAGTCATCTTATGAGCTGGTGATCCTATCTCATCAGTATGGTCGGTAGAAAATTCGGGGCCAACTCCTCGACCAATTCATGACCGGTTGGTCGGTCGATCGGTTGATCCATGACCGATCCGTGATTCCTTGCCGATCGAACTGATCGACATGGCCAATGGCCCACAATCGATCCTTTTTGGACCTTATGGCCAATCCTTACGAGGTTGGAATCGAGGATGTTACAATATGGCTTGTGTAATAAATAGAAAAGTTGTATAGGTCGTGCATCACACATAAAGAAAGATGAAACAACCTATTGAACCATTTCTATCGGTTCTTAGATGCTAATCAAAACACAAGAGCGAAAGGAACCAATTTGACTTTAAGGAGGAAAAAGAGGGGAAAAAAACACATGCAGATCCACAATTGAATCAATCACCTTCTTCGTTTTATTGCTCACTGCATTTAAGAAAAGGGAACTCCAGAAAAAGAAGCAATTGAGCGTCTTGGGGAACACAGTGAGGTGGGGCAGGACAAGGGCGGGGTTTACGTCCCCCGCCCCCAACTTAAAACTAGTACCATATCCATTTCATGCCTCATGTAGGACAAGTTTCTTTATCTCATCATCATTCTCGTGATAATATCAAAGTTTAAAAGCAAAAAAGAAAAAAAAAAAAGAAAAAGAAAAAGATAAGCACAATTCATGATTGTAAGAAGATAGAAATGATGTAAAGAGGAAAACGAATGAAAGAATGTGCCATAGGTAGGAAAAAGATAATAACGGCGTGCAAAAATGGTGTAAATATTCTGAGCCAACGGCACACCAAGTTTGGGATTACTGTCAAAGTTAGTCCTTTATTTTGGCACGCTTGGAAGTTTTGGCCATAATTGAGTAAAATCCCTACAGTTTGTGCAAAATTAAGCCGTGTTTATTATTTAAAGTTCTCAAGGTTAAATGAGGAGATAACATAGGAAATAACACTTCAAATAGAAAATCCCAGGAGGAATAAAGAAAGAGTAAAAGGAAAAGAAGGCTAGCCACATGCATTCCTCACATTGCCCTGGAGGGGAGCAAATAATATTACCCGGCCCCGAAATCCATTCATCATGCATGGGTTTTCACTCATTATATGGGGCTAGGAAGTAAGGAAGGATATCCTCTTGGATCGATAAAATAGCCATCCCTAAGCTTGCTTCCCCACCAGTTTTCGCCCACACGAGTGCTCGGCAAAGAGCCACCAACCGCTCTTGCGAACAAAAACCTATGGCCCCCTTTCTTTCTGGAGGTCATGCTGTGAAATTGGAGGATGCTCACCTCTCGCGTCACAACAAATCTCTGGTTTGCCAGAGACAGGTGACCTCCCTCTAATCGAATACCGAAGGTTGCACACACCGTAAAATAGTGAATTTTCAGACACAGTACTGACACTAATATTCGCGACATGATTTCAATTGTTGGAAAAAGTTTTTACCTTTACACAAAGCCCAACGTCACCACATCAAAGGACGCTCGAAGAGTACAGATATTGAAATGAGGAAACTTAATCTATTTTTTAATTGTAAGGAAGCTCAATTGTGATGCACTTAGTAACGTGTAATGTACTCAATGTATCAAATAAAATTATTTATCTTCTGCATAGAAACTTCAGTGAGAAGGATATAGAAAGTTTCATTTTGTATTTTTCCAATCAAGAACCGTGGAAGAAAAATTGGGCGAAATTGTGAATAGTTAATCTTCTCCTACAACAAAGAGAAATCAAATTATATATTCTCGAAATAAGCTTAGAACTTACCAACCAAAATCTCCATCAAATACGATGAATTAGCAGTGCACACTTGTCCATCTCCACCGCCCTTCATGCCATTACCGTGAGAACCCTTTGGGCATGAACATGTATAATTCCCGTCAATGTTATGGCATTTTCCGTGACATGGGTAATTCTCTGGATCCGCACATTCATCAATATCTACAGAAATTAAACACACACATCTAATGTATCTAATCATCTAAGATCATTTTAATAAAAAGGATAAGTTAACATTATGTTATCAACGTACCATGACAACCAGTCGCAAGATAAGGGTTGCCTTGGTAACCTTCTAAACAATTACACTTGTACCCGGATCCATTTTCGGCGTCGGTGCAAGCGGTGTTGTTTTTGCACAGGTAGCTCGTGCTATTCTTCTTGGCGTCCTCGCATGCTTGATTTCCTATTGCCCAATCGAGAATCAGAGTGGACTTATTAAATTTAAGCTCCTTAAGATCGCCAACCGAGAAGTTGTATGAGCCAATTTCTGCGACAAAGGCAGAGATGCAAGGATTGAAATCAACGACACTGGAATGATTGAAATTGCTGCTGACGTTGATTCCGTAGCCAAAGGAATTCTTAGGGATGCTTGTCTCACCGCAACCAATACCCGAACACGACCCGTTACTGACATCAGAAACATTGCCGCACGAAGACATACACCCGAAAGAGAACTTCCCATTGGGGTCTTGGAAGGATGCCGACGTGTCGCAACCGACGGCGGTGAACTTGTTCTTAGTGCTGGATATGGGGAAGAAAGCTAGGAGTAGGCCCGCAAAACTGCTTGACTCATAATTCCCGGAAGAGTCATAGCAGACTCGACTGGTTGAAACATTTACTCGTATCTCGTGGTCCCCAAGAGAAATGTCAAGTATTTGCAAGTCATATGAGTTACCCTCTCTTCTATTCATGTAAGGTATGGGAGGATCGGTAGAGTTATCACAAACAACTCTAAATGAGGGAGGATTGATGCGGCAATGGGGATCACTGTCGGCCGATCCGAAGGGGTACGGAATAGAGAGGTTTCCGCAAGTACTTCGACATTCAGGCTTCGTCATTGAATGTACAGCTTCTGTCATGTGATTGTGGTATGGACCCAGAAAAGCCCCAAGCACCACAACTCTCAGGAGAAGTTTATGGAAGACCATGTTTCTTCCTTCAATCTCTTCAAATATTCTTTTGTTTTGATGAATTAATTTGATGGGTTCGGGGAATATAAGGAGAAGAAAGATGGCTTTCTTCATTTCTTTTTCCTTTTTTTGGTTTTTTTTTTTTGGGGGGGGGCTTGGGGGGTGGGGGAGGGGACATCAGCTGGCCCTATCCACTTGCATGAGACGATTCCATGATAATTGCTCAAGTAACTGTAGCATTGTGAGCCAAAGATTGGAGTACCCATAGTCACAAAATGAGCTGCTCTATCAAATCATAACGGCGAAAATAAACATATTCTCCGTTAAAATTTCCCCCAAAAAGTTTTAGCTAGAGGCAGCATCTGTTTTTGCACATCGTGTTATAGAGCTAAAGTAGGACACTTCATAAGAATTAATTTCTTGAATCTGTTTAAAATTTCATAGACCACATGAGCCAAAACTTGAAAATAACATGAGTTTATGAGGAATCACATTGAACCAAATCTTGAAATTACAATTTAAGATCACAGAAAAATTATAAACAAAAAACATAGGCTCATCGTGCAAATTCATGTTTTTACCTCGGTCAACATTGTCCGTGAAATTCTCAGAAAAAGTGTCTTTAGTAAAAAAAAAAATGCTGTGGGGTCCACCTTCGAAAGGCACACCAAAATTGTATTTCATACGAAACTATTTGAAATTTAACCGATATAGAAATAGCTTTTATAAAATCTCTTGTCGATACATTCCTATTTTAATTCTCTAATAATAACTGTAGAGTAAAGTTATATGACGACAGTACAATTTTTACCTTATTATATTTGGCGAAGAAAAGTTCTAACTATTTAGCTATATCTACCAAGGAAGTTGAGAAATTAATATTAAACAAACTATCTTATTTATCAAAAATCCTAGTTAGCGATGGGTTCTTTGCCCCCCGCAAGGATGGAGTGATAGAAGTTTTTCTTTTTCCTCTGTTTCGTTTCAAGTTTAATTAGCTTTATTATAAACGAGCAACCTAAATCCTTAGTACAAGTCTCTATTCACGTTTTAAATCAATTTGGAAATTCCTAGAACCAATTGTAACGTCACCACGTGAATCGCGTTCCTGATAAAAGAAACTTCGGATTCAGGATCGGCCAAATCATTAAAGCTCACAGGCCTTTAAGTCGTGGAGACATCAACTAGCCATCCAAGTGGCTTTTCAGGTCAAGTCAAGGTCGCATCGCATGGCATTCGGATCGTGGAGAGACATGAGTGGGCTATGCAAGTCATTGTTTTGCATTTCAGGTCAAGGTCGACGTCAACACCGGATGCTTTGGACAAGAAAATGCCACTGAATATATCTTTGCTTTAAGCTGAAGGAGCAAATAAAAAGATGCTTTTCTCTAGAGAGTTAAAATCAAGAGCGAAAGTGATAGATTTTTCACTTGAGCTTATCCTGATGTTATTTGTTTAAAATCAGGTATGGCTACATAACGAGAATTTAAAAAAAAAAAAAAAAAAAAAAAAAAAAAACAAAAATCAGTGGATCTTTTGGTTTTATTGACTGCAACGGCATATTATGTCTAGGTCAATAATTAATATACAATTAGTATTTAAGTATTAACCTAATATATTAATGTTCCTATTAGTGGGATAAGTTTTTTTTTAAAAAAAAAAAAAATTAAAGTACAGAATAATGAGAATAAAGCTATGTCACCGTGTTTCATTCTAGTCACTTTGCTACTTGAATGTTAATTCCTATCATCCCAACGTAACATTGAAGCTGTGGAGTCCAATCCACTCAAAACTTTCTTTGGTCGCCAAAAAAAAAAAAAAAAAAAAAAAAAAGGCCAACCTTTTTATCTGTCGTTGTACTCTATTTATAATGGTTGATCAAAAGAAGTCCAACAGTAAGCTCAAGTCGTGGAGTCAACGTCAGCTGGTCCCCGGCCGCTTGCGCGAGACGACTCCACGATGATTCCTCGGGTGACGAATCCAGTGCAGTGCATTGCATTGCACGTGACATCTTCCCAATGCACGATTCATTTGAGAGTCCATCACTAATATAGATAAATGCTCTAGAACCGTCTTTTTGCAATTCATCAGAAGAACACGAGCCACTCTAAGCTAGGGACTGGAGTACTCTTGTCACAAAATCATATGCTCCATCACGTCCTAAAAACCTTTTAAAGCAATTGTTTTCTTCAATTTGTACGTGTAAAGAAATCCGCAATAATATTTTTCCCCAAGAAGGCAAATTAAGAATTTCTTTTATAAATTTCCAGTATAAGAATGTTCAAATATTCATTATAGTGAAAGAGTTGTTTCTCCACTTTGAAGTTTTATTTGGTCGGATTACTTAATTTACCATGTGTACTGTGTCATGTAGACATTCATGCCATAATAGTGGAATATCAACAGAGTCCATATTTATTCATAAAATATGGAAATTGTGTAATGGACAGACAATCATTTTTTTCCTCTATAAACTTTACGTAATTAGGGTTTCGCTAAGATTTTATTTTATTTTTTATATTCATCTATGTTTAAGAACATCATGTAATATTTCTAATGAACCTCCAATATTATTTATTCAACAAATATGAGCCACAATGTTAAGTCGCACTTTATCTGTCAATTAGACACACGTATAATCATTGTGAACTACTATTTTAAAGATTTAAATTGTTAGTAAAAGGCATGATTTTTAATATTTAAATAATTTAACACTCCCTTTACGATTAAGTTGGATTTTGTTTAAGAGTAGAGCGTTGAATTATATGGTAGAGAAGACATATAGAGACCTCAAAGGATCTGAACTCGACATGTCGTGTTCTAATATCATGGGGAATTTTGTAAAATTTGTGCCAACTATTCAAACAATTTAATTTATCTGATGAGAACATGATTATTAATATTAAGTACTTTAGTATATATTGCCGTATCCCTCATATAACAGGAGGCATAAACGCAATGGCAACTGGGGGGAAAAAACCGTCGTTACATGTCAAAGTCCCTTTTTTTTACCCAAAAAGGAGTTCTCAGGTAAGGGATTCCTTTGGCGGTTGAAATGATCATCAAAATAGACTAACGCATTTCAATTATTTTCCTCTCTATCTGTCCGATTTGTAGCAGAATTGTACCCAAAAGCGAAGGACTTATCCATCAAATCTGATTTGATAGTGCCAATTTCACACAGTGACTCCATATCAATTCATATTTTTTCGTTGTTTTCTCTTTTATTTCAGCCAAACGATTTAGATCATCACCCTAATGGATGAAGAAGTCTTCCTTATCAAAGACAGTATGGGTGAAATGGATTGAAATTATCTTAACTTAGATGAGTCAAGGAGGGGTGAGTTATATAGCATGTCATAATGAGGAAATTAACCATATTCTACGTTAAAATTTCCAACAAAAAAAAAGTTTGCTAGAGGGAGCAACAGGTTTTGCAAATCATGTTATAGGCTAAGGTAGGACAATTCACATGAATCAATTTCTATTATCTATTTAGAATTTCACAGACCACATGAGCTAAAATTTGAAAATAACATAAGTTTTTGAGGGATTGCGTTGAATGAAGTTTGAAATTACAAATTAAGATCACAGAATAATTATAAAGAAGACATTGGTTCATGGTGCAAATTTATGTTTTAACCCAGTCAACATTGTTGGTGGAATCTTTGGAGAAGAATCTTTGGTAAAAAGACATGCTTTATGGTCCACCTTCGAGAGGCACACCTTTTTTCATGGAATTTTCATACGAAATTTTTTTGAAATTTGACACACAATAGAGACAGCTTTAATAAAGTCCCTTTGTCAATGTATTACTACTTTAATTCTATGATAGGAGTTGTAGGGTATAGTTCTGTGATGACAGTACCGTTTTTCCCATATAATATTTGGCGAAAAAACTTTAATCATTGTGCTATATCTACCAAGGAAGTTGAGAAATCAACATTAATTAAACTATCTTCTTTATTGAGAATTGTAGTTTTACTTCTTCTTTTTCTTCATTCCATTTCGAGTTAAGTTAGCTTTGTTGCACACGAACAAATTGAATCCATAGTGCAAGTCTCTGTTTAAGTTTCAAATCAGCTTGAACATTCCTACAATGGATTGTAATATGATAACGTGAATTGCAAGCGAACCTCGGATTCGGGATCGGCCAGATAATTAAAGCTTACAGGCCTTCGAATGGTAGAGACATCAGTCGGCCACGCAAGTCGCTGCTTGGCTTTTTCAGGTCAAGGTCAACTCCGTATCGCAGGTGTGTTCGGGTCATGGAGATATGAGTTGGCTATGCAAGTCGTTGCTTTGCTTTTCGGGTCAAGATCGACGTCAATTGCATCCGATGCTTCGGACAAGGAACAGCACTGAGTATATCTTTGTTTTAAGCTGAAGCAGCAAAGGAAGTTGCTTTTCTTTGTAGAGTTTAAGTCTAGAGAAATGGTGATAGAGATTTTACTTTCTTTCTTTCAAATGTTATTTAGTTAAAATCAGGTGTGGCTACTAAAGGGGAAAAGAAAAAAGGAGGAAAATCATAGGATCTTATTAGTTTTATTAACTGCTACAACAAAGTATGTATAGGTTAATAGACTATACACAAATTGTTATTTAAGCATTAACCTAATCAATCAATGTTACTATTAGGGCCGTAAGTTTCTTCTTTCTAATTAATGTAAAAAGTAGCGAGAATAAAGATCATCACTCCTAGCATACGCCAAAATGAATCAGATCATCAGTCCTAGCAGATGAAGTCCTCTTCATCAAGGATAGTAAGGGTAAAATGGATTAGTATGAATCTTGGAGACTATCTTAACTGTGGATGAAATAATGGGTGGTGACTTACATATTATGTCATAACCATGCAAATTAACATATTTTACATAAAAAATTTCCTATAGAAAATTTTATCCAGAGGAAACAAACGGTTTGGCCATTCATGTCATTGCTTTGCTTTTTAGGTCAAGGTCAATGTCAAGTGTGCATGGTCCTCTTCGAAGGGTAGCCAGCCAAGTAGAAGGCATTTCACCCTATCCACTCACCCAGAAGTGGGAGGTTATTATATCTACATACATGGCAATAATCAGAACTGAAGTTTTGATGTGATATCTATTTTCACCACCGGGAGTTCCCTAATTCCCAGGTATGTCTTTTTATTCCTAGTGCACAAATGGTCTTCTCAAGGCTCCTTTAGCACCGAACGTATCTTGGTTTCCAGCTGCTGAAGGAGCAACGAAAGTTGCTTTTCTTAAGAGAGTAAAAATCAAGAGCAATAGTGACGGGTATTTTACCTTAATTTTTCCTAATGTTATTTAGTTAAAATCAGGTATGGCTACTAGATGGAAAACGAAAAGATCAAAGGATTCTTTTAGTATTATTAATTGCTATAGAAAAATATGCATTTCTTAATAAACTAATCAATTAGCGCTACTGTTAGCTGGATAACAATGACTCCATATAAGTTCATATGCTTTTGTTGTTTTTTTTATTTTTGTTAGCCAAATGATTTAGATAATCACTCCCTATAGACTAAGAAGTCTCCTTTATCAAGGACAGTAAGGGTGAAATGGATTCGAATGAATCTTGGCGATTGTCTAATTGTGGATGAAATAAGGAGTGGAGTTATATATCTTGTCATATGGATCAATTTCTTGTATTTGTTTAGAAGTTCACAATCCACATGAACCAAAATTTGTAAACAACATAATTTTGAGAGGGATCATGTTGAATGGAAGCTTGAAATTACAGATTAAGATCACATAATTAATAATAACAATAACAACAACAACATAGGTTCATCGTGCAAATTTATGTTTCCACCTCAGTCCACATCGTTGGTGGAATTTATAAAAAGTATCTTTAGTAAAAAGACATGCTATATGGCCCACCTTTGAGAGGCACACCAAAATTGACACCTTTTTCATGAAAGTTCATGCGAAATTGGCTGATATTTAACATAGAGACAGCTTTTATAGAGTCTCTTGTCGATATATTGCTACTTTATTTCTCTGATAACAGCTTCAACGATGACAGAACCATTAAGAAGAATTTATAACTAATGTTCTCTTTGGAGTGGAGGGAACGTCTCGTTAAAGAGATAGTCTTTGTCCACCCTTTACTTCAATAAATTCGGCAAAGCAAACTTTACTTATTTTGTATATCCACCAAGGAAGTTGAGAAATTAATATTAATCAAATTATATATATATATATATATATATATATATATATATATATTTTATCAAGAATCCTACTTATACTTTTTTCTTCGTTCCATTTCGAATTAAGTTAGTTTCGTTACACACCAATATATTGGATCCTTAGTACAAGCATCTATTCACATTTGAAATCAATTTGGAAATTTCTAGGACTGATTGTAACATCACAACGTGAATCGCGTTCCTGATAAAAGCAAACCTCGGATTCGGAATCGGCCAAATCATTAAAGCTTATAGGCCTTCAGATCGTGGAGACATCAGCTGGCCACGCAAGTCGCTGCTCGGCTTTTCAGGTCAAGGTCAACGTCGTGTCACATGGCGTTCGGATTGTACAGATATGAGTTGGCTATGCAAGTCCTTGGTTTGCTTTTCAGGTCTAGGTCGTTTTCAATTGCATCTTGATGCTTTGGACAAGGAATATCACTGAATATATCCTTGTTTTAAGCTGAAGGAACAAATAAAAAGTTGCTTTCCTTTAGAGCGTTAAAATCAAGAGCAATAGTGATCGATTTTTCACTTTTAACTTTTCCTGATGTTATCTTGTTAAAATCAGGTATGGCTACAAAACGGAAATTTTATTTTAAAAAAAAAAATCAATGGATCTTTTTGGTTTTATTAACTACTACGATAAAGTATCTCTAAGTCACAAAACTATACACAAATAATATTAAAGTATTAACCTATTAGTAGGATAAGTTTCTTTTTCTAATCAAAGTACATAATAGTGAGAATAAAGCTCTGTTGCAATGGGGTTATACAATTTCATTCTAGTCATTTTGTTACTTATATATTAGATCTAATCATTCCAACATAACATTGAAGCTATAGAATCTGATGCATTCAAAATAGGAGTTAGCATCGGTTCAGGGTCAACCCTGAACTGACCTTGGACTGGGCCAACCCTATCAATCTTGATCCAGTTCCTCGGAAGGTTGGGTTGGTCTTTGGTCTTGAGATCCTTAGACTAACACCGTATGGATTGGTCCTTGATCTTGTAAGTTGAGAATTGTTCTAACTCATATCAACCTTGACTATATATATTACATATTATATATAACATTTTTATATCTATTGTAAAAAGCAAACCCCAACTTAAATGGCATTAAATAGCATTAAACGTCCTCCACCTCCGGTACTCTTGTTCTCTTTTCTTTTTTATCATCTTCTTTCTTCTTTATCCTCTTCAATTTTTACTTGAGAGAGTGTGTGTAAAGTTGCTTTTCTTAAGAGAGTAAAAATCAAGAGCAATAGTGACGGGTATTTTAACTTAATTTTTCCTAATGTTATTTAGTTAAAATCAGGTATGGCTACTAGATGGAAAACGAAAAGATCAAAGGATTCTTTTAGTATTATTAATTGCTACAGCAAAATATGCATTCCTTAATAAACTAATCAATTAGCGCTACCGTTAACTGGATAACAATGACTCCATATAAGTTCATATGCTTTTGTTGTTTTCTATTTTTGTTAGCCAAATGATTCAGATAATCACTCCCTATAGACTAAGAAGTCCCCTTTATCAAGGACAGTAAGGGTGAAATGGATTCGAATGAATCTTGGCGATTGTCTAACTGTGGATGAAATAAGGGGTGGTGAGTTATATATCTTTATCACATGGATCAATTTCTTGTATCTATTTAGAAGTTCACAATCCACATGAACCAAAATTTGTAAACAACATAATTTTGAGAGGGATCATGTTGAATGGAAGCTTGAATACTATCTTGTTTAGGGGTCGATTTTGATCCATAAAATTTTTTATGCAATAAATGACTAAACGTGTAATCCAAATTTAGATGTGAATAATCTCTTTATTACCTTCATGCAATAGTTTTATTTTACAATATAATTTTAAATGCATCATAAAAGTTGCCTATTATGATAATTTTAATATACTAACATGATAGTATTTAGAACTAATTCCATAATATGTCATTAAGAACTCATCATGCATATCATATAGCTGTATCATTCTTGCATGCCATTTAGTTATTTAATTAGTGCATGTAAAATCGATCATCGTCATACAGAATGTTAGGGTTCGTTTCTTAAGAATTGCATGTTAATTAAACGAAAAATAAAAAATTTGTTAGTATAGATGGCATGTTAGTTAGTCCTAGTCCATCTATAACCATGCATTTTGCTTGCATATTTTCTCTATCATAGTTTACAGAAAATTTGTGATGAGGGATAGCAAATTGCTTTGCTTGCTTGGCATATCCAAATTCTTTAAAAATTATCTTTAATCCAATTATTGATTATTGGGCATTACATTCCCTGCTTGTGCACTTGTATAATCAATCCTCACATGTCAGTGGTATAGGGTAACAAATAGATAACAACAGCAAGCAAAACATTTTCAGACTAATGAACAAAGGTACCAAAAAAGCGTTAAATTGATCTAGTAAAATCAAGTCTCCGAATTTGTTAAATCTCTTGTTTGCAAAAATAAAATGCAGTCCTACATTTTACTTTTGTCTAATTAACACATAATTGATCAATGGCAACTCCAAAAGGTAAGATTAATTATTGGTTGATCAAAAGAAGTACGACGGTAAGTTAAAGTTGTGGAGTCAATGTCAGCTGGTCCCAGGCCCAGCCACATGCAGGAGATGATTTCACGATGATTCCTCGGGGGACGAATCTAGTGCAATGCACTTGACATTTGCCAAATGCATGATTTATCTGAGAGTCCATCACTAATATAGACAAATGCTCTACAATCATTTTTTTGCTACTCATTAGAAGTACGACAATAAGTTAAAGCTGTGGAGTCAATGTCAGCTGGTCCATCACTAAGGTAGTTATTGGTTGATCAAAAGAAGTACGACAGTAAGTTAAAGCTGTGGAGTCAATGTCAGCTGCTCCTAGGCCCAGTCACATGCGGGAGATGATTTCACGATGATTCCTTGGGTGACGATTTCACGATGGTCCTAGGCCCAAATTCCTTAAATTAGCTTACTTGCTCAAAACAGCTTTAAACTCAATGAGACACTAGGCTCCCACTATTAACTAAACTAGCAAGATGGAGGTAGGTTGCACAGGTCAACAAATCTTCACGTCTATTTAGATTTCCGCTAGAGTTTACATGGAGTTTTACATAAATGGATCCAACCGTATCATGTAGATTTGTCATATGATTGAAAGAAGAGATAAATCGCAAAATTGCACTATCGATTGAATCATAATGTAAGCACATACGATGTTTCGAGCATGCAAAATAATCCGAGTCAATACGAACATGAAAGCATAAAGTAAAAATGCAAATCCTTTCTTTTTGATACGTTTTGTCCATTTGTCGGAAATCTTCACTTTTGCCATATGTCATGCGCGGCTGTTATCGAAATCTTCATGATTAGGTTTTGTGTTAGCTTGAAATTGAACGTGAGAATCAATAGTTATAAGAATTTGTTGACACCCAAGTTTTGGTTAACAATTTAAATTTTCATTATTGTAAAAGTAGAAAAGTAAAGATGGCGAGAAAATAAATGAATAATAAATAAGAAAGGAAAAAGTCCCCAGTCCATTTTCTTCTTTCCTTCGGCTCGTTCCAGGACGGAAGAAGAAGGCGCGGGAAACGGACAACCGAGATTGTGTTGGTAATTTGTTTATAAAACAAATGAAGAGGTGCCTTGTCCCACATCGAAAAGATGTGAGTGCGCGCGTGGACGAGATTTGGCACTAACCAACGATCATTATTTTATTTATTGAAAATTCGGCGTCTTGTTGAAACAAAGGAACTGTTCATGAAAAGTTACGATTATTTATTAATTATTATTTTTTTATTCCGAATTTTGTTTGTGTCTTTTTAAGACAACCTTTGAATAAAGATATCCGTTCGGTTTGCAACCTTTCCCGAAGGGTTGCAATTGTTCGGTTTTAACTTCTTACGAATGGACACATTTGTTCACTTGAGCAATTTTCGAAAGAATGTGTTTGTTCATTTCGCAACCTTTCACGAAGAGTTGTCTTCGTATTTTAAGACTATTTTATATATACTTGTCGAGAGAGAGAAGAATTGGTGTGACCATCTTCTTCCATTTTTTCGTTTTTCTTTGGAGAGAAACTACAAATCATTGTTTCCAATTGTTTTTAGAGAGACCTTGAGAACTATTAGAATTGCTATCTAATATTCTCAAATTGAGACTTTGTTGTATCCCTCGGAGGATATTTGCCGGTGACCATTAGCAACTTTGTGGGGCAAATAAATCCTTAAAGAAAGTGATATCACGCCTCAAAGTCCGACTCGAGTACTCTATAGATCTGTCTTCATTGTTCTACCCAATTCGAAACCATATTTTCCCAACAATTTTAAGGATTTATTTGTGCAACAATGGAGTCAAAGGATGCGGTTGATGATGAGTTAAGCAAGGGATGTGCAAAATGCAAATGGTGTCGTCTTCTTCGTTCCACGGACAAATCTCTCTCCGGTCATTATGGCATTCATCCCACTCATGGTGGCAAGGGAGGCTCTCTATTTCTCTCTTGAATTTTCTATCGTTTTTTTTATATGTCCATTTTGATTCTGTCATAAGTCAAGATGTGGTGAAACAAGATCGCACGACGAAGAGAGGTGAAGTTGCTCTCGAAGCCATTCACAACGTAGAGTGCGCTGACCAGGATGTGGGACTTAGTCGCCAGGGGAATATGGATCATTTTTTTTTTTCGCTGCAGCCTTCGCTCTCATTATTGTCGCACTTTTAGAGATCTCAATATTATATTAATTTGATGGCATCAGTATTCTTAGCACTGAATGGGAACACTGCAATGTGTCTTCTGAATGCGTCTCTTGGTTATTTTGTGCATTGGTGCAAGATATCTTCTTTGACGGGGAAACGGTGGTTCATCGGGGAATGGCTCGTTTATCATGCATGAATTTGAGTGCAGCGCTGGTTCATCTACGCGACATCAGTAGCGAGGATGACATAGACGACATAATCGAGTCCCTTGCCAACGTCGATTACAACATCTCGAGGCACGTGTGGCCGTAGATTTAGACGCAAGAAGCCAGGTCTGTTCTTGGATGACTTACATGGACGCCGATGATCATCGCTCATTGCATGAGAACCTGAGGCGACTGGATCTCAATCGAGATCTTTCCGTTGGCCGTGACTCCAATTGTCAATGATAACCGAAGTTGGATCATGCCCTCATGGAACAGATCAACACGCAGGAAGTCATGATCCTTTCCGATTTTCTTTGCTTGAACCTTCTTTGGATTTAGTAGCGTGATCAGGATTTTGCTTCCTCCAGAACGAAGGTGCCTATAGAAATTGTGGTATCGTGTGATTGAGCTAGACTTTTGGTCTTGATTAGTTTCATGCTTTAGTATTTTTGAGCCATGCTTTCAAGCACAAGATTAATTGGAATCGGCTTGATTGCTTGATGTCCTAGATTAATATGTGCACAAATGTTTATGTTATTATGGGCTTATGCAAGCACATAAGCAGTGGCATGAAAATTCGATTCAATCATATTATATAATGGTTTCAAGCATAATATTGTTAAATTTATGGTTTTGCCTTTGCGTGCAATTTGATGAAGAAATGAGGTATGGCTCTGATTATACCTTTTAGAAGGTTTCGGATTATATGATGTTGTTGATTCCATTCCTAGAATTGCCGGTATCTTCTTTTTGCCTCTCTCAATTCTAGTTTATGCACTTTTGATACCTCGATACTCGATTCGCTCGCATTTACTGAATAGTTAGAGAATGTTCTTACATGCATGGGCTGATATGTAGTGCTCTATTTATTGGAGGCGATATAGAGATACTGAATGGGTTTTCAGGTGTCCCTTGTTTGGTTCTAATGTGTTTTATTTGTTATCCTTGCCCCTCATAGATTTGATTCTATGGAATAGCGTAAATGAGCCAAGAGAGTAGAATTGCATTGATTTACTATTTTGATGTATGTATTTCACCGAGGATGAAAATTTGATGATGCATAATTTCGATTAATTACCTCTTGGAATATTCTTGAAGTGGGGCTATGTCCGAAGGGGACTTTGGAACTAATGACTGGAATCATTGAGATTAAGAAGTATCTGACTTTCATTTTCAAAATGAAAGATTTGGGTGAAACAGATACCATCTTAAGTATTAAAATTAAAAAAATAGTGGGGGTTATTCTTTGAGCTAAAGTGATTACATGGAGAAGATGTTGTATAGATTTAAACATCTTGTTTTCAAATACATAAGTACTCCATTTGATTCCTTGTGGAGAGTTTTTAATGTGAGTGCTATGGGTCTTTAATGTATACGATACATTATACTAGACCTGATATTACTTTTTGTATATGCAAGTTGAGTTAATACTAATAATCCAATATAGAACATTGGAGAGTTATCTTATTGTTTTATATAGTTATTCGGTTGTATTGGAATTATACACCGATGTTAGTCGGATTACAAGTGTGGGAGATGAAACTTCCAGATGGATTTTCACATTATGTGAATGTGTTGTTTCTTGGATGAGCAAGAAACAAATGTACATAATTTACTCAATGATAGAACCTGAATTTATTACTTTAGCGACAATTGGGAAAGAGGTCGAATGGATTAGGAATTTGTTGTTGGATATCAAATTATGGCCTAATCCTATGCCTCTTATTTCTATCCATTGTGATAGTTATGCTACTTTGGTAAGAGCTTATAGTAGCACCTATAATGGTAAGTCTAGACATATTAGTCTAAGACATGAATATGTGAGACAATTGATTAAAAATGGTACCATAACAATTGTCTACGTGAGGTCAAGTAATAATCTTGCCAATCCCTTGACGAAGGCTTTACCAAGACACGTGGTAATAATGATCTCATAAGAACGGGGCTGAAACCCTTTAATTAAAATCACCAATAATGGTAACCCGACCTTTTTCTAGAACATCACTAGTTACAAGGTTTAATGGGTAAGAACAAGTTATTGAATGTGATTGTTTGATACCGACGTAGCCCCGATATGAGAAGTCGATCGTCTGTTACGTTTTGTAGGTTGGATTGAATTCTTAATGAAGTATGATACAAATTTGTAGTGTGTTGATAGTAACAGAAACACATGGTAGATACTTCACCTATATGAGCTTAGAAGTGGTGCCGCTTCTTACGAAAGTAAGGGTTGCTTTCTAGAGAGCTCATGAAACAGGATCAAACACAAGGCCATAATAGTGCGGAGTAATATAGAACTTCTCGCTGAAACAAGAGGTTAGTGTATGTGTGGTATGTCTGGTTCTATTACATAAAAGTACAAGTTTAAAGCCGAGCTACTTGTCACTTTGATAGAGCTTTGAGATACTTGCACTAAGTATAGGTTTAACTCGAAAGAGACCTGTCGCGACCCGATTTTTTTTCGATGAAGGGTGAATCACCTAAAACTAGGTTAATGGATTACTAAGTCCGAAGACTTGGCGCGGACTCTCCCAAGCCCTACCAATCGCGACTTGATACTAAGAAAAGACCCATTAAGACATGCAATTATATTTCAAATTGGAGCCGCCACTAATCAATTAGGGCTGATTAGAAACCCAGGTAAAGTATGGGAGAATACTTTACCTTTTACGAACCAGAGATTTAATGGATTCGGGGACATGGTTACGCTAGATTAATCTAACGCCCTTTCGGTACCTTAAGAAAAACATTTTTGCAGGCAGTCTTGATTAATTTTAACCTAAGATGCTAACATGCAAATGGTGGTCATGCGGGTGCACAATCAATTAAATAACATTCAATAAATCAAAATGCTAAGAAATTATAAACCACAACTTTATTAAAGTCCACTCTCTAAGAAAACATTTTTAAAAATGCTAATAAAAATGCATGCCCTAAACATGATTTCTAAATGACATGACACCTAACTTTTATTATTATGCAATCTTAATCTAAAATTAATAAGCATGAATTTTACTTTAATGATATGTGAAATGCAATTTATATGGCCTAATTTGAACTATATGTATGCAATCTGATTTATCCTAAATGTGCATATACTACATGACATGAGATGCATGATATAACAATTTTATATGCATGTGCCTTTTGTGATTTTTTTTTAATGATTCTCTTTTTTATGTAGGCAACCTACACTAAATAAAGATGATATGAAATGGGATTAATTATAAACTCACCTATTAATTAACTAAGTAAATGATTTTTTTTTTTTTTTTTTTAATTAAAGAATTAATTATATGCAATTAAAAATTACACGATGGGATTACTAAAACATGATAATATGATGCAATCCTAATTTATTAATATGTAAATTCTAATTAAATGTGCCTACTATGCAAACTAGCTAAAATGCACCTAGTATTCTTTATTGAAATTAAACAAACTAATTAAGCTATTCAAAATGGAATAATTTCCTAATTCAATTTCAGGATTAATTTGATTTAAACCTCATTTGTCTTAGAAAACCATTTTTTTTACCTTTTTATTATCTTTTCATATTATGAAAGCATGCAAATAACTAAGGATGAAATCCTAAAAATAACCCTAAAGGTTAATTTATTAAACCTACCTGTCTAAATTAATAAACCTATATGACCTATATGCTCATGCAAATTTTTAACTTTTCACTATTTCCTTTTTTTAATTTTCATTTTTTAACAAGCAATTATTTTTACCTAAAGACTAAGATAAGAATTAAAATAATTGAAAAGATAATCCGTTGTCTCACGGATTAAGTTAAAAATTATTTTAACTCTACAAATCACAACGAGGGAATCAAAATAATTACAAATTTGGTCCGAAGTCTTACGGACCAAATTAAATAATTATTGTGATTTAACAATTGAAATTATATCAAAACAAACTCAAATTAGTATAATTAAAAAAGTGACCCGATGTCTCTCGGATCAAATTAATAACTATAATAATTTGAGGTAAAATTTATGGATAATGCATACAGAAATTATAACCTAAAAGTTACCTCACATAGTTTAACTTAAACAATAATAATAAAACTAACTAAAAGTAAAGTAAAATAAAATAAAAGAAATAATAAAAAATAAAGAAAATGAACAACCTAAGGGAAATAGAGGGAAGCACGTTTCGTGGCGGCAAGGGGGTCACCGGCGGAGCTCCGGCAAGGGTGGTGCGGCGGCGAGCAGACCGGCGGACAATTGAGAGGCCGCAAGGGCAGATGGGTCGCGGCGTCGGGGTAGAGGCGTCGCGGGTGGAGAACACTTTGCAGGGGCGTTGGGCACCGGTGGCTTCGCGAGTCAAGAAAATCCAAGTGCCGGCGTCGATCGGAAGCGAGGGCGTCGGGTGGAGAGGATGCTCGTCGGGTCGTGGAGCGCGAGAGGCGTCCAACGCAGGGGCGAGTCGCGGACGGCCGGGCTTTCGGATCGGCGTGCGGCGAGACGGCGATCGGCGTGGCTTCGGGACTTCAAGGGCGCGGTCGTCGGGCAAGTGCGGGAGCGACGGGTCGGGTCGGAGGAGGATGTGGCGCCGCACGTCGGGCGGAGCGACTCGATTTGAGCTCGGGTTGTTGAGGCGCGACACTCGGGCGGAGCGACTCGATTTGAGCTCGGGTTGTTGAGGCGCGACACTCGGGCTCCGACCGTGCCGCTGAGTGTCGGGCTGGGTTGCGCGGCGCTGCTGCTCCGGTGCAGGCAGCTCGTCACGGGTTGTCGGAGGCGGAGAACCGGCGGCTCGGGCGTTACTCGGGAGGTGGAGCGTCGGAGAAGGGCATGACGGCGTCGGGCAAGTGGATCACCCGGCGTCGGGCAGCTACGTCTCCGGAGGGGCGGATCGGCGGATCTCCGGTGCTTGAGCAGCAACGTCCGGCGCGGGAGCGGCTCCGCGAAGGATCGGCGATGTGGGACTCGGAAAGAAGAAAAACAGTGCTTTGACTTTTTTTGTTTTATTTCTTCTTTTTTTTTTTTACCTCCTCTGTCTCTCACGTCGCTGTCCCTCTTCTCTCGCTGCTCACTGTGGCTGCTTTCTGCTCTTGTACTTTTTTTTTTTCAGCAGAAGGGCAAGCCCTTATGCTGACATTTTTGCTGCAGTGCTTTTTCCTTCTGCTGTTGGTCGAAGAAAAGAAAGGAAAAAACACTGATTTTGACTTTCCCCTTCAAAACTTGTTGCTCCCCTCTTTCTCACGTACCATCTCTCACTTTACTTTTTGATTTTTCGAACGAAGAGAGACCCCTAATTCCGAAGGCTGCCCTCTTTTTATAGAGGAAAGACTCGGAATTGTTGAAGATCGAGCGATATTCGCTCAACCATCCAACAATAAAAGGCTCCAAAATACACGACCGTTTAATTTTCGAATTCAAATTTTTTTATTTCAAAATTTCCCTCTAATCAAAGATTATCCTCTATTTCTAATTCCTAAATTTAAATTAGGTGTTAATAAGTGGAAATAAAAAATAAAAACTGAATTTTTTTTTTTTTTTAATTTTGAAATGAAAATTTTAAAAACCAAATTTAATTTATTTTTTAAATATTAGGTGTCAACACGCCCCTCTTTGAAGGGAAACTCGTAGAGGTTTCCTTCAAAGATAAATGACACCTAAATTTAAAACCATGCAAAATGAAATATGAAATGCATATGCAAATGTTAATGACTTGACTTTTTTTTTAAGTATAAATGATGCAATGTAAATGCAATGATTCGGTCAGGAACATAGATCTCTATGTGTCTATGACCAATGAAATGCAAATGCAAAGAAGAACACGTACCTGTCATACCCGTTTGGGGATTTAGGTGTGAAATGATTCCGATGAGACATGTCAATCATCCGGAACTCCCTTCGGTAATTGAAAGGCTCAAAGTCTTTAGGGATCCGGAATTCTCATCGATTCTAAGCACCTGGAAATTGCATCAAGTACTTGAAATTTCAAAAATTTGATTCTTATGTCGACATTTGAAAACATTTACTAAACATCTGGAAATCACATCGATGTTTGAAAAGACAAACACTTGGAAATCACATCAAGCATTTAAAGGTTCAAATATCTGGAATTCACGCCAGACATTTGAAAACATTTTATAGATACTTGGAATTCTCATCAAGTACAAAGATGACTAGATAAACTCAGGGTTTCAAAGACAATATTTTTGGTCTTTGAGGAAAAATTCAATGAAAGTCCATGCATGATGGCTTTATCAAGCTTCTACCGGAAAAATTATCACTAGGACAATTTTCAGTTATAGTGTGAATCTCTTGAACATGCTAAATGAGACACTTTTGGTGTGAAAATGTTTTTTCACTCGCTCTCATTTAAGAAGGGTTATTTGTCCCGACCATTGATGCGGGAATATATCACTCAATCTTATCATCATCTTGTCGACAAGAGTTTGAATTTTCTTGCAAGCAGTACGACCTTACCAATCTGAGAGGTCTTTGTCAAGGACTGTAATGTAGGCTTGGTCAATGGCTTAACAAAGGGACTCTTTGAGTCAAAGCAATTGAACGAATGATTCTAATCATCTCCGGGTTTACAAGTCAAGAACCCCGCAAAATGATAAAGAAATAATCTTGCTCGCACTTCTTCGAGTAATGCTTAAAACATGTGAATTCCTATGTCAACTCAAGTGCCCTAATCAAGAGACTTTGTAAGGGACGTAACATAGGCTGGGTTCATGGGTTGAGAAACGAAAGGATCGTTAGGCTCAAAGATGTGTATATGGGTCAAAGTTGGTGATCATCTTGACATTGCCACCAGTTTTCTTCGCCACGCATTGTCTTCTTGACAGATTTCTTTATTGGCTCAAAAGTTTATCACCTGATGCCAATGATTATTCAACTGGAGATCTTTTCTCAACATTTTTTTCTTTCAAAGTCATTTTCTTTGATGATGGACATTGGTCAAGCACACTGCTTTTTTTTATGCCTCCAATTCATCGCCATTTCTCTTTTTTTTTTTCACGGGCATTGGCCTTGCTTTTACTGTGCACACCGCTTTTCATGCCCCTTAGTTCTTTTTGATTTCAGTTCTTGCACACAATGCGTGTGTCAAGTATACTTTAAATGACACTCGAACTTCAAGGGTCTTCATCTGTCTCTTGCCTTGCCCCAAAGGTGGGGGATGATCACCAACCGGGTTTAAAAGAAATGAAATAGCAGGCTCAAGTGGGCTATTCAAAGGATATAAGTGTGTAGGATAGTGAAAGAAATGCTCTTCGTCATCCTAAGGCACTTAAATTAGCACATGAATTCAATGTAATAGCACAACTTGAAGATTGATGCAAGTGAGAGCAAGAAAATTTCAATTCATTTTCCTCACTTGAATGATGTCATTTTTATCTCCCAGTTGCCCCGATGTGGGGTGGTTCTTGACAGGGGTAATTTAAAAAGAACATCCATAAGTGTATGGGCTCAAAATGGTTAAACAATGGAACACCTGTAGTGTTTGGGATAGAGAAATGAACTGCCTCTCATCATTTCAGCTGTCGTACTTTTCGCAAGAAAATTCTTCACCTTGAAATACAAAATGTTTCCACACTCACCTCACAATATATAGACAGGGGACGGTGTGTGGGATTAGGCTTGCTTTTTACACCTCATTTAGCATGCTCAAGTAACTCGACATCTTTCACTGAATTATCCATTTTGATAAATTTCAAGTGGAATTGACGAATTACACAATATCATGTGAAAGCACTTTATAAAGACAAAGAGGGCATGCTCATAAAGTCAAAACTATTATGTGTCCATGTCTTGCCCTTCCTTTGTAAAGGAGCTCATAGAGATTCCTTACAAAAATAAAACACCATCGTTGACATCCATTCTTTGCCCCTGCAAAATAAAAATATGCAACATTATACACTAAAGATTTGACCAACTTTTAGTGAGGAAAAGGTTTTTACGAGCCCTTTTATTCATGGATAGTATTTCTTTACAAAGATCAGAATTTACAGGATTTATGAATTCCCGCCCATCCATTTCTGCCAAAATTAAAGCACCTCCAGGAAGTACTTTCTTCACGATGTACGGCCCACTGTAATTCGGAGTGAATTTGCCACGAGGATCAAAGTTAATTGGTAGCATCTTGCGTAGCACCAAATCATGGACCTTGAAATGCCTTGGGCGAACCTTCCGATTAAAGGACTTGGCCACTCGCTGTTGATAACATTGACCATGACATGCGGCCTTCAATCGTTTTTCTTCAATCAAATTGAGTTGGTCATACCTCTGTTGTGCCCATTCAGCTTCTGTTAGCTTAGACTGAGACAATACTCTTAGAGAAGGGATTTCTACTTCAACTGGCAGGACTGCTTCCATGCCGTACACCAGAGAAAAAGGAGTTGCCCAAGAGAAGTGCGAACGAAGTCCTATACGCCATCGAGCGTAAGGAAGCCTCTCATGCCGCCACGATAATTATCAGCTGTTTTTGCTAGAATCTTCTTGATGTTCTTATTCGCCGCTTCAACCGCTCCATTCATCTCGAGGGCGATAGGGCGATGAATTCAAATGACGAATTTTGAACTCCTTGAACAAATCATTAACAAGCTTGTTGTTTAGGTTTGTCCCGTTATCTCGTGATGATGGCTTCAGCACGCCATAACGAGCAATAATATCTCATCGCACAAACTTCACGACATTCTTTGCGGTAACAACCGCATAGGATGCCGCCTCTATCCATTTTGTGAAATAATCAATAGCGACCAAGATGAAACGATGGCCATTCGAGGCTTTCGGATTAATTGGGCCAATTACATCGATGCCCCACATTGAAAAAGGCCATGACTCTGATAGTTGATGCAGCTCATTTGGAGGAACATTTATTTTGTCTCCATAAATCGACAACGGTGACAACTTCGACATGTTGAATGCACCGCTCCAAGGTCGCCCAAAAGTATCCTAGTCTCATGATCTTCTTTGCTAACATGTGGCCGCTCATGTGAGGACCACACACCCCTTCATGTATTTCTTCCATCAACTGAGTGGCTTCCTTAGCATTGACACATCTAAGTAGGACGGTGTCGAAAGATCGTTTGTATAATGTATCACCACTAATAAAGAATTTGGAGGCAAGTTTCATGAGATGCTTTCGGTCAGCTGGATTGCTACCTTCTGGGAACTCTTGCTTTTGAATATAGGTCATGATGTCATGGTACCATGGTTTTCCATCCGGTTCCTCTATCACTACCATGCAATAAGCTGGCTTCGGCAAAACCTCTATTTTCAGAGGCTCGACCTCTAACCCATCAGTGACTTGCAGCATAGAAGACAACGTCGCAAGTGCGTCTGCAAATTGATTATGAGACCTTGACAAGTATTCAAACGAAACTTCCTCGAACTTTTTATCGATCTTCTAAATACTTGTGGTATGGGAGCAATTTGGCCTCCTTGGTCTTCCATTCACCTACGGTCTGCATTATGATTAATGTGGAATCCCTGAATACTTTTAACTTGGCCACAGCTATCTCAATTGCAGCCCGAAGCCCGAGGATGCAAGCTTCATACTCAGCCACGTTATTAGTGCATGGGAACACCAATTTTGCAGCCACCGGATGGTGCTGTCCATCCGGAGATATCGAACCGCCCCATGCACTGAACTGCAAGTTTACGGCTCCATCAAAGAACATCTTCCACGAGTCTTCATTTATACTCAAGACGCGGTCATCAAGGAAACCGTCATTGTCATTAGAGACTCCCGAATTCTCGGCCAATAGGTCAGCGATCACTCGACCCTTAACCGACTTTTGTGGCATGAATTGTACATCAAATTCGGAAATTAAAATTTGCCATTTGGCCAACTTACCCACCAAAGCTGGTCGCTCAAGCAAGTACTTGATGGGGTCGCTCTCGCCACGAGGAATGTCTCGGGTAATGCAAAGTGTGTATTGTCGCAATCTATGCAATACCCATACCAAAGCCACACAGGTCTTTTCTACATCAGGATATTTCAGCTCTGATACAGTGAACTTCTTGCTTAAGTAATAAATGGCTCGTTCTTTTCTGTCGATGGGATTTTCTTGAGCTAACATTGCACCTAGTGACTCACTATGAATAGTGAGGTAGAGAATTAAAGGATGACCCGGCGATGGTGGGACAAGCATTGGCGGATTCATTAAGTAACTCTTCAACTTGTCGAACGCTTCTCGACATTCATCATCCCAATTGACTCTTGCATTCTTCTTTAGGAGCTTGAAGAATGGCTTGGCGGTTTCGTAAAGTTGGGAAATGAATCGAGCAATGTAATTCAACCTCCCCAAAAGGCTCCGGACTTCTTTCACCGTTGACGGAGGTCGCAGCTCACAAATGGCTTTAGCTTTGGCTGGGTCGATTTCAATCCCTTTACTGCTCACAATGAATCCGAGCAATTTACCGGATGTTGCTCCAAACACGCACTTAGCGGGATTTAGTCGAAGTTTGAACTCACGGAGTCGATCAAATAGCTTCTTCAAGGTTTCAGTGTGGCTTTTTCCAGGTCGAGTCTTTGCAATCATATCATCAACATAGACCTCAATCTCTTGATGCATCATGTCATGAAACAATGCTATCATGGCTCGCCGGTAAGTTGCCCCCGCATTTTTGAGTCCGAATGGCATAACCTTATAATGAAAGGTTCCCCACGGGGTGATAAATGCAGTCTTCTCCTTGTCTCCCTCCTTCATCCTTATCCGATTGTACCCGGAAAACCATCCATAAATGAGAATAATTCAAAACCAGCAGACTATCCACAAGGACATCTATGTGCGGCAACGGAAAATCATCTTTTGACCGGCCTTGTTCGATCCCGATAATCAACACATACTCGAACCCGACCGTCTTTCTTCATTACGGTACAATGTTTGCCACCCATTCGGGTACCGTGAGACTTCAATGAATCCCACCTTCAAGAGTTTCATCACTTCCTCCTCTATCTTCTTTGAGAGTTCGGGCTTGGTTCTTTGTAGCCTCTCGCTTCTTAGGTGGCACATCCAAATTAGTAGGTAGACAATGCTCCACAATTGACGGGTCTAAACCGGGCATATCAGCATATGTCCATGCAAAGATATCCCGATATTCCTTCAAAGAATCGAGTTAGGCGCTCGGCCTCATCTTTGGGAAGATTCGCCCCAATTTTCACTTCTTTGGCTTCTTCAAGTCACTTAAATTAATAGTGACGGTCCGCTCGACGTGGGAGCCTTAGCCTTTTCATGTTGTTCCCAGCTACGTTGCACTTCACTGGAGTCCTCTTCGGGATCATCATTATTAGCACCTGCCGTATTAAATTGGACCATTCTCTCGTCCTTACAAGTCTCAATATCGTTCTCTCGAACTTCGTCGATGACCATCACGAAATTCTCTTCAAACAATTCGGCCGTTCCTTCGAGTGCGTTGTCTTTCCCAGCGGATCGAGTGGTGTCTGCAACCGGCTGGTCTACCACTACCCATTCGGCGGGACTTACATCGGTGTCGCAAGAATCGGATGCTTGGAGTACGGACACGGTATTGATTGCACCTTCTTCCTCATGCATCATCCTTGCAAGCCTGGGGAATGTGGACCTAATGTGGGGTCTAATGACACCCGCTTCGTCCTTGTCCTCTTCCTCTTCCTCTACCGGATCGTCCACCTCTACCACGATAGCCCAACCCAAAGTGTATGAATTCCCGCCCGGCCTCAATTGGTTGGCGAGTGCCCCGACCATGTCGGCCTAAACCATTACCCGAACAAAGCCACTCCCGACCATGATCTTGCCTACCATGATCGCCGACTTGGATAACTTTGGAGTGGGTAGGGTAGTACCTTGAGAGACATGAATGGTCGAAACCAATTCAAATGCTTGAAAACTGGATTCTTCTTTACAATCCGGTTCAATGTAAGGGATAGCCGTCTCGTGATAAATCTTGAACTCATCCTCTCCTTGAACTGTAATAAGCTTCCCCTTCATCACAAACTTCACCTTCTGGTGAAGACTTGAAGAAACTGCTCCGCTCGCATGAAGCCATGGACGACCTAACAAAAAGTTGAAGGCTGTAGGTATGTCCAAGACCCGAAAAACTACATTAAATAACACCGGCCCTATCTCGCAAGTCTAAATCAACTTCCCCAATCAAGCTTCTTTCTTGGTTCCGTCAAATGCTCGAATGTAACTTTTAGGCCGCATGAATTTTCCCTAAATCATACCCAAGATGCTTTAGAGTCGCGAGGGGGCATATGTTTAAAGCCGATCCGTTATCAATGAGGACACGGGATACCAAGGTATTTCGACACTTGGCCGAGATATAAAGGGCTTTGCCATGTCCCCTTCCTTCATCGGGATTTCATCATCCGAGAAAGTGATCTCGGTCGTTTATCAAAGTGACCCCCACGAATTCCCCCAACTTCTCGTGCTCAATGGACTCGGGACATGTACTTCATTAAGGACTTTCATCAAAGCCTTTTGATGTTTCTCCGATGTCAAAAGCAACTCTAATATGGAGACTTGTGCCGGCGGTTTTCGAAGTTGGTCCACTACACTATACTCACTTGCCTTAATCACGCTAAAAATTCTTTAGCCTCTTCCTCGCCGGGCTTGACAGGTTGTGAGTTGGCCCGAGCGTAAGTGCGTCCCGATCGAGTGACCACATCTATCTCCGGATCATAACACCATGGGACTGCCTTATCATTCGTGTATGCATAGGGTTGTGTAACATCAAGAATCAATTCGTCATCATCTGATGGCGGCACATCATTGATGATTAATCCTTCTTCATCCGAAGCATCCTCCAATGGTGGCATGTCAAAAACTAAGGGATCGCTAGCTCCAATGTTCAAGCCGGTAAATTCATTTTCAAAATCAGAGAGCTCCTCCTCCAGATCAATGATGATTGGAGTGATAGTTGAAACTGTGTCGGCAGGATCTACGCAAACAATCATCCCCTTCTTGGACATTACCTTAACTCTCTGCACTTTCTGAGACATGGTAGGTTCTTCTACATCTGAGTAGTATCCAGCTCGAATTAAACCATTATAAACATCGTCCGTGTACCCTCAAGCTCTTCTTTCGACCAAAGCATCAAAACTGAAAATGGCATTCACAGCTTCCGGATGGTCGTGGAGTGGATTATTCTCGATGTTTGGCTGCGCTTCGCGGAATGAGACCACTTTAGCATCCAACAGATTTTGGATTTTGTGTCGCAGCGTATAGCAATCATCAATGAGAATGCCCTACCTCCCCATATGGTAAGCACATGTCTTAGAAGGATCATAGTTGGGGAAGCGCTCGGGATTAGGTCGCTTAGGCTCCTTAGCGAGTAATCCTTTCTTCTGAAGGGTCGGCAAGATCTTGGACAATGTCTTAGGAAGAGGCGTAAATTGACGCCTGGAAGAGTTCCTCTGCTGGCCAAAGAAAGGACGTGCTCCCCCCTGTTGAGTGTTCGAGACAGGGCGAGGGGGTTGAACATAGGCTGTATTGACTTCTGCTACGGGCTCTTTGTTCTTCTTGGCCGAAAATTTCTTATATGAGCTGGTTTGATCGGACGCCCATCCATCACGCAGGCTATTTCAATTCGCTCACCAACGGGGACTAGCCGATTGAACGACTCGGCAGCCGATCCTAACATCCGATTTCGATATTCGGGCGGGAGTGTCTTCATGAACAAATCCATTAGCTCCTTTTCGCGGCTCGGGAGTAATTTGAGCAGCTACAGTCCTCCATCTCGTGACATACGCCTTGAAAGATTCTGTCTTCTTCTTCTCAGTGCGAAGTAAATCCTCTCGAGATGGGGTGACATCAATATTATACTTGTACTGCTTGAAGAAGGCATCAGTCAAATCCTCCCAAGTCTCGAGGAGATTAATCTTCTTCATAATATACCACCGGAGTGCCGGTCCCTCGGGCTTGCTTGAAATTGCTGAATCATCGTGGGTATGTTATCAACATATGGGGTCATCCTAACCACATAAGTCCGCAAATGGATCTTTGGGCAAGAAGTGCCATTATACTTTTCAAAGTCCGGCATTTTGAACTTCTTTGGTATCTTGATCTTTGCATAATGGGACAGATCGGTTGGGTCTTGGCTAAATGCACCCCGCAAATGCTTGAGTTTCTCCTCGATTTTCGCCAAGCGTTTTTCTTGCTCGCCTTCGACATGACATTTGTATCACTTGTATCTCCTCGTCAACAATGATTTGAGGCGTGTCGCATTTTTCTCCCCGAAGACATCATTAGAGCTTGATGGGCCACTTGTAGATACATTCTTGCCTTTATCTTTCGGATCGCCCATAGGAGCATGTTGTGGTAACACCACTTCGACTTGCGGAGCCGATGGGACAAAGATTTTGCTTGGAGAGAATCTATTTGTTTAGAGAGCTGCTCAAGGACATTCGGACTTGCTTCATTTCTGTTTCGAGGGCAATGACACGAGCTTGTTCAGCACCACGCATTTGTTCGGCGTCGTCAGCCATTGTTACTCTAGAACGAGTACGGATTGGTGATCTTGGGTGAGCCGTGTTGTTACCTAGGAAGAAAGAAATAATATAAGAAACAACGACAAGATAGGAAAATGGCCCATGACAATGGTCTAAACATCTCATTTTATTTATTTAAAATGTTTGAACCAAACTCCCTAACTAAGAATTGAAATTCAAATCCCTAAACATTGAACTAAAATTGAAAAGACTGAATTGAAATCAAGATATCTAAACATCGAACATCTCATTTTATATGCTTTCGGGAACCCAACGCCTTGCGAAGCTTCTTATTTTCAGCTTCAATCATTTCCACTTTCCGCTTAAGATGCTCAATTTGTGCTCGTTGGGTGGGCTTCTCGGTCACATCAGGGACCACTGGACGCAAGGCAGCATGAATCCGGTGTTGCTGGATGTAGAACAGCGATGCATGGTGAATTTCCTCCTCTCCTTTCAGTCTCTTGGGCTCCAAAATCTTCTCTAGATGGCATTCATTCCATGCAGCAATGATCATCTGGACCTCGTTGAAGTAATCATAGCTCTTCTGATCAAAACGAACTTGAAATAATTCCATCTTGAGAGGCGGAGGAATTTCTTGAAGAGCTCTCAGACCGACGGGCCACCCTATATGGGTAATAAGAAGTCGCACCGGAAAGGCCTAGCAATGGGACGGCTCATCATGCTTGTGTGAGAAACGAGCCTCCTCAACTCGGAACCATTTAGTATGCCATAGGAATGCCTTAGGGTCAGGATCCTTCAAAAAATTTATCCAACGAGCGTACTGCTTGTGTGGAGAAAAGCGTTCTAGGACCATAAATTTCTGTATGGGGTGCCTAAAATCGTCAATCTTGAATTGTTTCATCAGGTGCCCAAACCCTCTTATGTGAGAGAAAAACCATATTTGCAAAAGCTCGGTAGGGCACGCATGGTCTTTTCCTCATTTTGCTTGAAACGGGTTAATGACAAAAATGTTTCAGCTAAAACCATATTGACATAATTCAACCCATCACAAACTCGATTGACCACCCATGAAATTGAGGGATTAATGGCATTTTTTCGATAAGGAAAACGATTAGTCCAAAAATGCCAATACGAAAATCCTAGCTTTTGAAATCATTGGTTGGCTTGCAAAACACTCTTTCGTAAATGAAAATGGGCATGCATAGCAATTGGCCTTAATGACCTTTCTTACCACTTCGGCCTCGATTTTTAAAAATTGTGATAGTTCGAAATGAAATCAATACCAATAGGTGGTCTAATAAGCTCTTTCTCCAGAGGCATTCCCATGGCAATACTATACTCCTCTAGTGTTGGAGTTAGCTCGTACTCACCAAACACAAAGGTTGAAGTTTGTGGACACCAGAAATGGGGCAGCGCCTGTATAACACCGGAATGGATGCTGATATCTAACAGTGGAAGAAGTCGAGCGATTCTAGCTTTCACATATCTCTGGCCGTCTTGATCCAACTGGTCCAGCCACATCTTGAGCTCTTTTTTGGGAGCGGAAATGAATTGGACGTCGGTTTTCCCCATTGCATATAAGACAAGACTGACGGCGAAACCTATTGTCATGGACCGACAAAATTACAATAAAGTAAGTAAATTGCAAAGGAGGAGTTTAGACAACTTACTTTTACCAGAAAAATGATGACAATCACATAGACACACGCATGAAATGTGCGGCTCGATTTCTATCTAGATGGCTTAACAAAGTGGAGCTAAGGGGGTGATCTCGACCGTTGCAGTCTCGCATTAACGTGTCGTCCCCTAACTCCGGCTTAGTCGAATGGAATGTCCAATAATCACGCAATCTCGCGGATATAGACAAACACATTTGACATCATGAAAGAATTTCGGGAAGAGAAGGTCAACCTCTATATAGCAGTCTCGCTTTAGAGGAAGTATCCTTCTCAACACCATCCTAGAAATCCTATCGCAGCCCAGTCCGGCTACAGGTCGTGTGTGCAATGTGTAGTGCAAAAACAATTTGAAAATCATGCACAACAATTTATAATACAAACAACACTTCAATATAGGGAAAATAAATCATTCATCTTTACACCATCCCGCAAGACAAGGATTAACAAAGACTACTCCCTTATATCTCCCATCTCGCAAGAACATTTAACACCTTAAAAATATGTTAGTGACATACCTGGTGTCCTTGCTGCCAAACAAAAATATATATTTTTTTAAAAAAAAAAAACAGGCCTATGTCCACTATGAGTTTTAACTCTAAGTCCCCAGCGGAGTCGCCAAGCTGTCGCGACCCGAATTTTTTTTCGATGAAGGGTGAATCACCTAAAACTAGGTTAATGGATTACTAAGTCCGAAGACTTGGCGCGGACTCTCCCAAGCCCTACCAATCGCGACTTGATACTAAGAAAAAGACCCATTAAGACATGCAATTATATTTCAAATTGGAGCCGCCACTAATCAATTAGGGCTGATTAGAAACCCAGGTAAAGTATGGGAGAATACTTTACCTTTTACGAACCAGAGATTTAATGGATTCGGGGACATGGTTACGCTAGATTAATCTAACGCCCTTTCGGTACCTTAAGAAAAACATTTTTGCAGGCAGTCTTGATTAATTTTAACCTAAGATGCTAACATGCAAATGGTGGTCATGCGGGTGCACAATCAATTAAATAACATTCAATAAATCAAAATGCTAAGAAATTATAAACCACAACTTTATTAAAGTCCACTCTCTAAGAAAACATTTTTAAAAAATGCTAATAAAAATGCATGCCCTAAACATGATTTCTAAATGACATGACACCTAACTTTTATTATTATGCAATCTTAATCTAAAATTAATAAGCATGAATTTTACTTTAATGATATGTGAAATGCAATTTATATGGCCTAATTTGAACTATATGTATGCAATCTGATTTATCCTAAATGTGCATATACTACATGACATGAGATGCATGATATAACAATTTTATATGCATGTGCCTTTTGTGATTTTTTTTAATGATTCTCTTTTTATGTAGGCAACCTACACTAAATAAAGATGATATGAAATGGGATTAATTATAAACTCACCTATTAATTAACTAAGTAAATGATTTTTTTTTTTTTTTTTTTAATTAAAGAATTAATTATATGCAATTAAAAATTACACGGTGGGATTACTAAAACATGATAATATGATGCAATCCTAATTTATTAATATGTAAATTCTAATTAAATGTGCCTACTATGCAAACTAGCTAGAATGCACCTAGTATTCTTTATTGAAATTAAACAAACTAATTAAGCTATTCAAAATGGAATAATTTCCTAATTCAATTTCAGGATTAATTTGATTTAAACCTCATTTGTCTTAGAAAACCATTTTTTTTACCTTTTTATTATCTTTTCATATTATGAAAGCATGCAAATAACTAAGGATGAAATCCTAAAATAACCCTAAAGGTTAATTTATTAAACCTACCTGTCTAAATTAATAAACCTATATGACCTATATGCTCATGCAAATTTTTAACTTTTCACTATTTCCTTTTTTTTTTAATTTTCATTTTTTTAACAAGCAATTATTTTTACCTAAAGACTAAGATAAGAATTAAAATAATTGAAAAGATAATCCGTTGTCTCACGGATTAAGTTAAAAATTATTTTAACTCTACAAATCACAACGAGGGAATCAAAATAATTACAAATTTGGTCCGAAGTCTTACGGACCAAATTAAATAATTATTGTGATTTAACAATTGAAATTATATCAAAACAAACTCAAATTAGTATAATTAAAAAAGTGACCCGATGTCTCTGGATCAAATTAATAACTATAATAATTTGAGGTAAAATTTATGGATAATGCATACAGAAATTATAACCTAAAAGTTACCTCACATAGTTTAACTTAAACAATAATAATAAAACTAACTAAAAGTAAAGTAAAATAAAATAAAAGAAATAATAAAAAATAAAAGAAAATGAACAACCTAAGGGAAATAGAGGGCACGTTTCGTCGGCGGCAAGGGGGTCACCGGCGGAGCTCCGGCAAGCAAGGGTGGTGCGGCGGCGAGCAGACCGGCGGACAATTGAGAGGCCGCAAGGGCAGATGGGTCGCGGCGTCGGGGTAGAGGCGTCGCGGGTGGAGAACACCGCAGGGCGTTGGGCACCGGTGGCTTCGCGAGTCAAGAAAAATCCAAGTGCCGGCGTCGATCGGAAGCGAGGGCGTCGGGTGGAGAGGATGCTCGTCGGGTCGTGGAGCAGCGAGAGGCGTCCAACGCAGGGGCGAGTCGCGGACGGCCGGGCTTTCGGATCTCGGCGTGCGGCGAGACGGCGATCGGCGTGGCTTCGGGACTTCAAGGGCGCGGTCGTCGGGCAAGTGCGGAGCGACGGGTCGCGGGAGGATGTGGCGCCGCACGTCGAGCGGAGCGACTCGATTTGAGCTCGGGTTGTTGAGGCGCGACACTCGGGCGGAGCGACTCGATTTGAGCTCGGGTTGTTGAGGCGCGACACTCGGGCTCCGACCGTGCTCAGGCGAGTGTCGGCGCTGGTTGCGCTGGGCGCCGCTTTGCTCAGTGCAAAGCGGCTTCGTCACGGGTCGTCGGAGGCGGAGAACCCGGGCAGCTCGGGCGTTACTCGGGAGGTGGAGCGTCGGAGAAGGGCATGACGGCGTCGGGCAAGTGGATCACCCGGCGTCGGGCAGCTACGTCTCCGGAGGGGCGCGGATCGCGGCGGATCGCCGGATCTCCGAGTGCTTGAGCAGCAACGTCCGGCGCGGGGAGCGGCTCCGCGAAGGATCGGCGATGTGGGACTCAAGAAAGAAGAAAACAGTGGCTTTGACTTTTTTTGTTTTATTTCTTCTTTTTTTTTTTTTACCTCCTCTGTCTCTCACGTCGCTGTCCCTCTTCTCTGCTGCTCACTGTGGCTGCTTTCTGCTCTTGTACTTTTTCAGCAGAAGGGCAAGCCCTTATGCTAACATTTTTGCTGCAGTGCTTTTTCCTTCTGCTGTTGGTCGAAGAAAAGAAAGGAAAAAACACTGATTTTGACTTTCCCCTTCAAAACTTGTTGCTCCCCTCTTTCTCACGTACCATCTCTCACTTTACTTTTTGATTTTTTCGAACGAAGAGAGACCCCTAATTCCGAAGGCTGCCATCTTTTTATAGAGGAAAGACTCGGAATTGTTGAAGATCGAGCGATATTCGCTCAACCATCCAACAATAAAAGGCTCCAAAATACACGACCGTTTAATTTTCGAATTCAAATTTTTTTATTTCAAAATTTCCCTCTAATCAAAGATTATCCTCTATTTCTAATTCCTAAATTTAAATTAGGTGTTAATAAGTGGAAATAAAAAATAAAAACTGAATTTTTTTTTTTTTTTTATTTTCGAATTTTGAAATGAAAATTTTAAAAACCAAATTTAATTTATTTTTTTAAATATTAGGTGTCAACAAGACCTTTATGTATGTACATTAATCTCACGGAAATTTTGGCTGTATATTTCTAACGTTTTATTTCTTGTTTTTGTTTTATAAACAAAAGTGGGGGATTGTTGGTAATTTGTTTATAAAACAAATGAAGAGGTGTCTTGTCCCACATCGAAAAGATGTGAGTGCGCACGTGGACGAGATTTGGCACTAACCAACGATCATTATTTTATTTATTGAAAATTCGGCGTCTTGTTGAAACAAAGTGTAAATCTGTTCACGAAAAGTTACGATTATTTATTAATTATTATTTTTTTTCCGAATTTTGTTTGTGTCTTTTTAAGACAACCTTTGAATAAAGATATCCGTTCGGTTTGCAACCTTTCCCGAAGGGTTGCAATTGTTCGGTTTTAACTTCTTACGAATGGACACATTTGTTCACTTGAGCAATTTTCGAAAGAATGTGTTTGTTCATTTCGCAACCTTTCACGAAGAGTTGTTTTCGTATTTTAAGACTATTTTATATATACTTGTCAGAGAGAAGAATAATTGGTGTGACCATCTTCTTCCATTTTTTCGTTTTTCTTTGGAGAGAAACTACAGTCATTGTTTCCAATTGTTTCTTAGAGAGACCCTGGAGAACTATTAGAATTGCTATCTAATATTCTCAAATTGAGACTTTGTTGTATCCTGGAGGATATTTGCCGGTGACCATTAGCAACTTTGTGGGGCAAATAAATCCTTAAAGAAAGTGATATCACGCCTCAAAGTCCGACTCGAGTACTCTATAGATCCGTCTTCATTGTTCTACCCAATTCGAAGCCATATTTTCCCAACAGATTGAGGTCAGACACCGATCCCAGACGTTGCTGGCCATTTCTGACGCCGTGCATCAGAGCTTTACCCTGCTTCGTTCCTCGGTCGGAAACGAAGTGGCTCAACTCCCGTTCGAGATTCCTTCGCTGGTGCCAATCTTCATTGTTGTTGAACGTCCAAGTTTCGTTCCTCGATCTTCGTAGCTTCGCCTTGCTTCACTAATCAGGTATTCTATCTTCACTGTTATGCCCTGTATTGAGGGAGGGAGTAATAGAGCCAAGAGAACATGTCCTAGTTTAGGATCGAATTTGATTCAACTTGAATCCACAGCTGTGCTTGTATACATCTTCGATTCATTTTGTTTGAACTCGATCTCTAATCCAAAGCCATAGATGTTTTGTTTCCCTTCTTCATCGCCGATTGCATGCACAGCATTTTGATAAATGCCTTTGAAACACGAATAAAAAATAGCCTATGATTTTGCCTGAACCCAAGGACGCGTCGACATAGATTGACTAATATCACTTAATTTGTTAATATTTAGATTTGAGTTCGGACATATATCATCTTACTCTGAGGTCGAATCCAAACACCTCTTTTATTTCTTTTTGTTCTATGTTCTTGTGTGCTCCTGCATCATTCGATAGCTGATTTCAGCGAGGAATAATGGAGGTAGATCGTATGAGTCTGGACGTCCGCTTCCAGGTCCTTATTGCCTTATTCTTTTCTGATGCCTGTATCTTCCTTGAATTCGTGAAGTGGTGACCCGCGGTGGCTGTCAACACTGTAAAGAACGTCGTTTTTGGCTAAATAAATAACAAGCGTGGTTCACTGTGGAAGGTGCTTGAAGAAGAAAACTATGAAGGCCTTTTGATTACACGATGTTACAAAGAAAGATTTAATTAGGTTTAATGGATTTGGGTTTTAGTCGCTTAGTAAGCTTACGCTCATTTCAGTTTTAAGGTGTTTTTTAGTTGGAGACTTGGGAATAGAGATTCCGTTTCATACATATGGTTATGGGGCCAAGCACCAATATCTGATGGTATTTTGGAAAATGTTTTTCGACTGTTTCAAGTAAGAAATCATTTCCTTCAATTTGAGCATAGTTTTTCGTTGATTAGGAAATTTTTTTTGTTGACTAATTTTTCTAGGTAAAATGTTTTTTAAAATGAGAAAAATGTTTTTACGGAAAATATTTTCCACAGTGCAGTTCGGCTACATTCAGAAATGGGCTTAATAAAACCCAGTGAAAAGGGGGTTCAAATCGGTCTTCATGAGATTGGGCTTAGGGCTAAACGTTGTTATAATAAAACTAGGCTTGAAGAGCCTGTGTCTAAAAGAGGGCTTAGTGTGACAAATCCCAACTTGTGACCATAGCCCAGACCTACAAAATCCAATGCTGGCTCACATCCTGACCGGGCTCAAGGGCCCGACCCATGCCCCTTCTAGTAAATAATAAAAGATAATAATAATAAATAAAATCCAAAAATATAATAAAATAAAAAATGGAAAACTCGATTGGGAAAATAAACCTTGATTTGATCGTTAGGTTAGATTTTAGTATTATAATTAATTTAGTTTCATTTAGATAGTACATACATGGTGTAGGGAAATTCATGATTCACTAGTTTAGTTTTAAATAGTTTAGTTTATTTAGAGGTAGAACTCAATTTGAACTAAACTTATGGGAATTGCTGTCCTAAAGCTTAATAACAAGGCCATGTTATATTTTTTTGCTTGTCTCATATCGGATTACTTTACTACAATTTACTTTTTATTCAATCTGTCATTATTATATTTGATGAGTTAATTCTATTTCTTTTATATTATTTTTCAATGTAGGTTACCATTTTTTTATGATCAGTTTAAAAACAAAAAATAAAATAAAATTGCATGGGCACTTAGCGGACAAAATCCTCAGAATTTATAATTTGGTAAAAAGACTACTTAGGCGCCTTAGCTATAAAATAATCAAATTTAGGAACCAAAAGAGCACCGCTTCTTTAATTAGTATTATCATGTCCCGGATTCTAGATTTTTGATTGTATAGGAAGTGAGGTATATTCTCATTTTTCATTTGGTTTCTATCCAATCCCAATAGGTTAGTAGCGAAGCCAACATTAACGAGGTAAGGGTTTGGGAGAACTAAATTGGTCTCCCATTCGACATTATCTTTAAAACCATATGTTTCCTAGTTGTGACGCAGAAAGAGTGTCGTGACAGAGCTTTTGTGCATGAAGTATGCTTTTCACAATGAGTGCATTTATGTTGGTAGATTGAAACTTCGTATATTTTCCATCTTTAGAGTTGTCAACGAGAAAGGTTGTATAGAGCCAAACATTCGCATGACGTGTGTCTCGCGAAACATTTGCATTCTGTGGATTAATTATTTGTATATTCAATCAGAACTTGAAGATAAATCTTCCCTTACTTCACATTGCAGTAACAATGAAACCCAACAGTTACCTAGAGTTGTTCTAATGAACCAATAAGCTAATTCAACTCTGCTAAGAAGTGTTACATGCCGCACCGGCATCCTACCTGCCAATTGGCTCATTTTATCATGTGAAAAATAGTTTTGACCAATATTTGCTCTTTATCAAAAAGACAAATTCTCGGTTTTTAGATATGCCATATGGCTGCATTCGATACTTTTGTTGTGCCATGAAAAGACCCTCCTTAGGTAAGTGAATACTGAGCCCATAAAAATACATATGTTCATTGGACTTTATTTTCCTCCATCACTAATTCAAGGAAATATCTTTTATTGGTTGGTTAAAAATACGGATATTATACTTCACAGAGTTAATTAGAAAAAAAGTGTAGATGATGTTTATTTTGTAATTTAGTAAGCACAAGAAGGAATGGAGAAAAATATGGCCCTTACCCCACTGATCTTAGGGACTAGTAATATAAAGCATAAGTCACCCGATGAAAGACCCAAACGTGAAGCTTATTTCGGTTGGCGGTGTGTGGAATTAAATACATGTCATGCATATAATTGACACACAAAATTTCGTTCTAGGCAAAACCATGGAATTGCCCGAGAAAAATATTCAACCAAGTTGGACAAACTATATCCTCGAACTCAAAGACAAGATAGCTCCCTAATCTCAAAGACATCACAAACATATGGTAGACGGAAGAGACTATTTTTACATCCGGTTGCTAAGTTATATATTAAAGCTCTCTAAAGCTAAAATACGCACACATATCTATCACAACACACCGAGATATGTATTAGTAACTTAAGTATTCTCATCTCCCACTACTGAATATTGACATGTCATGGTCTTCCATTCTATCCGTGTACCCAGTGTTCATCGGCCCACTAATATCCATGTACACATCGGTCTTCTCTCTTGGCAAATGAACCATCTCTTCCTGATTCACATTTGTATGACCGTCGCCAGTAAGGTCAGCCATTGTTCTGAGTCCCTCTAATTCAATTGCTACTTCCTTCATGGTTGGTCTCTCCTCTCCTTTTATTGTCAAGCATCTCTTTGCAAGATTGGCAACTTTCCTCACTTGCTCATTGATTCCTTCATTTGCAATAACTTCCTCAACAATCTGAAACAATTTGTCATTTTCTAGTGATGAAAGAAAGTACATTGCCAAGCTCCTCTCTTCTTCCGGTCGGTCAAATGAAAGTGCCTTCTTCCCTGTCAATAGCTCAACTAGCACAACCCCAAAGCTATAAACATCACTTTTTTCTGTCAATTGGCTTGTGTGCAAGTATTCAGGGTCTAAGTATCCCCATGTTCCCTGAACCATAGTGAACAATTGCGTTTGATCAAGTGGGATTAATCTTGAAGCTCCGAAGTCAGAAACTTTTGTAGTGTAATTAGCATCCAAAAGGATGTTTGCCGACTTGACATCTCGATGGATAATGGGAATGGAAGCTGTCGAGTGCAAGTAAGAGAGGACTCCAAAGAGTTTCAATGCAATTCTCAATCTGGTCTTCCAAGACAATTTTGATGATTTGTTTGGGTTGTGGATGTGATCAAAGAGAGTTCCATTGCTGACGAATTCGTACACTAATAAAGGCACCTCTGTCTCCAAACAACATCCCAAAAATTTGACCACATTTCGATGATTAATTTGAGAAAGCACGATGAGTTCATTGATGAACTGTTCAATTTGGCTTCGGTCCATGAACTTGGACTTCTTAATTGCAACTACCATATCATTTGGTAACGATCCTTTATAAACAGTACCATATCCTCCTCAGCCGACTATTCTACTCTCATTATAATTGTTGGTGGCCTTCTCTAGCTCTTCAGAGCTAAAGATTTTTGCAGCTTTTGTGGTTTTGTCTGGTTCATTTAATTGTTGCTGCAAAAGCAAGCCCCCATTTTGCTTGAAGTATTGTTCTTTCAGCCTAATGAGCTTCATTTTCTTGTGTCCCATATATAGAAAGCCTATACTGAATAGCAGCGCTATTATGGCTCCGGTAACACCTGTATACAACACCATTTCATTCATTGACCATATTATTAATTGCACAGTAAATCATCCCACCATGTAAAAGCAGCCACACTTTGAAACTTTCTGCAGAATTATATCACGAGGTTTCCTCGAAAACCTTAGTGGCTTTGGGACAATTTGAGTCTGAATTAGGACAATGGATTTGGTTAAGCTAATCTACCAAAACACGCACACACACGCGGAGAGAACTTCCATGGCCTATAAAGAATGTCATCATTTAACAGGTTTAAATCGATGTGAAAGAAATAATAAACTGAAACTAACCACAAGAATATGTATTTTCTTTTCCAATGCACTGCAGTATACTTGCTTATAGTTTTCTAGGTCTAACTCAACCAAATTCGCATCATTTAATGCATGCATGTATAGATATCTTTTCGTTGAACTAAGCATACGTCTAAATAACTCAATGCAAGTCCTGTCTCTATAATTTGCTGTATCCCTTAAGATGACACAAAAATGGGAAGGACTAGTAGCTTTGAAGAAAATTTTGAAAATGGGTTAGTATAACTTCCTCTTTTACTCATGTCATCTCCTTGAATATATGTTGTCAAATCAATAGTAATTAACTCGCTATTTGAATAATATCATGGTAAATATGACTTGTGTAACAAATAGAAAAGTTGTATAGGTCGTGTATCACACATAAAAGAAAGACGAAATAACCTGTTGAACCATTTCTATCGATTCTTAGATGCTAATCAAAATACGAGAGAGAAAGGAACAAGTTTGACTTTAAGGAGGAAAAGAGGAAAAAAAAAAAAAGCACATGCAGATCCACAATTGAATCAATCACCTTCTTCGTTTTACCGCTCACTGCATTTGAGAAAAGGGAACCCCAGAAAAAGAAGCAATTGAGCATGTACTTGGGGAATGCAGTGAGTGGGGCGGGACAAGGGCGGGGTTTACGTCCCCCGTCCCCCGCCCCCAACTTAAAACTACTACCATACCCATTTCATGCCTCATGTAGGACAAGTTTCTTTATCTCATCACCATTCTCGCGATAATATCAAAGTTTAAAAGAAAAAAAAAAAGATAAGCACAATTCATGATTGTAAGAAGATAGAAATGACGTAAAGAGGAAATGAATGAAAGAATGTGCCATAGGCAGGAAAAAGATAATAACGGCATGCAAAATGGTGTAAATATTTTGAGCCAACTGCACGCCAGGTTTGGGATTAGTGTCAAAGTTAGTCCTTCACTTTGGCACGCTTGGAAGTTTTGGCCAGAACTGAGTAAAATCCCTACAGTTTGTGTAAAATTAAGCCGTGTCTATTATTTAATGTTCTCAAGGTTAAATGAGGAGATAACATAGGAAATAACACTAAAAATAGAAAATCTCAGGAGTAATAAAGAAAGAGTAAAAGGAAAAGAAGGCTAGCCATATGCATTCCTCACATTGGCCTGGACGGGGAGCAAAAAAATATTACCTGGCCCCGAAATCCATTCATCATGCATGGGTTTTCACTCATTATATGGGGCTAAGAAGTAAGGAAGGATATCCTCTTGGATCGATAAAATAGCCATCCCTAAGCTTGCTCCCCACCAGTTTTCGCCCACACGAGTGCTCGGCAAAGAGCCACCAACCGCTCTTGCGAACAAAAACCTATGCCCCCCTTTCTTTCTGGAGGTCATGCTGTGAAATTGGAGGACGCTCACCTCTCACGTGACAACAAATCTCTTGCCTGAGACAGGTGACCTCCCTCTAATCGAATACCGAAGGTTGCACACACCGTAAAATAGTGGGTTTTCAGACAGTACTAACACTAATATTCGCAACGTGATTTCAATTGTTGGAAAAAGTTTTTACCTTTACACAAAGCCCAATGTCGCCACATCAAAAGACACTCGAAGAGTACATATATTGAAATGAGGAAACTTAATCTATTTTTAAATTTTAAGGAAGCTCAATTGTGATGCACTTAGTAACGTGTAATGTACTCAATGTATCAGATAATATCATTTATCTTCTGCATAGAAACTTCAATGATAAGGATTTTTAAAGTTTTATTTTGAATTTTTCCAATCAAGGACCGTGGAAGAAAAATTAGGCGAAATTGTGAATAGTTAATCTTCTCCTACAACAAAAAGAAATCAAATTATATATTCTCAAAATAAGCTTAGAACTTACCAACCAAAATCTCCATCAAATGTGATGAATTAGCAGTGCACACTTGTCCATCTCCACCGCTCTTCATGCCATTACCGTGATAACCGTTTGGGCATGAACATGTATAACTCCCGTTAACGTTATGGCATTTTCCTTGACATGGGTAATTCTTTGGATCCGCACATTCATCAATATCTACAGAAATTAAACACACACATCAAATGTATCTAATTGTCTAAGATCATTTTAATAAAAAAGATAAGTTAACATTATGTTATCAACGTACCTTGACAACCAGTCGCAAGATAAGGATTGCCTTGGTAACCTTTTAAACAATTACACTTGTACCCGGATCCATTTTCGGCGTCAGCGCAAGAGGTGTTGTTTTTGCACATGTAGCTCGTGCTATTCTTCTTGGCGTCCTCGCATGTTTGATTTCCTATTGCCCAATCGAGAATTAGAGTGGACTTATTAAATTTAAGCTGCGTAAGATCGCCAGCCGAGAAGTTGTATGAGCCAATTTCTGCGAGAAAGGCATAGCTGCAAGGATTGAAATCAACGACACTGAAAATATTGAAATTCCTGTTGACGGAGATTTCGTAGCCGAAGGAATTCTTAGGGATGCTTGTCTCACAGCAACCGATACCCGAACACGACCCGTTACTGACATCCGAAACATTGCCGCACGAAGACATACACCCGAAAGAGAACTTCCCATAGTAGTCTTGGAAGGTGGCCGACGTGTCGCAACCGAGGGCGGTCAACTTGTTCTTGGTGCTGGATATGGGGAAGATAGCTAGGCCTAGGACCGCATCAATTCTTGACACATCGGACCCGGAAGAGTTAGAGCAGACTCGACTGATTGTAACATTTACTCGCATCTCATGCTTCTCAAGAGAAATGTCGAGTATTTCCAAGTCATATAAGCCATCGGGTAAACCGTATCTTGTATTCATGTAAGGTACAGGTGGGTTGGTGGAGTTATCACAAACGACTCTAAACGAGGGAGGATTGATGCGGCATTGGGGATCACTGTCGCCTGATCCGAAGGGGTATGGAATAGAGAGGTTTCCGCAAGTACTTCGACATCCAGGCTTCCTCATTGAATCAACAGCTTCTGTCATGTGATTGTGGTATCGACCCAGAAAAGCCCCAATCACCACAACTCTCAGGAGAAGCTTATGGAAGACCATGTTTCTTCCTTCAACTCTCTTCAAATATTCTTTTGTTTTGATGAATTAATTTGATGGGTTCGGGGAATATAAGGAGACGAAAGATGGCTTTCTTCATTTCTTTTTTTTTTTTTTTTTTTGGGGGGGTTGGGGGGAGGGGACGTCAGCTGGTCCTATCCACTTGCATGAGACGATTCCCTGATAATTGCTCAAGTAACTGTAGCATTGTGAGCCAAAGATTGGAGTACCCTAGTCACAAAATGAGCTGCTCTATCACGTCATAACGGCGAAAATAAACATATTCTCCGTTGAAATTTCCCCCAAAAAGTTTTAGCTAAAGGGCAGCATCTGTTTTGCACATCGTGTTATAGAGCTAAGGTAGGACACTTCACAAGAATTAATTTCTTGAATCTGTTTAAAATTTCACAGACCACATGAGCCAAAACTTGAAAATAACATAAGTTTATGTGGAATCAAATTGAACGAAATCTTGAAATTAAAATTTAAAATCACAGAAAAATTATAAACAAAAAACATAGGTTCATCATGCAAATTCATGTTTTTACCTCGGTTAACATCGTCCGTGAAATTCTCAAAAAAAGTGTCTTTAGTAAAAAACAAATTATGTGGGGTCCACCTTCGAAAGGCACACCAAAATTGGCACTTTTTTTATTTATTGGAATTTCATACGAAACTATTTGAAATTTTAACCGATATAGAGATAGCTTTTATAAAATCTCTTGTCGATACGTTCCTACTTTAATTCTCTAATAACAACTGTAGAGTAAAGTTATATGACGACAGTACCATTTTTACCTTATTATATTTGGCGAAGAAAACTTCTAACTATATAGCTATATCCACCAAGGAAGTTGAGAAATTAATATTAAACAAACAATCTTATTTATCAAGAATCCTAGTTAGCGATGGGTTCTTTGCCCCTTGCGGATGGAGTGATAGAAGTTTTTCTTTTTCCTTTGTTTCGTTTCAAGTTTAATTAGCTTCATTACAAACGAGCGACCTAAATCCTTAGTACAAGTCTCTATTCACGTTTTAAATCAATTTGGAAATTCCTAGAACCAATTGTAACGTCACAACGTGAATCGTGTTCCCAGTAAAAGAAAACTTCGGATTCAGGATCGGCCAAATAATTAAAGCTCACAAGCCTTTAAGTCGTGGAGACATCAACTGGCGATGCAAGTGGCTGCTTGGCTTTTCAGGTCAAGGTCAAGGTCGTATCGCATAGCATTCGGATCGTGGGGAGACATGAGTGGGCTATGCAAGTCATTACTTTGCTATTAAGGTCAAGGTCGACGTCAATTGCATCGGATGCTTTGGACAAGGAAATGCCACTGAATATATCTTTGCTTTAAGCTGAAGGAGCAAATAAAAAGATGATTTTCTCTAGAGAGTTAAAATCAAGAGCGATAGTGATAGATTTTTCTCTTGAACTTATCCTGATGTTATTTGGTTAAAATCAGGTATGGCTACATAACGAGAATTTAAAAAAAAAAACAAAAATCAGTGGATCTTTTGGTTTTATTGACTGCTACGGCAAATTATGTCTACGTCAATAATCAATATACAATTAGTATTTAAGTATTAACCTAATATATTGATGTTCCTATTAGTGGGATAAGTTTTTTTTTTTTAAAATTAAAGTACAGAATAATGAGAATAAAAAGCTATGTCACCATGTGGGAATCCAGTGCAGGTGCATTGCACGTGACATCTTCCCAATGCACGATTCATTTGAGAGTCCATCACTAATATAGACAAATGCTCTAGAACCGTCTCTTTGCAATTCATCAGAAGAACACAAGCTACTCTAAGCTAGAGACTGGAGTACTCTTGTCACAAAATCATTTGCTCCATCACGTCCTAAAAACCTTTTAAAGCAATTGTTTTCTTCAATTTGTACGTGTAAAGAAATCCGCAATAATATTTTTCCCCAAGAAGGCAAATTAAGAATTTCTTTTATAAATTTTCAGTATAAGAATATTCAAATATTCATTTTAGTGAAAAATTTGTTTCTCCACTTTGAAGTTTAATCTGGTCGCATCATTATTAGTGATTGATCTTTTTTCCTTACTTAATTTACCATGTGTAATGTGTCATGTAGACATTCATGCCATAATAGTGGAATATCAACAGAGTCCATATTTATTGATAAAATATGGAAATTGTGTAATGGACAGAAAATAATTTTTCCTCTATAAACTTTACGTAATTAGGGTTTTGCTAAAATTTTATTTTAGTTTTTATATTCATCTATGTTTAAGAACATCATGTAATATGCCTAATGAACCTCCAATATTATTTATTCAACAAATATGAGCCACAATGTTAAGTTGCACTTTATATGTCAATTAGACGCACGTATAATCATTGTGAACTACTATTTTAAAAATTTAAATTATTAGTAAAAGGCATGATTTTTAATATTTAAATAATTTAACACTCCCTTTACGATTAAGTTGGATTTTGTATAAGAGTAGAGCGTTGAATTATATGGTAGAGAAGACATATAGAGACCTCAAAGGACTAAACTCAACATGTCGTGTTCTAATATCATGGGGAATTTTGTAAAATTTGTGCCAACTATTCAAACAATTTAATTTATCTGATGAGAACATGATTATTAATATTAAGTACTTTAGTATAAATTGCCGTATCCCTCGTATAACAGGAGGCATAAAAACAATGGCAACTGGGGAGAAAAAAACCGTCGTTACATGTCAAAGTCCTTTTTTTATTTTATTTTATTTTACCCAAAAAGGAGTGCTCAGGTAAGGGATTCCTTTGGCGGTTGAAATGATCATTAAAATAGACTAACGCATTTCAATTATTTTCCTCTCTATCTGTCCGATTTGTAGCAGAATTGTACCCAAAAGCGAAGGACTTTTCCATCAAATCTGATTTGATAGTGCCAATTTCACACAGTGATTCCATATCAATTCATATTTTTTCGTTGTTTTCTCTTTTTTTTTTCAGCCAAACGATTTAGATCGTCACTCCTAATGGATGAAGAAGTCTTCCTTATCAAAGACAGTATGGGTGAAATGGATTGAAATTATCTTAACTTAGATTAGTCAAGGAGGGGTGAGTTATATAGCATGTCATAATGAGGAAATTAACCATATTCTACGTTAAAATTTCCAACAAATTTTTTTTGCTAGAGGAAGCAACAGGTTTTGCAAATCATGTTATAGGCTAAGGTAGGACAATTCACATTAATCAATTTCTATTATCTATTTAGAATTTCATAGATCACATGAGCTAAAATTTGAAAATAACATAAGTTTTTGAGGGATTGCGTTGAATGAAATTTGAAATTACAAATTAAGATCACAGAATAATTATGAAGAAGACATTGGTTCATGGTGCAAATTTATGTTTTAACCCAGTCAACATTGTTGGTGGAATCTTTGGAGATGAATGTTTGGTAAAAAGACATGCTTTATGGTCCACCTTCGAGAGGCACACCTTTTTTCATGGAATTTTCATAGAAATTTTTTGAAATTTGACACACAATAGAGACAGCTTTAATAAAGTCCCTTTGTCAATATATTACTACTTTAATTCTATGATAGGATTTGTAGGGTATAGTTCTGTGATGACAGTACCGTTTTTCCCATATAATATTTGGCAAAAAAACTTTAATCATTGTGGTATATCTACCAAGGAAGTTGAGAAATCAACATTAATTAAACTATCTTCTTTATTGAGAATTGTAGTTTTACTTTCTTTTTTTTCTTGATTCCATTTCGAGTTAAGTTAGCTTTGTTACACACGAACAAATTGAATCCATAGTGCAAGTCTCTCTTTAAGTTTCAAATCAGCTTGAACATTCTTACAATGGATTGTAATATGATAACGTGAATTGCAAGCGAACCTAGGATTCGGGATCGGCCAGATAATTAAAGCTTACAGGCCTTCGAATGGTAGAGACATCAGTCGGCCACAAGTCGCTGCTTGGCTTTTTCAGGTCAAGGTCAACTCCGTATCGCAGGTGTGTTCGGGTCATGGAGATATGAGTTGGCTATGCAAGTCGTTGCTTTGCTTTTCGGGTCAAGATCGACGTCAATTGCATCCGATGCTTCGGACAAGGAACAGCACTGAGTATATCTTTGTTTTAAGCTGAAGGAGCAAAGGAAGTTGCTTTTCTTTGTAGAGTTTAAGTCTAGAGAAATGGTGATAGAGATTTTACTTTAATTCTTTCAAATGTTATTTAGTTAAAATCAGGTGTGGCTACTAAAAGGGAAAAGAAAAAAGGAGGAAAATCATAGGATCTTATTAGTTTTATTAACTGCTACAACAAAGTATGTATAGGTTAATAGACTATACACAAATTGTTATTTAAGCAATAACCTAATCAATCAATGTTACTATTAGGGGCGTAAGTTTCTTCTTTCTAATTAATGTAAAAAGTAGCGAGAATAAAGATCATCACTCCTAGCAGACGCCAAAATGAATCAGATCATCACTCCTAGCAGATGAAGAAGTCGTCTTCATCAAGGATAGTAAGGGTAAAAATGGATTTGTATGAATCTTAGAGACTATCTTAACTGTGGATGAAATAATGGGTGGTGACTTACATATTATGTCATAACCATGCAAATTAACATATTTTACATAAAAAATTTCCTATCGAAAATTTTATCCAGGGGAAACAAACGGTTTGGCCATTCATGTCATTGCTTTGCTTTTTAGGTCAAGGTCAATGTCAAGTGTGCATGGTCCTCTTCGAAGGGTAGCCAGCCAAGTAGAAGGCATTTCACTCTATCCACTCACCCAGAAGTGGGAGGTTATTATATCTACATACATGGCAATAATTAGAACTGAAGTTTTGATGTGATATCTATTTTCACCACTGTGAGCTTCCTAATTTCCAGGCATGTCTTTTTATTCCTAGTGCACAAATGGTCTTGCCAAGGCGCCTTTAGTAGAGAGAGAGATGTGTATGTGTGACGGGTATTTTACCTTAATTTTTCCAAATGTTATTTAGTTAAAATCAGGTATGGCTACTAGATGGAAAACGAAAAGATCAAAGGATTCTTTTAGTATTATTAATTGCTACAGCAAAAGATGCATTCCTTAATAAACTAATCAATTAGCGCTACCGTTAGTTGGATAACAATGACTCCATATAAGTTCATATGCTTTTGTTGTTTTCTATTTTTGTTAGCCAAATGATTCAGATAATCACTCCCTATAGACTAAGAAGTTCCCTTTATCAAGGACAGTAAGGGTGAAATGGATTCGAATGAATCTTGGCGATTGTCTAATTGTGGATGAAATAAGGAGTGGTGAGTTATATATCTTGTCACATGGATCAATTTCTAAATTTCTTGTATCTGTTTAGAAGTTCACAATCCACATGAACCAAAGTTTGTAAACAACATAATTTTGAGAGGGATCATGTTGAATGGAAGCTTGAAATTACAGATTAAGATCACATAATTAATAATAACAATAATAATAACAACAACAACAAGATAGGTTCATCATGCAAATTTATGTTTCCACCCCAGTCCACATCGTTGGTGGAATTTATAAAAAGTAACTTTAGTTAAAAGACATGCTATACGGCCCACCTTCGAGAGGCACACCAATGACACCTTTTTCATGAAAGTTTGTGCGAAATTGGCTGATATTTAACATAGAGATAGCTTTTACAGCATCTCTTGTCGATATATTGCTACTTTATTTCTCTGATAACAACTTCAACGATGATAGAACCATTAAGAAGAATGTCATTGCCTAATGTTCTCTTTGGAGAGGAGGGAATGTCTCGTTAAAGAGATAATATTTGTCCACCCTTTACTTTAATAAATTCGGCAAAGCAAACTTTAATTATTTTGCTATATCCACGAAGGAAGTTGAGAAATTAATATTAATCAAACTATATTTTGTTATCAAGAATACTACCTTTACTTTTTTCTTCATTTCATTTTGAATTAAATTAGTTTTGTTGCACACAATATATTGGATCCTTAGTACAAGCATCTATTCACATTTGAAATCAATTTGGAAATTTCTAGGACTGATTATAACATCACAACGTGAATCGCGTTCCTGATAAAAGCAAACCTCGGATTCGGAATTGGCCAAATCATTAAAGCTTATAGGCCTTTAGATCGTGGAGACATCAGCTGGCCACGCAAGTCGCTGCTCGGATTTTCAGGTCAAGGTCAACGTCGTGTCACATGGTGTTCGGATTGTAGAGATATGAGTTGGCTATGCAAGTGGTTGCTTTGCTTTTCAGGTCTAGGTCGTTTTTAATTGCATCTTGATGCTTTGGACAAGGAATAGCACTGAATATATCCTCGTTTTAGCTAAGGAACAAATAAAAAGTTGCTTTCCTTTAGAGCGTCAAAATCAAGAGCAATAGTGATCGATTTTTCACTTTTAACTTTTCCTGATGTTATCTTGTTAAAATCAGGTATGGCTACAAGACGGAAATTTTATTTTTTTTAAAAATCCATGGATCTTTTTGGTTTTATTAACTGCTACGGCAAAGTATCTCTAAGTCACAAAACTATACACAAACAATATTTAAGTATTAACCTAATATATTAATGTTACTATTAGTAGGATAGGTTTCTTTTTCTAATCAAAGTACATAATAGTGAGAATAAAGCTCTGTTGCGATGGGGTTATACAATTTCATTCTAGTCGATCTAATCATTCCAACCATTGGACTGACCTTGACATCGGCCCAACCCTATTGGTCTTGATCCGATTCCTAGGAAGATTGGGTTGATCTTTGGTCTTGAGATCCTTAGACTAACACTGTACGGATTAGTCATTGATCTTGTAAGTTGAGGGTTGGTCCAACTCGGACCAATCCTGACTATATATATTACATATTATATATAATATTTTTATATCTATTGTAAAGAGCAAACCCCAACTTCCTAGTGGCCACCCTTCCAACATGGAAGGGGGAGGTGAGGGGTTCAAATCACCACCTTCTCAGGGGGGGATGGGGTGGGGACGCGTAAGTTTCAAGAGTGGGTTTCGACTCCCACGCCCTGCAAGAGGCAGGGCAAAAGTTTGAGAGTGAGTGTAGAATAGGATTAGAATAGGACTGACCAAAAAAAAAACCCCAACTTAAACGGCATTAAATAGCATTAAACGGCCTCCACCTCCAGTACTCTTGTTCTCCTTTCTTTTTTAACATCTTCTTTCTTCTTTATCGTCTTCAATTTTTACTTGAAAGAAACGACTTTTCGCTTGTGAGCAACCTTGCCCCGCTTGTTGCGTGGCGCTCGCCCCCCTCAGCACTCGCCATTGGACACTTGTGCCACTCGCTACTCAACACCCTTACCACTCGCTACTTGACGCTCACGTCACTTGCCTCACGGCTTGCCTTTGTTCGCTCGCCTCATGGCTCGCCCTTATCTTGTGGCTCGTCCTTGTAGATGGATATGTGATTTAAAACAATAAGTTTGTCTTTTCAAGGAATACAAAAAATGAAACAAAAAAAATATTGGTTGGTCCATGGTTAACCCTAGAACCAAACCAAATTCATAGTGTTGATTTGCTCCTTGGTCCCAAGCTCAACCGGGTTGGTCGTCTGTCCAAAAAGTTGATGACCAACACTGTATAAGTTGATCCTTGGGTTTGGTACTGGACCAACTCAATCCGGACTATGATCACTCTTGATTCAAAATTTTCTTTGCTTGCCCCAACAAAACAAACCAAACCTTTTTTTTTTTCTGCCATTGTACACTATTTTATAAATTTTGTTTGGAGAAAATAACTGCTTATAGGAATCCAATATGGTAACATATATAATCCTCCAATTGCATATGTGTTGTTTGTCTCATTTCTTGCACATTTTATAATAGCCAACGAGTAAAGTCAATTTAGTAAGTGACCATCAAGCTAATGATATCTTATGGCTCCTGACAACATCCACTCTGCTAAGTGGCCATCGAATTTCATCTAGATTGATTCTTCCTTTTCACTTCAAATAAAATCACTTAACATTATAGTTAATGCCTCAATACTGTTATATATATATACATGATTAAATTTGATTCGATGTATAACAAATTCATCTTTTGAAATACATCAAAGTTTCATGCCATATGCTATGTTTGATTTCTCAAAATAATATGTAACTTTAAATTCAAGAAAAGCAAGAAATAATATGGATAACAACATGAGTTAATGGGGATAATTGGTTCCTAATCCGGTCCTACCCAAGAACCAAGGACCGGACCAAGAGGACCAAAATTGTGAAGTAGACCACCTAGTCCTATAACCGATCCAGTCCATATCCCAAGTGATCCACTGGAATCGATGGAGAGAGAGGATTTTTTTTTTGTCCAGCTAACAGACGCTTATATCTCCTAGAGAGAGAGTGGATTATGTTATGGCATTATCTCCACATGTGTTTGATTCCCTCAATTTGCTTCACTAATGCGCTCGTCTTTCCTTTACGTTTGCATACGTGAGGGAAAGAGTCGAGGAGAGAGACAGAGAGAGCAAGCTTTCTTTTTTAGTGGCATGGGCTTTCCTTTTGTTGTGGGCTTTTACTCTCTCTAGGCTCACCCTATTTCTCTACCAAGTGGGCTATCATTCTTGGTGGGCTCATTTGGGCTTTGAGCTAATCGAGGACTTTTAATATCGGACCAGTTTCTATCCTGAAATCGGAAATCAGATTGCCATTCACCAGTTTCAATTTTATGGAACTAGTAACCGAATTGACATCCCTGGAAATCACTTAAAATCGGTCAGTCCAATCCGGTTTAGGCGGTTCCCATTGCATATGCCTAGGGGATAAAATACCAAGAAGAAGAAGATTTAAGATCAATTTGCCATTACACTACATAGGCTCTTCCTTCAGCCATCAAAATAGGACTGACTTTTAATCTACAAATTTCATTAAGACGGTCACCTTGAGACTCGAAAGGCTCAATATTAATTTGGCTTTTTGATCACTAGATCACCTTGACTTGTAAATGGAGAGATTACTTGCTTCACCGAAAATCAGGGTATCACAATAGCAAATACCTATTCCTTTCCTTCAAATGACAATATGCCTGAAGAACGACAAGTTTGCAAGAACATGATAGAAGAAAATATGACATCTTTCCGGAAGTTCACCACCATTTTATTAAAGTGACACTAGCACAATAAAGTAGGAAGATTTTTGCATATAGTTTTAAAGCATAAAGCTCACCATTGACAATCAGGCAAATTCCTACACTCATGGTGCATAAAAAATTAGGGTCCTCGAATGAGTCGCTGTACTAATGATACATATTATCTGGATAAAATATACGCCTATCCAAAGTCTCAAGGGTTTTGGGAGAAATAAATTGACGCTGCTTGATTATGCTCGTGTTCTTCTAAAGTTCATGGACAGAGACAGAGAAGCTGGGTTTTCCCGACTGCTTGTGCAGAAATGAGGCTTTGGCATGAGAAATAGACCACGGATAGCTGTTCATAACATGAAGACAGCTTAAATCCTTGTAGAGAAGGACTTAAGAGTTTCATTCAATTATTGGCTGGATCTTTCTTGTAGTTATCAAGCCGAATATATCCTAACTGCAGGAGAGTCTTTGTAGATATATTCCCAAATCTGTGATTCTGGACACTGATTCTTCCTGTAATTTCTAAGTATGTAGTTAAGCTCAAAATTAACATTATGTAACTGGCATCCAAATCTGATGTTATCTCAAGTATCTTACCCTCCTTTGAGTTGCAAGAATATGTGGACATTGCATAAATTTACATAACAAGCTTGCCTGTTGCTACATAATTGATCAAATATGGTCGTGTAATGTATGGCAAGTTACCTCTTGTTGACACCTAAATTTTGGCAATTTAATTCATTTATTTATTGCATAGAAAATTAGGAGGTTAATTTTATTAATTTCATAGCGTAAAGATTTAGGTTGCATTTATTTTTTATTTGCATTTTTTTTTATTATTGAATCGGTGGCGAATGGATTCAAATTAGTTGGCCAAACCTATTTTTAAATGATCATAAATTATCTTGTAAGGAATTAGAAATTCGAAATTTTTCCGAGATATGATGAATTTTTTGGTAGTAGATATAAAAGAATATTGCAAGTTCGTTTTGAAAGATTTGATTTTAGGAAAATTTTATCATTATCTCGAGTTCTTATCAGTATGGGATGAATTTTGTGAAAAAGATTTGCGAATGTTGATTCGAGGAAAATTTTGAAAATCAAATTCCTCTCCCTATAAAAGGCCATGTGTGCGAGAGGTAAAAGGGGGCTGGTTTTTCTTTGGAATCAAAGAGAAAAGAAAAAAACACAAGGGAGAAAAGTTGAAGCCGTCCTTGGGGGAGCGTTTTTTTGGGGGTTTTTCTTTTTCTTTTTTTTTTTTTGAGAAAAGAAAAAGGAACAAAAAGTGAAAGAGGAAGAAAGGTTTTGAAGCTGTACGTGCGTGGAGGAGAGGGGAAAAAAAGCCAAAAAGTGAAAAGTAAAAATGTGAAACAGTAAAAGGGGAGGAAGCACTGTCCTTCTTCTCCGGTGGAGTCCCCCCCTTGCTGCTCTGCACGCCGGAGTCTTCATCCTCGCACCGCCGCCGCCACGAAGCCACGCCTAGAAGTCCCCTCTGCTCCGTCGCGCCTCCGCCCGCGAACCGCCGCGCAGCCCCGATCCTGCGACCCGCAACCCGCGCCCACGTCGCTCGCCCGCCGCTCGAGCCGCTCCGCCTCAGCGAGTAACCCACGACCTCCTGTCGTCCGTGAGTTGCTCCGTTCTTCGCCGAGCCTCCATCTAGAGCCAGACCCGAGCAGATCTGCAGTCGCACCACCGGTCACCGCACCTCCGCCTCGCCGGTCACTGCTGACCCACCTGCTGCGACGACCCCGACGCCCCTGCACGCTGCTCTGATCCGCGCGAGCAGGATCGGATCCGAGCGACCCACTGCTATTTCTGCCCTACCGTGACGATCGCTGCCGCACGAAGCCCGAGGAAGCCGAGCCTGAGCCCAGCCGCGACCCGCTTCCGCTCCGCCTCAGCCACCGCGAACTGAACCCTCCGCCCGTGCGCCAGCCCACCTGAAGTTGCAGAGTGACACCCCTGCCCTGACGCTGCCTTGCCGCCGGCCACCTCTACCCGAGTCTCCTCACTGTGCGCCTGCTGCCGAAGCTCCGGTGACCCGCCGGACTGATTGACGCCCTGCCTTGGAGACCCACAGTTACACGTGGGAAAGGAGAAACAAGGAAAAAAACAAAAAAAAGAAGAAGGAAAATTAGGTAGTTTTTTTTTTACTTTTATTTTTACTTACTTTTTTTATAGTTTTGTTTATTTTATTCTTTCTATTTGTTAGGTTATGTTTTTGGTTATGTTATTTGATAGTTTGTTTTTTTCTTTAGTCTAGGAATTTAAATTGTGATAATGGATGCAATATTCGTAAAATCTTTTAGGCATTATCTTTAAGGTGTTGGCCAAAATTATGTAATTATTAATTTAGTCCGTAAACGTCGGATCATTTTTTTGATTATATTAATTTTTGGGCATTTTGTTGATATTTAAATTGCTAAATCATTATAGTTATTAATTTGATCCGTAAGATTTCGGATTAGATTTTTAATTATTTTGGTTTCTTGTCTGATGTTTAGGGTTAAAAATAATCGTTAATTTGACCCGTGAGACAACGGGTTATTTTTTCGTTTATTTTAATCCTTTATTTTGTTCAATATCTTGCTTGTTAGATTTAATGCTTGTTTTAGAAAATCACTAAGAAAAATCAAAAATATGTTTGAATTAGGATTTCATTTGGTTTTAGAATATTTCTTGTTAGTTTGCATATCTAGAATAGGGATTTTATTTCTAATTTAAAAATATAAAAACAAAAAAAATGCATTCATTTAGGTTGTTAGTTTTTTGTTTATTATCCGAATTGCACGTTTAATTATGTGTTAGTTTTAATTTCGAATTTCATAAAGAAAAGCAAAAAAATCGTCATGCATATATCATTTAGGATTAAGGCATTATTTGCACGTCATTGCATATTAGGTTCATTGCATGTTTGATTTTATTTAGATAGATCTTTTTAGATAAGTTGAATTTTAATATAGCTAAATCATTTTTGCATTTGAATTTCATGAAAGAAAATACAAAATTTGTCTTTGCATAAGTTAATTTCAATCTTTAGGATAGATTGCATTTTTAAAAATAGGAACATCAAATGCACGTCATTTAGTTTATTTAAGTTCATTTAATTAGAACTTTAATGTCATTAGATTAAGTCATTTAATAAATGTCACGTGACGTATAGCTTGCATATTAAATTGCATGAGGCATGTCATTTTAGTTTAAATAATTTGGTATGTCATTGCATCGCATTGCATGTCATTATAATTAGATCATTTAGATTGCATTTAATTATTGCATTTCTTCATGTCATATAGTTTAGGTCATGTCGTCATTTCATGTTAGAACAATAACAATGCATTGCATAAGTCATGATTTTTAAAGCGAAAACAAAAAAAATTGATTGCTTGTTAATTAAGAATCATATCTAGGATTGATGATGTGAATTCTAAGTTAACATTGCAGATACTTTCATTGCTTTAAGGTATGTTTTTGCATTATTTAATTGTTTTCTTGATGTGTTAAATCGGTGGTATGCGCACATGTATGATCACCTCACATGTTAGGAAGCTCAATTAAAATCAAATCAAGCTGCCTGCAAAACATTCTTAAAATTGAAAAGAAATGGTACCGAAAGGGCACTAGGGTAGTCTAGTGTAACCAAGTCCCCGTATCCAAAATCTCTGGTTCATAAAAGTAAGATAATCCTCCCGTTATTTTGCTTAGGTGTCTAATCGACCTACCCTAAACTGATTAGTGGCGACTCCTAGATAATGATCTTTTGCATGTTAAATCCTTAAGTCGCGATTTGTTATGAGCTTGGGAGAGCCCGAGCCAAGCTTAAAGGCTTAGTAGTCCATCAACATAGTTTTAGGTGACAAACCCGAAAAATTGGGTCGCGACAGCTTGGCGACTCCGCTGGGGATTTGTGTTAAAACACTTAGTGGACTTAGGCCAATTTTTCTTTTCTTTTGAAAAATGATTTTGTTTGGCAGCAAGGATCCCAGGTACATCCATAACATTTTTAAGGTGTTAAATGTTTTTGCAGATTGGGAGGTATAAGGGGAAGTGTTTGCTAACCCCTGTTTTGTATGGAGGTGTAGGAATGAATGGTTTACTTGCACATATGAAGTGTTGCTTGCTTTAAACTAATGTGCATGCTTTATTGTTTTAGCACTACACTATTTGCACACACAACCTGCGGTCCGTCCTGGGCTGCGATAGGATCTCTAGGATGGTGTTGAGAAGTATTCTTCCTCCAAAGCGAGACTGCTATGTAGAGGTTGACATTCTCTTCCCCGAAAGTTTTTCATGGTGTCGAAATGTGTTTTGTCCATATCCGCGAGACTGCGTGACTATTGGACATTCCATTCGACTGAGCCCGAAGTTAAGGGGACCTGAAGTTAATGCAAGACTGCAACGCTCAGATCACCCTCTTAGCTCCACCTTGTTAAGCCTTTTAGATAGAAATCGAGCCTCACGTCTCATGCGATGTGTCTATGTGATTGCCATCTATTTCCGGTAAAAGTAAGTTGTTTAAATTTTTGCAATTTACTTACTTTATTGTAATTCTTGTCAGCCCATGACAATATGTTTCATTGTCAGTTTTGTTTTATATGCAATGGGGAAAACCGACGTACAATTCATTTACACTCCCAAAAAAGAGCTCAAGATGTGGTTAGACCAGTTAGATCAAGATGGCCAAAGATATGTGAAGGCTAGGATCCCCCGACTTCTCCCACTGTTAGAGATCAACGTTCACTCTGGTGTCATCCAAGCACTCCCTCACTTCTAGTGTCCACAAACTTCCACTTTCATATTTGGTGAGTTCGAGCTGACTCCAACGCTTGAAGAATATAGTGTTGCCATTGGAATGCCCTTGAAAAAGGAACTTGTTAAACCGCCTATCGGTATAGATTCTATTTCTGAATTATCACAGTTTTTAGAAATCGAAACCGAAAAAGTAAGGAAGGTTGTTAAAGCTAATTGTTTTGCATGCCCATTTTCATTTTTGGAAGAGTGTTTTGCAAATCAATCAATGATTTCGAAAGCTAGGATCTTCATATTAGCATTTTTCGGACTAATCGTCTTTCCTTATCGAAAAAATGCTATTAATCCTTCAATTTCATACGTGGTTAATCATGTTTGCAATTGTTTAAATTATGTTAATATGGTGTTAGCTGAAACATTTTTGTCATTAAATCGTTTCAAGCAAAATGAAGAAAAGACCATGCGTGCCCTCCCTGAACTTTTGCAAATATGGTTTTTCTCACACATAAAAGGTTTTGGGCACCTTATGAAACAATTTAGAATTGATGATTTAAGGCACCCCATACAAAAATTTGCGATTTTGGAACTTTTTCCCCAAATAAACAATATGCCCGTTGGGTTAACTTTTTGAGAAATCCTAGGCCCAAGGCATTCCTATGGCATACTAAATGGCTTCATGTTGAGGAGGCCCGTTTCTCTCACAAGTATGATGGGCCAATTCCGTTGCTGGGCCTTTCTGGTGCTACCTCCTATTACCCATATCGGGTGGCCCGTCAGTACAGAGCTCTTCAAGAAGTTCCTCCATCCCTCAAGACAGAGTTATTCCAAGTTCGTTTCGTTCGTACATATTATGATTATGCCAACGAAGTCCAGATGATCATTGCTGCATGGAAGGAATGCCGTCTAGAGAAGATTTTGGTGCCTAAGAGACTGAAAGGCAAGGAAGAGCTCTACCATGCGTCGGCATTCAACATCCAACAACACCGGATTCCCGATGCCTTACGCCCGATAGTCCCTGATGTGACCGAGAAGCCTACTCAACGAGCACAAATTGAGCATCTTAAGCGGAAAGTGGAAATGCTTGAAGCTGAAAATAAGAATCTTCGCAAGACGTTGGGATCCCGAAAGCATATAAAATAAAATGTTTTCATTTTTTTTATGTTTAGGGGTTTTGATTTCAATTTTCAATTCAATGCTTTCAATTTTTAGTTCAATGTTTAGGGAGTTGAGTCATTTATTTTCCTAGTTCATTTGTTTAGGATACTTTAAAGTTTTTACATTGTCAATTTCAGAAAAATCCCATTAATGAATAAAAGTGTTAGACCTTTGTCATGGACCGGCGTACTTCATATGGGTTACTTACTTTTGTTCATTTCTTAATTAGGTTATAATGGATCCCTCACGTTCGCCCATAATCACGCGATTGAGAGCTAGAATGGCCGACCAAACTGAAATGCGTGATCGTATGTCCGCTGTGGAGGCTCAACTCCAACAAGTGCTTGCTTCTATACAGTTTATGACGGATCAATTCCAATCCCTCCGAGTGAATCCGGCTCCTCCACCTGCTCTCCCCGAGATAATAATTTCGAAGCCGACAAATAAGGGCCAAATGATTGATGATGACATGCCTGAGCTGGAGGATGACTCACCGTTGATCACCACCGAAAAGGCTAAGATTGACAACGTGCCTATGATGGAGCAAGATGAACGCGTTGCGAAACTCGAAGAGAAAGTGAAGCAATTGCAAGAGTTACAAAGTTCACTGCCATTCGACTTGTCCGTGTATGAAAATGTCAAGATGCCGAAGAAGTTCAAGATGCCGGAGTTCGAGAAGTACGATGGTACTTCCTGCCCAAAAGCCCATTTGCAGATGTACCACGTACGCATGGCCCAATATGTCAAGAATGAGCCCCTTATGATTCAATCATTCCATGCGAGTTTGACTGGGCCTGCACTGAGCTGGTACATAATGAAGAATGTAAACCTCCTTGACACCTGGAATGAGGTGACTAACGCATTCCTCAAGCAATATAAGTTCAACATGGACATTGCACCTTCCCGAGAGTATCTTGAGCGGATGGAGAAGAAGAAGAGTGAGTCATTCAAGGAGTATGCTGTGAGGTGGCGAAATCTAGCCGCTCAAGTCACTCCGGAGCCTACCAACAAGGAGCTGATGAAATTGTTCGTGAGGACCCTCCCTTCTGAGTTCCGTAACCGAATAGCTAGTACGTACGTCGAAAGTTTCAATCAACTTATTCCTGTAGGAGAACAAATCGAGGTAGGGATAAGGGAATGATGATTTACTGAATCATCTAGCAAGAGATTCACTGCCAAGAAAGAGAAGGAAGCGGCTGTAGATGTGAATTTGGCTTATGGCCAAGAAAATGTCAAACATGCTCCGGTTATCCAAATGAATCCGAGACAGCCACAAACCGCTGGCCGTCAACCATTTGTCCGAGCAAATAATAGAAGGGAATTATCTCCTCTCCCTGGGTCTCCATGCCAAGTGCTGATTATCCTCCGAAAGAACGGTTTGCTTACTAGCGAACCAAAGCGTCCTAATGTTGAAAGAAATCGCAGTTACGACCCGGTGAAGAAGTGCGACTACCATAGTGGTGAACTGGGGCATTCAACTGATGAATGTTTAACCCTCAAGCACAAGATCCAAAACCTCTTAGACACGAAAGTCTTTTCATTTCAAACTGCTCGACCGAATGTCCAAAAGAATCCGCTACCCGAGCATGAAGGTACGGTGAATGCTATCTTGGAATATGAAGTTGGTCGAATTAAGGACTCGAAGGTACATGTGACAGATGCTTACAGTGGATTGGTGAGAGCTAGATATTATCCGAGTCAAGAAAATGTTCCCCTGTCGCTGATAAAAGAAAGAATTGCCCAAATGGTGGATGACGGCATTATCGTATATGCTGACCGTAACTGCATAGTTTCCACTATTTCCCATATCATCATCGATTGGGAGCAGGAGCAAGCCGCGCTTAATGCTAGTAAGGAAGAAGTTGTTCCTTCACTCGCGGACATGCCTCCGCTAGAAGATGCATCTGATGAAGAGATAGTGATTGAAATACCTCAGCCGTACGAGTATGTTAATGATAAGGCTGTGCCTTGGTCTTATGACTTAAATGTTAACCTTGTTACAAGATCTAGTCGCACCTATGGTCAAGCCAATGCTCAACCTGCAAAGCCAGTCACCGATGAAGAGGCTAAGGAATTTCTAGCTGTGATTAAAGCAAGTGAGTATAATGTGGTCGATCAATTGCAAAAGATGCCAGCTCAGATTTCTTTACTCGAGCTTCTCCAAACATCCTCTGTGCATCAAAAGTCACTAATGAAGGTGTTGAGTGAAATTCATGTGCCAGAAACGGTTGAGGCGGACAAGTTGGAAGAATTTGTGGGATCGGTCCTTCTCAAAGATTTGATTGCCTTTTCTGATGAAGAATTCCCTCTCGAAGGCCGGGGACATAACAAAGCACTCTACATCTCCGTTAAACACAAATCTTCTCATGTGTCTCGAGTGCTCCTTGATAATGGGTCCGCTCTGAACATATGTCCATTAGCCAGTCTGCGCCGCCTCAAAGTAGATCTGTCTAAGATACATGCTGCGATGACCTCGGTACGAGCTTTTGATGGCACGAAGAAGGAAGTGCTCGGAGAAATCTATCTCGACATACCGATAGGGCCAGTCTTCTTCAACATTCCCTTTCAAGTGATGGACATCCCTACCGCATTCAATTTCCCGCCGGGTCGTCCCTCGGATACACACTCGCCGGAGCAAGCCTTCAAGTCTACATCAAGCTGTGAAATTTGTGATCAAAATGAAGCTGGTCACCGTGTATGGTGAGGAAGACCACCGGATCCATCATGAGACATCTATCCCCTATATAGAGCCAGATTCTGAGATCGAATCAAGTTACCACTCATTTGAGTTGGTATCCACCATACATGCTTCTCGAGGTTCATCACCGTCCATTCCTGAAGTTTCAGATGCTGCTCTTATGGTAAGAAGAATAATGGTCGGAAACGGTTTCGTTCCTGGCAATGGTCTCGGTAGAAATGGTCGGGGCATTCGAAACCCCATTGAAGCCCCTCAGAGGTCCCGTGCTGCTGGTTTAGGGTACCATGGAAGAGGTGGGGGAAGTTCAAGAGGACAGACACGGGGGCGAGGTAGGCAAAACCCGCTACCTCCGAGCATCCATGAGACATTCCCCGGTCCTCCCATAATGATGCAAGATGAAGCAGATACCCTGGGGCAGCCTAGTGGTAAATTTGATTACCTGGTGAAGTATTCGGCCCCTCCTAGCTATTGCGTTGATCCTTGTGAGATAATCTCAGATGGATGGAATAGCATGGATGATCCAACACCCCTAAAGACTAAAAACCCTGATGATGAGCTGGAAGGAGTTGCAGGCTTATTCAACAATCTCATCATAGGAGCTATTGATGAAGGATCCCCTGAAGAGATGGGCCTTGGCCCACAAGAGTAACTTTTTACTGCTTTCGCACATTCCCCTGCGTGGGAATTTTTATTGCTTTCTAGGGATTGTTTTCAATTTCTTCTTTTTCATTTTCTTCTTAGGACTTGAATTGCATTTTCCCTTCAATAAATTGTAATTGCTTGATGAATTTCACTGAAATTACAACCTTTATTTTGAGAGCATGATGAGGCACACCAAACCAGCTCGGTGATGATATCCAGCCAATAAAAGAAAAGAAAAATCCAAGGAGAATTCTGAGACCTGGGTTTCATCATGCTTTTTCGTGTCAAAAAGTTTAAAAAAAAAATGATTTTTGTCAAAGGATTTAAAAAAAAAAAAAAAAAAAACAAAAACAACAAACAAAGGAAATCTAGGTTACCCTGTTTGTCTTTCTGATTCATCTACTTTTTGTTTCAGGGACGATATTCTGACTTGCAAGGACGTGAGAATGGTCCAATGTAATACATCAAGTGTTGATGATGATCCTGAAGATCCAATCGAAGACTCCAATGAGGTTCAACGTAGCTGGGAACAACATGAAAGGGCTAGAGGTCCCACATCTGAGCAAACCGGTACTATTAATTTAAGTAACACTGAAGAAGCCAAAGAGGTGAAAATTGGAGCAAGTCTCCCCAAAGATGAGGCCAAGCGCCTGATTCAGCTACTGAAGGAATATCGGGATATCTTTGCATGGACCTACGCTGACATGCCGGGTTTAGACCCGTCAATTGTGGAACATTGCCTACCTACTAATCCGGATGTACCACCTAAGAAGCAGAGGCTCTGGAGAACTAAGCCCGAACTCTCAAAGAAGATAGAGGAGGAAGTAATGAAGCTTTTGAAGGTGGGATTCATTGAAGTCTCACAATACCCAGAATGGGGAGCTAACATTGTACCGGTGATGAAGAAGGACGGTCGAGTCCGAGTTTGTGTCGATTATCGGGATCTGAACAAGGCTAGTCCGAAGGATGATTTCCCGTTACCTCACATAGATGTTCTTGTCGATAGTACTGCCGGATTTGAACTATTCTCATTTATGTATGGTTTTTCTGGGTACAATCAAATAAGGATGAAGGAGGAAGATAAAGAGAAGACTGCATTTATCACCCCATGGGGGACCTTTCATTATAAAGTTATGCCTTTCGGACTCAAAAATGCAGGGGCAACTTACCAGCGAGCCATGATAGCCCTGTTTCATGACATGATGCATCAAGAGATTGAGGTCTACGTTGATGACATGATTGCAAAGACTCGACCTGGAGAAAGCCACGTCGAGACCTTGAAGAAATTGTTTGATCGACTCCGCAAGTTCAAACTTCGGCTAAATCCCGCTAAGTGTGTGTTCGGAGCAACATCTGGTAAATTACTTGGATTCATTGTGAGCAGTTAAGGGATTGAAATCGACCCAGCTAAAGCTAAGGCCATTTGTGAGCTATGACCTCCGTCAACAGTGAAGGAAGTCCGGAGCCTTTTGGGAAGGTTGAATTACATTGCTCGATTCATTTCCCAACTTTCTGAAACCGCCAAGCCATTCTTCAAACTTCTAAAGAATAATGCACGGGTCAACTGGGATGATGAGTGTCGAGAAGCATTCGACAAATTGAAGTATTACCTGATGAATCCACCGATGCTTGTCCCGCCCTCGCCGGGGCATCCTTTGATTCTCTACCTCACTATTCATAGTGAGTCACTGGGTGCAATGTTAGCTCAGGAAAGTCCTCTTGATAAAAAGGAACGGGCCATTTATTATATGAGTAAAAAATTCACGATCGTAGCTGAAATATCCCGAGGTGGAAAAGACTTGCGCTGCATTAGTGTGGGTATTGCATAGATTGCGACGGACACGCTGCATTACCAAACGTTCCTCGTGATCGAGAATAATCCTATCAAGTACTTACTTGAACGGCCAGCTTTGGTAGGTAAGTTGGCTAAATGGCAGATTTTAATCTCAGAATTTGATGTGCAATTTATGCCACAAAAGTCGGTTAAAGGTCGAGTGATTGCTGACCTATTAGCTGAGAATTCAGGAGTCTCAAATAATGATGATGATTTCCTAGATGACCGTGTCTTGAATGTAAGTGAAGATTCATGGACAATGTTCTTTGATGGAGCCGTGAACTTGTCTGGTTCTGGTACTAGGGCAGTTCTGATATCCCCAGATGGACAACACCATCCAGTAGCTGCAAAATTGATATTCCCATACACTAACAATGTGGCTGAATATGAAGCTTGCATTCTCGGGCTTCAGGTTGCAATTGAGATGAGTGTGGCCAAATTAAGAGTGTTTGGAGATTCGGCGCTGATCATACTACAGACTGTAGGTGAATGGAAGACTAAAGATGGCAAATTGCTCCCGTATCATAAGTATTTAGAAGATCTGATAAAGGAGTTCGAGGAAGTTTCATTTGAATACTTGCCGAGGTCTCAAAATCAATTTGCAGATGCACTTGCAACATTGTCTTCTATGCTGAAAGTCACTGATGGGTTAGAGGTCGAGCCACTAAAAATAGAGGTTTTGCCGAAACCAGCTTATTGTATGATTGTGGCTGAAGAACCCGATGGAAAATCATGGTATTACGATATCATGAATTACATTAAAAAACAGGAATTCCCTGAGGGAAGCACTCAGGCTGATAGGAAGTACATCACGAAGATGGCTTCGAATTTTTTCGTCAGTGGTGAGAATTTGTACAAGAGATCTTACGATTCGGTCTTGTTGCGGTGTATAGATGCAGCCGAGGCTACTCAAATCATGCAAGAAGTGCACGAAGGAGTATGTGGCCCCCATATGAATGGACACATGCTATCTAAAAAGATCATGAGATTAGGCTACTACTGGCTCACACTGAAAAGTGATTGCATCCAGCATGTTCGGAGTTGTCACCGCTGCCAGATTCATGGAAATAAGATAAATGTTCCTCCAACCGAGCTGCATCAGTTTTCCGAGCCATGGCCTTTCTCGATGTGGGGTATCGATGTGATTGGCCCAATCAACCCTAAAGCTTCAAATGGGCATCGATTCATCTTGGTGGCGATAGACTATTTCTCCAAATGGATCGAAGCTACATCTTTTGCAAATGTCACCGCTCGCAATGTTGTGAAATTCGTTAAACGTGACATAATTGCTCGTTATGGCGTCCCTGAAGCGATCATCACTGATAACGGGACAAATTTGAACAACAAACTTGTTGATGGGTTGTTCAGCAGGTTCAAGATTAAACATCTAAATTCGTCTCCTTACCGCCCTCAAATGAACGGGGCTGTTGAAGCGGCCAATAAGAACATTAAGAAGATCTTGGCTAAGACAGCCGAGAATTATCGAGATTGGCACGACAGGTTGCCCTTTGCATTGATGGCATACCAGACATCGATCCGCACTTCTACCGGGGCAACCCCTTTTGCTCTGGTGTATGGTATGGAGGCAGTTCTGCCTGTCGAAGTAGAGATTCCTTCTCTGAGAGTTTTATCCCAAGTGGAGTTGTCCGAGGCTGAATGGTCCCAAAGAAAGATTTGAACAGTTGAATTTGATTGACGGAAGAAGATTGAAGGCTCTCTGCCATGGCCAAACATATCAGCAGAGAGTAGCTAGATCTTTCAACCGGAAGGTGCGGTCGAGACATTTCGAAGTAGATGATCTTGTTCTAAGAAAGTTGTTACCAATATTTCCAGATCCTAGAGGCAAGTTTGCTCCAAATTACAGTGGCCCGTATGTGGTGAAGAAAGTGCTTCCTGGAGGTGCTTTGATCCTGGCAGAAATGGATGGTCGTGAGTTTTCCAATCCAGTTAATTCCGATGCTGTCAAGAAGTATTACCCATGATAAAATTTGACCTGTCATGTTTTGAATTGCAAGCATTTCTATGTTAAATAAATTGCTTCAATTATTTGAATTTGTTGCAAAACTTGCATTTTTATTCCGTGATGAATTGCGTAAAATAGATTGAATGTGTCAAATGGGATACTTTGGAATGATGAAAGGCAACCTTTCTCCATACACTGTCCCATACACTAATCTTCAGTGAGTTGTATAAAATTTTCCATGCCTGCAAGGAAAAGGTGATCTCGCAAAGGGTACGGTAACCAAAGTGAGGAGAGGCGTTTCTTTCTTGTCCCCGAAACACTACAGGTACACCAATTGTTCAGCCCTTTGAACCCATACACGTGAAGAGTTTTTAAATCATCCCTGTCAAGAATCATCCCACATTGGGACAAAGTTTGAGATGAGTGATAGGAATTTTCTTACTCACACTTGCATCAATCTTCGAGTATTGCTTTCGCATCGTAACTCGTATGATAATTTAAAGTGCCCTAGGATGATGAAGAGCAGTCATTTCTCTATCCTATAAACTTTTATCCATTGCTTAGCCCACTTGAGCTTATAAATTCATTTCATATTAAACCCAATTGGTGATCATCCCCCATGCTGGGGCAAGACAAAAAAACATTCAAGTAGCATGAACTAGAATGCTGACCAAATGGAGCTTCTGTTAAAAAAAAATAAGTGCTAAAAAATGGGGCATGAAAAAGCAGTGTGCCTGGTAAAAGCAAGGCCAATGCCAAAAAAAAAAAGAAGAGAAAAAAAAATCAAACTCTTGATATAATGAGTCGTATCCCCCAAAAGGCGGTACTAAACTCAAATGCTGTTGCAATCAATGGAGATTTGATGAAGAAAAAATCTTCGACAGTGGAAAGGAAAATGTTGAAAATGTCAAGATGATCACCAACTTTAATCCCTTAAACACTTTTTTGAGCCTAATGATCCATTCATTTCTCAACCCATGGACCAAGCCTACGTTACGTCCCTTGCAAAGTCTCTTCAGATTATGGCACTTGAATTAACGTAAGAGTTCATATGTTGGAAAGCATCGCTTAAAGAAGTGCGAGTAAGATAACTTCTGCCTCATTTCGCGTGTTTCTTAACTTGTAAATCCCAAGACAATTGCGAAATATCGTTCTAAATAGCCTCGACTCAAGGAGTTTTCTTTGTTAAGCCATTGACCAAGCTCACATTACAGTCCCTATTAAAGATCTCTCAGATTGGTAAAGTCGTACCACTTGCGAGATTGCCCAGATTCTTGTTTGGCGTGATGATAGTGAGATAAAGTGATTGTTAAAATCCTGCATCAAAGGTCAGGATAAAACAGCCCATTTTGATGAGGATGAGTGGAAAGTCCTTTCAGACTAAATGATCCCTCATTTGACACATCCATGACACTTATGTGTTCGGATTGGAATTTTCTTTTGAAATCATTTCCATTGGAATTAGGTGATGCATGGTTGATAGAAATCATTATGCATAAACCTTGCTTAAATTAATGCATGTTTGTTTGTAAACACAAATACATGTTGCATCTCCTACAATCATGTTTTACATGAGACATATCCCTAATGAGCAGAGATGTCACCAGGTAAGTATATCTCTATCTATACCTTAAATACTTGTCATTGTACAGGTATTTTCACTTTTAAGTAATTTGACACTCGATGGAGTTGTCTCTAAAGATTTTTCTCCAGATTGCGACGCCGGGCGACCGAAGAATGGTTTGGGTCCTAGCCAAGCAAAACCCCGTTTAGGCGACCGTAGAATGGTACGGGTCCTAGACAAAACTTTATTTCCCTATTCAGGCGACCGTAGAGTAATGGTACGGGTCATTGAAGGTAAATCCTCGTTTAGGCGACCGTAGAATGGTACGGGTCCTAGACACAACCAAATTCTGTTATACTAGGCGACCGTAGAATGGTACGGGTCCTAGGAAAGCAGTTTTCTTTATAAAGTCATGTTACTATTCTGGGCGACCGTAGAATGGTACGGGTCCTGGACGTGTAACACCAATCTATCTTGAATCATTTTACCCTCCTTGAAGGTAAGATATTTCGGGTAGGTTCTTTTGACATCTCAATCTGGATCTGGATGTCTTAATTCTTGTCGTTGAACATTTCACTTTGGATGTGAATGTTCTTCTCGATCTCAATGTTTCGATTTATTACCTGTTTGACTCTTCAAGGAGCCTGAGTGAGAGTTGGGTACTTGTGAAGTAAATAGGGATTTATCATGTACCTCAAGATGCTTTACCGCACTGACTGGTAAGTAATTGCAGGTATGTTCTTTCCTTTCGCATCATGCATTTGCATTAGCATTTCCATGCATCATATAAATTGCATTTTAAAATGGGATTCATTTTCCAACAAAAAAATCAAAAATCAAAAATCAAATCATTCAATGCACTGTGCATGGTCAAAATTTAGGTTTCAATTTGTCTTTGAAAGCAACCTCTATGAGCTCACCTTCAAAGAGGGGCAATTTGTTGACACTTAAATTTTGGCAATTTCATTAATTAATTTATTGCATAGAAAATTAGGAGGTTAATTTTATTAATTTCATAGCGTAAAGATTTAGGTTGCATTTATTTTTTATTTGCATTTTTTTTATTGAATCGGTGGCGAATGGATTCAAATTAGTTGGCCAAGCCTATTTTTAAATAATCATAAATTATCTTGTGAGGAATGAGAAATTCGAAATTTTTCCGAGATATGATGAATTTTTGGTAGATATAAAAGAATATTGCAAGTTGGTTTTGAAAGATTTGATTTTAGGAAAATTTTATCATTATCTCGAGTTCTTATCAGTATGGGATGAATTTTGTGAAAAGATTTGCGAATGTTGATTCGAGGAAAATTTTGAAAATCAAATTCCTCTCCCTATAAAAGGCCATGTGTGCGAGAGGTAAAAGGGGGCTGGTTTTTCTTTGGAATCAAAGAGAAAAGAAAAAACACAAGGGAGAAAAGTTGAAGCCGTCCGTAGGGGAGCGTTTTTGGGGGTTTTTCTTTTCTTTTTTTTTGAGAAAAGAAAAAGGAACAAAAAGTGAAAGAGGAAGAAAGGTTTTGAAGCTGTACGTGCGTGGAGGAGAGGGGAAAAAAAGCCAAAAAGTGAAAAGTAAAAGGTGAAACAGTAAAAGGGGAGGAAGCACTGTGCTTCTTCTCCGGTGGAGTCCCCCTCGCTGCTCTGCACGCCGGAGTCTTCATCCCCGCACCGCCGCCACCTCGAAGCCACGCCCAGAAGTCCCCTCTGCTCCGTCGCGCCTCCGCTCGCGAACCGCCGCGCAGCCCCGATCCGGCGACCCGCAACCCGCTCCCACGTCGCTCGCCCGCCGCTCGAGCCGCTCCGCCTCAGCGAGTAACCCACGACCTCCTGTCGTCCGTGAGTTGCTCGGTTCTTCGCCGAGCCTCCATCTAGAGCCAAACTCGAGCAGATCTGCAGTCGCACCACCAGTCACCGCACCTCCACCTCGCCGGTCACTACTGACCCACCTGCTGCGACGACCCCGACGCCCCTGCACGCTGCTCTGATCCGCGCGAGCAGGACCGAATCCAAGCGACCCACTGCGATTTCTGCCCTACCGTGACGATCGCTGCCGCACGAAGCCCGAGGAAGTCGAGCCTGAGCCCAGCCGCGACCCGCTTCCGCTCCGCCTCAGCCACCGCGAACCGAACCCTCCGCCCGTGCGCCAGCCCACCTGAAGTTGCGGAGTGACACCCCTGCCCTGACGCTGCCTTGTCGCCGGCCACCTCTACCCGAGTCTCCTCACTGTGCGCCTGCTGCCGGAGCTCCGGTGACCCGCCGGACTGATTGACGCCCTGCCTTGGAGACCCACGGTTACACGTGGGAAAGGAGAAACAATGAAAAAACCAAAAAAAAAGAAGAAGGAAAATTAGGTAGTTTTTTTTTTTTACTTACTTTTTTTTATAGTTTTGTTTATTTTATTCTTTCTATTTGTTAGGTTATGTTTTTGGTTATGTTATTTGATAGTTTGTTTTTTTTTCTTTAGTCTAGGAATTTAAATTGTGATAATGGATGCAATATTCGTAAAATCTTTTAGGCATTATCTTTAAGGTGTTGGCCAAAATTATGTAATTATTAATTTGGTCCGTAAGACGTCGGATCATTTTTGATTATATTAATTTTTGGGCATTTTGTTGATATTTAAATTGCTAAATCATTATAGTTATTAATTTGATCCATAAGATTTCGGATTAGATTTTTAATTATTTTGGTTTCTTGTCTGATGTTTAGGGTTAAAAATAATCGTTAATTTGACCCGTGAGACAACGGGTTATTTTTTCGTTTATTTTAATCCTTTATTTTGTTGAATATCTTGCTTGTTAGATTTAATGCTTGTTTTAGAAAATCACTAAGAAAAATCAAAAAGATGTTTGAATTAGGATTTCATTTGGTTTTAGAATATTTCTTGTTAGTTTGCATATCTAGAATAGGGATTTTATTTCGAATTTAAAAATATAAAAAAAAAAAATGCATTCATTTAGGTTGTTAGTTTTTTGTTTATTATCCGAATTGCACGTTTAATTATGTGTTAGTTTTAATTTCAATTTCATAAAGAAAAGCAAAAAAATCGTCATGCATATATCATTTAGGATTAAGGCATTATTTGCACGTCATTGCATATTAGGTTCATTGCATGTTTGATTTTATTTAGATAGATCTTTTAGATAAGTTGAATTTTAATCTAGCTAAATCATTTTTGCATTTGAATTTCATGAAAGAAAATACAAAATTTGTCTTTGCATAAGTTAATTTCAATTTTTAGGATAGATTGCATTTTTAAAAATAGGAACATCAAATGCACGTCATTTAGTTTATTTAAGTTCATTTAATTAGAACTTTAATGTCATTAGATTAAGTCATTTAATAAATGTCACGTGACGTATAGCTTGCATATTAAATTGCATGAGTCATGTCATTTTAGTTTAAATAATTTGGTATGTCATTGCATCGCATTGCATGTCATTATAATTAGATCATTTAGGGCCGCGCATGGTAACCTTCCCCAGCCAAGTTATTTCTATTCTTTTGTTCCCGGAACAAAAAAAGAATATAAACCTGTTTGATAACGGCAAGTTAGTTTTTGTTCCCGGAACAAAAGTTAGCCGGAATGGTTTTGGAATAGAAATGAGAAGTAAAAAAAGTTGCTTCTTGTTCCCAGGAATAAGTTTCAGAAATAAGTGAAATTTTTTTTTTTTTTATTCATCTCTTGCGTTGCCGCCGCCGACCATCGCCCCCACCAGCCCGCGGCCGCCCGCCGCCGGCCGCCCGCCGCCCGGCCGCCGCCGCCCGCCGCCGCCCCCACCGCCCGCCGCCGATCGCCGGCCGCTCGCCGCCGCCGGGTTGCCGGCCGCCGCCGCCGCCGTCGTCCGCCGTCGCCACCGTTGCACGTCCGCGGCCGCCGCCGCCGCCGCCGCCGCCCATCAGCCGCCACCTCCCGCGGCCTCCCGGCGGTCGTCGCGGCGGCGGCCTGCAGACGCGTGCAGCGTGGCGACGGCGGACGGGCGGCGGCGGCGATCCGGCGGCAAGAATAAAAATGAATAAATACAAAAGAGAAATTGTTGCGTTAAAACGCATTTCTATTCTTTTTCTATTCCAAGAGTAGAAATTTTGTGTAGCTACCAAACGGGTTCTTTTACTCGAAAATTGTTCCCCGGAATAGAAATAGAAAAGAACTATTTCTGAAAAAACTCTTCCCCAAATGAGAAGTGTTCTCATGCGCAGCCTTAGATTGCATTTAATTATTGCATTTCTTCATGTCATATAGTTTAGGTCATGTCGTCATTCCATGTTAGAACAGTAACAATGCATTGCATAAGTCAGGATTTTTAAAGCGAAAACAAAAAAAATTGATTGCTTGTTAATTAGGAATCATATATAGGATTGATGATGTGAATTCTAAGTTAACATTGTAGATGCTTTCGTTGTTTTAAGGTATGTTTTTGCATTATTTAATTGCTTTCTTGATGTGTTAAATTGGTGGTATGTGCACATGTATGATTACCTCACATGTTAGGAAGCTCAATTAAAATCAAATCAAGCTGCCTGCAAAACATTCTTAAAATTGAAAAGAAATGGTACCGAAAGGGCACTAGGGTAGTCTAGTGTAACCAAGTCCCCGTATCCAAAATCTCTGGTTTGTAGAAGTAAGATAATCCTCCCGTTATTTTGCTTAGGTGTCTAATCGACCTAGCCTAAACTGATTAGTGGCGACTCCTAGATAATGATCTTTTGCATGTTAAATCCTTAAGTCGCGATTTGGTATGGGCTTTGGAGAGCCTGAGCCAAGCTTAAAGGCTTAGTAATCCATCAACCTAGTTTTAGTTGGCAAACCCGAAAAATTGGGTCACGACACCTCTATGCATCTTTCCGTGAACCATCTTTTCAGTATCATACTTCCTCAGCTTTTCATTCAAAAGCAGAGGAAATGACAACTGATTTTCCTTGATCCATCTTGAATATCCCTTCCCTGGCAGAAATTAACATAAATATATTTCACGAGAGAACTAGATTCCTTTATTGGATTGAGAAATTTGAATGCCCAGAAAGTAACTTCTAAACCTGTGGGCGATCAATTTGAAGTTCTTCGTGGTTCTTACTGCAATAATCATTGCTGAATCACTTCCAGCCACAACTAGCAAAGTACCACCGTACAGATACACTGTCAAAAATCAAGTTGTGCTTTCAAATGAAGTTTGGCGTCACTTCTCTTGAATTCGCACTTGATAGAATTATGAACAATCCGGCTGAACAGGTTCAAGGAACTTGTTTGCTTCCCTGCAATGTTTCACTCAGCTTGGGCACTATTTGCTCTTTGCACATGACCGATCCCAGCTCCTAAATTGGATAAGTCACAGCTATTGTGTCAATCCATACAAAATCCTTTTAATGGAGGGGAATTCAGGCACAAACTTATAGCAGGTGATATCATTCGACAATGGATTAATTGATCACTAGCCTAATACGATAGTCACGCATGTGCATTGTACGAAAAGTCATCGCTTAAGTATGCTGTCACATTAATGTCCGTCAGTATCTAAAAGCAATACCGAACTCCTAAATTAGCACATTAAACATGAGAGACACCCCAACTAAAACCCGTGCATATTATTATCTCCCCATGTTCTTTATTCAGCGAGAAAGGAAAAAAAAAAAAAAAAAAATCCACGAAACACCAGAAAAAAGTACCTTTTCCTATTGGCTTATGATGCTACTTCAAGTGAATAATAAATATTATCAATGTCAAAGGTATAATGTTGTACAATCTTCTCATCTGCCACTATTAACTGGTGGCATGACATGGTTTTTCATGCTATCAGTATACCCAGTGTTCGTGGTGTTACTACTCTCTGCATAAACAATGGAGTCGGTGGTCTTTCCGAGCAAATGAACCGTCTCTTCTGAATTCAAATCGATATTAACCCACGGGTGGTTAGCCATTGCCCTTATTCCATCCAATTCATTTGCCACTTCCTTCATGGTTGGCCTCTCATCTCCCTTTAATTTCAAGCACCGCTTTCCAAGATCGGCAACCCCTTTCACTTGCTCATTCTCTTCGTGTGCAATGAGCTCCTCAACAATCTGAAACAACCGATCTTCTTTCAACGCCAAAAGAAAGTACATGGCCAAGCTCCTCTCTTCTTCAGGTCGATTGAAAGAGAGCGCCTTCTTCCCCGTCAACAACTCGATTAGCACAACTCCAAAACTATAAACATCGCTTTTTCTGTCAATTGACTAGTGTGCGTATTCGGGTCTAAGTATCCCAATGTTCCTTGAACCATTGTAGACAATTCGGTTTGATCAAGCGGGACTAATCGTGAAGCTCCAAAGTCAGAGACTTTTGCAGTGTAATTAGCATCCAATAGGATATTTGTCGACTTGACATCTCGATGGATTATAGGAATGGAAGCTGCGGAGTGCAAATACGATAGGACTCCCAGCTTTCCGAGGCAATTCTCAATCGGGTCTCCCAAGACATCTTGGATGACTTGTTCGGGTTGTGTATATGATCAAAGAGAGTCCCATTGTCCACGAACTCATACACTAATAGAGGCACTTCTGTTTCTAAACAACACCCCAATAGCTTGACCACATTTCGATGATTAATTTGGGAAAGCACTATGACTTCATTAATGAATTGCTCGATTTGGCTCTCGTCCACAAGCTTGGACTTCTTAATCGCAACTATAGTGCTATTAGGCAAGATCCCTTTGTAAACGGTGCCATATCCTCCTTGGCCAACTATTCTGCTCTCATCATAATGGTCTGTGGCCTTCTCTAGCTCTTCGGCACTGAAGATTTTCGCGGCATTTGTGGTTCTGTTGCGTTCATGTAATTGTTGCTGCAAAAGCAAGCCACCATTTTGCTTGAAGTACTGTTCTTTGAGCCTAATGAGTTTTCTTTTCTTAAGTCCCAAATACAGAAAGCTTGCACTGAATAACATCACTATTACACCCACACCAAGACCTGTGTAAAACACAAGTTTTGTTAGAATACTTGATATCGATGTACAAGGAAAAAAAACTCCTAGTAAACATCAGCCACAAGAGTCTGCAAAGTTTCTGCAGACATTATACCATAATCTTCATTGTCAAGAAACTAGGCAATTTAGGGACAATTTGACCCTGATTTAGCAAAATGAATATGGGTAAAAAATTATGAACGCATAGTTTAATTTAAATCATGAAGCCAATATGTTTAAAAAGGAGAACTCAATAAATTCCCGTCAAGCAAATTTGTACCAGAATGACTACCTATAACAATGTTCGGAATTTAAACCTTCTATACCCTTCTCATTCTTAAATAAAATCTATCCACTAATAGAAACCACTTATCTTCACCACAAAAATTCAATAGAATACCATTTGCGAAATCTTGATTGATCTACACTAATGCCCAAAGCGAAAGTTGCAATGGTGATTATAACGAGTCTCGATGCAATTTTCCAAGTCACCAATAGTCTTTTGCTTCAATAAAAGCTGTTTGAAGGGTCTTGTTCTAAACAAATAGATGTTGCATGATCGAGTTTAGACAATTCAATTACAGGTGCTAGTTTCACTGTGTCCAGCAATAGATATCGCTTTCAATGACATGGAAAATGGCAAGAAATAGCATCTCTGAATTACATTTTGCAACAACTTCTATTTTAAAAGAAAAACAGCAAGCTTGACTTTGGGACTCAGAAAACGAATATTCCTACAGCGGAAGAGACTAACCAAATCATTGACACGTTCCAAGCCGTCAATGGTTCCAGATTTCAATGATAAAGAAACCCCAATTTTGTTACATCTATACTTTTTATGGTCATCTTGACATATTCAATAACGCCTACCAACGGGTCCACGCGAGAATAGTTTTCAATAACAAACATGGATCATCACGTAACTATGGCAAAGTCATAGGATGGCAATCACAATGTGAAGACAATTCATGGAAAATGTTTTCACATTGACCCAAGATCATCGAGTCTTCCATGCCAAAGATGCTCTAAACATTGTCAAGAGTGAAATCTAACCTTTAAATTTTAAGATAGCTACTTGGAATTAGAAACCTAATTTGATGCTTAATCTCCTTGCATAGAAATTTTGGGCAAAAGGATAGAGATAGTTTTGTTGTAAACTTACTCTAAGAAAGCGAAATACACAGGAATATCAGGCTAAATATACGAATAGTATTTTCTCATAGAATGCATTAAATTGAAATCATCACCAGAAAAAGCTAAAAAGTCAAATGAACTTACCAACCAAAATGATGGCCATATGTGATGATTTAAGATTAGCAATGCATCCGGATCCATCTTCACTCTTTTTGCCATCACCATGATAACCCTTTGGGCATGCGCATGTATAACTCCCCTCAGTGTTATGGCAAATTCCGTCGCACGGGTTCTTCTCTGGATCAGCACATTCATTAATATCTGCAAAAATTAGAGGCACATTAAATGTAAACTCCAAGAGAAAAAGAAAGAACAATAGCATAAAAATATCATCAAGCATTCAGAATATATACCGACCTACACAGCCAAGGTATGGATTCCCCTCATACCCAGAAGAGCAATTACATCGGTAACCGGGCACATCGGGAAAATCAAAGCACTCGCTGTGCGCCTTACAAGCAAAGCTCGCCGGGTCCTTCGCTGCTTCGTCACAAGTCTCCTTCCAAACGGCCCAGTCGAGCACCGAGGGGACCACCTTGTTCTTCATGCCACTAAGATCGTCCCTACTGAAATTGAAGGACTTGTCTTCGACTAAGAATGCATAACTGCAAGGATTGAAGCTCCACACGTTGGTGTGGTTCTTCAGGCTGACCACACTGGCATTATAATTAAGGAGCATCTCCGGTATAGTGGTCTGGCAACACCCGATGCCATCGCATGCCCCATTGGTCACGTCGTCAATCCCGGTGCACACCGAGAGGCAGCCGCTCGCGAATCCGTTCCCATTGGATCCCGCGATCACAGCAACTGTGTCGCACCCGATGGCCGTGAACTTGTTCTTGGTGTTAGAGAAAGGGAACGCGGGGAGGATGGTATAGGCGAAAGTGCGCAGCGGTTGCTGTATGCCGGACTCAGTGTAGCAGTCCATGCCGATGAAGGTGTAGATGCGGAGCTCGCCGTCGAGCGATATGTCGAGGACTTCAATGTCGGCTGTCCTATTCCATAAGTAGGGCTTGGGGGTGGAGGCGGCGGTGACGTTGCACTGGATGGAGAAGTACTCGTTCAAGTAGCAACCGTCTCCGATGCCGAAGGGGTAAGGCACGGCGACGTCTCTGCAAGTTTCTTGGCAGTTGGGAGATACAGTTTGAGAAGATGATAATGACGATGATATTAGTAATAACTGTCCGACCACTAACAACATCCTCATTATCTCCAAAGGATTCCACTCTGAACCCATGGCTCTCTCCCTCTCTCTCTCTCTCTCTCTGTAAATTTGGTGTATCGTGGAAATGAATCGCGCGTGTTCTTATAACAAAGGAACGCGTTCGCTCATTGACTCGGTGTTTGGAAAGATCACCAACCACACTTTATCCCGGAACTTTGGGATTTGTCCAATTTTACGTCCTACTATTCAATTCTTCTTGTATCTTTGCCCTCAAATATTACAGGAGCTGCCAATTCTATCGCAAAATATTGCCACAAGTAAAAAATAAAATAAAATAATTGATTCGAAGTTCCCATTTGGCCTCATGCTACTCGCTTACTCCCGATTAATAAAATCTGGTACGATACACGAATTCTTTCATAATTGCAGTGTAATAGCTAGCGTACCATATAACATCCACGCGCATCATCACTATGATAAATAAATTTCGAGAAATGGCACTTTGCATTGAAGATGTGAGAGGGCAAACTAAGGAAAAGATACGAGACTAAAAAGAAAACTATGACAAGATAGAAGATGTTGCACAAAATGACGATATACCTAATTTCTCCAAACTTTATTGGTCCACAATCTATTGCGATTATGTTAGTTTTGTCCTAGACATTTTCTTTTTGCCAATTGAGTCATAAATCTTTTGTATTTATGCTAATTCAATCCATCCGGCTAAATTTGGTTGGTCGGTGTTGATGTAACATGACCGACTTTGACATGTAATATTTTAATATTTTTTCATGTCTCTTTAATTATTTTTTGTTTTCCTTTTTTTTTCTTGCTTTTCTCTCTCTCTCTGTTTTTTTTTTGTCATGTTCCTTCTTCCTTTGGCCAGTCGCTGGACTGAGACGATTGACTAGAGGCGAGGGCCAACAAGGCTCGACCTCGCCAATCTAGTGAGGGCTCGCCTCGCCCTTGCCCCCACTAGCCTTGCTGTTATTGGGTGAACTAAGCCTCGCCTAGTCACTAGTGAGTTGAGCCCCCACTAGGATCTGGCAAGGGCTCACCTTGCCAGTGGCTGTACAAAATTCATTAGGAACATCGTGCAGAATTTCACTTACCTCTCCGAAGAGACTTTAATTTAGATTTGTCATTTTCTACTTAAGTCAAGGCACGAAATTCCTTGAATTGGCTTGCTTGCCCAAAACAGGTTTAAAAACATGAGTAGGTTGTGTGTCACACCTAAAAGAAAGACGAAGTAGCCAAATTCTGTCAGATCTTAGATGCTCATCAAATCTAAAGAGAGAAAGGAACAGGTTTTACTTTTAGGTGCAAAAGAGAAAAAGGATTGGACTCTCTAATTAGATTAAAAATACATGCAAATCCACATTTCAATCGGTCACCCAGTTTCTTTATCCCATCACCGTCACTTTCAATTGCAAATATGTGGATTTAACTATAAATTTATCCTGCTGCATCATGATTTCTAAGTCTTAAATTTCAATAAGCTTAATTAGATTGTAAGATAACACAGAAACGACATAACGAGGAAAGGAGTAAAAGAATGGTCATAAGTAAAAAAGAGATTATCGACTCCTAAATCTCAGCTATACATTTAATTGTTTATTGCATAAAAAATTTCCGGGATCAAAATCGACCACTAAACAAAGAAATATTAATTTTTTGCATTGCATTTTAGGCGTTTAGACATTATAAAGCATGTCCGCATTCAATCAATATTCTCTGAGCTAGCTTCATCGCGTTTGAATCTGAGAAGCCAGGAAAAATACTTTCAGTGGACACCCGAATTAGTAAATATCTTCAAAATATGCTCGACTATGAAAGAGGCAAGAAGATTGTGCGCATGGCATGGGTGACGAGGAAGCAAATCAAGAAGACCAATCAATCCAGCAAATTCTCGGCCAGCCAAGGGGAGAGAATTGTGGAATGTTTTCAAGTGCAGCAAGTGAGAGAAATAAAGAAATAAAAATAAGAGGAGCAAGCCGGATGAATGACTGCGGTAACGGGAAAGGAAATAGAGATTTGCTCCATCAGCCTCGCCATCGAATCTCCGTCAAGCAGAGCGTCCTGCATCACCTTACCACGGTTGATTCCACCAACGTCAGTCTCCCGGCCATCGATCCTCAGTCCAACGCCCAGCGAGCAACCTGCTGCTGTCTGAGATCTCCACTGTTCAGGCGTCCACCGCTTGAAGTCATCGTCCATAGCCGTGCCTACAAGTTCCTGGCGACAATCCACATCCGTGCCCGTTTACCAGCCTTCGTTGAGCCGAATCTCAGCCCCCACCGTGAGCCACGCCGGTGTTGCCGATGCTTGGGTCTTGCACAGCCGTTTAATATACAATTTTAATATATAATTTTAAATGCATCATAAAAGTCGCCTATTATGAAAATTTTAATATACTAACATGATAGTATTTAGAACTAATTCCATAATATGTCGTTAAGAACTCATCATGAATATCATATAGCTGATGAGTACCCGCATAATCAGTAATAGGATTACAGAAAATTTTTAAAGAATCTGGATATGCTAAGCAAGCAAAACAAATTGCTATTTAGTTATTTAATTAGTGCATGTTAAATCGATCTCTTTCATACAGAATGCTAGGTTCGTTTCTTAAGTCTTGCATGTTAAATAAATAAATAAATAAAAAGATTAGTATAGATGGAATGTTAATGAGTCCTAGTCCATCCATAACCATGCATTTTGCTTGCATATTTTCTCGATCATAGTTTACAGGAATTTTGTGATGATGGATAGCAATTTGCTTTGCTTGCTTAGCATATCCAGATTCTTTAAAAATTCTCTGTAATCCTATTATTGATTATTAGGCATTACATTCCCTACTTGCGTACCTACATAATCAGCCCTCACATGTTAGTGGCAAGGTAACAAATACATGACAACTACATGCAAAACATTTTCGAAATAATGAATAGAGGAACCAAAATAGTGTTAGATTAATCTAGTGTAACCAAATGCTCAAATCCATTAAATCTTTGGTTTGCAGAAGTAAAATGCACTCCTACATTTTACTTGTGTCTAATTAACACATATCAAATTAATGGCTACTCCAAAAGGTAAGATTAATTACATGTCGAATTGAGTCCTAAGTTGCAATTGATACACTTTGGGAAAGTATGTGCTAAGCGCCTTATCCTCGTGGTTAAGTTGCGAGAAGGTCGTGACAAAATAATATCAGCGTGCTAGAATTAAATTGATGGGTTCAGGGGTATAAACGGAGAAGTAAATTTTTTTTTTTTTTTTTTGAGGGTGGGGGGTGTCAAGTAACTACAGTTATCGGCTTAGTTCAAGCTGTGGAGTTAACATCAACTGGTCCTAGACACTTGCATGAGACGATTGAAAGATAATTCCGTGGGTGACGAAGTCTTGTAGGGTATGGTGCACGGCTACATTTTCCAAATGCATGATTTATTCAGCATATTCTTCTTGAATCTTTTGTCGCTACTCATCAAGAAGAACAAGCCAAAGCGAGCTAGAGATTAAAGTGCTCTTGTCAAAAGAGGCCTGTTCTTACTTTTCAAATATTCTCTTAAAGTATTCTTAGGATTTTAGAGATTTAGGGCAATGTCACTGCCTTAGTGGGAAAACAAAAGTCTGGTCTTCTAATTTCCCAATCAATTTTTGATAGTTGGGATATTGGGGCAAAAGTTAAAAGTTGATTGGGAAAGGAGAAGACCTGACCCTGTCTTTTACAAAGAAAGAGATTCCTTGGTAAACTCTAAGATACGACAATTCCAAACATAACAGTGCACCGTAACTCTCGATCATTAAATGATAATCTCTTCGCTTTTTGATGAATTTCATCGCTGAACGACAAGAATTAATGATAACCTTAGAAATTTCTCTCCACGATATCCTTAAATTTCTTTATCGAAAATCCCAAACTGCCTTTATTTTGGGATGACGCATTGGTAATTGTTGTGTGTCTTAAGTCATTAACTTATAAATGGGGACTCCCACTCACCACCACGAGCATCCGCAAGCTTTTTATTTAGTGCACTTGGGTTTTGATTTCTTAAAATAGAACAAAACTTTCACTTATTATCTTTTCTAATAAACTTAAAGTAATTGTCAAATTTTGAAAATATTATGAAAAAATACATACAATCCTGTATTATATTGATATGTTTCGATCTAAGAATTTCGAGTCTAATAAAATTGGAAAAACTTGAAAATAAAAAGTAAATATTTAAAATTATGGACAAAAGCCCAAAAAAACTCAAATTGTGCCCATTGTGATACACTTACTATAAAAGAATTGTGACATCAAAAACCCTAAATTTGTACCTATGTAACACATTTACCTCCATCAAGGTTTCATTAATGAGTACCATTACAAATCTTCCTACATAAATGACAAATGGCAAATGGTGTTAACTAGCGCTCATGCAGCTTAAATGGAATAAAAATGATGTTAGCAAAAGATATGTTCGGAGATCTTATCATTGCTAAGTAAAAGGACTTTGGGAGTCTAAAATTGATTTTCAGAAATTTCTGGGGGTTGACCTAAAGTTTGAGGTAAATGCCAAGTCAAGGGGTCGGTTTCCTCAACAATTTCTTAAGTAGCCCAATAGGTCGCATCAGAACTTGTTATTGTTGGATAAATTCTCTTCAGGTATTTTGAAGTTGACAAAACATTTTCTTCAGTCTAGTCTGATGACTTACAGACGCTACTGGCAAAGTCTGAAGATCAAAGTCTGAAGACTTACACGATTGGCAAAAGTCTGACGATAGCAAAACTCAAATTTCAAAGTCTATCCTCATGGACAGTTTTCAGATCGACAAGATCAAAACTTCTATTCTGATCTAATATGATTTTTATTCCAACGGCTAGGGAATATATTTCTATTGGATTCAATACTAGAAGATCTTATTTTCATATTCGAATATATATAGATTCTTTAAAGATTCGCAACTTATATTTGGAAGGATCTACTTATGGAAACCTAGATCCTGATTGTATGGGCGAACATGATTGATGGGCTATCAACACTTACCTTAAAGAGCTCGAGATCTCTCTAATTGATTATGTCCAACGGGTTGATTGGAAGAACTTCTTTGGAAGGTGCTAACGGTAATGAAGGCATAAAGAAGTATATAAGAGAGATGCTCCAGTTGTTGAAGTGTGCTGGATAGAAGAATTCCAAAGTCTGAATCTCCGTTTATATTTTGTGATCTTATTCTTCGAGTGTTATATGTAATCAAAAGAGAGATCATACTGAGGTGAGAACTTGAGGAAGTGTAGTAGAGTTTCTACACTGTGGACTCAAGAGCGTGAGACTGTAATCACTCATTTGATTCTTAGTGAAATCTAGCCAGAAGGGCTGTCCGTGCGGGAGAGTGGACGTAGGCTTGGTCTAAGCCGAACCACTATAAATCTGGAGTCTTGATTCTTTATCCCTAACCTTTTTAATCTTTCATCACTTGTATTTGCTGCAACTGTTGATTTTCATTCATTAATCTTTCATTTGGATTAAATAGTTAAAATTGCTTTAATCACCTATTCACCCCCTCTAGGTGTTAATTCTAGTCCTAATAGTTATTGCTTGCCAACTTTGACTATGTCATTGATAGATGCGGGGTGCTTTCATTACATTGTCAAGACTTGAGAAATCAAGCAAATCAACGGTAAGCGTATGCAGTGGGGGAGAGATCACAACCCCAAAACAGGAGAATGAGAAAGAAGAAAAATCAACAAAAGCAGAGTGGTTTGAGCTGGGACTGTATGCATGAAATGTGTTTCAAGGTGGATGGATTTTATACTCTGGAAATTTGTCTTTTCTCATTTCTAGACTGTATATATGCATTCTGAAAAGGAATAATGGGTAGCTTCAAAATAATTAATCAACTAGCTTCAAAGAGGTAAAATATCAACTTTTTTAATTGCTGTGTTACAAAATTAAGGTTTCGAAATAAGATTCCGGTATATACTTTTAAATTAAGAAAAGATACATCGCATGTGGATATTTTTTTTTTTTTCTTTTTCTGGGCTAGAATTTCCAACTAATATGGATAGTGGTTGATGCGCATTTGTGGAGAATTATCATCGTCAAGAATTTTAATTTTCCTTTTCCTTTTTCTAGTCAAGTGACTGCAGTTATTAGCTTATTTTAAGCCGTGGAGTTAACATCAGCAGGTCCTGGAGACTTGCATGAGACGATTCCACTGCAAATCCTCGTGTGACGAAGCCTTTATGCGGCGCGCGTTTAAATTTTCCAATGCACTATTTATTTGACATATATTTCTTCAATCTTTCCTCCCCGCTCATCCAGAAAAACAGGCCATTGTGGGGGCAGAGACGGGTGCACCATTGTCACAGAAGAGCTGCTCTTACTTTCCAGGTAATCCGTGGGAAACAGACAGTCTTGGTCTTCTCCTTTCCCAATCAATTTTTTATACTTTGGTACATTGGGGATGTTACTTCTGCGCATGGCAAATTTTTCTTTTGGGGCGTTGATTAATGCAAAAATTGAAAGTTGATGGCAAAAGGAGAAGACCTAACCTCTCTCTTTCACGAAGAAAGAGACTTCTTGTATAACTCTATACTTGAACAATTCCAAAACTTAATATTACAACTTAACTCTTGGTCGTTGGGCGGCAATGATAGATGAAAAAGGCCAACTAGTTCACAAATTTCATCAGTCAACTTACAATAAGGTATAATTATCTTTAGCCATGTCTCTCTACAAATCCTTAGATTTCTTTGGAGAGACTAATTGAAAATCCCAACGGCCAACATAATTGAATGTCGCATTGATAGATGATATGCATCCCAATTGAATAACTTATTAATTAGGGCTTCGACACTCTCCACCATAAGCATCTACAAACTTTTCAAATGGGCTCTTAGCCAACTAATAATACAAGTCCCCTTGTCAAATTTACAAGAGAAATCTGGCCGCAGGAAATGAATCAACACTGACTGACACATGATGCCTACATGGGTAGGTCGAATCACATCGATAATCTAAATCTATCAAGAAGAAAATCGACATTATTTGGAGTGTTTCCTTTGGCAATAGTAAAATTGTATCAGTTGCTAATAGAGCCTAAATCTGGCTCGTCGTTATTGTCTTGTGCTGAATGTCAATGTGCCCGTCGTAGCCCGTGTACATGACCACCGTAATGTCAAAACAGCCGATTTGAGAAGGCAAGTGCAACATCTCTAACAAGAATTGGAGCAATCTCAATTGTTAAGGCCTGGCGATCCCCACCGTGACCAAGAAGAGGAGATAAGAAGAGGAGATTAACACCTTCCATGATGTTCATTTTTGACGCAGCTCGTGAAGTGGCTCCTTTGCATAACTGGTATTGGAATCGTAATTCTAATGATTTCGATGTTAAAGTAGACATTTCAAACTTCCAAGGCACTATGCATCGGAAGACTTCGTTAATTGGCTCGACACGACCGAGCAAGTTTTTGATTACGAGAATATGATGGAGAATCGAAAGGTGAAGCTTATGGCCATCAAGCTCAGAAAAGCATGCTTTGATTTGGTGAGAAAATCTGAAGTGTCAAAGAACTCGTGAAGGAAAGCTTTGTATCGAAACATTAGATAAAATGGAGGAGTTCAAGAGGAAGCATATCTAAAAAACGGAAGATATTGAGCTCATTTTCCAAATAAGATCCAAAAACTAGAAAACTTTTTCGATCATATATTACAAAACAAAGGAAAACTAATCATTTTCTAGAAAAATGATATTCTGGAAAATATTTTTTAGAAACAATATGCTTTCCGTGTCATCATTAGTTCTTGTCGTTCAACTGATTAAATTATTTAAAAAATGAAGAGATTATTGTTTAACGATCGAGAGTTGCGTTGCAATATTATTTTTTGGAATTGTTGTATTTTAGAGTTTACCAAGAAGTCTCTTTCTTCGTTAAAGACGAATGGTCTTCCTTTCCCTCATCAACTTTTAAGTTTTGTCCCAACATTCCAACTATCAAAAATCTTTCGGAAAGGGGAAGACTAGACTTTTGTTTTCCCACGGAGGGAGAGACGTTGCCTTAAACTCTAGGTCAAAAGATATAAGATTAAATTGACACAGTTAAAAAGTTACTGACTAAATTGGCATAAATACAATAGATTTAGGAGTTTTTTAACATTTTAACTGTTAGATCTATTATGCTTGCAATTCGATTAGATTCATTTCTTCAAAAATTACTTTTGGTGACCGTGATTGCATTTCTTTGTTACCGCAATGATAGCAAGATAGGACGTTCCTCGAAATTATGAAAATTTAACAAAATATATACAACACAGGTACTAGATTGAAGGAAAAATAAAATTATTTGCGATGATAATTCTCTGCAATACATATCAACCACAATCCATATTAATTAGAAATTCTAGCCTAGAAAAAGGAAAGAAAAAAAAGTCCACTTGTGATGTATCTTGTCTTAATATAAAAGTATATAAAGGAATCTTATTTAGAAATCTGAATATTGCAACGTAACAATCGAAAAGTCTATATTTAACCTCTTCGAAGGTAATCAATTACTTATCTTGAAGCTACGTGTTATTCTTTTTCAAAATGCATATATATAGTCTAAAAACATAGATATACAATTTTTTGAGTACAAATCCATCAGCCAAGAAACACATTCCATGCATACAATCACTAGCTCAAATCAGTCTGCTCTTGTTGATTTTTGGGGTTGCGGTCTCTCCCCCATTGCATACGCGTATTCTTGTTTTGCTTGCCTCCTCAACTCTTGGCACTATAATGAAAGCAGCCTGCATCATTGTTCCTCTCTCTATCACTGATGCAGTCAAAGTTGGCGGGCTATGATAAATCCCGATGAGACATATTGCCATACATGAGAAACTGCCAAGGAGACCAATCAAATTGACTTAGCATTTACTTGAAGCTTTACCGATCACCCTCAATAAATTTCTGAAAATCAATTTCGGACTCCCAAAGTCCTTTAGTTAGCAACGATAAGATCTCGGACCAAATCTGTGGCTTTACTCGATCCGGAAGATGTAATTTGGTTTGAGGATTACGTTTCTATTTTGTAGATTTAGACACTCATGGATTTCGTTCTTCTTCTATATATAGATTGGTTAGTTCTTACTCTTCGAGATTTCAAATCGAAACCTAAACTAATATGAATCAACAATTTCTTACTAGGATGAGTCAACCGGCTCGAGCCAAGTTAATCTGATATCACATTTGTTATATCTAATTGAAGTTCTGCCACACTACCCTTGTGACAATGTACTAAAAGATATTATATTCATTAATTCTATCTATTCTAGAGTTTATTTATGAAAAAAAAAAAGTTATATTTATCTATGTGCGCTATAATCGTGAGTACAAGGTAAGCTCTCAAATAGGCAACACCATGCTGTTGTTTAATTTCTAATCAAATACCTTTTTTTTATTATAATATAAAAAATTCAAACTATGTCTACTATGGTGTATTTTCCCTACATTTTTTTTTTTTACATTAAAAATTCCAAACTTATACCTCAATGATACATTAACCCACCATCAAGATTTCTTTAGATCATTTTTCAGTAAAAAATACGTCGTTTTCATTTTACTTAAGCCATGTGGCACTTTGTCAACAATATTTGCCTTTCGTTGTTCATGTAGGTAAATTCTTATCAGTACTCATTGCCAAAACCCTCATGAAGGGTAAATGTGTTACACATATACAAGTTTCACATTTTGGTAATGCGAATTTTATTTTTTTATAATAAATATGTCATAGTGGGCGTAATTTGGGCTTTTTAATGACTTTTTCCCTTGATTTTAACTATTTGCTTTTTCATTTTTTTAAAAATCTTTGCCAAACTTTTATCACACAAAATTCTTTAAAATATTTTTTGAAACATATCAATTTAATACAGGATGTATGTAATTTTTCATAATATTTTCAAAATTGGACAACTTTTTTAAGTTTACTTAGAAAGAAAATAAGTGAAGTTTTGTTCTATTTTTAGAAATCAAAACCCAAGGGCCCTATTGAGAAAACTTGTAGATGCTTGTGGTGGTCAGGACGGGAGCCCTAATTAATAAATTAATGAGTTAGTACACACACATTTACCAATGGGGAGGTAGGGATATTCAAAGGGTCTATAAAGAAATTTAAGGATATCATAGAGAGAATTTTCTAAGGTTATCATTAATTCTTGTTGTTCAACTGACGAAATTTGTTAAAAAATGAAGGAATTGTGTTTAAGGATCGAGAGATGTAGAGCATTATTTTGTTTTGGAGTTGTCGTATTATAAAGTTTGTCAAGGGTCTCTTTCTTCGTAAAAGATGAAGGATCCAGGTAAGACCAGACTTTTGTTTTCCACGAAGGGAGAGAGAGAAAAATCCTTCAACTCTGGAATCCTGAGAATCCTTTCAGAGAATTTTTAAAAGAGCAGCTCTTTTTGAACAAGAGTACTCCAGTCTCTGGCTCACAATGGCTTGTTCTTTTCGATAAGTAGCGACAAAAGGTTCAAGAAAAATAAAATATGTTGGGTAAATCACACATTTGGAAAGTGTAACCATGCACCGCACTACACAAGACTTCATCACACGCAGAATTATCATTGAAATTTCTCATGCAAGTGTCTAGCTAAGTAGCACCGACACCGACACGTGACACGACACGACACGACATCTCGACACATCGTTTTTCAAAAACAGAAAATTTTGACACATCGACACGTTGTATATTAAATATATATTTTTATATATACATAATAAATTATCATTTTTATGATTATTTCAATCAAATTCATAAATAAATAAATAAGTAAAAAACCTATAATGAATATACACTAAAAACACTAATCCGCCATTTATTAATATCATTCATTATTTCAATTTGATAAATTCAACTCTATTTCAATAATTCATAAAACTTGGAGAAAAAACAATCGATCCATATTCTGGACTTGCATGTTAGATATGTTGGAAGAGGAGAAAAAAAATGTAAGGGGTGAATTGTGTATTACATGAAGTGGGATTAAGAAGAAAAGAGAAAACTAGGTTTTTCTTCTTTTCTATTTATTATTTTTATTATTGTATTTTATTTTTCAATATTTTGACCTCTCCTTTATTAAATTTTTAAAATTGACCTCGATATCGGAATTATGCGTCGGAAACTCATATGTCAGAATTTCGACTTGAGTGTCGAAAAAGTTGACCATGTGTCGGATTTTCCGACACGTGTTGATCGAGTGTCGGAGAGTGTCGAAGAGTGTCGAAGTGTCCGACACGACACGAAAACTCCTGGAGAGTGTCAGTGCTTCATAGGTGTCTAGGACCAGGTGATGTTAATTCTGTAGCTTGAACTAAGCTGATAACTATAGTTACTTGACCCGAGAGAAAAACGAAAAAGAAAAAATCCCTCTTACTTCTCTTTATATACCCCTGAACCCATCGGATCAATTCATCGAGGAAAAAAAAATGGAGACAGTCGAAGGAAGAACCATGGTCATCCAGGAGTTTCTTTTAAAAGTTTTGGTGCTTGGGATCATCATATTGGGTCCATACCACAGTCACGCAGCAGAAGCTGATTATCCAATCACGAAGCCCGGATGCCAAAGTTCCTGCGGAAACCTCTCGATTCCATATCCCTTTGGATCGAGCGACAGCAGTTCTGATTGCCACTTCAATTTCTCATCCTTTATTGTCTATTGTGACCACACTACCGACCCTCCTACACCTTACATTGGGAACAAAAGCACTAACTTGCAAATAAGTGACATTTCCGTCACGGATCACGAGATGCGGATATCACTTTGGGTCGGTTGGGCCTGTTACAACTCTTCCGGATATGATGGGTCTTCGAGCTATGATCCGTGGCTCACCCTAGCTAAATTCCCCATATCCAGCACCAAGAACAAGTTCACCGCGGTCGGTTGCGACACGTTGGCCTACTTCCAAGGCGGTGAGAAATTCGCTTTTGGGTGTGTGTCTTTGTGCAGCAACATTACGTACGTGAGTAACGGGTCATGTTCCGGTATTGGATGTTGCGAGACGAGCATCCCTACAGACTCCTTAGACTACCAAATCTCCTTTCAGAGCTTTTACAATCATACCTACGTCCTGGATTTCAATCCTTGTAGCTATGCCTTCGTTGCCGAAATTGGATCCTACAACTTCTCAGTTGACGACCTTAAGCAGCTTAAATCTAACAAGTCCACTCTAGTTCTCGACTGGGCAATAGGGAATCAAACTTGCGAAGACGCCAGGAAGAACCCCGCAAGCTACATGTGCACCAACAACACCAAATGCACCAACGCGGAAAACGGCTCCAGGTACAAGTGCACCTGTTCAGAAGGTTACCAAGGCAATCCTTACCTAGAGAATGGTTGTCATGGTACGTTTATAACATCAACATTATTTGACTTGTCCTTCATATTATTATGATCCAATGAGATTAGATACATTTGATATGTGTGTGTGTTACTTATGTAGATATTGATGAATGCGCGGATCCAGTGAAGTACCCATGTGAGGGAAAGTGCAATAATACCAAGGGGAATTATACATGTTTATGCCCAAAGGGTTATCATGGTTATGGCAAGAAGGGCAGTGAAAATGGACAAGGATGCATTGCTAATCCATCGTATTTGATGAATATTTTGGTTGGTAAGTTCTTTGATCTTACTTGGAGTGCCTCCCGCTTGAAACATACTATCCTAGCTGATTTCGAGAATAAATAACTAAATTTCATTGTGATTTATGAGAAAAATTAACTATTCACATCTTCGCCCAATTTTTCTTCTATTATTTCCCTCACTTGGAAAAATTCAAAATGAAACTTTTCTATATCAATTTCACTGAAGTTTCTATGCAGAAGACAAATGAAATTATCTAACGCATTACGTACATCACACGTTACTAATTACATCACAATTGAGCTTTCTTAAAATTCAGAAGTATATTAATTTCACTCGTGTCAATGTCTGTACTCTAGCATTTTTTATTTTCATTTTTTGACTTGGTGACTTGAGTTTTGGCTATATGCGAGTCCATTTTCCGTCGATTGCGATCACCTTGCGAATATTAATATCTCTGCTGCACGACTTGTAAACGCATCATCTTCGGTGCTATTAATCCTATATTATAGCGCGGACACGCAAGGTCGGCCCATTGGATTTGTCAAAATGATGACTCGGATAATCTCACAAGTCACGAAATTGCCATTTGTGTAGATAGGTATAGAAGACTTGGAACATGTCAATGATTTGGTCAGCGGCCTTCTTGCATCATAATCTGAATTATATTGTCGAGAATGGTAAAACAAAGCTCGAACTAGATAGAGAACTATGTGTCATCAGTGATCACCAAAAAATGATCTTAACATAATACACTTACCTTTTAGGAATAATCACACACTAAATCATAATCTCAAATTCTCTCTTATCTCTCCCACTCTGCCCACAAGCACCATCAATTACCACCTCTGTTGCTCGTAGCCATCACCTCTGGCGAAGTCGGAACTGGGCGCGGCCGAGACAACCAGCACTACCACCACAAGTCTCCCTCTGTGGGCGTAAGGGCGGGCCCATGTGGGGGGCATTTGTGTGAAAAATACACAGTTATCTCCAAATCTAGGATGCCGTTAGCCTTAAATATTTACACAATTCTCGCACACAGTTATTAGCTTATTACTACCTGTGACACATTCTTTAATTCCTTTCCTCTTTATGCCGTTTCTATCTTCTTACAGTCATGAATTGTGCTTATTGAATTTATGAAACTTACTATTCTTGAGGGGCCGGATACAATGGCCACTTGAGGCATGCGGTGGGTACGCAACATCCTTACTAAATTTAAGCTAGGGCCGGAGGATGTAAATCTCACCCTCACCTCGCCCCATCTCTTTGCCATCCCCAACTATTTGCTTAAACTGCCTCCTTTCCCGAGCCTCCTTTCCCAAATGCAGTTAAATGGCAAAATGAAGAAAATGATTGATTAGATTCTGGACTTACATGCTCTTTTAATCTAATTAGGGTGGACAGTGTTCTCATTTTAAGAGGTAAAATAAGTGTAAACATACCCACGAATTTAAATAATCCTAATCCTTTCTTAATTCCTAAAAGTCAAACTTCTTCCTTTCTCTCTAATGTTTTGATTAGCATCTAAGGACTGATAGTAATGATTGAATGATTGTTTCGTCTTTCTCGAATGTGTGGTACACAACCTAGGTAACTTTTTCATTTTTTGCACATGCCATTTAGATAGAAAGTCAATTACTAGCAATATGACAAAATTTATCCGAGGTGATGACACGAGTCAAAGAGGAAGTTACACGCAGCCTCTGTACCATATAGTAAGCCATTTGAGAAGATGTCTTCAAAGTTACTAGTCCTTGCCATTTTCATGTCATCAAAAGGGATATAGCTAGAAATTGAGGTAGGACTTGTATTGAGTTATTTAAACTCATGCATAGTTTGACCGAAAAGTCTCTATATATGCATGCTTTGAGACATGGATTTGGTTGCATAAGACCTAGAAAATTGTAAGCAAGTATACTGTAGTACCCTGGGCAAAGAAAATAAGCATTCTTGTGGTTAGTTCGAGTTTATACTTTATATCTTTTTTCTTGTCGATTAAACCCGTTAATTGACGACAATTTTAATATGCATTGGCCCTCGTGCTATTCTTTTTTCCGTAGATTAGCTTAACCAAATCCGTTGTTCTAATTCATACTCAAATTGTCCCAAAACTACTGAGTTTTAAAGGAAACCTCGCCGTATAATTCTAGAGAAAGTTTCAAAGCGTGGCTGCTTTTACAAGTTACAATGACTCAATGTGCTGTTAATTGTGTGATTAATCAGTCTAAAAAAAAATGGTGTTATACACAGGTGTTGCTGCGGGCATAATAGTGCTGCTATTTGGTATAGGCTTTCTGTATTTCGGATACAAGAAAAGGAAGTTCATTAGGCTCAAAGAACAATACTACAAGCAAAATGGTGGCTTGCTTTTGGAGAAACAATTACAAGAACATGACATAACCACAAAAAATGCAAAAATCTTCAGCGTTGAAGAGCTAGAGAAAGCTACCAACAATTATGATGAGAGTAAAATAGTTGGCCGAGGAGGATACGGTACCGTTTACAAAGGGTTGTTGCCAAAGAATGTGGTAGTTGCGATTAAGAAGTCCAAGCTTGTGGATCAGAGCCAAATCAAACAATTCATTAATGAAATCATCGTGCTTTCTCAGATTAATCACCGTAATGTGGTCAAGCTTTTGGGATGTTGTTTGGAAACAAAGGTGCCTTTATTGGTGTATGACTTCATCAACAATGGAACCCTCTTTGACCACATCCACAATCCAAACAAATCATCAAAGTTGTCTTGGGAGATTCGATTGAGAATTGCTTCAGAAACTGCTGGAGTCCTCTCGTACTTGCACTCCACAGCTTCCACTCCCATTATTCATCGAGATGTCAAATCGGCAAACATCCTTTTGGATGATAGTTACACCGCGAAAGTCTCCGACTTTGGAGCTTCAAGATTAGTCCCACTTGATCAAATGCAATTGTCGACTATGGTTCAGGGAACATTGGGATACTTAGACCCTGAATACTTGCTCACAAGCCAATTGACAGAGAAGAGTGATGTTTACAGTTTTGGGGTAGTGCTAGTTGAGCTATTGACGGGGAAGAAGGCGCTTTCTTCTGACCAATCCGAAGAAGAGAGGAGCTTGGCAATGTACTTTCTTTCATCATTGAAGAAGGGCAAATTGTTTCACATTGTTGAGGAAATTATTGCAAACGGAGAAAATAATGAGCAGGTGACAGAAGTTGCCAATCTTGCAAAGAGATGCTTGAGAATAAAAAGCGAGGAGAGGCCAACCATGAAGGAAGTAGCAATGGAACTGGAAGGACTTAAAGCAATGGCTAACCATCCATGGGTCAATGGTATCAATGTGAATCCAGAGGAGACAGTTTGTTTATTGGGAAGAGAAGACCAATGTGTACATGAATAGTATTGCCAGCACAAGCACTGGGTACACGGATAGGATGGAAAGCCATGTCATGCCACTAGTTAATAGTGGGAGATGACCATAATAAGGTTATCTATATATGTTTGGGTATGTTGTGAGGGATTTTATGGTTGCAATAGGTCTCCATTGACTGCGCTAGTGATTGGGTTCTTTCACGTTAAAACTAGTTCACCGAATGGTTTCCATGCATGGAAGAAAACTCTTGAAAACTCTAGCCTTATAATAAAGTCAGTGTAATGATTCAGTAAGTGTTTCTGTGAATACAGGATAAGTTAGCTTTAGAAAGCCTTGGATTCCACTCGGTGAAAGGATGTAATATAGTTTCCTCCTTCTACCTTTTCATGGTGGTTGCTTGTGAGATTTGGGAGCTCTATTGTCTTTGAGTGTACCGAAGTTAATATAATATGGAAGTGCAGATTTCTGTTTGCTCGATGGTGTAGTTTGTCCACCCTGGATGAATCGTTTTTTCCCGGGCAATTACATGGTCTTGCCTGACATTCATACAATGAAACGTTCGTGCATCGATTATTCATATGAGAAATGTTCAATTCCATACACCATCATCCGAATTGAATTTCACATTTGACTTTTGCTCGTGTATTACTCGTCCATACATCGAATGGGGGTACGGTCATATTTGCCTTATTGAGATGCAATTATGAACATCATTCATATCCATTTGTAGTCAAGTTTTTACAAAGTTAATGTTCATATTAATAATCAACCAATCAAACACATTTTTTTTCGATTAGTGAGGAGGAAAATAAAGTCCAATAGAAGTTCGTATTTCACAGGTGCTGGACTCACTTATCTAAGGCGCATCTTTTCACAGGAAAAAAAGAAACCGAAAATTTGTGCTGAGATCCTCCTTATTCTTTGTAATTAAGGTGGCGTAGCATATATGTGGATATAATAGTTATAATCGTGCTAGAGCAAGTGCAACTGATTGGGTTGATCAACTGGCTACTCTACTCACCAGGCCTGGCCCGGGCATCCCTCACCTGATGCCAGTGAGTCAGTGACCTCTGCTGGCCATCAGCGAGGCCTCACGGTGGCTGGTGGAGGGAAAAGGGGAAAAAAAAAGAAGAAAAAGGGAAGAAAAGAAAAAGAAAAAAATTTGAAAAAAAAAAAAAAACCACTAAATTATTATCAAAAATTGTCACTATTGGATGTACCACGTAAGAAGGTTGGTGTCCATGTCAGCAATTTTCGGCCAAAATTAATAGAAGGGACTTAATTGGAAAAATTGAAAAGTTTAAGATTGAATTTAAAAAAGTGCAATAAGTTTAAAACTTTTTAAACAATTTTTCCTTGATACTTGTGCTTAGAAAGATGTTTGAATTCACCATCTTTCAATCGAAATTACCGACATATGCTATATCGACATACTAAATTACAGAATCTTGATGGAAGAGGGAAGTGGAAATCTACCACGAAGATGAGTTTAGTAGACGTGTTTTTTTGGATTTGGTTTGGTTACACTTGTCGTAATTGTGAGCAGAGGTTAAATTGTATGCTCATTTGTGGCATAGCCTTGAGAATTTGCCTGTTATAGTTGATTCCCCTGATGTTGGGTTAATGAGATCCGCACCACTTGATTTGCATTTAGCCCGGAATGCTGATCGCGAAAAGCATGTTTCCAGGATTCTTTGTTTATGTAGATGTAGATGTTAAGAACTTGTTGAAGAGGACAAGCTACGAGTGTAGACTGCACATTCATTTCTAAGTTGCAAATGCATGAAGTGGTGAATAATAAGAAAGAGATCAACAATATCTGGTGAGTACTGCTGCGCTGTTAAAGGTGAGGGGTAAGCCACGAGTTCCAGGTTGTGTGCATACTTTGGGAATGAGAGATGTTGCTGAATTTTAAAATTTTCAATTTACTACTATCTGAACGGTTCTCATTGAATCTTTTTTTTTGTCGGTATTTGGCTGTTAATTATGACTGTTTCACCCATAAAAAGAGATTATCATTATTTTGGATACTGGAGGTGGAAATGCTTTGAATGTTCGGAGGACTGCGAAAGACTTGATAGCAGCAGGAGCTGCCGCTGTTTTCTAGGGGGACTAGTTTCAGCCGATAGAGGTATAATGCTGCTCCTTCTACGAAGCTCTCAGCCTTTTGTTTTAATTACTCACTACATGAGCGCTGAAGTTCTATTATGAACTACCTAGTCCCAAATTGTAAATTAGTCAAGTTTGAGCCTATGTTTCAGTTTCAGATATGTTGAATTTTAATCAGTCGGACATTCTGTGAAAGAAGTTATTACAAGTATACACCTTGTTAGCAAATTCTGGGTCAACTGTCATTCTTTGAGTTAGTTGTTCCTGAATTCTGTCTGACAACTGTGCATCTACTGATTTCAAATTACTTCCTCTTCAGGATCAAGCATGGCCAAAGAAGTGTGGCTGATAAGTATAATTATCATTGTCATTTCAGGGCATATGCGTGGTAAGCAGGTATACAAGCCTGCCCTTGGTGAATTTGAGCTGTGATTTTCTCTTTCAAAACTCAGGAGCATAGAAATACATAAAACTGCGATTCCTCTCAAACTGCCTCATTTATTTGTCATACCAGGTGATGAGCATGCTGATAAAATAGCATCTGCAGGGGATGCTATTGGGAATTCAAACTTCTTCCTCATGGCTAGGACCAATGCACATGCAACATCAGCCAAAAACTGCTCTGTCTGATGCCATTGTAAGGGTTAATCTTTACATGGAGGTACTAGTAGACTGATCCTCTGCTTCTTGTCATGATCTACTGTGGAGTGAGGCTTCTGTTCGTTGTGAAGCAGAAATTCTGGTCTAAGAGGGCATTGCAGGGTCATCCCGTGCTGAGACACAGGTTTACAGTGAAAATGCGGACCTCTTTCCTGACATTATTACAGTATTCAAGTGATGACTAGATGTTCAACCCAAAGTTAATAACAAGAAATAGATATTTTGGCATCTTAGTATTGGTAGATCTCCACTTTTTAATCCTATACCTTCATTTCTCCAGAAACTCATGCAACTTCTGCCATAATTCAAGTGTAGATTATATCATATGACTTCTTAGTTTGTGTTCCATTTGCCTCTCCTTTAACCCTTGCACTCTTGACGCTCATTATCACCCATTATCTCCCGTACTGCTCTCTGCATCATAAGGAATTCAGCAATTACGCTTACTGACGAAACCATCCCAGGTAAGTTATACATTTTTAGACTGGTCGTGAACGTGGCTTGTGAAGTCAAAATTAGAGCCTTTTCGGTTGGAACTGAGGTGATTGAGCTCGATTTTTTACTTCAGGCAGGGATACAATTGCTCTTCACGAATCCGCTCGTGAAGGCATTTGCTGTCTAATGCTCTGTCTGAAGAAGGAAAAAGGAAAGTAAATATCAGCAACATATCCTGACCTTTCAAATGTTTGCATGATGATTTCTGTCAAAATTTCATTTTACTATGTGAATCCGCTCTTCATTTCTTAGCATGCGCTGGATGGTCGAGCTGTTTGGACAATGTTTATTGGTGTTTCAAGACACTACAAAATGGAGCATAGTGTTTCCTCCGAAAGCATTGATAGAATTTCGTTTGAAATGAATAATCGAAATCATTTTTTTGGGTTTCTTAACTCCTGTTGTTTATTGTAATAAAAGTCGCGGGCAGGAGCTGATGGATGCTTTGTGGAGGCACCAAGGGATGACGATGAGCTCAAGGAGATAGGACAGGACGGTGTACGAGAGGCTACAGGGTATGCAATATGATTGAAGGTGGAGTCACACCATTGACCGCTGCCGAGGAGCTGAAAGAGATGGGCTTTCATTTGATCGTGCACCCCGTGCACGGTGCTCTATGCTTGAGCGCGCGCCATTGTCGATGTCCTCAAGTCCTTGAAAGAGAAGGGAACTACAAGAGAGGATCTCGACAAGATGCCTATGTCTGAGGAATTTAACCAGTTGGTCGGAGCTTGGAGTCCTGGTTCAAGCTCTATGAATGCTTTTGCTAAGTAATTACATATCAATTTTTATTTTATTTTTAAGTTCTGTCTCTCTAATGGCCGACGATTCCAGCAACAGAAGATTATTATGCTGCCCTGAAAAATTATCTGAACTTGGCAATTCTTCAGTCAAAGAAACTTGGCAATTCAAGAAAGCATCATGCCTGACTACGGCCACAGTAGACGCGTTAAGAAGCATAGCATAAACACGCTTATCTGAACTTTCGTCTCTTGCACCGCCAGGAGTTAAACACGCTTATTTGGCTTTTCAAAAGGAAGAGTGAAAAGCCAGAATGGGATTAGGAAAGCACAGCCTCTTTGCAACTGCTACGAACTATCGTCTCTGCACCAGGCATGACCACAGGCCGAAGCAAATACCTTAAATAGCAGAGCATAAACATGGCAAGGTACAGAATCGTTTCCATCGGAGAGAGTTATCAAGTACTAAGAACTCATCAAAGATTCCTTCACTGGTGCTCGATACGGGTGTATTTGACTCGGCGTTCCATATTAACGCTTCGCGATTGGAAGACTGAGGAGCTAAAGAGGGCAAGCTGGATTTTTTGTTGGGTATATTTTTTTTTTTTTGGTCTAAAATAAGATGATTCTTCATTTAACTCGGAAATTTCAGGGTACTTACATCAAGAACATCTGCGCAAATTAGATCAAACAAGGCTGTAGGGGGGTGAATTTCCCAATTACTAGGAAGGAAGTTCTCACGTTGGGCTTTAGCTATCCAGTCCGCGGGCTTATTGGCCTCTCTGCTGCAATGGGCCAAGGAAAGGCCCTGAAACTCTTTTAATTTTGCTCTGATCCGGTCCACCAGCGGCAACACCTTCCAGTTCACTTCCTCTTCGCACTGAACACCCCGCACGATCTTGAGACAATCTGAGTGTACTTCCCATTTTCTATTCGTGCGGCTTGAGAGAAAATTAAGGGTTTCCAAGAGGGAGATAGCTTCTGCGTGTTCCGCCGAGATCGCCTCCACCGATTTTGCAAAACCATCGATTATGTTTCCCCGTGAGTCCCTACAGATGCAGGAGATGGCTGCGTTGGATTCCATCTTTCCTCTGTTCTCGGCCAAATTAGTTGACTCGGCTTCTCGCTGGACAAAGGAGGCATCAATATTTGCTCGAAATGAGCCGGAGGGTGGGGGTTGCCATCTGTGCGTGTGAGTCTCTCTCTTTTTCTTCTTTTCTGTGCTTTTATTCCAGGTTTCGAAGTTTGTTTGAAGTGCTGCTGCTCTAAACAGAGTCTGTTTTGGGTGCAGGGGTTTTTCCTCGAAGATGTGCTGGTTGCGATCTTGCCATATACACCACAAGGTTGTTGCGATCTGGTTGAATTTGGTTGCGCGGTGAGGGTTTTCTTTCTGTTTTTGCAACCAATCATCCAACCTTGTTAAGCCGACCCTCCTGATTTTGATTTGCAGCAAGCTGTCCTGCCAGATGGGAGTCGTCCATGGGCATAGCAGTAGTGTATGTTCGATGGTCTCGACTTCTTTTTTGCATATGGGGCAAAGTGGTTCAGGTAAAACTCTTCGCCGATATAAATTTTCCACTGTGGGTAATGCATTTTGGCATGCGTTCCAGAGAAATAGCTGTACCTTAGGAATGATTTCTGAACGCCATATATGCTTCCACAAATTCGATGGGGTATGGTGAGAGGAAGTAGCTTGGTTGTGTTGTGGGCTTGCTGCGCTATCTCTTGTGGTGTAGTAGCCGCTTTTTACTGTATATGACCCTGATTGCTCTTGCGTCCATACTAATTTGTCTTCTGTCGTGGGTAATCCAGTAGGAGTAGCTAGGATTTCTGTTGCCCTTTTTTCATCAAACATCTTTCGGATCATTTGTTCATTCCATGTGTCAGTCATCGGCTCTATTAGTTCACTCACCTTCTCCGGCTCGTCTCTTGCAGCCGGGCCTCCAATTATTCCACTTCTCAGCCATCTGTCTTCCCTCACCAAGATTTTTTTTTCCATTACCAACAGACCACTTAACATTAGGAGATATTGAGTCCCTTCCCACAAGAATGCTGCGCCATCCCCATGAAGGTCTTGATCCATTTCCAGCCTTCCAGAAATCGCACTTTGGGAAATACAAGCCCTTCATGAGTCTTCTCAATAGAGAGTTAGGTTGTTGTGAAACCCTCCATGCTTGCTTTCCTAGCATTGCCACATTAAATGCTATAAAATCTTTAAAACCAAGACCCCCTTCCTCCTTCCTAAGCTTCAAAGTCTCCCATTGCTTCCAGTGAATCCCAGCAGAGTTTTTCCCATTTTTCCACCAAAAATTAGCAATTTTCCGTTCTATTGCTTTACATATAGACACCGGAATCTTGAAAATAGACATTGCGTATTGTGGAATGGCCTGTACGACCAATTTAATTAAAGTTTACTTGCCTGCTTTAGTCAGCAAATTTTCCTTCCAGCTTTCTAATTTCTTGTTCACTCGAGCCAAAATCCAGGCGAAAACATCTTTCTTCGATCCGCCCCAATCCGAGGGGATGCCTAGGTACTTCCCTGTTTTTCTATTTCGGGAACCCTCAACTCTGCCGACATATTGACTCTTAGCATCCTCGGACAACTCTTGCTAAAGAAAATTCCTGATTTGTTGAGATTTATAGCCTAACCTGAAGCAAAGCAATATCGGTGTAGTATTTCCACTAGGTTTTGACATTCTGAGATTGTGCCATTTAGGAAGAATATGGAGTCGTCCGCAAATAGCAAGTGTGATAGAGTAGGACAGCCACTATTAAGTTTAATCCCCTGTATTGTGCCATCTTCCACAGCTTTTTTCATCAAATGTGAGAGTACATTGGCCACTAGGATAAACAAATATGGGGATAAAGGATCACCTTGTCGAAGTCCTCGTGTAGGCTTGAAAAAAGGTTGCGGCTCTCCATTGATGGGTCCCATATTTGATGTAGTAGGCTTTGAGCTGTATTTACTTTTTCTGGGGTAAACTACTTAGAACTCAATTCAAAACTTAATTGAACATAAATAATACTCATCGCCACAGACTATCATCTACCACTCCAGAAGGACAATGCATAGAATCAATAAATATCTAGATATGGACATTTATGGCTCGCATCCATCAAAGTTTCGTAATGTCATAAGCGGTAAGCAAATTCAATCGAATCTCAACAACTAGATATGTATTAATGTGGGGTAAGGAACAATCAAAAGAAAAAAATCTCAACCCACCAAAGTGCTATAAATTTATAGGGGCTCCATTTTAGCTGTTCGTGCAATCGTTACAAACTTTCGTAAAGACCTAGATATGGACATTTATGGCTGGCATGCTCTACGCCGCATTATTGATTTCAACCCACCAAAGTGCTATAAATTTATAGGGGCTCCATTTTAGCTGTTCCTGCAATCGAGAACTCTTTTGGGTGAGATCAGTCTTCAAGCGATTATCCGCAGAACTAGCTGAATTCCCCATGTCTGGCACAAAGAACATGTTCACCGCAGTCGATTGCCACACTTTGGCTATATGCCGAGACTGCCGCGGTGAACTTGTTCTCGGCAAATAGCCAACGGTTGGTCGCAGCAATCGCAACCGGCTACAGCGAACTTGTTCTTCATGTTAAATATGGGGAATTCAGCTAATCTGAGCCACGGACAGTCAGCTTGAAGACTCATCACACCTGGAAGAGTCTTTTACCGACGAAACACCGACGGCTGACCCTTGACAAAAATGTTTGGTTATCACAATCGGTTATTTCGTCTCAGTGTCTCGCCTTAGATTTCGATTTCTTCAGATCGACGCCGACCCCACCGTCCTCGACTCTTGAAGCTCAGACTCGTCCTTGAAATCCCAGTCAACCTCGATCATCTTTTCCACGAGACCTTCTGGTCGGGGATGGAAATCTTCAGAGACAATAGAAATCCTCGATTCGCGAAACGGTCGATGAAACCAGCAGGCACCTCGTAAACGGTACAAAAGACCAGCTGGCTAACGATCAAAAAGCTGGAGCTTGCTTCGATCTGGTGATCGGAGGGAATGAGTTTCGGATAGTTTGCGGAGAATTGCATTCGGGGTTTATGTAAATGAACTTTTTTTATTTTTTTGTTCGAATATTTAATGAAGTTCGTTTGGTGGGATGCGTAATTTATTTGGTTGACAGAGGAGTAGAGAAAGGTCGTTACAAAATTCCAATCTCTGAAATGCTTAAGCTGGCTTCCACTACTTCTCGTCACCATCATCCCCTAGGCCCCTAGCTACTACTGTTCAAATCAAGGAGGACTAGAATTGTGTAGTGATGGGTACAGAAAATAGAATTTTAGAGAGAGAGAATAAAATAGGTGTAATGGACTCAGCCGAAAAAGAGCAACGACTCAAATTGATTAGAAGAGAAGAAAAGGGGTGCAAGGGACAATGACAAAATGGGTTTAAGTTGGGCTTGTTTAGTTCATAGTCGGATTAGTAAGTTTTGGATTTAATAAGGCTTAATAAGCTTTGGGCTTGAGGCTTCATGATCTTGGGCTTGAATAGGCTTGATGAGCTTGGATTTTAAATTGGACTTGAGCAAATAAGCTCATTTCATTTATGAGGCCTTTCATGTTTTCTGTGACCTGGACCTGCGAGGTCCAAGCTGGGTCCAAATTCGGACTAAGCCCAAGGGCCTAGCCCGGGTCTTTATTTTCGAAAAATAATAAAAAATTCGGGAGATCGAAGAATTTGAAAGAACTCATGCGATTGAGGACCTTTGGCCCTCAACTCAACATTACCTCTAAACTCCTCTTTTCCCAACACTCATTCGGGAGTGTTGTGACAAGACGCACACATAGAAGTGTGACAGCCCGTGGTCAAAGGATTTTGGGGCAGTGCTATGGTAAAATTCTTTTGCACCACACTCAGGCTGGGAGAGGAATAGATATGGCTAGCCTTTCTTTTCCTCTTGTTCTTTCTTTATTCCTCCTAAAAAATTTCTAGCTTTATTGTTTTTACCAATATTCTTTCCTCATTTAACCGTGAAAACTTCATATAATAAACATAGCTTAATTCTGCACAAACCGTAAGGATGGATCAAATTCTAACTTGAATTTTCAAAGTTGCCCAATATAAAGCACTAGACTTTATAGTTACCTCAAATCTGGCAAGCCGTTAACTCAAATATTTATAAAATTCTAGCTCATTGATATTATTTTTGTCACGACCTTCTCATAGCTGAACCACGAGGGTAAGGCGCTTAGCACATGCTTTCGCACGTTGATATTAATTTTGCACAAATCATAAGGTGGACCAATTTTTTTACTCGAATTTTCAAAGTTGCCCAATATAAAGCACTAGACTTTATAGTTATCTCAAATCTGGCAAGCCGTTAGCTCAAATATTTACAAAATTCTGGCACATTGATATTATTTTGTCATGACCTTCTCATAGCTAAACCACGAGAGTAAGGCTTTTAGCACATACTTTCTCAAAGTCTATCAATCACAACTTAGCACTCAATTCGATGTGTAATTAATCTTACCTTTGGATGCCATTAATCGATTATATGTTAATTAGACACAAGTAAAATATAGAAGTGTATTTTACTTTTGCGAACTAGAGATTTAATGGATTCAAACACTTGATTACACTAAATTAATCTAACACTTTTTGGTACTTTTGTTCATTATTTTGAAAATGTTTTACATGCAATCGTCGTCTATTTGTTATCATTTCACTAACATGTGAGGGTTGATCATGTAGGTATGCAAGCAGGGAATGTAACACTCAATAATCAGTAATACGATTATAGAGAATTTTTAAAGAATCCAGATAGGCTTAGCAAGCAAAGCAAATTGCTATCCATCATCACAAAAATTCTGTAAACTATGATAGAGAAAATATGCAAGCAAAATGCATGGTTATGGACGGACTACGACTAACTAACATTCATCTATACTAATCTTTTTTATTTTATTTATTTAATTAACATGCAAGACTTAAGAAACGAACCCTAACATTCTGTATGACTGATCGATTTTACATGCACTAATTTAATAACTAAATGGCAAGCAAGAATGATACAGCTGTATGATATGCATGATGAGTTTTTAATGACATACTATGGAATTAGTTCTAAATACTATCATGTTAGTATATTAAAATTCTCATAATAGGCGACTTTTATGATGCATTTAAAATCATATATTAAAATAAAACTATTGCATGAAATTAGTCAAACCTTGACTACCTTATCCCCAAGATAGACTTGATGAGTCACGAATGGCAGCAACAGTGGGCTTGGGTTGCAATGGGGGCAAGACAAGCGAGGCCTCGCGAATGGACTGAATTGGAGCGCCGGAAAAACCTGCAGGGAATGATCAAGGCCTGGCGTGGTCGTTAAATGGCTGTGCAAGACCCAAGCATCGGCAACGCCGGCGTGGCTCACGGTGGGGGCTGAGATTCAGCTCAACAAAGGCTCGTACACAGGCACGGATATGGATTGTCGCCGGGAACTTGTAGGCACGGCTATGGACGATGACTTCAAGCAGTGGATACCTGGACAGTGGAGATCTCAGACAGCGGCAGGTTGCTTGCTGGGCGTCGAAATGAAGCACGATGGCGGGAAGACTGATGTTGCTGGAATCAACCGTGGAAGGTGATGCAGGACGCTCGGCTTGATGGAGATTCGATGGTGAGGCTGATGGAGCAAATCTCTATTTTCCTTTCCCATTACCGCAATCATTCACCCGGCTTGCTCCTCTTATTTTTCTTTCTTTAAATTCTCTCACTTGCTGCACTTGAAAACATTCCACAATTCTCTCCTCTTGGCTGACCGTAAATTTGTGGATTGATTGGTCCTCTTGATTTGCTTCCTTGTCACAATCTACTTGCCTCTTTCATAGTCGAGCATATTTTGAAGATATTTGCTAATTCGGGTGCCGGCTGAAAGTATTTCCCTGGCTTCTCAAATTCAAGCACGATGAAGCTAGATTAAATGAAATTTATTGGATGCGGACATGCTCGATGATGTCCAAATGCCTAAAATGCAATGCAAAAAATTAAAATTTCTTGTTTAGGGGTCGATTTTGATCCCAAAATTTTTTATGCAATAAATAACCAAACGTGTAGCCAAACTTTAGATGTCAACAATCTCTTTATTACCTATAACAATTCTTCTACCCCTTTCCTCTTTATGTTTTTCCTATCTTCTTACAATCATTAATTAGGCTTATTGAATTTTAAGACTTGCTATTATTATGTGGTGGGATCAAATGATAGTTAAATCCGCATACTTGCAATTGCAAGGACGGTGATGGGATAAAAAAAACTTGCTCCACATGAGGCATGAGGTGACTGATTAAAATGTGGATTTGCATGTATATTTAGGGTGCATTTATTTTACAAAAAACATAATATTTTTGCAAAATCTTCTGGAAAATCATTTTTCTAAAAAAAATGGTTTGTTTTCCTTTATTTTGTGATATGTGATCGAAAAAGTTTTTTAGTGTTTGGATCTTATTCAGAAAATGATCTCAATCTCATGATTTTATCTTAGGGGGAAAATTCTATTTTTTAAATTTTTTTCTTTTTTTCTTTTCTTTTTCCTTCTTCCTCCCTCCACCGGTCTCCGAGCCTCGGCGAGGGCTGACTTGGCCTGCCTCGGGCAAGGTTCGGCCTTGGGAACTTGAATATATGAAGAGAAAAAAATAGAGAAGAAAACAAGCGAGAATTTTTATGTGGAAAACCCGTCCCAAAATCAAGAAAAGGGAAAAATCACGGTGCTGCACTAGGTAGTGGAAGTATTATCTAGGGTTACAAGTTTTAGCATTATCTTTTACCCTATTTATAGTAGGAGTCTTTTTTTTTTTTTGGTCGGTATTTATAGTAGGAGTCTAGGGTATACATAATTACATGTATGCTATTAGCAACAATAAAATCCCTATTGTCTGCTTTAACATTACAGGATGGGTGACCTATTGGGAATTGCCTGCCTAAAATAAATTGTTTCTGCACTTGAATATTATTTTCCTCTATTAGATTCCATAACTCTATCAATCTCCCACTTGAAAAAAAAGGAGCAATATTTTTTTTATAGTTTTTATCTTTGTAGCCCAAATTGTCCTAGTGCGGCGGCCTCCCTCATCACTTATCATGGAGGCCAACTAAGGTAATACACAGCCTCAATTTCTTAGTGGTAACAACCTTTGTTGACATATCTGCTGGATTTTCTGCACCAACAATCTTTTTCAATGACAAAGTCCATCATCTATCAACTGACGAATTTGATATACTTTAACTCAATGTGTTTTGTCCTTGAATGAAATACTAGATTCTTTGCAAGACAAACAACACTTTGAATGTCGCTGAAAATAACATTGTTATCCTGCTCCTTGCTTATCTCCTTCAAAAAAAATTTCAACCAAATCATCTCCTAACCAATTTCAAATATAGCAACATCCTCTGTCTCGGTGGTTGAATTATATAGAAGCCCGAGAAGGTTTCTGGCACCTTCCATTTTTCAAATATCGTCCGAATGTTATGTTACACAAATAAAGAGGGCAGTTACTCTATTTGGACGTAGCATTTGAACTTTGAGTACATAGAACAAGCAACTAAACAGACAAAAAAAGAAAGAAAAAAGAAAAATAGTACAAGGGCCAATATTGCCATGAAGTCTCATCTTCCGCTTTCAATTTCGAAGGGCACTTGGTTGCTTATGCTATCATCATTTCCTGATGCATTGCTTTTGAGGATGCCATCACATTCGCTTGATCTCTCACCAAGCAAATGCTCAGATTCTTCAAGGTCACAGCTCTGATTCACCCATGGATGCCTGTCCATCACCCTCATCAGTCCCTCCAGTTCCATTGCCGCTTCCTTCATGGTCGGCCGATCTTCCCCTTTCACCCTCAGGCAGCGGCTCGCCAGCATCGCGACTTCCTTAATCTCGTCAGGTTTCCCCTCATTCAGCACCCTCAAGTCAATGATTTCGAACAGCCTCTCGCCCTTTATTGCAGAAGTAAAATACAAGGACAAGTTCCTCTCATTCTCTGCCCGCTCGAAGGACAAGGCCCTCAGTCCAGTCAGCAGCTCAGCCAACACGACCCCGAAGCTATAGACGTCACTCTTCTCAGTCATCTGGCTCGAGTGGAAGTACTCTGGGTCCAAGTACCCGAGGGTGCCTTGAACCAACGTGGTCAGCTGCGTCCGGTCGAGGGGGACTAGCCTGGAGGCTCCGAAATCAGCAACCTTTGCAGTGAAATTTTCATCCAACAATATGTTCGTGCTCTTTATGTCTCTATGCAAAATCTGACAAGATGCTTCGGAGTGCAAGTACGAGAGCGCACCTGCAGTCTCCCCCGCAATGCGCAGACGAGCCCTCCAGGATAATGTGGACTCATGGCCACACTTGTGTATGTGGTCGGCAAGGGTGCCATTGTTCACAAACTCATAGACTAATAAGGGGACCTCTGTCTCGAAGCAACAACCGATTAGCTTAACCACATTGCGGTGATTAACTTGGGAGAGGATGATCAGCTCGTTGATGAATTCTTCGACCTGACTGCGGTCCAAAATCTTGGCCTTCTTGATGGCGACAACCGTATTGTCTTGGTAAGATCCCTCGATATACTGTTCCTTGGCCTCCTTGGCCTAGGATTCGGCTTTCATTGTAGTGGTCCGTGGCCTTCTTGAGCTCTTCGTCGGTGAATATTCTCGCCGATTCAACGGAGCCTTCGTGCTCAGAAAGAAGTCTCTGCAACATAAGGCGGCCCCCATTTTCTAGGAAGAACTTCTCTCTCTCTGTCCACGGATTTTTCTTTCTCTCAGCCCCCAATATAACCAGGAAACGACCAAAAGAACCAGCAGGAAGCTTATGCTCACACCTAGGAAAAGACGTCACATTCGGCGTACAAACAAATCAGTCGTCCATCACCCTATATAAGGTTCACACACCCAAGAAAAGGGGGAAAAAGAATCGAAATATGCCTAACTCTTTCTTTTTCATTGCTCAAACAATCTTGTGTTAATTTGGGGAAAAAAAAAGAATCGAAATATGCTTAACTCTTTCTTTTTCATTGCTCAAACAATCTTGTGTTAATTTACTTCCCTGTCCTATTTTCTTTTCTCCTCCATCAACTTGAAGCTTTTGTATTAAGACAAACCTTGATAATAGCAAAATAAACCTAAATATATAATTATGCTGAGAGTATCTTTTGATAACAGGAATGATATAATGCATCAAGTGGATAAAACGTGCTTGATTCTTTTTCAACAACAAAAGAACAAGTGGTTGATTTTGTTAATATCGAATTGAATAAATTGAGATGACAATACATGTATATAATATCAATTTAATTCATGGACACAACTAATTCAAAGAGAAAGATTTACATCTGAAAAATCTCGATAACTAACAGCAGAAGATGGAACAATGACATAATAACAACATTTAAAGAATGTGAATGAATTACAAGATAAAAGAAGCTTTTATATGATGAAAAGGTTTGAGCAATGTGTACGACTTACTGACCTAGCATGATGTTGTTTGAGCGAAACCTCTTTTCATGGATGATAGGAGTACAACCCTTGCCATCTTTTCTTCCATCTCCTTGGGAACCCTCTGGACATGAACAATTATACGTTCCCGGCAAGTTCGTACATATTCCAACACAGGGTTGTGAAATCACGCATTCATTGATATCTGTAGGAATATATTCCAATTAGAAGAAGCAATCCGACTCCATTTCAATTGGAAGAAACTTGAAAAAGTAAATAGAATTCTATGATTTGGCAACACTTTCAATTTTGAGAGGACATGTCAAGTCAATTTGCATTTCTTGAGATCACGATACCTCACCACACTTTTTAAGTGATGGGTCGTTATCTCAAGAGCTTAACCTTAACCAAGCACTTAATTTTTGTTTAGAATAGAAGATTTAAGAATTATCGAACAAAATTGTGCCATTACCAACTAGAATAACACATCACATAGAAAATAATTCAAAAATAACTGTCTATAAATACAGAAAAATGCTGGATGTATTAACATCGGTACATGAAATTGATTTACAAGCTAATTTGACCGACTCATATTGAGGGTTCAGTATGGATCATTTGTTTATAGACTCAATTGCCGTTGACCACTTTAGTTTGTAAAACAATCGTACGGACTAAATTTAGGAGAGAAGAATGTCTAGAATATGAGGAAGGATTACTGTGAATATCTACAGATTATTGCTAAGGGCTTCATAGGTCATATTAAATTTCAAGCAACGAAAATTCGTGCTACTGAAAGAAAAAAAATGATCATGTTTTACGGCCTAGATTGTTATGATTTTTAAGATTATAAATTTTACGTGATTATTACGAATATCATTTAAAAGATGTACCATTCATGAAGTCAAAATTTGGTCCTCTGACTTAAAAGTTTCTAAAATTTCTTTCTCTGGGTTTTGTATGCATTTGGATCCGTTTAACATGCTCGCCCTTGTGGAAATAATAATCCACGATTCTATACATGAGCACTCATTCGGATGTGAGGTACATCTAATGAAAAGACTAGAAAGGTACTTTGACAACCATTTTGGAGATAGGGGTTCCCTTGAAAACCCTCCGAGCAGAGGCACTGGTACCCGTTTCCATTCTCAGCATCTGTACAATTGGAGTTCTCTTGGCACATGTAGGTCGTCGTATTCTTCTTTGCACCATCGCATGTTTGATTTGGAATTAACCAATCGACAACTATGGGGACCTTATCAAATGGCGGCTCTTTCAGATTGTCCGTAGAGAGGCTAAAGGAGCCGTCTTCGGCAACGAAAGCGTATCCGCACGGATTGAATTCCCAGATGCCAGAATGATTGTTGTAGCTAGTGACAAAAATGTCGTATTGGTAGGCGTCTCGAGGTATGCTAGTCTCGCAGCAACCAATGCCCGAGCACGACCCATTAATCACGTCCGAGATGCTGTTGCATGAGGATAAGCACCCCGTCACATACGTGCTTCCGCTGAAGGTCGCATACGTGTCGCATCCCACGGCGATAAATTTGTTCTTGGCAGAAGATATGGGGAAATCGGGAAGAATGAGCGAACGATGATTGTTGTCCCAGGATCCGCCATACGAGTCATAACAATCTCTGGCTACAAACACTTTTACAGTAATCTCGTGATTCTCAAAAGATATATTGAGTATTTGGATATTAGAATCTTTACTGTACATATAAGGAGTGGGAGTGTCAGTCGAGTTGTCGCAAAAGATGAGGAAAGGCTTTGACTCTTTGAAGTAGCAGTCGTTGCTGGCGTTGTTCATCCCAAATGGGTACGCGAAGGTGAGGTTGCCACATCTGTTCGCGCATCCGGGCTTTGTTGTTTGGACTACATCCGCCGTAACAACTGAGAATAGAGCCACCAATGAGCACAACAACAGCACAACTCTCAAGGGAAGTCTATGGAGCAGCATGGATCCACCCATATTCTTCCTGAAATGAAGTGATTGTTTGCAACAAGATGATGAGCTTCATAGCCTGATGACAACCTTTATAAGCGATGATGGAGCTTCTAGAAAGCTAAGTAGTATATGCATTATTCATAGTCCCCACTATATTGATAGTCTTCGCGGTGATTACATCATTAGTAATCAATCATACGGTTTTGTCCACCATCCAATCCTAGCATATTCTTTGTCAGTTGTGGGGTCGTGCATGTTGTCAGCTGTTCGATCCAAAACTTGTAATCATCGACCGTAAGATCCCACTGCCAAGTAACTCCATGAAAAATTAACGTAGAAATTTCTATCACTATTGCTCTTAATTTATACTCTCCAAAGAAAAAGCAACTTTATTTGCTCTTTTAGCTTGCATTCAGTCCCATTCCTTGTCCAAAGCATCAGATGCAACTGACATTTACTCTCTACGGCTCTTCACTAAGAAGCCTTGACAAGCCTGTCGTGATTCACGTTGTGGCGTCGCAATCATTCGTAGGAATTTCCAAACTGACTTGCAAATAATAAAAGTCGTGAATAGATAGATATTTTTTTCTTTTCAATCTCAGAATTAGTTTCGATGGGTGGTGCTCATAAACTATTGCATGCACATCTCTAACGTATGAACTCCTTAAATATTTGTACAAATATCAACATCATATTTAAATCTTTATTGCGTAGGGTAATATTTCGATTTACGCTATGTACAATTAAAAAAAAAAGGTACATCCATGATAAGTAATAAAGATTAATTAGATATAGCAAGAAACCGTTGATTCGGGTCAATTTGAATTTGAAAATCAAAACAGCACCAAACAACCCAAATATAGAAGACGAATGAGAACGAAAATTGCAGTGTTTAGATATGATTTGCTAAGTAAAAGGACTTCAAGAGTCCGAAATTGATTTTGAGAATTTTCTTAGATTTGCCTATAACGTTTCAGGTAAATTCTAAGTCAATGCGGTCAATTTTCTTGACAATTTATCAAGTATGAGAATATGTCTCATCAGGGTGCTTTCATTATCCTGCCAAGACTTGAAAAGTCAAGCAAGTATGAAGCGTATGCAGTGGGAGATGACAACCCTAAAATTCGTTTAAAATAGAAAATTACCAAGAAAAAATTCTAAACCTATTATATTTGTACAAATTCAGTCATAAAATCTTCAATTGGGCTAATTAAAACTCAAACATTTTGAAAATTTACCAATTTAATTTTTTTGATCAAATTTGACCGGAAATCGCTATAGTATATAATTTTTATAATTTTTTGGAAAAGGCCAAGTCAAGGCGGCCAGTTTCCTTGGCAATTTCTAATGTGCGACAATATGTCTCGTCCGGAGTTATGGCCCACCAACTTTGGGTGCATCATTGATAGAGAGTATAATGAGACAGGATGCTTATTCCGCCAAGACTTGAAAAGTCAAGCAAGTACTAAGCGTATGCAATGGGAGATCACAACTAGAAGTGATCGGTTCCCAGATGGTTTGGTCCCACCCTGAAATCAAGAATTGGACCAAAAGGATCGATTCCTTGTTTCTAAAATCATGAACCAGACCAGTGCCCTTGAAACCAAACTGACCAATTTGGTTCAATTCCCTGGTGGATTATGGAATCGGTGGCATGTTCAGATTTTTTATTTATTTATTTGTCTTTAATGTTCAAGACAAATTTAAGATGTTCTTGATAACCAAGACGTTTCTACAATCAATGAATTACGTGTAACAATATAGGTTTCACATTTTTTTTTTCCAATTGTGGCAAAATTTGGTTTAAATGAGCAACTACTATTATGTTTTGATTTGTTCTTGTCATCTTACTCACATGCGTGAATGAAATGAGAGTCATGCAACTCGTGCCTGTCTGCGTGCATGAGTGAAGTCTGAAATGTGAGATAGATTAGGATTTTTATACAAATTATGAGGAAATTAAAAAAATTTAAAAAAATTGGTCCAATCCGGGTGGGCGATTCCACACCTGGAACTGAGAACGAAACTGAAATTCAATGGTTTCAATTTTGTAGAATTAAGACCCAGATCAATGCCCCCAGGAACTGCCCAAAACTGGCCTATTTAGTCCCATCCAAGTGGTTCCTTTTTCTTAAATATATTAAATCACAACTCTAAAATGGAAGAATGTCGAAGAAGAAAAATCATTAAAAGCAAACTGCTTTGAGCTGGCGATTGGTGGTGGGGTTTATATTCCTAGGTGTGAAATTTCCATTGCATTCTGGAAAAGAAAAACGCATATTTTCAGAGTGATTAATCAACTAATTACAAAGAGGTAAAAACTAAACATTTTCCATTGTGATGCTATGAAAAAGTAAGATTTTTAGATAAGATTTCATTATATACTTTTACATTAAGACAAGATACGTCGAACGTAGTTTTTTTTTTTTTTTTTTTTACCTTGGTTGTTGGCCTAGGATTTCTAATAAGAAATATGGACTGTGATGATACGTATTTGTCGAGAATTATCATTCCAAGGAATTTACTTTTCCTTCCATCTGTTATCCGTGTTGTAAATATTTTGTTGCATTTCCATAATTTTGAGGAAAACACCATCTTGCTACCATCGTGGTAACCCAAAAAAAAAGAAAAAAAAAAAACGCAATCATTATTGTCAAAAGTCATTTTGAAGAAACTAGGCTAATCGAATAAGTAGCAAAATAGTGTATCATATATGGACCTCGGTGTAAATGTGACTTATAACGGAAAAAATACCAAAAAAAATTCTAAATCTATTGTATCAATATCAATTCAGTTATAAACTTTTTAATTGGATCAATTTAATACTAAAACATTTTCACATTGATATTAATTTAATCAATCCAGCCAATTTAAGCCGGAAATTGCCAACGTGAATGCTAGCCGTCCTACATAGCACGACCGGCGCTAACATGAACATTTTTAATAATATTTTTATATTTTTTTGAATTTTTTGAATTTCTAAAATCTTTTTTTTCTTTTCTTTTTTTCCATCTTTCTTTTTTTTTTTCTTTTTGTCGATGGCCATTGCTAACCACCAACCACAGCCTTGGCCGGCAAGGGCTAGCCTAGCTTGGGTCGCCTTCACCGGCCATAAGTGATGGTCAGCCTCGTGGGGCCGCCTTTGAGCGAGGGCGAGCGCCAACCGTCTCCTTGCCAAATCTAGCGACCGACCATTGCATAGGCAAGGGCGAGGCTGGCCAGGCCTCGCAATCACCCACGTGGGGCTCGCCAAGCCTCACCCTCGCCCAAGCAAGCCTCGGCGAGGCCAACCCTTACTTAGGCGAGGTGTGGCAAGGCCACCCTAGCCTAGGCGATGGTTGGCCTCATCAGATCTGATGAGGAGGCCTTGCCTAGCCATGCCTAGACGATCGACACTCCCCTGTGCCCATGCCCTTGCCCAAAGAAATTACCACTATGCAAGGCACCTATTTAAGCAATAACATACATTCTTCATTCAAATTATCCTATGGGAAATTGAATAGCAGTATTGTGTTGCTAATTGGAGAGCTTACCTTGTACTCTAACGATTATACCACACATAAATAGATAGTGTTTTCTTTTGATAGATTAGTTCTAGAATATATAGAATTAATGAGTGTATTATCTTTTAAGACACTATCATAAGGGCGTCAATTAGTTATAACAAACGTGATTGTCCATCGACAAATTAACCCGGCTCGAACCGGTTGACCTACCCTAGCAAGAAACTATTGAATCAAGTCGGTTTGGGTTTCAATTTGAAATCTGAAAAGAACAAAAACTAACCAACCTATATCTAGCAGAAGAACGAAATTTGTAGTGTCTGAATCTGCACAATAGAAAACATAATCCTCAAACCAAATTACATTTTCCAGTTCAAAGTAAAACCACATATATCATTCGAGATTTGATCACTGCTAAGTAGAACGACTTTGAAAGTCTAAAATTGATTTTCAGAAATTTCTAGTGGTCGATCGAAAGTTTCAGGTAAATGCCAAGTCAATGGGGTCGGTTTCCTCAATAATTTCTTATGAAGCACAATAAGTCGCATCAGAATTTGTTATTGCCCACCAACTTCAACTGCGTCATTGATAGATGCAGGGTGCTTTCATTACATTGCCAAGACTTGAGAAGTCAAGCAAATCAGCGATAAGCGTATGCAGTGGGGGAGAGATCACAACCCCAAAACAAGAGAATGAGAAAGAAGAAAAATCAACAAGAGCAGAATGGTTTCTGCTAGGGATTTTGTGCATGAAATGTGTTTCAAGGTGGATGGATCTTATACTCTGAAAATTTGTATTTTCCTATTTCTAGACTGTATATATGCATTCTAAAAAGGAGTAAGTGGTAGTTTCAAAATAATTAATCAACTAGCTTCAAAGAGGTAAAATATCAACTTTTTTTATTATTGTGTTACAAAATTAAGATGTTGTAATAAGATTCCGTTATATACTTTTTAATTAAGAAAAGATACGTCACATGCAGATATTTTTTACCTTTTTCTCGGCTAGAATTTCCAACTAGTATGAATTGTGAAAGGAAAATTGTCCAAATAGTCTTAAACCTATTGCACTTTTGTTAATTTAGTCCTAAATTTTTCAATTTTGCCAATTAAGTCCTAAACATTTTATCATTTTGCCAATTCAGTCATAAATCTTTTCACTTCTTGCCAATTGAGTTCATTCGGCCAATTTTGGTCGAAAATTACTGACGTGGACGACCGACGTTGATGTGGCACTTTTTAAATAATATTTTAATAATATTTTATTTTTATGATTTTATTTTTTACTTTTTTTGTTTTTTTTTTTTTTTTTTTTTTTTTGGATATGGTCGACAAAAGTTGCTGGCCAACCCTCACCAACCACAAGTGAGGGCCGATGACCCTCGCTAGCCAGGGCAGGCCAACCCTCGCTAGCTATGGTCAAGGGCGTCCCGCCCCTCACGAACTCTAGGCGAGGCTCATAACGCCCTCACCGCAAAGGTGAGGGCGCGCAAGCCCTCGCCCAGAAATGGCAAGGCCCGCGACACCCTCGCCAAATTTGGCCAAGCAAGGACTTGACGACCCTCCCCGGCCCCAGGCAAGGGGGCGACCTCGCTCAAGGCCTTTGCTTGGCACCCTTGACCTTTGCCAACGAGGGCATTGCAACCCTCGCCCAAAGCTCTCAAGGAGCACAATTGAGGGGCACAACGCCCTCGCCCAAAACTGGTGAGGGTCGGCTAGCCCTCGCCTAAGGTTGGCCTGGCTCTCACCTATGGCCAACGCTGGCCAATTCCGAACTCCAAAAAAATAATAATAATAATAAATCACAAAAAATTCAAAATATTATTAAATTATTATTTAAAAAGTGCCACATCAGCATCGGCCATCCACGTTAGTAATCTCCGACCAAAATTAGCCGGATAAACTTAATTGGCAAGAAGTGAAAAGGTTTATAACTGAATAGGCAAAAATTTTCCCGATTGTAGTTGATACACATTTGTGGAAAATTATCATCATCAAGAATTTTATTTTTCCTTTTCCTTTTCCTTTCTCTAGTCAAGTGAATGTAGTTATTAGCTTATTTTAAGCTGTGGAGTTAACATCAGCAGGTCTTGGAGACTTTTGCGAGACGATTCCACTACGCGTTTAAATTTTCCAAATGCACGATTTATTTGACATATATTTCTTCAATCTTCCGTTGCTGCTTGTCCAGAAAAACAAGCCATTGTGGGCCAGAGACCGGTGCACAATTGTCACAGAAGGGCTGCTCTTACTTTCCAAATAATTCGTGGGAAACAAAAAGTCTTGGTCTTCTCCTTTCCCAACTGATTTTTATACTTTGGTACATTGGCGATGTTACTTCTGCGCATGGCAAATTTTGTCTTTTGGGGCATGTTGATTAGTGCAAAAATTGAAAGTTAATAGCGAAAGGAGAAGACCTAACCTCTCTTTTTCACGAAGAAAGAGACTTCTTGTTTAACTTTATATTTGAACAATTCAAAAACTTAATATTGCACCCTAACTCTCAGTCGTCAGGCAGCAATCATCGAGAAAACAAGCTGTGCTCTGAGCCGGAGACTGGGGAACTCTTGTCACAAAATGAGCTGCTCTTACTTTTCAAATTATCTCCGAAAGATTAATTTTAGGAATCTAGAATCTAAGAATTGTCTCTCCCTCCATGGGAATAAGAAAAAGTCAGGTCTTCTCTTTCCCTATCGATTTAAGATACATTGTATATGGGAGACTTTGCTTCTGTGCATGGCAATTTTTTCTTTTGGAGCGTTCATATTAATGCAAAAACTAAAAGTTGATAGGGAAGGGACAAGACCATACGCTTTGTATGTTTGAGCATTTCCAAAACATAATTTGGACCGTAACTGTGTTAGTCATTACACGGCAATGACCGATGGAAGAGCCAACTTGTTGACAAATTTCATCAATTAATAACCTTTGAAATTTCTCTTTATAGTAATAATAATAAATTTTTTTTGGGCGAAACAGGTCGAGAGACAGGCCCTACTAAACCGACCCGAACCTTATCGGTCTGGATTGGGCTAAAACCAGGCTGGTTTCAAAGCCCACTACGATTCTACCCTTTTCTAAGCCAATTGAAAAATAAAATAAAATCCCAAGCAAGCCCACTCTTCCACTAAAGCTACACCAAGCCCAAGCTCAGCTAAATACCAAAACCAGCCCATATTTGCCAAGCTTCAATTTGAGTCCAAAACCCACTAATCCCGTCGCTAGAGTTCAACCCGAAATTTCTATTCCCCTTCCTCATTCATTCTGTCCAACACGCTCTTCTCCACTGTTTCCCTTTCTCACGTTAGGGCCAACCAACCAATGGACGAGGAGTTTGAGAAACCTTAGACTAAGCTTACGACTAGGAAGCTAGGTCACGAACAAAACACTTCACAGTGGGTATAAAAATATTCTTCGCCCAACTTTCATCATCAGCTACCATATCCAAGCATGATCGCCGTCCAGCACCCATCCGAGATTTTACAAAATATGGTCACAACACGATTGAGCCAAACAATGGCATTTTAAGGAACCCAACTGACAAGCTGGTATGGACTCATTGAGGACAAAGAAGAGGGTAGGCAAAAACGTTGAGGGTAGCCACGAATCGTACAAAACTTCAACATATCAGTTCGTCGAACGATCACTATATAAAACAGAACATGCTATGCTTGGACTTACTGTTACGTCAGTCAGAATAAGAGAGAGATGCTCACAACATCGGTTTACACATTTCAGCAAAACAGCCGGCGAGCGCAGATTGAGAGGAAAATATTGACCGCTTTTAGAACCCGAACTCAAGTTTGGACTCAAAAGAAATCATCAGGAGACAACCGAAATCAACAACAACACCCAGCTCAAACCCAGCATGCGTACGGGTTTAAGGAAACCAAGTCTCAGCTTTGCTTCGATCAAAACAGCGAGGAATAACAGGGATTCACGAGAACGACCGTCCAATCGCGGAGTTCCCTACCCGACTTGGAGATGGCGGCAAGCAGGCCAGCTCGTGACAAATTGGGCTATGGTCTGCCGCCTTGGTATCTTTGAGCCGGGATCCTTGGGCAATATAGGTTCAAACCAAGTAAAGAAACTCACAAGCAACGTGGAAAATATTTTTCGAGAAAATATTTTCTTCATTTTTCGACGTTCAGTTCACTTAGATAAATGAAGCAAGAGGAGTTGTCCACAAAAGACTTGTCTTAGTGAGCTTCATATTGTGGAATATTTTGCTTCGGGAAGACTTTGTTGATTGGCTTGACAAAATCGAGCCAATTTTCAATCATAAGAATATTGCGGGAATCGAAAGGTGAAGCTTGTGTCCAAGATGTATAAAATACATGCTTCGATTTGGTGGGAAAATCTAACGTCTGATAGAACTCCCGAATGAAAGCGGTGAATCGTAACATTGGATAAAATGAAGGTGCTAAAAAAGAAGCATTTTCCAGAAACTTATCAGCAAGATACCTTCGATAAATTCCACAATACAAAGCAAGAGGAGTTGTCCGGAAAAGAATACACCCCCAAATTCTAGCATCTCATGCTGCGATGCGATGTGGTGGAGGCAGAGGAGCAAACTATAGCTCCGTATTTTGGCGGTCTTCATTTGAAAATTGCCCATGTTGTCCGATTACAACCTCATCGGACTTCTAATTAGGTCTTCAAATTATCGATGAAGGTGCAAAAGCAGCTCAAGGAGAAAAGAGAGTCTGAGTCAGAAGCCATCAACCAAAGATATAAATATGAGATTGTGTGTGATGTATAACAGTATAACACCTGTCCCTTTGTCGAAGACCGCGTCAAGATTACAGTGTGCCCTCGCAAGACGGAGAGAGTTTCCGAGCCTACTCATGGGAAAGGAACAAATCATCTTTCCAAGTCTAACTTTTCCTAAGCATCGGAGGATGCTTGTAAAGCTTACGCTCTTGTTATAGTGGAAGAAAATGAAGCAAAAGAGGAGATCCCAACCATGTTGCAGCGGTTGCTTGAGGATTTCTGTGAAGTCATGCCAGTGAAATTCCATCCAACCTTCCTCCTATGAGAGAGATTCAACATTATATCGATTTTGTGCTCAGTGCTTCTGCTCTATCGATTGAGCTCTGGGAAGCATGAAGAACTTCAAAAGAAAGTTGATAAACTCTTAGCCAAGGGAGCAATACAAGAAAGCTCGAATCCTTTTGCTGTCCCGGCACTTCTAGTTCCAAAGAAATATGGTTCTTGGCATATGTGCATTGATCGGTGAACAACATAACCATCATGTTTTTCCTTTTCCTTGCCTTGGTATTGCTTGATCAACTTCACGGAGCTTGTGTGTTTTTCCAAGATCAATTTGGGAAGCAGCTATCGTCAAATCCGGATGAAAGTAGGAGATGAAAGGGTGACAGCTTTCAAAACTAAGAATGGTCTTCTTAAATGCATGGTGATGCCCTTGGACGTTTCTAATGCTTCTAGTACCTTTATGCGTCTTATGATCTTTTTAAACCTTTCATTGGCTAGTTTGTCCTGTATACTTTTGATAACATCGTGATCTATAGCATAGCAAGGCACAAGTGGAGCTTTTGGATCATCAAATTCTTCAAGTGCTACGGGAACAACCGTGTATGCCAACCTGAAGAAGTGTCACTTCTTCACAAGTAGCCTGGTTTTCTTAGGCTATATTGTCTCCAAGTATAGTATTAGAGTAGATCTTAGCAAGATGGAGGCAATAGAAAGCTGGCCAATTCCTAACACGTTGAACGAGATAAAAGCTCAAGAATGTTTTTGGCCTTTTTTATTTTTCAAATATCATCCGAATGTTACGTTACACAAATATAAAGGCCAGTTACTCTGCTTGGACGTAGCATCTGAATTTTGAGCACATAGAACAAGCAACTAAACAGACAAAAAAAAAAACACAAGGAAACACAAGAAAAGGAAAAAACGAATAATAGTGCAAGGGCCAACATAGCCATGAAGTCTCATCTTCCACTTTCAATTTCGAAGGGCACTTGGTTACTTATGCTATCATCATTTCCTGACGCATTGCTTTTGAGGATGCCATCACATTTGCTTGATCTCTCACCAAGCAAATGCTCAGCTTCTTCAAGATCACAGCTCTGATTCACCCATGGATGCCTGTCCATCACCCTCATCAGTCCCTCCAATTCCATTGCCACTTCCTTCATGGTCGGCCAATCTTCGCCTTTCACACTCAGGCATCGGTTCGCCAGCATTGCAACTTCCTTAATCTCTTCTCGGTTCCCCTCGTTCAGCACCCTCGAGTCAATGATTTCAAACAGCCTCTCGCCCTTTATTGTAGAAGCAAAATACAAGGACAAGTTCCTCTCATTCTCGGCCCGCTTGAAGGACAAGGCCCTCAGTCCAGTCAGCAACTCAGCCAACACAACCCCGAAGCTATAGACATCACTCTTCTCAGTCAACTGGCTCGAGTGGAAGTACTCGGGGTCCAAGTACCCGAGCGTGCCCTGAACCAGTGTGGTTAGCTGTGTCCGATCAAGGGGGACTAGCCTGGAGGCTCCAAAATCGGCGACCTTTGCAGTGTAGTTTTCGTCCAACAATATATTTGTGCTCTTTATGTCTCTGTGCAAAATCCGAGCAGATGCATCGGAGTGCAAGTACGAGAGCGCGCCTGCAGTCTCCCTCGCAATGCACAGACGAGCCCTCCAGGATAATGTGGACTCGTGGCTGCACTTGTGCATGTGGTCGGCAAGGGTGCCATTGTTCACAAACTGATAGACTAATAACGGGACCTCCGTCTCGAAGCAACAACCGATTAGCTTAACCACATTGCGGTGATTAATTTGGGAGAGGATGATCAGCTCGTTGATGAATTCTTCGACCTGACTTCGGTCCAAAATCTTGGCCTTCTTGATGGCGACAACCGTATTGTCTGGTAAGATCCCTCGATATACTCGTTCCTTGGCCTCCTTGGCCTAGGATTCGGCTTTCATGGTAGTGGTCCGTGGCCTTCTTGAGCTCTTCGTCGGTGAATATTCTCGCCGATTCAACGGAGCCTTTGTGCTCAGAAAGAAGTCTCTGCAACATAAGGCGGCCCCCATTTTCTAGGAAGAACTTCTCTCTCTGTCCGCGGATTTTTCTTTCTCTCAGCCCCCAATATAACTAGGAAACGACCAAAAGAACCAGCAGGAAGCTTATGCTCACACCTAGGAAAAGACGTCACATTCGGCGTACAAACAAATCAGTCGTCAATCACCCTATATAAGGTTCACACACCCAAGAAAAGGGGGAAAAAAGAATCGAAATATGCCCAACTCTTTCTTTTTCATTGCTCAAACAATCTTGTGTTAATTTACTTCCCTGTCCTATTTTCTTTTCTCCTCCATCAACTTGAAGCTTTTGTATTAAGACGAACCTTGATAATAGCAAAGTAAACCTAAATATATAATTATGCTGAGAGTATCTTTTGATAAAAGGAATGATATAATGCATCAAGTGGATAAAACGTGCTTGATTCTTTTTCAACAACAAAAGAACAAGTGGTTGATTTTGTTAATATCGAATTGAATAAATTGAGATGACAATACATGTATATAGTATCAATTTAATTCAAGGACGCAACTAATTCAAAGAGAAAGATTTACATTCAAAAAATCTCGATAACTAACAGCAGAAGATGGAACAATGACATAATAACAACATTTAAAGAATGTGAATGAATTACAAGATAAAAGAAGCTTTTATATGATGAAAAGGTTTGAGCAATGTGTACGACTTACTGACCTAGCACGACGTCGATTGAGCGAAACCTCTTTTCATGGATGATAGGAATACAACCCTTGCCATCTTTTCTTCCATCTCCTTGGGATCCCTCTGGACATGAACAATTATACGTTCCTGGCAAGTTCGTACATAGTTCAACGCAAGGTTGCGAAATCACGCATTCATTGATATCTGTAGGAATATATTCCAATTAGAACAAGCAATCCGACTCCATTTCAATTGGAAGAAACTCGAAAAGGTAGATAGAATTCTATGATTTGGCAACACTTTCATTTTTGAGAGGACATGTCAAGTCAGTTTGCATTTCTTGAGATCACGATACCTCACCACACTTTTTAAGGGATGGGTCGTTATCTCAAGAGCTTAACCATAACCAAGCACTTAATTTTTGTTTAGAATAGAAGATTTAGGAATTATCGAACAAAATTGTGCCATTACCAACTAGAATAACAGATCACATAGAAAATAATTAAAAAATAACAGTCTATAAATACAGAAAAATGCTGGATGTATTAACATCGGTACATGAAATTGATTTACAAGTTAATTTGACCGACTCATATTGAGGGTTCAATATGGATCATTTGCTTATAGGCTCAATTGCCGTCGACCACTTTAGTTTGTAAAACAATCGTATGTACTAAATTTAGGAGAGAAGAATGTCTAGAATATGAGGAAGGATTACTGTGAATATCTACAGATTATTGCTAAGGGCTTCATAGGTCATATTAAATTTCAAGCAACGAAAATTCGTGCTACCGAAAGAAAAAGAATGATCATGTTTTATGGCCTAGATTGTTATGATTTTTTAGACTATAAATTTTACGTGATTATTATGAGAATCATTTAAAAGATGTACCATTCATGAAGTCAAAATTTGGGCCTCTGACTTAAAAGTTTCGAACAATTTCTTTCTCTCGTTTTTTTATGCGATTGGATCCATTAAACATGCTCGCCCGTATTGAAACAATGATCCACGATTCTATACATGAACACTTGTTCGGATGGTCTAATGAAAAGACCAGAGAAGGTACCTTGACAACCATTTTGTAGATAGGGGTTCCCTTGAAAACCCTCCAAGCAGCGGCACTGGTACCCGTTTCCATTCTCAGCATCTGTACAATTGGAGTTCTCCTGGCACATGTAGGCCGTTGTATTCTTCTTTGCATCATCGCATGTTTGATCTGGAATTAACCAATCGACAACTATAGGGACCATATCAAATGGCGGCTCGTGCAGACTGTCCTTAGAGAAGCTAAAGAAGCCGTCTTCCGCGACGAAAGCGTATCCGCATGGATTGAAATCCCAGACGCTGGCATGATTGTTGAAGCTACTGACAGAGATGTTGTATCGGTAGGCGTCTCGAGGTATGCTAGTCTCGCAGCAACCAATGCCTGAGCACGACCCATTAATCACGTCCGAGATGTTGCCGCATGAGGACAAGCACCCCGTCACATACGTGCTTCCTTGTCGGCCGCTGAAGGTCGCGTACGTGTCGCATCCCACGGCGATAAATTTGTTCTTGGCAGAAGATATGGGGAAATCGGGAAGAACGAGCGAAGGTTCATTGTTGTAGGTTCTGCCAGACGAATTATAACAATCTCTGGCTACAAACATTGTTACACTAATCTCGTGATTCTCAAAAGATATATTAAGTATTTGGAGATTAGAATCTTTACCGTACATATAAGGAGTGGGAGTATCAGTCGAGTTGTCACAAAAGATGAGGAAAGACCTTGATTCTTTGAAGTAGCAGTCGTTGCCGGCGTTGTTCATCCCAAATGGGTACGAGAAGGTGAGGTTGCCACATCTGTTCACGCATCCAGGCTTTGTTGTTAGGACTACGTCCGCTGTAACTATTGACGATAGAGCCACCAATGAGCACAGCAACAGCACGACTCTCAAGGGAAGTCTATGGAACAACTTCGGTTCACACATATTCTTCCTGAAATGAGATGATGTTTTGCAACAAGATGATGATGAGCTTCACAGCTTGATGACAACCTTTATAAGTGATGATGGAGCTTTGAAAAAGCCACATAGTATATACATTATTCAGAGTCTCAACTATATGAATCATGCCGCGATTACATCATTAGTAATTAATCATAAGGTTTTCAATGAGTATCTAAACAAGTTGCATACGAACCACAGATCCCCCTACCGCGAGCTCGTGCAAAGGAAAATTGCGGACGGCCTTGTCCGCCAGCAGATCCAAGCATTTTCTTTGTCAGCCATGGGGTCACGCGTGTCGTCAGCCGTTCTCAGCCGTTCGATCCAAAACTCGTGATCATTGACCGTAGGACTTGAGCACAGCAAATTTGCAGCGCTTTAGCCCACGGCAGAGTGGACTCGGCCCGACCTTTTAAAAAAATACGTTCACTAAATCAACTCCGGTACTTCAATATTCTATCATTCTTGTTCTTTAGGACCAGCTAATGGAGAAACTCGCCGGCCAGTGCCGTGTTGACGGAAGGTGATGTTACATTTGGTGACGCAAGGAGGGCCTACGATTGGGCAGTGTAAACAAGAACTGAATGGGTCAAAAGTGGAAGTCGAACGAGTAAAGAGAAGGACAGGACCCAGCGTAGACCAGAGCAGGAGCTGATCGAGTGGGACTTCGAACGAGTTGGTAAGTCAACGGGGGATGGCATAAGCAGAATGATAACTGAAGTCGGGCTGACATATCGACTGAAAGGGACACTAATTCCCGGTGGCTTTATCCACAAGTTCTCATCGTCAGATTTATACAAACGCTAGTTAGCATGCCCCTTACTTTGGCCGGGTTCACTCTAAAAGATCCTTTAAAAATTTGTTTAATTATAATAGGTATCAATTATCTATTATTAGATACTCATCACAAATTAATATTGTTAAAACATTTAGGGACCCATGATAGAGAAGTAATTACTAATAACCGGAGCTAACAATATGTTCGCGCATGTGCTTGCCACTTGATATCTCATGAACTACCGATCTATTATGGTACGACGTTTGACATAATTTTGCCATTTAATCCATAACTAAAATAAATAAAAGAAGGTATGCGAAAAACTAATCTCTTGTTGAGTTATTACTTGAAAAAAAAAAAGGATAAATTCCAGCAAGTATTTCAAAAAGCATATCAGCATTTTATCATTCGTTAAATTAGAACTTTAAAAAAAATTAAAAAAAAAAAAAGACCTATCTGAGAAAGCAATTTATAGTATACTCTTCACATCAGCATTTTATCATTCGGAGCCTGCTACCACAAGCACAAGCACCGCCACAAGACCTCAATTGAGAACAATTCACCAGACAAAAAGGTAAGCACCGTTTCACTTTTAAATACCTATGACATGAGTCAGTGGGGCAAAAAGGAGAGCAGCCCAACACCAGAAAAATGTTGGATTTGCACAGACTGGAAGGATCCAAAGTGAGCAACTCTTTAAGTTTCATTCCAATTGACCACCTCACAACAACAAAAATGGCACCACTGCAACATGACTTGCCCTCACTAATCAAAGAGAGTAACAAAGAAAGCACGCATAACATGGACACTGTTACATATTATTGAGAGACTTGGTCCATGATATTGTAAGTACCATGCGTAAAGTAGAACTTCCACGCTACAAGAATTCTGTATCAAGGGGGTGAGCAACAAAGCAGTGTCTCCACCAAGATCAGAAAGGTAAATTCACATTTTGATGTCTCAAGGGGATGGGGGGCCAAAAGAAAAAATAAAAATAAAAAAGAAGCTTACTCTTCTTGATGTTGAAGAAAAAAATGCAGCTGGACAGTTATTCTGTTACAACATATCTCAGAGAGAAATCAGCTTTTTGATGCTATCATAGTACAACTAAATGCACAACAGGGTATGAGCTGCAGAAACTACAACAGCTGTCGCTAGAACAAAAACAACAAAAGGGTTAGCAATTTCCTCATCACCTTCATATTCCGTTGTTGTTGAATCGAAGCTACTGTCAAATATTGCACAGCTTTCACAATGATATGCCACCCGATGTTGTGCAACCAGAAGTCAGCAAGACCCCACAAAAACTCCTCGGAAAATCACTGATCATCCTAAAAGCACATTTTCAGAAAATTGGTTGCTAGAGTTACAAAAATGATGACTAAATGATACTGTTCCTCCCAAGAAAAAATCAGCCATATCAAGTTCTCAGCCATTCATCTCTACACCAGCCAATTTCTCCTCGTCATTGAGAGTATTGGCCGCAATTAAAAGCATGTCCATTCCACCTCTACCTTTGTCCGCATCCTCTTCACCATTCTCATTTGGCTTTTTGTCCGGCGTCCGGCATTCCCCATTCTGCACAACTTTCCTCCTCTGTTTATTTTCAAAATTCTCATACGCCTTCTTCACCCTGTGTATTGCTTGAATCCCAGCGTCACATTTTCTACAAAACCATTTTCCCCTTGGAATTGAGGTGCGTGGAGGTTTCATGCAGTAGATATGATAAGCTTGATCACAACCATCACACAAAACAATTTTGTCATCATCTCGATCCGTGAGGCAGCCTCTACACAAACAAGAAGGACAGAACCAACGAGAACTGTAGGACTTCAACTGCTTGGTTGTCAAGCACCTCCTATGATAATACTTATTGGGACAAAAAGGATGCTCGCACATCCTGAACTTATCCCCATTTTCAATCTCATTCCCGCATATTTTGCATGTACTCGAGATTTTGGTCTCTTCAAATGGGTTAATCCCCAAATCTGAGCTGCAATTTGCATCTTCCAACGTAGTAAGAGCTTCTTCATCAGCAAACCCATTGACGGCACTCCTGGAAGCATTCAATCTCTCGCAGACAACACAGTTCTCATGGGGAGAAGTGATTCCGCTTTCCGTGCAACTAGCACAGTACCAACTTCTAGGTGGAATCTCTTTCACTGCAGGCTCAATGCAAGAGACATGGTATATTTCCTCACATGAATCACAAACTAAACATTCCATTCCATCAGCCTTCAGTTCACAATGCTGACAGGTGCTTCCGTTATATGCACCACATTCCTCTGTTTGCTCCAATTTAGCATCAACGAGAGCATCCCTCCCAGAGACCTATTCAAAATAAACAACTTGTCAAGTCATAAACAGAATTGACAAAATCATCATTTCAAGAACTCAGGTCTGAGAGAGGATTCGATATGATCCTGATAATAGCTTCTGCTAAAGCTCTAGATGTACTAATCTCATAGTGCAAATACCATAAAACATAGGGTGAACAAACTTTTAGGTTCATCAATGAGTTTCTAATTCACAAAATACATAAGTTAAACTCCTAGACAGAAGCATCAAAGATTACAAAAGGAATACAACAGCAATGAAAGTACAAAATAAAAAGCAAACGGTGGCAGAAAAAAGTCAGATAGCAGCATCACTACCACCCTTACCCACAAACACTAATGTTTTGTGCAAAATAACAAAGCAAAGCTGAAAAAAGTTAAAGAAGGATGTATTCACTGGTCCGGATCAAAGAATGAAAAAATTTCAATGCCCCCAGTTACACAGAATTACAACATGCATGAAGACTCCCATATAACGAATCCGTGGCCTTCAATTATACAGAATTACAACATGCACAAAAGACTCCCATATAATGAATCCACATAAATGCCATTTCCAAGCAAACATGGAAATTGAGGGAGTGATTCATCGTGCTTTAAACATTTTCTGTCAGTCTGTTTGTGCACAGTAAATACAGAACGGAAGAATCTAATCTACAAAGACAATTATTTGCAAATCTTAATCAATTATATTTATGCACCTGCACCAGCATAATGCACCAAAAATATTTACTCAGCATTTTAGGAAAAGTTACCACGAATTTTCCTCCATCAGAATAGCTTTTGTCAGCATTTGCCCCCTGGGAGAAACAGACACAACTTCAGACTTACCTTTAAAGAGAAATTGACAGCAAAGACTGTTGAAATGCATATCTCAAAATACTTCAAAAATCTCACATATTTGCAATACTCCTTAGATATGTCAGTGAGACTCTTTGCCAAAGAAGCTAATCCAGTGCCAATCTCTTCAAGCTTCCTCCAAACCTGTAGCATTTTACGAGGTTTAATATATGCCATGCAGCTTATACAAGAAGGTAACTTTTTGCATACAACTTTGATAATAGGATGATTAGAAGTCCACTACTATAAATCAAAAACTGCAACAGATATTTGAAGAACTGGCAGAGATCCCACATCCAAATCAAGATGAGCAAAAACAAACATCACAAGTCACAAACTAAAAAGAATCTAGGGAAGAAATAAACCACCAAGGACATAGAATGTCATTGCATCCAATGGAGAAACCTTACAAGAGCATGCAGTAGTAACTGCACCTAGGATCCACCTACTCTTAACAAGTATTCAATTCTGGAACCAGCTTAGATACCTTCATTCCAGCAAACACATTAATTGAATTATCCTAATAATTTAATTAAATCACATATTCGGAGCTATTTCCAAGTACAACTTTCAGTAGATAATCATATTTTCCAAGTACAGCACATCGGTATATCTATCCAATATTGTTAGAATGTCGGTGGTAATGGCATGAAAGAAATTTCACAAGCCACTGACAGGAAAGGAACAGAAAAGTAGCCAGGATTAAAATGAAGGATAAACCTGAAAACCCTTCTCGAAGCATACATTCAACAAAACCCTTTGGAGTTCAAAAACCCTCTCAGGCAAAAGATTTACAGAATGAAACTAGGGAAAAAGAGCATGAGTTCCATTAAAATCAACTGCAGTTTATTCTATTTACACTGTTTCTAACATAGAGCAGATCCTCATTAATCTGACTCCACAGACTAAACAGCGAATGAATGGGACTATAACATGACGTTAAAGTTCGACTCCCAGCAGACTCTTCTACATAGCTCCAGCATGGTAGCACATTTTCAACTAGGAGCTTTCCCATCCTTTAGATCATCACAACTCACTACAATTCCCTTCCATTCTCCTATACATCCCAGCAACGTCATTAAAGCTAGAACACCAAGGCATTTCCTTCGAATGACTTCTCAAAGACTCGATTTAAACCTAATCCTACATAAGTAAAGAAAATACTATAACAATCTGAAGTCATAGGCCAGTCAAAATGAAACTATTTATATTTCATAACCAGATCCCCTCTGAAAGTTTTACCAAAAAAGTTGCATTTTTAAACAAAATCATCAATTGTTTTGCACTGGACATTCATCTATACCCAACATGGAACCTTCATTTTGTATTACAGAACTGCAACTTAAGTTTACAAAGAATATTAAAAGATTGAAAATATGCTTTGAATTTTTTAAAGAGACTTGGAAAAATGCAATCCATTGGGTTCAATGCAAGATACCCTACAATTCTGCAGTACAGAAGGTCTGACAAAGAATCCATTTATGTTGACCTATATAAATTAACCCTTTTAAGTTCAAGACTTGATCTGGTACTTGAGACAGAGATTTAAGAATGTAGAAACCATAAACAAAAGCTTGACAATTTACTCAAATCTAGATATAACTCACTTAGGACATCATAGAAAAGAAGATAGTAGTAACACATTGGAAGGAAGATTGCAAAGAAGGGTTTCATCATGAGAAAAACATCAATAATGAATGTCCCAGCTATCAAATGTTGGCACCACAGTTACAAGGGCCCCAGAGAATTGGAGAAGCGATTCCTTAGAAGACAACTGATCTTTGTAAGGCATATCCAGATTTTACTGTTATTCTGCCAGGTGAAAAAACATTGGCTATTCTATCTAGCAAGAAGGGAAGGAGGAAGAGAAGTATTTCTATCCAACAAAATCTTAAGGAAAAAGAGAGCTTTCCCAAGATCAAGAATCAAATGGAATTTAAGCTAAAGAAAAAATGGTCAAATGTTTATGTAGTTTTAGAAAACAAAAGGAGTGTATGTACATGATAATGACAAGTAGCTGTCTAAGCTTCGATTGAGTCCTATTTGCATAGTGCTAATCCAAACATGTTCGAGGTGTTGTATCTTGAGAGGCATAGTTCGTGAATCTGCGGAGCACCATTGGCAGGAACTAATCGCCTTAAGTAGATTCGATTATCCGTACCTCACCTCCAATTTTATGTTATTTTTCAGTGATATCTTATTTTCTTTTGCTCCAAGATTTGTAAAATGAAGGATATTATAAAGTTGTTATCATCTTCTTTACATTGATGTTATGATTACAACAAACAATGTGTATTCTCTGGACTAATTTCCAACAATCTTAAGGTGATTAGCTTACTCACTGTGTTTGTTGTTCTTGTCAGATTATTGAGATGGCTGAAAACAATCAAGTGTCTTTCAATGTCCCGAATGTTTCAGGAGATGTTCCTTTGGTCAATTCGACCGTTGCTATGGAAGATATTCAACCCTCAGGGTCTGAATTTGTAGCAGCTTATGCTACAAGCCCTTGGGCTAACACCAATTTTGGTGGTGCGGGTACAAGTCATTTGACTGGTATGCCCGGGACTGTTTTTTAGAACAGTACAAGCCAAATGGCTTTTGGCTTTGTTTCTAGAGGGATAGTTCAACGAACTTTGCCTACTGTGATGGCAACACCTCCAGTTACAACTAATGAGAAACCGGAGAAATTCACCGGAGTGGGCTTTAAACAATGGCAGCAGAAGATGTTCTTCTAACTGACCATGATCAATCTGACGAAATATTTATCGGAGGTGCGCCCGATAATTAGTCCAGATGAGCAAGATGTCACAACGCTCGGTGCGTTGGAGGCTTGGAAGCATGGGGACTTCTTATGCCGAAATTATATCCTTAACTGTTTAGTGAATTCTCTTTATAATGTTTATTGTAATATTGAATCTCCTAAACAGTTATGGGAGTCCTTAGAGAAGAAATACAAGACTGAGGACACTGTCACTAAGAAATTTGTGGTTGCCAAATTCTTGGACTACAAGATGGTGGATTCTAAATCTGTCATGAGTCAAGTTCAAGAATTACAATTAATTCTGAGTGACATCTCTGCTGAGGGAATGATTCTTAGTGAATCATTCCAAGTGGCGGCTATGATTGAGAAATTACCTCCGGGCTTGTCAGACTTCAAAAATTATTTGAAGCACAAACAGAAGGAGCTGCGCCTCAAAATAGAGGAGGAGAATATAGTTCAATCAATTTCAAAGAGTTTTGTGCTAGTTTTGGAATAATTCTCCAAACGACTACACCTTATACTCTGCAACAAAATGGAGTTGCTGAACGATTGAATATGACACTAAAGGAGATGGCTAACGCCATGCTTTTGAGTTCAGGTTTACCTCAGAACTTATGGGGGGAGGCAGTTTTAAGTGCAAATTTTATTTTTAATAAAATACCCCACAAAAGGCCAGGTAAAACTCCATACGAGTTATGGAATGGAAAGTTGTCACCCTACAATTTTCTAAAAGTGTGGGGGTGCATAATGTGATTTATAACGGTAAGTCTAGACACATTCGTCATAGACACAATACGTAAAGGCGCTTGCTCTCAAATGGAATAATTTATTTAAACTTTGTAAAGTCAAAGGAAAATATTGCGGATCCGCTGACAAAAAGTTTGTCAAAAGAGCATATAAACTGCGCATCGAGGGGAATGGGTTTAAAAGCCTTAACCCAAGAAAGAGATTCCAGGGTGGAAACCTAACCTATGCGATTGGAGATCCCATGGACTAGGTTCAATAGGACAATGCAAATTTTGGAAACTCTAGTGTAAGCACTGTCTCCCATTCCTATGATGCAACAGTGCTTTCCTACAGCGTTACTAAGGGTAAGCTATGCGTTTAATGATTCCTATAACTTGAGATGTAACATCCAAGTGAGATATGATAGGATATCTTTAATAGGAATGCACCTATATGCGTGGAGTTGGCCGACTCTATGAAAATCTTTAAAGGCTAGATTTTCTAAAGCACGCATGAATCCCGAGAGGTTCAGGGCCGAAAGAACGAACACAACTGAGAACCAATCTTGAATTGGAAATACTCCGTGTGAGGTTTATTGTCTAGGCTTACACAAACAACTGGCGATTCAAGGCTTAGTCCATCGACTAGTTAAGTAAGTCCGATAGGCTTTCACTAAAGAAGGTTCAAAGCGAAAGCTACCTATCTTGATACGCTGTATTTCAACAGGCATGCTCAGATTCCTTCAAGTCAAAAATGTTTTGTTGATCCATTAATGTGGGGGATTGTTGTAATTATGATTATAATTATGGTTAATGGATCAACAATAGCCAATGAATTAAGATACGTTTTTTCTATTCACGTATCTCTTTTGGATTCATGTATTTCCTCATCTTTTCTGTTCACGTTTCTATTGAATTCATGAATTTCTTAGATTCATGTATCTTTTAGTTCATGTATTTATTGAGTTCATGAATCTCTTGAATTCATGTATCTTTGGATACATGAATCTCTTAGATTCACGTATCACTTTATTCATGAATCTCGTGGATACACGTGTCTATTTATTTCATGTATCTCTTTAGTACATGAACCAAAAAGCTCTATAAATAGATATGAGAATAGAGCTTCATTACATAAAAAGGTTTTTGGTTTTGGTTTTGGTTTTTCCGACTCGATTCCAAAAGGCTTTGATATACTTTTCTACTCTCCTGATTTTTCTGAGTTTGCTGGTTCAATTGAACGGTTCGATTGAGTCCTGTTTGCATAGTGCTAATCCAAACATGTTCGAGGTATTATATCTTGTGAGGCATAGTTCGTGAATCTGCGGAGCACCATTGGCAGGAACTAATCGCCTTAAGGAGATTCGATTATCCGTACCTCGCCTCCAATTTTATGTTATTTTTCAGTAATATCTTATTTTCTTTTGCTCCAAGATTTGTAAAATGAAGGATATTATAAAGTTGTTATCATCTTCTTTACATTGATGTTATGATTACAACAAACAGTGTGTATTCTCTGGACTAATTTCCAACAAGTACAAAATGCCTAAAGTAGAACTTCCACGCTACAAGAATTCTGTATTAAGTGGGTGAGCAACAAAGCAGTGTCTCCACCAAGATCAGAAAAGTAAATTCACAGGTTGATGTCTCAAGGGGATGAGGGGCCAAAAGAAAAAAAAAGAGCTTACTCTTCTTGATGTTGAAGAAAAAAATGCAGCTGGACAGTTATTCTGTTACAACATATCTCAGAGAGAAATCAGCTTTTTGATGCTATCATAGTACAACTAAATGCACAACAGGGTATGAGCTGCAGAAACTACAACAGCTGTCGCTAGAACAAAAACAACAAAAGGGTTAGCAATTTCCTCATCACCTTCATATTCCGTTGTTGTTGTTGAATCGAAGCTACTGTCAAATATTGCACAGCTTTCACAATGATATGCCACCCGATGTTGTGCAACCAGAAGTCAGCAAGACCCAACAAAATCTCCTTGGAAAATCACTGATCATCCTAAAAGCACATTTTCAGAAAATTGGTTGCTAGAGTTACAAAAATGATGACTAAATGATACTGTTCCTCCCAAGAAAAAATCAGCCATATCAAGTTCTCAGCAATTCATCTCTACACCAGCCAATTAATAAAATTGCTTTACTCAATAGTATAGGTTGTAGAGACACAGATAAAGTTTATATGCAGAAACATTCACATAACAGCCATCTCAACCAATGATTCAAATCACCTAATGAGAAGACCATCACAAAGATCAAAATTTGAAGTACGACTGAAAAGTAAATGTCTGCACTAGAAGCCTTAGAATCATCGAAGGGCAAGTTAATTCAAATAAAAGCAGCAAGTTAATTATGACTGTTTCACCCATAAAAAGAGATTATCATTATTTTGGATACTGGAGGTGGAAATGCTTTGAATGTTCGGAGGACTGCGAAAGAATTGATAGCAGCAGGAGCTGCCGCTGTTTTCTAGGGGTACTAGTTTCAGCCGAGAGAGGTATAATGCTGCTCCTTCTACAAAGCTCTCAGCCTTTTCTTTTAATTACTCACTACATGAGCGCTGAAGTTCTATTATGAACTACCTAGTTTGAGCATATGTTTCAGTTTCAGATATGTTGAATTTTAATCAGTCAGACATTCTGTGAAAGAAGTTATTACAAGTATACACCTTGTTAGCAAATTCTGGGTCAACTGTCATTCTTTGAGTTAGTTGTTCCTGAATTCTGGTCTAAGAGGGCATCGCGGGGTCATCCCGTGCTGAGACACAGGTTTACAGTGAAAATGCAGACCTCTTTCCTGACATTATTACAGTATTCAAGTGATGACTAGATGTTCAACCCAAAGTTAATAACAAGAAATAGATATTTTGGCATCTTAGTATTGGTAGATCTCCACTTTTTTAATCCTATACCTTCATTTCTCCAGAAACTCATGCAACTTCTGCCATAATTCAAGTGTAGATTATATCATATGACTTCTAGTTTGTGTTCCATTTGCCTCTCCTTTAACCCTTGCACTCTTGACGCTCATTATCACCCATTATCTCCCGTACTGCTCTCTGCATCATAAGGAATTCAGCAATTACGCTTACTGAGGAAACCATCCCAGGTAAGTTATACATTTTTAGACTGGTCGTGAACGTTGTTTGTGAAGTCAAAATTAGAGCCTTTTCGATTGGAACTGAGGTGATTGAGCTTGATTGTTTACTTCAGGCAGGGATATAATTGCTCTTCACGAATCCGCTCGTGAAGGCATTTGCTGTCTAATGCTCTGTCTGAAGAAGGAAAAAAGAAAGTAAATATCAGCAACATATCCTGACCTTTCAAATGTTTGCATGATGATTTCTGTCAAAATTTCATTTTACTATGTGAATCCGCTCTTCGTTTCTTAGCATGCGCTGGATGGTCGAGCTGTTTGGACAATGTTTATTGGTGTTTCATGACACTACAAAATGGAGCATAGTGTTTCCTCCGAAAGCATTGATAGAATTTCGTTTGAAATGAATAATCGAAATCATTTTTTTTGGGTTTCTTAACTCCTGTTGTTTATTGTAATAAAAGTCGCGGGCAGGAGCTGATGGATGCTTTGTGGAGGCACCAAGGGATGACGATGAGCTCAAGGAGATAGGACAGGACGGTGTACGAGAGGCTACAGGGTATACAATATGATTGAAGGTGGAGTCACACCATTGACCGCTGCCAAGGAGCTGAAAGAGATGGGCTTTCATTTGATCGTGCGCCCCGTGCACGGTGCTCTATGCTTGAGCGCGCGCCGTTGTCGATGTCCTCAAGTCCTTGAAAGAGAAGGGAACTACAAGAGAGGATCTCGACAAGATGCCTATGTCTGAGGAATTTAACCAGTTGGTCGGAGCTTGGAGTCCTGGTTCAAGCTCGAACCACGGTGCTCTGAATTTAAGGAGCGCTGTCGGAGTAAATTCACAGTAACTGTGAAAGCCGAAAGTAATCGAATATGTGCGGCAACATTTGAATTCCAATTTCCAGTTTCCCCAAGGCTTCTAATACATGACGCCCCACGCATTTGCATGAGAGATGCACCGCTTAGAGTGTGTTAGAACTCTTTTCAATATGAATGCTTTTGCTAAGTAATTACATATCAATTTTTATTTTTTATTTTTTTTTTTTAAGTTTGTCTCTCTAATGGCCAACGATTCCAGCAACAGAAGATTATTATGCTGCCCTAAAAAATTATCTGAACTTGGCAATTCTTCAGTCAAAGAAACTTGGCAATTCAAGAAAGCACCATGCCTGACTACGGGCCACAGTAGACGGGTTAAGAAGCATAGCATAAACACGCTTATCTGAACTTTCGTCTCTTGCACCGCCCGAGTTAAACACGCTTATTTGGCTTTTCAAAAGGAATAGTGAAAAGCCATAATGGGATTAGGAAAGCACAGCCTCTTTGCAATTGCTACGAACTTTCGTCTCTGCACCAGGCATGACCACAGGCCGAAGCAAATACCTTAAATAGCAGAGCATAAACATGGCAAGGTACAGAATCGTTTCCATCGGAGAGAGTTATCAAGTACTAAGAACTCATCAAAGATTCCTTCACCGGTGCTCGATGCGGGTGTATTTGACTCGGCGTTCCATATTAACACTTCGCGATTGGAAGACTGAGGAGCTAAAGAGGGCAAGCTGGATTTTTTGTTGGGTATATTTGATGTGGTAGGCTTTGAGCTGTATTTACTTTTTCTGGGGTAAACTACTTAGAACTCAATTCAAAACTTAATTGAACATAAATTCGCCACAGACTATCGATTGCCACTCCAGAAGGACAATGCATAGAATCAATAAATATCTAGATATGGACATTTATGGCTCACATCCGTCAAAGTTTCGTAATGTCATAAGCAGTAAGCAAATTCAATCAAATCTCAACAACTAGATATGTATTAATGTAGGGTAAGGAACAATCAAAAGAAAAAAAATCTCAACCCACCAAAGTGCTATAAATTTATAGGGGCTCCATTTTAGCTGTTCGTGCAATTGTTACAAACTTTCGTAAAGACCCGTGCTCTGCACCGCATTATTGATTTTGATTGGTCGAGAACTCTTTCGTGTGAGATCAGTCTTCAAGCGATTATCCGCAGAACTAGCTGAATTCCCCATGTCTTGCACAAAGAACATGTTCACCGCAGTATCGATTGCAACACTTTGGCTATATGCCGCGGTGAACTTGTTCTCGGCAAATAGCCAACGGTTGGTCGCAGCAATCGCAACCGGCTACAGCGAACTTGTTCTTCATGCTAAATATGGGGAATTCAGCTAATCTGAGCCACGGCCAGTCAGCTTGAAGACTCATAACACCTGGAAGAGTCATGGCAGTCTCTACCGATCGAAACGATGATGCCCACGTCGTGACCCTTGATAAAAATGTCAAGCATCTCGATGTTATCACAATCGGTTATTTCGTCACTGTCTCACTCTCTCACGTCTCCGCCTTAGATTTCGCCAGATTTAGACCAAATCTCCATCCTTCCACAAGCTCTTCGACGCCGACTCGCCACCTTCCTCGACTCTTGAGTCTCTAGCTCAGACTCGTCCTTGAAATCCCGGAAATCAACCTCGAGATCATCTTTTCCACGCACCGACGGCTTCCTGTTTGGCCTGCCTCTTCGAGTGCTTGCCCGACGATTTCTTCAGATCGGACCCATATGAAATCCGCAGTCGATTCGCGAGACCTCTGGCCGGGGATGGAAATCAGGAGACAATAGCACCTCGCTGAAACGGTACGAGAAGACCAGCAGGAGTAACAACAAACAAGCTGGCTGACGATCAGAGCTTGCTTCGGTCTGGTGATCGGGGGAAATGAATTTCGGATAGTTTGCGGAGAATTGCATTCGGGGTTTTATGTAAATGAACTTTTTTCTATTTTTTTGTTCGAATATTTAATTAAGTCCGTTTGGTGGGATGCGTAATTTATTTGGTTGACAGAGGAGTAGAGAAAGGATGTTACAAAATTCCAATCTCTGAAATGCTTAAGCTGGCTTCCACTACCTCTCGTCACCATCATCCCCTAGGCCCCTAGCTACTACTGTTCAAATCAAGGAGGAGTAGAATTGTGTAGTGATGGGTAGAGAAAATAGAATTTTAGAGAGAGAGAGAGAGAATAAAATAGGTGTAATGGACTCAGCCGAAAAAGAGCAACGACTCAAATTGATTAGAGGATAAGAAAGGGGTGCAAGGGACAATGACAAAATGGGTTTAAGTTGGGCTTGTTTAGTTCATAGTCGGATTAGTAAGTTTTGGATTTAATAAGGCTTAATAAGCTTTGGGCTTGAGGCTTCATGAGCTTGGGCTTGAATAGGCTTGATGAGCTTGGATTTTAAATTGGACTTGAGCAAATAAGCTCATTTCATTTATGAGGCCTTTCATGTTTTCTGTGACCTGGACCTGCGAGGTCCAAGCTGGGTCCAAATTCGGACTAAGCCCAAGGGCCTAGCCCGGGTCTTTATTTCCGGAAAATAATAAAAAATTCGGGAGATGAAGAATTTGAAAGAACTCATGCGATTGAGGACCTTTGACCCTCAACTCAACATTACCTCTAAACTCCGCTTTTCCCCAACACTCATTCGGGAGTGTTGTGACAAGACGCACACATAGAGATGGCTATTCTACCAATGTAAGTAGCTATCCTTACTTTCTAGTCCCAAATAAATTGAGTGACAACTAGTGATCAAAGGATTTTGGGGTAGGGCTGTGGTAAATTTCTTTTGCACCACACTCAGACTGGGAGAGGAATAGATATGACTAGGGGTGTGCAACCGGACCGGGTCAACCCGGTTCCCGGATCGGCCCACCCGGAAAACAGGGTTGGGAACTAGTTCCAGTTGAAACCAGTCTAGGAACCGAGTCCCAAAATTCAGATCCTGTTTGAATCGATCCGGAAACCGGTTCCGAGGGATTATCCACCCGGGAACCGGATCGACCGGACCAGTTTGGGAATCGGTTTGTAAGCCACCCCAAAAAAACCAAAACGCAAAACCCTAATTTGTTTTTACTTTATATCTTTACCTCTCAGGCTCTCACACCCGCAAACTTCCCCGAGCTCGCGACCTCTGCCCGTCCGCCAATCCTAGTTCCATCCGAGCGCTGACGCTGCTTTAGTTTACTTTGTCTCCTTTGGTTGTGACTGAATTGTCGTCTGGTATAACAATAAGTCACTATACATCAGTGGTGAATAAATCACAACCAAGCCATATCAAATTCAATCTCGTTTTGATGCTCATAAAAGACCATTCCGCCAAAGTTTGAGGGAGAGAGTCTTCAACCTAATTTAATTCAAAATAAGTGGAAATGATACAAGAAATGCTCAGGTATCGGAAGTTTAGTTAAGTTGAGAAATTATGAATATATGAAAGCAGTTAAGTTAAGAAATCATGGATATATAAAAGAACTTAAGTTAAGAAATGGACATTGACCTAGTAATAATCAAAGGGAATTTAAGAACTCATACATATTTGCTTCTCTAAGGTTAATATAAAGATACAACAATTTTATGCAAAACAGGTTCCAATATAAACAGGGTCAACCCTGTTCCCAGACCGGAAAAACAGGGTGAGTCGGGAACAGGGTCTAATGCAAACAGGGTCACGAATAGGGTCCAAAAAAAGAGAACCGGTTATAACAGGGTCGGGTACAGGGTCCAGGTTTAAACCCTACCCACCCTGGACCCGATCACCCCTAGATATGACTAGCCTTTCTTTTCCTCTTGTTCTTTCTTTATTCCTCCTAAAAATTTTCTAGCTTTATTGTTTTTACCAATATTCTTTCCTCATTTAACAGTGAAAACTTCATATAATAAACATAGCTTAATTCTACACAAACCATAAGGATGGATCAAATTCTAACTTGAATTTTCAAAGTTGCCCATATAAAGCTATAGACTTTATAGTTATCTCAAATCTGGCAAGCCATTAACTCAAATATTTACAAAATTCTAGCACATTGATATTATTTTGTCATGACCTTCTCGTAGCTAAACCACAAGGGTAAGGCGCTTAGCACATACTTTCTCACGTTGATATTAATTTTGCACAAACCGTAAGGATGGACCAATTTTTTGACTTGAATTTTCAAAGTTGCCCAATATAAAGCACTAGACTTTATAGTTATCTCAAATCTGACAAGCCGTTAGCTCAAATATTTACAAAATTTTGGCACGTTGATATTATTTTGTCGTGACCTTCTCGCAGCTAAACCACGAGAGTAAGGCTTTTAGCACATACTTTTTCAAAGTCTATCAATCGCAACTTAGCACTCAATTCGACGTGTAATTAATCTTACCTTTGGATGCCATTAATCGATTATATGTTAATTAGACACAAGTAAAATATAGAAGTGTATTTTACTTTTGTGAACTAGAGATTTAATGGATTCAAACACTTGATTACACTAAATTAATCTAACACTTTTTGGTACTTTTGTTCATTTTTTTTTAAATGTTTTACATGCAGTTGTTGTCTATTTGCTATCATTTCACTAACATGTGAGGGTTGATCATGTAAGTACGCAAGCAGGGAATGTAATGCTCAATAATCAGTAATACGATTACAGAGAATTTTTAAAGAATCTGGATAGGCTTAGCAAGCAAAGCAAATTGCTATCCATCATCACAAAAATCATGTAAACTATGATAGAGAAAATATGCAAGCAAAATGCATGGTTATGGACGGACTACGACTAACTAACATTCATCTATACTAATCTTTTTTATTTTATTTATTTAATTAACATGCAAGACTTAAGAAACGAACCCTAACATTCTGTATGACTGATCGATTTTACATGCACTAATTTAATAACTAAATGGCAAGCAAGAATGATACAGCTGTATGATATGCATGATGAGTTTTAATTGACATACTATGGAATTAGTTCTAAATACTATCATGTTAGTATATTAAAATTCTCACAATAGGAGACTTTTATGATGCATTTAAAATCATATATTAAAATAAAACTATTGCATGAAATTGGTCAAACCTTGACTACCTTATCCCCAAGATAGACTTGATGAGTCACGAATGGCAGCAACAGTGGGCTTGGGTTGCAATGGGGGCAAAACAAGCGAGGCCTCGTGAATGGACTGAATTGGAGCGCCGGAAAAACCTGCAGGGAATGATCAAGGCCTGGCGTGGTCGTTAAATGGCTGTGCAAGACCCAAGCATCGGCAACGCCGGCGTGGCTCACGGTGGGGGCTGAGATTCAGCTCAACAAAGGCTCGTACACAGGCACGTATATGGATTGTCGCCGAGAACTTGTAGGCACGGCTATGGACAATGACTTCAAGCAGTGGATGATAAGATTGATAATATTATTGGTAAATCATCAGAAGATTATTAGAATATGATTTGATTATGATTTGATTATGCCATCAGAAGATTAGATTAGAGTATGATTTTATTATGCCATCAGAAGATTAGATTATAGTATGATTTGATTCTACTATCGAAATATTAGATTAGAGTGGTAGATATGATTTGATTTCAGTCAATCTATCGATTAGATATTCAGAATATAGAATAGGAGATCTTGTTGTCTTCTTAATATAAATAGCATTATGTATTGTAGAATAATATAGCGGATGATGGCTTTCAGTGAAGAACATTCTTCTCCTGGGAAATTTATCTTTGAATCGTTGTTTTCTTGAATCCTCTTATTTTCTTCATGGTATCAGAGCCTTATACTGAGAGCTAGTTTTATTATATTTGTCTTCATCCTTTTCCTTGAGTTCATCTATTCTTCATCTACACAATCATGGCTGAAAACCCAAAATCGAGATACCCATACCCGATACACGTAAATCTCTCAAACTTTGTGACTATCAAACTTTTCGAAGGAAATTTCCTTCTATGGCAAACGCAATTTCTTCGCTTCATTAGAAGCCAGGAACTATTGGGTTTCATCAATGGTCAAATTCAACCTCCACCGCTCAGAATCTTACGCACGGAAGGGGAAAATTCTGAAGATGTCCTTAATCCGGAGTATCAGCAATGGTATCGTACGGACCAACTTGTGTAATCGTGGATTACTGGATCCGTGTCTGAGGATGTGCTGGGACTCATAATCGGTCTTGAATCGGCTTTTGAGGTATGGAATACATTATGTAATCGTTTTACTCAGAGATCTGTGGCCAAAGAATTCGAATTAAGGGGTATGCTTCAATCTTGTCAAAAGCGTAATAGGCCCTTAACCGAGTATTTACGTGAGTTCAAATTGAGTTGTGACCGTTAAACGCGATCGGGAAACCGGTCGATGAAATCACAAAGGTTTTCGGTGTTTTAGAGGGTCTCGAAGTGACTATGAGACGTTTAAGACAACTATGTATTGTCTCAAACCCGAGCCGAGCTACGAAGACGTTATTGCTAAGCTCGAGAGATATGAAGCGAAATCAAAATTATTTGTCGAATCAAATAAACCCTAATTTGGCATTTACTTGGTGAAAAGATTGATCGCCGAAACCGAGTAGTGATGCTGATTCGGGTTCATTTAATTCAACATTTGCTTTTGCTGGCCAAAGAAATTTTAACAGAGGTTTTGAAGGAAGGAATGACAGGTTTAACAATAGAGGAAGAGGCTATGGTTTTCGTGGAAGGAGGTTCGGAAATTATCCCGGATCTCATAATTATGGATCCTCAGTAATTTTGGTGATTCATCTGGTGGTTATCAATCTGGTGGAAATTACAGACCAAATTCACAGAATCAAGGCTTTCGACCCTATACAAACACTCCGACCAAGGTTGCTAATTCAAAGGAGTATCTGCCTGTGGGTGGTAATTCGCTTCGAACAATCGGTTTATGTGAATAATACGAAGCTTCAATGTCAGATATGCAAGAGGCCAGGACATGATGCTCTACGTTGCTGGTATCGCTTTGATAATTCTTATCAAAGTGAGATGATACCAAATGCCTTAGCTGCTCTTCACTTGGAGGATGATCAAGGAGGAGATTGGTTCCTGGATTCTGGGGCAACAAACCATATCACATCATCGACTGGTAATCTCAATTCTTTCTCTCCTTACTATGGTTCAGACAAGGTAATGGTAGGGAATGGAGTTTGTTTGCCCATTACTCATATTGGCTCAACTTCTTTATCTACTGAACTACATTCACTTCCTTTAAATGAGGTTTTGGTGGTCCCGGAGATTAAGAAAAACTTGATTTCGGTGTCTAAGTTAACTGACGATTATCCCTGCTCACTAATCTTTGATAAACTTGGTGTATCTATTAAGGACCATCGACGGATTCAAAGTAATCAACTGGGAAAGAAATGCGGGGGCCTTTACAAGGTAAATCAGGCACAAATACAGGTGTGGTACTCTCAAAGACAGCAGATCGCCGGTAGTGAAGTTTGGCACCTTCGGCTTGGTCACTCAAACTTTCGGATAATAAAGTTTCGGAGAACAACAATCGATCAAATCTACAAAGGTGACAAAGAGAATATGTGAAAGTTGCCGGTTGGAAAAAGTAGCAAGTTGCCTTTCAATATCTCGGAATCTCTAGCTAGTAAACCACTTGAAAAAATCTATTGTGATGTGTGGGGCCTGCCCCGAGAATCTTTTCAGCAGTTTAAATTCTATGTAGTCTTCATAGATAGTTTTTCACGATTCTCATGGGTATATCCAATGAAGAGAAAGTCTGAGTTCTTTTCCATCTTTATCATGTTCCGAAATCTTGTTGAGAACCAATTTGAAAGTCGAATTAAATATTTCCAATGCAATGGTGGAGGTGAATTTAATAGCAGCCAGTTTATTAATCATTTGAATGAGAAATGAATTAAAATGCTGGTCTCCTGCCCATATACGCCAGAACAAAATGGAAATGCCGAAAGGAAACATCGGCACATCGTTGAGTTAGGTCTTTCTATGCTCTATCATGCACGAGTACCGTTGATTTATTGGGTCGATGCGTTTCTAACTGCCACATTTCTCATCAATCTGCTGCCATCACCAGTGTTAGGAATGAGTAGTCCATTTAGTAAGCTCTTTGGTAAAAAGCCTAACTATGGGTTTCTTCGAGTCTTTGGGTGCAAGTGCTATCCACACCTTAGACCATATGGTGCAACAAAGTTTGATCCACGCTCATTACCCTGTGTTTTTCTTGGGTATAGTCAGAGACATAAAGGTTATCGATGTCTTTATCCGCCAACAGGAAGGGTATATGTAAGTCGTCACGTGATATTTGATGAGACGAGATTCCCATTTTCTGATAAATTGGGGACTGTTTTTGCTGGGCATTCACAGTTGTATCAGACTTGGTTACAGGGAATTAAATTCTTTACTAGACAATCTGGAAGAACAATGAGTGAAGGACAAATATCACAACACTCGAGCGTGGGATTTCTATTTGATGATAATAGCTCTGGACAGCAACATTATGAGCCACCTAATGAGACAAACGTGCAGCAACCACAGTTGGGTTCACAAGAACCATGCATAGACTGTGAAACACATGAAGAAACAATAGTCTCTGTCTCAAGTGATTTATCAGTTCCATCCACTCAACAAAGAGTCTACTCACCCAATGCAAACAAGGTTGAAATCGGGAATAAGGAAGCCCAATCCAAAGTATGTTCTCTCCATAGCCTATGAGATTCCAAAGGAGCCGAAAACAGTTAAAGGAGCACTAAGTCATCCAGGTTGGAGGAAAGCTATGATAGATGAATTGGAGGCTCTCAAATTAAATCAAACATGGGAGCTGGTACCAAGATCTTCAGATATGAATATCGTCGGATGTAAGTGGGTGTTCAAAACCAAATTGGATGCTGAAGGAAACCTTGATAAACTGAAAGCACGATTAGTGGCAAAGGGGTACCATCAAGAGGAAGGTGTTGATTTCGTTGAAACTTTCAGTCCTGTGGTTAAACAGGCAACTGTGAGAATTGTTCTCTCCATGGCAATTGTTAAAGGATGGTTTATCCATCAACTAGATGTGAAGAACGCATTTCTTCATGGGTCATTAAATGAGACAGTGTTTATGGAACAACCACCGGGCTTTGTGAGTTCTACGATGCCTAACTCGGTTTGTTTACTCAAGAAGGCATTATATGGCTTAAAACAAGCTCCGCAAGCTTGGTTTGAAAAATTCAGCAACTTTTTGTTGGAATGGGGATTTCATTGCAGCTCTACCGATCCATCGTTATTTATTTTTCACACGGGTCAGCACACCTTGGTATTATTATTATACGTTGATGATATTATTTTGACCGGCAGTTCATCATCTCTACTTCGGGAATTAATAGAAGCTTTAAGCAGAAATTTTTCTATGAAAGATCTCGGCCAACTTCACTATTTTCTCGGTATTGAAGCCAAGTTTACTGGTCCGGATCTATTTTTAACACAATCTAAATATGCTGGTGATTTGTTGCAGAAAGCAGAAATGCAAGATAGTAAGCCGATTGAGACCCCATTGCCTATCAAAACTCATCCAACGGTACAAGACATGGAACCTTTTCATGATCCTCACTCTTTTCGAAGTCTTGTGGGTGGATTACAATATCTCACAATTACAAGACCGGACATCTCTTATTCAGTAAATCAAATCTGTCAGAAAATGCAATCTTCTACGAACGGTGATTTCAAACTGTTAAAACGGGTGTTGCGGTATGTAAAAGGAACTCAGCAACTGGGGCTTTATCTTCACTCTCAAAGCGCACTAAATTTATATGGGTATGTGGACTCTGATTGGGCTGGCTGTTCTGAGACTCGGAGGTCAACAACCGGGTTTTGCATTTTCTTGGGATCAAATATCATTTCATGGTCCGCAAAAAGACAAGCGACAGTGTCAAGATCATCAACGGAGGCTGAATATAGGGCCTTGGCTTCTGCCACAGCAGATCTTACATGGGTCTCCTTTGTGTTGAGAGATTTGGGTATTTCGCTCAAGGGGCCGACTTTGCTTTATAGTGATAATCGCTCAGCCATTTCATTGACAGCGAATCCAGTCCTTCATGCAAGGACAAAGCACGTGGAGATTGATTTTCATTTCGTTCGGGAGAGAGTCGCTCTCAAGTTACTTGAAGTTTGCTATGTTCCTGCTACTCATCAACTTGCTAACATATTTACAAAAGCTTTACCGCGCTTTGATCATTGCAGGCTACGATACAAACTGGGACTAGGTTTTCCACCTAATCCCAGTTTGAGGGAGGCTGATAAGATTGATAATATTATTGGTAAATCATCAGAAGATTAGATTAGAATATGATTTGATTATGATTTGATTATGCCATCATAAGATTAGATTAGAGTATGATTTGATTATGCCATCAGAAGTTTAGATTATAGTATGATTTGATTCTACTATCGAAATATTAGATTAGAGTGGTAGATATGATTTGATTTCAGTCAATCTATCAGATTAGATATTCAGAATATAGAATAGGAGATCTTGTTGTCTTCTTAATATAAATAGCATTATGTATTGTAGAATAATATAGCGGATGATGGCTTTCAGTGAAGAACATTCTTCTCCTGGGAAATTTATCTTTGAATCGTTGTTTTCTTGAATCCTCTTATTTTCTTCAGTGGATACCTGGACAGTGGAGATCTCAGACAGCGGCAGGTTGCTTGCTGGGCGTCGAAATGAAGCACGATGGCGGGAAGACTGATGTTGCTGGAATCAACCGTGGAAGGTGATGCAGGACGCTCGGCTTGATGGAGATTCGATGGCGAGGCTGATGGAGCAAATCTCTATTTCCTTTCCCATTACCGCAATCATTCACCCGGCTTGCTCCTCTTATTTTTCTTTCTTTATTTCTCTCACTTGCTGCACTTGAAAACATTCCACGATTCTCTCCTCTTGGCTGACCGTGAATTTGTGGATTGATTGGTCCTCTTGATTTGCTTCCTTGTCACAATCTACTCGCCTCTTTCATAGTCGAGCATATTTTGAAGATATTTGCTAATTCGGGTGCTGGCTGAAAGTATTTCCCTGGCTTCTCAAATTCAAGCACGATGAAGCTAGATCAAATGAAATTTATTGGATGCGGACATGCTCTATGATGTCCAAATGCCTAAAATGCAATGCAAAAAATTAAAATTTCTTGTTTAGGGGTCGATTTTGATCCCAAAATTTTTTATGCAATAAATGACCAATCGTGTAGCCAAACTTTAGATGTCAACAATCTCTTTTTTATTACCTATAACAATTCCTCTACCCCTTTCCTCTTTATGTTTTTTTCTATCTTCTTACAATCATTAATTAGGCTTATTGAATTTTAAGACTTGCTATTATTATGCGGTGGGATCAAACGATAGTTAAATCCGCATACTTGCAATTGCAAGGACGATGATGGGATAAAAAAACTTTCTCCACATGAGGCATGAGGTGACTGATTAAAATGTGGATTTGCATGTATATATAGGGTGCATTTATTTTACAAAAAACATAATATTTTTGCAAAATCTTCTGGAAAATCATTTTTCTAAAAAATGGTTTGTTTTCCTTTATTTTGTGATATGTGATCGAAAATTTTTTTTAGTGTTTGGATCTTATTCAGAAAATGATCTCAATATCATGATTTTATCTTAGGGGGAAAATTCAATTTTTTTAATTTTCTTTTCTTTTCTTTTTCCTTCTTCCTCCCTCTACCGGTCTCCAAGCCTCGGTGAGGGATGACTTGGCCTGCCTCGGGCAAGATTCGGCCTTGGGAACTTGAATATATGAAGAGAAGAAAATAGAGAAGAAAACAAGCGAGAATTTTTTTGTGGAAAACCCATCCCAAAATCAGGAAAAGGGAAAAATCATGGTGCTGCACTAGGTAGTGGAAGTATGATCTAGGGTTACAAGTTTTAGCATTATCTTTTACCCTATTTATAGTAGGAGTCTTTTTTTTTTTTTTTTTTTTGGTCGGTATTTATAATAGGAGTCTAGGGCATACATAATTAATATGGAAATTACATGTATGCTATTAGCAACAATAAAATCCCTATTGTCTACTTTAACATTACAAGATGGGTCACCTATTGGGAATTGCCTGCCTAAAATAAATTGTTTCTGCACTTGAATATTATTTTCCTCTATTAGATTCCATAACTCTATCAATCTCCCACTTGGAGGCTAATCTTTAAAAAAAAAAAAAAGAGTAATATTTTTTTATAGTTTTTATCTTTGTAGCCCAAATTGTCCTAGTACGGCGGCCTCCCTCATCACTTATCATGGAGGCCAACTAAGGTAATACACAACCTCAATTTCTTAGTGGTAACAACCTTTGTTGACATATCTGCTGCACCAACAATCTTTTTCAATGATAAAGTCCCATCATCTATCAACTGACAAATTTGATATACTTTAACTCAATGTGTTTTGTCCTTGAATGAAATACTAAATTCATTGCAAGACAAACAGAACTTTGAATGTCACTGAAAATAACATTGTTATCCTGCTCCTTGCCTATCTCCTTCAAAAAAATTTCAACCAAATCATCTCCTAACCAACTTCAAATATAGCAACATCCTCTGTCTCAATGGTTGAATTATATAGAAGCCCGAGAAGGTTTTTGGCACCTTCCATTTTTCAAATATCGTCCGAATGTTATGTTACACAAATATAGAGGGCAGTTACTCTATTTGGACGTAGCATCTGAACTTTGAGTACATAGAACAAGCAACTAAACAGACAAAAAAGAAAGAAAAAAGAAAAATAGTACAAGAGCCAATATTGCCATGAAGTCTCATCTTCCGCTTTCAATTTCAAAGGGCACTTGGTTGCTTATGCTATCATCATTTCCTGATGCATTGCTTTTGAGGATGCCATCACATTCGCTTGATCTCTCACCAAGCAAATGCTCGATTCTTCAAGGTCACAACTCTGATTCACCCATGGATGCCTGTCCATCACCCTCATCAGTCCCTCCAGTTCCATTGCCGCTTCCTTCATGGTCGGCCGATCTTCCCCTTTCACCCTCAGGCAGCGGCTCGCCAGCATCGCGACTTCCTTAATCTCGTCAGGGTTCCCCTCATTTAGCACCCTCAAGTCAATGATTTCGAACAGCCTCTCGCCCTTTATTGTAGAAGTAAAATACAAGGACAAGTTCCTCTCATTCTCTGCCCACTCGAAGGACAAGGCCCTCAGTCCAATCAGCAGCTCAGCCAACACCACCCCGAAGCTATAGACATCACTCTTCTCAGTCATCTGGCTCGAGTGGAAGTACTCTGGGTCCAAGTACCCAAGGGTGCCTTGAACCAGCGTGGTCAGCTGCGTCCGGTCGAGGGGGACTAGCCTGGAGTCTCCGAAATCGGAAACCTTTGCAGTGAAATTTTCATCCAACAATATGTTCGTGCTCTTTATGTCTCTGTGCAAAATCTGAGCAGATGCATCGGAGTGCAATTACGAGAGCGCACCTGTAGTCTCCCCCGCAATGCGCAAAGGAGCCCTCCAGGATAATGTGGACTCATGGCCACACTTGTGTATGTGGTCGGCAAGGATGCCATTGTTCACAAACTCATAGACTAATAAGGGGACCTCTGTCTCGAAGCAACAACCGATTAGCTTAACCACATTGCAGTGATTAACTTGGGAGAGGATGATCAGCTCGTTGATGAATTCTTCGACTTTGATGCGGTCCAAAATCTTGGCCTTCTTGATGGCGACAATCGTATTGTCTGGTAAGATCCCTCGATATACTGTTCCTTGGCCTCCTTGGCCTAGGATTCGGCTTCCATTGTAGTGGTCCGTGGCCTTCTTGAGCTCTTCGTCGGTGAATATTCTCGTCGATTCAACGGAGCCTTGGTGCTAAGAAAGAAGTCTCTGCAACATAAGTCGGCCCCCATTTTCTAGGAAGAACTTCTCTCTCTGTCCGCGGATTTTTCTTTCTCTCAACCCCCAATATAACCAGGAAATGACCAAAAGAACCAGCAGGAAGCTTATGCTCACACCTAGGAAAAGACGTCACATTCGGCGTACAAACAAATCAGTCGTCCATCACCCTATTAAGGTTCACACACCCAAGAAAAGTGGGGAAAAAAGAATCGAAATATGCCTAACTCTTTCTTTTTCATTGCTCAAACAATCTTGTGTTAATTTGGGGAAAAATAAAAGAATCGAAATATGCTTAACTCTTTCTTTTTCATTGCTCAAACAATCTTGTGTTGATTTACTTCCCTGTCCTATTTTCTTTTCTCCTCCATCAACTTGAAGCTTTTGTATTAAGACGAACCTTGATAATAGCAAAATAAACCTAAATATATAATTATGCTGAGAGTATCTTTTGATAACAGGAATGATATAATGCATCAAGTGGATAAAACGTGCTTGATTCTTTTTCAACAACAAAAGAACAAGTGGTTGATTTTGTTAATATCGAATTGAATAAATTGAGATGACAATACATGTATATAATATCAATTTAATTCATGGACACAACTAATTCAAAGAGAAAGATTTACATCTGAAAAATCTCGATAACTAACAGCAGAAGATGGAACAATGACATAATAACAACATTTAAAGAATGTGAATGAATTACAAGATAAAAGAAGCTTTTATATGATGAAAAGGTTTGAGCAATGTGTACGACTTACTGACCTAGCATGACGTCCATTGAGCGAAACCTCTTTTCATGGATGATAGGAGTACAACCTTTGCCATATTTTCTTCCATCTCCTTGGGATCCCTCTGGACATGAACAATTATATGTTCCTAGCGAGTTTGTACATATTCCAACGTAGGGTTGTGAAATCACGCATTCATTGATATCTGTAGACATAATATTCCAATTAGAAGAAGCAATCCGACTCCATTTCAATTGGCAAAAACTTGAAAAAGTAAATAGAATTCTATGATTTGGCAACACTTTCAATTTTGAGAGGACATGTCAAGTCAATTTGCATTTCTTGAGATCACGATGCCTCACCACACTTTTTAAGTGATGGGTCGTTATCTCAAGAGCTTAACCTTAACCAAGCACTTAATTTTTGTTTAGAATAGAAGATTTAAGAATTATCGAACAAAATTGTGCCATTACCAACTAGAACAACACATCACGTAGAAAATAATTCAAAAATAACAGTCTATAAATACAGAAAAATGCTGGATGTATTAACATCGGTACATGAAATTGATTTACAAGCTAATTTGACCGACTCATATTGAGGGTTCAGTATGGATCATTTGTTTATAGACTCAATTGCCGTTGACCACTTTAGTTTGTAAAACAATCGTACGGACTAAATTTAGGAGAGAAGAATATCTAGAATATGAGGAAGGATTACTGTGAATATCTACAGATTATTGCTAAGGGCTTCATAGGTCATATTAAATTTAAAGCAACGAAAATTTGTGCTACCGAAAGAAAAAGAATGATCATGTTTTACGGCCTAGATTGTTATGATTTTTAAAATTATAAATTTTACGTGATTATTACAAAAATCATTTAAAAGATGTATCATTCATGAAGTCAAAATTTGGTCCTCTGACTTAAAAGTTTTGAACACTTCCTTTCTCTAGGTTTTTCATGCAATTGGATCCATTTAACATGCTTGCCCGTATTGAAATAATGATCCGCGATTCTATACATGAACACTTGTTCGGATGGTCTAATGAAAAGACTGGAAAAGGTACCTTGACAACCATTTTGGAGATAGGGGTTCCCTTGAAAACCCTCGAAGCAGTGGCACTGGTAGCCCTTTCCATTCTTAGCATCTGTACAATTGGAGTTCTCTTGGCACATGTAGGTCGTTGTATTCTTCTTTGCATCATCGCATGTTTGATCTGGAATTAACCAATCGACAACTATAGGGACCGTATCAAATGGCGGCTTGTACAGATTGTCCGTAGAGAAGTTAAAGAAGCCGTCTTCGGCAACGAAAGCGTATCCACATGGATTGAAATCCCAGACGCTGGTATGATTGTCGAAGCTACTGACAGAGATGTTGTATAGGTAGGCGTCTCGAGGTATGCTAGTCTCGCAGCAACCAATGCCTGAGCACGACCCATTAATCACGTCCGAGATGTTGCCGCATGAGGACAAGCACCCCGTCACATACGTGCTTCCGCTGAAGGTCGCGTACGTGTCGCATCCCACGGCGATAAATTTGTTCTTGGCAGAAGATATGGGGAAATCGGGAAGAATGAGCCAAGGATCATTGTTGTCCCAGGATCCGCCAGACGAATCATAACAATCTCTGGCTACAAACATTGTTTTACTAATCTCGTGATTCTCAAAAGATATATTGAGTATTTGGAGATTAGAATTTTTACTGTACATATAAGGAGTGGGAGGATCGATCGAGTAATCACAAAAGATGAGGAAAGAATCTGATTCTTCTTCGAAGTAGCAGTCGTTTCCGGTGTTGTTCATCCTGAATGGGTACGAGAAGGTGAGGTTGCCACATCTGTTCGTGCATCCGGGCTTTGTTGTTTGGACTGCATCTGCCGTAACTACTGAGAATAGACCCACCAATGAGCACAACAACAGCACTACAGTCAAGGGAAGTCTATGGAGCAGGGAAGTCTATGGAGCAGCATGGATCCACCCATATTCTTCCTGAAATGAAGTGATTGTTTGCAACAAGATGATGAGCTTCGTAGCCAGATGACAACCTTTATAAGCGATGATGGAGCTTCTAGAAAGCTAAGTAGTATATGCATTATTCATAGTCCCCACTATATTGATTGTCTTCGCGGTGATTACATCATTAGTAATCAATCATACGGTTTTGTCCACCATCCAATCCTAGCATATTCTTTGTCAGTTGTGGGGTCGTGCGTGTTTCAGCTGTTCGATCCAAAACTTGGAATCATCGACCGTAAGATCCCGCTGCCAAGTAACTCCATGAAAAATTAAAGTGGAAATTTCTATCACTATTGCTCTTAATTTATACTCTCCAAAAAAAAGCAATTTTATTTGATCTTTTAGCTTGCATTCAGTCCCATTCCTTGTCCAAAGCATCAGATGCAACTGACATTTACTCTCTATGGCTCTTCATTAAGAAGCCTTGACAAGCCTGTCGTCATTCACGTTGTGGCGTCGCAATCATTCGTAGGAATTTCCAAACTGACTTGCAAATAATAAAAGTCGTGAATAGATAGATATTTTTTTTTCTTTTCAACCTCAGAATTAGTTTCGATGGGTGGTGCTCATGAACTATTGCATGCACATCTCTAACGTATGAACTCCTTAAATATTTGTACAAATATCAACATCATATTTAAATCTTTATTGCGCAGGGTAATATTTTGATTTACGCTATGTACAATTAAAAAAAAAGGTACATCCATGATACGTAATAAAGATTAATTAGATATAGCAAGAAATTGTTGATTCGGGTCAGTTTTGTTAAGAACAGAAGCTCTACTGATACAATTACTGATATCAGCAAGAACAGGGGAAGTAAGATATACAAGAAGAAGTACGAAGAGGAAACATATGAAGAAGAAGAAGCAGAGAATACAAAGGGATAAACTCTGTATATTGTTACAAGTCTTGGCTTAGTAGTTAGTCTAGTATAATTCAGTTCTAGAAGTTAGTTAGTCGGTTGTTCTGTAAAACTGTTTCAAGAGAATAGCCTTTGTATATAAATAGATAAACTCTCGTCATTGGAATACATTGAAAAATAAAGAAGTTTTTCCATCTCAAGATCTCTCTACGGTTTTCTTACTTCTTCTTTGCACATAAACTTCTTCATGGTATCAGAGCGATGGTCGATCATCCTCATGATCATTTGATTGCTTGTGAAATCAAATCGAAGGTGCTGTAGCAGTAGAAACGATTCTCTGTTCACTGGATCTGGTCTTCTGATTACCAGATTCAAAGTTGATCCAGAAACCACGATGACGACGGTGATTAATCTGGTTCAGTGGCTCCTTCTTTGATCAAGAGCTCGAAGAGTGAAGCTCAGATTTGTGCTAAGTTCTGAAGTTGATTCTTCGATTCTTAGAGGATAGAGATCAAAGGCCGATCAACCGAAGTTGATCCTTCGATCACAAGCTATGCATCCCAAAGAAATCATCTTGATGCTATATAAAAATGGCTGAATCTACAACGAGTGAAGTCAACTTCAAAGCTTCATTGATCGTTGAGACATCTATATCTTCCAACAGATCTGTGAGTTGATACTTTTCATCTATATCTAAATCTTCATCAGAAATATACTTGTAGCAGCATTCAACAAATCAGTAGAATTTGTGTCTGCAACTAGAATTGACCAACAATCAGGAAGAATAGAATGGCAGCAAGAAATTTGAGATATCCATTTCCTATTCATGTTAATATCTCGAATTTTGTTACCATCAAATTAGCTGAGGATAACTTTCTTCTATGGCAAGCTCAATTCTATAGATTCTTAAGGAGCCAAGATCTGTTTGGTTTTGTGGATGGGGAAATTCCACCACCTGCAAAGACATTGCAGGTCGAAGAAGGAGGTCAAACATCTGAGGTTACTAATCCTGATTACAATGACTGGATAAAAACAGATCAGCTCGTGTCTTCTTGGATTAGTGGTGCTGTATAAGAAAATATACTTAGCTTGATAATTGGCTTGAATACTGCTTATGAGGTTTGGCAAACTTTGCTAAATCGATTTACACAAAAGTCAATAGCTAAGGAGTTCGAGTTAAGAGGAAAACTACAGACTTGTCAGAAACGTGAACGAACTCTATCAGCATACCTCAGGGAGTACAAGTCAATATGTGATCAATTGAATGCCATAGGAAAACCAATTGATGAAATCACAAAACTTTTTGGAGTTCGGAAGGTCTGGATCCGAGTATGAAAGTTTTAAAACTACAATCTATTGCTTAAAACCCCAACCAGAATATGATGAAGTGATCTCACACTTAGAAAGATTCGAAGCCGAGTTCTGAAATTACTCTTTAAATCGGTTCAGCCCTAACCTAGCTTACTATGGCCAGAGGAAAACTGAAGCTATACATAAAGAAGAGGCTGACAGAGAATATATACAACAGAATACTATCCTTAGAGGATCAAGAACAAACAATCGTGGAGGAAGAAATTATGACAGAGGAAGACCATATAATGCCAGATACAAGAACTTTGGTTATCCTGGAAGAAACATGAGTTACAGAAATAATAGCTCAAACTATGAACAAGAAAATCAGCGGTTCAAACAGCACAATACCTTCTCGGCTTGGGTCTGTTCAAGGATTTAGACCATACAATGTATCGGCACAAAGGTATTCGATACCGGTCATATCCCGCATCAAATTCAACTCTTCACAAAAGGGTGCAAATGGAGAAAATGAGAACACACTCGACTTGAGTGTCAAATCTGTAAGAGGCCTGGTCATGATGCATTACATTGTTGGTATCGGTTTGATAACTCCTATCAAGCTGAGGAGATACCAACAGCACTAGCAACTCTACATATTGAAGAGGCAAATGATCAAGAATGGTATCCGGACACTTTGGAGCAATAGCCCATATTACATCTAATGCTGGTATACTTCATAGTCTTTCTAAAAATAATAATGCTGACACAGTCATGATAGGCAATGGTATGTGTTTACCTGTCAAATACATTGGTAATGCACTACTAAATACTGCAACTGATGCTTTGCCTTTAAATGATGTGCTGATTGTTCTTGAGATTAAGAAAAATCTTCTATCAATGTCAAAGTTAACTGATGATTACCCCTGTTCCTTTATCTTTAACAAAACTGGTGTGTATATCATGGACAGCACCACCAACACAACCATGAGGCTAGGAAGCAAGGTTAGAGGGTTGTACAGAGTAGACCCTCATGCTGCAGAAGTCTACTTCACTCAAAGGCAAAGAATTGTTGTAGAAAGTATCTGGCATCAACGACTGGCTCACACAAATCAGAGTATCTTGAAGCATTTGAGGAATCAAAATCTAATTCGGTACAACAAAGAAGTACAGTTTGTTTGTAGAAGTTGCCAAATAGCTAAGAGCACTGCTCTACCTTTTCCATTATCAAATTCTATAGCTACAAAACCTCTCGAACAAATTCACTGTGATATCTCGGGGGCCTTCTCCGCTTAAATCTTTTAGAGTTTCAAGTACTATGTCATTTTTGTTGACAATTTCTCTCGGTTCAATTGGATATATCCATTAAAGCCGAAGTCGATTTCTATAGTATTTTCCTCATGTTTCAAAGTTAGTAGAAAATCAGCATAGCTGTAAAATCAAGACCTTCCAATGTGATGGTGGAGGAGAGTTTATTAGCCAAAAGTTCAGAACTCACTTACGGAATTGTGGCATTCAACAGCATATCTCCTGTCCATATACACCTGAACAGAATGGAATACCTGAAAGGAAACATCGACATATAGTTGAACTTGGCTTGGCTATGCTATACCATGCAAAAATTCCATTAAAGTTCTGGGTAGATGCATTTGTAACAGCCAACTACATTGTTAATATTCTTCCTACTCACAAGTTACAGATGCAGTCTCCCTTCAGCAAATTATATCAACAAAAGCCAAGATATGACCATCTCAGAACCTTTGGCTGTGCTTGCTATCCCTGTCTTCGACCATATGCACAGCACAAGCTTGATCCACGATCTCTAACCTGTGTCTTTCTAGGATATAGTGATCACTATAAGGGATATCAATGTCTTGTCCCTACTACTGGTCATGTCTACATTAGTCGACATGTAGTATTTGATGAGAATTTCTTCCCTTTCTCTTAGAAATTAGCAACAGTTTATCCCTCCTACACACACTTGTATAAGTTGTGGACAGAAGAAGAACAGTTTCTAGCTTCATCTACTTCAGATCACATAAAACATTCAACTCCTCAATATACAAATTGGGAACAAGAATCCACAGCTCAGCAAACAAATGGAATAGTCTCACATCAATGCACAGAACAAGCAGTTTCTGTTTCTCCAGCTGAACTCTCTACGGATCAAATGTCCATCACCACTCAAAATAGTCCACAACAAATTGAAATACCAGTTCCCATAACTGCAACAACAGATGGATTAGATATGGCACAACACACTTCAAATAATCAGACAAATTCACAAGGTACAGTACTTCCTCACCCTATGCAGACTAGGTCTAAGTCTGGCATTATCAAGACCAATCCTCGATATGCATGAAGTACCTACTGAACCAAAAACAATCAAATCAGCCTTAGCTCATAAAGGCTGGTATAAAGCAATGACAAAAGAGATGGATGCACTTTATCAGAATAAAACTTGGGATTTAATCCCTCGAACTGGTCAAATGAATGTCATTGGCTGTAAGTGGGTATTTAAAACAAAGCTCACAGCTAATGGTACCCTTGATAGACTTAAGGCTCGACTGGTTGCTAAAGGATTTCATCATGAAGAAGGCATTGACTTTACAGAAACCTTCAGTCCAGTCATCAAACATGCTACAATTCGTATAGTTCTATCTGTAGCCATGATGAAACACTGGCCAATCCATCAACTAGATGTCAAAGATGCATTCCTACATGGTACATTGAATGATATAGTTTACATGGAGCAGCCTCCTGGGTTTCAAGATCTCAAGAAACCTCATCATGTATGTCTCCTCAGGAAGTCTCTGTATGGACTTAGACAAGCTCCTCGAGCTTGGTTTGACAAGTTCAGCAACTTTCTGCTTGAATATGGGTTCTTTTGCAGCTCAACTGACCCATCCTTATTCATCTATCATACTGATACAAACACCATTCTTCTACTACTATATGTTGATGACATAATCCTGACTTGAAGCTCCTCTCAGTTACTTTCCAACCTTATCCATTCTCTAAGTCTTCAGTTCTCTATGAAAGACCTTGGCCCACTACACTACTTCCTTGGCATTGAAGTTAAAAATAATTCTGATCACCTGTTTCTTTGCCAGACTAAATATGCCAGTGATCTTCTTACTCGAGCTTATATGCTTGAGTGCAAACCAATTACCACCCCTGTATCACTAAAACCACCTGTTCTGATAAATGATTCTGCTCCTCTCTCCAATCCTGTTGAGTATCGAAGCTTAGTAGGTGGTCTTCAGTATCTGACTTTAACACGACCTGACATTGCCTATGCTACAAATCACCCGTGTCGAAATTACGTAAAACCCGCTATTTCGGACTTCCATAGACTCAAGAGAGTTTTGAGATATGTCAAAGGCACTATCAATCTTGGAGTCTTCATTCACTCTCGAAGCTCTCTCCACCTGTATGGGTTCTCAGATTTAGACTGGGCAGGATGTGTTGAAACAAGAAGATCAACAACAGGTTTTTGTACATACCTTGGCTCTAACCTCATATCTTGGGCAGCAAAGAAACAATCCACAGTCAATCGCTCCTCTACAAAAGCTGAGTATCGTGCTCTTGCTTCTGCATCTGCTGAACTTACCTGGATTAGCTTTGTCCTTCGTGATATAGGATGCTCATTGCCTCGTCCAACACAGCTCTTTTGTGACAACAAATCAGCAATTTCTCTTACTATCAATCCTGTCTTACATGCTCGCACCAAACACATTGAGATAGACTTTCACTTTGTTTGGGAAAAAGTCTCTTCAGGATCACTACAAGTGAAGTATGTTCCAAGTATCCATCAACTTGCTGATATATTCACAAAATCTCTCCCTCGTATTACCCATTATCAGCTACGAATCAAATTAGGAATTGGTATCCACCCCATTTCCAATTTGAGGGGGGATGTTAAGAACAGAAGCTCTACTGATACAATTACTGATATCAGCAAGAATAAGGGAAGTAAGATATACAAGAAGAAGTACGGAGAGGAAACATATGAAGAAGAAGAAGTAGAGAATATAAAGGGATAAACTCTGTATATTGTTACAAGTCTTGGCTTAGTAGTTAGTCTGGTATAATTCAGTTCTAGAAGTTAGTTAGTTAGTTGTTCTGTAAAACTGTTTCAAGAGAATAGCCTTTGCATATAAATAGAGGAACTCTCGTGATTGATACACATTGAAAATAAAGAAGAAGTTTTTCCATCTCAAGATCTCTCTACTGTTTTTCTTACTTCTTCTTTGCACATAAACTTCTTCAAGTTTGAATTTGAAAATCAAAACAGCACCAAACAACCCAAATATAGAAGATGAATGAGAACGAAAATTGCAGTGTTTAGATATGATTTGCTAAGTAAAAGGACTTTAAGAGTCCGAAATTGATTTTGAGAATTTTCTTAGATTTGCCTATGACGTTTCGGGTAAATTCTAAGTCAATGCGGTCAATTTTCTTGACAATTTATCAAGTATGAGAATATGTCTCATCGGGTGCTTTCATTATCCTGCCAAGACTTGAAAAGTCAAGCAAGTATGAAGCGTATGTAGTGGGAGATGACAACCCTAAAGTTCGTTAAAGAACTCATTGTCCTCAAGGAAACCTTAAGAGGTTTTAAAATAGAAAATTACCAAGAAAAATTTCTAAACCTATTATATTTGTACAAATTCAGTCATAAAATCTTCAATTGGGCTAATTAAAACTCAAACCTTTTGAAAATTTACAAATTTAATTTTTCTGATTAAATTTGACCGAAAATCGCTATAGTATATAATTTTTATAATTTTTTGGAAAAGGCCAAGTCAAGGCGGCCAGTTTCCTTGGCAATTTTCTAATGTGCGACAATATGTCTTATCCGGAGTTATGGCTCACCAACTTTGGGTGCATCATTGATAGAGAGTATAAATGAGACAAGATGCTTATTCTGCCAAGACTTGAAAAGTCAAGCAAGTACTAAGCGTACGCAATGAGAGATCACAACTAAAAGTGATCGGTTCTCAGATAGTTTGGTCCCACCCTGAAATCGAAAGGATCAATTCCTTGTTTCTAAAATCATGAACTGGACTAGTGCCCTTGAAACCGGACTGACCAATTTGGTTCAGTTCCCTGCTGGATCATGGAATCGATGGCATGTAGACGAATTGAAGATGTTCTTGATAACCAAGATGTTTCTACAATCAGTGAATTACGTGTAACAATAAAGGTTTCACATAATTCTTTTTCCAATTTGTGGCAAAATTTGGTTAGAATGAGCAACTACTATTATGTTTTGATTTGTTCTTGTCATCTTACTCACATGCGTGAATGAAATGAGAGTCATGCAACTCGTGCCTGTCTGCGTGCATGAGTGAAGTTTGAAATGTGAGATAGATTAGGATTTTTATACAAATTGTGAGGGAATTAAAAAAATCTAAAAAGATTGGTCCAACTCGGGTGGGCGATTCCACACCTGGAACTGAGAACCGGACTAAAATTCAATGGTTTCAATTTTGTAGAATTGAGACCCAGATCGATGCCCCCAGGAGCCGCCCAAAACTGGCCTATTTAGTCCCATCCAAGTGGTTCCTTTTTCTTACCCTTAATCACAACTCTAAAATGGAAGAATGTCGAAGAAGAAAAATCATTAAAAGCAAACTGCTTTGAGCTGGCGATTGGTGGTGGGGTTTATATTCCTAGGTGTGAAATTTCCGTTGCATTCTGGAAAAAAAAAACGCATATTTTCAGAGTGATTAATCAACTAATTACAAAGAGGTAAAAACTAAACATTTGCCATTGTCATGCTACGAAAAGTAAGATTTTTAGATAAGATTTCATTATATACTTTTACATTAAGACAAGATACGTCGAACGTAGTTTTTTTTACCTTGGTTGTTGGCCTAGGATTTCTAATAAGAAATATGGACTGTGGTGATACGTATTTGTCGAGAATTATCATTCCAAGGAATTTACTTTTCCTTCCATCTGTTATCCGTGTTGTAAATCTTTTGTTGCATTTCCATAATTTTGAGGAAAACACCATCTTGCAACCATCGTGGTAACAAAAAAAAAAAAAAAAAAAAACGCAATCATTATTGTCAAAAGTCATTTTGAAGAAACTAGGCTAATCGAATAAGTAGCAAAATAGTGTCTCATATATGTACCTCGGTGTAAATGTGACTTATAACGGAAAAAATACCAAAAAAGTTCTAAATCTATTGTATTAATATCAATTCAGTTATAAACTTTTTAATTGGATCAATTTAATCCTAAACATTTTTCACATTGATATTAATTTAATCCATCCGGCCAATTTAAGCCGGAAATTGCTAACGTGAACACTAACCGTCCTACATAGTACGACCGGCGCTAACATGAATATTTTTAATAATATTTTTATATTTTTTTGAATTTTATGAATTTCTAAAATCTTTTTTTTTTCCATCTCCTTCTTCTTTGTTTTTTTCTTTTTGTCAATGGCCATTACTAACCACCGACCACAGCCTTGGCCGGCAAGGGCTAGCCTAGCTTGGGTCACCTTCACCGGCCATAAGTGATGGTCAGCCTCGTGGGGCCGCCTTTGAGCGAGGGCGAGCACACTCTATCCTCAAACCAAATTACATTTTCCGTGAGTTCAAAGTAAAACCACAAATATGATCCGAAATCTGAAAAGAACAAAAACTCACCTATATCTAAGTAAAAGGACTTTGAGAGTCTGAAATTGATTTTCAGAAATTTCTAATGGTCGACCGAAAGTTTCAAGTAAATGCCAAGTCAATGGGTCGGTTTCCTCGATAATTTCTTATGTAGCACAATAGGTCGCATCAGAATTTATTAGCGCCTGCCAACTTTGACTACATCATTAATAGATGTAGGGTGCTTTCATACATTGCCAAGACTTGAGAAGTCAAGCAAATCAATGGTAAGCGTATGCAATGGGGGAGAGATCACAACCCCAAAACAGGAGAATGAGAAAGAAGAAAAATCAACTAGAGCATAATGGTTTGTGCTAGGGATTTTGTGCATGAAATGTGTTTCAAGGTGGATGGATTTTATACTCTGAAAATTTGTATTTTCCTATTTCTAGACTGTATCTATGCATTCTAAAAAGGAGTAAGTGGTAGCTTCAAAATAATTAATCAACTAGCTTCAAAGAGGTAAAATATCAACTTTTTTAATTGTTGTGTTACCAAATTAAGATGTTGTAATAAGATTCCATTATATACTTTTAAATTAAGAAAAGATACGTCACATGCAAATATTTTTTTTTTCCTTTTTCTCAGCTAGAATTTCCAACTAATATGGATTGTGAAAGGAAAATTGTCCAAATAGTCCTAAATCTATTGCACTTTTGTCAATTTAGTCCTAAATTTTTCAATTTTGCCAATTGAATCCTAAACATTTGCACATTTTGCTAATTCAGTCATAAATCTTTTCACTTCTTGTCAATTGAGTTTATTCGGCCAATTTTGGTTGGAAATTGCTAACATGAACGGCCGACGCTGATGTGGCACTTTTTAAATAATATTTTAATAATATTTTATTTTTATGGTTTTTTTTTTTTTTTTTTTTTTTTTTTTTTTTTTTGGATCTAGTCGACAAGAGTTGTTGGCCAACCCTCGCTAGCCACAAGCGATGGTGGGCCGACCCTCGCTAGCCGCTAGCTTTGGGCAAGGGGTTGCGCCCTTGCCAACTCTCTAGGCAAGGCTCATGACGCCCTCACCGCAAAGGTGAGGGCACGCAAAGCCCTCACACGAAAATGGCAAGGCCCGCAATGCCTTGCCAAATTTGGCCAAGTGAGGACTCACCACCCTCCCCAACCCCAGGTAAGGGGGCGACCTCACTCAAGGCCTTCACTTGGCACCCCCTCACCTTTGCTGACGAGGGCGTTGTGACCCTCACCCAAATCTCTTGAGGGGCACAATGCCCTCGCCCAAAACTAGTGAGGGTTGGTTGGCCCTCGCCTATGGTTGGCCTGCTCTCACCTATGGCCAATGCTTGCCAATTCCGAACTCCCCAAAAAAAAAAAGTCCATAACTAAAAAAAAATAATCATAAAAAATTCAAAAATTATTAAATTATTATTTAAAAAGTGCCACATCAACACTAGCTATCCACATTAGTAATTTCCGGTCAAAATTGACCGGATAAACTAAATTGACAAGAAGTGAAAAGATTTATAACTGAATTGGCAAAATTAAAATATTTATGACTGAATTAGCAAAAGTGTAATAAGTTGAAGACTTTTTAGACAATTTTCCCGATTGTGGTTGATACGCATTTGTGAAAAATTATCATCATCAAGAATTTTATTTTTCCTTTTCCTTTTTCTAATCAAGTGACTGTAGTTATTAGCTTATTTTAAGCTGTGGAGTTAACATAAGCAAGTCCTAGAGACTTTCACAAGACGATTCCACTACAAATCCTCGTGTGACAAAGTCTTTGTGTGGTGTCGTGCGCGTTTAAATTTTCCAAATGCACGATTTATTGGACATATTTCTTCGACATATATTTCTTCAATCTTCCGTCACTGCTTGTCCAGAAAAAACAGGCCATTGTGGGCTAAAGACTGGTGCACAATTGTCACAGAAGAGCTACTCTTACTTTACAAATAATCCGTGGGAAACAAAAAGTCTTGGTCTTCTCCTTTCCCAATTGATTTTTATACTTTGGTACATTGGCGATGTTACTTCTGCACATGGCAAATTTGGTCTTTTGGGGCATTGATTAGTGCAAAAATTGAAAGTTGATAGTGAAAGGAGAAGACCTAACCTCTCTCTTACATGAAGAAAGAGACTTCTTGTTTAACTCTATATTTGAACAATTCCAAACTTAAAATTGCACCCTAACTCTCAGTCATCAGGCAGCAATCATCGAGAAGATAAGCTGTACTCTGAGCCGGAGACCGGGGAACTCTTGTCACAAAATAAGCTGCTCTTACTTTTCAAATTATCTCCAAAAGATTAATTTTAGAAATCTAGAGTCTAAGAAATTGTCTCTCCCTCCATGGGAATAAGAAAAAGTCAGGTCTTCTCTTTCCCTATCGATTTTAGATACATTGTATATGGGGGACGTTGCTTCTATGTTGGAGCGTTCATATTAATGTAAAAACTAAAAGTTGATAGGGAAATGACAAGACCATACGCTTTATATGTTTGAGCATCTCCAAAACATAATATTGGACCATAACTGTTAGTCATTACATGGCAATGACCGATGGAAGAGCCAACTTATTGACAAATTGACGTAGAGAAAGCTAATGCTTGGAAAGGATTCCGAAAGATAGTGTTTAATTTGAATAAAGAAGTGCATATTACAATATCTTAGGCGCCTTTTTATAAGGAGGTTGCCATCTAGAAAATAACTAAATAACTGAAATCTAATAATAAAATAAATGAAAAGATATTGATAAAAGGGAAAGTTATCAAAACACAACTAGAAAATCTGAAATCTAATAACAAATTAAAGGAAACGCGTGAATCAAATATTGTAACCCATTTGTAATCTCGAAAATCACCCAATACTTTTTGATTTGTGGGACCGCCCGCTCTTATGACGCTCCAATGTTTCCATAAAGGCAGCATGTTGTTCTACATCACAAATTTCATCAATTAATAACCTTTGAAATTTCTCTTTATAATAATAATAATAATTTTTTTTGGGCGAAACGGGTCGAGAGACAGGCCCTACTAAACCGACCCGAACCTTATGGGTCTGGATTGGGCTAAAACCAGGCTGGCTTCAAAGCCCACTACGATTCTACCCTTTTCTAAGCCAATTGAAAAATAAAATAAAATCCCAAGCAAGCCTACTCTTCCACTAAAGCTACACCAAGCCCAAGCTCAGCTAAATACCAAAACCAGCCCATATTTGCCAAGCTTCAATTTGAGTCCAAAACCCACTAATCCCGTCGCTAGAGTTCAACCCGAAATTTCTATTCCCCTTCCTCATTCATTCTGTCCAACACGCTACTCTCCACTGTTTCCCTTTCTCACGTTAAGGCCAACCAACCAATGGACGAGGAGTTTGAGAAACCTTAGACTAAGCTTAGAAACCTTAGACTAACCTTACGACTAGGAAGCTAGGTCACGAACAAAACACTTCACAGTGGGTATAAAAATATTCTTCGCCCAACTTTCATCATCAGCTACCATATCCAAGCATGATCGCCGTCCAGCACCCATCCGAGATTTTACAAAATATGGTCACAACATGATTGAGCCAAACAATGGCATTTTAAGGAACCCAACAGACAAGCTGGTATGGACTCATTCAGGACAAAGAAGAGGGTAGGCAAAAACGTTGAGGGTAGCCACGAATCGTACAAAACTTCAACATATCAGTTCGTCGAACGATCACTATATAAAACAGAACATGCTATGCTTGGACTTACTGTTACGTCAGCCAGAATAAGAGAGAGATGCTCACGACATCGGTTTACACATTTCAGCAAACAGCCGGCGAACGCAGATTGAGAGGAAAATATTGACCGCTTTTAGATCCCGAACTCAAGTTTGGACTCAAAAGAAATCATCACGAGACAACTGAAATCAACAACAACACCCAGCTCAAACCCAGCATGCGTACGGGCTTAAGGAAACCAAGTCTCGGCTTTGCTTCGATCAAAACAGCGAGGAATAACAGGGATTCACAAAAACGACCGTCGAATCGCGGAGTTCCCTACCCGACTCGGAGATGGCGGCAAGCGGGCCAGCTCGTGACAAATCGGGCTATGGTCTGCCGCCTTGGTATCTTTGAGCCGGGATCCTCGGTAATATAGGTTCAAACCAAGTAAAGAAACTCACCAGCAACGCGAAAAATATTTTCTTCATTTTCCAATGTTCAGTTCACTTAAATAAATGAAGCAAGAGGAGTTGTCCACGGAAGACTTGTCTTAGTGAGCTTCTATTGTGGAATATTTTGCTTCGGAAGACTTTGTTGATTGGCTTGACAAAATCGAGCCAATTTTCAATCATAAGAATATTGCGGAGAATCGAAAGGTGAAGCTTGTGTCCAAGATGTATAAAATACATGCTTCGATTTGGTGGGAAAATCTAACGTCTCGATAGAACTCCCGAAGGAAAGCGGTGAATCGTAACATTGGATAAAATGAAGGTGCTAAAAAAGAAAGCATTTTCCAAAACTTATCAGCAAGATGCCTTCGATAAATTCCACAATACAAAGCAAGAGGAGTTGTCCGGAGAAGAATACACCCCCAAATTTGAGCATCTCATGCTGCGATGCGATGTGGGGGAGGCAGAGGAGCAAACTATAGCTCCGTATTTTGGCGGTCTTCATTTGAAAATTGCCGATGTGTTCCGATTACAACCTCATCGGACTTTTAATTAGGTCTTCGAATTATCGATGAAGGTGCAAAAGCAACTCAAGGAGAAAAGAGAGTTTGAGTCAGAAGCCATCAACCAAAGAGGGATCCTCTAATCTTGGGAGTTCGACTTTAAAACCTTTGTCGCGATCGAAGGAAGCCGTTGAACAAAGGAGGAGCATCTAAAACCAATTAGCCAAACGAAGCTAGCAATAAACCAAGACGATTGGAAATGTCATGGATTTGGTCGCATCGCCTCGAGTGTCCTAATAGAAAGATCATTTCTCTTTTACATAATGAGCAACGGGGGAAGTCGCAAAACAACCCTTTTCTCCAAGAAGATTGAACGAGCTGCGAAGAAATCGTTTACAGAGATCAAGGAGAAGCTCTCGTCATTCAAAGGAGCTTGCATGCTGCTCATCTTGAGGATGATGATTGGCTTTGCAACGACATACTCCATACAAGACTGTACTTCTCATTTTAAAGTACGTGATGCCATTATCGATGGTGGATGTTGTGAGAACGTTGCGTGGATCACCATGGGAGACAAGGTGCATCTCAAGGCAGAGGATCATCCAGATCTTTACAAGCGTTCTTGGCTCAAGAAAGGGAGTGAGATAAAAGTAAATAACCGGTTCATGATTTCAGTCTCTATTGGCAAAAGATATAAACATGAGATGTATAACACCTGTCCCTTTGTCAAAGACCGCGTCAAGATTTCAGTGGGCCCTCGCAAGACGGAGAGAGTCTCCGAGCCTACTCATGGGAAAGGAACTAATCTTCTTTCCAAGTCCAACTTTTCCTATGCATCGGAGGATGCTTGTGAGGCTTACGCTCTTGTTATAGTGGAAGAAAATGAAGCAAAAGAGGAGATCCCAACCATTTTGCAGCGGTTGCTTGAGGATTTCTGTGAAGTCATGCCAATGAAATTCCATCCAACCTTCCTCCTATGAGAGAGATTCAACATTATATCGATTTTGTGCTCAGTGCTTCTGTTCGATCAATTGAGCTCTGAGAAGCATGAAGAACTTCAAAGGCAAGTTGATAAACTCTTAGCCAAGGGAGCAATACAAGAAAGCTCGAGTCCTTTTGCTGTCCCAGCACTTCTAGTTCCAAGGAAAAATGGTTCTTGGCAAATGTGCATTGATCGGTGAACAACATAACCATCAAGATTTTTCTTTTCCTTGCCTTGGTATTGCTTGATCAACTTCACGGAGCTTGTGTGTTTTATCAAGATCCATTTTGGAAGCAGCTATCGTCAAATCCAGATGAAAGTAGGAGATGAAAAGATGACAGCTTTCAAAACTAAGAATGGTCTTCTTAAATGCATGGTGATGCCCTTGGACGTTTCTAATGCTTCTAGTACTTTTATGCGTCTTATGATCCTGTTTTAAACCTTTCATTGGCTAGTTTGTCCTGTATACTTTTGATGACATCGTGATCTATAGCATAGCAGGGCACAAGTGGAGCTTTTGGAACATCAAATTCTTCAAGTGCTACGGGAACAACCTTGTATGTCAACCTGAAGAAGTGTCACTTCTGCACAAGTAGCCTGGTTTTCTTAGGCTATATTGTCTCCAAGGATGGTGTTAGAGTAGATCTTAGCAAGATGGAGGCAATAGAAAGCTGGCCAATTCCTAACACGCTGAATGAGATAAAAGCTCAAGAATGTTTTTGGCCTTTTTTATTTTTCAAATATCGTCCGAATGTTATGTCACACAAACATAAAGGCCAGTTACTCTACTTGGACGTAGCATCTGAATTTTGAGCACATAGAACAAGCAACTAAACAGACAAAAAAAAAAAAAAAAAAAAAAAAAAAAAAAAAGACAAGGAAACACAAAAAAGGAAAAAAACGAATAATAGTACAAGGGCCAACATAGCCATGAAGTCTCATCTTCCACTTTCAATTTCGAAGGGCACTTGGTTACTTATGCTATCATCATTTCCTGATGCATTGCTTTTGAGGATGCCATCACATTTGCTTGATCTCTCACCAAGCAAATGCTCAGCTTCTTCAAGATCACAGCTCAGACTCACCCATGGATGCCTGTCCATCACCCTCATCAGTCCCTCCAATTCCATTGCCACTTCCTTCATGGTCGGCCGATCTTCACCTTTCACCCTCAGGCATCGGTTTGCCAGCATCGCAACTTCCGTAATCTCTTCTAGGTTCCCCTCGTTCATCACCCTCGGGTCGATGATTTCGAACAGCCTCTCACCCTTTATTGCAGAAGCAAAATACAAGGACAAGTTCCTCTCATTCTCGGCCCGCTCGAAGGACAAGGCCCTCAGTCCAGTCAGTAACTTAGCCAACACAACCCCGAAGCTATAGACATCGCTCTTCTCAGTCAACTGACTCGAGTGGAAGTACTCGGGGTCCAAGTACCCGAGCGTGCCTTGAACCAGTGTGGTCAACTGTGTCCGATCGAGGGGGACTAGCCTGGAGGCTCCGAAATCGGCGACCTTTGCGGTGTAGCTTTCGTCCAACAATATGTTTGTGCTCTTTATGTCTCTGTGCAAAATCCGAGCAGATGCATCGGAGTGCAAGTACGAGAGCGCGCCTGCAGTCTCCCCCGCAATGCGCAGACGAGCCCTCCAGGATAATGTGGACTCGTGGCCACACTTGTGTATGTGGTCGGCAAGGGTGCCATTGTTCACAAACTCATAGACTAATAACGGGACCTCCGTCTCGAAGCAACAACCGATTAGCTTAACCACATTGCGGTGATTAATTTGGGAGAGGATGATCAGCTCGTTGATGAATTCTTCGACCTGACTGCGGTCCAAAATCTTGGCCTTCTTGATGGCGACAACCGTATTGTCTGGTAAGATCCCTCGATATACTGTTCATTGGCCTCCTTGGCCTAGGATTCGGCTTTCATGGTAGTGGTCCGTGGCCTTCTTAAGCTCTTCATCGGTGAATATTCTCGCCGCTTCAACACAACCTTCGTGCTCAGAAAGAAGTCTCTGCAACATAAGGCGGCCCCCATTTTCTAGGAAGAACTTCTCTCTCCGTCTGCTGATTTTTCTCTCTCTCAGCCCCCAATATAACCAGGAAACGCCCAAAAGAACTAGCAGGAAGCTTATGCTCAAACCTAGGAAAAGACATTACATTCGGTGTACAAACAAATCAGTCATCCATCACCCTACATAAGGTTCACACACCCACGAATTGAAAATGAAAATGAAAAAAAAAAGAAAAAAAGAATCGAAATATGCTTAGCTCTTTCTTTTTCATTGCTCAAACAATCTTGTGTTAATTTACTTCTCTGTCCTATTTTCTTTTCTCCTCCATCAACTTGAAGCTTTTTCATTAAGACAAACCTTGATAATAGCAAAATAAACCTAAAAATATAATTATGCTGAGAGTATCTTATGATAACAGGAACAATTCAATGCTTGATTCTTTTTCAACAACAGAAGAGCAAGTGGTTGATTTTGTTAATATTGAATTGAATAACTTGAGATGACGATACATGTAAATAATCTCAATTTAATTCACGGACACAATTAATTCAAAGAGAAAGATTTACATCCGAAAATCTCAATAACTAATAGCAGAAGATGGAACAATGACATAATAACAACATTTAAATAATGCGAATGAATTACAAGATAAAAGAAGCTTTTATATGATGAAAAGGTTTGAGCAATGTGTACGACTTACTGACCTAGCATGATGTCGTTTGAGTGAAACCTCTTTTCATGGATGATAGGAGTACAACCCATGCCATCTTTTCTTCCATCTCCTTGGGATCCCTCTGGACATGAACAATTATACGTTCCCGGCAAGTTCGTACAATCTCCAATGCAGGGTTGTGAAATCATGCATTCATTGATATCTGGAGGAACATATTCCAATTAGAAGAAGTAATCCGACACCATTTCAATTGGAAGAAACTTGAAAAAGTAAATAGAATTCCATGATTTGTCAACACTTTCAATCTTTGAGAGGACCTATCGAGTCGATTTGCTTTTCCTAAGATCGTGATACCTCACCACACTTTTTAAGTGATCAGTCATTATCTCAAGAGCCTAAGCTTAACCAAGCACTTGATCTTTGTTTAGAATAGAAGATTTAAGAATTATCCAACAAAATTGTGCCATTACTAACTGGAATAACATATCACATAGAAAAAAATTCAAAAATAATCGTCTATAAATACAGAATAATGCTGGATGTATTAATATCGGTACATGAAATTGATTTACAAGCTAATCTGACGGATTTATATTGAGGGCTTGGTATGGTCCATTTGTTTATAAACTCAATTGCAGTCGACCACTTCAGTTTGTAAAACAATTGTACGGACAAAATTTGAGAGAGAAGAATGTCTAGCTATATCTGGAATGATTGCTGTGAAAATTTAAAGAGTATTGCTAAGCGCTTCATAGGTCATAGTAAATTTCAAGCAATGAAAGTTCGTGCATCCGAAAGGAAAAAAAATTATGATTGTGTTTAACAGCCTAGATTGTTATGATTTTTAAGATTATAAATGTTAAGTGATTACTAGGAGAATCGTTTGAAACATGTACCATTCATCAAGTCAAAATTTGGTCCTCTGACTTGAAGTTTCTAAGAATTTCTTTCTCTGGGTTATTTATGCAATTGGATCCATTTAACATGGCGGCCCTTATGGAAATAATGATCCACGATTCTAAACAGGAGCACTCGTTCGGATGTGAGGTGGGTCTAATGAAAAGACTGGAAAAGGTACCTTGACAACCATTTTGGAGATAGGGGTTCCCTTGAAAACCCTCGAAGCAGTGGCACTGGTAGCCCTTTCCATTCTCAGCATCTGTACAATTGGAGTTCTCTTGGCACATGTAGGTCGTTGTATTCTTCTTTGCATCATCGCATGTTTGATCTGGAATTAACCAATCGACAACTATAGGGACCATATCAAATGGCGGCACGTGCAGATTGTCCTTAGAGAAGCTAAAGAAGCCGTCTTCGGCAACGAAAGCGTATCCGCATGGATTGAATTCCCAGATGCCGACATGATTGTTATAGCTAGTGACAGAGATGTTGTATCGGTAGGCGTCTCGAGGTATGCTATTCTCGCAGCAACCGATGCCTGAGCACGACCCATTAATCACGTCCGAGATGTTGCCGCATGAGGACAAGCACCCCGTCACATACGTGCTTCCGCTGAAGGTCGCGTACGTGTCGCATCCCACGGCGATAAATTTGTTCTTGGCAGAAGATAGGGGGAAATCGGGAAGAAAGAGCGAAGGAATATTGTTGTCCAAGGATCCGCCAGACTTATTATAACAATCTTTGGCTACAAACACTTTTACAGTAATCTCGTGATTCTCAAAAGATATATTGAGTATTGGGATATTAGAATCTTTACCGTACATATAAGGAGTGGGAGTATTAGTCGAGTTGTCGCAAAAGATGAAAAAAGAGTATGATTCTTTGAAGTAGCAGTCGTTGTTCATCCCAAATGGGTACGCGAAGGTGAGGTTGCCACATCTGTTCGCGCATCCGGGCTTTGTTGTTTGGGCTACATCCGCTGTAACAACTGAGAATAGAGCCACCAATGAGCACAACAACAGCACAACTCTCAAGGGAAGTCTATGGAGCAGCATGGATCCACCCATATTCTTCAAGAAATGAAGTGATTGTTTGCAACAATATGATGAGCTTCATAGCCTGATGACAACCTTTATAAGCGATGATGGAGCTTCTAGAAAGCTAAGTAGTATATGCATTATTCATAGTCCCCACTATATTGATAGTCTTCGCGGTGATTACATCATTAGTAATCAATCTTACGGTTTTTTCCACCATCCAATCCTAGCATATTCATTGTCAGTTGTGGGGTCGTGCATGTTGTCAGCTGTTCGATCCAAAACTTGTAATCATTGACCGTAAGATCCCGCTGCCAAGTGACTCCATGAAAAATTAAAGTAGAAATTTCTATCACTATTGCTCTTAATTTATACTCTCCAAAGAAAAGCAACTTTCTTTGCTCTTTTAGCTTGCATTCGGTCCCATTCCTTGTCCAAAGCATCAGATGCAACTGACATTTACTCTCTATGGCTCTTCGCTAAGAAGCCTTGACAAGCCTGTCGTGATTCACGTTATGGCGCCGCAATCATTCGTACGAATTTCCAAACTGACTTGCAAATAATAAAAGTCGTGAATAGATAGATTTTTTTCTTTTCAATCTTAGAATTAGTTTCGATGGGTGGTGCTCATAAACTATTGCATGCACATCTCTATCGTATGAACTCCTTAAATATTTTTACAAATATCAACATCATACTTAAATCTTTATGCGTAGTGTGATATTTCGATTTACGCTATGTACAATTAAAAAAAAATACATACATCAATGATAAGTAATAAAGATTAATTAGATACAGCAAGAAACTGTTGATTTGGATCAGTTTGAATTTGAATTTGAAAATCAAAACAGCACCAAACAACCCAAATATACAAGACAAATGAGAACATAATTTGTGGTGTTTAGATATGATTTGCTAAGAAAAAGGACTTCAAGAGTCCAAAATTGATTTTGAGAATTTTCTTAGATTTGCCTATAACGTTTCAGGTAAATTCTAAGTCAATGCAGTCAGTTTTCTTGGCAATTTCTCAAGTATGAGAATATGTCTCATCAGGGTGCTTTCATTATCCTACCAAGACTTAAAAAGTCAAGCAAGTATGAAGCGTATCTAACGGGAGATGACAACCCTAAAATTCGTTAAAGAACTCATTGCCCTCAAGGAAACCTTAAGAGGTTTTATAATAGAAAATTAGCAAGAAAAAATTCTAAACATATTATACTTGTACAAATTCAATCATAAAATCTTTACTTATGCTAATTAAAACTTAAATCTTTTTAAAATTTACCAATTTAATTTTTCTGATCAAATTTGACCGGAAATTGCTATAGTATATAATTTTTATAATTTTTCAGAAAAGGCCAAGTCAAGGCGGCCGGTTTCCTTGGCAATTTCTAATGTGCGACAATATGTCTCATCCGGAGTTATGGCCCACCAACTTTGGGTGCATCATTGATAGAGAGTATAAATGAGACAGGATGCTTATTCCGCCAAGACTTGAAAAGTCAAGCAAGTGCTAAGTGTATGCAATGGGAGATCACAACTAGAAGTGATCGGTTCCAGATGGTTCGGTCCCACCTCGAAATCAAGAATTGGACCAAAAGGATCGATTCCTTGTTTCTAAAATCATGAACCAGACTAGTGCTCTTGAAACTGAACTGACTAATTTGGTTCAATTCCCTGGTGGATTATGGAACCTCTAATCGTATACCAAAGGTTGCACACATCGTAAAATAGTGGGTTTTCAGACACATTACGACACTAATATTCGCGATGCGATTTCAATTGTTGGAAAAAGTTTTTACCTTTACACAAAGCCCAATGTTGCCACATCAAAAGACACTCGAAGAGTACAGATATTGAAATGAGGAAACTTAATCTATTTTTAAATTTTAAGGAAGCTCAATTGTGATGCACTTAGTAACGTGTAATGTACTCAATGTATCAGATAATATCATTTATCTTCTGCATAGAAACTTCAATGAGAAGGATATAGAAAGTTTCATTTTGAATTTTTCCAATCAAGGACCGTGGAAGAAAAAAAGGGCGAAATTGTGAATAGTTAATTTTCTCCTACAACAAAAAGAATTCAAATGATATATTCTTGAAATAAGCTTAGAACTTACCAACCAAAATCTCCATCAAATATAATGAATTAGTAGTGCACACTTGTCCATCTCCACTGCCCTTCGTGCCATTACCGTGATAACCCTTTGGGCATGAACATGTATAACTCCCGTCCACATTATCGCATTTTCCGTGGCATGGGTAATTCTTTGGATCCGCACATTCATCTATATCTACGCAAATTATACACACACATCAAATGTATCTAATCTCCTAAGATCATTTAATAAAAAGGATAAGTTAACATTATGTTATCAACGTACCATGACAACCAGCAAGATAAGGATTGCCTTGGTAACCTTTTAAACAATTACATTTGTACCTGGATCCATTTTCGGCGTCAGCGCAAGAGGTGTTGTTTTTGTACATGTAGCTCGTGCTATTCTTCTTGGCGTCCTCGCATGTTTGATTTCCTATTGCCCAATCGAGAATTAGAGTGGACTTATTAAATTTAAGCTGCGTAAGATCGCCAACCGAGAAGTTGTATGAGCCAATTTCTGCGAAAAAGGCAGAGATGCAAGGATTGAAATCCACGACATAGGAATGATCGAAAAAGCTCCCAATTCCGATTCTGTAGCCGAAGGAATTCTTAGGGATGCTTGTCTAACAGCAACCAATACCCAAACACGACCCGTTGCTGACATCAGAAACATTGCTGCACCAAGACGTACACCCGAAAGATGACTTCCAATTGAGGTCTTGGAAAAATGCCCACATGTTGCAACCGACGGCGGTGAGCTTGTTCTTAGTGCTGGATATGGGGAACATACGTTGGAATAGGTCCGCATAACTTCTTGACACACTATTCCCGAAAGAGTCATAGCAGACTTGTACGGTTGAAACATTTACTCGTATCTCGTGGTCCTCAAGAGAAATGTCAAGTATTTGCAAGTCAGATGAGTCACCTTCTCTTCTATTCATGTAAGGTATGGGAGGATCGGTAGAGTTATCACAAACGACTCTAAATGAGGGAGGATCGATGCGGCAATCGAGATCACTGTCGGCCAATCCGAAGGGGTATGGAATAGAGAGGTTTCCGCAAGTACTTCGACATCCAGGTTTCCTCATTGAATCAACAGCTTCTGTCATGTGATTGTGGAATCGACCCAGAAAAGCCCCAATCACCACAACTCTCAGGAGAAGCTTATGGAAGACCATGTTTCTTCCTTCAACTCTCTTCAAATATTCTTTTGTTTTGATGAATTAATTTGATGGGTTCGGGGGAATATAGTGAGAAGAAAGATGGCTTTCTTCATTTTTTTTTTATGGTTTTTTTTTTGGGGGAGGGGGTGGGGAAGGGGACGTCAGCTGGTCCTATCCACTTGCATGAGACGATTCCATGATAATTGCTCAAGTAATTGTAGCATTGTGAGCCAAAGATTGGAATACCCAAAAAGTTTTAGCTAGAGGCAGCATCTGTTTTGCACATCATGTTACAGAGCTAAGGTAGGACACTTCACAAGAATTAATTTCTTGAATCTATTTAAAATTTCACAGACCACATGAGCCAAAACTTGAAAATAACATAAGTTTACGAGGAATCACATTGAACGAAATCTTGAAATTACAGTTTAAGATCACAGAAAAATAATAAACAAAAAACATAAGTTCATCATGCAAATTCATGTTTTTACCTCGGTCAACATCGTCCGTGAAATTCTAGTAAAAGTGTCTTTAGTAAAAAGACATGCTGTAGGGTCCACCTTTGAAAGGCACACCAAAATTGACACTTTTTTTTTATTGGAATTTCATACGAAACTATTTGAAATTTAACCGATATAGAGACAGCTTTTATAAAGTCTCTTGTCGATACAACGTGAATCGCGTTCTTGATAAAAGAAAACCTCAGATTCAGGATCGGCCAAATCATTAAAGCTCACAGGCCTTTAAGTCGTGGAGACATCAACTGGCCATGCAAGTGGCTGCATGGCTTTTCAGGTCAAGGTCAAGGTCGTATCGCATAGCATTCGGATCGTGGGGAGACATGAGTGGGCTATGCAAGTCATTACTTTGCTATTAAGGTCAAGGTCGACGTCAATTGCATCGGATGCTTTGGACAAGGAAATGCCAATGAATATATCTTTGCTTTAAGCTGAAGGAGCAAATAAAAAGATGATTTTCTCTAGAGAGTTAAAATCAAGAGCGATAGTGATAGATTTTTCACTTGAACTTATCCTGATGTTATTTGGTTAAAATCAGGTATGGCTACATAACGAGAATTTAAAAAAAAAAAAAAAAACAAAAATCAGTGGATCTTTTGGTTTTATTGACTGCTACGGCAAATTACGTCTACGTCAATAATCAATATACAATTAGTATTTAAGTATTAACCTAATATATTGATGTTCCTATTAGTGGGATAAGTTTTTAAAAAAAAAAATTAAAGTACAGAATAATGAGAATAAAAAGCTATGTCACCATGTGGGAATCCAGTGCAGTGCATTGCACGTGACATCTTTGTAAGAGTTTTCCTAATGTGGACTACATTAATTGATATTGTAATTTACCGTTTAACGTTTACCGTTTTACGGGATTGGTCTAAGGTGAGATAGAAGGTTTCTTAATTAGTCTAATATGGGCTGGCTAGTGTGGGCCGAGTTGAGCCTGGCCCGTAATGAGGGGGCCTTGCTGAAACTCTATAAATAGCGCTAAGTCTCTCCTCTAACCCTAATTCTCACATGTATCCTCACCTAAGGGGCGTTTACCTAACGCTAAACGTGAGGGGGCCGCCTCATTGAGCCAGTGATACGGAGGGCAATAGAGGAGAAGGACTTGCGCATGGAACATTGTGTTTCCGCTTCCGCTTCAAGATCGATGGATTCCAAAACAGGTGCGCTAATCTTTCTACTCAATTATGCATATTCTTGTTCTGGTTATGGAGATCTTGGGATTGCACAATTTGCGTCCAACACGTGGTATCAGAGCCTCCATAACCCTAGAACTTGAACGCATTGTATTTTGCCCTAATTTGTGATTTTCGAATTTTTTAAAGACAATAAAAATAAAATTAAATCACAAATTCGGATTGGGCTCGACGAGATGAGCAAGACGATCGGCGGCGGCGCGTCGCCGGGGGAGGCCTCACGCGCCACCACGCGCGGCCACGCGCCGCCAGGGCGTCGAAGACGCGCCCACGCGCCCACACGCGCGCCCACGCGCGGGACGCGGCTCGCGCGTGTACTCCACGCGCCTCGCACTCAGGCGGCGCGTGCGGGCGCGTGGAGCGTTGGATCGGCGCGTGGTTGATGGCATTGGATTCGTATGGCCGTCTTCTATCTTGTGGTGAATTTATTTTATTTTTTTTGATGATTTTATGAATGTGAAAATACATACGAAACCCTAAATACGTGTTTTTTTAGTGTATTTTTGCGTATTTTTCTTATATTTTCTGTGATTTTGGAAATATAAGTGTTGGGTTACAAGTATGTTATCACATAAACATTATAATTGTGTGATTCATTAATAAAAAAAAAATTAAACTTTATTGTGAATTGAAACTGGCTTAATGAGATACAATCAGTATAGGATAGTATTTGAGCTATGTATTGAGGTGATGAGAAACAGTAAAAGTTATGGAACTTTTGTTACTCAAGCATAGTTCTTTATATGCATCTTGATGTATTTTTTGTTTATTTTGTTAACCTTTGAATGATAGACGTCTTAATTACTCGTGACCAAAATAATTGTACTGATTAACACATCTGCTGAATGTGGGTAATGCATGTCAATTAAGTTACTGCATATTGTACATCAACTCATCTGGTCACTTGTTAATGTCTATCAAGTTGAACCTTTTATTTATTAATGGTTCTCTGGATTTGACTCATTTATTAGGCCACTAATTGATAACAATGATAATTTTGTTACTTAAAAAAAAAAAAATTGGCTAATATATTAGCTGTTGGCCTTGGAGTCATGTTTTGTCTTATGAAATTCATGAGCAATAGTGGATTAGTTATCAAGCTTATCGATTTGGTGTATCATGTATTACTATTGATGTTAATTTGTGAGAGATATTCTAGATTAGCATTCTTTAATATTGTTCTAGTAATCAATAATCGAGGTGCACAAGAGATGCTTGCTTCTATGTTATGAGAAGTTTATTGTGTTGCTGTGAATGGGTGATCTCATTGGAATCTGTTTTTCAAGTTCGCTATATATATGTATGATTAATTTTTTATTAATGAATAAAGCAGTGTAATTAGCATGATATGTGATTTTGGTGATTTACTGCCCCTATCACTAAAGTTAAAATCACATGTATATGGTTTATGTGAGGAGTAAAATTTATATCCCTGGTATGAGAGAGTTTCAAGGATTCAATTGAGTAGTGACCGCCAAAGTGGCACGCTTGATTGGGTTTGAGAAATTTCGGTCTCATATATTGATTGGGATGTCTCCTGGTCTAATGTGTAGTCATACTCCCAAAGGAGGTGATTGTGTATTAGTTCATGGAGGGATACATGATGGTATGGTGGAGGAGTGACTGATTCTAGTGATTCATATGCCCAAAGGTGATGAATTCACGAAGAATTGGAATATATTCTCATAACCGCTATCATGTGGGGAGTTTACAACTGCTTATCATGTATTCTGCCCAAAGGTGATTATGTGATTTTGCATGTAACTCTCTGGATGTGTACTTGTGTGTCAAGTTACACATTGCTCACATGATGCTAATTATATACATTGTTTGTTTTTCAGTCACATTTTCTGTAATTAATAACTCTACTATTATTGAGGTTTTTTACTGCTTCAAATTTTAAGTTGTGGACATATGATTTGTTGCTTGAGAATGCAATAAAATTTGTTTACTATCCATAAAGCGTTCCATTCTGGAACACTTGAAAAGAGGTTTGCCTGCGGATTGCACTGCTATAAGATGATGGAAGCCTTAGTTGCTTGAAATTATGTCTTGTTTGATATTATGAAAGCAACTTTTTCACATACAAAAAGTGTCCTTATCAAAGTTGTTTTATAAACTTCTTTTGAGTTATAGACTGGCATAGATTACTTGAATCATATTAAATTTAGGGGTGTCATGCGAGAAGTGAGATTATCTAATCCAATTTTAAGTGTATTGCAATTCAGATCAACTCGGTATTATTTTGTATCTTATCCAGATTGTTAAAGGGGTATTGATCTTATGACCCTAAAGAAGATACAAGAATTATGGAATCACATACTTTAAAATTTCTTAAGATCGACGTAATTGTAAAGGATAGCCGCTCTCGGACTATTAAAAATAATAGTGTGATGGGGGTTATTGTGTTTTTGTCTTTATCTATACAGATAATTATGGAATCTCCTGTACCATAGACTAAACTTGTTGAGGTTTAAGGTACTATTATTGATATAGTTTATAATGAAATTTCTTAAACCTCTCAAGTGTAGAATGAAGTGGTTGCAGCTTTATTAAGGAGATTTGTTAGGGAAAGACAATTACTGATATCATCAGACTATATAGTCTATTTGTGAGAGCATGATTACAATATCCATTACATGGTTGTTTTAGCAACTTATATAAATGTCGTTTCTTGTTCTTAATTAAGTATGTGATTAAACGCCATAAAAAAAGGATAATAATATTTTTTTTTACTCTGAAAGAGGGTGGATAGTTAGTGAAGAAATAAATAATTATTTATTTACTACTAATTCTTTCAGAGTGAACGTGGCATTGATAGTTTATTTTTTATATGGAGTTACGTCAAAGAGATACAAAATATATATAAGTGTAATCGGAGAATTTTGCAGCAGATTCAAGTAAATTTGTGTGTAGACTGAAAAGTCTTAATTCATGGTCTTAAGCAAGTTTCCAGACAATATTATTAAATTTTTATAGTGTTGTTATTTTGTTCAATTAAGAACAAAGTAATTCAATATATTACAAGGTTAGTGGGAGGAAATTTATTTTTTCTCATACTCTATGTACATGATATTTTGTTTACAAGTAATGACCTTGAGGCATCTTTTATCATTTGTACTAAGGTTTGTAAGAATTGTTTTTGCCATATTATATTAGATTTTCTCGGAGGACATTTGCTGATTGTATATTGGAAATATTCAATATACATTATTGCAAGCCAAGAATTGCTCCTGTCGTTAAGGGTGATGGGTTGAATCTATCACATTGTCCTTATTTAGATATTGAGAAAATCTAATTAAAATGTGTACCTTGTGTCAGTGCACTTAAAAGTATTTTTGAATGTGTTGTTTATTTATAACAACAGAAGTCTCAAGGGGTCTAAACACATGGAGGTCAAGTTTTTGACTATAAAGGAATCGGTACAGAATGGTGACATTGCAGTAGATTATATTCCAACAGATGATATGGTTGCAGATCCACTAACTAAAGGCCTACGTCCATGTATATTTGAGCGACATGTCATTAGCATGGGCTTAGGAGCATCTTAGGATGCTGTTATTTAGTGGGAGCTGTTTTATTTTTCTTTGAATAATGTTTACATCTGTTTTTTGTTACAATTTAGTAACATTTTGATATATATATATATATATATATATATATATATATATATATATATATATATATATGTCAACTTTTGCATTCAATAAAATGTTTTTGAATGGTTTGTTATTATGTTGAAAATATATATATTGTTAAAGTCTCAAGGTATTGCTTAAACCTTGAGTGAAGGCTAGGGGCATACGGTTATTAGCCTTGTCCATATGTCTTGTTATACATAAAGAATGGTTAACCGTAAGGACAAGACATATGTGGGTTTATGGAACCATAAATGCATTCTCTAGTGGCACAAGTTTTTGTGACGCTTAAGGTAAGAGAATGGACATTCTCTAGTGGCACAAGTTTTTGTGACGCTTAAGGTAAGAGAATGGTGACTGACAAATGAGATCTCTCAATTAGAGATGTTATCCATTTGACACACTACCATATTGGATCCATATCAATAGAGTTGAGAACACTCGTGACCATGGAAGGCTCTGTGTGTATACATGCAGTTACCGCCATGATTCGGTGTTTGAGACTTTATGGGATAGGATTGACTATTAAGAATTATCTCTAGACCAATGTGCGCACATACATTACGATTTCAATTAATATAGTCCAAGTGGGAGAATGTAAGAGTTTTTCTAATGTGGACTACATTAATTGATATTGTAATTTACCGTTTAACGTTTACCGTTTTACGGGGATTGGTCTAAGGTGAGATAGAAGGTTTCTTAATTAGTCTAATATGGGCTGGCTAGTGTGGGCCGAGTTGAGCCAGGCCCGTAATGAGGGGGCCTTGCTTTGGAAACTCTATAAATAGCGCTAAGTCTCTCCTCTAACCCTAATTCTCACATGTATCCTCACCTAAGGGCGTTTACCTAACGCTAAACGTGAGGGGGCCGCCTCATTGAGCCAAAGTGATACGGAGGGCAATAGAGGAGAAGGACTTGCGCATGGAACATTGTGTTTCCGCTTCCGCTTCAAGATCGATGGATTTCAAAACAGGTGCGCTAATCTTTCTACTCAATTATGCATATTCTTGTTCTGGTTATGGAGATCTTGGGATTGCACAATTTGCGTCCAACAATCTTCCCAATGCATGATTCATTTGAGAGTCCATCGCTAATATAGACAAATGCTGTAGAGCCGTCTTTTTGCAATTCATCAGAAGAACACAAGCTACTCTAAGCCAGAGACTGGAGTACTCTTGTCACAAAATCATATGCTCCATCACGTCCTAAAAACCTTTTAAAGCAATTGTTTTCTTCAATTTGTACTTGTAAAGAAATCCGCAATAATATTTTTCCCCAAGAAGGCAAATTAAGAATTTCTTTTATAAATTTTCAGTATAAGAATATTCAAATATTCATTATAGTGAAAAATTTGTTTCTCCACTTTGAAGTTTAATTTGGTCGCATCGGTATTAGTGATTGATCTTTTTTCCTTACTTAATTTACCATGCGTAATGTGTCATGTAGACATTCATGCCATAATAGTGGAATATCAACAGAGTCCATATTTATTGATAAAATATGGAAATTGTGTAATGGACAGAAAATAATTTTTTCCTCTATAAACTTTATGTAATTAGGGTTTTGCTAAATTTTTTTTTATTTTTTTTATATTCATCTATGTTTAAGAACATCATGTAATACGCCTAATGAACCTCCAATATTATTTATTCAACAAATATGAGCCACAATGTTAAGTCGCACTTTATATGTCAATTAGACACACGTATAATCATTGTGAACTACTATTTAAAAAATTTAAATTGTTAGTAAAAGACATGATTTTTAATATTTAAATAATTTAACACTCCCTTTACGATTAAGTTGGATTTTGTATAAGAGTAGAGCGTTGAATTATATGGTAGAGAAGACATATAGAGACCTCAAAGGATCTAAACTCAACATGTCGTGTTCTAATATCATGGGGAATTTTGTAAAATTTGTGCCAACTATTCAAACAATTTAATTTATCTGATGAGAACATGATTATTAATATTAAGTACTTTAGTATATATTGCCGTATCCCTCATATAACAGGAGGCATAAACACAGTGGCAACTGGGGGGAAAAAAACCGTCGTTACATGTCAAAGTCCCTTTTTTTTTTTTTTACACAAAAAGGAGTTCTCAGGTAAGGGATTTTTTTGGCGGTTGAAATGATCATCAAAATAGACTAACGCATTTCAATTATTTTCCTCTCTGTCTGTCCGATTTGTAGCAGAATTGTACCCAAAAGCAAAGGACTTTTCTATCAAATCTGATTTGATAGTGCCAATTTCACACAGTGACTCCATATCAATTCATATTTTTTCGTTGTTTTCTCTTTTTTTCAGCCAAACGATTTAGATCGTCACTCCTAATGGATGAAGAAGTCTTCCTTATCAAAGACAGTATGGGCGAAATGGATTGAAATTATCTTAACTTAGATGAGTCAAGGAGGGGTGAGTTATATCGCATGTCATAATGAGGAAATTAACCATATTCTACGTTAAAATTTCCAACAAAAAATTTTTTACTAGAGGAAGCAGCAGGTTTTGCAAATCATGTTATATGCTAAGGTAGGACAATTCACATTAACCAATTTCTATTATCTATTTAGAGTTTCACATACCACATGAGCTAAAATTTGAAAATAACATAAGTTTTTGAGGGATTGCGTTGCATGGAGTTTGAAATTACAAATTAAGATCACAGAATAATTATAAAGAAGACATTGGTTCATGGTGCAAATTTATGTTTTAACCCAGTCAACACTGTTGGTGGAATCTTTGGAGAAGAATGTTTGGTAAAAGACATGCTTTATGGTCCACCTTCGAGAGGCACACCTTTTTTCACGGAATTTTGATACGAAATTTTTGAAATTTTTTGAAATTTGACACACAATAGAGACAGCTTTAATAAGGTCCCTTTGTCAATATATTACTACTTTAATTCTATGATAGGAGTTGTAGGGTATAGTTCTCAGATGACAGTACCGTTTTCCCATATAATATTTGGCGAAAAAACTTTAATCATTGTGCTATATCTACCAAGGAAGTTGACAAATCAACATTATTTTCAATTATTTTCCTCTCTCTGTCTGTCCGATTTGTAGCAGAATTGTACCCAAAAGCAAAGGACTTTTCTATCAAATCTGATTTGATAGTGCCAATTTCACACAGTGACTCCATATCAATTCATATTTTTTCGTTGTTTTCTCTTTTTTTCAGCCAAACGATTTAGATCGTCACTCCTAATGGATGAAGAAGTCTTCCTTATCAAAGACGGTATGGGCGAAATGGATTGAAATTATCTTAACTTAGATGAGTCAAGGAGGGGTGAGTTATATCGCATGTCATAATGAGGAAATTAACCATATTCTACGTTAAAATTTCCAACAAAAAATTTTTTACTAGAGGAAGCAGCAGGTTTTGCAAATCATGTTATATGCTAAGGTAGGACAATTCACATTAACCAATTTCTATTATCTATTTAGAGTTTCACATACCACATGAGCTAAAATTTGAAAATAACATAAGTTTTTGAGGGATTGCGTTGCATGGAGTTTGAAATTACAAATTAAGATCACAGAATAATTATAAAGAAGACATTGGTTCATGGTGCAAATTTATGTTTTAACCTGATCCAACACTGTTGGTGGAATCTTTGGAGAAGAATGTTTGGTAAAAAGACATGCTTTATGGTCCACCTTCGAGAGGCAAACCTTTTTTCACGGAATTTTGATACGAAATTTTTTGAAATTTGACACACAATAGAGACAGCTTTAATAAGGTCCCTTTGTCAATATATTACTACTTTAATTCTATGATAGGAGTTGTAGGGTATAGTTCTGTGATGACAGTACCGTTTTTCCCATATAATATTTGGCGAAAAAACTTTAATCATTGTGCTATATCTACCAAGGAAGTTGACAAATCAACATTATTTTCAATTATTTTCCTCTCTGTCTGTCCGATTTGTAGCAGAATTGTACCCAAAAGCAAAGGACTTTTCTATCAAATCTGATTTGATAGTGCCAATTTCACACAGTGACTCCATATCAATTCATATTTTTTCGTTGTTTTCTCTTTTTTTCAGCCAAACGATTTAGATCGTCACTCCTAATGGATGAAGAAGTCTTCCTTATCAAAGACAGTATGGGCGAAATGGATTGAAATTATCTTAACTTAGATGAGTCAAGGAGGGGTGAGTTATATCGCATGTCATAATGAGGAAATTAACCATATTCTACGTTAAAATTTCCAACAAAAATTTTTTACTAGAGGAAGCAGCAGGTTTTGCAAATCATGTTATATGCTAAGGTAGGACAATTCACATTAACCAATTTCTATTATCTATTTAGAGTTTCACATACCACATGAGCTAAAATTTGAAAATAACATAAGTTTTTGAGGGATTGCGTTGCATGGAGTTTGAAATTACAAATTAAGATCACAGAATAATTATAAAGAAGACATTGGTTCATGGTGCAAATTTATGTTTTAACCCAGTCAACACTGTTGGTGGAATCTTTGGAGAAGAATGTTTGGTAAAAGACATGCTTTATGGTCCACCTTCGAGAGGCACACCTTTTTCACGGAATTTTGATACGAATTTTTTTTGAAATTTGACACACAATAGAGACAGCTTTAATAAGGTCCCTTTGTCAATATATTACTACTTTAATTCTATGATAGGAGTTGTAGGGTATAGTTCTGTGATGACAGTACCGTTTTTCCCATATAATATTTGGCGAAAAACTTTAATCATTGTGCTATATCTACCAAGGAAGTTGACAAATCAACATTATTTTCAATTATTTTCCTCTCTGTCTGTCCGATTTGTAGCAGAATTGTACCCAAAAGCAAAGGACTTTTCTATCAAATCTGATTTGATAGTGCCAATTTCACACAGTGACTCCATATCAATTCATATTTTTTCGTTGTTTTCTCTTTTTTTCAGCCAAACGATTTAGATCGTCACTCCTAATGGATGAAGAAGTCTTCCTTATCAAAGACAAAGTATGGGCGAAATGGATTGAAATTATCTTAACTTAGATGAGTCAAGGAGGGGTGAGTTATATCGCATGTCATAATGAGGAAATTAACCATATTCTACGTTAAAATTTCCAACAAAAAATTTTTTACTGGAGGAAGCAGCAGGTTTTGCAAATCATGTTATATGCTAAGGTAGGACAATTCACAATAACCAATTTCTATTATCTATTTAGAGTTTCACATACCACATGAGCTAAAATTTGAAAATAACATAAGTTTTTGAGGGATTGCGTTGCATGGAGTTTGAAATTACAAATTAAGATCACAGACTAATTATAAAGAAGACATTGGTTCATGGTGCAAATTTATGTTTTAACCCATCAACACTGTTGGTGGAATCTTTGGAGAAGAATGTTTGGTAAAAAGACATGCTTTATGGTCCACCTTCGAGAGGCACACCTTTTTCACGGAATTTTGATACGAAATTTTTGAAATTTGACACACAATAGAGACAGCTTTAATAAGGTCCCTTTGTCAATATATTACTACTTTAATTCTATGATAGGAGTTGTAGGGTATAGTTCTGTGATGACAGTACCTTTTTTCCCATATAATATTTGGCGAAAAAACTTTAATCATTGTGCTATATCTACCAAGGAAGTTGACAAATAAACATTATTTTCAATTATTTTCCTCTCTGTCTGTCCGATTTGTAGCAGAATTGTACCCAAAAGCAAAGGACTTTTCTATCAAATCTGATTTGATAGTGCCAATTTCACACAGTGACTCCATATCAATTCATATTTTTTCGTTGTTTTCTCTTTTTTTCAGCCAAACGATTTAGATCGTCACTCTAATGGATGAAGAAGTCTTCCTTATCAAAGACAGTATGGGCGAAATGGATTGAAATTATCTTAACTTAGATGAGTCAAGGAGGGGTGAGTTATATCGCATGTCATAATGAGGAAATTAACCATATTCTACGTTAAAATTTCCAACAAAAATTTTTTACTAGAGGAAGCAGCAGGTTTTGCAAATCATGTTATATGCTAAGGTAGGACAATTCACATTAACCAATTTCTATTATCTATTTAGAGTTTCACATACCACATGAGCTAAAATTTGAAAATAACATAAGTTTTTGAGGGATTGCGTTGCATGGAGTTTGAAATTACAAATTAAGATCACAGAATAATTATAAAGAAGACATTGGTTCATGGTGCAAATTTATGTTTTAACCCAGTCAACACTGTTGGTGGAATCTTTGGAGAAGAATGTTTGGTAAAAAGACATGCTTTATGGTCCACCTTCGAGAGGCACACCTTTTTTCACGGAATTTTGATACGAAATTTTTTGAAATTTGACACACAATAGAGACAGCTTTAATAAGGTCCCTTTGTCAATATATTACTACTTTAATTCTATGATAGGAGTTGTAGGGTATAGTTCTGTGATGACAGTACCGTTTTTCCCATATAATATTTGGCGAAAAAACTTTAATCATTGTGCTATATCTACCAAGGAAGTTGACAAATCAACATTATTTTCAATTATTTTCCTCTCTGTCTGTCCGATTTGTAGCAGAATTGTACCCAAAAGCAAAGGACTTTTCTATCAAATCTGATTTGATAGTGCCAATTTCACACAGTGACTCCATATCAATTCATATTTTTTCGTTGTTTTCTCTTTTTTTCAGCCAAACGATTTAGATCGTCACTCCTAATGGATGAAGAAGTCTTCCTTATCAAAGACAGTATGGGCGAAATGGATTGAAATTATCTTAACTTAGATGAGTCAAGGAGGGGTGAGTTATATCGCATGTCATAATGAGGAAATTAACCATATTCTACGTTAAAATTTCCAACAAAAAAATTTTTTACTAGAGGAAGCAGCAGGTTTTGCAAATCATGTTATATGCTAAGGTAGGACAATTCACATTAATCAATTTCTATTATCTATTTAGAGTTTCACATACCACATGAGCTAAAATTTGAAAATAAAATAAGTTTTTGAGGGATTGCGTTGCATGGAGTTTGAAATTACAAATTAAGATCACAGAATAATTATAAAGAAGACATTGGTTCATGGTGCAAATTTATGTTTTAACCCAGTCAACACTGTTGGTGGAATCTTTGGAGAAGAATGTTTGGTAAAAAGACATGCTTTATGGTCCACCTTCGAGAGGCACACCTTTTTTCACGGAATTTTGATACGAATTTTTTTGAAATTTGACACACAATAGAGACAGCTTTAATAAGGTCCCTTTGTCAATATATTACTACTTTAATTCTATGATAGGAGTTGTAGGGTATAGTTCTGTGATGACAGTACCGTTTTCCCATATAATATTTGGCGAAAAACTTTAATCATTGTGCTATATCTACCAAGGAAGTTGACAAATCAACATTATTTTCAATTATTTTCCTCTCTGTCTGTCCGATTTGTAGCAGAATTGTACCCAAAAGCAAAGGACTTTTCTATCAAATCTGATTTGATAGTGCCAATTTCACACAGTGACTCCATATCAATTCATATTTTTTCGTTGTTTTCTCTTTTTTTCAGCCAAACGATTTAGATCGTCACTCCTAATGGATGAAGAAGTCTTCCTTATCAAAGACAAAGTATGGGCGAAATGGATTGAAATTATCTTAACTTAGATGAGTCAAGGAGGGGTGAGTTATATCGCATGTCATAATGAGGAAATTAACCATATTCTACGTTAAAATTTCCAACAAAAAATTTTTTACTAGAGGAAGCAGCAGGTTTTGCAAATCATGTTATATGCTAAGGTAGGACAATTCACATTAACCAATTTCTATTATCTATTTAGAGTTTCACATACCACATGAGCTAAAATTTGAAAATAACATAAGTTTTTGAGGGATTGCGTTGCATGGAGTTTGAAATTACAAATTAAGATCACAGAATAATTATAAAGAAGACATTGGTTCATGGTGCAAATTTATGTTTTAACCCAGTCAACACTGTTGGTGGAATCTTTGGAGAAGAATGTTTGGTAAAAGACATGCTTTATGGTCTACCTTCGAGAGGCACACCTTTTTTCACGGAATTTTGATACGAAATTTTTTGAAATTTGACACACAATAGAGACAGCTTTAATAAGGTCCCTTTGTCAATATATTACTACTTTAATTCTATGATAGGAGTTGTAGGGTATAGTTCTGTGATGACAGTACCGTTTTTCCCATATAATATTTGGCGAAAAAACTTTAATCATTGTGCTATATCTACCAAGGAAGTTGACAAATCAACATTATTTTCAATTATTTTCCTCTCTGTCTGTCCGATTTGTAGCAGAATTGTACCCAAAAGCAAAGGACTTTTCTATCAAATCTGATTTGATAGTGCCAATTTCACACAGTGACTCCATATCAATTCATATTTTTCGTTGTTTTCTCTTTTTTTCAGCCAAACGATTTAGATCGTCACTCCTAATGGATGAAGAAGTCTTCCTTATCAAAGACAGTATGGGTGAAATGGATTGAAATTATCTTAACTTAGATGAGTCAAGGAGGGGTGAGTTATATCGCATGTCATAATGAGGAAATTAACCATATTCTACGTTAAAATTTCCAACAAAAATTTTTTACTAGAGGAAGCAGCAGGTTTTGCAAATCATGTTATATGCTAAGGTAGGACAATTCACATTAACCAATTTCTATTATCTATTTAGAGTTTCACATACCACATGAGCTAAAATTTGAAAATAACATAAGTTTTTGAGGGATTGCGTTGCATGGAGTTTGAAATTACAAATTAAGATCACAGAATAATTATAAAGAAGACATTGGTTCATGGTGCAAATTTATGTTTTAACCCAGTCAACACTGTTGGTGGAATCTTTGGAGAAGAATTTTTGGTAAAAAGACATGCTTTATGGTCCACCTTCGAGAGGCACACCTTTTTCACGGAATTTTGATACGAAATTTTTTGAAATTTGACACACAATAGAGACAGCTTTAATAAGGTCCCTTTGTCAATATATTACTACTTTAATTCTATGATAGGAGTTGTAGGGTATAGTTCTGTGATGACAGTACCGTTTTTCCCATATAATATTTGGCGAAAAAACTTTAATCATTGTGCTATATCTACCAAGGAAGTTGACAAATCAACATTATTTTCAATTATTTTCCTCTCTGTCTGTCCGATTTGTAGCAGAATTGTACCCAAAAGCAAAGGACTTTTCTATCAAATCTGATTTGATAGTGCCAATTTCACACAGTGACTCCATATCAATTCATATTTTTTCGTTGTTTTCTCTTTTTTTCAGCCAAACGATTTAGATCGTCACTCCTAATGGATGAAGAAGTCTTCCTTATCAAAGACAAGTATGGGCGAAATGGATTGAAATTATCTTAACTTAGATGAGTCAAGGAGGGGTGAGTTATATCGCATGTCATAATGAGGAAATTAACCATATTCTACGTTAAAATTTCCAACAAAAAATTTTTACTAGAGGAAGCAGCAGGTTTTGCAAATCATGTTATATGCTAAGGTAGGACAATTCACATTAATCAATTTCTATTATCTATTTAGAGTTTCACATACCACATGAGCTAAAATTTGAAAATAAAATAAGTTTTTGAGGGATTGCGTTGAATGCAGTTTGAAATTACAAATTAAGATCACAGAATAATTATAAAGAAGACATTGGTTCATGGTGCAAATTTATGTTTTAACCCAGTCAACACTGTTGGTGGAATCTTTGGAGAAGAATGTTTGGTAAAAAGACATGCTTTATGGTCCACCTTCGAGAGGCACACCTTTTTTCACGGAATTTTGATACGAAATTGAAATTTGACACACAATAGAGACAGCTTTAATAAGGTCCCTTTGTCAATATATTACTACTTTAATTCTATGATAGGAGTTGTAGGGTATAGTTCTGTGATGACAGTACCGTTTTCCCATATAATATTTGGCGATAAAACTTTAATCATTGTGCTATATCTACCAAGGAAGTTGACAAATCAACATTATTTTCAATTATTTTCCTCTCTGTCTGTCCGATTTGTAGCAGAATTGTACCCAAAAGCAAAGGACTTTTCTATCAAATCTGATTTGATAGTGCCAATTTCACACAGTGACTCCATATCAATTCATATTTTTCGTTGTTTTCTCTTTTTTTCAGCCAAACGATTTAGATCGTCACTCCTAATGGATGAAGAAGTCTTCCTTATCAAAGACAGTATGGGCGAAATGGATTGAAATTATCTTAACTTAGATGAGTCAAGGAGGGGTGAGTTATATCGCATGTCATAATGAGGAAATTAACCATATTCTACGTTAAAATTTCCAACAAAAAAATTTTTTACTAGAGGAAGCAGCAGGTTTTGCAAATCATGTTATATGCTAAGGTAGGACAATTCACATTAACCAATTTCTATTATCTATTTAGAGTTTCACATACCACATGAGCTAAAATTTGAAAATAACATAAGTTTTTGAGGGATTGCGTTGCATGGAGTTTGAAATTACAAATTAAGATCACAGAATAATTATAAAGAAGACATTGGTTCATGGTGCAAATTTATGTTTTAACCCAGTCAACACTGTTGGTGGAATCTTTGGAGAAGAATGTTTGGTAAAAGACATGCTTTATGGTCTACCTTCGAGAGGCACACCTTTTTCACGGAATTTTGATACGAAATTTTTTGAAATTTGACACACAATAGAGACAGCTTTAATAAGGTCCCTTTGTCAATATATTACTACTTTAATTCTATGATAGGAGTTGTAGGGTATAGTTCTGTGATGACAGTACCGTTTTCCCATATAATATTTGGCGAAAAACTTTAATCATTGTGCTATATCTACCAAGGAAGTTGACAAATCAACATTATTTTCAATTATTTTCCTCTCTGTCTGTCCGATTTGTAGCAGAATTGTACCCAAAAGCAAAGGACTTTTCTATCAAATCTGATTTGATAGTGCCAATTTCACACAGTGACTCCATATCAATTCATATTTTTCGTTGTTTTCTCTTTTTTTCAGCCAAACGATTTAGATCGTCACTCCTAATGGATGAAGAAGTCTTCCTTATCAAAGACAGTATGGGTGAAATGGATTGAAATTATCTTAACTTAGATGAGTCAAGGAGGGGTGAGTTATATCGCATGTCATAATGAGGAAATTAACCATATTCTACGTTAAAATTTCCAACAAAAAAATTTTTTACTAGAGGAAGCAGCAGGTTTTGCAAATCATGTTATATGCTAAGGTAGGACAATTCACATTAACCAATTTCTATTATCTATTTAGAGTTTCACATACCACATGAGCTAAAATTTGAAAATAACATAAGTTTTTGAGGGATTGCGTTGCATGGAGTTTGAAATTACAAATTAAGATCACAGAATAATTATAAAGAAGACATTGGTTCATGGTGCAAATTTATGTTTTAACCCAGTCAACACTGTTGGTGGAATCTTTGGAGAAGAATTTTTGGTAAAAAGACATGCTTTATGGTCCACCTTCGAGAGGCACACCTTTTTTCACGGAATTTTGATACGAAATTTTTTGAAATTTGACACACAATAGAGACAGCTTTAATAAGGTCCCTTTGTCAATATATTACTACTTTAATTCTATGATAGGAGTTGTAGGGTATAGTTCTGTGATGACAGTACCGTTTTCCCATATAATATTTGGCGAAAAAACTTTAATCATTGTGCTATATCTACCAAGGAAGTTGACAAATCAACATTATTTTCAATTATTTTCCTCTCTGTCTGTCCGATTTGTAGCAGAATTGTACCCAAAAGCAAAGGACTTTTCTATCAAATCTGATTTGATAGTGCCAATTTCACACAGTGACTCCATATCAATTCATATTTTTTCGTTGTTTTCTCTTTTTTTCAGCCAAACGATTTAGATCGTCACTCCTAATGGATGAAGAAGTCTTCCTTATCAAAGACAGTATGGGCGAAATGGATTGAAATTATCTTAACTTAGATGAGTCAAGGAGGGGTGAGTTATATCGCATGTCATAATGAGGAAATTAACCATATTCTACGTTAAAATTTCCAACAAAAAAATTTTTTACTAGAGGAAGCAGCAGGTTTTGCAAATCATGTTATATGCTAAGGTAGGACAATTCACATTAATCAATTTCTATTATCTATTTAGAGTTTCACATACCACATGAGCTAAAATTTGAAAATAAAATAAGTTTTTGAGGGATTGCGTTGAATGCAGTTTGAAATTACAAATTAAGATCACAGAATAATTATAAAGAAGACATTGGTTCATGGTGCAAATTTATGTTTTAACCCAGTCAACACTGTTGGTGGAATCTTTGGAGAAGAATGTTTGGTAAAAGACATGCTTTATGGTCCACCTTCGAGAGGCACACCTTTTTTCACGGAATTTTGATACGAAATTGAAATTTGACACACAATAGAGACAGCTTTAATAAGGTCCCTTTGTCAATATATTACTACTTTAATTCTATGATAGGAGTTGTAGGGTATAGTTCTGTGATGACAGTACCGTTTTTCCCATATAATATTTGGCGATAAAACTTTAATCATTGTGCTATATCTACCAAGGAAGTTGACAAATCAACATTATTTTCAATTATTTTCCTCTCTGTCTGTCCGATTTGTAGCAGAATTGTACCCAAAAGCAAAGGACTTTTCTATCAAATCTGATTTGATAGTGCCAATTTCACACAGTGACTCCATATCAATTCATATTTTTTCGTTGTTTTCTCTTTTTTTCAGCCAAACGATTTAGATCGTCACTCCTAATGGATGAAGAAGTCTTCCTTATCAAAGACAGTATGGGCGAAATGGATTGAAATTATCTTAACTTAGATGAGTCAAGGAGGGGTGAGTTATATAGCATGTCATAATGAGGAAATTAACCATATTCTACGTTAAAATTTCCAACAAAAAATTTTTTACTAGAGGAAGCAGCAGGTTTTGCAAATCATGTTATATGCTAAGGTAGGACAATTCACATTAACCAATTTCTATTATCTATTTAGAGTTTCACATACCACATGAGCTAAAATTTGAAAATAACATAAGTTTTTGAGGGATTGCGTTGCATGGAGTTTGAAATTACAAATTAAGATCACAAAATAATTATAAAGAAGACATTGGTTCATGGTGCAAATTTATGTTTTAACCCAGTCAACACTGTTGGTGGAATCTTTGGAGAAGAATGTTTGGTAAAAAGACATGCTTTATGGTCCACCTTCGAGAGGCACACCTTTTTTCACGGAATTTTGATACGAAATTTTTTGAAATTTGACACACAATAGAGACAGCTTTAATAAGGTCCCTTTGTCAATATATTACTACTTTAATTCTATGATAGGAGTTGTAGGGTATAGTTCTGTGATGACAGTACCGTTTTTCCCATATAATATTTGGCGAAAAACTTTAATCATTGTGCTATATCTACCAAGGAAGTTGACAAATCAACATTATTTTCAATTATTTTCCTCTCTGTCTGTCCGATTTGTAGCAGAATTGTACCCAAAAGCAAAGGACTTTTCTATCAGATCTGATTTGATAGTGCCAATTTCACACAGTGACTCCATATCAATTCATATTTTTTTCGTTGTTTTCTCTTTTTTTCAGCCAAACGATTTAGATCGTCACTCCTAATGGATGAAGAAGTCTTCCTTATCAATGACAGTATGGGCGAAATGGATTGAAATTATCTTAACTTAGATGAGTCAAGGAGGGGTGAGTTATATAGCATGTCATAATGAGGAAATTAACCATATTCTACGTTAAAATTTCCAACAAAAATTTTTTTGCTAGAGGAAGCAGCAGGTTTTGCAAATAATGTTATAGGCTAAGGTAGGACAATTCACATTAATCAATTTCTATTATCTATTTAGAGTTTCACATACCACATGAGCTAAAATTTGAAAATAACATAAGTTTTTGAGGGATTGCGTTGAATGGAGTTTGAAATTACAAATTAAGATCACAGAATAATTATAAAGAAGACATTGGTTCATGGTGCAAATTTATGTTTTAACCCAGTCAACACTGTTGGTGGAATCTTTGGAGAAGAATGTTTGGTAAAAAGACATGCTTTATGGTCCACCTTCGAGAGGCACACCTTTTTTCACGGAATTTTGATACGAAATTTTTTGAAATTTTTTGAAATTTGACACACAATAGAGACAGCTTTAATAAGGTCCCTTTGTCAATATATTACTACTTTAATTCTATGATAGGAGTTGTAGGGTATAGTTCTGTGATGACAGTACCGTTTTTCCCATATAATATTTGGCGAAAAAACTTTAATCATTGTGCTATATCTACTAAGGAAGTTGACAAATCAACATTAATTAAACTATCTTCTTTATTTAGAATTGTAGTTTTACTTTTCTTTTTCTTCATTCCATTTCGAGTTAAGTTAGCTTTGTGACACACGAACAAATTGAATCCATAGTGCAAGTCTCTATTTAAGTTTCAAATCAGCTTGAACATTCTTACAATGGATTGTAATATGACAACGTGAATTGCAAGCGAACCTCGGATTCGGGATCGGCCAGATAATTAAAGCTTACAGGCCTTCGAATGGTAGAGACATCAGTCGGCCACGCAAGTCGCTGCTTGGCTTTTCAGGTCAAGGCCAACTCCGTATCGCAGGTGTGTTCGGATCATGGAGATATGAGTTGGCTATGCAAGTCGTTGCTTTGCTTTTCGGGTCAAGATCGACGTCAATTGCATCCGATGCTTCGGACAAGGAGCAGCACTGAGTATATCTTTGTTTTAAGCTGAAGCAGCAAAAGGAAGTTGCTTTTCTTTATAGAGTCTAAGTCTAGAGAAATGGTGATAGAGATTTTACTTTAATTTTTTCAAATGTTATTTAGTTAAAATCAGGTGTGGCTACTAAACGGTAAAAGAAAAAAGGAGGAAAATCATAGGATCTTATTAGTTTTATTAACTGCTACAACAAAGTATGTATAGGTTAATAGACTATACACAAATTGTTATTTAAGCATTAACCTAATCAATCAATGTTACTATTAGGGGCGTAAGTTTCTTCTTTCTAATTATTGTAAAAAGTAGTGAGAATAAAGATCATCACTCCTAGCAGACGCCAAAATGAATCAGATCATCACTCCTAGCAGATGAAGAAGTCCTCTTCATCAAGGATAGTAAGGGTAAAATGGATTTGTATGAATCTTGGAGACTATCTTACCTGTGGATGAAAATAATGGGTGGTGACTTACATATTATGTCATAACCATGCAAATTAACACATTTTACATAAAAAATTTCCTATCGAAAATTTTTTTCCAGAGGAAACAAACGGTTTAGCCATTCATGTCATTGCTTTGCTTTTTAGGTGAAGGTCAATGTCAAGTGTGCATGGTCCTCTTTGAACGGTAGCCAGCCAAGTAGAAGGCATTTCACCCTATCCACTCACCCAGAAGTGGGAGGTTATTATATCTACATACATAGCAATAATCAGAACTAAGTTTTGATGTGATATCTATTTTCGCCACCGTGAGCTCCCTAATTCCCAGGCATGTCTTTTTATTACTAGTGCACAAATGGTCTTGTCAAGGCTCCTTCAGTAGAGAGAGAGATGTGTGTGTATTGGGGGGGGACTAGGTGGGGGATAGCACCGAATGTATCTTGGTTTCCAGCTGCTGAAGGAGCAAGGAAAGTTGCTTTTCTTAAGAGAGTAAAAATCAAGAGCAATAGTGACGAGTATTTTACCTTAATTTTTCCTAAGGTTATTTAGTTAAAATCAGGTATGGCTACTAGATGGAAAACGAAAAGATCAAAGGATTCTTTTAGTATTATTAATTGCTACAGCAAAATATGCATTCCTTAATAAACTAATCAATTAGCGCTACTGTTAGCTGGATAACAATGACTCCATATAAGTTCATATGCTTTTGTTGTTTTCTATTTTTGTTAGCCAAATGATTCAGATAATCACTCCCTATAGACTAAGAAGTCCCCTTTATCAAGGACAGTAAGGGTGAAATGGATTCGAATGAATCTTGGTGATTGTCTAATTGTGGATGAAATAAGGAGTGGTGAGTTATATATCTTGTCATATGGATCAATTTCTTGTATTTGTTTAGAAGTTCACAATCCACATGAACCAAAATTTGTAAACAACATAATTTTGAGAGGGATCATGTTGAATGGAAGCTTGAAATTACAGATTAAGATCACATAATTAATAATAACAATAACAACAACAACATAGGTTCATCATGCAAATTTATGTTTCCACCTCTGTCCACATCGTTGGTGGAATTTATAAAAAGTATCTTTAGTAAAAAGACATGCTATATGGCCCACCTTCGAGAGTCACACCAAAATTGACACCTTTTTCATGAAAGTTCATGCGAAATTGGCCGATATTTAACATAGAAACAGCTTTTACAGAGTCTCTTGTCGATATATTGCTACTTTATTTCTCTGATAACAGCTTCAACGATGACAGAACCATTAAGAAGAATTTATTAACTAATGCTCTCTTTGGAGGGGAGGGAATGTCTCGTTAAAGAGATAGTCTTTGTCCACCCTTTACTTCAATAAATTCGGCAAAGCAAACTTTACTTATTTTGTATATCCACCAAGGAAGTCGAGAAATTAATATTAATCAAATTAATTTTTTTTTTATCAAGAATCCTACTTTTACTTTTTTCTTCTTTCCATTTTGAATTAAGTTAGTTTCGTTACACACCAATAAATTGGATCCTTAGTACAAGCATCTATTCACATTTGAAATCAATTTGGAAATTTCTAGGACTGATTGTAACATCACAACGTGAATCGCGCTCCTGATAAAAGCAAACCTCGAATTCGGAATCCAAATCATTAAAGCTTATAGGCCTTCAGATCGTAGAGATATCAGCTGGCCACGCAAGTCGATGCTCAGCTTTTCAGGTCAAGGTCAACGTCGTGTCACATGGCGTTCGGATTGTACAGATATGAGTTGGCTATGCAAGTCCTTGGTTTGCTTTTCAGGTCTAGGTCGTTTTCAATTGCATCTTGATGCTTTGGACAAGGAATAGCATTGAATATGGCCCTGTTTGGTTGGGCATTTAGAAAGCTCTTTGGGACTCTAAAGTCCCTTGGCCAAATGCAAACGCGTTTGGTTCGTTTTTTGGGTGACTTTGGCGAGATGCAATTGCATCTCCAAGTGGCTTTAAGGAACTTTAGCCCAATGCAGCTTTTGAGGTCATTTGCGAAGTTGCATTTTCGGAATGCGTTCAGTACTGTTCATCTTCTTTGCGGTACTGTTCATCTTCTTTGGAGAGATGAACGGAGGCTGACACCGCCAGCCAAGGAGAGGCCTGCACTGACGACCGTTGCCTGAGGCGTCACCGACCCCGGCGACCGTCGCCTGGGGGTTGCGGCCACTCGGCGACCGCCGCTTGAGGTCACGCGACCTCAGGCGTCGCCTGGGTCGCACAGCCTAGTCGCCCAACCTCAGGCGGTGGTCGCCTGAGTTCGCGCAACCCATGAGACGGAGGCTTGAGGTCACTGAACCTCGGGCGAAGCGTCGCCTGGGTCGTGCAACCCACGACAGCCGCACGACCCAGGCAACGGTGCGGGTCGCGAACCCCAGGCGTCGCCTAAGGTCCGACGGCAACAGGCAATTGTCGCCCGGGCCGCGCGAACCTGGCAACCCCGCCCGAGGTCGCCGGACCTCGGGCGAGGCTATCCGGTGGCCAGATCTGGCCGCCGGACATTGGCCGCCGATGGCCGATCTGGCCACCGGTGGCTACATTTTAAAAAAAAATTAAAAACTTTTTTTATATATAAAATTTACCAAAAATCCTTTACAAAATGTAGTTTTTACCAAACAGTGTTTAGGCTAAAGTTATTTCACAATGCACTTTAAAACTACAATTTACCAAACGCTATTTGCATTTGCACAAATCCCTTTAGCTCAAAGATATTTGCATTTTCCCAATGGCATTTGCCCAAAGCCGAACCAAACGGGTCCTATATCCTCGTTTTAAGCTAAAGGAACAAATAAAAATTTGCTTTCCTTTAGAGCGTCAAAATCAAGAGCAATAGCGATCGATTTTTCACTTTTAACTTTTCTTGATGTTATCTTGTTAAAATCAGGTATGGCTACAAAACAGAAATTTTATTTTTTGAAAAAATCAATGGATCTTTTTGGTTTTATTAACTGCTGCGATAAAGTATCTCTAAGTCACAAAACTATACACAAATAATATTAAAGTATTAACCTAATATATTAATGTTACTATTAGTAGGATAAGTTTCTTTTTCTAATCAAAGTACATAATAGTGAGAATAAAGCTCTGTTGCAATGGGGTTATACAATTTCATTCTAGTCATTTTGTTGCTTATATATTAGATATAATCATTCCAACATAACATTGAAGCTAAAGAATCCAATGCATTCAAAATAGGGGTGAGCATCGGTTCAAGGTCAACTCTGGACCGACCTTGGACTGGCCCAACCCTGTCGGTCTTGATCTGGTTCCTAGGAAGGTTGGGTCAGTCTTTGGTCTTGAGATCCTTAGACTAATACTGTATGGATTGGTCCTTGATCTTGTAAGTTGAGAATTGGTTCAATTCAGACCAACCCTGACTATATATATATTACATATTATATATAACATTTTTTATATCTATTGTAAAGAGCAAACCCCAACTTAAATGGCATTAAATAGCATTAAACGGCCTCCACCTCCAGTACTCTTGTTCTCCTTCCTTTTTTATCATCTTCTTTCTTCTTTATCCTCTTCAATTTTTACTTGAGAGTGTGTGTGTATTGGGGGGTGGAGGGGATAGCACCGAATGTATCTTGGTTTCCAGCTGCTGAAGGAGCAACGAAAGTTGCTTTTCTTAAGAGAGTAAAAATCAAGAGCAATAGTGATGGGTATTTTACCTTAATTTTTCCAAATGTTATTTAGTTAAAATCAGGTATGGCTACTAGATGGAAAACGAAAAGATCAAAGGATTCTTTTAGTATTATTAATTGCTACAGCAAAATATGCATTCCTTAATAAACTAATCAATTAGCGCTACCGTTAGCTGGATAACAATGACTCCATATAAGTTCATATGCTTTTGTTGTTTTCTATTTTTGTTAGCCAAATGATTCAGATAATCACTCCCTATAGACTAAAAAGTTCCCTTTATCAAGGACAGTAAGGGTGAAATGGATTTGAATGAATCTTGGCGATTGTCTAATTGTGGATGAAATAAGGAGTGGTGAGTTATATATCTTGTCACATGGATCAATTTCTAAATTTCTTGTATCTGTTTAGAAGTTCACAATCCACATTGTAAACAACATAATTTTGAGAGGGATCATGTTGAATGGAAGCTTGAAATTACATATTAAGATCACATAATTAATAATAACAATAACAATAATAACAACAACAACAACATAGGTTCATCATGCAAATTTATGTTTCCACCCCAGTCCACATCGTTGGTGGAATTTATAAAAAGTATCTTTAGTAAAAAGACATGCTATATGGCCCGCCTTCGAGAGGCACACCAATGACACGTTTTTCATGAAAGTTCGTGCGAAATTGGCTGATATTTAACATAGAGACAGCTTTTACAGAGTCTCTTGTCAATACATTGCTACTTTATTTCTCTGATAACAGCTTCAACGATGACAGAACCAATAAGAAGAATGTCATTGCCTAATGTTCTCTTTGGAGAGGAGGGAATGTCTCGTTAAAGAGATAATCTTTGTCCACCCTTTACTTTAATAAATTCGGCAAAGCAAACTTTAATTATTTAGCTATATCCACCAAGGAAGTTGAGAAATTAATATTAATCAAACTATACTTTTTATCAAGAATCCTACTTTTACTTTTTTCTTCGTTTCATTTCAAATTAAGTTAGTTTCATTACACACAATATATTAGATCCTTAGTACAAGCATCTATTCACATTTGAAATCAATTTGGAAATTTCTAGGACTGATTGTAACATCACAACGTGAATCACGTTCCTGATAAAAGCAACGGCCATCGGGCCCGGGGGGTTAGGGTTGGAACCCATTGGCGTTAGCCGCCCCCCCAGCGGGTACACCCCTACGTTTTTACGTCTGTAGGGGGACAGTCCAGACGGCACTGGTTTAAAGTCCCTATGCTGGACCCCGCCACTTGGGGACTCTCACCCCTGCCAGGTTCTTCCTGGAGTGACTTAGCCTTTTAAGGTCTTGCTCAGGACCAAAGCCTCGGATTCGGAATCGGCCAAATCATTAAAGCTTATTGGCCTTCAGATCGTGGAGACATCAGCTGGCCACGCAAGTCGCTGCTCGGCTTTTCAGGTCAAGGTCAACGTCGTGTCACATGGCGTTCGAATTGTACAGATATGAGTTGGCTATGCAAGTCCTTGCTTTGCTTTTCAGGTCTAGGTCGTTTTCAATTGCATCTTGATGCTTTGGACAAGGAATAGCACTGAATATATCCTCGTTTTTAGCTAACGGAACAAATAAAAAGTTGCTTTCCTTTAGAGCGTCAAAATCAAGAGCAATAGTGATCGATTTTTCACTTTTAACTTTTCCTGATGTTATCTTGTTAAAATCAGGTAGGGCTACAAAACGGAAATTTTATTTTTTGAAAAAATCAATGGATCTTTTTGGTTTTGTTAACTGCTGCGATAAAGTATCTCTAAGTCACAAAACTATACACAAATAATATTAAAGTATTAACCTAATATATTAATGTTACTATTAGTAGGATAAGTTTCTTTTTCTAATCAAAGTACATAATAGTGAGAATAAAGCTCTGTTGCAATGGGGTTGTACAATTTCATTCTAGTCATTTTGTTACTTATATATTAGATCTGATCATTCCAACATGACATTGAAGCTATAGAATCCGATGCATTCAAAATAGGGGTGAGCATCGGTTCAGGGTCAACCCTGGACCGACCTTTGACTGGCCGAACCTTGTCGGTCTTGATCCGGTTCCTAGGAAGACTGGGTCAGTCTTTGGTCTTGAGATCCTTAGACTAATATTGTACGGATTGGTCATTGATCTTGTAAGTTGAGAGATGGTCCAACTTGGACCAACCATGACTATATATATTACATATTATATATAATATTTTTATATCTATTGTAAAGAGCAAACCCCAACTTAAATGGCATTAAATAGCATTAAATGGCCTCCACCTCCAATACTCTTGTTCTCGTTTCTTTTTTTATCATCTTCTTTCTTTTTTATCCTCTACTCTATTCCTATTCTACACTCACTACTTTTGCCCTCTTGCAGGGCGTTCTCTTGAAACTTACGCGTCCCCACCCCATCCCCCCTGAGAAGGTGGAGATTTGAACCCCTCACCTCCCCCTTCCATGTTGGAAGGGTGGCCACTAGGGCGAATCCCAGTGGTTGATTGGTCATTGATCTTGTAAGTTGAGAGATGGTCCAACTTGGACCAACCATGGCTATATATATTACATATTATATATAATATTTTTATATCTATTGTAAAGAGCAAACCCCAACTTAAATGGCATTAAATAGCATTAAATGGCCTCCACCTCCAATACTCTTGTTCTCGTTTCTTTTTTTTATCATCTTCTTTCTTCTTTATCCTCTTCAATTTTTACTTGAAAGAAATGACATTTCACTCATGAGCAACCTTGCCCCGCTTGTTGCGTGGCGCTCGCCCTCCTCAGCACTCGCCATTGGACACTCGCGCCACTTGCTACTCAATGCCCTCACCACTCGCTACTTGACGCTCACGTCACTCGCCTCACGACTTACCTTTGTTCTTTCGCTTCATGGCTCGCCCTTGTCTTTGTGGCTTGTCCTTGTAGATGGATATGTAATTTAAAATAATAAGTTTGTCTTTTCAAGGAATACAAAAAATGAAACAAAAAAAATTATCGATTGGTCCATGGTTAACCCTAGAACCAGACCAAATTCATAGGGTCGATTTGGTCCTTGGTCCCAAGCTCAACTAGGTTGGTCCTCGGTCCAAAAAATTGAGGACCAACACTGTAGAGGTTGATCCTTGGGTTAGGTACTGGACCAACCCAATCTGGATCATGATCACTCTTAATTCAAAATTTTCTTTGCTCGCCCCGACAAAACAAACCAAACCATTTTTTTTTCTGCCATTGTACTCTATTTATAAATTTTGTCTGGAGAAAATAACTGCCTATAGGAATCCAATATGGTAACATATATAATCCTACAATTGGATATGTGGTGTCTGTCTCATTTCTTGCACATTTTATAATAGCCACCGAGTAAAGTCAATTTAGTAAGTGACCATCAAGCTAATGATATCTTATGGGTCCTGACAACATCCACTCTATTAAGTGGCCATCGAATTTAATCTAGATTGATTCTTCCTTTTCACTTAAAATAAAATCACTCAACATTATAGTTAATGCCTATATATACATTATATATATAAACATGATTAAATTTGATTTGATGTATGACAAATTCATCTTTTGAAATACGTCAAAGTTTCATACTATATGCTATGTTTGATTTCTCAAAATAATAAATAACTTTAAATTCAAGAAAAGCAAGAAATAATATGGATAACAACATGAGTTAATGGGAATAATTGGTTCTTGATCCGATCCTACCCAAGAACCAAGAACTGGACCAAGAGGACCAAAATCAGGAAGTAGACCACCTAGTCCTAGAACCCATCCAGTCCAGATCCCAAGTGGTCCAATGGAATTGATGGAGAGAGAGGATTTTTTTTTTTTCCGCAAAGTGTATATGCTCTCCAAAATTTTTTGTCCAGCTAACAGACGCTTATATCTCCTAGAGAGAGAGTGGATTATGTTATGGCATTGTCTCCACATGTGTTTGATTCCCTCAATTTGCTTCGCTAATGCGCTCGTCTTTCCTTTACGTTTGCAGACGTGAGGGAAAGAGTCGAGGAGAGAGACAGAGAGAGCTAGCTTTCTTTTTTAGTGGCATGGGCTTTCCTTTTGTTGTGGCCTTTTACTCTCTCTAGGCACACCTTATTTCTCTACCAAGTGGGCTATTATTCTTGGTGGGCTCATTTGGGCTTTGAGCTAATTGAGGACTTTTAAATATCGGACCAGTTTCCATATTGAAATCAGGGATTGGATTGCCATTCACCAATTCCAATTTTATGGAACTGGTAACCGAACTGACATCCCTGGAAATCACTTAAAACCGGTCAGTCCAATCCGGTTCAGGCGGTTCCCATTGCACATCCCTAGGGGATAAAGTACCAAGAAGAAGAAGATTTAAGATCAATTTGCCATTACACTACATAGGCTCTTCCTTCAGCCATCAAAATAGGACTGACTTTTAATCTACAAATTTCATTAAGATGGTCACCTTGAAATTCGAAAGGCTCAATATTAATTTGGCTTTTTGATCACTAGATCACCTTGACTTGTAAATGGAGAGATTACTTGCATCACCAAAAATCAGGGTATCACAATAGCAAAGACCTATTCCTTTCCTTCAAATGACAATATGCCCGAAGAACGATGAAGTTTGCAAGAACATGATAGAAGAAAATATGACAGCTTTCCGGAAGTTCACCATTTTATTAAAGTGACACTAGCACAATAAAGTAGGAAGATTTTTGCATATAATTTTAAAGCATAAAGTTCACCCATTGACAATCAGGCAAAATTCCTACACTCATGGTGCATAAAAAATTAGGGTCCTCGAATGAGTCGCTATACTAATGATACGTGTTATCTGGATAAAATATACGCCTATCCAAAGTCTCAAGGGTTTTGGGAGAAATAAATTGACGCTGCTTGATTATGCTCGTGTTCTTCTAAAGTTCATGGACAGAGACAGAGAAGCTGGGTTTTCCCGACTGCTTGTGCAGAAATGAGGCTTTGGCATGAGAAATAGACCACGGATAGATGTTCATAACATGAAGACAGCTTAAATCCTTGTAGAAAAGGACTCAAGAGTTTCATTCAATTATTGGCCGGATCTTTCTTGTAGTTATCGAGCCGAATATATCCTAACTGCAGGAGAGTCTTTGTAGATATATTCCCAAATCTGTGATTCTGGACACTGATTCTTCCTGTAATTTCTAAGTATGTAGTTATGCTCAAAATTAACATTATGTAACTGGCATCCAAATCTGATGTTATCTCAAGTATCTTACCCTCCTTTGAGTTGCAAGAATATGTGGACATTGCATAAATTTACATAACAAGCTTGCCTGTTGCTACATAATTGATCAAATATGGTCGTGTAATGTATGGCAAGTTACCTCTATGCATCTTTCCGTGAACCATCTTTTCAGTATCATCCTTCCTCAGCTTTTCATTCAAAAGCAGAGGAAATGATAACTGATTTTCCTTGATCCATCTTGAATATCCCTTCCCTGGCAGAAATTAACATAAATATATTTCACGAGAGAACTAGATTCCTTTATTGGATTGAGAAATTTGAATGCCCAGAAAGTAACTTCTAAACCTGAGGGCGATCAATTTGAAGTTCTTCGTGGTTCTTACTGCAATAATCATTGCTGAATCACTTCCAGCCACAACTAGCAAAGTACCACCGTACAGATACACTGTCAAAACTCAAATTGTGCTTTCAAATGAAGTTTGGCGTCACTTCTCTTGAATTCGCACTTGATAGAATTATGAACAATCCGGCTGAACAGGTTCAAGGAACTTGTTTGCTTCCCTGCAATGTTTCACTCAGCTTGGGCCCTATTTGCTCTTTGCATGTGACCGATCCCAGCTCCTAAATTGGATAAGTCACAGCTATTGAGTCAATCCATACAAAATCCTTTTAATGGAGGGGAATTCAGGCACAAACTTACAGCAGGGTGATATCATTCTGACAATGGATTAATTGATCACTAGCCTAATACGATAGTCACGCATGTGCATTGTACGAAAAGTCATCGCTTAAGTATGCTGTCACATTAATGTCTGTCAGTATCTAAAAGCAATACCGAACTCCTGAATTAGCACATTAAACATGAGAGACAACCCCAACTAAAACCCATGCATATTATTATCTCCCCATGTTCTGTTTATTCAGCAGAAAGGAAAAAAAAAAAAAAATCCACGAAACACCAGAAAAAAGTACCTTTTCCTATTGGCTTATGATGCTACTTACAAGTGAATAATAAATATTATCAATGTCAAAGGTATAATGTTGTACAATCTTCTCATCTGCCACTATTAACTGGTGGCATGACATGGTTTTTCATGCTATTAGTATACCCGGTATTCATGGTGTTACTACTCTCTGCATAAACAATGGAGTCGGTCGTCTTTTCGAGCAAATGAACCGTCTCTTCTGAATTCAAATCGATATTAACCCACGAGTGGTTAGCCATTGCCCTTATTCCATCCAATTCATTTGCCACTTCCTTCATGGTTGGCCTCTCATCTCCCTTTAATTTCAAGCACCACTTTCCAAGATCGGCAACCCCTTTCACTTGCTCATTGTCTTCGTGTGCAATGAGCTCCTCAACAATCTGAAACAACCGATCTTCTTTCAACGCCAAAAGAAAGTACATGGCCAAGCTCCTCTCTTCTTCAGGTCGATTGAAAGAGAGAGCCTTCTTCCCTGTCAACAACTCGATTAGCACAACTCCAAAACTATAAACATCGCTTTTTTCCGTCAATTGACTAGTGTGCAGGTATTCAGGGTCTAAGTATCCCAATGTTCCTTGAACCATTGTAGACAATTCGGTTTGATCAAGCGGGACTAATCGTGAAGCTCCAAAGTCAGAGACTTTTGCAGTGTAATTAGCATTCAAGAGGATATTTGTCGACTTGACATCTCGATGGATTATAGGAATGGAAGCTGCGGAGTGCAAATACGATAGGACTCCTGCAGTTTCCGAGGCAATTCTCAATCGGGTCTCCCAAGACATCTTGGATGACTTGTTCGGGTTGTGTATATGATCAAAGAGAGTCCCATTGTCCACGAACTCATACACTAACAGAGGCACTTCTGTTTCTAAACAACACCCCAATAGCTTGACCACATTTCGATGATTAATTTGGGAAAGCACTATGACTTCATTAATGAATTGCTCGATTTGGCTCTCGTCCACAAGCTTGGACTTCTTAATCGCAACTATAGTGCTATTAGGCAAGATCCCTTTGTAAACGGTGCCATATCCTCCTTGGCCAACTATTCTGCTCTCATCATAATGGTTGGTGGCATTCTCTAGCTCTTCAGCACTGAAGATTTTCGCGGCATTTGTGGTTCTGTTGCGTTCATGTAATTGTTGCTGCAAAAGCAAGCCACCATTTTGCTTGAAGTACTGTTCTTTGAGCCTAATGAGTTTTCTTTTCTTAAGTCCCAAATACAGAAAGCTTGCACTGAATAACATCACTATTACACCCACACCAAGACCTGTGTAAAACACAAGTTTGTTAAAATACTTGATATCGATGTACAAGAAAAAAAAAAACTCCTAGTAAACATCAGCCACAAGAGTCTGCAAAGTTTCTGCAGACATTATACCATAATCTTCATTGTCAAGAAACTAGGCAATTTAGGGACAATTTGACCCTGATTTAGCAAAATGAATATGGGTAAAAAATTATGAACAAATAGTTTAATTTAAATCATGAAGCCAATATGTTTAAAAAGGAGAACTCAATAAATTCCCGTCCAGCAAATTTGTACCAGAATGACTACCTATAACAATGTTCGGAATTTAAACCTTCTATACCCTTCTCATTCTTAAATAAAATCTATCCATTAATAGAAACCACTTATCTTCACCACAAAAATTCAATAGAATACCATTTGCGAAATCTTGATTGATCTACACTAATGTCCAAAGCGAAAGTTGCAATGGTGATTATAACGAGTCTCGATGCAGTTTTCCAAGTCACCGACAGTCTTTTGCCTCTTGTTCTAAACAAATAGATGTTGCATGATCGAGTTTAGACAATTCAATTACAGGTGCTAGTTTCACCAAGTCCAGCAATAGATATCGCTTTCAATGACATGGAAAATGGCAAGAAATAGCATCTCTGAATTACATTTTGCAACAACTTCTATTTTAAAAGAAAAACAGCAAGCTTGACTTTGGGACTCAGAAAACGAATATTCCTAGAATGGGCTCAATTATAACAAATAGCGCAACATTTTTCCTTTTTTTTTAATTTAAGTTATAAGTGAAAGAGATTGACCAAATCATTGACACGTTCCAAGTCGTCCATGGTTCTAGATTTCAATGACATAGAAACACCAATTTTGCTACATATGTACTGTTTATGGTCATCTTGACAAATTCAATGATGCCTACTGGTGGGTCCACGCGAGAATAGTTTTTAATAACAAGTATGGAGCATCACGTAACTATGGCAAAGTCATAGGATAGCAATCACAATGTGAATACAATTCATGGAAAATGTTTTCACATTGACCCAAGATCATCAAGTCTTCCATGGCCAAACATGCTCTAAACATTGTCAAGAGTGAAACCTAGCCATTAAATTTTAAGATAGCTACTTCGAATAAGTAATCTAGTTGGATGCTTAATCTCCTCGCATAGAAATTTCAGTCAAAAGGATAGAGATAGTTTTGTTGTAAACTTACTCCAAGAAAGTGAAATATACAGAAAAATCGGGCTAAATATATGAATAGTATTTTCTCGCAAAATACATTAAAATTGAAATCTTCACCAAAAAAGCTAAAAAGTCGAATGAACTTACCAACCAAAATGATCACCAAATGTGATGATTTAGGATTAGGAATGCATCCCGATCCATCTCCACCCTTCTTGCCATCACCATGATAACCTTTTGGGCATGAGCATGTATAACTACCCTCAGTGTTAATGCAAATTCCATCGCATGGGTTCTTCTCTGGATCATCACATTCCTTAATATCTGCAAAAATTAAAGGCACATTAAATGGAAACTCCAAGAGAAAAAGAAAGAACAATAGCATCAAAATATCATCATCAATGACTCAGAATATATACCAACCTTCACAACCAAGGTATGGATTCCCCTCATACCCAGAAGAGCAATTACATCGGTAACCGATGCCGGCAAAATCAAAGCACTCGCTGTGCGCCTTACAAGCGAAGCTTGCCGGGTCCTTCGCTGCCTCGTGGCAAGTCTGATTCCACACGGCCCAGTCGAGCACCGAGGGGACCATCGTCCTGTTCCTCATGCCAATGAGATCCTCCCTACTGAAATTGAAGGACTTGTCTTCGACTATGAATGCATAACTACAAGGATTGAAGCTCCACACATTGCTGTGGTTGTTCAAGCTGCCCACGCTGGCGTTGTAGTTGAGGAGCATCTCGGGTATCGGGGTCTGGCAACACCCGATCCCATCGCAATTCCCGTCAGTCACGTCGTCAATCCCGGCACATACCGAGAGGCAGCCACTTGAGAATCCCTGCCCATTGGATCCCGCGATGACGGCGAATGTGTCGCACCCGATGGCCGTGAACTTGTTCTTGGTGTTAGAGAAAGCGAATGCAGGGAGGACGGTGTAGGCTGTGCTCGGCTCTTGCTGTACACCAGCCTCATTGTAGCAGTCTGTGCTGATGTAGGTGTACATGCGGAGCTCGCCGTCGAGCGATATGTCGAGGACTTCAATGTGGAGGCGGCGGCGATGTCGCAGTGGATGGAGAAATACTCGTTCAAGTAGCAACCGTCTCCGATGCCGAAGGGGTAAGGCACGGCGACGTCTCCGCAAGTTTCTTGGCAGTTGGGAGATACAGTTTGAGAAGATGATAATGACGATGATATCAGTAATAACTGTCCGACCACTAACAACATCCTCATTGTCGCCAAAGGATTCCACTCTGAACCCATGGCTCTCTCCCTCCCTCTCTCTCTCTCTCTCTCTCTCTGTAAATTTGGTGTATCGTGGAAATGGATCGCGCGTGTTCTTATAACAAAGGAACGCGTTCGCTCATTGACTCGGTGTTTGGAAAGATCACCACCAACCACACTATTATCCCGGAACTTTGGGATTTGTCCAATTTTACGTCCTACTATTCAATTCTTCTTGTATCTTTGCCCTCAAATATTACAGGAGCTGCCAATTCTATCCCAAAATATTGCCACAAGTAAAAAATAAAATAAAATAATTGATTCGAAGTTCCCATTTGGCCTCATGCTACTCGCTTACTCCCGATTAATTAAGTCTGGTACAATACACGAATTCTTTCATAATTGCAGTGTAATAGCTAGCGTACCATATAACATCCAATGATATTCATATAACATCCACGCGCATCATCACTATGATAAATAAATTTCGAGAAATGGCACTTTGCATTGAAGATGTGAGAGGGCAAACTAAGGAAAAGATAAGAGACTAAAAGAAAACTATGACAAGATAGAAGATGTTGCACAAAATGACGATATACCTAATTTCTCCAAACTTTATTGGTTCAAAATCTATTGCAATTATGTTAGTTTTGTCCTAGATATTTTCTTTTTGCCAATCGAGTCATAAATCTTTTGTATTTATGCTAATTCAGTCCATCCAGCTAAATTTGGTCGGTCGGTGTTGATGTAACACGACCAACTTTGACATGTAATATTTTAATATGTTTTCATGTCTCTTTAATTATATTTTGTTCTCTCTCTCTCTCCTCCACCTTGCCAATCCAGTGAGGGCTCGCCTCACTCTTGCCCCCACTAGCCTTGCTGTTATTGGGTGAGCTAAGCCTCGCTTAGCCACTAGTGAGGTGAGTTCCCACCACGATCTGGTAGGGGCTCACCTGCATATCATATAGCTGATGAGTACCCGCATAATCAGTAATAGGATTACAGAGAATTTTTAAAGAATCTGGATATGCTAAGCAAGCAAACAAATTGCTATTTAGTTATTTAATCAGACATCTCTTTCATACAGAATGCTAGGGTTCGTTTCTTAAGTCTTGCATGTTAATTAAATAAATAAAAAAAGATTAGTATAGATGGAATGTTAGTGAGTCCTAGTCCATCCATAACCATGCATTTTGCTTGCATATTTTCTCGATCATAGTTTACAGAAATTTTGTGATGATGGATAGCAATTTGCTTGCTTAGCATGTCACGCCCCGATCCTCCGAGCGCGCGCACATCCCTCTACGGTCGATAGAAATTATGCGACTTCCCAGGACACGTCGCCGACCCATTCATTTTTATTACACATGCGGAAGCGAAACAAATCCCCTGACAACATTTAACTTGGGATAGAAAAGCAAGCAATCAATTACAACCAAACAAGCCTTCTTATAAACACATAGGTTTATATACAACACTTTGGATTGTCTACAAAATAGACAGGCTCAACAAAAAGGGAACTGTCCTATGACCACTAGTCAGACACGTTCGCCGATTCTTCGATCTCTACCTCCACAAATGTCCATGGCTTCGAGTCCTCCACGACTGCCATCTAGGGACCTGAAATATTTTCCCCAAACCGGGATGAGACAATGTCTCAGCGAGTCCTACCCTCTAAGACCCGATTAGGAAGAAAATACGCCTCAGGGCGTTCTAGCCACACAAAGAGGACAGAGGACTTACCTCGCCTCAGTTCCTTCCTGCACGTCAGTACAATTCAATTCTCAATCAAACAATTGATCCAGCGATTCAATTTAATCAAACTATCTATCTTCCATTCCAATCCATACTATCTATCAACCAATATTATCTATCATCCCATACCGTCTATCAAACCAGTCGTTAATACGACATATGCTCTCCAAAGCTGTAACATATAGACGGTAGCTCACTCAAGCTGTATAGATAGATAGCTCACCAAAGCTGTAGCTGATAGATAATATAATAGCTCGCACAAGCTGTAGCATATATAATAGCTCACACAAGCTGTATATATAGATAATAGCTCACCAGAAGCCGTAGCCGATAGATAATATAATAGCTCGCCAAAAGCTGCAATATATAGATAATAGCTCACCGAAGCTGTAGCATATATAATAGCTCGCACAAGCTGTATATATAGATCGTGCTCGCACAAGGTGATAAAACGATCTTAGCTCACACAAGCCGATAAGGTATACTTGCTCTCACAAGGCGACGTATCGAAGCACATAGGGCCGATACAGTACTTGCTCTCACAAGCTGATAAATATATGAACAATTGCTCACCAAAGCTGTCAATTCAACAATAACCCAATCAATTCCTCAATTCAATCAATCAATCGATTCAAACGGTCCTACAAACCAATTACGGTGCTAAAAGCCAACGCCGGGTATTTTCAAGTTAAATACCACAACTTCATCAATATCACTCAATTCCACACTTTTGGAATTATTAACCACAATCATCCTTTCCATTCAATTTCTCAATTAAACATACAATTAGCACAAACCGATCGCACCGCTGCGATCGCTGCGAAATTCTAACGACCGAAGCCATCCCGGCAAAATTTTCGAAATTATTAAATAATTAAATTTAATTCCGAAAATTAAATAATTAAATATTATATTATAATAATATAATTTGATAAAATAATATTTATAAATTCGAAATAATTAATTAATTAAAAATAATTAATTAGGGCTTAAACAAGATTACACTAATTTAATCATACAATTAGCCCTAATTAAACACCCATTAAACTAATCATACAACTAATATAATTTACATTAAAATAAACTAATATAACCACCTAAACCTAATTAGGCTAATCTAAACACCCCTTAAGCGTCATTAACTTACTAAGCAGGGATTAGAGGATAAACTCACCGGTTTTGCGCGCCGGTGAGTTCACGGCGAAGGCGACGCCAAGGCGGTCGATAAACCTCAAGGCGGCGACACCAACCAAGGCCGGGAAGAGCTTGAAAACGGGCCACGACGACTGAAAACCCTTGCTGGTTTTCTGCTTCTGTTCTGGGCTGAACTGCAGAGAAGAAACCAGCAACTTCAACGGCGAAAACGGGCCGCTCGGAGCTCCGGCGAGCGGGTGGTTAGCAACCGGTGGCTCCTGGGGGTCTTGGGGATCTTGTGGGTGGATGGAATGGGCAAGGAAAGGGTCGGAATGGGGCGAAACAGCAAGAAAATGCGAAACAGGCGGAACCAGGCGAGTCCAGGCGGTCCGGCGGGCCGTTCCTTCGCGCCCAATTTCGGGAGGCTACAGGGCTCCTTTCGGGAAACCGTCAAGTCCTCCTGAACGTTTTGGATGTGCTCTTTGCGATGATGGGTAGAGCGTTGGCTGATTCGACCGAGAAGATCACTTTCAACTCGGATCTTTGGCGAAAGGTCGGCTGGAGCAGAAACTGGAACGCGGGGAAAACAAAGGAGAAAAACGACGGGCTTGGCTGGTCCGGTGGGTGTGCGACGGTCTTGGGCTGCTATGCTCGGTTTTCTCTGGTTCTCGAGCTTCTAAACTCTCTCAACCATGGAGAAAGCCATGAAATAAGGGAGAAGAAGGTTGCTGAAGATGGGGGGTTTCCTTGGGCTCTCTAGAGCTCAACACTTGCCAATCTCTCATTGGCTTTGCCCCCACCATGACACCACATGACCTCAGCCACTCTCTCTCCTCCAATCTTCCTCTACAAGCTTGGCAATAGGTGCAAAATGTGGTGTGCCATGGGAGCTACGAATTTAGGACATTCCCCCATTCAATCCATTCAATTCTCTCTCAATTCCATACAATTGAAGCTCAATTAAATCGGTCCATGTGTCCTCGACCTTCTTATGATTTTTCCCCATCAAATGATCCAACTTGCATTCCGAAGATGCGATCAAAACCGGCCCTCTGACAATCCCGAACAAAATCGGCCTTACTTTGCTTTTCCGCCATAAATCCCGATTTGCAGAAAAATACTCTGAGGATGAGTCGACGTTCCTAAAATGAATTGTGACATGACAAAACCTTCAATTTCTGAAATCGAGTTCAATTTCTCGGTTAATTTCAATCTGGCGCGACTTAAGCGCGTCCTAATCTACCGAGTAGCTTTTAGAAATTTTCAGTGCAATTGACCCGTGGTTGATTAATTTCAAGCCACGATATAAATCTTCGACACATTGGCGACTCTCGATTGTCGTGAAAATCTCGAGGTTTCAAATACGGACACAGGGTACCCAAAACGATAGAATAATCAGTTCAGTGCCGGTCGACGAAGATATTGAAATCAGGTGGAATCACCCACACTCTAATCACATATCTCAGTCGAATCGACCTATTGCCGATCTCGTTCGATTCGACAAAGGTGTCGTAATGATCCTTGCAGATTAATACGGTCGAGCAGCCGATTCATGGTCGATTCTCAAGCCTATTGCATTTAAATTCCTTAACGGCTTCACCTGATAGACTAGTTATCTCGTGAGTGGCCAACTCAGAGAAGAGAGCTATAGGCGCGCAGATGAAATGCCCGACTTATTCAATTGAAACCAGAATTGGAAAATCAGGATGTCACATAGCATATCCAGATTCTTTAAAAATTCTTTGTAATCCTATTATTGATTATTAGGCATTACATACCCTACTTGTGTACCTGCATAATCAATCCTTACATGTTAGTCGCAGGGTAACAAATACATGACGACTACATGCAAAACATTTTCGAAATAATGAATAAAGGTACCAAAAAAGTGTTAGATTGATTTAGTGTAACCAAGCGTTCAAATCTATTAAATCTTTGGTTTACAAAAGTAAAATTCACTCCTACATTTTACTTGTGTCTAATTAACACATAACAAATTAATGGCTACTCCAAAAGGTAAGATTAATTACATGTCGAATTGAGTCCTAAGTTGTGATTGATAGACTTTGGGAAAGTATGTGCTAAGTGCCTTATTCTCACGGTTAAGTTGCAAGAAGGTCGTGACAAAATAATCTCAGCGTGCTAGAATTAAACTGATGGGTTCAGGGGTATATAAGGACAAGTAACATTTTTTTTTTTTTTTTTTGTGAGGGTGGGGGGGGTGTCAAGTAACTGCAGTTATCGGTTTAGTTCAAGCTATGGAGTTAACATCAACTGGTCCTAGACACTTGCATGAGACGATTGAAAGGTAATTCTGCGGGTGACGAAGTCTTGTAGGGTGTGGTGCACGACTACATTTTCCAAATGCATGATTTATTCAACATATTTTCTTGAATCTTTTGTCGCTACTCATCAAGAAGAACAAGCCAAAGCGAGCTAGAGATTGAAGTGCTCTTGTCAAAAGAGGCCTGTTCTTACTTTTCAAATATTCTCTTAAAGTATTCTTGGGATTTTAGAGATTTAGGGCAATGTCACTCCCTCGTGGTAAAACAAAAGTCTGGTCTTCTAATTTCCCAATCAATTTTTGATAGTTGGAATATTGGGGCAAAAGTTAAAAGTTGATTGGGAAAGGAGAAGACCTGACCCTTTGTCTTGTACAATCCTTGGTAAACTCTAAGATACAACAATTCCAAACATAATAGTGCACCGTAACTCTCGATCATTAAATGCCAATCTCTTCGCTTTTTTGATGAATTTCATCAGTTGAACGACAAGAATTAATGATAACCTTAGAAATTTCTTTCCACGATATCCTTAAATTTCTTTATCGAAAATCCCAAATTGCCTTTATTTTGGGATGACGCATTGGTAATTGTTGTGTGTCTTAAGTCATTAACTTATAAATTGGGACTCCCACTCTCACCACCACGAGCATCTGCAAGCTTTTTATTTAGTGCACTTGGGTTTTGATTTCTTAAAATAGAACAAAACTTTCACTTATTATCTTTTCTAATAAACTTAAAGTAATTGTCAAATTTTGAAAATATTATGAAAAAATACATACAATCTTGTATTATATTGATATGTTTCGATCTAAGAATTTCGCGTCTAATAAAATTGGAAAAACTAGAAAAATAAAAAAGTAAATATTTAAAATTATGGACAAAAGCCCAAAAAAACTCAAATTGTGCCCATTGTGATACACTTACTATAAAAGAATTGTGACATCAAAAACCCTAAATTTGTACCTATGTAACACATTTACCTCCATCAAGGTTTCGTTAATAAGCACCATTACAAATCTTCCTACATAAATGACAAAAGGCAAATGGTGTTAACTAGCGCTCATGCAGCTTAAATGGAATAAAAATGATGTTAGCAAAAGATATGTTCCGAGATCTGATCATTGCTAAGTAAAAGGACTTTGGGAGTCTGAAATTGATTTTCAGAAATTGCTGGGGGTTGACCGAAAGTTTGAGGTAAATGCCAAGTCAAGGGGGTCGGTTTCCTCAACAATTTCTTAAGTAGCCCAATAGGTCGCATCATAACTTGTTATTGCCTGCCAACTTTGACTGTGTCATTGATAGATGCAGGGTGCTTTCATTACATTGTCAAGACTTGAGAAGTCAAGCAAATCAGCGGTAAGCGTATGCAGTGGGGGAGAGATCACAACCCCAAAACAGGAGAATGAGAAAGAAGAAAAATCAACAAGAGCAGAGTGGTTTGAGCTAGGACTGTATGCATGAAATGTGTTTCAAGGTGGATGGATTTTATACTCTGGAAATTTGTCTTTTCTCATTTCTAGACTGTATATATGCATTATGAAAAGGAATAATGGGTAGCTTCAAAATAATTAATCAACTAGCTTCAAAGAGGTAAAATATCAACTTTTTAATTGCTGTGTTACAAAATTAAGGTTTCAAATAAGATTCCGGTATATACTTTGAATTAAGAAAAGATACATCGCATGTGGATATTTTTTTTTCTTTTTCTAGGCTAGAATTTCCAACTAATATGGATAGTGGTTGATGCGCATTTGTGGAGAATTATCATCGTCAAGAATTATAATTTTCTTTTTCCTTTTTCTAGTCAAGTGACTGTAGTGCAAATCCTCATGTGACGAAGCCTTTGTGCGGTGCAGTGCGGTGCACGTTTAAATTTTCCAATGCACTATTTATTTGACATATATTTCTTCAATCTTTCCTCCCCACTCATCCAGAAAAACAGGCCATTGTGGGGGCAGAGACGGGTGCACAATTGTCACAGAAGAGCTGCTCTTACTTTCCAGGTAATCCCCGGGAAACAAACAGTCTTGGTCTTCTCCTTTCCCAGTCGTTTTTTTATACTTTGGTACATTGGGGATGTTACTTCTGCGCATGGCAAATTTTTCTTTTGGGGCATTGATTAATGCAAAAATTGAAAGTTGATGGCGAAAGGAGAAGACCTAACCTCTCTCTTTCACGAAGAAAGAGACTTCTTGTATAACTCTATATTTGAACAATTCCAAAACTTAATATTACAACTTAACTCTTGGTCGTTGGGCGGCAATGATAGATGAAAAAGGCCAACTAGTTCACAAATTTCATCAGTTAACTTACAATAAGGTATAATTATCTTTAGCCATGTCTCTCTACAAATCCTCAGATATCTTTGGAGAGACTAATTGAAAATCCCAACGGCCAACATAATTGGATGTCGCATTGATAGATGATATGCATCCCAATTGAATAACTTATTAATTAGGGCTTCGACACTCTCCATCATAAGCATCTACAAACTTTTCAAATGGGCTCTTAGCCAACTAATAATACAAGTCCCCTTGTCAAATTTACAAGAGAAATCTGGCCGCAGGAAATGAATCAACACTGACAAATTGACACATGATGCCTACATGGGTAGGTCGAATCACATCGATAATCTAAATCTATCGAGAAGAAAATCGACATTATTTGGAGTGTTTCCTTTGGCAATAGTAAAATTGTATCAGTTGCTAATAGAGCCTAAATCTGGCTTGTCGTTATTGTCTTGTGCTGAATGTCAATGTGCCCGTCGTAGCCCGTGTACATGACCACCGTAATGTCAAAACAGCCGATTTGAGAAGGCAAGTGCAACATCTCTAACAAGAATTGGAGCAATCTCAATTGTTAAGGCCTGGCGATCCCCACCGTGACCAAGAAGAGGAGATTAACACCTTCCATGATGTTCATTTTTGACGCAGCTCGTGAAGTGGCTCCTTTGCATAACTGGTATTGGAATCGTAATTCTAATGATTTCGATGTTAAAGTAGACATTTCAAACTTCCGAGGCACTATGCATCGGAAGACTTCGTTAATTGGCTCGACATGACCGAGCAAGTTTTTGATTACGAGAATATGGTGGAGAATCGAAAGGTGAAGCTTATGGCCATCAAGCTCAGAAAAGCATGCTTTGATTTGGTGAGAAAATCTGAAGTGTCAAAGAACTCGTGAAGGAAAGCTTTGTATCGAAACATTAGATAAAATGGAGGAGCTCAAGAGGAAGCATATCTAAAAAAACGGAAGATATTGAGATCATTTTCCAAATAAGATCCAAAAACTAGAAAACTTTTTCGATCATATATTACAAAACAAAGGAAAATTAATCATTTTCTAGAAAAATGATATTCCATAAAATATTTTTTAGAAACAATATGTTTTCCGTGTCATCATTAGTTCTTGTCGTTCAACTGATTAAATTATTTAAAAAATGAAGAGATTATTGTTTAACGATCGAGAGTTGCGTTGCAATATTATTTTTTGGAATTGTTGTATTTTAGAGTTTACCAAGAAGTCTCTTTCTTCGTTAAAGACGAATGGTCTTCTCCTTTCCCCATCAACTTTTAAGTTTTGTCCCAACATTCCAACTATCAAAAATCTTTCGGAAAGGGGAAGACCAGACTTTTGTTTTCTAACGGGGGGAGAGACGTTGCCTTAAACTCTAGGTCAAAAGATATAAGATTAAATTGACACAGTTAAAAATTTAATGACTAAATTGGCATAAATACAATAGATTTAGGAGTTTTTTAACATTTTAACTGTTAGATCTATTATGCTCGCAATTCGATTAGATTCATTTCTTCAAAAATGACTTTTGGTGACCGTGATTGCATTTCTTTGTTACCGCGATGATAGCAAGATAGGACGTTCCTCAAAATTATAAAAATTTAACAAAATATATACAACACGGGTACTAGATTGAAGGAAAAATAAAATTATTTGCGATGATAATTCTCCGCAATACATATCAACCACAATCCATATTAATTAGAAATTCTAGCCTAGAAAAAGGAAAAAAAAAAGTCCACTTGTGATGTATCTTGTCTTAATATAAAAGTATATAAAGGAATCTTATTTAGAAATCTGAATATTGCAACGTAACAATCGAAAAGTCTATATTTAACCTCTTCGAAGGTAATCAATTACTTATCTTGAAGCTACGTGTTATTCTTTTTCAAAATGCATATATATAGTCTAAAAACATAGATATACAATTTTTTGAGTACAAATCCATCAGCCGAGAAACACATTCCATGCATACAATCACTAGCTCAAATCAGTCTGCTCTTGTTGATTTTTGGGGTTGTGATCTCTCCCCCACTGCATACGCGTATTCTTGTTTTGCTTGCCTCCTCAACTCTTGGCACTATAATGAAAGTGGCCTGCATCATTGTTCCTCTCTCTATCACTGATGCAGTCAAAGTTGGCGGGCTATAATAAATCCTGATGAGACATATTGTCATACATGAGAAACTGCCGAGGAGACCAATCAAGTTGACTTAGCATTTACTTGAAGCTTTACCGATCACCCTCAATAAATTTCTGAAAATCAATTTCGGACTCCCAAAGTCCTTTTCAGTTAGCAACGATAAGATCTCGGACCAAATCTGTGGCTTTACTCTGATCTAGGAAGATGTAATTTGGTTTGAGGATTACGTTTTCTATTTTGTAGATTTAGACACCGCGGATTTCGTTCTTCTTATATATATAGATTGGTCAGTTCTTACTCTTCGAGATTTCAAATCGAAACCTAAACTAATATGAATCAACAATTTCTTACTAGGGTGAGCCAACCGGCTCGAGCCAAGTTAATCTGATATCACATTTGTTATATCTAATTGAAGTTCTGCCACACTACCCTTGTGACAATGTACTAAAAGATATTATATTCATTAATTCTATATATTCTGGAGTTTATTTATGAAAAAAAAAGTTATATTTATCTATGTGCACTATAATCGTGAGTACAAGGTAAGCTCTCAAATAGGCAACACCATGCTGTTGTTTAATTTCTAATCAAATACCTTTTTTTTTTTATAATATAAAAAAAATCCAAACTATGTCTACTATGGTGTATTTTCCCTACATTTTTTTTTTTTTTACATTAAAAATTCCAAACTTATACCTCAATGATACATTAACCCACCGTCAAGATTTCTTTAGATCATTTTTCAGTAAAAAATACGTTGTTTTCATTTTACTTAAGCCATGTGGCGCTCTGTCAACAATATTTGCCTTTCATTGTTCATGTAGGTAAATTCTTATCAGTACTCATTGACAAAACCCTCATGAAGGGTAAATGTGTTACACATATACAAGTTTCACATTTTTGGTAATGCGAATTTTTTTTAATAATAAATATGTCATAGTGGGCGTAATTTGGGCTTTTTAATGACTTTTTCCCTTGATTTTAACTATTTGCTTTTCATTTTTTTTTTAAATCTTTGCCAAAATTTTATCACACAAAATTCTTAAAAATATTTTTTGAAACATATCAATTTAATACAGGATGTATGTAATTTTTCATAATATTTTCAAAATTGGACAACTTTTTTAAGTTTACTTAGGAAGAAAATAAGTGAAGTTTTGTTCTAGTTTTAGAAATCAAAACCCAAGGGCCCTATTGAAAAAACTTGTAGATGCTTGTGGTGGTCAGGACGGGAGCCCTAATTAATAAATTAATGAGTTGGTACACACACCATTTACCAATGGGGAGGTTGGGATATTCAAAGGGTCTATAAAGAAATTTAAGGATACGTAGAGAGAATTTTCTAAGGTTATCATTAATTCTTGTTGTTCAACTGACATAATTTGTTAAAAAAATGAAGGAATTGTGTTTAAGGATCGAGAGATGTAGAGCAATATTTTGTTTTGGAATTGTCGTATTATAAAGTTTGTCAGGGGTCTCTTTCTTCGTAAAAGATGAAGGATCCAGGTAAGACCAGACTTTTGTTTTCCACGAAGGGAGAGAGAGAAAAATCCTTCAACTCTGGAATCCTGAGAATCCTTTCAGAGAATTTTTTAAAAGAGCAGCTCTTTTTGAACAAGAGTACTCCAGTCTCTGGCTCACAATGGCTTGTTCTTTTCGATAAGTAGCGACAAAAGGTTCAAGAAAAATAAAATATGTCGGGTAAATCACGCATTTGGAAAGTGTAACCGTGCACCGCACTGCACAACACTTCATCACACGCAGAATTATCATTGAAATTTCTCATGCAAGTGTCTAGCTAAGTAGCACCGACACTGACACGTGACACGACAAGACACGACATCCCGACACGTCGTTTTTCAAAAAACAGAGAATTCCGACACGTTGGGACACGTTGTATATTAAATATATATTTTTATATATACATAATAAATTATCATTTTTATGATTATTTCAATCAAATTCATAAATAAATAAATAAGTAAAAAAGCCTATAATGAATATACACTAAAAACACTAATCCTCCATTTATTAATATCATTCATTATTTCAATTTGATAAATTCAACTCTATTTCAATAATTCATAAAACTTGGAGAAAATACAATCGATCTATATTCTGGACTCGCATGTTAGATATGTTGGAAGAGGAGGAAAAAAAAATGTAAGGGGTGAATTGTGTATTACATGAAGTGGGATTATGAAGAAAAGAGAAAACTAGGTTTTTCTTCTTTTTCTATTTATTATTTTTATTATTGTATTTTATTTTTTCATATATGTGTATATATATATTGACCTCTCATTTATTAAATTTTTAAAATTGACATCGATATCGGAATTATGCGTCGGAAACTCATATGTCAAAATTCCGACTCGAGTATCGAAAAAGTTGATCGGGTGTCGGATTTTCCGACATGTGTTGACTGAGTGTCGGAGAGTGTCGAAGTGTCCGACACGACACGAAAGCTCTTGGAGAGTGTCGGTGCTTCATAGGTGTCTAGGACCAGGTGATGTTAACTCCGCAGCTTGAACTAAGCTGATAACTACAGTTACTTGACCCGAGAGAAAAACGAAAAGGAAAAAATCCCTCTTACTTCTCTTTATATACCCCTGAACCCATCGGATCAATTCATCGAGGAAAAAAAAATATGGAGAGAGTCGAAGGAAGAACCATGGTCATCCATGAGTTTCTTTTAAAAATTTTGGTGCTTGGGATCATCATATTGGGTCCATACCACAGTCACGCAGCAGAAGCTGATTATCCAATCACGAAGCCCGGATGCCAAAGTTCCTGCGGAAACCTCTCGATTCCATATCCCTTTGGATCGAGCGACAGCAGTTCTGATTGCCACTTCAATTTCTCATCCTTTATTGTCTATTGTGACCACACTACCGACCCTCCTACACCTTACATTCGGAACAGAAGCTCTAACTTGCAAATAAGTGACATTTCCGTCACGGATCACGAGATGCGGATATCACTTTGGGTCGGTTGGGACTGTTATAACTCTTCCGGACGCGATGAGTCTTCGAGCTATTATCCGTGGCTCACCCTAGCTAAATTCCCCATATCCAGCACCAAGAACAAGTTCACCGTGGTCGGTTGCGACACGTTGGCCTACTTCCAAGACGGCGGTGAGAAATTCACTTTTGGGTGTGTGTCTTTGTGCAGCAACATTACGTACGTGAGTAACGGGTCATGTTCCGGTATTGGATGTTGCGAGACGAGCATCCCTACAGACTCCTTAGACTACCAAATCTCCTTTCAGAGCTTTTACAATCATACCTATGTCCTGGATTTCAATCCTTGTAGCTATGCCTTCGTTGCCGAAATTGGATCCTACAACTTCTTAGTTGACGACCTTAAGCAGCTTAAATCTAACAAGTCCGCTCTAGTTCTCGACTGGGCAATAGGGAATCAAACTTGCGAAGACGCCAGGAAGAACCCCGCAAGCTACATGTGCACCAACAACACCAAATGCACCAACGCGGAAAACGGCTCCGGGTACAAGTGCACCTGTTCAGAAGGTTACCAAGGCAATCCTTACCTAGAGAATGGTTGTCATGGTACGTTTATAACATCAACATTATTTGACTTGTCCTTCATATTATTATGATCCAATGAGATTAGATACATTTGATATGTATGTGTTACTTATGTAGATATTGATGAATGCGCGGATCCAGTGAAGTATCCATGTGAGGGAAAGTGCAATAATACTGAGGGGAATTATACATGTTTATGCCCAAAGGGTTATCATGGTTATGGCAAGAAGGGCAGTGAAAATGGACAAGGATGCATTGCTAATCCATCGTATCTGATGAATATTTTGGTTGGTAAGTTCTTTGATCTTACTTGGAGTGCCTCCCGCTTGAAACATACTATCCTAGCTGATTTCGAGAATAAATAACTAAATTTCATTGTGATTTATGAGAAAAATTAACTATTCACATCTTTGCCCGATTTTTCTTCTATTATTTCCCTCACTTGGAAAAATTCAAAATGGAACTTTTCTATATCAATTTTACTGAAGTTTCTATGCAGAAGACAAATGAAATTATCTAACGCAATACGTACATCACACGTTACTAATTACATCACAATTGAGCTTTCTTAAAATTCAGAAGTATATTAACTTCACTCGTGTCAATGTCTGTACTCTAGCATTTTTTATTTTCATTTTTTGACTTGGTGACTTGAGTTTTGGCTATATGCGAGTCCATTTTCCGTCGATTGCGATCACCTTGCGAATATTAATATCTCTGCTGCACGACTTGTAAACGCATCATCTTCGGTGCTATTAATCCTATATTATAGCGCGGACACGCAAGGTCGGCCCATTGGATTTGTCAAAATGATGACTCGGATAATCTCACAAGTCACGAAATTGCCATTTGTGTAGATAGGTATAGAAGACTTGGAACATGTCAATGATTTGGTCGGCGGCCTTCTTGCATCATAATCTGAATTATATTGTCGAGAATGGTAAAACAAAGCTCGAACTAGATAGAGAACTATGTGTCATCAGTGATCACCAAAAACTGATCTTAACATAATACACTTACCTTTTAGGAATAATCACACACTAAATCATAATCTCAAATTCTCTCTTATCTCTCCCTCTCTGCCCACAAGCTCCATCAATTACCACCTCTGTTGCTCGTAGCCATCACCTCTGGCGAAGTCGGAACTGGGCGCGGCCGAGACAACCAGCACTACCACCACAAGTCTCCCTCTGTGGGCGTAAGGGCGCGCCCATGTGGGGGGCATTTGTGTGAAAAATACACAGTTATCTCCAAATCTAGGATGCCGTTAGCTTTAAATATTTATACAATTCTCGCACACAATTATTAGCTTATTACTACCTGTGACACATTCTTCAATTCCTTTCCTCTTTATGCCGTTTCTATCTTCTTACAGTCATGAATTGTGCTTATTGGATTTATGAAACTTACTATTCTCCACTTGAGGCAATGCGGTGGGTACGCAAGATCCTTACTAAATTTAAGCTAGGGCCGGAGGATGTAAATCTCACCCTCACCTCGCCCCATCTCTTTGCCATCCCCAACTATTTGCTTAAACTGCCTCCTTTCCCGAGCCTCCTTTCCCAAATGCAGTTAAATGGCAAAATGAAGAAAATGATTGATTAGATTCTGGACTTACATGCTCTTTTAATCTAATTAGGGTGGACAGTGTTCTCATTTTAAGAGGTAAAATAAGTGTAAACATACCCACGAATTTAAATAATCCTAATCCTTTCTTAATTCCTAAAAGTCAAACTTCTTCCTTTCTCTCTAATGTTTTGATTAGCATCTAAGGACTGATAGTAATGATTGAATGATTGTTTCGTCTTTCTCGAATGTGTGGTACACAACCTAGGTAACTTTTTCATTTTTTGCACATGCCATTTAGATAGAAAGTCAATTACTAGCAATATGACAAAATTTATCCGAGGTGATGACACGAGTCAAAGAGGAAGTTACACACAGCCTCTGTACCATATACTAAGCCATTTGAGCAGATGTCTTCAAAGTTACTAGTCCTTGCCATTTTCATGTCATCAAAAGGGATATAGCTAGAAATAGAGGTAGGACTTGTATTGAGTTATTTAAACTCATGCATGGTTCGACCGAAAGTCTCTATATATGCATGCTTTGCGACATGGATTTGGTTGCATAAGACCTAGAAAATTGTAAGCAAGTATACTGTAGTACCCTGGGCAAAGAAAATAAGCATTCTTGTGGTTGGTTCGAGTTTATACTTTATATCTTTTTTCTTGTCGATTAAACCCGTTAATTGGCGACAATTTTAATATGCATTGGCCCTGGTGCTATTCTTTTTTCCGTAGATTAGCTTAACCAAATCCGTTGTTCTAATTCAGACTCAAATTGTCCCAAAACTACTAAGTTTTAAAGGAAACCTCGCCGTATAATTCTAGACAAAGTTTCAAAACGTGGCTGCTTTTACAAGTTACAATGACTCAATGTGCTGTTAATTGTGTGATTAATCAGTCTAAAAAAAGTGGTGTTATACACAGGTGTTGCTGCGGGCATAATAGTGCTGCTATTTGGTATAGGCTTTCTGTATTTCGGATACAAGAAAAGGAAGTTCATTAGGCTCAAAGAACAATACTTCAAGCAAAATGGTGGCTTGCTGCTTTTGGAGCAACAATTACATGAACATGACAGAACCACAAAAAATGCAAAAATCTTCAGCGCTAAAGAGCTAGAGAAAGCTACCAACAATTATGATGAGAGTAGAATAGTTGGCCGAGGAGGATACGGTACCGTTTACAAAGGGTTGTTGCCAAAGAATGTGGTAGTTGCGATTAAGAAGTCCAAGCTTGTGGATCAGAGCCAAATCAAACAGTTCATTAATGAAGTCATCGTGCTTTCTCAGATTAATCACCGTAATGTGGTCAAGCTTTTGGGATGTTGTTTGGAAACAAAGGTGCCTTTATTGGTGTATGACTTCATCAACAATGGAACCCTCTTTGACCACATCCACAATCCAAACAAATCATCAAAGCTATCTTGGGATATTCGATTGAGAATTGCTTCAGAAACTGCTAGAGTCCTCTCATACTTGCACTCCGCAGCTTCCACTCCCATTATTCATCGAGATGTCAAATCGGCAAACATCCTTTTGGATGATAGTTACACCGCGAAAGTCTCCGACTTTGGAGCTTCAAGATTAGTCCCACTTGATCAAATGCAGTTGTTCACTGCGGTTCAGGGAACATTGGGATACTTAGACCCTGAATACTTGCTCACAAGCCAATTGACAGAGAAGAGTGGTGTTTACAGTTTTGGGGTAGTGCTAGTTGAGCTATTGACGGGGAAGAAGGCGCTTTCTTTTGACCAATCCGAAGAAGAGAGGAGCTTGGCAATGTACTATCTTTCATCATTGAAGAAGGGCAAATTGTTTCACATTGTTGAGGAAATTATTGCAAACGGAGAAAATAATGAGCAGGTGACAGAAGTTGCCAATCTTGCAAAGAGATGCTTGAGAATAAAAAGCGAGGAGAGGCCAACCATGAAGGAAGCAGCAATGGAACTAGAAGGACTTAGAGCAATGGCTAACCATCCATGGGTCAATGGTATCGATGTGAATCCAGAGGAGCCAGTTTGTTTATTGGGAGAGAAGACCAATGTGTACATGAATAGTATTGCCAGCACAAGCACTGGGTACACGGATAGCATGAAAAGCCATGTCATGCCAGCAGTTAGTAGTGGAGATGACCATAATAAGGTTATCTATATATGTTTGGGTATGTTATGAGGGATTTTATGGTTGCAATAGGTCTCCATTGACTGCGCTAGTGATTGGGTTCTTTCACGTTGAAACTAGTTCACCGAATGGTTTCCATGCACGGAAGAAAACTCTTGAAAAGTCTAGCCTTATAATAAAGTCAGTGTAATGATTCAGTAAGTGTTTCTGTGAATACAGGATAAGTTAGCTTTAGAAAGCTTTGGATTCAACTCGGTGAAAGGATGTAATATAGTTCCCTCCTTCTACCTTTTCTTGGTGGTTGCTTGTGAGATTTGGGAGCTCTATTGTCTTTGAGTGTACCGAAGTTAATATTATATGGAAGTGCAGATTTCTATTTGCTCGACGATGTAGTTTGTCCACCCTGGATGAATCGTTTTTTTCCCGGGCAATTCCATGGTCTTGCCTGACATTCATACAATGAAACGTTCGCGCATCGATTATTCATATGAGAAATGTTAAATTCCATACACCATCATCCGAATTGAATTTCACGTTTGACTTTTGCTCGTGTATTACTCGTCCATACATCGAATGGGGGTACGGTCATATTTGCCTTATTGAGATGCAATTATGAACATCATTCATATCCATTTGTAGTCAAGTTTTTACAAAGTTAATGTCCATATTAATAATCAACCAATCAAACACATTTCCTTCGATTAGTGAGGAGGGAAATAAAGTCCAATAGAAGTTCGTATTTCACAGGCGCTGGACTCACTTAACTAAGGCGCATCTTTTCACAGGAAAAAAAGAAACCGAGAATTTGTGCTGAGATCCTCCTAATTCTCTTTAATTAAGGTGGCGTAGCATATATGTGGATATAATAGTTATTATCGTGCTAGAGCAAGTGCAACTGATTGGGTTGATCAACTGGCTACTCTACTCACCAGGGCTGGCCCGGGCGTCCCTCACCTGATGCCAGCGAGTCAGTGACCTCTGCTGGCCATCGGCAAGGCCTCGCGGTGGCCGGTGGAGGGAAAAGGTGAAAAAGAAAAAACGAAAAGAGAAGAAAATAAATAAATAAATTATTATTAAAAATTGTCACTGTCGGATGTGCCACATAAGAAGGTTGGTGTTCATGTCCATGTCAACGATTTTCGGCCAAAATTAGTTAAATTGACTTAATTGAAAAAATTGAAAGGTTTAAGATTGAATTTTAAAAAGTACAATAAGTTTAAAACTTTTTAAACAATTTTTCCATGATACTTGTGCTTAGAAAGATGTTCGAATTCACTATCTTTCAATCGAAATAACCGACATATGCTATATCAACATCCTAAATTACAGAATCTTGACGGAAGAGGGAAGTGGAAATCTGCCACGAAGATGAGTTTAGTAGACGTGTTTTTTGGATTTGGTTTGGTTACACTTGTCGTAATTGTGGGCGGAGGTTAAATTGTACGCTCATTTGTGGCATAGCCTTGAGAATTTGCCTGTTATAGTTGATTCCGCTGATGTTGGGTTGCTGAGATCCGCGCCACTTGATTTGCATTTAGCCCGGAATGCTGATCGCGAAAAGCATGTTTCCAGGATTCTTTGTTTATGTAGATGTAGATGTTAAGAACTTGTTGAAGAGGACAAGCTACGAGTGTAGACTGCACATTCATTTCTAAGTTGCAAATGCATGAAGTGGTGAATAATAAGAAAGAGATCAACAATATCTGGTGAGTACTGCTGCGCTGTTAAAGGTGAGGGGTAAGCCACGAGTTCCAGGTTGTGTGCGTACTTTGGGAATGAGAGATGTTGCTGAATTTTAAAATTTTCAATTTACAACTATCTGAACGGTTCTCATTGAATCTTTTTTTTGTCGGTATTTGGCTGTTAATTATGACTGTTTCACCCATAAAAAGAGATTATCATTATTTTGGATACTGGAGGTGGAAATGCTTTGAATGTTCGGAGGACTGCGAAAGACTTGATGGCAGCAGGAGCTGCCGCTGTTTTCTAGGGGTACTAGTTTCAGCCGAGAGAGGTATAATGCTGCTCCTTCTACGAAGCTCTCAGCCTTTTCTTTTAATTACTCACTACATGAGCGCTGAAGTTCTATTATGAACTACCTAGTACCTAGTCCCAAATTGTAAATTAGTCAAGTTTGAGCCTATGTTTCAGTTTCAGATATGTTGAATTTTAATCAGTCGGACATTCTGTGAAAGAAGTTATTACAAGTATACACCTTGTTAGCAAATTCTGGGTCAACCGTCATTCTTTGAGTTAGTTGTTCCTGAATTCTGTCTGACAACTGTGCATCTACTGATTTCAAATTACTTCCTCTTCAGGATCAAGCATGGCCAAAGAAGTGTGGCTGATAAGTATCATTATCATTGTCATTTCAGGGCATATGCGTGGTAAGCAGGTATACAAGCCTGCCCTTGGTGAATTTGAGCTGTGATTTTCTCTTTCAAAACTCAGGAGCATAGAAACACATAAAACTGCGATTCCTCTCAAACTGCCTCATTTATTGGTCATACCAGGTGATGAGCATGCTGATAAAATAGCATCTGCAGGGGATGCTATTGGGAATTCTGACTTCTTCCTCATGGCTAGGACCAATGCACATGCAACATCGACCAAAAACTGCTCTGTCTGATGCCATTGTAAGGGTTAATCTTTACATGGAGGTACTAGTAGACTGATCCTCTGCTTCTTGTCATGATCTACTGTGGAGTGAGGCTTCTGTTCGTTGTGAAGCAGAAATTCTGGTCTAAGAGGGCATCGCAGGGTCATCCGGTGCTGAGACACAGGTTTACAGTGAAAATGCAGACCTCTTTCCTGACATTATTACAGTATTCAAGTGATGACTAGATGTTCAACCCAAAGTCAATAACAAGAAATAGATATTTTGGCATCTTAGTATTGGTAGATCTCCACTTTTTTAATCCTATACCTTCATTTCTCCAGAAACTCATGCAACTTCTGCCATAATTCAAGTGTAGATTATATCATATGACTTCTTAGTTGGTGTTCCATTTGCCTCTCCTTTAACCCTTGCACTCTTGACGCTCATTATCACCCATTATCTCCCGTACTGCTCTCTGCATCATAAGGAATTCAGCAATTACGCTTACTGAGGAAACCATCCCAGGTAAGTTATACATTTTTAGACTGGTCGTGATTCGTGAACGTTGTTTGTGAAGTCAAAATTAGAGCCTTTTCGATTGGAACTGAGGTGATTGAGCTCGATTGTTTACTTCAGGCAGGGATACAATTGCTCTTCACGAATCCGCTCGTGAAGGCATTTGCTGTTTAATGCTCTGTCTGAAGAAGGAAAAAGGAAAGTAAATATCAGCAACACATCCTGACCTTTCAAATGTTTGCATGATGATTTCTGTCAAAATTTCATTTTACTATGTGAATCCACTCGTCGTTTCTTAGCATGCGCTGGATGGTCAAGCAGTTCGGCCAATGTTTATTGGTGTTTCAAGACACTACAAAATGGAGCATAGTGTTTCCTCCGAAAGCATTGATAGAATTTCGTTTGAAATGAATAATCGAAATCATTTTTTTTTTTTTTTGGGTTTCTTAACTCCTGTTGTTTATTGTAAAAAAAGTCGCCGGCAGGAGCTGATGGATGCTTTGTGGAGGCATCAAGGGATGACGATGAGCTCAAGGAGATAGGACAGGACGGTGTACGAGAGGCTACAGGCTATGCAATATGATTGAAGGTAAAGTCACACCATTGACCGCTGCCGAGGAGCTGAAAGAGATGGGCTTTCATTTGATCGTGCGCCCCGTGCATGGTGCTCTATTCTTGAGCGCACACCATTGTCGATGTCCTCAAGTCCTTGAAAGAGAAGGGAACTACAAGAGAGGATCTCGACAAGATGCCTATGTCTGAGGAATTTAACCAGTTGGTCGGAGCTTGGAGTCCTGGTTCAAGCTCGAACCACGGTGCTCTGAATTTAAGGAGCGCTGTCGGAGTAAATTCACAGTAACTGCGAAAGCCGAAAGTAATCGAATATGTGCGGCAACATTTGAATTCCAATTTCCAGTTTCCCCAAGGCTTCTAATACATAACGACCCACGCAATTGCATGAGAGATGCACCGCTTAGAGTGTGTTAGAACTCTTTTCATTATGAATGCTTTTGCTAAGTAATTACATATCAATTTTTATTTTATTTTTAAGTAAGTCTGTCTCTCTAATGGCCGACGATTCCAGCAACAGAAGATTATTATGCTGCCCTGAAAAATTATCTGAACTTGGCAATTCTTCAGTCAAAGAAACTTGGCAATTCAAGAAAGCATCATGCCTGACTACGGCCACAGTAGACGCGTTAAGAAGCATAGCATAAACACGCTTATATGAACTTTCGTCTCTTGCACCGCCCGGGTTAAACACGCTTATTTGGCTTTTCAAAAGGAAGAGTGAAAAGCCAGAATGGGATTAGGAAAGCACAGCCTCTTTGCAACTGCTACGAACTTTCGTCTCTGCACCAGGCATGACCACAGGCCGAACCAAATACCTTAAATAGCAGAGCATAAACATGGCAAGGTACAGAATCGTTTCCATCGGAGAGAGTTATCAAGTACTAAGAACTCATCAAAGATTCCTTCACTGGTGCTCGATACGGGTGTATTTGACTCGGCGTTCCATATTAACGCTTCGCGATTGGAAGACTGAGGAGCTAAAGAGGGCAAGCTGGATTTTTTGTTGGGTATATTTGATGTAGTAGGCTTTGAGCTGTATTTACTTTTTCTGGGGTAAACTACTTAGAACTCAATCAAAACTTAATTGAACATAAATAATACTCATCGCCACAAACTATCGACTACCACTCCAGAAGGACAATGCATAGAATCAATAAATATCTAGATATGGACATTTATGGCTGGCATCCATCAAAGTTTCAGAATGTCATAAGCATAAAGCAAATTCAATCGAATCTCAACAACTAGATATGTATTAATGTGAGGTAAGGAACAATCAAAAGAAAAAAATCTCAACCCACCAAAGTGCTATAAATTTATAGGGGCTCCATTTTAGCTATTTGTGCAATCGTTACAAACTTTCGTAAAGACCTATGCTCTACGCCGCATTATTGATTTCAATCGGTCGAGAACTCTTTCAGGTGAGATCAGTCTTCAAGCGATTATCCGCGGAACTAGCTGAATTCCCCATGTCTGGCACATAGAACATGTTCACCGCAGTCGATTGCGACATTTTGGCTATATGCCGAGACTGCTGCAGTGAACTTGTTCTCGGCAAATAGCCAACGGTTGGTCGCAGCAATCGCAACTGGCTACAGCGAACTTGTTCTTCATGCTAAATATGGGAATTCAGCTAATCTGAGCCACGGCCAGTCAGCTTGAAGACACTCATTACACCTGGAAGAGTCATGGCAGTCTCTACCGATCGAAACGATGATGCCCACGTCGTGACCCTTGACAAAAATGTCAAGCATCTCGATGTTATCACAATCGGTTATTTCGTCACTGTCTCACTCTCTCACGTCTCCGCCTTAGATTTCGCCAGATTTAGACCAAATCTCCATCCTTCCACAAGCTCTTCGACGCCGACCCGCCACCGTCCTCAACTCTTGAGTCTCTAGCTCAGACTCGTCCTTGAAATCCCGGAAATCAACCTCGAGATCATCTTTTCCACGCACCGACGGCTTCCGGTTTGGCCTGCCTCTTCGAGTGCTTGCCCGACGATTTCTTCAGATCGGGCCCATATGAAATCCGCAGTCGATTCGCGAGACCTCTGGTCGGGGATGGAAATCAGGAGACAATAGCGCCTCGCTGAAACGGTACGAGAAGACCAGCAGGAGTAACAACAAAAAAGCTGGCTGACGATCAGAGCTTGCTTCGGTCTGGTGATCGGAGGAAATGAATTTCGGATAGTTTGCAGAGAATTGCATTCGGGGTTTATGTAAATGAGCTTTTTTATTTTTCTGTTCGAATATTTAATGAAGTTCGTTTGGTGGGATGCGTAATTTATTTGGTTGACAGAGGAGTAGAGAAAGGTCGTTACAAAATTCCAATCTCTGAAATGCTTAAGCTGGTTCCACTACCTCTCGTCACCATCATCCCCTAGGCCCCTAGCTACTACTGTTCAATTCTTCTACCCCTTTCCTCTTTATGTTTTTTCTATCTTCTTACAATGATTAATTAGGCTTATTGAATTTTAAGACTTGCTATTATTATGCGGTAGGATCAAATGATAGTTAAATCCGCATACTTGCAATTGCAAGGACGGTGATGGGATAAAAAAACTTGCTCCACATGAGGTGACTGATTAAAATGTGGATTTGCATGTATAATTTAGGATGCATTTATTTTACAAAAAACATAATATTTTTGCAAAATCTTCCAGAAAATCATTTTTCTAAAAAATGGTTTGTTTTCCTTTATTTTGTGATATGTGATCGAAAAAGTCTTTTAGTGTTTGGATCTTATTCAGAAAATGATCTCAATCTCATGATTTTATCTTAGGGGGAAAATTCGATTTTTAAATTCTTTTTCTTTTTCTTTTCTTTTTCCTTCTTCCTCCCTCCACCGGTCTCCGAGCCTCGGCGAGGGCTGACTTGGCCTACCTCGGGCAAGGTTCGACCTTGGGAACTTGAATATATGAAGAGAAAAAAATAGAGAAGAAAACAAACGAGAATTTTTATGTGGAAAACTTGTCCCAAAATCAGGAAAAGGGAAAAATCACGATGTTGCACTTGGTAGTGGAAGTATGATCTAGGGCTACAAGTTTTAGCATTATCTTTTACCCTATATATAGTAGGAGTCTAGGGTATACATAATTAATATGGAAATTACATGTATGCTATTAGCAACAATAAAATCCCTATTGTCTACTTTAACATTACAGGATGGGTGACCTATTGGGAATTGCCTGCCTAAGATAAATTGTTTCTGCACTTGAATATTATTTTCCTCTATTAGACTCCATAACTCTATCAATCTCCCACTTGGAGGCTAATCTTAAAAAGAAAAAAGAAAAAAAAAACAATATTTTTTTATAGTCTTTATCTTTGTAGCCCAAATTGTCCTAGTGCGGCAGCCTCCCTCATCACTTACCATGGAGGCCAACTAAGGCCATACACAACCTCAGTTTCTTAATGGTAACAACCTTTGTTGACATATCTGCTGGATTTTCCGCACCAACAATATTTTTCAATGACAAAGTCTCATCATCTATCAACTGACGAATTTGATATACTTTAACTCAAATGTGTTTTGTCCTTGAATGAAATACTAGATTCTTTGCAAGACAAACAACACTTTGAATGTCGCTGAAAATAACACTGTTATCCTGCTCCTTGCTTATCTCCTTCAAAAAAAATTTCAACCAAATCATCTCCTAACCAACTTCAGATATAGCAACATCCTCTGTCTCCTAACCAACTTCAAATATCGTCCGAATGTTATGTTACACAAATATAGAGGGCAGTTGCTCTATTTGGACGTAGCATCTGAACTTTGAGCACATAGAACAAGCAACTAAACAGACAAAAAAAGAAAGAAAAAAGAAAAATAGTACAAGGGCCAATATTGCCATGAAGTCTCAACTTCCGCTTTCAATATCGAAGGGCGCTTGGTTGCTTTTGCTATCATCATTTCCTGAAGCATTGCTTTTGAGGATGCCATCACATTCGCTTGATCTCTCATCAAGCAAATGCTCAGATTCTTCAAGGGTCACGGCTCTGATTCACCCGTGGATGCCTGTCCATCACTCTCATCAGTCCCTCCAGTTCTATTGCCACTTCCTTCATGGTAGGCCGATCTTCTCCTTTCACCCTCAGGCAGCGGCTCGCCAGCATCGCGACTTCCTTAATCTCGTCACGGTTCCCCTCATTCAGCACCCTCAAGTCAATGATTTCGAACAGCCTCTCGCCCTTTATTGCATAAGTAAAATACAAGGACAAGTTCCTTTCATTCTCTGCCCGATCGAAGGACAAGGCCCTCAGTCCAATCAGCAGCTCAGCCAACACGACCCCGAAGCTATAGACATCACTCTTCTCAGTCAACTGGCTCGAGTGGACGTTTTGTTGGATGAAATCCCTTAAAGTATTTTGAAGTTGACAAAACAAGTTTATCGCTAGTCCTTTGTGCTCGAAGACTTACGGATTCTATTGACAAAGTCTGAAGATCAAAGTTTTGAAGTTGAAGATCAAAGTCCGAAGACTTACGATTCTATTGACAAAGTCTGAAGATTAAAGTCTGAAGCTAGCAAGACTCAAGACTTATATTTTGAAGTCTACTCACAAGGACAGTTTCCGGGACGACGTTTATTCGATCTTATACGATCCGTCTTCTAACGTCCGATGGATATCTTTCTACCGGATTCAGCACTAAACGATCTAAGTTTTATATGGAATATGTTTAGATTCCTTGACGACTTCGCAACTTATATTTGGAAGGATCTACTTATGGAAACCGAGATCCCGATTGTATGGGCGAGCAGATTGATGGGCTATCAACACTTACCTTAAAGAGCTCGAGATCTCTCTAATTGATTCTGTCCAACGGGTTGATTGGAAGAACTTCTTTGGAAGGTGCCAACGGTACTGAAGGCATGAAGAAGTATATAAGAGAGATGCTCTAGTTGTTGAAGGGAGTGAATAGAAAAATTCCAAAGTCTGAAATCTCCTCTATCACTTTGCGATATCATTCTTTGAGCATTACATGTAATCAAAAGAGAGATCATATTGTAGATCTTGAGGAAGTGTAGTAGAGTAATCTACACTTTGTGGACTCAAGAGCGTGAGATTGTAATCACTCTTATTGATTCTTAGTGAAATCCAGCTGAAGGGTTGTCCGTGCGGGAGAGTGGACGTAGGCTTGATCTAAGCCGAACCACTATAAATCTGGAGTCTTGATTCTCTATCCTTAATCCTTTATATTGTTATTTGCTTTCATTTGCTGCAATCGTTAGCTTTAAATTATTCACATCTTATTTGATTTGAATTGTTAAAATTGCGATAAACACCTATTCACCCCCCTCTAGGTGCTAATACTAGTTCTAACAATTGGTATCAGAGCTTGTGTGCTTGTTTATAAGAAGTGTCTTTACTTCTAAGTAAAAGATCTATGGCTAGTATGCTGCCTACAGGGTTGGTTGAAGGACAAAGCAATACCAGACCTCCATACTTTGATGGAAAAGATTACAGCATATGGAAAAATAAGATGAAGGCATTCCTAAGATCGAAAGATCCTTTGGAATGGGAAGTTGTTGATAAAGGAATTATTCCCGTTGCTGAATCGGACTCGAGAGAGGGAAAAGAACCTCGCTGTTCCTATTCTTTTGACTCAAGAAGAAATTATCAAAAGACAGACTCTCGACGCCAAGGCTATTTACTCTTTATATTGTGCTTTATCCCCTACTGAATATAATAGAATATCTTCTTGTGATACAGCAAAAGAAGTATGGGACAGCTTCACATTACCTATGAAGGAACCGATCGTGTGAAAGAAACAAGGATCAACATTCTCTTGGGACAATATGAAGTTTTTAAGATGAGATCGGGAGAATCAATTACGACATGTTTAGTCGCTTTACTGAAATTGTGAATGGTCTTGAATATCAGGGACATCCAATCTCAGGACACATGAAGGTCAACAAACTTCTTCGTGGACTCTCAAAAGACTGGAATCACATAAAAACCTCAATAAGAGAGACACAGAGGATTGCTCCACTTTCGTAGATGAATTAGTTGGAACTCTTCAATCCTATGAAGTAGAACAGAACAACGAAGAGGAAGATTCAAAAGGTAAGAAATCTATTGCCTTAAAGTCTAATGACTATTCTGATGTTACAGATTCTGAAGAAGAATTAGATGATGAAGAACTGGCACTAATGATAAAGAGATTCAGAAAGCTGAACAAAAAAGGAAGGAAATTCAATTGGAAGAAACAAAATTCTCAAAGGTTTCAAAACAGATCAACAGAGGAAGATGATACGAATAAAGAAGTGACTTGCTTTGAATGCAAGAAAAAGGGACACATCAGACCTAACTGTCCTCTATTAAAGAAGAGAAAAGGGAAGTCTGAGAAAAACAGGAAGGCACTCAAGGCAGAGACTTGGAGTGATACTGAATGTGAAGATAGTGACAATGATTATGCCAATATTTGTTTAATGGCACGATCAGACTCAGACTCAGACCTTGATTCAGACTCAGACAGTGAACTCGAGGTAAGTAACTTGAAAATTCCTGTTAAAGTTTCTAATTACATTGATGAATTGTGTCTTAGTCTGAAAACCTCTCTTAAGAGGATCTCCGAATTAAAAAGGGAAAATTCTACTTTGAAACATAAGGATAAACTTATGAAAGAAAAGGTTGAAAAACTTGAAAAAGATGTTGTTGTTTTAAAAGAAAACTCAGACAATATTTTAAATGAAAATAATCTTTTGAAAAATGATATGACTAACATATCAAAGAGATTTTCAAATGGTTCTGAAAAACTGGACAAGATTCTTTCGATACAAAGACCATATTTTGACAAGTTGGGTCTTGGTATGACTTCGAAACTATTCCACTAATTGATTTTCCAAAGGTAAAAGAAAGAATTAAACAAAGACCAGCTAGAACTGTTTACAAAAATCATTTTCAGAAAGTCTTTGTAAAACCTGTTGGTAGAAGTGCTCTAAGATGTTCCAAGTGTAAAAGCTCGAACACTTCGAGAAAGAATGTCCTTTAGTTTGGAGACCTGTTAAAAGGAGTTGGGCTAAGACTGTCTATTGTACTAACACTTCGGACCCAAGATGGTATGGGTACCAAAAAGAGCTTGAATTTTTGTTAATTGCAGGTTACTATCAAAAAGAAGATAAAATGGTATCTTGATAGTGGCTGCTCAAGACATATGACAGAGACTCAAACCGCTTCATAAAACTTATCCAGATAGATGGAGGAAAAGTTTCCTTTGGTGGTAACAATAGAGGGAAGATTACTGGTCGAGGAACAAAGTGAAGATTGGGAGTTTGTCAATCAATAATGTTTCATTAGTTGAAGGATTAAATTACAACTTGCTTAGCATAAGTCGGTTGTGTGATTCTAGTTTCAAGATCAACTTTCGGAAGAAACGTGCTCGGAATCGGTAGAGACCTTACTCAATCTTTTACTGGTCGAAGACATGGAAATATCTATCTTCTGGATGTGAATCAAGAAAGATCACAATGCTTAATATCAGTACAAGATGAAGCAAATCTATGGCACAAAAAGCTAGGCCATATCAACATGAAGCAAATCAACAAGATCTTTACAAAGAAACTTGTTCGAGGATTGCCTACTTTGAATTATTCAAAATCTGATCTATGTACACCATGTGTACTTGGGTAAACAGTTAGAAATTCTTACAAATCAATAAATAAAGTTTCTACTAATCATGTATTGCAGCTTTTGCATATGGATTTGTTTGGACCTACCGTAACGAAAAGCATTGGTGGTAAAAGGTTCTGTCTGGGTAATAGTGGATGATTATTCACGATTTACTTGGGTCTACTTTCTTTCAAGTAAGTCGAAACTTTCTCTTTATTTTCAAAATTTGCTAAAAAGGTGCAGAATGAGAAAGGTCATACTATTACAAGCATTCGTACGACCATGGAGGTGAGTTCGAAAATCAAGAATTTGCTAACTTGTGTGATGAATTTGGTTATCAACATAAATTCTCTTCTCCATATACACCAAAACAGAATGGGGTTGTGGAAAGGAAGAATAGATCTTTACAAGAAATGGCAAGAACTCTTTTAATAGGAAATCAAGTTTCTTCAAGGTTTTGGGCGGAAGTCGCTTTTCAACCGCTTGCTATATAATAAACCGTGTGTTTCTAAGACCAATTCTTGAGAAAACTCCTTATGAAATTTTTAAAGGGAAGAAACCAATAGTTTCTTATTTTCAAATATTTGGTTGCAAATGTTTTATTCTAAAAATGCTAATGATCGTGTTGGTAAGTTTGAAGAAAAATCAGATGAAGGATTCTTTCTTGGATACTCTACAACAAGCAAAGCCTTTAGAGTGTTCAACAAAAAGACTCAGACTGTGGAAGAATCAATGAATGTCAAATTTCAAGACTCTCCACAAGTTCAGCGATACGATCAAGACTCGAAACCGCTCCGAAACCGTTAAAGCCGACTCCACCGGAAGCAATTGCTAATTCAAGATCGTACAACAAGCTACTAATGAAGAATCTACTCAAGAAGAAGATCAACAATCTATCGGGCGACTGAACAAGAATCGGAAGCACAAGTCTAGTCATCCCGAAGAACTCATTATTGGAAATATTAATGAGGGAATTCGAACAAGATCCAAAAGGCGAGAGGAGTCTAGTGCTTTGTTGCTCTTATTTCTGAAATAGAACCCAAAAATATCGAAGAAGCCTTAGCTGATGAAAGCTGGATTGAAGCAATGCAAGAAGAACTCGAGACAATTCAGTATTAATGAAGTATGGGAATTAACTCCCAAACCAAAAGGTAAATCGAGTTATTGGAGCTAAATGGGTTTTCGGAACAAAGTTGATGAAAAAGGAAAAGTAACGAGAAACAAAGCAAGACTCGTAGCTAAAGGATACACGCAAGAAGAAGGGATTGACTACGATGAGACTTACGCTCCAAAGAGCAAGGTTAGAAGCAATCAGATTATTACTTGCTTTTGCTTGCTATAAGAATTTCAGGTTGTTTCAAATGGATGTCAAAAGTGCATTCCTGAATGGAGTCATTCAAGAAGAAGTTTATGTAGAACAGCCTCCTGGTTTTGAAGATTCAAAGAAACCAGACTCTGTTTTCAGACTGAAGAAAGCTTTATATGGACTAAAACAAGCTCCTCGAGCTTGGTATGAAAGGCTAAGCAATTTCTTAATTCATAGTGGTTTTTCTAAAGGTAATGTAGACACTACTCTGTTCATTAAAAAGGAAGGTAAAAGTTTTCTACTTGTTCAGATTTATGTAGATGACATCATATTTGGATCATCTAATGAGATCTTGTGCAAGAAATTTTCTAAGTCTATGCAGGATGAATTCGAGATGAGCATGATGGGTGAACTATCCTTTTTCCTTGGTCTACAAGTCAAACAACTAAAGAAGGGAATATTCATTCATCAAGAGAAATATGCAAAAGAACTTGTTAAAAAGTTCGGTCTGGAAAATTGCAAGAAGAAACCGACATACCAATGTCAAGTTCCTTGAAGATAGACAAAGATGAAGCAGGGAAGAAAATTGATCAAAAATTATACAGGAGTATCATTGGCTCACTTCTTTATCTTACCGCATCCGGACGACATATTATTTAGTGTTTGCATATGTGCTAGATTCCAATCTGATCCTAGAGAATCTCACTTAAGTGCTGTTAAACGTATTATTAAATATGTTGCTACTACTTTAAGATCGGTCTTTGGTATCCCAAAGAAGGAGACTTTACACTTCTTGGCTATTCGAGATGCGATCTTGCAGGTTGTAGAGTTGAAAGAAAAAGCACTTCAGTACGTGTCAATTACTAGGAAACAGGACGGTATCCTGGTTCTCGAGGAAACAGAGTCTTGTGGCTCTTTCAACAGCTGAAGCAGAATACGTTGCTCTTGGAAGTTGCTGTTCTCAAATCTTGTGGATGAAACAACAACTGCAAGACTTTGGCATTGAAGACTCTTGCACAGAAATTAGGTGTGATAACACCAGTGCAATCAATCTTACAAAGAATCCCATTCTACATTCAAGAGCAAAACATATTGAGATCCGACATCACTTTATAAGAGATCATGTTCAGAACAAAGAAGTCTTGATACAATTCATAGACTCAAAGAATCAATCGGCGGACATCTTTACAAAGCCTCTTGAGAAAAGCTTGTTTGAGTCTATTCGCTCAAGACTCAATATATTATCTCTTGAAGAATACTAGAGTTCAGACTCAGTAACTAAAGTCTGACAGAGCATCAGACTCAAAGGATCGAGAATATGAATCGACACGTCTGTAAGTTTCTTTACTTAAACTGTCTTATTAATAAGGTAAGATAATCTGTCTAATTTTAAATTGGTTATTATTTTCAAAAGAAGTGGTTATCGTTTTATTAAGGCAGTTATTTTTCAAAAAGGAAAATTCAAAATTTCCAAAATATACGACGCTTGGTTTTTCCCCGTTATCTTTTATACATCTTCTCTCCTTCGTTTTTCACTTTACTCAGAAACCCTAGATCAAAAGCTTTTCACTGCTCTGCAATTTTTTCCTCCCAAACTTCATTGTTTCAAAGTTCTCAACTTTCTTGCGAAACAAGTGAGAAAGTCTTTCCAAAGAAAAGCACAATGTCGTATCAGAGGAAATCTTCCAGAATAGCAAACAAGGGACCACAAGGCTCTGGTGAGGGGCCTACGTATTTTGATCTCACTGAGGAAAGCAACATTCCTTCTGAGCAGTCTCAAAAGCAGTCATCTCCAGCTAGACCTCAAGATGAGATGGTTTATGAAGACATTGAACCAGTAAGAACTCTAAAACCTGCCTTTGTTTATAAACTCTACTCTGCATTAAAGGAAGGGTCTGCTATGACTTTTGTGGATGAGTTTCTGAAAGAGAAGGGGTATAGAAACGAGACGCACTTTCTTACTTTGATGGAAAGGTCTCGGAGTTGTGCCCGAGGGAACGGCCGCAAGAGCGTTTGCAAATTTCCCGAGTGACCCTAGGTTTAGTAGCATGAATCAGCCTGAGGGCAAGGATGATGATGAAAAAATGTTCATGCATTTTAAACCATGGATGGGTGTGGCCGCGAGCCTAAGAGGGAAGAAGAATGAATTGTTCCGTTCAGACGGACACAGGAAGAAATTTGAAAAACTGCTGAAGCGTGGGGTGATGAACCCAAGAACTGTTGATTTTGACTTTCTGGATTTGTTAAGTATAAATCTGCGAGAGAAATTCGAAAAGCTCCAACTCTATCAATTCTGCACAGACTGTGACACTGCACATTCTGAATTGACTGCCTATTTCTACTCCAATATCAGCTTCATTGATGCAAACAGTTTTACCTTCAAAGTGTGAGAGATAAGGAGTATGTCATTGATTGTGATATTCTGGCTGATGTGCTTGGTGTGGAAAGAAGAGCTTTCCAACCAAGTGGTGTGTCTGTAAGTTCTGCTACGCTTGAGCTAGCAAAGGACAGAATTGCAGAAGGAAGACTGTCTTATTCCAGAATGAATGCAACAAACACTTTGCTGCATAAAATTGTAATCAAATGTCTAAGACCCAAATCGACGTCTAAGACAGATGTTTCAATTTCTGAAGCGAAGTTGATGTTTGCCATCAAGATAGGTGTGAACTTCTCTTTACCACATACCATCATCTTTCACATGTATAGATGCATGATTAAGGACAAAGGGAAGCTTCCTTATGCTGCTCTTATCACTCGTCTCTTCAAACATCTACACATTCAACCTCCTCACATTTTCACCAAAGGTGAAGACCATTGATAAAATGGTCATCGGTTTGGGGATGATTACCAAGATGCGTTTGAAGGAGCTTAGCAAGAAGCTGGAAAAGTTCAAGGAAAAGACTCCCGCCAAGCTCAAACCGGACTCATCAGCGGCTAAAAGGAAAGGGAAAGAAGCTGTGGCTAGTTCCACCAAGAAGCGAAGGGCAATCATCCTGGAGGATGAAGATGATGAGGATTCGATTCCTATCTCTGCTCTAATTTCTCAATTTGCTGCATCTATTCCAACTGTTCCAGAACACAAAGTTGCAGAGGAAGAAGAGAAAGAGGAAGAGAAAGAGGAAGAAAAAGAGAAAGATGAAGAGAAAGAGGAAGAGAAAGAGAAGGAAGAGGAGAAAGAGAAAGAGGAAGAGAAGACAGAGGAAGAAAGAAAGGAAGAGGGAGAGGAAAAGGAAGAAAGAAAAGAAGAGAAAGCAGATGAACCTGAAAAAACAAATTCTCCAGCGAAAAGGAGGATTTACAACATCCCGTAACGAGGAATCGCCTCAAAAGAAGAATTCTTTTCTCCACCGAAGACATGGAGACGGGGGAGATAAAGAAAGCGAACACACACCTCTTCGGCTGACTTTCGGAGAAGAGGATGATCAAACAGGTGGTAGCCGATCACCTCCTGATGCTGAGGATATTCATGCTGCAAAATTTCCTGAAGGAGAGGCATCATCTCCACACAATGAACCTCCTTCTGACATTCCTACTAACTTGACTCCACCGTCAGACCGAGCTGAAACAAGCACTCAGACTAACAACTCTGGAGATTTTCGAAGGCTGCTTGAGATCATCTTGGATCTAAAAGGTCAAATTTATGCCATGGGATATGAATTTCAGACCTTGCAAAATGAAAATCATGCAATGTTCATCACTTTGCATGATCGATTAAAGATGTTCGGCGCCGATTCAAGAAACCGCAAAGGGCACTACTCTCACCCAAGTACAGGCAGATTTGAGGAAGCTGGAAGACACTGTAAAGTCTATGGAAGACTTTCAACTTGTTCGCATTCCTCGAGCTCCTTGATCTTTTTTATGCTGACAAAAAGGGGGAGAAGACCTTGCAGATTTTTTGATGATTTTTGATCCAAACCCAATCTTTATCTTTTTATTGCTTGCTATCTTTTTATTGCTTGCTATCTTGACTTTGACTTAAACTTGCAGTTTTTGGAAAGTATATTCTCTATGGCAATACTTTAAGCTTCGTAAATTTGATAGTACTGTCTGTTTATGACTAATGAGGTTTCAGTGAATACGGATCTATGTACGGGGAAAGTCCGAGTACGGGATATCCGTGTACAGGGATAACTTCTACTATCTTATTTAAATCTTTTATGATGCTTGCTTAAAAGTTGTATTGCGGGGCGATAATATTCAAATCTGCAGGAAAGTTTTGTCACCATCAAAAAGGGGAGATTGTTGGATGAAATCCCTTAAAGTATTTTGAAGTTGACAAAACAAGTTTATCGGTCTAGTCCGAAGACTTACGGATTCTATTGACAAAGTCTGAAGATCAAAGTCTCAAGATCAAAGTCTCGAAGATCAAAGTCGAAGACTTAGATTCTATTGACAAAGTCTGAAGATTAAAGTCTGAAGCTAGCAAGACTCAAGACTTATATTTTGAAGTCTACTCACAAGGACAGTTTCCGGGACGACGTTTATTCGATCTTATACGATCTGTCTTCTAACGTCCGATGGATATCTTTCTACTGGATTCAGCACTAAACGATCTAAGTTTTATATGGAATATGTTTAGATTCCTTGACGACTTCGCAACTTATATTTGGAAGGATCTACTTATGGAAACCGAGATCCCGATTGTATGGGCGAGCAGGGATTGATGGGCTATCAACACTTACCTTAAAGAGCTCGAGATCTCTCTAATTGATTCTGTCCAACGGGTTGATTGGAAGAACTTCTTTGGAAGGTGCCAACGGTACTGAAGGCATGAAGAAGTATATAAGAGAGATGCTCTAGTTGTTGAAGGGAGTGAATAGAAAAATTCCAAAGTCTGAAATCTCCTCTATCACTTTGCGATATCATTCTTTGAGCATTACATGTAATCAAAAGAGAGATCATATTGTAGATCTTGAGGAAGTGTAGTAGAGTAATCTACACTTTGTGGACTCAAGAGCGTGAGATTGTAATCACTCTTATTGATTCTTAGTGAAATCCAGCCTGAAGGGCTGTCCGTGCGGGAGAGTGGACGTAGGCTTGATCTAAGCCGAACCACTATAAATCTGGAGTCTTGATTCTCTATCCTTAATCCTTTATATTGTTATTTGCTTTCATTTGCTGCAATCGTTAGCTTTAAATTATTCACATCTTATTTGATTTGAATTGTTAAAATTGCGATAAACACCTATTCACCCCCCTCTAGGTGCTAATACTAGTTCTAATGTATATAATATCAATTTAATTCAAGGACACAACTAATTCAAAGAGAAAGATTTACATTCAAAAAATAAGATGGAACAATGACATAATAACAACATTTAAAGAATGTGAATGAATTGCAAGATAAAAGAAGCTTTTATATGATGAAAAGGTTTGAGCAATGTGTGACTTACTGACCTAGCACGACGTCGATTGAGCGAAACCTCTTTTCATGGATGATAGGAGCACAACCCTTGCCATCTTTTCTTCCATCTCCTTGGGATCCCTCTGGACATGAACAATTATACGTTCCTGCCAAGTTCGTACATATTCCAACGCAGGGTTGTGAAATCACGCATTCATTGATATCTGTAGGAATATATTCCAATTAGAACAAGCAATCCGACTCCATTTCAATTGGAAGAAACTCGAAAAAGTAGATAGAATTCTATGATTTGGCAACACTTTCAATTTTGAGAGGACATGTCAAGTCAATTTGCATTTCTTGAGATCACCATACCTCACCACACTTTTTAAGGGATGGGTCGTTATCTCAAGAGCTTAACCTTAACCAAGCACTTAATTTTTGTTTAGAATAGAAGATTTAAGAATTATCGAACAAAATTGTGCCATTACCAACTAGAATAACACCTCACATAGAAAATAATTCAAAAATAACTGTCTATAAATACAGAAAAATGCTGGATGTATTAACATCGGTACATGAAATTGATTTACAAGCTAATTTGACCGACTCATATTGAGGGTTCAGTATGGATCATTTGTTTATAGACTCAATTGCCGTCGACCACTTTAGTTTGTAAAACAATCGTTCGGACTAAATTTAGGAGAGAAGAATGTCTAGAATATGAGGAAGGATTACTGTGAATATCTACAGATTATTGCTAAGGGCTTCATAGGTCATATTAAATTTCAAGCAACGAAATTCGTGCTACCGAAAGAAGAAAAATGATCATGTTCTACGGCCTAGATTGTTATGATTTTTAAGATTATAAATTTTACGTGATTATTACAAGAATCATCTAAAAGATGTACATTCATGAAGTCAAAATTTGGTCCTATGACTTAAAAGTTTCGAACACTTCCTTTCTCTAGGTTTTTCATGCAATTGGATCCATTTAACATGCTCGCCCGTATTGAAATAATGATCGGCGATTCTATACATGAACACTTGTTCGGATGGTCTAATGAAAAGACTGGAAAAGGTACCTTGACAACCATTTTGGAGATAGGGGTTCCCTTGAAAACCCTCGAAGCGGTGGCCGGTAGCCCTTTCCATTCTCAGCATCTATACAATTGGAGTTATCTTGGCACATGTAGGTCGTTGTATTCTTCTTTGCATCATCGCATGTTTGATCCGGAATTAACCAATCGAGAACTAGAGGGGCCACATCAAATGGCAGCTGGTACAGATTGTCCTTAGAGAAGCTAAAGAAGCCGTCTTCCGCTACGAAAGCGTATCCGCATGGATTGAATTCCCAGATGCCAGAATGATTGTTGTAGCTAGTGACAGAGATGTCGTATCGGTAGGCGTCTCGAGGTATGCTAGTCTCGCAGCAACCAATGCCTGAGCACGAACCATTAATCACGTCCAAGATGTTGCCGCATGAGGACAAGCACCCCGTCACATACGTGCTTCTGCTGAAGGTCGCGTACGTGTCGCATCCCACGGCGATAAATTTGTTCTTGGCAGAAGATATGGGGAAATCGGGAAGATCGAGCGAAGGATTATTGTTGTACAAGGATCCGCCGACTTATTATAACAATCTCTGGCTACAAACACTTTTACAGTAATCTCGTGATTCTCAAAAGATATATTGAGTATTTGGATATTAGAATCTCTACCGTACATATAAGGAGTGGGAGTGTCAGTCGAGTTGTCGCAAAAGATGAGGAAAGGCTTTGATTCTTTGAAGTAGCAGTCATTGCCGGCGTTGTTCATCCCAAATGGGTACGCGAAGGTGAGGTTGCCACATCTGTTCGCGCATCCGGGCTTTGTTGTTTGGACTACATCCGCCGTAAATAACCGAGAATAGAGCCACCGATGAGCACAACAACAGCACAACTCTCAAGGGAAGTCTATGGAGCAGCATGGATCCACCCATATTCTTCCTGAAATGCAGTGATTGTTTGCAACAAGATGATGAGCTTCATAGCCTGATGACAACCTTTATAAGCGATGATGGAGCTTCTAGAAAGCTAAGCAGCATATGCATTATTCATAGTCCCCACTATATTGATAGTCTTCGCGGTGATTATATCATTAGTAATCAATCATACGATTTTGTCCACCATCCAATCCTAGCATATTCTTTGTCAGTTGTGGGGTCATGCGTGTTGTCAGCTGTTCGATCCAAAACTTGTAATCATCGACCGCAAGATCCCGCTGCCAAGTAACTCCATGAAAAATTAAAGTAGAAATTTCAATCACTATTGCTCTTAATTTAAACTCTCCAAAGAAAAGCAACTTTCTTTGCTCTTTTAGCTTGCATTCGGTCCCGTTCCTTGTCCAAAGCAGCAGATGCAACTGACATTTACTCTCTACGGCTCTTCACTAAGAAGCCTTGACAAGCCTGTCGTGATTCACGTTGTGGCGTCGCAATCATTCGTAGGAATTTCCAAACTGACTCGCAAATAATAAAAGTCGTGAATAGATAGATATTTTTTTCTTTTCAATCTCATAAACTATTGCATGCACATCTCTAACGTATGAACTCCTTAAATATTTATACAAATATCAACATCATATTTAAATCTTTATGCGCAGTGTAATATTTCGATTTATGCTATGTACAATTAAAAAAAAAATAGGTACATCGATGATAAGTAATAAAGATTAATTAGATACGACAAGAAACTATTGATTCGGGTCAGTTCGAATTTGAATTTGAAAATCAAAATAGTACCAAACAACCGAAATATAGAAGACGCATGAGAACGAAATTTGCGGTGTTTAGATATGATTTGCTAAGTAAAAGGACTTCAAGAGTCCAAAATTGATTTTGAGAATTTTCTTAGATTTGTCTATAACATTTCAGGTAAATTCTAAGTCAATGCGGTCAATTTTCTTGGCAATTTCTCAAGTATGAGAATATGTCGCATCAGGGTGCTTTCATTATCCTGCCAAAGACTTGAAAAGTCAAGCAAGTATGAAGTGTATGCAACGGGAGATGACAATCCCTAAAATTCGTTAAAGAACTCATTGCCCTCAAGGAAACCTTTAAGAGGTTTTATAATAGAAAATTAGCAAGAAAAAAATTCTAAACCTATTATACTTGTACAAATTCAATCATAAAATCTTCAATTGTGCTAATTAAAACTCAAACCTTTTGAAAATTTACCAATTTTCTGATCAAATTTGACCAAAAATCACTATAGTATATAATTTTTCGAAAAAGGCCAAGTCAAGGCAGCCAATTTCCTTGGCAATTTCTAATGTGTGACAATATGTCTCATCTGGAGTTATGGCCCACCAAGTTTGGGTGCATCATTAATAGAGAGTATAAATGAGACAAGATGCTTATTCTGCCAAGACTTGAAAAGTCAAGCAAGTACTAAGCATATGCAATGGGAGATCACAATTAGAAGTGATTGGTTCCTAGATGGTTCTTCGCCAAGACTTGAAAAGTCAAGCAAGTACTACGCGTATGCAATGGGAGATCACAACTAGAAGTGATTGGTTCCCAGATGGTTCGAACATGCCCTGAAATCAAGAACTGGACCAAAAGGATCGATTCCTTGTTTCTAAAATCATGAACCGGACTAGTGCCCTTGAAACCGAACTGACCAATTTGGTTCAGTTCCCTGGTGGATTATGGAATCGGTGGCATGTTCAGATTTTTTATTTATTTATTTGTCATTAATGTTCAAGATGAATTTAAGATGTTCTTGATAATCAAGGCGTTTCTACAATCAATGAATTATGTGTAACAATATAGGTTTCACATAATTTTTTTTTCCAATCGTGGCAAAATTTGGTTTAAATGAGCAACTACTGTTATGCTTTGATTTGTTCTTGTCATCTTACTCACATCCTCAAACCAAATTACATTTTCCAGTTCAGAGTAAAACCACAGATATGATCCGAGATCTGGTCACTGCTAAGTAAAAGGACTTTGAGAGTCTGAAATTGATTTTCAAAAATTTCTAATGGTCGACCGAAAGTTTCAGGTAAATGTCAAGTCAATGGGTCGATTTCCTTGATAATTTCTTATGTAGCACGATAGGTCGCATCAGAATTTATTATCACCCACCAACTTCGACTACATCATTGATAGATGCAAGGTGCTTTCAATACATTTCCAAGACTTGAGAAGTCAAGCAAATCAGCGGTAAGCGTATGCAGTGGGGGAGAGATCACAACCCCAAAAAAGGAGAATGAGAAAGAAGAAAAATCAACTAGAGCAGAATGGTTTGTGCTGGGGATTTTGTGCATGAAATGTGTTTCAAGGTCGATGGATTTTATACTCTGGAAATTTGTATTTTCCTATTTCTAGACCGTATCTATGCATTCTAAAAAGGAGTAAGTGGTAGCTTCAAAATAATTAATCAACTAGCTTCAAAGAGGTAAAATATCAACTTTTTTAATTGTTGTGTTACAAAATTAAGATGTTGTAATAAGATTCCATTATATACTTTTAAATTAAGAAAAGATACGTCACATGCATATTTTTTTTTTTTTCCTTTTTCTCAGCTAGAATTTCCAACTAATATGGATTGTGAAAGGAAAATTGTCCAAATAGTCCTAAATCTATTGCACTTTGTCAATTTAGTCCTAAATTTTTCAATTTTGCCAATTGAATCCTAAACATTTGTACATTTTGCCAATTCAGTCATAAATCTTTTTCACTTCTTGCTAATTGAGTTTATTCGGCCAATTTTGGTTGGAAATTGCTAACATGAACGGCCAACGTTGATGTGGCACTTTTTAAATAATATTTTATTTTTATGGTTTTTTTTTCTTTTTTTGCCTTTTTTTTTTTTTTTGGTTTCAGATCTAGTCGACAAGAGTTGTTGGCCAACCCTCGCTAGCCACAAGCGAGGGTGGGCCGACCCTCGCTAGCTTTGGGCAAGGGCGTCGCGCCCCTCGCCAACTCTAGGCAAGGCTCATGACGCCCTCACCGCAAAGGTGAGGGCACGCAAGCCCTCACACAGAAATGGCAAGGCCCGCAATGCCTTGCCAAATTTGGCCAAGCGAGGACTCAGCGACCCTCCCCAGCCCCAGGTAAGGGGGCGACCTCACTCAAGGCCTTCGCTTGGCACCCCCTCACCTTTGCCGACAAGGGCGTTGTGACCCTCGCCCAAAGCTCTCGAGGGGCACAATGCCCTCACCCAAAACTAGTGAGGGTCGGTTGGCCCTCGCCTATGGCTGGCTAGGGTCACTGGCCCTCGCTTGTGGTCGACGCCGGCCAAGTCCAAACTCCCAAAAAAAAAACATAAAAAATTCAAAAAATTATTAAATTATTATTTAAAAAGTGCCACATCAACACTGGCTATCCACATTAGTAATTTCCGGTCAAAATTGACCAGATAGACTAAATTAACAAGAAGCGAAAAGATTTATAACTGAATTGGCAAAATTAAAATATTTATGACTGAATTGGCAAAAATGTAATAAGTTGAAGGCTTTTTAGACAATTTTCCCGATTGTGGTTGATACGCATTTGTGAAAAATTATCATCAAGAATTTTATTTTTCCTTTTCATTTTTCTAATCAAGTGACTGTAGTTATTAGCTTATTTTAAGCTGTGGAGTTAACATCAGCAAGTCCTAGAGACTTTCGCAGGACGATTCCACTACAAATCCTCGAGTGACAAAGTCTTTGTGCGGTGTCGTGCGCGTTTAAATTTTCCAAATGCACGATTTATTGGACATATATTTCTTCGACATATATTTCTTCAATCTTCCGTCGTTGCTCGTCCAAAAAAACAAGCCATTGTGGGCCAAAGACTGGTGCACAATTGTCACAAAAGAGCTACTCTTACTTTCCAAATAATCTGTGGGAAACAAAAAGTCTTGGTCTTCTCCTTTCCCAATTGATTTTTATACTTTGGTACATTGGTGATGTTACTCCTGCACATGGCAAATTTGGTCTTTTGGGGCATTAATTAGTGCAAAAATTGAAAGTTGATAGCAAAAGGAGAAGACCTAACCTCTCTCTTACACGAAGAAAGAGACTTCTTGTTTAACTCTATATTTGAACAATTACAAACTTAATATTGCACCCTAACTCTCAGTCGTCAGCAATCATCGAGAAGACAAGCTGTACTCTAAGCCGGAGACTGGGGAACTCTTGTCACAAAATGAGCTGCTCTTACTTTTCAAATTATCTCCGAAAGATTAATTTTAGAATTCTAGAGTCTAAGAAATTGTCTCTCCCTCCATGGGAATAAAAAAAAGTCAGGTCTTCTCTTTCCCTATTGATTTTAGATACATTGTATATGGGGGACGTTGCTTCTGTGTTGGAGCGTTCATATTAATGTAAAAACTAAAAGTTGATAGGTAAAGGACAAGACCATACGCTTTGTATGTTTGAGCATTTCCAAAACATAATATTGGACCGTAACTGTTAGTGATTACATGGCAATGACCGATGGAAGACCCAACTTATTGACAAATTGACGCAGAGAAAGCTAATGCTTGGAAAGGATTCCGAAAGATAGTGTTTAATTTGAATAAAGAAGTGCATATTACAATATCTTAAGCGCCTTTTTATAAGGAGGTTGCCATCTAGAAAATAACTAAATAACTGAAATCTAATAATAACATAAATGAAAAGATATTGATAAAAGGGAAAGTTATCAAAACACAACTAGAAAATCTAAAATCTAATAACAAATTAAAAGAAACGCGTGAATCAAATATTATAACCCATTTGTAATCTCGAAAATCACGCAATACTCTTTGATTAGTGGACCACCCGCTCTTATGACGCTCCAATGTTTCCATAAAAGCATTTGCATGTTGTTCTACATCACAAATTTCATCAATTAATAACCTTTGAAATTTCTCTTTATAATAATAATAATAATTTTTTTTGGGCGAAACAGGTCGAGAGACAAGCCCTACTAAACCGACCCGAACCTTATCGGTCTGGATTGGGCTAAAACCAGGCTGGCTTCAAAGCCCACTACGATTCTACCCTTTTCTAAGCCTATTGAAAAATAAAATAAAATCCCAAGCAAGCCCACTCTTCCACTAAAGCTACACCAAGCCCAAGCTCAGCTAAATACCCAAACCAGCCCATATTTGCCAAGCTTCAATTTGAGTCCAAAACCCACTAATCCCGTCGCTAGAGTTCAACCCGAAATTTATATTCCCCTTCCTCATTCATTCTGTCCAACACGCTACTCTCCACCGTTTCCCTTTCTCACGTTAAGGCCAACCAACCAATGGACGAGGAGTTTGAGAAACCTTAGACTAAGCTTAGAAACCTTAGACTAACCTTACGACTAGGAAGCTAGGTCACGAACAAAACACTTCACAGTGGGTATAAAACTATTCTTCGCCCAACTTTCATCATCAGCTACCATATCCAAGCATGATCGCCGTCCAGCACCCATCCGAGATTTTACAAAATATGGTCACAACATGATTGAGCCAAACAATGGCATTTTAAGGAACCCAACTGACAAGCTGGTATGGACTCATTCAGGACAAAGAAGAGGGTAGGCAAAAACGTTGAGGGTAGCCACGAATCGTACAAAACTTCAACATATCAGTTCGTCGAACGATCACTATATAAAACAGAACATGCTATGCTTGGACTTACTGTTACGTCAGCCAGAATAAGAGAGAGATGCTCACGACATCGGTTTACACATTTCAGCAAACAGCCGACGAGCGCAGATTGAGAGGAAAATATTGACCGCTTTTAGAACCCGAACTCAAGTTTGGACTCAAAAGAAACCATCACGAAACAACCGAAATCAACAACAACACCAGCTCAAACCCATCATGCGTACGGGCTTAAGGAAACCAAGTCTCGGCTTTGCTTCGATCAAAACAGCGAGGAATAACAGGGATTCACGAAAACGAACGTCGAATCGCGGAGTTCCCTACCCGACTCGGAGACGGCGGCAAGCGGGCCAGCTCGTGACAAATCGGGCTATGGTCTGCCGCCTTGGTATCTTCGAGCCGGGATCCTCGGGCAATATAGGTTCGAACCAAGTAAAGAAACTCACCAGCGACGCGGAGATTTGGGAGCGAAAGATCGTGTGCTCGCGGGCGTCAGCTAGAGGTCGTCGGAGAGGGTTCGGGCGTGGTCGATCTGCTGGAGAACTCCCTTCCGCTCTCCCTCAAGCTCTCTGTTGGTCCCCTTCTCAGTGCGTTCTGTTCCCCTCCTCCCTTCCACTCCTGCGGTTCTTCTTTTTGTTCTCTCTCGGTTCCTGCGGTGCCGTCCCCTCCCTGCTCTTCTCTGCTGTCTCTTTTTGCTTTTTATCTTCTGCTGCTGTGCTGCTTTTTTCTTTTCGTAGGTCTCCCGCGTGCGAGGATGGCCAGGAAGGAGACAAGCTGGCGCGGGCCGGGCTGAAGGGAAAAAGGCCGGGCCCAACGCAGGGAGAAAGAGCGGCGGGCCGGGCCAAGGCCGGATCCAGCCCGACCCGACCCTAAGCATTTTTTTTTTTTTCTATTTTTTCTATTTTTTGTTGTTTTGTTGCTTCTTCTTTTTTTTTTTTAAATAAATGTCAACAAGATAGATTATGGGCTTTTTTTTTTTTAAAAAATTGTGGAAATAAAACAAATTTTGAAAAATTGGTCCAACCAAGATGGCGATTCCACACCCTGGACAAAACGACATCCACATCAACAATTTCCGACCTAAATTAGCCAGATGAACCGAATTGGTGCAAATGTAAAAAGGCTTATAACTAAATTTGTCCAATTAAAATGTTTACAATCGAAATTGTGCCAATATAATAGGTTTGTAACTTTTTTGGTATTTTTCCCGACTTACAACACATTTATCATACACCCTAATTTACTTTATTTAACGCTCCATTCGTTTCGCAGAAAATATTTTTTGAGAAAGTATTTTCTTCATTTTCCGACATTTAGTGCACTTAGATAAATGAAGCAAGAGGAGTTGTCCACAGAAGACTTGTCTTAGTGAGCTTCATATTGTGGAATATTTTGCTTCGGAAGACTTTGTTGATTGGCTCGACAAAATCGAGCCAATTTTCAATCATAAGAATATTGCGGAGAATCGAAAGGTGAAGCTTGTGTCCAAGATGTATAAAATACATGCTTCGATTTGGTGGGAAAATCTAACGTCTCATAGAACTCCCGAAGGAAAGTGGTGAATCGTAACATTGGATAAAATGAAGGTGCTAAAAAAGAAGCATTTTCCAGAAACTTATCAGCAAGATGCCTTCGATAAATTCCACAATACAAAGCAAGAGGAGTTGTCGGGAGAAGAATACACCCCCAAATTTGAGCATCTCATGCTGCGATGCGATGTGGTGGAGGCAGAGGAGCAAACTATAGCTCCGTATTTTGGCGGTCTTCATTTGAAAATTGCCGATGTTGTCCGATCACAACCTCACGATTACAACCTCATCGGACTTTTAATTAGGTCTTCAAATTATCGATGAAGGTGCAAAAGCAACTCAAGGAGAAAAGAGAGTCTGAGTCAGAAGCCATCAACCAAAGAGGGATCCTCTGATCTTGGGAGTTCGACTTTAAAACCTTTGTCGCGATCGAAGGAAGCCGTTGAACAAAGGAGGAGCATCTAAAACCAATTAGCCAAACGAAGCTAACAATAAACCAAGACTGTTGGAAATGTCATGGATTCGGTCACATCGCCTCAAGTGTCCTAATAGAAAGATCATTTCTCTTTTACACGATGAGCAACGGGGAGAGTCGCAACACAACCCTTTGCTCCAAGAAGATTGAACGAGCTGCGAAGAAATCGTTTACAGAGATCAAGGAGAAGCTCTCGTCATTCAAAGGAGCTTGCATGCTGCTCATCTTGAGGATGATGATTGGCTTTGCAACGACATACTCCATACAAGAATGTACTTCTCATTTTAAAGTACGTGATGCCATTATCGATAGTGGATGTTGTGAGAACGTTGCGTGGATCACCATGGGAGACAAGGTGCATCTCAAGGCAGAGGATCAGCCAGACCTTTACAAGCGTTCTTTAAGTCAAGAAAGGGAGTGAGATAAAAGTAAATAACCGGTTCTTGATTTCAGTCTCTATTGGCAAAAGATATAAAGATGAGATTGTGTGTGATGTATAACACCTGTCCCTTTGTCAAAGACCGCGTCAAGATTTCAGTGGGCCCTCGCAAGACGGAGAGAGTTTCCGAGCCTACTCATGGGAAAGGAACAAATCTTCTTTCCAAGTCTAACTTTTCCTAAGCATCGGAGGATGCTTGTGAGGCTTACGCTCTTGTTATAGTGGAAGAAAATGAAGCAAAAGAGGAGATCCCAACCATGTTGCAGCGGTTGCTTGAGGATTTCTGTTAAGTCATGCCAATGAAATTCCATCCAACCTTCCTCCTATGAGAGAGATTCAACATTATATCGATTTTGTGCTCCGCGCTTCTGTTCTATTGATTGAGCTCTGAGAAGCATGAAGAACTTCAAAGGCAAGTTGGTAAACTCTTAGCCAAGGGAGCGATACAAGAAAGCTCGAGTCCTTTTGCTGTCCCGGCACTTCTAGTTCCAAAGAAAAATGGTTCTTGGCATATGTGCATTGATCGGTGAACAACATAACCATCATGTTTTTCCTTTTCCTTGCCTTGGTATTGCTTGATCAACTTCACGGAGCTTGTGTGTTTTTCCAAGATCAATTTCGGAAGCAGCTATCGTCAAATCCGGATGAAAGTAGGAGATGAAAGGATGACAGCTTTCAAAACTAAGAATGGTCTTCTTAAATGCATGGTGATGCCCCTGGACGTTTCTAATGCTTCTAGTACTTTTATGTGTCTTATGATCTTTTTAAACCTTTCATTGGCTAGTTTGTCCTGTATACTTTTGATGACATCGTGATCTATAGCATAGCAAGGCACAAGTGGAGCTTTCGGAACATCAAATTCTTCAAGTGCTACGGGAACAACCATGTATGCCAACCTGAAGAAGTGTCACTTCTGCACAAGTAGCCTGGTTTTCTTAGGCTATATTGTCTCCAAGTATAGTGTTAGAGTATATCTTAGCAAGACGGAGGCAATAGAAAGCTGGCCAATTCCTAACACGCTGAACGAGATAAAGCTCAAGAATGTTTTTGGCCTTTTTTATTTTTCAAATATCATCCGAATGTTACGTTATACAAATATAAAGGCCAGTTACTCTGCTTGGACATAGCATCTGAATTTTGAGCACATAGAACAAGCAACTAAACAGACAAAAAAAAAAAAAAAAAAAAAAACGAATAATAGTGCAAGGGCCAACATAGACATGAAGTCTCATCTTCCACTTTCAATTTCGAAGGGCACTTGGTTACTTATGCTATCATCATTTCCTGATGCATTGCTTTTGAGGATGCCATCACATTTGCTTGATCTCTCACCAATCAAATGCTCAGCTTCTTCAAGATCACAGCTCTGATTCACCCATGGATGCCTGTCCATCACCCTCATCAGTCCCTCCAATTCCATTGCCACTTCCTTCATGGTTGGCCGATCTTCGCCTCTCACCCTCAGGCATCGGTTCGCCAGCATTGCAACTTCCTTAATCTCTTCTGGGTTCCCCTCGTTCAGCACCCTCGGGTCAATGATTTCGAACAGCCTCTCGCCCTTTATTGCAGAAGCAAAATACAAGGACAAGTTCCTCTCATTCTCGGCCCGCTTGAAGGACAAGGCCCTCAGTCCAGTCAGCAACTCAGCCAACACGACCCCAAAACTATAGACATCACTCTTCTCAGTCAACTGGCTCGAGTGGAAGTACTCGGGGTCCAAGTACCCGAGCGTGCCTTGAACTAGCGTGGTTAGCTGTGTCCGATCGAGGGGGACTAGCCTGGAGGCTCCAAAATCGGCGACCTTTGCGGTGTAGTTTTCGTCCAACAATATATTTGTGCTCTTTATGTCTCTGTGCAAAATCCGAGCAGATGCATCGGAGTGCAAGTACGAGAGCGCGCCTGCAGTCTCCCTCGCAATGCGCAGACGAGCCCTCCAGGATAATGTGGACTCGTGGCTGCACTTGTGTATGTGGTCGGCAAGGGTGCCATTGTTCACGAACTCATAGACTAATAACGGGACCTCCATCTCGAAGCAACAACCGATTAGCTTAACCACATTGCGGTGATTAATTTGAGAGAGGATGATCAGCTCGTTGATGAATTCTTCGACCTGACTTCGGTCCAAAATCTTGGCCTTCTTGATGGCGACAACCGTATTGTCTGGTAAGATCCCTCGATATACTGTTCCTTGGCCTCCTTGGCCTAGGATTCGGCTTTCATGGTAGTGGTCCGTGGCCTTCTTGAGCTCTTCGTCGGTGAATATTCTCGCCGATTCAACGGAGCCTTTGTGCTCAGAAAGAAGTCTCTGCAACATAAGGCGGCCCCCATTTTCTAGGAAGAACTTCTCTCTCTGTCCGCGGATTTTTCTTTCTCTCAGCCCCCAATATAACCAGGAAACGACCAAAAGAACCAGCAGGAAGCTTATGCTCACACCTAGGAAAAGACGTCACATTCGGCGTACAAACAAATCAGTCGTCCATCACCCTATATAAGGTTCATACACCCAAGAAAAGGGGGGGAAATATGCCCAAATTGCTCAAACAATCTTGAATTTGGGGAAAAAAAAAGAATCGAAATATGCCTAACTCTTTCTTTTTCATTGCTCAAACAATCTTGTGTTAATTTACTTCTCTGTCCTATTTTCTTTTCTCCTCCATCAACTTGAAGCTTTTGTATTAAGACGAACCTTGATAATAGCAACGTAAACCTAAATATATAATTATGCTGAGAGTATCTTTTGATAACAGGAATGATATAATGCATCAAGTGGATAAAACGTGCTTGATTCTTTTTCAACAACAAAAGAACAAGTGGTTGATTTTGTTAATATTGAATTGAATAAATTGAGATGACAATACATGTATATAATATCAATTTAATTCAAGGACACAACTAATTCAAAGAGAAAGATTTACATTCAAAAAATCTCGATAACTAATAGCAGAAGATGGAACAATGACATAATAACAATATTTAAATAATGTGAATGAATTACAAGATAAAAGAAGCTTTTATATGATGAAAAGGTTTGAGCAATGTGTACAACTTACTGACCTAGCACGACGTCGATTGAGCGAAACCTCTTTTCATGGATGATAGGAGCACAACCCTTGCCATCTTTTCTTCCATCTCCTTGGGATCCCTCTGGACATGAACAATTATACGTTCCTGGCAAGTTCGTACATATTCCAACGCAGGGTTGTGAAATCACGCATTCATTGATATCTGTAGGAATATATTCCAATTAGAAGAAGCAATCCGACTCCATTTCAATTGGAAGAAACTTGAAAAAGTAAATAGAATTCTATGATTTGGCAACACTTTCAATTTTGAGAGGACATGTCAAGTCAATTTGCATTTCTTGAGATCAGGATACCTCACCACACTTTTTAAGTGATGGGTCGTTATCTCAAGAGCTTAACCTTAACCAAGCACTTAATTTTTGTTTAGAATAGAAGATTTAAGAATTATCGAACAAAATTGTGCCATTACCAACTAGAATAACACATCATATAGAAAATAATTCAAAAATAACTGTCTATAAATACAGAAAAATGCTGGATGTATTAACATCGGTACATGAAATTGATTTACAAGCTAATTTGACCGACTCATATTGAGGGTTCAGTATGGATCATTTGTTTATAGACTCAATTGCCATCGACCACTTTAGTTTGTAAAACAATCGTATGGACTAAATTTATGAGAGAAGAATCTCTAGAATATGAGGAAGGATTACTGTGAATATCTACAGATTATTGCTAAGGGCTTCATAGGTCATATTAAATTTCAAGCAACGAAAATTCGTGCTACTGAAAGAAAAAGAATGATCATGTTTTACGGCCTAGATTGTTATGATTTTTTAGATTATAAATTTTACGTGATTATTATAAGAATCATTTAAAAGATGTACCATTCATGAAGTCGAAATTTGGGCCTCTGACTTAAAAGTTTCGAACAATTTCTTTCTCTCGTTTTTTTATGCGATTGGATCCATTAAACATGCTCGCCCGTATTGAAATAATGATCCACGATTCTATACATGAACACTTGTTCGGATGGTCTAATGAAAAGACCAGACAAGGTACCTTGACAACCATTTTGTAGATAGGGGTTCCCTTGAAAACCCTCCAAGCAGCGGCACTGGTACCCGTTTCCATTCTCAGCATCTGTACAATTGGAGTTCTCCTGGCACATGTAGGTCGTTGTATTCTTCTTTGCATCATCGCATGTTTGATCTGGAATTAACCAATCGACAACTATAGGGACCATATCAAATGGCGGCTCGTGCAGACTGTCCTTAGAGAAGCTAAAGAAGCCGTCTTCCGCAACGAAAGCGTATCCGCATGGATTGAATTGCCAGATGCCGACATGATTGTTATAGCTAGTGACAGAGACGTTGTATCGGTAGGCATTTCGAGGTATGCTAGTCTCGCAGCAACCAATGCCTGAGCACGACCCATTAATCACGTCCGAGATGTTGCCACATGAGGACAAGCACCCCGTCGCATACGTGCTTCCGCTGAAGGTCGCGTACGTGTCGCATCCCACGGCGATAAATTTGTTCTTGGCAGAAGATATGGGGAAATCGGTAAGAATGAGCCAAGGATTATTGTTGTTCAAGGATCCGCCAGACGAATTATAACAATCTTTGGCTACAAACATTGTTACACTAATCTCGTGATTCTCAAAAGATATATTGAGTATTTGGAGATTAGAATCTCTACCGTACATATAAGGAGTGGGAGTATCAGTCGAGTTGTCGCAAAAGATGAGGAAAGACCTTGATTCTTTGAAGTAGCAGTCGTTGCCAGCGTTGTTCATCCCAAATGGGTACGAGAAGGTGAGGTTGCCACATCTGTTCACGCATCCAGGCTTTGTTGTTTGGACTACATCCGCTGTAACTATTGACGATAGAGCCACCAATGAGCACAACAACAGCACGACTCTCAAGGGAAGTCTATGGAGCAACTTCGGTTCACACATATTCTTCCTGAAATGAGATGATGTTTTGCAACAAGATGATGATGAGCTTCACAGCTTGATGACAACCTTTATAAGTGATGATGGAGCTTTGAAAAAGCCACAGTATATACATTATTCATAGTCTCAACTATATGAATCATGCCGCGATTACATCATTAGTAATTAATCATAAGGTTTTCAATGAGTATATAAACAAGTTGCATACGAACCACAGATCCCCCTACCGCGAGCTCGTGCAAAGGAAAATTGCGGACGGCCTTGTCCGCCAGCAGATCCAAGCATTTTCTTTGTCAGCTGTGGGGTCACGCGTGTCGTCAGCCATTCTCAGCCGTTCGATCCAAAACTCGTGATCATTGACCGAAGGACTTGAGCACAACAAATTTGCAGCGCTTTAGCCCACGGCAGAGTGGACTCGGCCCGACCTTTTAAAAAATACGTTTACTAAATCAATTCCGGTACTTCAATATTCTATCATTCTTGTTCTTTAGGACCAGCTAATGGAGAAACTCGCCGGCAGTGCCGTGGTGACGGAAGGTGATGTTACATTCGGTGACGCAAGGAGGGCCTACGATTGGGCAGTATAAACAAGAACTGAATGGGTCAAAAGTGGGACTTGGAACGAGTTGGTAAGTCAACGGGGGATGGTATAAGCAGAATGATAACTGAAGTCGGGCTGACATCTCGACTGAAAGGGACACTACTAATTCCCGGTGGCTTCATCCACAAGTTCTCATCGTCAGATTTATACAAACGCTAGTTAGCATGCCCCTTACTTTGGCCGGGTTCACTCTAAAAGATCCTTTAAAAATTGGTTTAATTATAATAGGTATCAATTATCTATTATTAGATAGTCATCATAAATTAATATTTTTATAACATTTAGGGACCCATGATAGAGAAGTAATTACTAATAACCGGAGCTGACAATATGTTCGCGCATGTGCTTCCCACTTGATATCTCATGAACTACCGATCTATGATGGTATGACGTTTGACATAGTTTTGCCATTTAATCCATAACTAAAATAAATAAAAGGTCTACGAAAAACTAATCTCTTGTTGAGTTAATACCTTTAAAAAAAAAAGGATAAATTCCAGACGGTATTTCAAAAAGCACATCAGCATTTTATCATTCGTTAAATTAGAACTTAAAAAAAAAAAAAAAGAGATCTATCTGAGAAAGCATTTTATAGTATACTCTTCACTGACATGGATATTTATGAATGTGGTCCTTAAGTCAAAAGAGCTTAGTTTCCTTGGACGCTTCGTATTTTTATAAACGTGACACAAAGCAAACTTCATCCGCAAAACAGAACATGACACAAGGTGAAGGAATGCAGGAGGAGCCTGCTACCACAAGCACAAGCACCGTTTCACTTTTAAATACCTATGACATGAGTCAGTGGGGCAAAAAGGAGAGCAGCCCAACACCAGAAAAATGTTGGATTTGCACAGACTGGAAGGATCCAAAGTAAGCAACTCTTTTAAGTTTCATTCCAATTGACCACCTCACAACAACAAAAATGGCACCACTGCAACATGACTTGCCCTCACTAATCAGAGAGAGTAACAAAGAAAGCACGCATAACATGGACACTGTTACATATTATTGAGAGACTTGGTCCATGATATTGTAAGTACCATGCGTAAAGTAGAATTTCCACACTACAAGAATTCTGTATCAAGGGGGTGAGCAACAAAGCAGTGTCTCCACCAAGATCAGAAAAGTAAATTCACATTTTGATGTCTCAAGGGGATGGGGGGCCAAAGAAAAAAAAAAAAAAGAAGCTTACTCTTCTTGATGTTGAAGAAAAAAATGCAGCTGGACAGTTATTCTGTTACAACATATCTCAGAGAGAAATCAGCTTTTTGATGCTATCATAGTACAACTAAATGCACAACAGGGTATGAGCTGCAGAAACTACAACAGCTGTCGCTAGAACAAAAACAACAAAAGGGTTAGCAATTTCCTCATCACCTTCATATTCTGTTGTTGTTGAATCGAAGCTACTGTCAAATATTGCACAGCTTTCACAATGATATGCCACCCGATGTTGTGCAACCAGAAGTCAGCAAGACCCCACAAAAACTCCTCGGAAAATCACTGATCATCCTAAAAGCACATTTTCAGAAAATTGGTTGCTAGAGTTACAAAAATGATGACTAAATGATACTGTTCCTCCCAAGAAAAAATCAGCCATATCAAGTTCTCAGCAATTCATCTCTACACCAGCCAATTTCTCCTCGTCATTGAGAGTATTGGCCGCAATTAAAAGCATGTCCATTCCACCTCTACCTTTGTCCGCATCCTCTTCACCATTCTCATTTGGCTTTTTGTCCGGTGTCCGGCATTCCCCATCCTGCACAACTTTCCTCCTCTGTTTATTTTCAAAATTCTCATACGCCTTCTTCACCCTGCGTATTGCTTGAATCCCAGCGTCACATTTTCTACAAAACCATTTTCCCCTTGGAATTGAGGTGCGTGGCGGTTTCATGCAGTAGATATGATAAGCTTGATCACAACCATCACACAAAACAATTTTGTCATCATCTCGATCCGTGAGGCAGCCTCTACACAAACAAGAAGGACAGTACCAACGAGAACTGTAGGACTTCAACTGCTTGGTTGTCAAGCACCTCCTATGATAATACTTATTGGGACAAAAAGGATGCTCGCACATCCTGAACTTATCCCCATTTTCAATCTCATTCCCGCATATTTTGCATGTACTGGAGATTTTGGTCTCTTCAAATGGGTTAATCCCCAAATCTGAGCTGCAATTTGCATCTTCCAACGTAGTAAGAGCTTCTTCATCAGCAAACCCATTGGCGGCACTCCTGGAAGCATTCAATCTCTCGCAGACAACACAGTTCTCATGGGGAGAAGTGATTCCGCTTTCCGTGCAACTAGCACAGTACCAACTTCTAGGTGGAATCTCTTTCACTGCAGGCTCAATGCAAGAGACATGGTATATTTCCTCACATGAATCACAAACTAAACATTCCATTCCATCAGCCTTCAGTTCACAATGCCGACAGGTGCTTCCGTTATATGCACCACATTCCTCTGTTTGCTCCAATTTAGCATCAATGAGAGCATCCCTCCCAGAGACCTATTCAAAATAAACGACTTGTCAAGTCATAAACAGAATTGACAAAATCATCATTTCAAGAACTCAGGTCTGAGAGGATTCGATATGATCCTGATAATAGCTTCTGCTAAAGCTCTAGATGTACTAATCTCATAGTGCAAATACCATAAAACATAGGGTGAAAAAACTATTAGGTTCATCAATGAGTTTCTAATTCACAAAATACATAAGTTAAACTCCTAGACAGAAGCATCAAAGATTACAAAAGGAATACAACAGCAATGAAAGTACAAAATAAAAAGCAAACAGTGGCAGAAAAAAGTCAGATAGCAGCATCACTACCACCCTTACCCACAAACACTAATGTTTTGTGCAAAATAACAAAGCAAAGCTGAAAAAAGTTTAAAAAGGATGTATTCACTGGTCCGGATCAAAGAGGCCCCCAGTTACACAGAATTACAACATGCATGAAAGACTCCCATATAACAAATCCGTGGCCTTCAATCATGCAGAATTACAACATGCACAAAAGACTCCCATATAATGAATCCACATAAATGCCATTTCCAAGCAAACATGGAAATTGAGGGAGTGATTCATTGTGCTTTAAACATCTTCTGTCAGTCTGTTTGTGCAAAGTAAATACAGAACGGAAGAATCTAATCTACAAAGACAATTATTTGCAAATCTTAATCAATTATATTTATGCACCTGCACCAGCATAATGCACCAAAAAAATTTACTCAGCATTTTAGGAAAAGTTACCACGAATTTTCCTCCATCAGAATAGCTTTTGTCAGCATTTGGCCCCTGGGAGAAACAGACACAACTTCAGACTTACCTTTAAAGAGAAATTGACAGCAAAGACTGTTGAAATGCATATCTCAAAATACTTCAAAAATCTCACATATTTGCAATACTCCTTAGATATGTCAGTGAGACTCTTTGCCAAAGAAGCTAATCCAGTGCCAATCTCTTCAAGCTTCCTCCAAACCTGTAGCATTTTACGAGGTTTAATATATGCCATGCAGCTTATACAAGAAGGTAACTTTTTGCATACAACTTTGATAATAGGATGATTAGAAGTCCACTACTATAAATCAAAAACTGCAACAGATATTTGAACAACTGGCAGAGATCCCACATCCAAATCAAGATGCACAAAAACAAACATCACAAGTCACAGACTAAAAAGAATCTAGGGAAGAAATAAACCACCAAGGACATAGAATGTCATTGCATCCAATGGAGAAACCTTACAAGAGCATGCAGTAGTAACTGCACCTAGGATCCACCTACTCTTAACAAGTATTCAATTCTGGAACCAGCTTAGATACCTTCATTGCAGCAAACACATTTATTGAATTATCCTAATAATTTAATTAAATCACATATTCGGAGCTATTTCCAAGTACAACTTTCAGTAGATAATCATATTTTCCAAGTATAGCACATCGGTATATCTATCCAATATTGTTAGAATGTCGGTGGTAATGGCCTGAAAGAAATTTCACAAGCCACTGACAGGAAAGGAACAGAAAAGTAGCCAGGATTAAAATGAAGGATAAAACTGAAAACCCTTCCCGAAGCACACATTCAACAAAACCCTTTGGAGTTCAAACACCCTCTCAGGCAAAAGATTTACAGAATGAAACTAGGAAAAAAGAGCATGAGTTCCATTAAAATCAACTGCAATTTATTCTATTTACACTGTTTCTAACATAGAGCAGATCCTCATTAATCTGACTCCACAGACTAAACAGCAAAATGAATGGGACTATAACATGACGTTAAAGTTCAACTCCCAGCAGACTCTTCTACATAGCTCCAGCATGGTAGCACATTTTCAACTAGGAGCTTTCCCATCCTTTAGATCATCACAACTCACTACAATTCCCTTCCATTCTCCTATACATCCCAGCAACGTCATTAAAGCTAAAACACCAAGGCATTTCCTTCGAATGACTTCTCAAAGACTCGATTTAAACCTAATCCTACATAAGTAAAGAAAATACTATAACAATCTGAAGTCATAGGCCAGTCAAAATGAAACTATTTATATTTCAAAACCAGATCCCCTCTGAAAGTTATACCAAAAAAAGTTGCATTTTTAAACAAAATCATCAATTGTTTTGCACTGGACATTCATCTATACCCAACATGAAACCTTCATTTTGTAATACAGAACTGCAACTTAAGTTTACAAGAATATTAAAAGATTGAAAATACGCTTTGAATTTTTTAAAGAGACTTGGAAAAATGCAATCCATTGAGTTCATTGCAAGATACCCTACAATTCTGCAGTACAGAAGGTCTGACAAAGAATACATTTATGTTGACCTATATAAATAAACCCTTTTAAGTTCAAGACTTGATCTGGTACTTGAGACAGAGATTTAAGAATGTAGAAACCATAAACAAAAGCTTGACAATTTACTCAAATCTAGATATAACTCACTTAGGACATCATAGAAAAGAAGATAGTAGTAACACATTGGAAGGAAGATTGCAAAGAAGGGTTTCATCATGAGAAAAACATCAATAATGAATGTCCCAGCTATCAAATGTTGGCACCACAGTTTCAAGGGCCCCAGAGAATTGGAGAAGCAATTCCTTAGAAGACAACTGATCTTCGTAAGGCATATCCAGATTTTACTGTTATTCTGCCAGGTGAAAAAACATTGGCTATTCTATCTAGCAAGAAGGGAAGGAGGAAGAGAAATATTTCTATCCAACAAAATCTTGAAAAAGAGAGCTTTCCCAAGATCAAGAATCAAATGGAATTTAAGCCAAAAGAAAAAATGGTCAAATGTGTTATGTAGTTTTAGAAAACAAAAGGAGTGTATGTACATGATAATGACAAGTAGCTGTCTAAGCTTCTCAGCTGTTGGCCAGCAGAAGGAATCCATCCTAGATCTGCTTTAATCACTGCTCACAGAAGAGGAAGACAACCAAAAGAACTGCAAATTCCTCTCCAAATTTGACATTTCAATCAACTACATGCACAGTAGTTGCTAAAGTCAATGTGACAGAGCATACAAAGTGGAACTTCTTTCCGTTATATAAAATAACCGAAAGATATAACAGAAGGGGTGCAATTATAAACAATTGAAGGATTTCTCATTGTATAGCATGAGACCACAAATCAATTTGCCAACATATATATTGAACAGTCTCGCATGAACTCGTCAACACATCCATGTCAAGATACTTTACTACAATCAGCAATACGTCAGTTCTACCAATGATATGATACCTGTAATATGTCCGAAGAGAAAAGTAGTTGGGACTGTTCATAAGCTCCCTCCTTCATCCGTGAGTTAATAAGGCGAAAATCCAACACTCTGTCAATCTTGGTTTCTGGAAAGTTTTCACAAAGAAGCTTGCATAATTGGCTGAATTTTCCTGAAACTATTATGTTGTAAAATGCACGTTGACTCAATTCAGTGATCATCTCATGGTTAGATCCATTCATAGAGGCCTTAGATGTAAGGTCAGCACCATTGGCAGCAATTCCATTCTGCACCCCTGCAGCTTGGGGAGAGGTGCCCAGCCTATGCTGATCTTTCGACTGAGTATCCTGCTTAGAAACCAAAAAGCAGCCACCTGTTAAAATGAGATAAGCAATGTAGAATTAGGTGTAAAGTGACAATGCATAAGTAGTAGTTTTGATGGCACCAAAACCTTGGCTTTCGTATTATCAATTTCTCTAGCATGACGTGCCAGGGCATTTTGGATGCACTGTCCTATACCACCTTGATCACTCAATGACTGGAATATGTGCTCCAACACAATGCTACTGCACTGGCTCTGTGAGTGCTCGTTGCAACCATTTTCAACAGCGTGATGTACCACAGAAGGAACATGAAGCTGCTCAGACACATGAAAATCTGAAGCTCCAACTATTGGTTCCCTTGAAATCTGCAATAAACCAAATAAGCATCCAAGAGAAGACTATAAGCACCATAAATCAGACTCTAACCAGGCAAAGTCACCATTTTTTCAACGACATTCAAACCACATGAGCTGCATGAATTATTTCCTTATACTTCTGGGAAGTATCTTAACGTTATGCAAAAAGCAAAAACACCACCACTTGCTAAAGACAGCTGTCCCACAAGCACAATAAAAATCAATCCAGGAAACCCTGCAAGTCTACAGACTAAGCCATGGGTGCAGGAAACTTATTTTTAGCGGTGAATCTGTGACATCTACATGCTTACCTAATCTGAGAAGCTTTGGAAAAAGTTACTCAGGTGATAGTTATCAATCTTTTTCTATAGGTTGAAAGCCACAACTAATTAATAAAATTGCTTTACTCAATAGTATAGGTTGTAGAGACACAGATAAAGTTTATATGCAGAAACATTCACATAACATCAATCTCAACCAATGCTTGAAATCACCTAATGAGAAGACCATCACAAAGATCAAAATTTGAAGTACTACTGAAAAGTAAATGTCTGCACTAGAAGCCATATGATCATCAAAGGGCAAGTTAATTCAAATAAAAGGAAAGCAGGGAGTACAACTAAGAGCTGCAACCCTGAGTCAAAAAGGCATTGAAGACTCGTAAATCATAAATTGAGTCTCCATTGAAATTTCAGGAACAAAGAGACAGGAACTTTTATTTTTCCTCTTTTACCAAAAAAAAAAAACTTTTATTTTTCCTCTTTGATCATTAAAATAAAAACAATTCATCAACAAGAAGAAAATAAATTTCTGTCAGCCCATGTTACACTACCTACATAACTTCTAACTGTCCATTAGTGGATTCTAAGCCAGGATAAGTGCCTTCTCAAAAAAGTAGAAGGCTGGATTTTCATGCTTAGAAAATTCTTTTACAAAAAAGAAGAAATACCAATGAACTCTGAGGTCATATAGCAAAGTTTTGAAGTGGTCCCTATCATACAGCCAAAAAAACTCAAATGGACGGTACCAAACCTCTTAAATGGCTTTCACCAGTAAAACAAAACTTATTTCCCAAAGCCAAAGTGGTCAATAATCATCTGAGAATCTCCAGTTGCTGTAGGAATAAGATTTTTAAGACTAAGAAACGCCCCCTTCCTCGCCAATATGAAATTCCTCTCTACAATGGTACCTTAAACCATACTAAGATCTTCAAAACTAAAACACTAACTAGTAGCACCATTAGCATATGCAGCTTCAAGGAATTCTCCTCAAATTCATTCCATCACTTTCAGGACTAAGATAGCTCAACCAATCCCAATGAGTACCCAAAACCCACTTATATTACCTGATAGATAAACCATTTGGAGAATAATGACATGCAATGATCATTCATTAGAATAACAAATTTTCAGAAATAGATTTCACCTACAATGTACAGACTGAATCACATCATTTTCACTTGATAAGAAGAAAGAAATTTAAGTATAGGTGCAGGCAAAATTAAGTCGAAACATTCCATGTGCAGCACACAGACCATAAATCTGAGACGAGAAAATATTAAACCTGCAACATATAGAAAATGGTACAGGACAAACCTGGTTTGGCGAAATAGTTGAAGCTCCTGCAGTAGCTCTCTCATTCTCTCCACTTTTACTTTCCAGTTTCACTTGCTTTCGCCTCTTGTAAGTCCGAACACACTCACTACCACCAGAACTCCCTTCGGCAACATCACTATCATGGCCATTGGCAAAACCATTACTCATTTTCCCACTCCTCAAGCAAGAACTCTCAGCATCGCGGCTGTTGACCAAGGCGGGTTTATCTCCCTCAACGCCATTGGCCTCATCCCCCATCGGAAACCTGAATCCAGAATTCCAAACCCCAAGCTCCATATTAGGGCTCAAGAGAAAACCTCAAAACTCCAAATTTCTAAAGCAAAAGTCAAAACAGTCAGGCGTTTTCTGTCGAAAAAAATCCCAATTTCATCAATACCAAGAAAATTCAGCCCGTCAATTCACCATGTCACACTCTTCCCAGCGCCAAAAAAGAAGACTTCAAGCAGAGAACAAAAATTCACATTCTCCACGCCATACCAAGTTCTCCGCAACCATGGCTTCTCATTCAATTCCAAGGAAGACCCAATTCACGAAACGCGCTGAATTGACATATAAACTCGAAAACTTCGCAAACAGCGACGCAGGAAGCAATGCATGTGTGGACAAGAAAACCATACAATCCACCAAATTGTCTCGGCAAAACACAACAACTCCAGCCACAAACGAAGCGAACAGAGCAGTTGACGAGCGCAGCAACTTCGAAAAAAAGGAGAGAACTTTCCTCACCTCTGGCGGTCCTCGAGCGGAAGGTTGAATCTTTCGGAGGAGGAGAAGGAGGAGGAGGAGGAAGTTCCGTAACTGGTACTCGCCTTTTTCAGTTCTGGGTCTCTCTCTCCTCCTGCAACTTCAACTGGTTTTTCCCCTCTCTCTCTCTCTCTCCGGTTTTTTTATCCCTGCTTGCCGAGATATTATTTTCCCGAAAATGAAAAAGAATATTTGGAAAATGGGTGCCGCTTTTGTTATCTTTTCCCATTTTCAGGATTTCGGCGATAAGGGGAGGAAAAAGGCTTGGATCTTTGCTGTACTCTATTTCCATCCGTATGCAGATTTTCTTCTTTTTCCTCTGCAAAAATCATAAAAACTTTTAATACCATTACTCATTTCAGTAATTCAGTTATTATGTTGTCCATCTAAATGCATTGTGCTTGGATTTGGGCATGAAATTGGTTTGAACTTCCCGGTTAAACACCATGCCCACGTGGCGCCTTCAGCCACCAATGGGAAAGCGGTCAGAGGCCTCTGGCTTTGACTTGCAAGGAGGGACAGATCCCATGTCAAATTGATAGATTCGGTTCGATAATTTGGGGCCTTTGGGAAGCCTGGCTTTTTGTGTTGTAATGTATTTTTCAGCCTGAACCACATGATAACTTATATTCATAAGTTAAAATACTTATTTTTTGGTATCAGTTAACGAGATACCAATTAGCTTGGTGGAAGCGAGTGTACTGTGCATTTGAACTGATACGACACTATGATTAGAAGCTTTCTATTTCTTGAATTCCGCCGTTGTAACTGTTTAATCTTTGAAGACGATCTACGAAATAGTTTAAACTTGTTCCTTCCTATTCCGATGTTTTCCAACTATGGCAATTTTTTTTCCGTTAATGTGTTGCAATTTTCAATAATGTGTTATCAAACTTTAATGATCAATAACTATATCTATCAAGAATGGACAAATCAAATCGTCGTCATTTAATTTTGGGTAGATCAACGTCGTCGAGTTGTTTTATATACTTATTTATTAATTTCCCTATTTTTCTTTCAAAAAAAGTGAAATTAGATAGGCAATGCTAATGATCAATTTAATGAAATTACTAAATGCAAGTTTTCGGTCACCAAATCGAATCATGCCACGACTCATTACATACAAGAACTTATAAGGAAGATGAAAATGCAAAGCAAATGTGAAGATCAAAATTGAATAGTTCCCTTTTTTTTATTTTTAATTTCAATTAATTTTTCTATTTTTCTTTTTTATAAAATTTAAATGATTTTTTCTATTACTTAAGTTTACTTAAGCAATTCTCAATTGTGATAATTAACCACGTCCGTCACCAGGTCATGAATTTGACTAAGATATGCGACATGTCTATTACTCGTTATTTTTTTTCCAATTATCACCTAACTTTGCTATGATTATACCTTTTAATCATGCATAAAAATACAATTGTACACCTTATCCAATCCTAAACTTCTTCCACACTAAGTCTATGAATAAAGTTAAGATGGGTTTTTAAATCTACAAAAGATCAATACAAACTACCTTGCCATAGAAACTTTGATCATGGATATAAAATTTTAGTCACAGCCAATCATGTCGCTTATCATTAATTTTAGCCACTTAATCCATGATACTTTTCTTTTTCTTTTTTACAATTTGTGTACTTCGATCAAAATCTGAATTCTCAAGCAAAATGTTAATGTGGCATCCTATTTAAGTGTGTCATAATTTGGCCTCCAAAAAATTTGCCACTTGCTTACATCGCAAATAGCTTATTAAAAAATCAATCGGGTCCAATCAAAATGCATCAATTGTAAAATATTAAATAGTATAATAAGATATTGAAATAAAGTTCTGTTACCCAACTGAAATATTTACTAAACTTAAGTGGACGCCAAAGGATTTATCTTATATTGCTTTAAGTAAATCATTTCCACTTGATAATAATTAGTTTTTTTGGTCAAAGATAATAATTAGTTGAGAAATAACGTTTTCACGACCAAAGAGCATTCTTCCACAACCTTTTATAATTATTAATAATATTCATGCAAATCAATTGTGGCTGAATTTTAAGGGCAAATTAATCAAATCAAAATAGAGATTTCGAAAAAAGTCGTGAGAGAATCCTTTTAGTTATAAAATCATTATTTCCGTAATTATAATCATGTTTTCTTTTTTTTCTTTTCCCATTTTGCTCGTTTTTACTGGCATAGGAGATGCGTAGGCAAGCATGACGTGAGTACGAGAAAAGAGAAGCGGAGGAGGCTTCGCGATTGAGGAAACGCAGCGACCGTGCGCGAGGCAGGAGCGCATGGAGGAGACCGAGTCGGAGACCAATTCGGAGACCGAGCCCACCATCTGTTGCCTATCTTGCGAGGAGCACTACGCCAGGCGCGACGCCGGCACTTGCAAGGAGTGCTACGAGGAGGCGAGCGAGACCGAGGAAGAGCTCAAGCGAGAGATCAAGGATTTGAAGGCCAAGATTGAGTTCTTGAGTTTCTGGTCTTCGAACGACCACCACCACCACCACCACCACTCCAGTGGCCGCTCCCACGGGTCTGGGTTCACCGATATCGTCTTGGTCGCCGCCGAGGACGGTCCCGACGGAGGCCCGTCAGTGCCGGTGCCCGCTCTCAGGGCCGTTCTGGTGAGCATCTTCTTTTGCTGAGTTCAAATTGCCGGGTTTGCTTTGATTTGGATTTTGGGGTTTTCTTTGTTTTTTCTCTGATCTCCGATTAAATTTGGGAATTTTGGAAGGGACGAGAGGGTTTAGTCCGCAGTGGTTAAGATTGGATTAGTGTGTACTTAATTTGCAGGTGGGTTCAAATGTTCTACTGTGGTGATAAATTGTGTCTTGATTGTAAATGATTGATCAATTATGTCATGGAGAAATTTTGCAATAATTCTTCTCATAGGGGTGGATTAGATACGGGAACTCTTCCTTTATGGGTTTTATTTCAGTCATTGGAATGAAGGTGCGGAGACCCACTATGCTGAACCTTTGTTCGGTAGTCTTGATTTGTGGAAAGTAGAGGCCCTTGACTGTGAAATGATGCTGAATGAATCGAGAAATGGAAGGGAAGATACTCTTTTGGGAGAGCTTATATTGGATATCTATGGTGTAAAAACGGGGTCGTTATAAACATCAGTTGTCTGGGATGAGCTATTAAGGTTTCTCAGATTTTGCATTTTAGTCGAGGCGGAGAGAAGTTATAAGAGAGTGAAAGAGTAATGCTTATAGAGGATTTCATTAGAAGTTCTATCTTTGTTTGTTACTGAGAAATTTGTGCAGATACATTTAAGGAAGGGAGACCTCCAGAGAATTTGCAGTTGGACTTTTAAGATGAATTTGATGTGTTTATGGGAATTCGGTTACTCGACATTGACATGGGTGTGCTAGCACAGTGGTACCTGTGGCTTACTAGTTGATAGCGATCACTGTTTGCCCTTGCCACTTGAAGTCCGTGATAGGATGGTAGTTTCAGTCTGGAAACAAAGACTGCCCCCAAAAGTGATATTACCTGAGTATAATGAGTTAGGGCTTGATTGATCAAATGCTTCTGATGTCTCGGAGGAGGCCTATACGACACCTTTAACTAGCTCGCCATCTCGAACTTTCATGCTGTCATTACTTGTGTTATTTATAGCTGATTAAAGTCCTCTAGCTATCTCCTGCTTGTGAGACTGAGTCAATTATCTAATCATCAAAAGCTAGCCTTCATATTTTCTTGTGCATGAGGATATCAAGTAGAAGGCAGCCACTCTAGACATGACAGCCATGTAATGTAACAAACTTCCTGTAGTAAATGACTATGCTTTGCCACAAAATACTCTTCAGAGATGCATGGATTGAGTGGGGGATCAAATAAATGATTCGAATAATGACAATCCTAATTTTCTTATACTGGAGAAAAGATGACCAAACGAGTTCTCTTAGATCGCTTCCTTCCTCCTCAGACAATTCCTGACTAAGTCGCCATGAGTTTATTAAACATATGCATTCAACAAATCGTATCTGTGATCTGACCTTGAAAAAGCATGTTGGGCTGCTTTATTCTTTTGTTTTTGGCCTCAATGATTGCTTGGATTGGTCTTGGTCTTCTCTCTTCTCGAGCGTCAGCTTAACCTTCTTATGTTTACTCTGGTTTTCAAGATGTAATGCCAAAGTTTATGCAGATTAAATAGTTGTTGAGCATATATAATCAGAAATGTCAAATTAATAGAATTTCTGTCACTCTTTATTTAGAGACTTGCTGTAAAATTCTGCCACTGTACATGCTTCTGACTGGGTTATATATGGTGATAATGGGGTTGCATTTACTTTTGGAACTACATACTGGTAAGGATGCACCTACATAACACATTTCTACTAATAGATTATTTCTTTTACTTCCTAGTCTGTTATTAAACTCTCTTAGGTTAATCTTGAAGTTTTTCAATTAGCTAACATCTAATCAGGCATTAGAACTACCATATTTGTTTGGTTGGACCAGATATATAAGTCAGAGAGGTTCTCAATTTTCTTATACAGATCATGATTGATTCCTTTTATTTGCTTGGAATGAGGCTTAGTTGAGTTGAGTGGAATAATTGGTAATTGAGTCGCTGGATACTTCAGTGATTATGGATTTCTTTGACAATATTTGATTTAATCATTTCTTGACCAACCAGACATGCATTTTGCCTGCTGCAATGTAATTTCATTGGAGTTATCAACTTGAAATTTACATAAACTTGAGTTTTGAAGTTTTTTCGCTTGGCATGGGGGACTTATGATTAGGTTTTCATAGCAATTGATAACATAAGCAAGGACATTGCTAAGAAACTTTGCTCACAAGCTCCATAAAATTCATATCAGATGTTTCTTCAATTTAGATAACTCTTTACTGATATTGATCAGATGCACAAAAATCTCCTATGAAACTATTGAGATTTCTCACACTGCAAAAATTGTGTTTTTGACTCCTCTTCGATTTTGTGTTTACAATCAGGCTAACCGGTCCCCAGTGTTTGAAGCTATGCTCAAGAATGAGATGGAGGAAAGCCGAAGTGGCACGATTAAGATAAGTGATGTGTCCTATGATGCCCTCCGAGCATTTGTCAACTATCTTTATTCTGCCAAAGCATGCCTCGATGAGCAAATGGCTTGTGAGCTTCTAGTATTGGCTGAAAAGTACGAGGTGGAGCACCTCAAAGCTTATTGTGAGAAGTTCTTAGTATCCAAATTGAACTGGGACAACTCGATCATAAACTATGCCTTTGCACACCAGCACAACGCAAAACTTCTCCTTGAGGCCGCCTTGTCGTTAATCTTGGACAATATGGATAAACTCAGAAAACGTCAAGAATATTCAGAATTCATTGAAAAGCACCCCACCCTTGTGGTGGAGATATTCGAAGCCTGTCTTAAAAAGCAGGAAAACACTGCAGCACCTAAGGATACTTCCGCAAAGTCATAGTCTTGTCCTGTACAGGGTAATTGTCGACGAGAAAAACCAGTTGGGAGAATGACTTTTCAATTTTATGGAATTTTGAGTTTGAAGGAACAGGGGTGGGATAATTTTTTGCATGGTTTTGTTAATAGATCCGATTGCCTTTGTGTTAATCATGGATACAACCTCCGGCATCGGCTCATTGGTATTGTTTTCCTGATTGAAGTGCTTTCAGCTTTGACAGTTAACTTTTATTGATTCAAAGTGCTCATTCGACGTCATTACAAATTATCTATGCTAAAATTGGTGATCATATCCATTTGTACTATGAACTAGGGAAATTTGAGCCTTGTCTAGGAAATTATGGGCGAACCAAATGCTTGCAAATAACAGAGACTACATTTCACTTCAGGGTTTTATTTACATTAGCGTCATCAAAATTTGTTCTTATTTTTATCTGTTGTATATTCCTTTTTTAAACTTTTTTTCAATTATATCACTGAACTTTGACTTGGCTTTGACTTGGCTTTTAATTAGTTCATTGGAGCTTGGATATTCCGGTCAACAACCAACCCAAAACTTTCTTTAGTTATTGAACTTTGATGTAAGTAACGTCCAGGAGACATTCAACGAAAGTGAAGACAGAGGATACATCTCATTAGTTTAAGACTTACAATTGACATTATTTGGGCAATTGACTGTTTTGAGGTTTCTTAGAAAATTAACGCCCTCCTTCATACGTCTCTCGAAATTTTTTGAACGTTCGCAGCCAAGGACATGATGTTTGATGAGATGGATTTGACTTGCTCCAGGTCATCACCATCGCTTAAGATTTGAATATTCCATTTGAATCACGATTTGGCAATTTGCCCGTCTTTATGCTTTTTTCAACCCGAGTATGATGCGCAAGTCTCAATAATCCACTCATGTATGCTTGGCACGTGCTTTTAATGAATTTGTATGAAAAGTATTTTATACATCGGATACATCACATATCATTTTGTCAAGTTAAACCTTGTTTAAAATCTTGAAAACATGGTGAATTGACAATGAGTAACGATAATGGCACCAAAACGTTGACATTTTTATAATCAATCTCTCGAGAACGAACTGCTAGGGCATTTTGGGTGCGCCGTTGATTCCCTACAAATCTGCAATAAGCCAAATAAGCATATGAGAGAAGAGTAAGCACCATGGTACCATGGGAGAGCTAAGAATCACTGCCCTGCCCACATATCAGACTAACCAGGCAAGGTCACAGATCTTTTGACCACACATACTACCAAATGAGTTGCAGGGATTATTTCCTCAAACGTCTGAGCAGATGAGACCAGGAGACAAAAATACGTAATGACAACAATATTAGGCAACCCTTTTTGCCCTCCAAACTAATTCCCCGCCGTTCCAGAAAACGTACAAAGAGGAATTTGGAAGTGTCCAGCGTAGAGCAACAAACATCACCACTTGCGCAAGATAACTGTCCCAGCTAAAGCAACACAGGACATCTTGCATTCCTAAAGACTGAGCCATGGGCATGGGAACTTGTTCACTTAACTGTGAATCAGTGACGGGTAGATGCTTACCTAATCTGAGAACTTTGTAAAGTTATTCAACCTATCTTTTCTATTGATTAACAAGGACAGAACTAACTTCAACTCAATGGTATAGGTTGTAAAGACATATATCAAGTTTATATGCAGAAACATTTAGATAACATCCAGATCAAAAAATGATAAATGACATCACATAGATCAGGATCCAAAGGATTGACAGAAAACAAATGTCAGAACTAGAAGTGCGGAATTACCAAAGGGTAAGTTACTTTAAATGAAAGGAAAACAAGAGTAAAAATAAGAAGTTGCAAGCATAAGTCAAAAAGGCAATGGGCATGTGAAGAGATTTTTACTAGTTCTCTTTGGTCTATAAAATAAAAGAGCACTTGCATCAACAAGAAGATTATTAGTTTCTGTCAGCCTATATATCTTGCTTCATACATAACTTCTAAATGTCGATTAAAGGATTTCTTCATCAGCATATTTGCCTTCTCAAAGAAGTAGGAGGCAGGATTTTCAAGCTTACACTTCTTCTAGTAACAAAAGAACCAAGAGAAAAGAGACTAATGAACTCCAAGCAGAGACATCAGAGTTTCAAAGTTTGGTCCCTGTCGTACATATAAATAAACACCGCCAAATGGCTGGCACTAACCCATCAGATGCTTCCCAAAGCCAAAGAGGATTATTAAAACCAACAAAGCCCCTAATTCTCTAATTCATGTAACGAATTTCCTTTCTCCAAAGGAGACTATTACTTCGCAGAAGTATCAAGTGCTGCATTGTTTTCCCGCCTTACAACACATGCTTCTAGTAACTCCAACCCAAGGCGTGGGTCCTCTTCAACGAGTAGCGAGTATTCTTCACGTTTTCTGAGTTTATCCAAGTTGTCTGAGATTAAGGATGTGGCGGCCTCAACTAGATGCTTGGCATTGTGCTGGTGCGCAAAGGCATAGTATTCGATTGAGTTGTCCCAGTTTAATTTGGATGCCAAAAACTTCTCGAAGTAAGCTTTAAGGTGCTCCACCTGGTACTTTTCGGCTGATACCAGAAGCTCACAAGCATTTGCTCATTGACACATGCTTCGGCATGAAGAAAGTTGACAAATGCATGGAGGGCATCATACGAGGTCAAGGATGGTTCCGAGGGGACTCCACCAACGCTGATCCAAGCCCACAAACTCATTCTGGTCAGCATCGCATTAGTATTTTGCTCTGATTTAAAATTTTGGATTTTTTTTTGATTTTGCTCAATCTGATTTGAGAAATCGAGGTTCAGTATTTAGGACTTAATCGTTTACAAAATTAGAAATTAGTCCATAACAAAACAAACAAAAACAACAAAAAAAAAAAAAAGAGAAAAAAAAATGCTTAGGGTCGGGTTAGGCCGGATCCGGCATGGGCCCGGCCTCTTTCTCCCTCGCGCGGCCCACCAGCCCGGCCCACCACGGCTGGTCGTCCCCCTCCAGCCTGTCTCCACGCCCAGACCTGCAAAAGAAAAACGCAGTAGCAGAGGTGCAACAGAGGCAGGGAAACCCAGACGCAGAGGAGCAGGAGGATCAGCAGCGACTGAGGAGCGGCGTGATCCGCGGGTCGGGGTCAGCCCGGCCGGCAGCTGGCACGGCAGGGGTCTTCGCGCGGACCTGCAGAAGAAAAGTGAACAAAAGAGGGAAAAAGAGGAGGCAGAACCGAGAGAACACGAGCACCGAGTGGGGGACTAAACAGAAGCACCGTGAGAGCTTGAGCGAGAGAAGTGCTCGAGAGAGAGAGAGCTTGAGCGACAGAGGTTCTGGAGAGAGGGAAGAGAGCCAAGGAGTGGCTCAACCGTGCACGGGATCCCACTCCCCGACGCCCTTCTGGAACAGCGAGAACCGAGGGAGGGGGGGAGAAACACAGAGCGAACGAGAGGGAAGAAGGAAGCTCGAAGGAGCAGCTAGCCGTTGCCAGAGGCCGGTCCGTCCGCCGTTGTCCGCCGCAGCTCTTCCCCAAAACGAGAAAAGCGGAGGCAAGAACAGAACAGGAACACAGCGAGCGCCGGGGAAGCACCAAGCAAAGAACAGAACACGAGCAGAAGAGAGAGGGGTTTCCAGAGAAAGTGGGCGAGCCTGAGGGCGAGGGTGAGCTCGGTAAAAAAGGATTGGTCTTCTTCTTCTTCCTCGGGGCTAGACAGAACGGGGGTTGGCGAAGAGAGAGAGAGAGCTAGAGACAGAGAGCGTCCGAGCGAGGGAGCTTTAGCCGTCGCCTCAGCTGTGCGCGAGCCCCGCCCGACGACCCCTCGGCCGACGTCCTCAAGTTGAATCCGGTAGGCCCTTCTTGCGCCCTGTTTTCACTCGGATCTGTGCACCCCGGGCCGGAGTTCGCGATCGATCGGTTTGCGTGTACTCCGGCCCTGTCCATTCCTTCTTTGGTTGTTGCATGTCTTATTGTTTGTTGGTGAGAGTCTCGGTTTGGGTTTGGGTCCTAGTTGAGCCAGAAAACGCGTGATTCAGGAGCGCCCTCCACCCTTTTTGGCCAAAGCCGAGTGTCCATGCGTTGGATTCGTTTGGCTGAGGCGTCGTTTTTGTGATTGTCTTTCAATGTATTGTTTGTTTAGTCGTTTTGCCACTTTTCTGCTGTCTTTCACCATTTGCACACTTGGCCAAGAGGGGGCCCTCGGCCGGTGGCGAGGAGGTCGACCGGCAAGTAGCGGTTGGAGAGGGCGTTTGACGAAAAGTGGCGGCTCGGCGGTGGCTTGAGCTTTGGTCGAGGTTCGTCTTAAAACAATGGGATCTTCGGAAGGCTGGAGCTCGGTGAAGGAGATCGCACGAAGAAGAAGACCAAAGAAGAGTAAAAACAAAAACAAAAGAAAAAGCAAGAAAAAGAGTGCAGCCAACAGTTTAAAAAAAAAAAAGAAAAGCAAGCAAAAGTTGCTTCGGGAAGGAGGAACGGCAGAAAAGAAAGTGCAGTAGAAGAAGACGAAATAGGGAAGAAGACAAAAGTTTTTTTTTTTTTTTTAAAAGATATTAATTTTTTGAATTTTTTTTAAATAATATATAAAAAATGTCTTTTGTCCGATTGGGTCGGATCCGCGTTTGGGCTAGGTCAGCGGGCTGGATTGGGTTTACCTGGTCCCAACCTATTTTCTTGAAGTATAATAATATTAAATATTAACAATATATTAAAAACTCAAAAATTTCCAAAAAAACAAAAATTCGAAAAGATTTCTGAAAACTCAAAACTCAGATAGCATTAAAAATTCAACCTTTTTCTTAATTCTTTTTTAAAAATTAAAAGATTAAGTTTTAAAAAAAAAAATATTTTTTTTTTTTCAAAATCTAAAAATGTAGGGTTTGGTTAGGAATTGTCATGTCTTAACTTCTTAGTGTAATTGGACATTTATTTGCTTGCACATTGATTATGTCGCGGATTCAATTTACATGTTTAATTATGTTTGTGATTACTAAGTTGCATGCATTAATTTTACTACAATTAAGATATTGGCTGTTAATTGTTACTTTAATGATTGTGCACCTGCATGATCACCTCACATGTTAATGGATATGTATAAAATCAATCCAAACTACTTGACAAAAATCATTTTTTTTTAAATGAACAAGATTAGGTACCGAAATGGCACTAATTGGTTAATTAGTGTAATCAAGTCCCCAACCTTAGATTCTCTAGTTGCGTAGGAAGCATGGCATACTCTCATGCCCCATTTGGTTTTTAACCAACCCCAATAGGCTAGTGGCGACTCCTTATTGCAAAAATATTTAGAAATACCCTAATGTCACGCAAGGTATGGGTTTGGGAGAGCCTGCGCCTAATCATGGGCCTTACATCCGTCCTTTAGGCAATACCCTTAAACCTGTTCCCTCCCCCGAGGGTAGGTCGCGACAGCCGTCAAAGCCTTTATCGGCTACCTTAACTCAGCTAAAGTATCCCTTGATTACCAACTGGCTTCGGAGATATTGAAGTTAGCTGAGAAGTATGAGGCTATGCAGTTGAAAAATGTTGTGAGAAATTCCTGGTCTCTAACCTAAATTGGGATAACTTGATATTTAGTTATGCGATTGCGCACATGCACAACGCAAAGCTTCTCCTTGAGGCCTCTGTGTCCTTAATCAGAAACAACTTGGCTAAATTGAGAAACCATCCAGACTTTCAAAGACTTGCTGAGAATAATCCAGTCATTACATTCAAGATGCTAGAAGCATGTTTTCTTGCGAAGGTGGAAAAGACTGCAGCAGCCAGTTTTTCTGCATGAAATAAGCTGACTGAAGCTTCTCATCTTGTTGTTGTTGCCTATATTCAACATGATATAGGCTGACTGAAACTTCTCATCTTGTGTTGTAGTAAATATTTTTCATTTCATACTTGTAATAATTTCTCTTCATAGTTGTGTTTTTTATTGAGACAACTAAAGAGAACTAGTAAAAATTTCCTCATCTCTTTAGTTGTACAAATTTACTAGTTCTCTTTAATTGTCTCAATCAAAAACACAACTATTAAGAGAAATTATTACAAGTATGAAATGAAAAATATTTACAACAGCATAAGATGAGAAGTTTCAATCAGCCTATATCATGCAGAATATAGGCAACGACAACAAGATGAAAAGCTTCAGTTAGCCTATATTATGCAGAAGTACTAGCTGCTGCAGTCCTTTCCACCTCCGCAAGAAAACATGCTTCAAGCATCTTGAATGCAATGGCTGGATTATCCTCAGCAAGTCTTTGATAGTTTGGATGGTTTCTCAATTTAGTCAAGTTGTTTCTGATTAAGGACACAGCGGCCTCAAGGAAAAGCTTTGCGTTGTGCATGTGCGCAATCGCATAACTAAATATCGAATTATCCTAATTTAGGTTGGAGACCAAGAACTTCTCACAATCATTCTTCACTGCATGATCTCATACTTCTCAACTAATTTTAACATCTCCGAAGCTAATTGGTAATCAAGAGATACTTTAGCTAAGTTAAGGTAGCCGACAAAGGCTTTGACGGCTCAAGTGAGGAGTCCCTTAACCGGTTCTCTTTCATTGGATGCTCCAACATTGCTTTCAAAATTGGGACCCGCTACCCAACAATTGCAGAAATTGATAATGCCAATATACTCGACAACTATTCAATCCGCCTAAACTTGTTTGTGTGAGGAAGAACTACTAAGCCACAGGTACCGCTGTATTTAGAATCGAATAACGGGATTTCATAGCACGATCCCTTTCAGACCATCCTTATCCACCAAAACAACTTGGAGCGTGAAAGAAAATTTGAATCCAACCACAAATGCAATACGAACCTTAATTGTTGTGAACTAAACCTGATAGTTGGTTTCTCAAATCAAATGGAGCAAAATCAAAGAAAAATCCAAAATTTTAAATCATAGCAAAATGCTAATGCGATGCTGACCAGAATGAGTCTGTGGGCTGGGATCTGCGTCGGCGGAGTCCCCTCGGAACCATCCTCGATGATCAAGTGGACATCGGCAGGGAGATGAACTTGGTCAATCACAACCAAGAAGGAAATCTTGTCCCGTAGCTCTTTCATTGTTTGCTGGCTCACCTTGTGGCCAACCCAACAATACCAGGCCTCGTTCATGCCATGCTTCTTAAGGCAGTCCCGGTAGGGCATTGACTCGGTCCAGGGGCTGATGTACTCACGCCAATTGTCCTGCTCATTCAGTTGCTTCATCGGAGGAAAGCTTCGAAGTCGAAGAGAAGGGCGAGACCTCATTTCCAAGGGCAGAGCGAGACTCGAGAGGCGAAGTCGAAGAGAAGGAGAGCCAAGCAGCTCAGAGATTTAGGGTTTGTAGGGTTGCTATTTGAAAATGTTTAAATTTGAAATTTCAATAAAATTGTGAAGGCAACAAAAAGATCAAAATTTTTTATTAATTGTCTTACCAACATGACGAGAATGCCAAAAGGCCATCGCTTTCGGCCTATTTGCCATGGGCCTTCGGCCTTCTAAATGATGACTTTTTCCTAATGGGGTTTACAAAACTTTTCTCAAATACACTCGATGGCTATAAAAAGCTCACCCGTGTTTACAAAACTTCTCGCCCTCCACACGCAATCCCTCGCCGTTCCTATGCGAGACAAAAGAAAAAGAAGAAGGCCGAGAGATGGCTCTCCCTCCGCAGATGCATTGCTTAATGTTTTCTAAGCTTATCCAAGTTGTTTGAGATTAGGGATGTGGCTGCCTCGTTTTGGGGGTCGGCTAGAAAACCCGATCGAGAGTCGAGAGTGTTCCCTCAATTCCTACGCAACCAAATATCTAGGTTCGGGAACTTGAGTTACGTTAATATTTCTATTAACGCCATTTCGGTACCTAAACAGTAAATTGTGTTTTTTCTAACATGCCCATGCGTTTCTTTTTATATTTTCGGGATCATCAATTCTAAACTAAGTGATCATGCATGGTTGATTACCTTTATTCTATTGTATTTCTAAAAAACAATGAAAGGAAAACAATTAATGAAATTGAAATTGCACGACAAGAAAGTAAACAATTAAAGAAAACAGTAAATCTATCGTGCAATTCTAAAAAATATAAAAGAGAACACAATTAAAAGAGAAAAATAGAAAAATAGAAAACTCGCAATTCGTTGGGTTTTATACAACAAATAGAACTCGAGACATATGTCGAGAAAACAAATGGTACATGATAATGGTCGGAATGGACATCGACCTCCAACATCTTCATGCTTTCTCCATCTTCGAGATTCTAATCTAAACCTAATCTAAGAAACATGGATAACTAGGCATACAAATGAAAGAAACAATCATCACATATCAAAACAATCAAAAGCAAGATATCTTTTGTGTTAAAAAAGAGTGACTAAAGTCACAAAGTCTCTAGATCAAATTTTAGGTGATATCCCAACGTTCAGCATTATTATGAGTCACACCTAAATCATTCATCTAACGATCACATGCGAAGTGTATAACATGACAAGCATTCAAGCCATATGACCTTGATTTTCAGTTAATCAAACAAATGAGTGAGCTGACAAAGGATTACTTACTAAACATATGTATCATTGAACATGTTCATAGTATGCAATTCATATAATACCAAAAACTTGCAACTTCGGGAAATCATGTCAAATCATAGAAAAAGACTAAACAATCTTGATGCAAAATATATTTTTTACAAAGATATATGAACTGCTAAAATTGTGAATAAGTCCAAAATCGTATCAAGAAATCAAGGTTTCAAAACTTCCTGCAATTTTAAGAGGGTCGACAAAAATATCAAATCATGTTTTCATTTATACAAATTTCTAACAATGAAATTCAGCATATCCCAAATAAATCTCATAAAGACACTATCATCATATCAACGCATGAATTTCCAAAAATACTAGAATGTGAACTAGTCGATCTACCATAGAACAAGGCAACATGGAATATTATCATTTCGTATATGTTTCAAGCTTTGAATTGCCCCAATTTGATGGAAAACAAATGTAACATCAATGCGACATCTCTTTATATATTCATACAACTAAAACACTACCAAAATGACATTAAAATCCTCGCATTCCCCATAAGAACAAAATGGTCAGCAAACACTTTTATTATATTCAAAGCTGGAAACGATGACAATTTGATGAGTAATCCATATCCGTACATGCCCATCTCACTAGCATATTTATGCACCTCAAGGACTACATAACCTCAGTCTTAGGTCATTCATACCAGAATTTCTCACGTCCAGCAACTTAAAGGACTAATATTATATACATCTTCAACATCAGTTAACACAGCAAATGCACGCATGAACAACGAATATCACATCAATGACACAACTAAACAATTTCACACACCAGAACATATGAACAATAAGCACACAAAGAATAGACACAATCTGTAACACAACACATCACACATCAGTACAAACACAACAAGGTGACCACATCAACAACTCAACGGATATGAAGATGAACCAATCAGTAAGACTTTCCACCCAAAATGAATGTGTATATGATGACTAGAGCAGTAGCAGCTCAATGCGCTTGCAGCATGCACCTAAGATTCAAGATATTAGCATTCGTTCAATATACTTGCGATCTCCACATGTACAGAGAACAAACCCAGCAATATTTTTTCATAATATGTTTGCTGTTGGGCACAATAGACATAGATCAACATATTGTGAAGCATAAGAAGTAAATGTGCATGAATCGATTCATTTTCGTTTAAGATGTCCTCGGTCTAAGTTTTGGAATACTTAGATATTAGATTTATCTCAGGTACACACTGGATATGCATTTAATCTGTGAATTTCAATAACAAATCCTAAAACGGATAGCTACTAAGTTCTGAAATAAAAAGAAACGAAATACAAGTAAAGTCTATACAACAAAACTAATGTATCGATCAAGCAAAAGGAAGCTCTCAATCAAAATCTGAATTGAAACACACACTGATCTAGTTCAGGGGTTTTATCAAACATGTGGTAGATATTTCCGTCAAAGGATCTAGATATAGAAATAAGAGTCATCTTATTATAAAGAGGCAATGTAGTATGCTCAAGGTCATCAGAATAGCCTCAAACGCGACCAGATTCCACGCTGGTAGAATTGAGTATTCGGTCTTTACCTTTAGTAGAAACAGAGTATGTGGATTTACCTTGATGAAGAGTAATAGCTGACCACGATTGGAGATCAAATAAGAAGAGTGAATCTTCAAAAGTTGTAACACCAAATACTGGAACGAACTTGAGTGAATCGACGATCAATCAATATCTAGAAACTTCTGCCTTTCAACACCAGTGGATCTATTCTTCGGTCTCGCTTCGTGAATCACCATATTCGGTTGGTTTAATGGCTAAATCTGCAATTTCAATGGATGAGCAATGACTTCAATGGCTAAAATCGGCAGGAGGAACATCCAAGATCTAAGAGGGAAAACCCTCGAGAATGATCCGATCCAGAGAGAACTCGTCGAAACCCTTCTTGCACACGAGACCACCGGAAAAATAGAACAAGGACACGATCAAAGGCCATCGCCGATGCCACTATCGATGTCACCGATATGCTTCGGGTCTCTATCCTCGGAGCCGAGCCATAATAGAAAGAGAACATGCTCGAGAGCCAGATCCGAGCAAGAAATCCATCAGAACCGAGAGCGATTGAAAGGGAGAGAGTCCGCTTGAGATTCCGATCCAAAGAGAGCCACAGATCGGGAATTGTTGTCGCCGCCAGTCAGCTTCTGAGCTCGATCCTTGGAACCGAACCGATTCCTCTGAACTCGGCATGGATCTGAGCCTCACGCTTTGAGCTCCTCAATCAGTAGATGCTCTGTCTACTAGGGTTCGAGAGGGTTCGGAGATCTCAGGAACCGAGCGAGAGTGAAATCGGGAGTTTGATAGAGAACCGACGGAGACGGAGGTGGTAGCTCCCTCCGGTGGACGGCGAGTGAGGCAGAGATTCTCTCGCAAAGAATGGCGGATCTCCCCTAGGATTGTTTGAGACTAGATTTTTTAGATCTACCATGGAAACTCCATCGAGCAGTTATAGAGAGAGAGAGAGAGAGAGAGAGAGAGAGAGAGATGATCCTCGAGCGATAGAGTGCCCCCGAGAGAGTTTGAGACCCAATCTACGAGAGAGAGTGCCCGAGAGAAAAAATGCAAGAGAGAGATCATTCCCCATCTCTCTGTAACTGCTCGATGGAGTTTCCATGGCAGATCTAAAAAACCTAGCCTTAGACAATCCTAAGGGAGATCTGCCATTCCTTGCGAGAGAATCTCCGCCTTGCTCGACGTCCACCGGAGGGAGCTCCCACCTATGTCTCTGTCGATTCTCCATCAAAATCTCGATTTCAATCCCGCTCGGTTCCTGAGATTTTCGAACCCTCTCGAACCCTAGAAGACAAAGCATCTACCGATCGAGGAGCTTGAAGCGTGAGGCTCAGATCCATGCCGAGTTTAGAGGAATCGGTTCGGTTCCAAGGATCGAGCTCAGAAGCCGACTAACGGCGACAGTGATTCCCGATTTGTGGCTCTCTCTGGATCGGAATCTCGAGCGGACTCTCTCCCTTTCGATCGCTCTCGGTTCTGACGGATTTCTCGCTCGGATCTAGCTCTCAAGCATGTTCTATTTCTATTCTGGCTCGGCTCCGAGGATAGAGACTCGAAGCATATCGGCGACATCGATAGCGGCGTCGGTGATGGCCTCCGATCGTGTCCTTGTTCTGTTTTTCCTGTGGTCTCGTGCGCAAGAAGGGTTTCAACGAGTTCTCTTTGGATCCGATCATTCACGAGGATTTTCCTCTCAGATCTCGGATGTTCCTCTTGTCGATTTCAGCCATTGAGGTCACTGCTCGTCCATTGAAATTGCGGATTTAGCCATTAAACCAATTGAATTTGGTGATTCACGAAGCGAGACTGAAGAATAGATCCGTTGGTCTTGAAAGGCAGAAGTTTCTAGAGATCGATTCATCGTCGATTCACTCAAGTTCATTCTAGTATTTGGTGCTACAACTTTTGAAGATTCACTCCTCTTATTTGATCTCCAATCGCGGTTAGCTATTACTCTTCGTCAAGGTAAATCCACATACTCTGTTTCTGCTGAAGGTAAAGACCGAGTACTCAATTCCACCAACGTGGAATCTGGTCGCATTTGAGCATACTGCATTGCCTCTTTGTGATAAGATGTCTCTCTTATTTCTGCATCTAAATCCTTTGATGGAAATATCTACTACACGTTTGATAAAATCCCTGAACTAGATCAGTGTGTGTTTCAATTCAGATTTTGATTAAGAGCTTCCCTTTGCTTGATCGATACATTAGTTTTGTTGTATAAACTTTACTTGTATTTCATTTTGAGATAGCTATCCATTTTAGGATTTGTTATTGAAATTCACGGATTAGATGCATATCCAGTGTGTACCTGAGATAAATCTGATATCTAAGTATTCCAAAACTTAGACTGAGGACATCTTGAACGAAAATGATCGATTCATGCACATTTACTTCTTATGCTTCACAATATGTTGATCTATGTGTATTGTGCCCATCAGCAAACATATTATGAAAAACTATTGCTGGGTTTGTTCTTTGTACATGTTGAGATCGCAAGCATATTTAACGAATGATAATATCTTAAATTTTGGGTGCATGCTGCAAGCGCATTGAGCTGTTGCTCTAGTTATCATATACACATTCATTTTGGGTAAAAAGTATTATTGATTGGTTCATCTTCATATCCGTTGAGTTGTTGATGTGGTCACCTTGTTATGTTTGTACCGATGTGTGATGTGCGATGTTACAGATTGTGTTTATTCTTTGTATGCTTGCTGTTCATATGTCCTAGTGTGTGGAATTGTTTAGTTGTGTCATTGATATGCCGTTCGTTGTTCATGCTTGCATTTACTGTGTTAACTGATGTTGAAGATGTACATAATATTAGTCATCTAAGCTGCTGGACGTGAGAAGTTCTAGTATGAATGACCTAAGACTGAGGTTATGTAGTCTTTGAGGTGCATAAATATGCATGGTGAGATGGGCATGTATGGATATGGATTGTTCATTAAATTGTCATCATTTCCAACTTTGAATATAATAAGAGTGTTTGTTGGCCACTTTGTTCTCATGGGGAATGCAAGGATTTCAATGTCATTTTGGTAGTATTCTAGTTGTGTGAATATATAGAGAAATGTCGCATTAATATTACATTTGTTTTCTATCAAATTGGGGCAATTCAAGGCTTGAAACATATAAGAAATGATAATATTCCATGTTGCCCTATTCTATGGTAGATCGACTAGTTCACATTCTAGTATTTTTGGAAATTCATGTGTTGATATGATGATAGTGTTTATGAGATTTATTTAGGATATACTGAATTTCATTGTCAGGAATTTGTATAAATGAAAACATGATTTGATATTTTTGTCGACCCTCTTAAAATTACATGAGGTTTTGAAACTTTGATTTCTTGACACGATTTTGGACTTATTCATAATTTTAGCAGTTCATATGATATCTTTGTAAAAAATATATTTTGCATCAAGGTTGTTTAGTCTTTTTCTATAATTTGACATTATTTCTTGAAGTTGCGAGTTTTTGGTGTTACATGAATTGCATACCATGAACATGTTCAATAATACATATGTTTAGTAAGTAATCATTCGTTAGCTCACTCATTTGTTTGATTAATTGAGAATCAAAGTCATATGGCTTGAATGCTTGTCATGTTATACGGTTCGCATGTGATCGTTAGATGAATGATTTAGGTGTGACACATAATAATGCTGAACCTTGGGATATCACCTAAAATTTGATCTAGAGACTTTGTGACTTTAGTCACTCTTTTTTAACACAAAAGATATCTTGCTTTTGATTGTTTTGATATGTGATGATTGTTTCTTTTAATTGTATGCACCTAGTTTTTCATGTTTCTTAGATTAGATTTAGATTAGAATCCGGAAGATGGAGAAATCATGAAGATGTTGGAGGTCGATGTCCATTTCGACCATTATCATGTACCATTTGTTTTCCTGACATATGTCTCGGGTTCTATTTGTTGTATAAAACCCGACGGGTTGCGGGTTTTCTATTTTTCTTTTTTTACCGTGTTCTCTTTTATATATTTTAGGATTGCACGATAGATTTACTATTTTCTTTGATTGTTTACTTTGTTGTCTTGCAATTTTAATTTCATTGATTGTTTTCCTTTCATTTTTTTTTTTAGAATACAATAAAATGAAAGTAATCAACCACGCATGATCACTTAGTCTAGAATTGATGATCTCGAAAATATAAAAAGAAATGCATAGACATGTTAGGAAAAACACAATTTATTGTTTAGGTACCGAAATAGCGTTAATAAAAATATTAGCGTAACCCAAGTTCCCGAACCTAGATATTTGGTTGCATAGGAATCGAGAGAACACTCCTGACCATCAATTGGGTTTTCTAACCGACCCCCAAAACGAGGCTAGTGGCGACTCCCGTCTATTTTAGGTTGTCATAAACAACTAGATCGCATAAATAAACTTGTCACGCGGGGTACGAGCTTGGGAGAGCTCATGATCTTGTGAGGGAACTCTCGTGATCAAGTACCTCAAAACCCGACTTTTCCCCCTTTGACACGAGGGCGGCGAGATCGGGTCGCGACATGCTTGGTGACTCCACTAGGGACTGGTTACTAAATTAAGAGGACTTGAAGCCATTTAAAAATGGTTGTTATGTTTTAACTAACATGTCTTGTGTAGGATTGCCTACATGTCAAAGTCGCGTGAAAAATCAGATTAGTCGCTAACCTTGTGTTAAATGGACTCGTAGGTGGAGTTATAAGGGGAGGCGTGCTTGTAAACTCTTTGTTTTGCAGGTGGTGAAAGGATGTATAAATGTTTGAGGGTTTATATTGAAGTGCTGGATGTTTGAATTTAAATGCATGTTTACAAGTTTTAACACGACACCGCACACACAACCGCAGTCTAAAACCCTAATCGCCCAATCTAGGACCTTAGGAGGGTTTATGGGTGGAATCTGCTGAGTGAATACTCGTGGTAATCCATTACTTACATAAACCCGCTCATCCCAACTGATAAATATAGCACCGACCGACGATAATAGAGGTGGGTAAACTATTTTGATCATTTGGGATGAGGACCTTGAGCCTTTAGCACCCTCACCTTAGGCGTCAAAACCTCACAATTTCATGTGACATGTGATTTGTGGGTAAGAGATCGTTCCTTTTTTATCGTTCTTATATTCTTACTTTCCATATTTCAATTATGCGTTTTATATTCCAATGACGATATGTTTTAATCATAGGTGCCCCTTTAGGTTTAGGGTTAGATGGGTAAACCCGAAGTGGACATGATCCCCATGCCTAGAAATCTCAAGACTTTATGGGAGAATCTCGACCCAAGACATCAAAACTACGTGGAAAAACGCATAGGCTTCCTCCCAACTTTATTAAAAGTCGAACCATGTATTGTGATTGTCAAAGCATTGGTTCATTTTTGGAATCCCATGACTTCTATTTTCATGTTTAATCAATATGAATTGACCCCTACAATTGAGGAGTTCCGGAAAGCCATTGGATTAGGTAAAGCTTCTTTAGGTTTCGTCACTCCTCCTATTGGTTAAAATCCAATCTCTCTTCTAAGTCAATTCATCAATATCCCTACTGATAAAATTGAGGCCATTCTTAATGGAAATTCTCATGCTATGCCTTATAATTTCCTCGAACAACACTTCCTTAGCCTTAAGCCTAAATCTGGAAACCAAATTCCTCGTGTCTTCCGACTCATGTTCTTTAGTTTTGTGATATTCCCACATACCCGAAAAACAATGGACCCTTTAGTTACTCACATTGTCAATCAAGTGTGCGCATTTAATTGTTTTACACACATGATCCTTGCTGAAACTTTTATGTCTCTTAATCGTTTTAAAGCTAATGGTCGAGGAACTCTTAGAGCCCCATTAGGACTTCTCCAAATTTGGCTCCTAAATTTGGCTCTTTTCACATATCAAAGAGGCCTCAAGCAGGAGCTTTGCATTGTGCTGGCGCGCAAAGGCATAGTACCTGATCAAGTTGTCCTAGTTTAATTTCGATACCAAGAACTTCTCACAATAAGCTTTGCTTTGAGGTGCTCCACCTGATACTTTTCGGCCGATGCCAGAAGCTCACAAGCCATTTGCTCATTGAGGCATGCTTCGGCATAAAGAAAGATGACAAATGCTCGGAGGACATCATACGGCATGTCACTTATTTCAAGATGCCACTTTGGCTTTCTTCCATCTCATTCTCGAGCATTGCTTTAAATATTGGGGACTGAGCACTTAGAAAGTACAACTCTTGCGGTGTGAAAACTCAATAGTATTATAGGAGATATTTATGCATTTGCTCTATAAGAGTCAGAGTTTGCTAAATCGAAAAACTCGTATTAATATTATGAGCATGCGAGGAAAGCTTTGAACATGTCCTTGCTAAAGTTATCAATGACAAAAATTATGAAAACTATGTTATGCTCATAAGTGCGCTATGCCACGAAGGACCATAACTCAAGCTTTTGTGATGTTTGAGTCGATAACGACAATGAAATGCACATAGCAGCAGGCAAAATGCATATCCACTGGCACAAGCATCGCTTAAATCAAATCTTGTGAAAGGGTCATAATGAATGAAGTATCCAGCAACGCAATTACTAAATTCGTCACTTCATATAGAGGTTAATATTCCACCCTGCTCGACCCTCATTTCAAGCAAATAAAAGGAAACAATTAGCTGCAAAAGAAAAATTTGTGAATCACTCTCATTTAGAAATCCGGTCCAAGCAAATAAATATGTACTTCTAATGCCTGAATAGATGAAAAATAACGTAAAAACTTAGTGACTCAAGAAACAACTGCCTTCCGACGATTCTTCATGGTTGCAATCTCTTCGATCATGGATCTTCCCGTTCCCTATTTTTCAACTTCTGCTTGCCTTCAAATTGACACTTTTAATCACACGTCTTTCACGTGACCATTTGTGCTCTAACTAAAAGCACGTGCTTTTCTGAGTCATCAACTGGGTTATTTTCAGTGTAAACATATACCCTGAAGGACTTTTAATTCTTTTAAAATATCACCTCTATTGTGCACATTCTTATTCTACAAGTAGCTCTAATTTTCTCCTAAAGATATGCGTACATTCTTCTGACCTTTCGTACCCTATGCATAGTCAACCAGCCTACGATATTAGACAAGTCGCCTTGATTACTTCTAATCTACTAATCGTCATCATTATGGGTCATATCGTTTCAAATCACTACTTTCCATGTGATCATTTACCTCGAGAGATATATATAAGAAAAATCCAATCTTTACGTTCTTGTCTTAAGCCCTAACCCTTCGGAAGACTTCAAACCCTTGATCTTCTTTGCCGCAACTCTCTATCGTATGGCTCCCAAACTTAGTGAGTATTCCCTTGCGGATTATATTGCTTGATTCGATGATTCACAGGGAGACAAGTACTCTAATGATTGCTGCTTTCGCCTTTTATACTTAATAGAAGAATGACCTGAATGGCTTGTCCTTGGCCCCTGTTTTAAAGATCATCGAATCCTTACTTCTCTCAAGCCCTGCTTCCCCCCGGAAAAAAAAAAGGGATCTACCCCCCATCGAGAGATCTTTCGTTGTTGATATATTGACTACCCAGCCCTCACGATTCAGAGGTTTCCCGTCTTTTGAAGTTGATTTGTACGAGTGGTATCTGCGGATGAAATCCAATATTCGAATACAACTTTGTTTGGAAAAGAGCCGGAATCCAGATGGCCTCAGCTTTACCTTCATGGCTGGTCATAAAGCCACTGAATCTACAGAAGCTCCTTCAAGTCCTGAAGATCAAGTTGTCTTCATCGACCAACCCTCTTCTGAAGACGACACTGGAGCAGATGCCGAATCGAGTTGCAATCCCCCATACCCTCTTTTTCAGGTGCATCATTTACTCTTGTTCCAAGTCCTTTGGCAGGACGTGGTTTTTACTCTTAACATGCTGCTCACCACTCTCTTTAAATGACCTTCTCCCAGCGATGAACTGAACTGACAAATGTACTTCCTGCTTCAATAATCAAACCTTGCTAGAGGAAACCACAGCCGCTTCAAAACGGCCTAGTTCATTGAAACTTCCTCTTTTACTTCTTCCAGAACCAGAACACGGTATGCATTTGCAATCTCTTTGCCATACTTAATCCTGTATTGTAGGCCAAACTAATTGGCAGCATATTTACTCTCATCAGGCAACGTAGAGCTCTCTTTATTAACCTGATCGTCACCTGCAAGTCAAGTCATAAGTTTGGAAATCTTCTCCGATCCTGACGTCTAATGACACCACTCTTGCTGCTGTCACTGCTCCTGATGTTCTTCTAGCCTCGGCTTCCACTGGAGGTTCATCTCCCCCTTCAGCAATGCCGCTGCCATCTTCTCCTTTGACTGAACAGTCAAATCAAAGCCGAAGCAGGAAACCCTTCCAACGTTTTGGCCGGGGACAAAGCTTATTTTGGAAAAAGTTACAAAGCTTTTGACTCAGCCGATGGTGGACTCCAAGGACCCAACTTCCGATGGTTCCTCTTCTTAGGATGTCATTTTGATGAGATGGTGAAGGACAAACTGTTAAGAATTTCTTAGAACTCTCGAGTGGTGGCCTTCCAATGATTGTATATCATTCATCAGCTGTTCCGAGACTCGAATCTCTACTCAGTGAGGTATGCAGCAGTGGCGTCTCTTCTACCCTACCTTCGGAGCCTAGGCAGCAGTTCTGATGAAGTGGAGGTTTACCGACGCAACCACGAGACAATTCTCACATTGACCGTTTCGGGAGGAGATCGTCCACGCCCTGATCATGCCATCGAAGAGGCCACCCAGCATTTGAAAGTCAATATGACTGCTTCGCAAGTCATAGCAGATGACTTGGCCAATCTAAACGCGGAGGAGGAAATGGATCTCGAAAAAGATTTAGCTGAAGTGCGTGGCCAACAAAAACTCAAGCACGCTTAACGAGCCCAAGCAGAAGAATTTTCAAACCAGAGCATCAGCGAGACCTCTCTCGAAAAGTTGAAAAAGAGTGAGAGGGACCTTTTGGTGGGGCTGAAGGTCGAAAAGAGACATGCCAAGAACCGATACCTTGGTGAAAACATCATTCCACTATGATACTATCCACGTTTCCTTCCATTATGCACGTCTTGCTGTGAAACGTCGAGTCAGTTGATTGGATCCGGCCTATTTTGTGTCAGGCCTTCGGGTTCGTCCCAGTAATTTCCTCCTTCTCTATCTCTTCCTACAGACACTGTTTCCTTTCTTCTACCATGGCGAGAACGACCAAGGATATAATTATGATTATGGAAAATAATCTCTCGCAACATCTCTGAAATTTCTATTTGGATTTGGTTAGTTTACCCTTAGAACTCATTCCCAATTAATTTCTGTAAGGAATTTTTTACAACTGTGAAGATGAAAAATTATCTTATGCCAGATTGAGCATGTATCGAGAAAAGTACAATCTCACTTTTGTTTCCTTGCTTCTCCCCCCATAAATAAATGATTAATTCAATTCCAAGTATCTTCTCTTAACATAATTTTCTTTTATTTTTGTTCCATTCGTGCGCTTTTTTGCACTCAACCATTGGATAGTAGGCTCGTGTCGCGGAAAGAACGTAGATAACCTCTAATTATTTGTGGCTTGCTTTTGTTAATTTTCTCAAATTGGAACCTTTCTTAGTTATTCTGATTTATTCTATTATCTACTCCTTTTTAACTCTATGTGAAAAATTATTTATAATTGAAATGCATCTCTCGGTCATTGTTGTTCCTCGTTTTCTGCTGGTTGTTCCACACGCAAATAGAATGAAAATACTGATTTGCTGGGTTTTTATATTTTGGATGATCTAGGACTGAATTTGAATAGTATTGGATGATCTAAGACAGGGCATCACGGCCGCTTTAAGGATGAGACACACTCGAACCCAAATTCGTCTTAGGTCAATCGATGCCATATTTCGACCAAAAAAAAAAAAATCGATGCTGGATCGAAAGAACGAATTGAACCACCTCGCAATTTCTCGGTCGTCACTCTCCAGAAAAATCCTACAAACTGAGAATCCCCTTTCTTCTCACCACCATCATCGTGAAAAAGTACAAGTGTCTGGAGAAGACAGTGGAGAACCAAGATGACTGAGAGAACTCGTCCAAGTCGAAGAAGAGTAAAGATGGAGCTTCGGAGAAGAGAGAAAAGAGCTATAGGAAGGAAGCGCGATGAACAATAAAAAGAGAAAAAATTTAAGAAAATTTTTCAAATTGACATCGTTTTGGGTGGAGTTGTATACATTGAATCATTGATTGTGCCACTAAGACAACCAACACAAGACTAAATCTCCACATTAGAATTTTTTAGGTTAAATGTAATACATAGAAAAATCATCAAAAGATTTAAAATTACATTGGTCAAATTAAAAGTTTAAAACTAAATTAGTAATCATACAATATGTTTAAGATTGATTGAGTGATTATCTATATGTATCTCTCTTTTTCTTTTTCTTTTTTTCCTTGTTTATACCTAGGAAAAGTTAGTGTCCCCATCTCCAAAGCAAAACATTTATGGTTGGCACCAAAACTGTGCATCTGAGCTTGAGCAATTGAATCAATTGGCTACTCCCGTGGAGTTCTATCCAAACCATACATAGGGATCGTTTGAAATTGATGTCCCCATTAATTTACAAAAATACCCTTAAAGCTCCATAATCATTATAATAATAAAATCTAAATTGGTCATCTTGTGCAAATTCTCTTCATCCTCAGTCACGCACGTAGGGCATGGGCAACAACTTGTTTAATACCCCGTATCTTGGCATTATCTTATTTTGAGAAAAACCTCTTGAAAATTAACTTCTCCCGCTCGAATTGAACATTTACCTCCAACTTCCACTTTAGAATTAAATCATCTCCTACCGGGGAAATGTCTAAAATGTGTAGAAAGTGAAATCAATTCATGTCCTTAATCATGTGATCAAAATGCGTAAGTAAAGATTAGGCATGCGTGTGCGTTGAGGACTAGTATTGTTAAATGAAAATATGTGTGGGACTCAGCCCCGCATCAGGCATATGTGTAATTACCCTTGCATGTTTAAAGGTAGAATTAGCATTGACGGTAGGAACATAGAGATGGCCAAAATACTAGTTAGAAAGGAGAATTGTCCAAATAATTATAAATCTATTGCATTTTTACCAATTCAGTTATAAACCTTTTAATTTTAAATTTAGTCATAAATATGTTAACAATTTGCCAATTGAATCCTAAACTTTTGACAATTTGTCATTTGAGTCAATCCGATCATTTTTTGTCGAAATCACTAACGTGGATACCGGTTGTCCTACGTGACATTGCTAGTTTTGATATGGATAATTTTTTAAAAAAAAAATTTCCGAATTATTTATTTGTTATTATTTTGTTTTTCCATTTTCCTTTACAACTCTTGCCCACAGCTACGATGGTCTAGCGACGGCCGCAAGCGAGTGTCGTGGCCCTCACCTACTCACTAGTCATGGTAAAAAAAAAAAAACCAAAAGAAAAAAAGAAAAGGAAAAAGAATAAATAAATAAATAATTCAAAAATTATTAAGATATTATTCAAATTTATTTATGTCAACGTTGGTCGTACCACGTATTATGGCTAGCATTCATGTTAGTGATTTTCATTCAAAATTAACAAAATGTAAAAAGGCGTAAAATTCAATTAAAAGAAATTTAAAAATTTAGAACTTAATTGGCAAAAGTACAAAAAAATTTATAATTTTTTGAATAATTTTCTCCTAACTAAAATAATAGCACGCTGAAGTAGGAAGGGAGATTAACAATAGAAGCTAAACAAAAGTATGGAGTCATAAAAGTACATAGAATCAGTGTGACGTATAAAAGCAAATCTCACCCAAGACATGTCACGTTTTTGTAGATATCATCAAGAAATTGTAATCGACATCATGCTCTTGAATTCCTCAAAATCGAGTTTCCCGTCGTTGTTACTATCATACGCACGAATCATGCTGTTACAGTCTCCCCCGCTTCTCTCGTCCCATAACTCTAGTTTTGAGAGGACGCTCTGGAGCTCGTCGCAGGAAATGAAGCCGTCGTCGTTCAAATCGAACACTTTGAACGCCTCGGCAAGGTCGGTCTCTTGATTGACATCTCCTTCGCTGCTCTCTCGGGATTCCACTCCACCGCTCCTCATGGTTTCTTCCGACGATATGGAGTCGTAAAAGAACAAAAACTCGTCGAAGTCGAGGCTCGGTTTCCCTATAGATAATTCCAGCTCGCCCAGGCTATGATGGATACCGATTTTCTCGAGCAGCCAATTGAGCTCCTCGAGGCTCACCTGGCCATCGCCGTTCTTGTCGAGGTTCTCGAAAATCCGACGTAAATCTCCAGTTCCGAGGGGAGACATGGTTATACAATGAATCGAAGATTGGTGTGTATGTGCAGAATGGGGGAACTGATGAAGAAGTATGAGCAGATGCTAACGGCGCCGTGAGACGACAAATCGAATTCAAAGACTCCACCGGTCTATTTATACACGCATCGAGCTTCCGTGGTACGGTTGTGTGCGCACGTGCACAGCAGGAACTTGGAAGAAGATTGTGGTTTCTAGGGTTTCGTGGAAGTTAGCGAGAAGCTTCGCCGAAGAAGCGAGCTTAGAAAGCTGAATTGATATTTTCTTGTTTTGGAATTTCATTGACTTTTAGATGGAGAAGATAATAGCAATGTTTACATGCTTTTATCAACACGTATTATTTTTGTTCTCTCATTTCATGAATTATGCCATTGATCTTCCGAGATGATTCTTGGAAAGAAGAGTGGTCCATGGTAAGCCACGCTTTTGACGCTGAGAAAACGTGCCGACTCAACTTTGGCATGCTCCTCCTCGTTTTCTTTTTTAATTGGTATGACGGATCTCACTAACTTCTTTGTTGGTTCGTTCATTAATTGGAATATTAATTAGCACGTTAGTCAGGACAAAGTCGGAATCAAATTATGTAGTGATCGATGGATATTCTTGGGACTTGCTATGTACGAATATTGTGGGGGGGCTTAGGGGGGAATCTCTGTGCATTCTTTGTTTTGTACGTATGCCGTCATATTGGAGTTTAACGCGTTCCTTCACATTCTAATGTTTTGAAATCTCATCATTTTTCTTTGTGGCAATTTACAACCCCATGATACCAAACTTTAGCGATCCGATTTGCTCACAAGTATCTTTAATTCAGTACAAATCGAGTCATCATTATTTAGTTTGTGTGAATTGCCGCCCTCAAATTGTCTCGTACATTGACTTATTAAACTTCCTATTTTTAGAATTTTCTTCACATGGGCGATGTCAAATTTCCAACGTAATGAAATAACTAAGTGCAGGTCATAGAAATGTTTTTTTATCGGAATACCGAATCATGTCAGGAGGACCCCAGTTACATACACCAACTTATAAGGAAAGGAAAATGTAATGTAAATTAGATAAAAATTAAATAGTTCATTTCTCTTTAATTTTCATTTCGGTTAACTTTTGTATTTATCTGCTTCTTTTACATTCTTTTTGCATTTTAAAATGTTAAACGGTTTCATCATTTAAATTTACTATATAAATCCTCCTCCATTGTGATAATTAGCCACGTTAGCTACTGCGCCATTAATTTTAGTGCCATATATGATATGTCTATTACTCATTACTTGCCCTCCGATTATTTCCTTACTACTTTTATGTTTATTGCTTATAGTCATGTGTAAAAACGCAACTTTACTCGGGAGACGTAAGAAAAGACGACGAGCTATATGCTAGATAAATCTTGTGATTGTGAGTACGTTTTTTGACATCTTGAACTTCAATCTTTAAACATATGCATTCGACAGTCAATCTTTTCGGTGATTGGGCCTTCAAAAAGCATGTTGGACCGCTTTCTTCTTTCGTTATGGTCTCAATAATTGCTTGGATTGGTCTTTGTCTTGTCTGTTCTGGAGCCTAAACTTCACCGTTTTATGTTTACTCCAGTTTTTCAAGATGTAATGCTAGGCAGATCAAATGGTTGTTCAGCATATAAAGTTTGCATTATCAAATCAATATTTTTCTGCATATATTTATTTAGAGACTTGTCGTAAAATTCCGCCACTGTACATGCTTCTAGCTGGATTTATATGGTGATAATGGGAGTTGAAATTACTTTTGGAACTGCATGTTCATACAGATGCACCTCGATAGGACATTCCCACTAAAAGATTACATCCTGGTCCGATGTCAAACTCTCTCCGAGGTTGTTTTTGGGGTTTTTGGGGTTTTTGAATTAGCTTTCATCTATTCAGGCATTATAAGTACATATTTGTTTGGCTGGACTAGATTTCTAAATGAGAGAGATCCTCAATTTTTAGCGCATTTGATTCCTTTGATTTGCTCGGAATGAAACTTAGTTGAGTTGAGTGGAATATGAATCTCTATCAAAGTGACTTGTTTAGAATCTGAAGTGACTAATTCTATCTTTTTAAAGAATACTGAAATGCCATGAATCAAGGCTTCTTTTTCTGATTCAAAAGCACACTCACCATCATGATTTTCTCGATCCCTTTCTCGAGATGAGAATGCAAAGTCATTTAATAACCAGAAATATAGAAACTGCAGGGCAAATTTTAACCTGCAAGGCAAGTAGGCATGCTCCAGCCTTTTTTCTATGATCAGCTAGGAATAACTTGTGGCTGATTCTATCTTCTTTAATGACCCCGCAGCCGACTTGTGTCCCCTGTACCAATACATTCCAAAGCTAAATATAAACTAAAGCTGTTCACAGAAATTCACAGGCACGCGAACAGCACAGCCTCTTCTAGAGAATACACCCTGATTTGCCACGCTCCATCTTTAAAGAAGACAGAACCAGCTCGCGAGGCAGTAAACTGCAATGCTGCACATCAATGCTGTGCACGTGAGCCCGCGTCTAGCCAAACGCAAGCGCACAGACGAGTTTTCAGGGCTAATATTTCCTCACATTTCACCCCAAAAACAGAGGAGGATATGCACAAGAATCGTACCCTTATTCTCCCATTCTTCTTCTTGAGCTCTGCTTCGTCAATCGAGCTTGAACCACCCAAACTTGCTTGGCCAAATTCCATTTCACGAGCTCAGATTACAGCTAGCACCAAACCAAGAACGAAAGCAACAGAGCGATTTTAGGAAGCGTCGACATCTGCACAGGAAATTATTATTTAAAAAAACAGTTTTAATCATTTTAGTTTAATTGCCTTAGTAACTTTAGTTAATCTAGTGTAATCCTCGTAAAACAATTTTCAGTAAGCCTTATTGCTGCCGAGTATCCATCGCATAACCATTACACAGGAAAACTCCTTGGATTGCGATTGCGATTGAAAGTACTTGATATTTGAAGGCTCTAAGCGAAATAAGAATCTTCTTCACAACAAAGGCAATATCAAATATCCAACTTAATAAGATAACTGTATGCAAGTCTTAGAAAAGTTTTGATGACAATACCGAATCATGTTAGGAGGTCTCCTACATACGAACTGATAAGGAAATGAAAATGCGATGCAGATAAGAAGAGCAAATTTAAATAGTCCCTTTCTCTTTAATTCTCATTTCAGTTTAACTTTTCACTTCATCTGTTTTTCATTACATTTTTTTCAATTTTAAAAAGTTAAACAGTTTCGTTATTTAAATTTACTATATAAATCATTCTCAACTTTAAAAAATAGTCACGACGAAAATTGAGAATAGCAACTCCAAACTCATGGGCCCATGGATAACCGGCGCCAAGAATCCCAAGAGCACGACATAAACGAAAGGGAAAAACACGGATTCAGATTCAGTTCAACAATCAATGAAGTGGACATGAATCAACCCTAAGTCTAAACACCGCCGGATGAGCCGATTATGCAAAAATTCATTCAACGTTTCTCATGAGCAAATCATCGAACAAGTGGTGTGCACTTTGATATGAGTTTGGAACTCGGGTTTAATGTAACTTTTCGTCTGAACATGGTAGATAACACTCTAAACCAGTATGAATCACCGCAAATCAGGCTTGGTTCAGAAAGCTTTAATGCATTACCTCTTCGATTAAGCCCAGCACCCTCAAACTCAGTAAAGCATCGCAGAACAGAACACTTGAGACCGAAGGGTACCCGGCTTTTGAAGCGAGACGTAATCGACTATCTCCGTGAAGGCTTGAGCTGGACTCGTCCTTTCTCGGCGACTTGAGCCTGGCTTCTGCGACGTTTTTTTGGTGATGAGCGAGCGTATGAACGGACAACAGGGGGAAGAGATTTGCCGGCGATCCTCGAAGAGGAACCGAGCGCTCTCCTCTAAAACCCCTCTTTCTCACGGCCAGTTCTCTCCCACCTTTTCTCTTTCTCCCCTCGGCTCCACTCAAGCTTCTCTCCTTCATCTTTCTTTTTTTTTTTTCAAACGAGCGAGCCCCTCTGGCCTTTAAGGGCAAGCGGGCAAGCGCGCATGGCCTCTGCCATTGCCAGCTTGCCTGGCGGCCTGACCCCGACCCGTGGATCACGCCGCTACCTGCCCCTCCTCGCGATCCTCTGCCTCCTCTGACTCGTGCTTTGCTTTTCTTTTGCAGAAGCGTGAACAGCGTGAAGAGGAAGAAGAAGACCAGCGCACGGGCCGGGCGGAGGGTAAAGCAGATGGGCCGGCCCGCGCGAGGAAAGAGGAAGAGGAAAAAGGGAGTGGGCCGGGTCCACCCGAGAAAAGAAAAGAAAAGAAATAGGGGGCGGGTCCACCCGGCCCGACTCCGCCTCTTCTTCTTCTTTTTCTTCTTCTTTATTCTTTTTAACAACTAATCTTTTAATTCTTTTAATTTTTTTTCTTATTAATCTTTTAATTCTTTTCATTGATTTTTTCTTCATTTTTATAAATTTTTAATTTAACAAATTTTAATTAATGATATCACTCTTAATGCAAAGGCTTCTAAAATCTATATGTTATACAATTTAATTGATTTTTTTTTCTTTTTAGGGGTTAAAATCAATCCCTAATTTTGGTTCAACCAAATCTTAAATAAATAGCCAAAATCTAGAAGTCAACATATCGCTACTTTGGGGGGCATCTTCTGATTTACTACAACCATTTATTTGGATTACATTTGATTAATGTATGATAGGGACCAAACTTTAAAAATTTGCCATCTAAGCTCATAGTTCATTTGTTTCTTTTCTTTTGGTTCTTTGTTAGTAAAATAAGTTCTTAATCCTGAAAATCCTACATTCTACTTCTTGAAGAAGGCAATTATGCTAGTGAATAAATCCTCTAATGGACATTTAGGAGTCATGTAGGAAGCATGATATATCGAAATTATTGTCCTATCGTTAACACATGTATTTTCTATTTCAAAGATCAAAGAGAACTAATAAAAATTCTTCATTCTTGTATTTTTTTATTAAAACAACTTATAACTCTTCCCACTGTCTTTCCAACTTAGGGTTACAACTTCTTATTTTTACTCTTGCTTTCCTTTCATTTAAAGTAACTTACCCACGAATTCTAGTACAGACATTTGTTTTCTAGTACTACTTTGGATCTTGATCATCGTAATGTTATTTTCATTTTCTGATCTAAAGCATTTGTTAGGATGGATGTTATCTAAATTCAAAATGACAACATTAGGCAACACCTTTTTACCCTCCAAATTTATTCCTTGTTCTTCCTAGCACTGTGAGAATTTGGAAATGCCTAAATGGTAAGCATAAAGTAACAAAAGTGTCCTGGCTAAGTGTAGTGGTCTCGAGGTTTCTTATGCACAAGGAGACGTGTGTAACCCAAGAAGACTGGACCAAGTTTCCTAGGGTTTCCGGAACATCTTAGAGATGGGCGATACGGTAAATGTGTCGAATTTTAAAGCATTCTCGACATAAATATGGGCAGTTGGTGAATAGGGTGATGCAATCTCCACCATTAGATCTATAGTGAATCAACAGTTGTAATTAGGGATTTTCTCATATAAATAAGAGAGCTCTCGCCTCATTTGTATCCATTCAAATATTTGAGTAATAGAAAGCATTATCTCTCAATGTGCCTCACTCTCTAAAAGAATACTCTCACCAATCCTGTTTTCAAACCATCCATATCTACAATTAGAATTTCCAATGGTTGGTTAGAAGTATCTAGGTGTTGTAGTCATTCCTAGCTTGTCAAAACATGCTTCATATAACCCCACCACAAGTTGCACTTTAACAATTTCTAAATATTTAGGATGTGTTCATGTTGTCCACGATTATCAACATAGCATCTTCCTAACTTATCAAAACATGCTTCATATAACCCCACTACAAGTTGCTCTTTAACAATTTCTAAATATTTTTAGGATGTGTTCAGTATTTGTTGTTCACGATTATCGACATAGCATCTCAAGGAGAACCTTCGCATTTTGCCAACAAAGGCATAATTCGAGAGCAAGTTGTTCTAATTTAATTTGAACAACATAAACTATTCACAAAAGACTAATACTTTTCGAGCCAAAGCCAGAAGCTTCCAGCTCATCCAAGCATACTTTTGTAGTGTATAGATTTTTCACAAACGCTCGAAGGACACTAAGCAATGTGTCGTTAATGTTGATAATGCCTTTTCGGCTTTCTTCCATCTCACTCTCAAGCATTACTTTAAACACTTCGGACCAGCTAGCCTATAAATACAAAGCCGAAGAGCACTTAAAAACGCAATTCTCGCGATGCGAGAAATCTCAATAGTTTGATAAGAGATATTTTCAAAGTGGATTGCAGTTTGCATCACTCATGACGATTCATTCAGGACTAAACCTAATAGATGCCATCTAATAAAAGTGATCAAACCTATCGTCTCTCTTCAAATTGCCATATTCATATGAAGAACTATAAAAGCAAAGAAAAATCCAAAATTCAAATCAGAGCAAATTCAGCAACACAATACTCGCCAATATCAACTTGTGAGTCGGGACTAGCATCGAGAGAACTCCGTTGGACTGTCCTCGACAACAAACTCTCACATCGTTGAACCCACGAGAGGATCATGGTCAATCCCAATCCAACAACTCAAAAAGGAATTCTTAGACTCCAAGTTGTCCATCTTTCACTTGAGCCTAACGCTTGATTGCTAAACTTGTTATAGCACGCTTGGTTAAACTGGTTTGGGGAGCATCTTTTGATTTACTAGAACCATTTATTTGGGTTGCTTTGGTTGATGTATGATAGGGATCAAACTTTGAAAATTTGCCATTTGACTCGGATTTCATTTGTCTTTTTTCTTTTGGTTCTTTTGTTAGTAAAAGAAGTTCTTAATCCTGAAAATCATTCCTTCTACTTCTTCGAGAAGGCAATCATGCTAGTGAAGAAATCCTCTAATGGGACATTTAGGAGTTATATAGGGAATATGATTTATTATAATCATTATCTTCTTGTTGACGCATGTGTTTTTTATTTCATAGATCAAAGAGAACTTATAAAATTCTCTTTATTGTTGTATTTTCAATTGAGACTATTTATAACTCGTCCCACTGTCTTTCCAACTTAGGGTTGCAACTTCTTAGTTTTACTCTTGCTTTCCTTTGGATCTTGATCTGTGTGATGTTATTTTGTGATCTGAAGCATTCGTTGAGATGGATGTTATCTAAATTCAAAATGACAACATTAGGCAACACCTTTTTATCCTCCAGATTTATTCCCCATCCTTCCCGACACTATGCAAAGAGGAATTTGGAAGTGCCTTAATGGTAAGCATAAAGCAACAAAGGTGTCCCAGCTAAGTGGCACGGTCTCGAGGTTTCTTATGCATAGGGAGCTATGTGCAATCCAAGAAAACCAGACCAAGTTTCCTAGGATTTCCGAAACATTCTTAGAGATCGGTAATATGGTAAACGTGTCAAGTTTTAGAGCATCTTGACATAAATATCGATAGTTTGTGAATAGGGAGATGCGATCTCCACCATTAGATCTACAGTCAATCAACGGTTATAATTAGGAATTTTTATATAAATAAGGGAGCACTCCCCTTATTTGTATCCATCCAAATATTTATTTATTTTTTGTCAGTCCTACTATATTCCTATTTTAACTCTTGTTCTCAAACTTTTGCTCTACCTGGTATAGGAGTCGAAACCCACACCTGAAACTATATCGTCCTCACCCCAACCCCTCTAAGAAGATGGGGATTCAAACCCCCCACCTCCCCTTTCCATGTTGGAAGGGTGGCCAATGGGACAAACCCCAGTGGTTCCATCCAAATATTTAAGTAATAGAAAGCATTCTCTAGTAAGGTCTCTCTACAACTCGTTTAGGCAATTATTGAGGCCGAAAGCAGTCCAGTATGCTTTTTCACTTTTTCAAGGTTGGATACTGAAAGGATTGGTCATTGGATGCATATGTTTCATTAAATTGTGGAGATTGAGTCAAGATTTGTACAAAACTCTATTTTATATGAGGATAAAATAGCCACTAGCGATAAGGACCCTATGTCTAGACTCGGGCAATTGAAATTCGTAATACTCTGAGCAATCCATTTTCAGACCATCCATATCTACAATAAGCTCTCCCAAAACAATTTAGAGTGACAAATGGAAAATTCGAACTCAACCACAACAAACCTATCATCTCTTTCTCAAATTCTCAAATTCAAATGGAGATCCCGGCAAAAAATAAAATAAAATTCAAAGTTCAAATCACTCGATGGTATAGGGTGTAGAGACATATAAAATGTTTATAAGCAAAAACATTTAGATGACATCCATCTCAACAATGCTTGAGTTCACAAAACGATAAATAACATCACAAAGATCATTATCCAAAGTTTTACTAGAAAACAAATGTCTGCACGGGAAGTCGAGCACAAATTACTTTAAATTAAAGGAAAGGAGGAGTAGAAATAAGTACTTGCAATCTAAGTCAAAAGGGCAATGAAAAGAGTCATAAGTTGTCTCAATAAAAAATACAAGAATGAAGAGAATTCTTACTACCTCTCTTTGATCTATAAAATAAATAACACTTGCATCAACAAAAAGCTAATGAATTTATGTCCGCCTGTATTATGCTTCCTACTTAGCTTCTAAATGTCCGAGGATTTCTTCATTAGCATATTGCCTTCTCAAAGAAGTAGAAGGCAGGATTTTCAAGCTTAGAAACTTCTTTTAGTAACAAAATAACCAAAAGGAAAGAGACAAATGAACTCTGAGTTTATTTGGCAAAGTTTCGAAGTTTTGTCTTAATCATACATTAACCAAATAACTCAAATGGATGCCACCGAACCTAAAGAGTGGATTTCATTAGTAAATCAAAAAATGCTCCTCAAAGCCAACGTCAATCATAATCATCCAAGAATCTCCTATTGCTTGGATGAGCAAATGGCATGGAAGCTTCTAGCCTTGACCGAAAAGTGGCAAGTGATGCCACTTAAAAGCCTTTTGTGAAAAGTTCATGATGTCCAAATTAAACTGGGACAACTCTCTCAAACTACGCATTTGCACATCAACAAAATGCGAAATTTTAAATAGCATCAACCAAGAAGTTGAAAACACTATTGAACTTGAAAACACTTCGAGACAACATAACAATGTTTCGTAGAAGGAGATTATATCTCCTGACTAAGAAAAAAGGAAATAGGGGTTGTATTGCCCAGATTCAAAAAAGGGCAAAATCTATCAAGAGTTATCTAACCCATCATCCTTCAAAATACCCAGGTTAGAAGTACCTCAGGTGCTGCAGGCATTCCCATCTTCTCAAAACATGCTTAATACATCTCCACCGCAAGCTGCACTTTAATGATTTTTGAATATTTAGGATGTGTTTGGTATATATCCATGTTCTCCATAATTATTGACAAGACAGCCTTAAGGAGAATTTTCGCATTTTGTTGATACACAAAGGCATGGTTCAAAAGCGAGTTGTATCCTAGACTCCAGTTTAACTTGGACACAATTTACTTTTCACAAAAGGCTTCACCTCGTACTTTTCCACCAAAACCAGAAACTTTGTAGATTTTTTGTTCATGAGACTTTTGAGTTTGAAGGATGATGGGCCGGATAACTATTGATAGATATGATTGCCCTTTTGTTAATCTAGACGATACAACCCCTATTTCTTTTACATTGATTAGGGGATACAATCTCCTCCTTCGGCACATTGTTATGTTGTCTCGTTTGAAGTGTTTTCAACCTCTAGGTGATGTCATTTAAAACCTTCACATTTTGTTGATACGCAAAAGCATAGCTCGAGAGAGAGTTGTCCCAATTTAGTTTGGACACAGTGAGAAGCTTCAGTCAGCAACAACAACAAGATAAGAAGCTTCAGTCAGCCTATATCATGCGGAAATACTGCTAAGAAAACATGCTTCAAGCATCTTGAATGCAATGGCTGGATTATCCTTACCAAGTCTTTGATAGTCTGGATGGTTTCTCAATTTAGCCAAGTTGTTTCTGATTAAGGACTCAGTGGCCTCGAGGAGGAGCTTTGCATCATGCATGTGCGCAATCACATAACTAAATATCGAGTTCTCCCAATTTAGGTTGAAGACCATGAACTTCTCACAATCATTCTTCAACTCCATGACCCCATACATCTCAGCTAACTTCAACATCTCCGAAGCCAGTTGGTAATCAAGGGATACTTTAGCTGAGTTAAGGTAGCCGACAAAGGCTTTGACGACCTCAGGTGAGGAGTCCCTTAGTCCCTTATATGAATCTCGCCACTCCGATTCTCTTCCATTGGATGCTCCAACATTGCTCTCAAAACTGGGCACCGGCTACCCTGATTTTAAATAGAGAGCGGAAGAGAAAATTCAAGAAACTACAGTGGCCAAATAAACAATCGCAAAAATTGATAATCCCAATGTACTCGACGACTATTCAATCTGCCTAAACTTGTAATAGAACTCGTTTGTGTGAGGAAGAACTACTAAGCCACAGGTACCACTATATTTAGAATCGGACAACGGGATTTCATAGCACAATCCCTTTCAGACTATCCTTATCTACCAAAACAACTTGGAGCGTGAAAGAGAATTTGAATCCGACCACAAATGCAATACGAACTTTCATTGGTGTAAACTAAACTTGATCGTCGGTTTCTCAAATCAGATTGAGCAAAATCAAAGAAAAATCCAAAATTTTAAATCAGAGCAAAATGCTAATGCGATGCTGACTAGATTGAGTCTATGGGCTGGGATCCGCGTTGGCGGAGTCCCCTTGAAACCATCCTCAACGATCAAGTGGACATCGGCGAGGAGATAAACTTGGTCAGTCGAAGAGTGCTCAGAAATGTAGTTCTCGTAGTGCAAGAAATCTTAATAGTTTGATAACAAATGTTTCCAAGGTCAGATCGTTGAATGCATAGCTTATGGCGATTCAATATTTTGGGACTTTACCGGACTAGGCGCAAATTGCAAATCGGAATCTGGACATTTGCCAACATAAATTGGACTGACGCTAGAATTGTCACAATGGATTCACAATAATGTTTTTGTAGTTAAAATTAAGACCCAAATCTTTAAAAAATCATACCCAAATTTAGATTAAATTTTTCCTTACAACATTTAATCAACACGATTTTTGCATCCACGGAAAGCCTATCATTTGAACTTTTCAAAATATGATCCAATTGGACACTTTAGACCTCTTTTTTTATTATTATTATTCTTTTTTTGTCACTTTCTTTTATCTTTTAGCATTTTAAGCTCCATTTTGTAGGATGCTATTCGCTACATGTTGGGCGCGATTTTTTTTTTCTATTTGTTCTTTTCTACTTATTGTTAGAATATTTAAATAATAAATCACGCACTCATCTAATAACTTAAATTTTTAGAACAGTTAGCAGTAATCTAACAAAAAATCTCATGGTATTTTAGCCGAGCTTAAACTTTTCTCGAATAGCTAGTAATATTTTCTTTAATGTGGTTTATCTATATCTAAAGTTAGTTTTGTCTTCTTTCTTATTTCGTTGCCAAATGTAACCGGTGGCAAGATGCTGATTTGGTAGATAGGCTGTGATAAGTTTTTGTATGACTATGATTCACATTACACAACAGCTGCCCTTTAAGTTTGGTTTTAGTTTGAACCACTAATGCAACTCATCCTAATTAATTTAAAAAACCTTCCACATCCACATAATATACATGCGGTTTAGGAAGTTCGTTCAAATATACGTTATTGAGGAAGTTGGTTTATTATACGTACCTATTCTCATAAATTGTGAAATGTTTAATGGGGCTGAAAGACACCGAGTGCATGCATGGTGGGACACCTCACGCAAGCCGCTTGGTTTTGTCAGGAGTGCTATAACAAGTTTAGCAAGTCCGTGTAAGGGCTCAGGCAAGAGGTGGAGGACTTGGAGGTCAACAATCGTTTCTGATTTTGCTCTAATTTGAACTTTCGATTTTTCTTTGCTTTTGTTGTGATCTCCATTTGGGTATGACTTGGCTTCACCGAAATAGGCACAAATTGCAAACCACAATCTAGGAATATGCCAAAATAAATTGGACGCTAGAAGTGTCACAATGGATCACAATAATATTTTTTTTTTTTTTTGGTTAAAATTAAGAACCAAACCTTAAAAAAAGTCATACCCAAATTTAGATTGTTTTGCATAACTTTTACTTGCAACATTCAATCAATGCGATTTTTGCATCTACGAAAAGCTTATCATTTGAACTTTTAAAAATACGATCCAAATGGAGAAAATTTAATTTCTCACACTACGAGGATTTCTGAGTTCTCTTCAACTTTGAATTTATAGGTTAGCCGGTCTGAAGTTTGAAGTTTTTAAAGTGATGCTCGAGAGTGAGATGCAAGAAAGCCAAAAAGGTGTGGTCAACATCAGCGACACGTTGCTTGATGTCCTTCAAGCATTCGTGAAATATCTATACACGCAGAGCTGTGCTTGGATGAGCAGAATGGTTGGGAGCTTCTGGCTTTGGCTGACAAATACCAGATGATGCCACTAAAAGGCCATTGTGAAAATTTCGTGATGTCAAAATTAAATTGAGAGAACTCGATTGGGAGCTATGCCTTTGCACATCAACACAAAGCAAAGGTTCTCCTTCAGGCAGCTTGTCAATAATTATGGAAAACATGAATGACTATCGAAGACATCCTAAATATTTAGAAATCATTGAAGGGCAACCGAAACTTGCGGTAGAGATATATGAAGCTTGTTTGATAAGATGGGGATGCCTGCAGCTACCAAGGATACTTCTGACCAAGCATGTTCTGAGAACCTGAAAATGCCTGCAGCGGCTAAAGATACTTTTGACCATGAATGAGTTTTAGATTTGTTTCTTTTTCCTTAATCAGGAGATACAATCACCTTTTTGGCACAGTTATGTTGTCTCAATGATGTGCTTTCAACTTCAACAGCAAACTTTTATTATAGTGTAAGTACCTACATGATGTCGTTACAGCTGCTTGATCTTACAAAATGGATCTAGACGGATATAACCATGGTTTTTACAGGTTGCCAAATGCTTGTGTTTTTTTCTCTTTCTGAAAAACAAACTATCTATGCTATATTTTTGGTCATTGCATTCATTTAAACTATGATTTAGGTGAAATTTGAGCCTTGCACAGTAAATTTTGGACAAACCAAATTCTTGCAGATAAGAGAGAGTATAATTCAGTTTAGGGTTTTACTTATAAGTGAGATTATCAAACTTTGTTATTTTTCTCATCCAAGATACATTGCATTCCAATTTTCTTGAATTGTATCCCTAAATTTAGACTTTGCTTTCAATTGGTTCACCCAACCTTGGATATTCCGGCCAATGAGCCCCAAAAATTTATTTGGTCATTGGACTTTCATTCAAATAACATGCAAAACAACCTCTGAAAATGTGAAGACATGGAGTCATTTCATTCGTTTAGAACCTGTCCATTAAAATTATTTGCGCAATTAAGGGTGCACATAGCAACGTTTCTATTCCGGAGAACTATTTCTGAAACTTCTTTTTTATTTCTACTCCGGGAACAATTTCTTAGTAAAATAAGGTATTTGGTAACTATACAAAATTTCTATTCTTGGAATAAAAAAATAATAGAAATGTGTTTGGTAAAAATTTATAATTTTTTGTATTTATTTGTTTTTTTTTTCTTACTCACGGACCGCCGCCGCCGCCGCCGCACGACGTCGCATGACCGCCACACGACCGCTTCAGTCAGCAATAACAACAAGATGAGAAGCTTCATTCAGCCTATATCATGCAGAAGTACTGACTGCTAAGAAAACATGCTTCAAGCATCTTGTATGCAATGGCTGGATTATCCTTACCAAGTCTTTGATAGTCTGGATGGTTTCTCAATTTAGCCAAGTTGTTTCTGATTAAGAACTCAGTGGCCTCAAGGAGAAGCTTTGCATTGTGCATGTGCGCAATCGCATAACTAAATATCGAGTTCTCCCAATTTAGGTTGGAGACCATGAACTTCTCACAATCATTCTTCAACTGCATGACCCCATACTTCTCAGCTAACTTCAACATCTCCGAAGCCAGTTGGTAATCAAGGGATACTTTAGCTAAGTTAAGGTAGCCGACAAAGGCTTTGACGACCTCAGGTGAGGAGTCCCTTAGTGCCTTATATGAATCTCGCCACTCCGGTTCTCTTCCATTGGATGCTCCAACATTGATCTCAAAACTAGGGACCGGCTACCCTGATTTTAAATAGAGAGCGGAAGAGAAAATTCAGGAAACTACAATGGCAAAATAAACAATCGCAAAAATTGATAATGCCAATGTACTCGACAACTATTCAATCCGCCTAAACTTGTAACAGAACTCGTTTGTGTGAGGAAGAACTACTAAGCCATAGGTACCACTGTATTTAGAATTAGATAACGGGATTTCATAGCACGATCCCTTTCAGAACATCCTTATCTACCAAAACAACTTGGAGCGCGAAAGAAAATTCGAATCCAACCACAAATGCAATATGAACCTTAATTGCTGTGAACTAAACTTGATCGTCGGTTTCTCAAATCAGATTGAGCAAAATCAAAGAAAAATCCAAAATTTTAAATCAGAGCAAAATGCTAATGCGATGCTGACCAGAATGAGTATGTGGGCTAGGATCCGCGTCGGCAGAGTCCCCTCGAACCATCCTCGACGATCAAGTGGACATCGGCGAGGAGATAAACTTGGTCAGTCGAAGAGTGCTCAAAAATGATTCAATATTTTGGGACTTTACCGACTAGGCGCAAATTGCAAATCGGAATCTGGGCATTTGCCAACATAAATTGGACCAACGCTAGAATTGTCATAATGGATTCACAATAATGTTTTTGTAGTTAAAATTAAGACCCAAATCTTAAAAAAAATCATACCCAAATTTAGATTAAATTTTTCCTTACAACATTTAATTAACACGATTTTTGCATCCACGGAAAGCCTATCATTCGAACTTTTCAAAATATGATCCAATTAGACACTTTAAATCTCTTTTTTTATTATTATTATTCTTTTTTTGTCACTTTCTTTTATCTTTTAGCATTTTAAGCTCCATTTTGTAGGATGTTGTTCGCTACATGTTGGGCGCGATTTTTTTTTCTATTTGTTCTTTTCTACTTATTGTTAGAATATTTAAATAATAAATCACGCACTCATCTAATAACTTAAATTTTTAGAATAGTTAGCAGTAATCTCATAAAAATATCTCATGGTATTTTAGCCGAGCTTAAACTTTTCTCGAATAGCTAGTAATATTTTCTTTAATGTGGTTTATATATATCTAAAGTTAGTTTTGTCTTCTTTCTTATTTCATTGCCAAATGTAACCGGTAGCAAGATGCTGATTTGGTAGATAGGCTGTGATAAGTTTTTATATGACTATGATTCACATTACACAACAGCTACCCTTTAAGTTTGGTTTTAGTTTGAACATCAGCAACACGTTGCTTGATGTCCTTCAAGCATTCGTGAAATATCTATACACCGCAGAGGTGTGCTTGGATGAGCAGAATGGTTGGGAGCTTCTGGCTATGGCTGACAAATACCAGGTGATGCCACTAAAAGGCCATTGTGAAAATTTCGTGATGTCAAAATTAAATTGAGAGAACTCGATTGGGAGCTATGCCTTTGCACATCAACACAATGCAAAGGTTCTCCTTCAGGCAGCCTACATCCTAAATATTTAGAAATCATTGAAGGGCAACCGAAACTTGCGGTGGAGATATATGAAGCTTGCTTTGATAAGATGGGGATGCCTGCAGCTACCAAGGATACTTTTGACCAAGCATGTTCTGAGAACCCACTATGCCCGTTGTAACTTCAAGAATCCAAGAATGGCTACTGGAAGTAATGGAGCGAAAAGACAACCGACCGACCGACCTAGAAGATTATGGCTCGTGTCTTGTGGGAGATATGGAAATCGCTGAACGCACCCGTCTTCGGTGGAAGACAACGGAAAATTCGAAGAAGAAAGAGAAGGAAATCGAACCTGCCCGGTGGATACCGCCTAAAGATGCCGACTTTAAGCTGAATGTCGGTGGGTCTGTCGTCGAGGGTGAGCCGGGAGGTGCAATTGCCGCCTTTTGAATGAAGTATCCTTTACGACTAAAAAAAGGGAAATATGGATAGACATTACTCACAAATCACATTGCTTATGATTAAAGAATGGGTCATTTTAAGTAATAAATATCAAGCAACAAAGATATTTGATTGATTTTACAAATAAATTGAGTAAAAAAAGATAGATGTTCGTATTGGTAAGTAGCTTGTATTTTGTTTTGAATTATTTATGTTTAAATTAAATTGGAAGTTAAAATATATGGGATTCTTTAATATATATACATAACTCAGTGATTTTTAGGAACAAATATTACATTTAGTTTACAGCAATATTAGATAAACAGAAGATGTGCAATGAAATATGCTAGGAACAAATAAATAAAAAAGTAAGTTTAGGCTTCTTTCACTATTTACTTGATTTGGTCAAGAATCTTTCATGAAGAAGGTGCACGAGTCTTAAGGGCAATTTAGACCCTGTGTAAATTTTCAAGAATCTTTTTGGCTGTGAATATGTACTTTCCTAATTGACTACTATTAAATGTAAAATATTTTCTTATAGCAGGAAAAGGTGAATCATTGGGCAGCTAAAGTTTACGATTAGGTGACCGAATCGTAACTTTAATATCTCATCATACTATTCAATATTTTGCATCCATGCATCTCAATTGGAACCTTGATCAATTTTATGAGCGATCTACTCATTTCATATACAAGTGGCAAATTTTTTGAACGTGGCGTTATGCGATGCTTCATTGGGATACCACATTAATATTTTGCCTAAGAATTTAGACTCTAATCAAAGTACAGTAATTGCAAAAAAGAAAAAAGAAAGTTTCCATATATAGAATGGCTGAAATTAATTTTGAGTAACCTAATTGGAAAATCACTAAAAGTTTGATTCAACTATATGAGTTTGCCTATCCATTGGTCTTTTATAGATTAAAAACTTATTTTTGCAGAAGTTTAAGGGGTTGTAAAATATGTGCACAATATTTATCTAGCACATAGCTCAGCACCTCTCCTACATCTCCCATGTAAATTTGCATTTTTACGTGAGTATAAGATATAGTCATGACAAAGTCTGGTGATAATCGAAGGGCAAATAATGATTGATAGACATATCACATACAACAATCAAATTACGACGTAGTGGTCGACGTGACTAATTATTAAATTAAGTTAAGTTTGTTCTGACCTCATTAATCAATAGAAAAAGATAATTTTTACCAAAGGTTCTCAAATTAGATAAGCATCTACACGTCACAGATTCACAACTAAATGAACGTGTTCCACATGTCCATAGCTCAGGCTGTAGGAGCGCGGGGTGTCCTGTGTTGGTTTTTATCAGGCTTAGCTGGGACACCTTTGTTGCTTTATGCTTACCGTTAAGACAATCCCAAATTGTTCTTTGCACAGTGCCAGGAAGGACAGGGAATTAGTCCAGAGGGTTAAAAGGTGTTGCGTGATGTTGTCATTTCGAATTTTGCTTCTGGACATACTTTTCTTCTGGTCTCATCTGCACAGAAGTGTGAGGAAATAGTTCATGTGACTCAATTGGGATTAAAGTGCGGTTAAACGATCTGTGGCTTTGCCTGGTTAGAGTCTAATACATGGAAAGAACTTAAGGCTGTAATTATGTGATACTCTCCCAGGGTAACCTGGTGCTTATAGTCTCCTCTCATATGCTTATTTGCTTTATTGCAGATGTTGAGAAACCGATAGTTGGAGCTTCAGATTTTCATGTGTCCGAGAGCTTCATTGTTCTCCTGTGGTTCATCACGCTCTTGAAAAAGGTCGCAATGAGCACTCACCGAGCCATTGCAGCAGCATCGTGTTGGAGCACTTCCAGTCATTGAGTGCTGAAGGCGTTATGTTATGGGATAGTACATCCAAAATACCCCGGCACTTCATCCCAGAGACATTGATGATACGAAAGTTAGGGTTTTTGTGCCATCAAATCTAGTCATTATGTATTGTCGCTTTACACCTAAATCCTACGATGCTTGTCGCGACCCGATTTTTCGGGTTTGTCACCTAAAACTAAGTTGATGGACTACTAAGCTTAGCTCGGGCTCTCCCAAGCCCATACCAAATCGCGACTTAGGGTTTTAACATGCAAAAGATTATTATCTAGGAGTCGCCACTAATCAATTTGGGGTAAGTCGATTAGACACCTAAGTAAAATAACGGGAGGATTATCTTACTCCTACGAACCAGAGACTAAGGGTATGGGGACTTGATTACACTAGACTATCCTAGTGCCCTTTCGTACCATTTCTTTTTAATTTCAAAAAAATGTTTTGCGGGCGAGCTTGATCGATTTTAATTCATTTTCCTAACGTGTGAGCGATCATGCGAGTGCACAAACAACCAATTTAACACCCGAGAAAACGAATAAAGTAATGCGGGACATACCTTAAAGCAACGAAAGCATCTGCGTTGTTAGATCAAAAATCATATAGACAATCACTAGATATGATTTCTAATTAACACGCAATTTCAATTTTTTTGTTTTCACTTTTTTTAATGAAAATCATGTGATGCATGCTAATAACCTAATATGACATGACGGCATGACCTAAACTATATGACATGAAGAAATGCAATAATTAAATGCAATCTAAATGATCTAATTATAATAACATGCAATGCGATGCAATGACATACAAAATTATCTCAACTAAAATGACATGCAAAATGCAATTTAATATGCAAGCTATATGTCACGTGACATTTATTGAATGACTTAATCTAATGACATGAAAGTTCTAATTAAATGAACTTAAATAAACTAAATGACGTGCATTTGATGTTCCTATTTTAAAATGCAATCTATCCTAAAGATGATCTAAATTAAAGATGAAACATGCAATTCGACCTAATATGCACAGTGATTTTTTTGTTTTTCTTTATGAAATTCGAAATTAAAACTAACACATAACTAAACGTGCGATTCAAATAAAAAAATTAACAACCTAAATGAATGCATTTTTTTTTTTTTTTTGTGTTTTCTAAATTCGAAATAAGATCCTTATTCTAGATATGCAAAATAACCAGAAATATTCTAAAATCAATTGAAATCCTAATCCAAATATCTTTTTGATTTTTTCTTAGTGATAATCTAAAAAAAAAAAACATTAAATCTAACAAGCAAGATATTCAAACAAATAAAGGATCAAAATAAACGAAAAAATAACCCGTTATCTCACATGTCAAATTAACGAATATTTTAACCCCGAACATCATGACAAGAAATCAAAATAATTAAAAATCTAATCCGAAATCTTACGGATCAAATTAATAATTAGATTAATTCAACAGTTAATACATCATAGACAAACCCCAAAAATTATCATAATTAAAAAGATGACCCGACGTCTTACGGGTCAAATTAAATAATTACAATAACCTTAGGAACAATTCCTATGGATAATGCCTATAACAATTATAACTAAAAACTCACCTTCACAAAATTCAACTTAAACACTAATAATAAAATTACCTAAAAGTAAAGTAAAATAACATAAAATAAAAGATAAAAATAAAAGAAAAACAACCTAAGGAAAATAAGGGGGAGCCCGTTCGTGGGTCGATTCCGGCCGTAAGGTCACCGGCGGCAGAGCTCCGGCGAGGAAGAGGGTGGTGCGGCGGTCGGCGCGGGCTGAAGTCGGGCGTCGCTCGGGCGGACGCGATGGGTCGCGGGCGAAGCGGGCTTGTCTGGGGCTTCGGGTCTCGACGTCGGGCGGTGGGCGAGCAGGATCAGCGGCGGTGCGGCTCGCGCGGTGGCTTCGTGGCGGCGATCAGCGCTTGGGTTGTGCAGTGCTGCACGTCGAGCTTCTCGGGCGGAGCTGGGCGTCGCTCGGGGCTCGGTGGCGGCGGATTCTTCGCTAGGGCGCGATGGATCGCGGGTGAAGGCGCGGGCTGCACGTCGGGGGGCGGATCGGCGGGACGGCGGTGCTGGTCGTCAGGGCGGCGCGGCGTGGCGAGACGGCGGTGGGCGCGAGGGCTCCGGCGTGAGTGAGCGGCGGCGGCGTCTGGTGCGGGGGGTGAGTCCGGTGGAGCGTTGATTTGGGGCTCCGAGCTTGAGCAGATCTGGGCGGTGACCGGCGAGGGGCAGGGCCTCGCAGATGGAGGTCGGCAGCAGGCAGCGTAGGGGCGCGGCGGCGCTGGCTGCAGCGGAGCGGGCTGGGGGAGATCGGCGCCGGTGCAGTCGCCGGTGATGGCGCTCGGACGAGGGGGGGCCTTCGGGAGAGATGATGAACAGTGGCCCCCTCCTTTCTCTCTCTCTGTTGCTTTTTGCCTTTTCACCTTTTTTACCTTTTTTTTTTTACTTTTCTTCTCCTCTCCACGCACGGACGGATTCCACCTCCTTTCTTCCTTCTTTGACTTTTTGTTCTTTTCTCTTTTTGATTCCTCAAAGAAAACTAAAGTGCCCCAAAATTCCGAACAAAGAAGCCCCCTTTTCTTTACCGTACGTGACCCTTTTATACACCAAAAAAAATGTATCCTTGTGGTATATTTCATTGCCAATTTTGCTCACGTAAAATTCCATTGAATATATCATTTCACCCCGTGTAATATTTTTTTGCATATTTGATAGAAAAAATTCCCTTTTGCACAAAAAAAAATGCATCTTTCGATGTATATTACCTAAATCTATGAAATATCTTAACAAAATATGACAAAAATAAAATTTTCATAAACCTATATGCCATGTGATTTTTTTTATTTTTTTTAATTTAGCAAAATCAAATCCCAAAATTTTAGGTGTCAACAATGCTTATACCATGTTTTCAAATGTGTGAACTGTGTTTCCAGATGTGTAAACAAGTTCAACTGCGATTAATTATATTTGATGTGTCCGATGCATAAACGAGTGAAACGCATCATCTCTCTTGACTTTTTTGAATGTTTCCTAAATGTTACTCACGTCAAATTCCAATGACGGGACGAAGTTTCCTAGGTTGGGTGTTTGGCCAAAATATCTAAGACCAAAATAGCCATAAAGCAAACAATTATTACTGGCACCAAATGTATGCATTCGAGCTCATTTGTTGTATGTGAGCAATTGAATCAATTGACTCTCGCGTAGAGCTTTATACTAGACATAGGGAACTTTTGGATTTGGCGTCCACCATGAAGTTCATTAGAACACCCTTAAAATTCCATGATCCTTATAATACTAAAATCCAAATCGGTCATTCTACGCATTTGAGAGGGGGGGGGGGGGGGGGGGGGTCGGGGGTGTTAAGTCACTTTTTCTAAAATCACTCCCTGAAAAAAATACAGTATAATCTGATTCTCTTCATTCTGGGCACAAACGTAATGCCTGTACAACAGGCCTGTCTACCTAAGACGAAGGTCACTTTCATCTCACTTTCTCTTTCCAAATATACACCATGTTGATCTATTGAATATCACTCGGAAATGTATAAAAGTGTAGACTTTAAAGCTAGGCACGTGTGTACGCGAGTACGCGAGTACTAATATTGTTGAATGGAAAAATATGTGCTGGACTCGCCCGCATCTGGTGCATGTAATATTAGCCTTGAATATCTCAAAGTAGAAGTTGTATTGAACACCGACACTCCCTAGAGAGCTTTCGTGTCGTGTTCGACAATCCCACACATGTTTGACCCACAAACGAGTGTCAAAAAATCCGATGTGTGGTCAACTCTCTCCAACACATGAGTCCAGAATTCTAACACACAATTTTGACACGGATGGGGTCAATTTTAAAAACTTTTAATACTTAAGGGGTCAAATGTTAAAAAAAGAAAAACAAAAAAAAAGAGGTAGGGCTGATGGTTGGGCGCCACTACCACTACCACCGTTGGAGGGTTCCGACGAGGTGGCGGAGGTGGGGGAGCAACCCTCGCCGGCCAGGCAAGGGTTGGCAAGGCTCGCCTAGATTTAGGTGATGCCTCAACTAAGGCCCGAGTGAGGCTCGCCCAAATCTAGGCCACCACGCCCTCTCTTGAGCCTAGCGAGGGTTGCCAACTCTTGCGTGGGGCCAGCAAGGCCTCCCTTGGTGCTGGAGAGGCTCACCAGCCGTAGGCAAGGGCTGGCGTCACCCAAATCTGGGAGAGTCTCACCCAGGCCTCACCTAGGCCGGCGAGGGTCGCCCCCCATCCACCACCTAGGGCTTACGAGGTCGCCGGCACCCTCCAACGACGGCTGGGCACATCGCTGGTGGGGGGTAATGGCAGCAACAGCGGCATGCCTCGCTAGACTTGTGCCTCTCTTCTTCTTCTTCTTTTCCGTTTTGTTTTTTAGAAATTTTTTAGCTTTTTTAAAAGTTTTTACTATGAAAAAAGTAATAAAAATTACCACATAGGATAAATAAATAAATTTAAAAAATACCACTTCAACATTTTCCTTTAAATAATGTTTTCTTTTTCTCCCAAGTTTTATATATTATTATAATGGAATGTAGTTGAATTGGTCAAATTAAAATAATGATTGATATTAACAAATATTGAATTAATATTTTTAGTATAAATTACTTCTAGGCTCTTTTTATTATTTATTTATATGTATTAATATATTTAATGTATAACATGTCGGAATTTTCTATTTTTGAAAAATGACGTGTTGGCGAGTCATGTTGCGTATCCGTATCCATGCTACATATAGGAATATAGAGATGGCTAAAACACTGGCGAGAAGAATAGCACAAGGGAGAGCTAAATTAGCAAGAGAGAGAGAGATGGTAGAAGCTACATAAAAGAATGGAGCTATAAATGTATATAGAACCAATAAGATGTATGAAAGCAAATCCGACTCAAGACGTATTATGTCCTTGAAGATATAATCAAGAAATTGTAATCAACATCATGCTCTTGAATTCCTCAAAATCCAGCCTCCCATCGCTATTAGTATCGTACGCGCGAATCATGCTACTGCAGTCTCTCCCGCTTCTCTCGTCCCACAACCCTAGTCTTGAGAGGACGCTCTGGAGCTCCTCGGAAGAAATGAAGCCGTCGTCGTTCAAATCGAACACTTTGAACGCCTCGGCAAGGTCTGTCTCTTGATCGCCATCTCCTTCATTGCCCTCTGCTGATTCTAATCCGCCGCTCCTCGTGGTTCCTTCCGATGAAATAGAGTCGTAAAAGTACAAGAACTCATCAGAGTCGAGGCTCGGTTTCCCTATGGACAATTCGAGCTCATCCATGCTGCAATGGACACCGATTTTCTCGAGCAACCAATTGAGCTCCTCGAGGCTCACCTGGCCATCGCCGTTCTTGTCGAGGTTCTTGAAAATCCGACGCAAGTCTCTGGTTCCGAGGCGAGACATCATATGCAGCGGTAGATCTGTACGTGCAGATTGGGGAAACTGATGAAGAAATATGTGTAAATTCTAATGGCGCCGGTGGGAGGAGGACAATTTGAATCCGGGGCCTTCTTGGTGGAGCTTCCTTCCATTTATATAATGCAGCGCGTACGTAGCATGACTTTGAAGAAACTTGTGGTTTTTAGGGTTTCATGGAAGCTGGGAAGAAGCTTCGTCGAAGAAGGACGTTGCGAAAGCTGACTTGATTTTTTCTTGATCTGGAACGTTCCTTAGATAGAGGATATAATAGTAACGTTGATTTGTTTTTGGGTCTTCGTACGCTATCATTAATTCACGTCACGCCATTTATCTTCCGAGATGATTCTTGGAAGGAAGGCTCGTCCTTCGTTGCCGCGCTTTTGACCCTGAAAAACGTGATCCAAGTCACGGGTCTAAAGGTCTAGAACTAGTCCCAGTAAATTCTGCCGTGCTCCTTCCTGGTGTTTTGGTCGGTTTCGTGGGTCTCGCTCGCGTCTTTGCCGGGTTCGTTCTTTCGATAGATTGGAACGTCGATTGGCACGTTCGTTCGGACGAAGCAGGAATCAAATTATGCAGGGAGGGATGGATGGTTTTTGGGAATTGCTATGGACAGATCTGGTCGGGAAAATTTGGGAATCTCTATGTATTCTTAGTTTTGTACGTATGCGACGCTAATTTGAGACGCAGGAAGATGAGACTTGCACGCGCCGCTCCGGGCCGATTTGTGCGGGGGAGGTTAATCGAGTTGACTTTTTCAGCCAATTTGTGATTGTGACATCCATTAACAACAATCTTTGACCACGGCGAATGCGTTGAGGATAACTACGTGAAGGAACGGTCAGCTTCCCACAGAATCTTCCATGTAGCCTAAATCTCTCTCTCTCTCTCTCTCCATGCGTGTGAAAGTATATCTACCACATTTTGTGTTATGATTATAGTAATTTTTCACGTTTTCGTTGGTGGACTGATGAAATTAAACGAATGTTTGTCTTAAACCCAACAATTTTCATATTATTCAAATTCTATGGAGAAAATTGTACCGCGAGTCTTAAATCTTATATACCGAATATAAGCAGGTCCTAACATTTTCGACCGATTCAATTAAGTTCTATATTTTTACTAAAAAATACAATCAAATTCTAAAACTTTCAATAGTTCAATTGAATCCTAAACATTAGTTGGAAAATGAAATAAAGGCTCAAAATTTATGTTCAAGGTGCAATTTAAGGTCGTCATTTAGGCAACTTCTAAGTTATACCTAGTCCAATTGAAGTACGCTTCATCAAAATGAGCCTCACTCCGTCACTACTTGATGACACAAAACCAAACCCACAATGCATGCAAAATCACTACTCCGAGAACGATTTTTTTTTATTTTTATTATCTCCAATGAGTGCACTCTACATTTCAAATACGCCATTAAAGATAGCGTGAATTATTTTTGTAAGACAGGATAATAAGGAGAGGAATATGTGTTAAGATTTGTTGTATAGGAGAAGTAGAAACTTGTCATTCTTAATCATCTTCCAGTTAAACAGTAATTTGTCAAACATTAGCAAAAGGCAAAACGTTCGTGCTGCACTTATAGCACTTCCTTTTTTTCCCTTTGGGGCCGTATTCATTGAAATAGGGGGCAAAGGAAAGAGACCACCTTTTAACATGCCTTGCAACGTAAAATTGCTAATCTCGGCCCAATAACATTTTTTTTATACACATCATGGGCATGAAAGGCTTTTTAAGTTGAGAAACGTTTCATCATTTGTTAAGACGGATTTTTGAACGATGCAAATGTACTTAAATATCTTTGCTATGGCGACCTTTGATACTTTGGCCTTAATAGAGAAAAGCTTACTCTTTATAAAGTTTGGCCCAAGAATTATAGAGAAAGAAGTAGAAAAAAAGAGTGAAGGAATTCAAGACTATCTTCTTCTTTTTCCATCTAAAGATTTTCCAACTCTTAGGAGGCATGTAACAACCGCTTATATACTGCCAACTTCCAGCACTCGCCCTCGTTCTCCATGGCCGTCGCAATGTGGCCTCACCTGGCCGCCGGAGTCTTGCCATCAACGGCCTGGCCAACCACCAGCACCACTGTGGAGCAAAGAATTAGTTTCACTTTGCTAGAATTTTGTCATTCCATCTATTATAGGCATAGCCCAAGCTTCTCTGAGCTTGTGATGTGGTCATCTGCGAGAATTTTATCTTCTATTTTGCCCGAGCATTGAGAAGGAAGGACGCTTTCAGAGGCAAATACCTTATTATTAGATTAGAGAAAGGGGCGTTGTTGAAGGTCGTTCAAGCTTTTCTTGGGAATATGATATGGGTTACTTCAGCGCCATAGCGCCTGGTATTCGAATATTGACTCGGGGCATTTTCTCTACCCGAAACTTTTTTAACTGATATTCAGTTCATTAGGAATACAATCTACATCCATCATATGTATCTATTGCTTTATGTACCCGTACCTCACATTCTTTATTTGCTTAGCAAAAATTGAGTCTTGGTCCAACTATGCCAGAGAATTAACTAAAAGAAAAACAATTAATGGAAAGTGGACTTGCTACCGAAAATTGAGGATTAAAATGATAGATTTTGAAAAGTGGAGGTCCTAAGTGCAGTAGCACATAACTAGATAATTCAATTTTTTTCCCTTTTTGACCACATACTTGCTTGAGAAAAATTACAAGCGGTATGCTTAATGCGGTCTCAATTCTATCTTATATTTTTTTTTCCTTTCCCAAAAAATACTTAATTTAGCTCGGATCTCAATTCCGGCTCAATTCTTTTTATCTCATAAAAAAGAAATACCATCTTTTAACTTAGATTTCAGCTCTGATTAGTGATTCCAACATTTTTTTTCTCCTTTTAACAAAAACATCAATTTCAATTTCCACACCGACGCTGATCACGAAGCCGAAACGGCGAGCAAGGCCGTCGTTTTGGCTATTGTACTGTCCTTATCCTCGTCGACTCTCCCACACTCTCTCTATCTCTCTCTCCCGCCGAGATTTGCTAAATCGCCGTTCTCTGCGGCGGTCGTCGGAAAAAAAAGTCCGTCGTGGCCCTCACCCGCCCTCGCGTCAAGCCGGCCGGACATCGCCCGAAGAAGCTCTTGGGTTCCGTACAGGGACACCCTTTTGCGTTCGCCCGTTCTTCTTCTTCTTCTTGCATGCCGGCGAGGCGCCTCTTGTTCCGAGCAGAGGAATTGGCCGGTTTCGGGTCAGGTGAGGAGGACCCTTCGGTGCGTCTCCCCCGTTTTTCGTTTTTCCCTTCAAAATCCCACTAAGAAAAGCGCTCCTGGATATTTCCTGGTGGGCTGTTCTCTGTTTTTCTTTCGCTTGAATTTCTTATCAAATCCGGTTTGTCTGATCCTCTTTTGGTAGTGACTCGCGAGTCGGAACGTGTGCCTTTCTTGTTTTTTTAAACCCTTTTCCCGTCTTTAGTTGATGCTCTGCGTAAGTTTTAGTGTTTTTGGTTTAACAGAGTTTTGTTCCTGTTTTTTTTTTTTTGGCCCAGCGCATCCCTAATTATCTAGAATCTGGTCTTGTTTTGGTCTGAATGTGGCAAATAAGCACGCCCATATGCGTTCTTATGTAGCTCTCTTTCCTTTATTGGTGTTTTGGAAACAGGGCTTGTTATTGGGATTTACGGGGGGGAGTGCCTCCATGAAGGAGATTCTTCGTGTATTGGTGAAGTGAAAAATTTTGGAGCTGTGGTTTGATTGTTAAAATGGGCGTGACGTGCATGGAGGTCGATACTGATAGAGAAAAGCAACTGGAAAGGCCACTAAAGAGAAGGTGCTTGCGTGACCCCATTGGAACGCGTACTTCTTTGCAGAATGGTGCTCTTGAGAGTGCTCCACAAAGAACTGATGGGGTTGACTCCTCTGAAGACGACGAATATTCAAATTTCTTGGAAACTTACAACAACAATTATGGTTCTGTGCCTTCCAAAGCTTATAGATACGGCAGCAGCAGTGGTAGCGATGATTTAGTGGATCCGCAGTATAAGATTTTCTTTGAAAGTCTAAGAGTAACCCGGAAGTCATATGAGCTTGAGGTGCAAGTAGACATTGGAACCAGTATACTCCTCAAGTACGACATTGAAGACCAGCCACATGAAGGATTAAACTTAGAATATTTGAAGAGTCGAACATTGAAAAATACTGCGGAAACGATGAGAAGCTTGAGGAATGCTGTGGGAAGAGAAAAGGACAAAGTTGTTGCTGTGAAGAGAAAAGAAAATGATAAGGAAAAAAGAATTCTGAGAAATGTTTCTGGAAGGGAGGAGAGCCTGCAAACTATCAAAGCTGCTGCAACAAGCAAAGGAAATTGCAACTTGGATAAAAGAAATATAGAAGCACAACCTGCAGATCTTGGTTGTAATCAGGCAATTAAACGGTTCCCGGGGGTATTGTGTCCAAAGGTTCAACAAGCACCCGAGCATGGGGAGGAGACTTGCAATGAAAGCTACCCAGCTCTTCTGAATAGTGCAAAAGATGATGGTAACATTCCTGAATTTATATCTGATAATGGTAAACAAACCACCAACGCTGCTACAACGAACAAAGGAAATTGCAACTTCGATAAAAGAAAGATGGAAGCCCGACCCGCAAATCTTGGTTCTAATCAGGCCATTAGACAGTCCCCTAGGGTATTGTGTCCAGAGTTTCAACAAGCACCCGAGCATAAGGAGGAGACATGCAATGAAAGCTATCTAGCCCCTCTGAATGGTGCAAAAAATGTCAGTTACATTCTTGAATCTAAATCTGATAATGGTAAACAAAATACCAAAGCTGCTGCAGCAAGCAAAAGAAATTGCAGCTTGGATAGAAGAACTATAGATGCTCAACCCGCCAATCTTGGTTCTACTCAGGCCACTAGACGGTCCCCTAAGGTATTGCGTCCAGAGGTTCAACAAGCACCCGAGCATGAGGAGGAGACATGGGATGAAAGCTACCTAGCCCTTCTGAATAGTGCAAACGAGGGTGGTAGCATTATTGAATTTACATCTGCAAATGGTAAACAAACCACCAACGCTGCTACAACGAACAAAGGAAATTGCAACTTCGATAAAAGAAAGATGGAAGCCCGACCAGCAAATCTTGGTTCTAATCAGGCCATTAGACAGTCCCCTAGGGTATTGCATCCAGAGTTTCAACAAGCACCCGAGCATGAGAAGGAGACATGCAATGAAAGCTATCTAGCCCTTCTGAGTGGTGCAAAAAATGTCAGTTACATTCTTGAATCTAAATCTGATAATGGTAAACAAAATACCAAAGCTGCTGCAGCAAGCAAAAGAAATTGCAGCTTGGATAAAAGAACTATAGATGCTCAACCCGCCGATCTTGGTTCTACTCAGGCCACTAGATGGTCCCCTAAGGTATTGTGTCCAGAGGTTCAACAAGCACCCGAGCATGAGGAGGAGACATGGGATGAAAGCTACCTAGCCCTTCTGCATTGTGTAAAAGAGGATGGTAGCATTATTGAATTTACATCTGCAAATGGCAAACAAATTAGATATGAGGAAGATGATGAGGAAAGTTCATGTGAAGTAGAAATGCTTGCTGGGGAAGATATTTCTAAATGTGAAGAATTTGTGACTAGGAAATTATCCAAAGATCCAGTATGTACTAGCTCTTTCCCTGCTATTATGTGATTAGTTTCATATGGCTTCTAAATCTCAATTTTGATATTTGCTGAATTTTTCTGCTCCCCACCCCAAAAAAAAAAAAAAAAAGATAACCGTTGACAGCAAGCACTTTGCCGATGATCCCGGGAGCAGCAGTGGTACTGTATTCAGGAAGAAACTCATGGGTTTACTCAAAATGCCCTATGATGTGAAGGAGCATGAAGACCTTTCCCGAAGAGTAAGACATAAAAGGCAAAAGACAGTCGAAAAAAGTCTGCGTCAAGGACGGGATTTCACTTCTTCATTGCGGCAGCGCTGCAAATCATATCTTGAGCTGCACAAGGGTAAGCTCATATATGCTACTCTCTTTTCCCCCATTAGTCTCTTTCTTTATCACAATACTGTTATTCAATACTAGTTCTTTTTCCTATGACCAAATGCTTCTTTAGTTAAGAATTTGGCAGAGATGCACAAATCCATGCACTGCCTTTAGACAGGTATAGAATTAAGTGAATCGTTGGTGTATCAAACCATGTAAAAATTAGTGACTGTATCAACAAGATCTAAGACTTCTTATGTGTATCGTATCTTTGCATTATTGCAAAGTACAGAACCATCTAGGGAGAGAGCATGACTCTCTCCATTGAGAAGTTCTCCATGTATTTCCTCCCTCCAAAACTACCACATGCATGAATAGTGTACAGGGAAGTGGTGGCACTAGGCGGCAGAAATATCTTATAATCAACATCACAGGCTACCTGTTTTCTTTTTTGCCTTTTTTGATCATGATTACCTTCTGTTAGCCAAAAGATCAATTCTTGTGGGTACTACTCCTACCACCATTCATAGTGAGAATCTTACGAGATATTGCACCACTTTTCCCACACGACTAACTGTTTTGCTATTTTTATTCTTATGTTGTCGTACAGCTGTAATCTGGTGAATAAGAACGGTCAAGCTGTCTCTCTTTTGCTTTTACAATGGATCTCTTCTGTGATAAAAAAAATCAGCATGTTTCAGTCTTGATTTTCTTCCCATTATCTCTACCGCCAATTCAATTAACATATTGGCTGGCTGGAATTTTTCATGTCTATTTGTTTTTTGAGTTTTTTTCTCACATATTATCTAGGGAGGTTTATTTAGGTTTCCTTACAACAAAACTTTAGTAGTTGGTCTTTTGTTTTACTTGAGGTCATTTTCTAAATCATTTGACATATATGAAATTGTCTGTTCCCTTTTTTCTTTTTGTTTTAATTTTGTGAGAGAAGATTAAAGAAGGTTGGATGTTTTCTCTATACGTGTGAGACAGCAAAATGAGAAAACAAGAAGAGAAAAGTCGAATATAATTTGATACTCAGCGGCCTTATATTTATTATCATTTTTGTGCAGATCTTGCTAAAGAACTCAAGTTGGTTCGAGGTGATCGTCCTCGGAATTTGAATCTCTTGCGTGGATTTTTCTTTTGGTTGGAGGTGAGTTTCATATGTCGACATGGCCTTTTTGGTCCAATATGTTCCAAATCTAATTCTAATTCACTTTATAGCTTGCTTGCTCATTAAATGTGGATGGCATATTGTTATTCTCAGAGAGAGAACATATGTTGATGTAATTCATAGATAGTCATACTGAGAGAGAGTCACACTGTCACTGGGAATTTTTCAAATGGTCCATGGAGGAGGGAGGGAGATGTCGATGTAATTCATAGATAAGTCTCACTGTCGCTGGGTATATATGAAATGGTCCATGGAGGCATATAGGCCACCTTCAATGCTCATTAGGAGGCCGCCACATTACTCAGTCTACCATGTTTGTAAACCAGTCCATTATTCCTTACACGTTGTTTGATTGTGCATGGACCATCTGGGATCAGTTTGTAGTACACATACATATTTGGTTATGTTGCTCAGAGAGATAGTGTTTGTAAACAGAACCCTAGCGCACTGATTCCTTAGTTTTGCAGTCTCTTGTTTGGAATTAGCTGAGATGGTAATTCCTTATCTTAATCCTTCCGGTCTCCTTTCTTAACAGAACGTTCCGCAGGAAGGAGCATTTAAGCCTTGGTTGGATCTAAGTTGTTTGAAAGTGTTGCCCGCACAGGCAATTAGGAGGGTCTAATGTGAATATTTCTCTGGCCCTGACAAGAAAGCATGCAAAACCTGGAACTGCTGCTGCAATGTTTATTCAGAACGTCGGTGTCCTAATTCTGGTCGAGATCTTTGTTATTCACAGATAGTGAATCTGATGGTTGTGCATCATTCCTCCTCTTCAAGGTGGAATTTGGGGACTACATCAAGGAAAATGCTTTTCTGTATTTCAGTCACTTGCAAATGCAAGTGGATCTTTTTGTGATGTGAAAATCATGTTTATCGAAATGTGCAGCTCTCTATGCTTGAATCAGACCAAATTTAGTTTATCTACCTAGCACATTTTAATGCTTTTACCAAGAACTTGCGACGTTTCGCATGACGAGCATGGGGCAAGCAATGAGTGCGGCAAGTAAGGAAGAGGTGCAACAACCCTTGAGTAAAAAAGTTGTTCTGAGCCTGCCTCTTTCTGCGTCGACACGGGAAAGCGGGTTCGAAGCAACATCATTCGTGTTTGGCTATGGTTCAACAATCTCAAGAAACCACGCTAGTCACACTTTTGACCGAATTGTGCGGCACACATAAATTGAAGGAGATGCCATCAATAAGTCGGACACGACCAACCTGTCAGATCGCACGTTTTTACCGTGAAGTCTTTTGTTTGTCCAAAAAAATTTGTCTCCTCTCAGTCAAAGAAATGGAGAATCGGTCATCATGTCATTCAGGATGTCAAAGTCTTATACCACGCGCAAGGAAAAGCATGTTCTTTTCTTGTTCTTCACTGTGTAATGGAAGGTAATTTTTTTATATACAGAAGTAAAGAAAATTGTATAAGGATCATGTTGATAGAAACTCTTAAGGTATTTCTCCATGTTTATTTAGAAAAATTTAACTTTAAATTATTAATCAAGAAAATAATTAACCCAATTACTGCATTGAGAACTGCACAATTTCGACGACTGATTACTTGAATGGCCCTAATTTGTCAACAAAACCAATGAATTATTTATAGGCTATAGATAGATAAGGACGGGGAATGCACTTTGTCAGAAACATATAGACATCAGTTGCTCCTAAGAGGCTGTTAGGATTCTCAGAGTCAAATGATAAAATACTCACGAGAATCTACAGCATGACGTGCACATCTACATCTTGACAGTGGCTTATGAATCACAAGGCATTATCAAGCGTAGAACTCTAATCTGAATCAATGTTGATGAGATGACTCTGATATCACTGAGAGATTATGGTAAGGACTAATGATAATCCGAGATAAGTAAACTATTCCAAAAACACGGCCTTTGAGTCTCCTAAGTATCAATAATCTATATTTTGAGACACTCATGCCTCAGAAACCTTTTCAATCCACGGGATGCACAGAGTAGCAAGTAGAGTGTACTGGTGGAATTAACACTTCTTGGGCTGAAAAGACAATTCTAACCAGTGGGAATTCACATTGTTTTGCTACAAATAATTTAACTCCACTCTGCTCCTGGAAAGCTGACTGGCTAAGCAGAATTCATTGTAATAGGAAAAACAAAATCACGACATAAAACTAAAGCGCCAACTTCTATATATCACTAGGCACCAAAAATGGGCCACTTGCTACAACAATTTCATTGTTCTGTCAACATAATATTATTTTCTTGTATACACACATGTACACTTACCATGTAACCCCAGAAGCAATCAGAAAATTTCTATAGGAAAGGGAAATGGGGCTAAAAAAAGAAAACAAAAGCTTCAAATCCTAGGAGGAGAAAAGACGAGTTAAAATCATCCTCTGCTTAATCATCAGATCTGCGCTCACTCAAAGATGAAATTCCCAGATCAGCATAGAAGTCTCACCACGAGCAAGAAATTGTCTGAAAAATCATCCCCGCCACCATGGATATTACTCAAAGTGAGAAGTCGGGAAGATGAGTAAACTTGCTCAAACACTTGATCAAGGGATTAAGAGAGAGCTACTCAGTCTGGAGGGAAGGGATTACATTGTCGGCATCTTGTCCATAATGCGTATTGGCTTAATTAGCTCATCCAGATTATCCACTCGTACATCCAAAGGATCAATTTCATCATATATCATGGGGTCATCACTTTCTCTCGCTTCGTCATCACTAACATCAAGACTGATATAATCAGAAAAGACAGAATTGTCATCAACATCTTCCACATGGACCCTTTCAGGAGCTGCTGTTCCTTGCTTAGACAATCTCATCGTCATGGACCCAAAGTAACGACCTAAACTGCTCTTTTCACCTGATCGTTTTCTTTTCTTTCCCTTACTACGTCCTTTCGGGTGGTGAAGCTTGCATTTGGATCCTTGCTGACATCTGCCAGTTGCTTCAAAGGTTGGGCATATGTAGCTGTGCTTGTTCCGACACTGGGAGAGTAGATGGATGCATTTCATTTTCTTCATGCTACCATTTTGAGAATTTACGTTCGGAGAAGGGAAAATTTCTTTATCATCTTTTTCCTCTCCTTGTCTAACAGAGAGGAGGGAAGAAGATTTTGGCTTGTTTATAAAAGGCAGTGGTTCTTAAGATTAATGCAATACCACTACGCTGTTCATGAACTTAAAGAAGAAAGGGGAAGTAATCACAAGAGACAAAGCCTAATAATCACTGAAGCAACCAACAAGAATCAGAAATCAAGAATTGGCTCCTAAAAGCTCCAAACTATCAGTTGGTTTGCAAAGCCCAAATTATAAGTCAAATGAACTTATCTAACTTTCTGCCACGAAATCACATGTATCCATTACACATGAAGCAAACATTCAAGAATGGCATGCAGAAAGTGCTGTTATCTCCGCTAACTTTTGCAGATGGAAATGTTTTTCTCTAGCACAAAGTAGCGAGTCCAACTATCAAGTGAACAATTTTTTTTTGGCTTAAAAGAAGAGTGCAACGTAGAAGGAAACGATGCATGCATGGGCATATGCACAGAAAGGTGCATGTGCATGATGCGTGCTGTTGAAAATATGTGAAAATTTCACAATCATAAGGCTGAGGAATAGAAGCTCCCAGAAAGAAAAGCAGTACCTCATTCCCATCAGGACAATAGCCCCTAAGAAAAGCTTCGCATGTAGGGTAATTCTGATTGACATTCACATGCCTATAAGGACAACTTTTGTTTGTGCACAAACCTGCCAGTTGTCATAAAGTGTTTGTTTAATCTATAAGCAAGAATTACTCAACCCGCTAATTTTAAAAATGGAGACAAATGTGGAAATACCTTGCAGAAAATAAGAACAATCTGGCATTCTTTCAGGAATGATCTGCATAAGAAAAGGGTAAATTAGTGACGAATCAAGCATGGGACTCTTAATGTTGGAACACCAACTTTTTCAGTAAACAGGATAATAGTGAACCTCATGAGTCAACTTGCAATCCTTATTTGAACATGACCCGTTTATAAATTTTGTGCAGACTGCAATTTTGGAGGGATCATGAATATAGGGACATTTTCCATCATCCTTGTTGCATTTCCCGAATCTGGTGAAAAACTGACAGTATTTTCGTTTTTTGGTCAACCGCAATCTGGCAGTATGCAAACTCCACCGCACTTTCTCACTTGCTAAAAGCCGAGTTCGTTTCTTTGGATCTCGAATTAGCTGATTCCCGTTTCCAATCCTTACATACCTGCAAACAATCATAAGCACCTACAAAATACCTCGGGCACTAAAGCAAAGCTAAACCTACTGTAATACGATTCTTCAACTAAAATCATCAACTTAGCAATTACGGCATTGTGCAACCAAAAGAAAGCACAAAAAGAAGGGGTAACATACTCATCATTGCCAATCACTAGTCTCCGCGGAACATATGATTTCCTAGTATCATCTTTTGCTTGGGAAACAGAAGAGTAAGCCGATTCATCATCTACAATAAGAAGAGAAATCAATGCATAAATAGATAACAAACTCCCACTTCAATGATATTACTTCACATTAGACAGAATAAGGCACATGGAAAACAAAACAAGGGTGCCCCTAATGTTATCAACTACCCACCTTCTAACTAATGGAATAAACAAAGAACTAAAAAGGCGTGAGATCTTTATCTCTGATAAATGCTCAAGCCAGGTTGCAACCATGACATGAAAGAAATATAAAAATAAACAGATCCCACAAGAAAGAAACTATAATTCTACACGTTCTGGATGAAGACTCTGGGCTTCCAACAAGCTACTACTACATCGATTTCATTAGGGATTGATGATCTTTTCATGACAGCACGACAAAGGGATCAATGGCATGAAGAAACTTGATCCATCCACTACAATAGAAGTACCTCAATGCTGAAATTTGGAGATAGAAGTAAGATAAAATATCTGCTATCCAGAAGTAGATTATGACACAAGAGATTCACATTTTCTTCTGCATCTTTTCAAACATAAGCTCAAGCCATAATATCTTTGCTCTGCTTTATCAGACATGTGAAATACATAGAGCACTGAAGCCTACATAATAATATCATGCTCAGCTTTAAGAAAGTTTGTCCTCTTCTTCCTAAGACATGAATCCAAGAAAATCAGTCTGCTAGGTTCACTATATAACTATGGTTAATTTATCCAATCATTTCCTCAAATCCAGATCTTGTGCTTGGTTTCTTTATCCTACATCACTGCTATGGCTTCCAGACGCAATCCAAAAAACAGTTACATCAGAAAGGCATTTCATATACTGAACTGACATAGATTCTAACATTATTTCAAATGGTTAACACTAGTGGAAGTAATTGGTGAAGTCCTGACTCCTTTTAACTTCCAATACAGATGCCCCTGCAACATATTTCCTTTCTAATGAAGTCCGGACAGAAGAACGTTACATGGTTTTCCTAATAGAAAGGCAAAACCGACTAAGACATTCAAAAATTAAGGACGCTAAGGTCTCTGACCATCCAAGCACTGCATCATAACCAACTTTGAGTATTGATATTACGGGGAAGAAATCCATAATCTGCTAGCAGCAACTGTTTCCCTCGAGAGGGATGCCATTACCATAGCATTTCTAAATGCAGAAAGCAATTGATAGAATCTGAGGCACCTAAGTATCAACAGAGCAATCTAAACCCAGAAAGTCAAAAGATATACCATATGAGCCAGTCTGTCAAAAGATATCAAAATTCAAGACATTTCAGTCAAGCCTCTTTCCAAAAGCATGTTCCCCATAATGGGTATAAAGGTAGATTAATTCCCTGTAAAACGGACTTAGGCTCGGTTTCACTACCGGTGTCTATTTCGTCAAATGAGGTTCTCACTTAAAACTTACCCAAAAGAACAAAGAACTTATGGTCACATTTCCAACTCAATAAAATGAAACATGTTCAACAGGTACCGAGAACAGATCATTATAGAAATAAAGCAAAAAAAATGGGAACCTGAAATTCTCTGTAGTGTCCTCCTTGAAGCATCCATTTTGTATCGAAAAGAACCAATCCGGAATATGCGCTCTCCCGCTCCTGCAATATCATCTATTCTACATCAGAACATAAATAAGGAAATTTCGGCCAACTAACATACATAATTGAATCTGGAACCAGGAAATCATCTTTGCATGAGGATTACAAATTGGGCTAATCAATTTCATCTTATAATTTGACTTACGTGATGAACGAAATTTGCTTTTCGTTCTGGAGGACACTGGGAAACTACCATTCTGTTCTTTTTTCTCCCTCTCAGCCGCAACAACAGCTCTTGTTGCATCCTGTGGTAAGAGACGACAGATTTTGTGTTATAACCTCACAATTCTAGAGGAAATTGACCAAACTGCAATATGAAAGGAACATAACTGACCTCATTAGCTTTCTTTGATTGTCTTTCAATGGACTTCGACCACTTTAAACTTGTCCCACCAACACTTAGCACCTTAGATTTTCTAAGTGATAAACCATGAGCTGACCTAACATAGACAGTATCCCTCTTCCTCAACAGCATTAATCTTCTACTGAAAGAACCATTAATGAGTGCAGTTGTAATTATATTTATGACTAAACTGGAGCTAAAGCAGTATAACAAAACATTGAATGCTAGTAAACCTGATTGCAGATGAAGATTTATCAGCCAGACTGCAAGTTGTCTGCATGTATCTACGCCAGTATGTTGCTCTTTTCCAAGGGAACAGCTGAGGAAGGACCTTTTGGTAACATTTTTGTTGATGCAATGGATGTCTGTAACTTTTTGACAGCTTTGAACCCCACAGAGTCCACACTACAGAAAATTTTGAAGGTTCAAATGACTCGAATATAGCTGGACTTTATATTTACACCTCCATATAAATGTACATATGTGTTGATTCTAGCTTGAATTGAACACTACATACTCAGCAATAGTAGCTAAAACAGCTAGTGATACCATAAGCACCTTCTAAGGTGATTTTAATAGCTAGGGCCAAGTATTCCTGATAAATATCAGCCAAGCAAAACTAATAACTAGATGAAAATATCTGACAATTATCTGAAATAATACAAGATAATTAATCTAAGTCAAGTTCAAAGAACCACTCCATCAATTAAAATGAAAACAAAAGATTAAGAATCGAGGTAAATGAAAGAGAAAGCCAGAAAAAAAAAGATAGTGTTGAAGAAAAGCAAAATGCAACAAAAGCATGCATCCACGGGGAAGCAACCACATCTAAATGCAATTTTAGATCTTCCACATAAATGATAGCCAGAAGACATGTAATGAGGGAAAATGTAGCAACGACCGTGACACATCATCCAGCACCTCCTTCAAATAATAATGAAGAAATTTTACAAGCATAATGCACAATTAAGATAGTAAAACTGCACATAAAATAATATGGTAATATTGTGCCCTAATAGCCAAATCCATTTAGAACAAAGGAGTTTGTCTATGAATGCTCCAATCTTTCAGCCAATGCATCATTTCATATACGTAAATAGTAAAACTGTAGGTAAAATAATATAATAATACTGTGCCCTAATAGCCAACTCCATTTAGAACAAAGGAGTTTGTCTATGAATGCTCCAATCTTTCAGCCAATGAATCATTTCAGATGGGTAAACCAATGCTCTCAAGAGCTTGTTAATAGAATTTAGTAGGAACCATGCCTAAGAGCCTTAATCAGAGAATAAGAATTGCTGAATATCTTAACATTTCCAAAAAGAGAATAAGCCCCACTTACTGAAATAAATCGAGCCTCTAAAATGCCAGCACTTTACCATAGATATGCCTTCAAAGGCAAAAAATTGGGGGTCTAAAGCAGATCAAGAGTGGCACAATTGGGGAAGCATCAATACTATGAACAAGGCACGCTGAGATAAGAACACACTGAACATACCTTTAGAAGATAGCCCCCTGTTAAGGATTCTTCCACATGCAACTGCCGGAGCCCCCTGATCTTCTGAATTTCGACTGTGTTCAGGCAGGGCAGACATCTGCTTCATTAAATTGCCAATTGAAGTCCTTATAAGCTGATTTTTATTCCGTTTGAAGTAGCCATCAGAGGATAAGACTTGGGTCTTATGAACAATCTGGGTGGGCAGATCACAAGATTTTGTTGTTGCAACCAACTGATTTGATTTGCGCTTCACATATGTTATCCTCTTCAAAGCAGATGCCGTCAAACTTTCATTGGGTAGTTCTTTCATACCTTCCAACTTATTTGCCGAACAAAGTTGGTCTTCACGAGTTTCGGAAATCTTCAATGCATCCTTGCTGGTGTTTAGCTGATCACTGCTTGATGTACAATCCACAGAATCTAATCTATTACCAAAGTAACCATCAAGTGAAGGTCCAGCTGAGTTTAAAATCATGCAGCTGTCTGAAGACACGGCAGTGTGATTGGGCAGATTATGAACACTTGGAAATAGGGATGTATTTGGCTTCTCAAGAGGAGCACTCATTCCTCCCGTTTTTAACAGATCTACATTGTGATTAAGATTATTGATTTTTCCAGTTCCTATGCTCCTCTTTAAGTCATCTTCACCTGATGAATTTATTCTGTGTGCAGCTGAGCTTGTGACATGATGGATCTGGGATTGGCAAGTATCTACACCTGGTTTTCTGACCAGACTGTTACCTTTTCGGATATAAAGTTCCCCAGTATCTACTGTAAACTGCCTTTTGACAGCTAGAATGCTAGAAACCGGCTTCTTCCCTGAGAGAGAAACTGATGAATTGCTAGGTCGATGCCATGTATTTGATTTTGTGGCACCATTAGCAGACATCACCTTTGAAGTCTTGGAACCAAAGGACGAACGAGCTGGGACTGACCTCTGCATAACACGATTTGGTTGATTCCGCATACCATATGGTTCTGCTTTCTTCAGACTGTATTCAGTCTTTTTCAAAGCTTCTGATGACAATATTACATCCTTCTCAGGGCTAATGCAATCAATTTCCATTCCATGATCTGATATCCGATCAACTTTGGTACTATGCGAAGACAGAGTAAGGACAGATATCTCTGAACCTCCACCAACCATGACGTTCTCTTTTTCTTGAGCATTACCACCTAACCTTCCAGGAGGAATTTCGTCTATAGATAATTTCCACCTGGGAATCTGCATTATTAAGTAATTAGATATATTTTCTGGAGAACTCATATCAGATATTGGGTGAAGCACAGAATCTACCCCTTCATCATTGGAGTTAGAATTGTAGATTCCATCACCATCAGCAGACGATGGCACGTAAGTTGACACGGATGGTGATTCTTCCAATTCATGAATGTCACTATCAGTTTTCCTAACCGCACTGGATGATCCTGATTCCCGAATCAATACATGGGTTCCTAAAGATCTGCAGTCAGCCGTCTCACCAGCCCCCATCACTTGTGCTTCTACAGAATGTAAACCCACTTTCTTTCCCTTATTCTTTTCTATATTGAGAACCCCATCAGGATGATCACTTGTGGCCTTAACTGGAAAGTTATCTTTCTGGTTTTCCTCCATTATCAACTGACTGACTGAATATTTGTTTCGGATGCTTGATGCCCTGACACCTAGCAATCCAGAATCAAAAACTGAGCGCCGAAGTTGGAGTGTGTCATCAAAGGACCTATTTGCAGCAGAACTGACAGCATCCGCAGATTTCATCGAAGAAACATCCTTTGCTTTCCAGCTTGGTGATGAATTAGAATCATGCGGAGTACTCATAGGTGTTGCAGCCTCTACACCAGATTTTTTGAAACTGTCGCAAGCAGTTAATTGCATCTCTGAGCAAGATGCATGGCTATCAGCCAGCAGACCCGCATCATTGCTCTGGTATGTTCCCAAATTAGAGAAAACAGGATGAGAAGGAGTAGTTCCTCTCTTTTTATAAGTAGATGGATTTTCATATTCATCAGCATCAATCCCCTTCTTATTTAAATCCTTTGCATCAGAAAGTTCATCTATTGATTTATGTCCATGTGAAACCTCATGCCTACGTAAGCCAGAGTCCACATATCTAACACAAGAGGCTGTAGCTATTTGGAGTCCAAAATCCTCGACAGGCATATTTTTGCAGGTGTCTAAAGCATCCGAAGGGCTACAGCATGAAATATTTACAGTCTCCCTACAGGTTCCTGCTGTGTTTGAACTCAGCCTATCTAGTTTAGAGACCCCATCTTGTCTACTGTCTATAACATATGTGGTAAGTTCTTTTACTTCAATGGGAGATGCAGCTATTGATAAACTCCCTTTACTATCATGAATCTCGAGTGATGCAGGGAGATCTACTGAAGATGATTGCCTCAAATCATGAAGAATGGTGCTATCCTTAAAGGTCATGTTTTCATCTAAATTAGCAGAAGTATAAGCATTGCAGCCAGTACTGCTTCCTGAAAATTTTGAAGAATACCCTCCATCTTCAACCACAGCAGAATGGATAGGACGAGATGCACCACAATTCTCTCCAACATCTTGAGGTAGAGGTGTTTCCAAAATATCAGGGTCACTACCACATTCCTGCAATGGAAAACATTGCAATGTTCCTTTCACATCATTTGACTGGAGCAGATCGGACACTCCATCGGAAGCATCATTTGCTCCTACATTACGGAACATTTGAATTGCAGTACAAGTAGTATCCTCTTTTGAAGGATTTGCACCCTTGTCAAACCCTGTCACACCAGAACTATCTATTCTTATATGATCATCATTTCCATGCAGATGCTTCGAAGTCATCATCTCTGAATGAGGTTTATTTTTTTTCACTACTCTCACTCTCTTAACTGCTTTCTTCATGACCTTTTTCTTCTTTTCAATCTTTATGGTAGGTGACTTATTGGCAAGAATGTTATCTCTTTCTCTGCCTCGAATGTTACCACTATCAGATCCAGAAGCTATACGAGTCTCCAAAGAAATTTCCTTGCCATCACTCATGCTCGTACCAACTTTATCTGAATCTATATGCATCTCAGAATGTGTCTCACTAACTTTTCCATCAGAAACTGCCACAATTCCAGATTGAAGGGCAAGACGACCATCTTGATCTAAAACTGGAGGGCAGAAAGACCGATGCACCTTACTCTTACCAACTGAGCTAGAGGTTCCCTTGGAAAAGGGTTGATTGTTAATCTTACTCCCTGTATTAGATGCTGCAACAACTCTCTCTTTTGATGGTTTTGAATCCGTCAAAGTACAACTGGCAATCTCGGGAGGTCTGGTCGGATTTACCATGCTCTTGTCAGGTTTGTTGATGAGTGTATTGGTAAAACCCCCATTTGATGCAGCAAAACTCTTTGACCTCTTAGTCCTTGGAGTCGATTCTTTGCCAGGAACAGTCAATGAACTTGTAGGTGCAACGACTGCTTTGGCTACCAAAGAATTGGATTTGAAAGAAACATCAAGCTCCACTGATCTTCCTTCTCTCTTTTCTTTCATACCATGATCAGGAAACACAAGTGGCCCTTTGCCTCTCAAGGAACCAGAACCGTTCTCGTCACGATGATTAAAATTGTGCAACCTCTCATCGTCCCCGATCCTTCGATCGGCTCTCGGCTCTTGAAGCCTCAGAAAAGCACTCTTTTTCTGCACCTGTCTCCTTGGCGTGACATTATATTCATCGCTACCTACCCTACTTCTTCTAGTACTACTGCTATATCTTCCCCAATCAGACTCATGAACCTGTGATTCTCTAGAAACAAATGCCATACCATCCACAACATTAATCTCGCGATCCCTAGTCTCAAAAACTAAGTCATGAAAACCTAAAGATGGAACCTGCCTATGACTATACCTCCTGTGTTTTTCACTCAACAGTTCACTATCCTCAATCAGGCCATGAATTTTAGAAGAACTTGATACAGAGCTCCTGAAAGAGTCGTCATAAAGGACAGACCGCGCCCGCGAGAAATCATCTTGCCGACGGGATTCAAACCCATCCACACCGTCGTCCCTAAATCTAGAAATCGCATCCGCATCGCGCTTGACGTGGTAACGAGAGTCTCGACCCAAATCAAGTTGCACGTACGGACGCGGAACGTGATTTTCGGCCACAAGCGCCAATTTTGGGTGGCAGACACCGCCGAGGCGATTGTCGTTGTGGTGACAAACCGGTCGGCGATGGCGATCGTCGTCGATCCGATCGATGCTCTGAAAAGATTGCACCGGCGGGGGAGGTAGGGTTTGAGGAGGAGGATGCGGAGGAGCAGGAAGAGGGTGATAGGACTGCGACGGAGGATGAGGCGGCGGCGGCGGCGTTTGTGGGGGGAGCAGCAGCTGGTGATTCTTGTGGTGATCGTGGTGGTGGAGGTGGTGGTGGTGATGGAGGGGGGTATAAACGTTGGGGTCTTCGCGGAAGCCAGGATGGTAAGGAGTAGGAGGAGGAAGATGGGGAGGAGGCGGAGGAAGGTACCTCGGCGGCGGCTCGCGGCGGCGGTGGTGGTGGCGGTGGTGGTCAGCGTACAGAGAGGCCTCCATGGGTGGTGGACGAGAACTCATCGATGATCCTGCGTGTAATGTTTTGGGGAAGATCATGTTTTTAGGTCGTGGATCGAGAAGCCGATCGACATTAATCGCCCAATCAGAAAGTCCAATTACCTTATTATTATAATAAAATAAAATCATATTTTTCTAATTTTTTTTTTATTTTGAATAAAAGAAAGCATGCATATCCTAACCATTCGCTCGTGAATGCCTCGTCGTTTAGTCAATCAGACAACGCATATGAAATTGTAATTATTTTTATCTCGATGATCTTAATATACCGAATTAACACCAAAAATGTTTATCCACATAGAAAAACAATTAATTATAAAATTATCGCATTTTCTCATTTTAATCCTGCTTAATTTGTCATTTACGAAACCTCTCACATTTCTTTTTCGGTCCTACTCTATTCCTATTTTAATACTTACTCTTGAAACTTTCGCTTCCCGAAACTACAACGTACCCATCCCAACCTCCTGAGAAAGTGGAGATTCGAACCCCCCACCTCCCGTTTCCAAGTTGGAAAAGTGGCCACTAGAGCAAACTCCAGTGGTTAACCTCTCACATCATTAGTACATAAATGTAAGAACTGTCCTATAATTAATCATGCCATTCTTACATTGTGTTCGGTAATATACCAAATGAACAAATCTATTCATAAGTGATTGAATTCAAGTGAAGCAAGGTATCAAAATATCATAAGATAGAATCGCGTAAAAAGTGAAAAGAGCAATATGCCTAATTGAAAAGGAGGAAAATAAAGATGTGAATAAAGTTAAAGTTCTTATGTGGCAGCGTTCCAATTACATCAATTGTCTTTTTACCTTTATTAGTTATTCAACCTATATTTTTTGTCTTGAAAGTGGCCACATCGAAAGAGAGCACCACCGATTGTATACTTCCTATGTGATATGAAAAGACAAAAGGGGCGCCACCATATGCTAATCAGACTTCTTTTTGAATAAAATGATATTATACTAATCTCCCTTTTCAACTGAAAAGGAAAATCAACACATGATTCATACTCCTCATTCCGTCGTAATCAACATTATTTTCATATGATACACGTTGGAATGGAAACTTTATGTTGTGAATGGTGAGGCAATAATAAACACATTAATTAAAGAGTATAATATAGAAAAGAAATCAAAACTTCATGAGATCGTAATCAAAAGGTAAGATAACCTTTATATTATTCACATTCATCTAATGTATACATTTTCTTTTAATAAAAAACTACTAATTGAGAAGAACAAATCATTGCAAATTCCTCGCCACATTCACACCCCTTTCGTCTTATTGTTTAGAATAATGGTTGGACCAATCTAAAATTATATTTGTTATATCATTTAAATATTCACGTCGAAGGAAATTTTTGTAAAATAAATGTAATCATATGCATAAAATTACAAAAAAATAAATAAATGCTCACATCAATCACAAATTCTGCTAAAATGTACATAGAGCTTTAAAAAAAAATCATCAAAAAAGTTCATTCTCTGATTGAGAAAAAATTGAGACATAAAATTGTAATGTTATTGAATACACGCAATATTTCAACAACGTAAAATAATATGAATGGCTGAATACTGAGTTTGACAATGGGATATACATATCATACTTTAACTCAATTAACGATTAAATTTCTTATGTAGCGATAAGTATGCACCACGAAATCAATATAAAGAAGTTTTCAGAAAGCCGTAGCGATGGCTTCTAGATCTAAGTTCAGAGATCAATGAGAGAGGGAAGAGGTGGCTCCGCGAGACAAGCTCCCGAGGCAACTACGACAATTACGACTATGGCGATCGAGTCAACGACGAACCCACATTTCAGTTCACGAGGCACCATGTCCTGCCCTGCCATCAGTAGGCACATCGCCATACATAGACACGAAAACGAGCCTAACCCGTCTGTGATCATTGCCGATCTCTGCCCAAATCGATCAACCCATTTCCTGCTGCGAGTTCGTGATTTGACAGAAAGCGGATGTTCAGATGCAAAAGTAGGAAATTGGGTAGCTGTGGCTGCGACCCAGATTCACGGCATTGCAGCAATAATTCAACCGTGAAAAAGAAGAGGAGAGGATTATCCTGAGCGTCGGTGGGCGGTAGGGTCGTTGAATTTGATGAAGACAAGGACTCTCACCAAGCAAAAGGAGGAAAGAAAAATAAAAAAAAGAGAAGTGGCTGCACTCGAGGACTTTGAAAACGACGGGATTGCACAGAAGCGAGGACCTCGAAAGTTAGGCCAAGAAGAGTCAATTCACCGCTTTGAATGAGGAAAATTCACAAAGAAGAAAAGCGTTCGTCACCGGTTCCATGCTGCCAGAATTTGACCATCTCTAACCAGGAAGGGGGCTGCGGTAATACCGGGCGCTCGACGAATCAAGATCGCTGGGGACATGACGAGATGGAACGGGTCAAAAGCTGATTTTATTGGCCTTTTCCGGCAGATACAGATGGATGTATAGTGAACTTATCTCACTTCACACACAGTCACATACAATACAAAAATGGTAAAAGAAAATGGTGTTTTTCGCTGACAGACCGAGGAGCATTTCGTCTCCTCAAGAGAACGAACCATCATTCCCACCTTGATTGAGGTGGGGAATGCGTTATGACTAAGTGCCTACTGTAAGGGGTGGGAGGAGGGCTAACCCACAAACTACCTCTCATCCAACACCCAACCTAATAAGTGAAAAAATCCAAAGGAAGACGAGCTGAAAAACCAGTGGGAATATATGATTATGGATCCGAAAGTATATACAAGGAGAGAAGGAAGAAACGCAGATCATGCTCGCGCTCTGCGTGGAGTTGATTGATCAGTCGAAGCTTGATGAACGGCTCCATCGGCCTTTCAGATAGTCCTCCAGTGAGACGTGGGATTCGATGATGCTCACGGATGACGAATCGTCCTCCACGTCATGCAGCGCAAGGTTCAGGTGGGACTGGATGTTAGGGTAAGCGCAAGCTTCATCATCCACCGCATCGGATTGGTCACAGGAGACTTGTAGCTGTGCTGACTTCACTACGTCGACGTCGCCATGGAGGAGCTTCACCACCTGTACTTAGCCAAAACAAAAATGAAAAACCAGGATCCATCATAAGGAGAAGCTATAACATGAAGCAAAAAATTCACAATTGCTGCAATAACTTCAACACATGATATGATGTCCCTATGGTGTCTGTAATGACAACCTTGATTTTCAGCAATAAATATGTACGAGCGTCTTTTCAAGCAGACCAAGACATGTGCAGACATTTATATCTTTATCAATCTCTAATGCTTGAAACAGTGGCTCCAGAAAATTTGAACAACACCAGACCATAATACCAGAGGCAAATTACAAAGAAGAACAGATAAATGCCATGTGGAAAAATCGAATCAACTCACATGGCTCATTTGGGGCCTAGCTCGAGGCGCACGTCGGACACAAAGTGTGGCGGCTAAAACCATTCGCTCCAACTGCTGATTATCATAATTTTCACCCAAGGTCTGATCTAATAGTTCGGATATTTTCCCACCATGAAGAATAGGTCTTGCCTGGAGAAACATAGGTATCTTCTTTTAGTATCTAACAAGCAAAATATAAGAGCAAAAGCCAATATTTACATAAAGCAAATGACAGAAGACATACCCACATAACCAGGCTCTCTCGGCCTTTTGGAAAGTCATTGCTTATGGGCTTTCTACCAGAAAGAAGCTCAAGCAGTACAACACCGAATGCATAGACATCAACCTTGTCATTGACTTTGCCATACATGAAATATTCAGGAGCCAGATAACTGCAGCAGCTCAAAAACAGGACAATGTGAGTTTCTGGCTTAAATAAATGATTATTGCTGGGAGACAATAGCTACAATGCCGAGATTACCGACCCAAAGGTTCCTGCAACATCTGTGCATGTTATATATGTAGAGGAGGTTGATGCCCATTTAGCAAGCCCAAAATCACATAACTGAGAAAATAAGGCAGAACAATTTATCAACATACCATCCAAGACAGATAAATAAAAATAGCCAAAGAGGATAGACAGTTCCGTGATACACCACCTGTGGTTCAAAATCTTCAGATAACAGTATATTTGATGATTTGACATCCCTATGTATTACTGGTTGAGCACTTCTTTCATGGAGGTACTCCAAGGCCTCAGCTACCCCAAGAGCCACCCTGTATCTTTCTCTCCAACCAAATGCATTTGGATTTTTCTTGATTCCTGCCATATATGAACAAACAGATCTAATAAATAATCTAAACCTGATGAATGACTGTAAAATCATCGAACTTCTGGTGAAATTATATGCAACAGAAGATTGTAGAAGTCATGCACCATAAAGGTTGTCTTCAAGACTTCCTCTTGATAGGAAATCGTAAACCAACAGAAGATGGCTGTCTTCAAAGCAGAAACCAATAAGAGAAACAATGTTATTGTGATGCAATGTTGTAATAATCTCTATTTCCAGAATAAATTCCTTAAGCACATCTTCAGATGGCTTTAGAATCTTCACGGCAAGCTCCTTTCCATCAGGAAGGCAACCCTTGTAAACTTGACTACTGCCTCCTTTCCCTATCAGATTCTCTGAAACAGAATGGACAGACAATCTCTTACTAAAAGCTTAATAGTTAAAAAGGACGGATGTAAATCAATGCTTCTTCAGAAGATGGGGTTAAGTAGCAGAACCCACCTGCCAGGAAAAAGGATGTTGCTGCCTGTAATTCCTCATAAGTAAACAATCTGCACGTCGATGAGTATTTTTCATGAAAACCCTCCAACTCTTTCGGCAAACTTATTGGACTCTCATCAGGAGGATGTGTTCTGTGAGCCTCATCACCTACGAGAACAAGCGCTCCGCTTTCTCCATCTAAACTCGAGGCTTCTTGTTCACCCTTGGTGGAATCCCCTTGTGTCCGCTCTGAAGTAATGGATGGAAATAGAAGATGCCTGCTAGGTAATCGCATTGCCCACTGAACCACTGAGATCTCCCTTCCTGAAGAATGGTCAGGAGTCCGCCTGTCTGCTAAAATTGCACGATGAAGCAGTGGCCAACCTGGCTGCAGTGCAGGCATTTCTCTACTCTGTGGAGAAATTGACCCTGATGTTGCTTCATCTGTCTGCAATGGTACGATAGCCAAAGAATTTTCTTCATCATGGTTACTGGAAGTTTCCTCAGAAGCATTGTCGAAAGAATTATCAGCCTGTCGTGTGGTGGAAGCACAAACAGAGCAGTCGTGCTTAGCAACAGTCTCTTTAGCATCAGCAGAGGCTTTAAGCAAAGCCTGCCCCAAGGTTTCTGCCCCACCCACATTATCCGTGGATTTTGGAGATACCGGGAAATCACTATCGTTGAGAACTTTAGAGTTCTTACTCATTGATCGATGAAATACATTAAGCAAGCTGTTTGGCCGAAGATTATCAGACTTTCCTGCAACTAACATTTGATCATCCATTCAGTCACCGTAAAATGCTAGTCTCGCTAGTATCGATATTTGACATATATCAGACTTCGAATTACCTTGTGAGACGTGGAAAGCTGCAGGAGAGCCCTCTCTCTGGAAGACAACTTTTCCATTATTGACAGCAAGAACCCAACAGTCTTTGGGCAGTTTTTTGGCACAGTATTTGGCCACGGAGGTCGATGACCGAATCGAGTGGTGATTCTTCGCAGTTCCAACAATGACCCTGGTAGCGACGTACGATTTCGCCTCGCGAACGAGAATCTTCCGAATCGATGTGCCCCTGCAGATCTTGAGCTTAAGATCAACCTGCAAAATCCACAATCGAAATTACACACCAAAAGATAAAACTTTGAAAAGTAAATTTCTACTTAAGCAGGAACTGCTCGCGCTCCATGAGCACGCGCCACAAACAAAGATGCGCACAACAAGATGACCGAGTTAACGGTGAAAATTCACAAGCTAAATCCCCTGAGACATTTACAGTTCATTAGGAATCAAAGTAAGTCATAATCAAAGCTTGATTTCATTTTGTTGTCCCAGTGCTCTGTTTCCTCTGCGGACAAATCTCGAGGGCAGTTAAAACAACGAAACAGAAGGAGAGCTCAAAAAACCTGCTTCAAGTTGCAGAAACCTTCGTAGACGGCTAGAACAGAGTCGAACGCTTTGACCAGCGAGAGCAACGACGACTTCCCATCCCGGTCCACAATCTCTGCAATGCAAACGAGAAAAGGCTCATCAATCACACCCGACCTCGAAAAAACAACACCGAGCCTTCCTCTCTCTCTCTCTCTCTCTCACCGTTGTTCCCGAGGACGTGAAGCGCGAGGACGCGGTCGCCGGGCTCGGCGACCTTGACCAGAGCCCACGTCAGCAGCTCCCTGCTCTGGGGATCCAGCTTGATCCCGACCACCACCGTCGGGTCTCCGGGAGCTTCGGCCGGGAGCTCGGCGTCGGCGGCTCCGCTCCGCTGCGTCTTCATCGTTCGCCGGCGGCGCGCGCGAGGTTCAAACTCCGGGGGCGGCGTGGCGGCGGGCTCGTGGAGGCTGGAGAAGGGTTGAGCTCATTGCCCTGTGAAAAGGGCTTGCGTAGCAGAGCGTGTCCGGTATATATGGCTCCACACAGAGGGAGAGAGAGAGAGAGAGAAGGGAGTTGCTCGGTTTGAGCTATCGCTTAACCGCCGGGTGGTTTGCTTTCCAAGCTCTCTCTCTCTACCGCACGACCACCACCATGCTAGAGAGAGAAAGCGAGCGGGAGAGGGGGAGGGAGAGAGGGAGAGAGGGCGTCTCAGTCGCAGGGTCTTCTGCTGTTTTTCGTACGTTTTGTGGTTGACGAAATATAGAAGTGGGAGGAGGTAGCTGTGGCTTTCCATGGAAAAGAAACTACTGCTGCAGCTGCTGCTTTGGGACCTTAAAACAGGCACGGATTTTTTTCCATGATCATCTTGACTTGAAGCGCTGCTTGTAATTACGAAAAAATGAATAATTTAAAAAGACAATTTTTGTAAAGTAAACGGCTGAAATAATTAATTAATAAAAATAATTTCATTGTTAATAATAATTTGGGTATAAATTATTTTGGGGAATTTTCTTTACCCCTTCTTAACCATGAAAAAGCAATGAAAGTATTTTTTTTGTTTACTCATTTTTCAAGAGATAAATGTTCAATCGAATAACCCTTTATTTGACAATTTAGATTTAATTTGAAATATGAAGAAAATATAAACCACCTTTGATTTTAGTTCCAAAATTAATTGTATAGAACTAAGCAGATAATTTTTTATAGATAAGTCTTATTTAAGGGAAAAGGATTAACTCTAAAAATCACTCTTTTTTTAAACTCCAAACTATATCCAATGTCAAAAGATAAACTCCATTCGTTTCGTTTAAGATCGTAATTCAAATCACCTCATAAATCAATGTCATAAGATCATTCATTAGCACTATGGGTAACTTTATTTTCGTAAAGTCGACATTCATTTTGTCTTCTTCTCTTGAATAACCGTAAATCCACGAAAGCTATGTTTGTTCAAAAGACAATGCTTCCCCCCTTTTTGGTTTTTTGAAGTGTTGCGAAAGCGACCACAATCGTCTTCCTAATCGCTTGTGATGGCAAAGTGATTTGCTTTGTGATTAACTAAAACGCTTCCGTATAATATAAGGCCTCGGAAGCATTGTGCAATGGGTGCATGATCACGTAGGATTGATAGGCTTAGTCCCAACGGTACGGTGGAACACAACTCCAAGTCACCTCGCACTTAATCTTGATTAATGCGTCTTACCCATCTTTTAATTTGTATTATAATAACTCCATCGTTTGATATTATGGTTGCGTGCTTGGGCCCAGGTCTAAGGGACATGATGACTATTTTTTTTTGTTATATAAATGAGATGCTCGAGTATTTTAAGTAATATCATCAATTAAGGTGTGATTTACAAAAATAAATGGGAAAGAAATGGGGAATGTTGTCTTGTCGCGCATTCATCGTCTCCCAAATGTTTTTCTCCTAAAAAATACCCAAAGCATGCCTCGCTTTTGGTCCAATTATCATTTATATACATCTATTATTAAAGGTATCACCCAAATCATAAAGTCATGGCACATCAAATAAATGTGGGTACCTAATAAATACAAGCAGAATGAAATGATCTTCCATTATTGATCCAAACATAGGAAAGTATAATCACTGTCCTTGATAATGACTCGCTTCCACAAACTATTTCCGACAACATCAAAATCTTCACTAAAACAAATTAACCTAATTTCTAATTAATCGAGCATAAACAAAAGAAACTGAAACAAAGAGAGCTTCTTCTTCTTTTTTCTGCAAATGGAAAATTAGAATGCGATTACCACAAAGGTTATCAGATGCTACAACATTTGACATTGTTTACTGGCGTGATTTATAATGATTCCACGTATGTATATCAATTAAGTATTTTAATAAAATAATGTAGTCGGGTTTCAAGAGTATTCCACATAGTTTGGATTTAGGATTTATACCTAAAATATTTAGGAGGAATTTTCCAAAGTACTTCTCATATTAAGATCACAGCATGCTTTTACCATAAGCCTCTAATCTACTATTTTTATGTTTCTTGATAAGCACAAGATTCCCTTTTTCCTGGCCAACCCACGTGTAATGGAAATTACACTGCATAAAGCTAGGTAGGGTCATGGTCATAGCTCCTAAATCTTGACTCTCTATTCCTGTTCCTTTCATCTTTCTCGACAACTCATGGGCCAGGAATGCGAAACTCATTGTGGTTGTCGATTGGTCAAATCTAGTAAGCACTAGTCGTACGTCATCATCTATACTTAGGTGGCATTTCAATCGGATCATTCAACTCCAGTTTCAATGGTCCGATACGGTAGACTTTCATTCGTTCTTTTCCTTTTCATCCGGTGCACTTTGACCGAAAGGGCGGCTAATTTTTCAACAGGAGAATTGTCTAAAAAAATCGTGAGCTTATTGTACGATATTCAATTCAATCCTAATTTCTTCGATTTGGTCGATTCGGTCTTAATTTTTTTTTACGATTTGTCAATGTAATCATTCCAGCCACAGTCGATCGGAAATCACCAACATGGATACCGGTCGTCTTGCTCGTATACAAGGCGGCGATAAAGAATATACAAGTTGCAAAGTCCATGGAGCCAAATTTCGTCCAATCCCCATCTACTTTTCAATTCCTAAGATCCATCATGTTAGGTACGCGCTAGATAAGCATCGCATAAACCTTGGTCAACCATTTGATCATGGCATTACGCCAGTATAAAAGAAGTTTCAATTGAATAATGGAATGATTAGTGCGCCAAGGAAGACAAAGTCATAAAGACTGAGTAAGAACACTTGAAAATCCAAGGACATTCCGCCACATATTTCTTTTTAGCTATTTGCTATGGGAAAATTCTTTATTTGATCGTCAGTCTAGCAAGGTTAAACTTTTTAATTTCGCGTTATTAATGTAACAATTAAAAATAAATGCGCATGTATGATTCTGTCCTCCAAATTATCGAGTGCAAATAACCTTGTGTTTGGCCACTTAGTCAAGTTTATAGTTGCTTCTTATGCGGCTCCCGAAATTTTCATGGATTTAAAATTGGGCAAAAGCCACAAAAAAATTTAAATAAAAAATCCTAGACTATGTCCATTACGACACATTTATCATAAACTTTTTTCTGTGATGCAAAAATTCCAAATTTGCACTAATGTGACACGTGTACTCTCCGTCAAAGTTCTAAAGGATGCCAAAAAGCAAAAATATTGACATGACATCTCTCTTGTGAATTAAGTGAAATAAATAAAAATCATCTAGCAAAGCATTGATGTATGGTAAATATGTCACATAAATACAAATTTAGAAATTTTTATGTTACAATAAACAAATTTAGGGTAAATGTATCACAATGTGCTTAGCCTGGGGATTTTTACATCACCAAAAAAAGTTATGTTATATGCGTCACAATTAGCATAACTTGAGATTTTATGCAAATTTTTTCCTTTCAAATTTTCCGACCTATGTGAGCCTTTTCTAGTTGTAAGAATATATGAAATGATTGGCTCTGTGAAGATTGGTATGTTTTCTCTAGGTCCATTGTCGGTGACTCACATGCTGTTATCACACCAAACTTCAAATGAAGAGTGCAGAACCTACGCGCGGAAGTTGCATGGGTCACCATACCTAACCGGCACCAACGAGAAAGAAAAGATCTACCAAAATCAAGAAAGTGCACAAGGCAAAGCTAACTTCAGCACTTTTTGCATATCGAACAAAGTTAACGAAATGATTTCATTGTACTAATTTAATAAGATTTAATTGCAAATGGAACAATGATTTCGTGATGAATTTTGAAATTTTTAATGTATTTATCCATTTTTTGGGGTCTGTCGTGGATGACTTGCACGGCGTTACTGCACCCAACTTCAACAGGAAGTGCGTAGAACCTACGCGTATAAGTGTCATGGGGTCACCGCACCTACCGTCTCCAAAAAGAATGAAAGAAAAGATCTACGAAAATCAAGAAATCGCAGAAGGGCAAAGCTACTCGGATAAAAGACGATGATCACGAAGAGAAGAGAAGCGCCACGTTCATTTGGTCGGCAAAGAAGGTAACACAGCGACGGCGACACGGCGGCGACGATGGCAGTTTCGCTCGTGACTGGCTTAACTGACCGCCCTGCAACCTGCGATCTCGATCCCGATCTATCTCCCCTCCTCCTCGTCCCGAGGTGGCTCGCGGAATCATGATCGTCACATGATGGTCCGCTCGACGCGTGGCTGATCTTGATACGAGGGCTTTCCTCGGTTTGGGGCCCCAGCTGGCAGCTCCCTCTGATTTCATTGGTCGGCGCACACGTGTGCCCCAAGTCGACGGCCGTGCGGCTTTCTTCTACGTCAACCGAGAAAGAAGTCTCCCCCTCCAAGTGGAGGATTCATCATTATCGACATTAATGGTGACCAGCACATTTGTGAATTTTTACCCAGTCAAAAAGGTAATTGCATTTTCCTTTAATTAATGTGAAAAGGGGCTTTACAATTTTCGACTTCCGACGTAAATTTTGGGTCTAATTTCCTATCACATCATAAAACACTTGATCTATCTCGTTGTATAGCGATAACTTTTGAATTACACAAATTAAAAAATTATTGAAGACAGAAACCATCAATTACTGAGAATGGTCAGATTTACCTATACCAACGTTATCAAAATGAAGGAATTGCTTTCTACTATTGTTGATTGCGCAAAAATCGTCGAGAAGAACCCATCACAACTCAAAACACGAAATCATAAATAATTCTTTTCTCTTGATCTTCTCACGAAGTATTAAATCACCATGGATAAACTCTTTTCACACCGAGAGTGCTCAATGGGACAAGCCATGTGCTTTGTCCACCAGGAAAATTGGATTTGAAAATCGATACATGCAATTATGTAGTGAATAGAAATAAATCAGATTTTCTTCATATATGACGTGAAATATCAACGAAAGGAATTATAGCTACGCATCTCATCATGTCGTTGTAGTACCAACAATTTCCATAAATGAAGTCCTTGCACCGCATGTGAGAGGTTCCACGCTAATGGGTCATTTGGACCCATCAACATCTTACCAAAGTCTGTAGGGCAGTACCACCAATTCTAGCTAATTCCCAACTATGTTCAATTATGGAGAAACGGTAGAATCATTAAGTCTAATTTTGCTAAGTCTGGCATTACTCTCTTAAGGGAAAATGACCTAGTCAATCTTTAAACTCATTGTACATATATCAATTTAGTATTAAATTTTCAATTTTGACAATTTAGTTTTAAATCTTTGTATGGATTTCTAATATAGTCAATCTAATAAATTTTCATTGAAAATTGTTAATTTGACTATCCAATCATTGTTAACTATTCTAATCAACGATTTTTGATGAAAATTAGTCAAAAAAATTATATTAGAATTTTGTACAAAAGTCCATGTCTAAATTGATAACACTACAAAGTTTATAATCGAATCGATATTCTTATAATTGATTTGTAGCCGATATAGTTTTCCTGCTCTTTTAATTATAAACTATAATCATTTATTAATGTAATCCTTCCACTAATAATTCACGTGCTCGCATTAGATTTGCTGTCGGTGGATCCAACTATACAGCACCTTTCACGTGCCGAGGGGCTCGCCACATCCCACTGCCGAAACGAGAACATCGCGAGAAACGACGAATGATAATCAATCAACGAGCGAAAGGACTATTATGTTTCTCTTTCCGGCCCGAAAAATAAATCCAGACAACAAAAATTGAAATGGATCGCGATGCTTTTCGTGACAGTCTAGGCACGATAGTGGGAGGACTCCACTGTCCTCATTCTAGATTTTAGGGAAGGATGTGACGATGATTTTGTCGGTGTTCTCGAACTGCAATGATTCATACTTCCATTGAAGTGAAACAAGTCACGTCAGTAATTAGGATTTTAACTTTTTTTTTTTTTTGGAATAAGCAAGTTTTGATCGTTAATTTCAGGTGGCGTGACAATTCGGTTCACAAATATCTCACGTCAACTCAAATTCTTATGATCCGTGAACATAAATAAGTATAGATGCTTGGTTGCAAAATAGATAAAAATTTGGACACGTGGTGTCATGACCTCAAAATAAATACTGCAATTAAATTCATAAGGTCACTATTTTAATGAACCGATCATTGAATTTTTTTTTTATTCAATTTTGGTAAGGATTAATGACATTGCATTTGATCACTTGTATTGCTAAAAAACCTATTGGATTCCGATTAAATTATCTATTATATATATATATTTAGTACATTGGACGATCAAGAACCACGTTAAATAATTGCCACATTAACTTTCTGTTAAAATTTGACTAAATTCTAATGAAAGTTTATTGGTGCAAAGAAAATCAAATTTCAGTGATTATATAATTTAGATAAAAATTTCTGGAAACATTATTGGAATTTCGCCGATGTTTTAATGAAAAACGTTATATCATAGCCACGTGGAAATTAATGACACTGCATTTGATCACATGTATGTTGTTTAAAAATTTGATTGGAATTCCAGTTAAAGCGTACCTATTGTAAGATAAGAAATGGAAAAAGAAAAATATTCGATATATTGGTCGATCAAGATCTACGTTCAATAATTGTCACGTCAGATTTTCGTTGAAAATTTGACTAAATTCCCATGAAAATTCATTACTTGGACAAAAATCGGACTTTAGTGATTACATAATTTAAATAAAAAAAAATTATAGGGAATTATGGATATCATGTGATGCAAACTACAATGCATTTTATGCCTTTATATGCGGGGCCAACAAGGAGGCTTTGGACGGACGTTAGTGGTCCTACTCCCCATCCCTCCCTCCGTCCAGCAAAAATGGAAAACGACAAAGCACAGAACTCTTTCATCCCAAGATCAAAGATCTACTGATAGATCACGGAGAGCTATGAACAGATCACGGAGAGCACTCACTGTTGGTAGGCTCGATGTGTACGATCGATTAAAATTTTATATGAAACTCGTAAGATCTAATGAATCATATGTACCGAAACCTAATAAACTTCCCAAACCGAGCCTCCCACCGGCATCGATAACCCACAAAAAAAAAAAAAAAAACTCGATCCAATTGGGGTGATCTGATCCCGAACCCTGACTCCGACCCCAATCTCGACGATTAATGCGTGCTCATAAAACGGTGATGGGTGGTGACCACATGATGGGGCGTCCACCCACCATGTGCTTAAAAAGCAGAGAAGAGGACACCGCCACCAATCCCCATCTCCCTCTCAAAGACTCGAGATTCAAGCCATCCATCCATTTTATAGCGTTTTTTTTTTTTTTTTCCCAACTTTTTTTTTTTGTCGTCGGATGAAACGATGGGACGTCGGCGTCGTCATGGACAAGTCACCGCCGACGAAAGGAACAGGACAAGTGCCGGAAGGAAGGAAGGAAGGAGGGAGGGAGGAAGGTGGCTTTCCTTGTCCTCTCCCGAGTTTCGCCCGGTGCATTTCTTTTATTCTGCTTGGAAGGGGAATCTTAGAAATGGATGGATCCGACAACGTGTTCCTGCACATTTCATCGTGTTTTTTTTTTATGTATAATGTTGCGATCTAGACAGATCCCGAAAGATTGTGATTGATGAACTAGATTTTATTCTAATATGATTGGCGAATTAATCAAAGTTGCTTAAAAATGGTAGAAGCGCCCCCTGCTTAGAACAAAGACCTTTGGGAGAGGTTAATCCTCCTCGGTCATGAGCTTGTTTATGCCTTGAGGGTCAAGGTGTACTACTTGGGATAATTACTAAAAAAAGCCATAAACATATTATACTTGTACCAATTCAATTATAAAATTTTCAATTTGACCAATTAAGTTATAAACATGTATCATATTGGGGAATTGTTAATATGGTAATCTAGTTAGCACCGGCCGTCCTAAATCGATAAAACGTCAAAATTTTATAATTAAATTGATACAATTGAAAGTTTATCTCTATATTAGTACAAGGGTAATACATTTATGACTAAATTTGTCAAATTGACAAATTTAAGATTAAATTAACATTTATGACTAAATTTGTCAAATTGAAAGATAATTAACACGAATATAATATGTTTATGACTTTTTATATTATATTCCTTGTTCTGCTTAGATAATGTTGTGTCCACGTTTCAAGAGGCTTTTGATGCTATTCATAGAGACTTCTCTTGAATTCATGTCATTAAGACCAAATTCTTTTACATCTAGGTTTTCAAGAATCTTGTCTCTTGAATGATATTTCGTACCTATCAATCATTGTGTATCCAAAATAGGAGATAAGTAAACCTAACTATGAGGCAAGCCCTTAGGTATTGTGCAATTGCTATATATCCAAGTTTCAGCGGTGCTTTTTCTAACCGTGCTTGTTCACTGAGAAGAAATGGATATCAAAATTTGGAATAAAAAGTTACTTTGTTCATACGATCCATTAACACTAACAGAGGTATTAATGATAAATTTTTTTTTTTTTTGTCAAAGTGGTGATGAGATTGAGTGGATGAAAATGAAGGAAATAATTGGTATAAATGTCAAGCTTCTAATTAGACAACTCCCAAAACTCTATGGTTCTCGATGTCACGGCCGTTTGCATCATACGTGTCAAGATATTTTAAAAATCACATCTCCTTTAAAGTATTTTCAATAGATATATCGAGTGATGTGACATTATAAATGATCGAGTATTTAAATAACTGGCGTTTCAATACTCGATAAAACTGTCATGTCAATTCATTGCACACTGGTGTTGGTAACCCACTTGGGTATACTCGATGATTATTCCTTTAGATAAGCATTGGCCTTAATCTACTCATTGGCAAGACCCTCAATATAAATTTTGCTGATTCTTCCGTAGCACAAAGGCCCCACGAGGGAACGCCAGAGGGCAACGTTGCAAAGCTTTTTGAAAACCAACTCATCACCTTTAATCCACATATAAGTAATCGGATGCTTTGGCTGAGCAGCCGATGTTACCAGCCAGCAAGAGCAATGATGATGATCTATGCTGCTGGTGTCCGAACCCCGGACCAGCGCACCCGGCATTGAAAACGGTGCTTGCCGGAGACCAAAAACGACACGTTAACCAAAAAGATAAACAGTGCAGTAGCTGCAATGGCAAACCGAAGTCCCTGTTTCCCGCCTAATTTTCTCCCTTTTTCTCTAACTCGACCCAACACATGAAGAATTATTTAGCGATCCAATGTTTAATTTATCGACAGAAAAGGAAACGCGACTTGTCAGTCGGTGGGGCTTGTTTTCGATCGCAAGGCATTTCCCTATCCGAGTTAGTTTAAGGGTGATTTTAACTTTCTTTTGCTGTGATTAATCATTGCTGCGCTAATCATTCCTTCGAGTTGAACCTGACTTTGACCTCTCTTCCGAAAAAGTCAATTCCTGAATCCAGGTTTCGACGATCTGGTGAAGATGGCACCCACCACGAAGACCGCCGTGGACAGATGCATCATCAACCATCATTCACGAGCCAGAAGCTCGTGATGTCTTAGGTGAGGTAGGAACTGAAAAAAGTATGCACAAAGCTGAGTCTTACCCCAAGGTCTATCAATGGTGTCAAAGCATTGAATCTTATTTCAATCTCATCTCGAAGGCTCTTTTGATTTTGGATCTGCCGACGAGAGATTACTCTTGTCCTCATGATTTGACCGATCGCATGTTGCCGCTTTTCAAAAGTTATGCCAGGTGCCTTTCCATTTCATTTGTCTTGATGATAATAATGGATGCACGCACGGTCAATAGATAGATAATTAGTTGCACGATAATAAAGCACGTCATGAATATTATTTAGAAAATAATGCGTTCATTAATAAATGTACCCCTATTTTAAATCCAAGTTCAAACAAGTGAATCCCTTCCGAAACGATGGACCGCAAACATAAAGTATATTATGGCGATAAATTTTGAACTGACTCTCATTTGTAATTTTGTATTTCAATCGTGGGACATTACTTTCAAATGATATTTCGTGTTACATTTTAGATAGGTCAAATCTATTCAAAAGTAAAAACATCGATACATAGAATTATTCAGAATCTTTGTAAGTTTTAGAATACTTTTTCTTTTTATAAATCTTACGAGACTCGGATGATGTTGGCAAGTGAGAATCTTCAGTGATTCAAGATCCCATCAAGCCCTACTGATATATCCGGCAGATCTGCAAGAGCCAGAAGCTTTCTTAATCCCTTATCTTAAAAGCTAATCGCACGGAATTGCGTGCCCCGTTGGTCAGTGCAATGCAGCATCGTTTGCATTTATTACATCAATCAATAACAATATGGTACATCCAACTCGAAATTTTTTTTTTCCTCTCTATTTCAAAATTCTTATCGATTGATTTCCGCCGCTCATGTGACCTAAAGAGAGAGAGAGAGAGAATTATTCAACGTGCATGAGAAATAAAGCATAAAGAATTTGAGTGGAGAGGATACGACGAGCTTATCTTAATTTTTGCCAATTTTGTTATGTTCTTTTTTTTCCCTTATGGAAAAAGCTGGCCGTGTGCAGGACTAAGGAGCATGCAAGATGTGACCATTAATTGGACAGTTATGGGTCACATTTAAAAGCCACATTAAATTGTTGGGCACCAAATTAATGTCGGTGCATCACTCCCCCCTCTCCCATCTGCCCGTGAATTATGGATATTTCTTTTGTACCTAGTTTCGACTGCATTAAAAGTGGCCATTGCGACAATGTCCCTTTTCGCTTTTTTTTTTTTTTATACCTATTTTTCCAATCCAATCACGATTTTATTGTTTGGATATCAATTTAAACTTTTCAATTTTATCGATGCAGCCTTAAATCTTTGCACGAAACTCTTTTTGGCTAATTTTTAGAGGAAATCATTGACAAGCCGTCCTATGTGGCACACTCAGATGGACAACTTATGAACACATTGGTGCTTTTCGATTTCCCAAAAGGACTACATGAGAGTTCGTGCAAAGGTGTATAATTATATTGGCAAAATTGAAATGTTTAAGACTGAATCGATTTCCGTATAATGAAATTCAGGACTGACTAAGTAATTATCTCATAATCTTCCTCTTGGTTGTTTACATGAAAAGCCGCATAATATATTGGAAATATTGGTCATTCATATCTTAAAAGGAAAACCATACGACACAAGCTCCATTGGAGACCAATTTTTTAAACCTCAATTAACCTTGATCCCCCAAAAAAATAAAGAAAAATAAAACCTTTATTAGCCTCCTCCATCCATGTCTTTCGAATATTACTTTGTAAATCAAAATCCACAGGACCTACCATTTTATGGATACGGCCCACGATTTTCCCTTTCATTCCATTGCAGGCCCAAGTGGTCAATGGAAATTAAACATTTCGGCCCGGAAATCAGAAGACAGAAAAATTTCGTAATCGCTTTTACCGCGATATATTAAACATGTTGCCTGAAGATTCGAGTCGTAACTTGTAGCATTACGATTAATAATATTTATTAATCCACAGATAAAAATAAAAAAAGCTAAAAAGGCGGCCCATGAAAGCCAAGCGTAGCTCAAACGCAGATATCCAATTGGCTGGTGGATCCGGGGTATAACTAAAACCAAGCAAGGCCATGGGCTTTTTTGTGCAAGAAGCTTTAGCCATTCTTTGCAATGTTAATGGTGCAATATCTCCAGAAGAAGGGCCTTCGACCACATTCAAAATAGATTTTATCTTTAATTTTTAGATTAGATTTTCTAACATGGTATCGAAAATAAGTAAAGACCCTTTCATATATTTGTCCGCTATTGTAGTCGCGAGTTTTTAGACGTTGAGATTTTGAATCAAAATTATGCATTCCACATAAATTATTTCCAATTACTTTTAAGATTTTTCACAACCATCAATCCCATTTTCCATGTCAGTTTGAGTTTTGGCAGCCTTCTGCTCCAGAGCCCCTTTTGTCTTCACTCGGCAAATGGGTCGGTGTGCCCTCACCTTCCCCAGAAATTGCCGTACAGGTAGGCGCATTAGTGCCGGGCCAGAAAATTGAGCGAAAACGATCGTTAGTGCGTCAATTGTAAGCAAATTGGAATTGTCGTATTCGGTAATTCAGATCAACATTTGATGATGCGATCGCTTATTATTGTCAAAACACGATGATAATCAAGGGAATTCGGCCAAATGCATTCACTCGAGGTGAAAAATTACTATAATTTTTCGAGTAATCGTTTTTACTAGAAAACGACAGGTATTTTTCCATATGATCAATAGATAAAGTGCCACGACATGCATACATTTTCAAAGTTTTCAAAAATGAGTCGAGATGGGCTTTTTGTGGAATTATATAAAAAGCTACTTTCATGATACCCATCAATTTATTAAATAAAATATATAATAATTTTAAACGCCTTGATTCTTTTTTATTTTCAACCATCGTTGAAAATATGAAATGTTCTAAATATATATATTTTTTTCGTGATTGATAGCTACCAAACTCGGTTTCTTGAATTTGGCTCCAACTTCACATCTTTCAAATTTCATGAATCTTTTGATTTGAGATTGATGGGTCAATCAATCAAGACCCAAAAAGTCAACAAAAGTTCAACGAGGGGCGGGCAACTGTTACTAATGAAAAGTTCCCTTTTTATCGGTTCTTGCACTTCCCTCGGAAAGTTTCTGGCACGTTACTTTCGGTTGTTTCGCGATCGTTTCTGGCATTAGATTCTCTCTCTCTCTCTCTCTCTCTCTCTCGCGCTACCCACAACGCAAATCCCAGGAAAGACCCGACCTTTACAGTCGAAGTTGTCTCTGGAAGTGTCGACGCTTTCTGGGTAAGGTTCCGTCCGACCCCATCTGTCTCGATCGCGCTTGACGCTTGGCCGTCCTTCTTCGTTTGGTTCTCTTGTCGTTGCCGCGTTCTGTGTCCGTTTTCGTTTGATTCCCTGGTCAATTTGGTCGCTGCGGGCTCTTGTTGTGAACTTGATCGTGCCTGCGCGTGTTGACTTCAGCGGGTCTTGAGTTGGGGTTGGAGTGTTGGAGCGGGGGCGTGGCGGTTCTGGTTCTGCATGTCATCCGGTCAGTCGAACCTCTTTCGCCGTGCGGTCTAGACCGTTCTTGATCGCCTCTTGAAGTTCTTCGTTGGAATTCCTTGTTGTATTGATGGCCAAATTAGAAGTGGCGGGACCCATTTCGCCCCTTTCTTGAACCGTCAATACTGTTCTAAGCGCGACAGGAGTTGGCGTGAGTTCGTTCTGTGTATTTATTAACTGAATCGGGAATACTTCCTTTATTCTAATCTTACTGTCTGCAAAATTTAAACGCTTTCCTGCTGGAAAATGCACCTTTTGGTTTTGGAGCTTTTACATAAGATGGCGTCTCAGTTCAGCGCTTTTTTTGGGTTTTTGTGGAACCGGACATCGTGTGAGGCCTAACCTGACTATATTGGAGATTGGGTGCTGAAAGGAGGATTGTTGAATGGGTTTCACTGTTGACGTTTGTCTGAACTGCTGTCTCGTTTGTTTACCTTGGGGAGGTAATTGCTGATGGCCACAGACTAAGATATGCTAGAGATTCTTCTTTTACTCAAAATGGGTATGTCAATAAATGTTCTTCAATGCTTGTGTATTCATTCGTTGTGGATGCCAAGAAGTTTTTTGAAGCTTCTGGTTTCTCTTTTGATTTTGACTATGTTCCATCACAGTATAGAGTGGACCTTTTAGACTAGCAAAACCTTAGTCTCATCTGAGAGGGGTGATGGTTGTCAAACTTGCAATCTCTAACTAGTGACGTATGTTAATATTGGTAGAAAAGTTGTACTTTTGAACCATGCTAACTGCTAATTAAACTTCCTCTTTGGCTATGTAATTGTTTCAATTTGACTTGCAGCAGGCCTCTTGATTTTGTGTGAAGCTTGTGCTTCATAATTGAAGTCAATAAAAGGAAAGGCATTAGAATCATGCAACTGTATCATCACCCATATTCATTGGACAGCCAGAAGGTAAGGCTGGCTTTGGAAGAGAAGGGCATTGATTACACATCCTTCCATATGAATCCGATAACAGGCAAAAATTTGAGGCCTTCCTTCTTCAGAATGAACCCGACTGCAAAACTCCCTGTTTTCCAGAATGGTTCACATGTCATCTTTGATACTATTGAAATCATTCAGTAAGTCTCATCCTATTCTTACAGCATACTTGTTCTTCTTTTTGATATGGTTATGACGGATGTTTGTTTGATGTGATTACTGTTTTGGCATGTGATAATGAGAAATATCAGCTTCTCTAGCTAAGTATGCCAAATAAAAGTATTTCTGGATTTCTGAGTAACTGAATGTATCTGTTGACAGGATGGGGTATTGTGCTCTATTATGTACCATATTCTTGCAGATTTATTCTGTCTCTGTCTTCATTCTCTTCTTTTGTGGAAATTTATAATGCTTTAGAAATTTACAGGTATATAGAGAGAATTGCAGTTGTCTCTGTTGGTAATGATAGCATCGCCTTCAGCAGTGATGGAGTCATTCAATGGATGCATAAAATACAGGAGTGGAATCCAAAGTTTTTCACATTATCCCACGTCCCTGAGAAGTATCGGCAAGGAGTGTCCAAGTTTTTTAGGAGAGTCTTGATTGCTCGGATGGCCGAGTCACCTGACCTGGCAAGTTCCTACCACCGCAAGCTAAAAGAGGCATATCTCACTGAAGAGAAGCTGAGAGACCCAGAGGTTGTAAGGCGGAGCAAGGAACATCTAATCAGACTTCTCGATGAAATTGAGGACAGGTTGAGCAAGATGGCTTATATTGCAGGGGAAGAGTTCAGCATGGCAGACATAATGTTCATTCCCGTGCTAGCTCGTCTGTCACTCTTGAATTTGGAAGACGAGTATATAAACAGCAGGCCAAACATGGCCGAATACTGGAGTTTGGTTCAGCAAAGGCCTTCCTACAAAAAAGTGATAGGAAGATACTTTGGCGGCTGGAGGAAGTACAAGACCCTGGCTAAGACTTGGTGCTTCATACGGCTCAGGAACACGCTGAAGAAGTATTAACTTCTTGACGCCGTAGGAATATCTCAAAACTGTAAAAGGAGGGTGGGGAAAGTTTTAGCTGTGAATAATCTTTAGGCAAAATTTACCTTTTGAATAGCTGTGAATAGGTTCTGTAGTGGTTCTTCTCTTAGTGTTGAAAGAGCAGGCAGTTGAATTTTTCATGTACTGGACTGCTTTCTGTTCTGTATTCCCTTTAAGGTTGAAATAATTATGTAGAAAACAAGCATGTTATGAAAATAAAAAAATTGTGAAGGTTCGATTTTTTTGATTGCAGGCAGTGAACTTCATTGAGTTTGCAGTCTTAGAGCACAGTTCATCCGTGTTCTAGATCTTTAAGATTCCTGATCTTTAGTAAAAGCTGGTGCAAGTTAGTATATCATGAGGCAGGGTAAAGCTGCTGTTATTAGATATCAAGAGTTATGAGCAAAAGAGAGTTGATTGAAGTACTCCCTTGGCGAACCGCAACGATCCCATATCTGAGTCCCGGATGAGGGACCAGGCTACACATCTTGTGAATAGCTTGGACCGACAGACAGGCAAGGATTGGAGAGACAGAGCACTTCCTCTGGCGTCTCTATAAAGTGGCTCTACTTCCTGAAAGCTTTTGAGATAGCAGTCCGCATCAGCTGCCCCGGCATAATTTTGGGAAGCAAGAAACTGCAGCGCCTGGCCAGTGAACGACATTTCGTTGGAGGGATCTGCCATTCTTTCCCTAACCTGAACGCCTGACCCTTGTTCTGGTATTACTTTCCAGATTACAATGAATTGCACAAGTGACTGGTGCTCAGGGGACTACACTAGCTAGCCCTGTAGAATGGATCCCCAGAACACTAGACACAAGGCAGGAACATCTCGGGCATCTTTGCTCGGCTTCCACACTGGAGCAACACTCTGATACATCAGAGAATGCTTCTGAAATCACTCTAATCCCACAATCAACGCATCATATACCGCCAAAAATTGATAGTTAGGCAGCGACATTGATCCCTGACTTGAGGAAACGGTATCCTTTCTCAACCGCTAGCCTGGTAAACTTCTAAGACAACTGATGAAACATTGTCGGATTGAACCTAAGAATCTGATCTTGCTCCCTCATGGGATGGAATTCGGAAATGTGGTGCGCTCTTGTGTGCGCTTTACCTAACAATTTGTTATTAATTGGAAATAGACCGACTTAATGCCAAATTTCAGTTGCCAAATTCGAGACTTTATTCATACATTCACGCACCATTTTTCTTTGCCTTTCCTTTTCTGGGAATTGTTACCCGTACTGGAAAGAATACGAACAACTTGTTTTACGAATGATTTGATATGCGCTTGTAGGAAAATCGAGTCAACTCATCTATATGTTCTGTTGGGATCCCCTATCTTTAGGTACTAGCGAACAATTGTCGTTTGTGAAGCCGCATCATTAAGCAACTGAGTGTTTTTTTGTCTAAAAATATTTCTGCGAGTAGCATTGCTTGTTCTTTTTCCAATAAAACGAAGAATTTTCACTCTCTTGTATAATTTAACTGATCATTACGGTATACCAGAGTTTTCCACGGTACTTATAATTGCTTGACGGCAAGAACATATTAATTCAATCCTCCGATGTCTCCTACTAAATTATTGTCGCATATAGACTCACTTGCCCTCCCAAAAAAAAAAAAGAGATCTCGTTCATCTATCTCTTGTCTATCTCTCATGGATTATATATATTTCAATTGTGTTACACCAAACTGATGGTATTTGGTAGAGCAATGAACTACATGAAGTATATGGTGGACAAGGTAAGACAATGCGTCCATATTCATGGGACTGCCAACCTGAAGCACTAGGACATGTTCAAATACTCAAGCGCACAAACAGTCGGTTCAAGCCAAGGCGCTTCAATTATATCGATGCATACACATATCTTATTCCATATGCGCTATTTGTTTCGCATCAACATTTTATAAGATAAGAGAATTCATGCACGGTGACACTATAGCAAGCCCATAGGAATGTCGACCATCGTCTCAAGAGAGGAGTTTTTAGAACCTTCGCTGCAAGTTTGGCTGGATCGGTTGCACATGGTAGGTGGAAGAGGCGAAGTCAGCCTTCATTCTTTGATGGTAACCGTCGTTCCCAGCTCTACCAGTTTCGGCCATCATCATGTCTTTTTGTTGCTGCAAGCCACCAAAAAAAAAAAAAAAAAAAAAAGATGAAAAGAAAGAGATTAGATTAAAATGAAGTCCGTTATACATATAATGAGGGTCTACTTAAATTTGAATCTGCATGATCCATTTTTTAGCTCAATGAATAAGGAAGATGTATCTACGGTCTCTTTGTCTTGGCATTAATCGATATGAAAACATTCCTTTGTACTATAATCAACCGGTCCATGATGTATTCAAGAGCAGATCAGGTTTGTAAAGCAAAAACAGTTCCTCCTTATAATTCCCGATGCAGGTCATTGTGATGGTGTTGTAAGCGAACATCATAACGAACTTACTTACATGTAATCTAGAATTCTATAATCTCCCCGATGACATGATCTCCTCGAATTGGTTATTTATACTATCAGGAGTCATGACTTGTGTGTCTTATGTAATGTAGTATTTCAATTCAAAATTGCATTATCAGTTGAAGAAGGCATACAAGTATACAAGGCAAAACTAAACCAAGAGTATAGCTATGCAGTGGGTGATAACTTGAATGCTCTCCTCTCACGAATGAATTTGGAGCAAGAACGTTATATCGAATTAAAGAATGAGAAATAAGATGAATAAAAACCCGCATGGATGCAAAATATATTGAAATATCAAATGGGATGTCGTGAAATTAAAATGTGGCAGGTTGATAGTTCTGCATGTATGCATAAGACTATGACAAACCTGTAAACTAGCTATAGGAGAGATATCACTAATGCTGTAGATATGATATGCTCCAAGACATAATTTCATACTTTATATGGGAGAGTATGTGTGGGTTTTTCCATTAACTCGCTACTCACCCCCCATTCCGAGTCCCTCTATGGAAGGAGATCAAGATTTTTGGTCCAATCTTATTCAGTATTGAACACGCTTTAACATGAAACGCCTTTTGTTCTTGGTTGCTTTTGTTAAAACATGAAACTAGCTAGTTAATATATATTACGACATAGTTATGAATCTAATTTGAAATTATGATATTCTAGTAACAAAGTATCTCAGTACAAAACCTTTCAAATGAACATTGCATATTTGAAACCAATAACAAAATCTGTGCTGCAATAGTATCTTTAAAGACAAGATAACTTTCTCAAGTTCATAATCAGAATTTAGTTGTCACTACCATTTTATATGTGTATTTCCATATAAATGAACCTTACCCCATGATTTGCTCTCTCCAAATTTCTTAATTTAAGTAGTTTTGTTTACCTTCTTGTCACATAAATTTTGATTTAGTTTCGACTGAATATAATCCATAGTTTCACTTGATTGATTATCGATTCTGTTAGAACTATAGTTAGTATTCGTGGTTATTACCATGTTTCACAGACATATTGTGAATATATAAGAAAGAAATACTGTCCAAAAAAAGATCCTTGGTTACGTGCTAAGGGGGAAAAAACTAGTTTGCTTCCTTATATCTATGAACTGTTATGAGAAAAGAAATCATATTCTAGCTAGTTTGTAGGGTAATAGAGAACCGGACCACCTATATTATACTTATATAGGCAGGATCACAATAATGATGAACAAGAAACTCATCACTAGAGTCAAATACTCTTTTGAGGGACCATGAAAATGAGGTTCATATCTAGGCCAAATTGACAGCAATGTTACTTTCACCAAACTCAATCCCATTCAAAACCTAATCTTGATCGAGCTATGAGTTAGGCGTCCTGAATACCATCATATCAAGAACTCTCTTCTGTTCTTGTTCTTTTTTCTCTTGGAATTTGCCTGTGCATCTATATGTGCTTATGCATCAAGTCGATTATAAGTTGATGGAGTTACCGCATAGAAATGGAGCTCCTTAGCGTCCTCCTCCAGCTGCTTTTGCTGAACCAGAATTTTAAAATTAAAAATAAAAAATTAAACAAAGTCAGCAAAACCACCTTCGAATTAAAGCACCAAGCAAAGAGTCAAGTGACAAGTTTAGATTGGAACTAACATTTCTCCTGTGCGTCATCAGAACCTCGTCCTGCAACCCAAATGGAGAATTGATCATAAAAGATGTTAGAAGTGAATTATTTCGATATAATTGGTGAATTTATTTGCGTAATCAAAGTTTTTCTTGAGATACTCGCCTTATGGTCTCGGACACATGCGAGGCCGTTTTCAAGAGTGTCTTCTAGGATTATCAGCTCTCTGTGGTTCAATGATGTTATGTCTTCTCCTTTCAGGTGCCTGTTTAATAATATATCTTTACTCATGTTCATATATGATTGACTATTTATCAATGGAGAGGGAGAGAGGAGAGAGAGAGAGAGAGAGAGAGAGAGAGAGAGAGAGAATGTTCATACATGATTGAATATTTATCAATGGAGAGGGAGGGAGGGACGGAGGGAGGGAGAGAGCAGAGAGAGAGAGAGAGAGAGAGAGAGAGAGAGAGAGAGAGAGAGAGAGAGAGAGAGAGAGAGAGGTGAACCTGAGCTGAATCTGCAAGTTGTCGTTCTCCTTTTTGATCCTATCTAGTTCATTGCTCAGATTCTGAGAGATTTCATATGATTTTGACAAAACCCTATCTTTATTAGAATTCTTTCAGGAAAATTGAAATAATCAAGAAAAGGAGCCACATCTATGGCCATGCAAGAAGCCGAGCTAGAAACTGATTAATGGGCTTCTGATTTCAGAACGCATGTTTTGCATGGAAAACAGAAGGCACATAATAACCATTTAGTGCCAGATCTGTTACGAAAGCTCCCATCAATCACAATAATAATTCAAAGGAAAAGAAAAGAATAGGACAACATCCCAATGACAGATCTGCTATTAAGATTCAATATTCTGCTGCTTCTAAGCAAATTTCTCTCTGAAAAACATTGTCATTTCCTTCCTTTTTTGAACCTTTATTCGGAATTTATAAAATTAGCTAGCTTTGCAAATAACCAACAGATCAATATTGGGAAGATAACTCAAACCCACCTCTTGCTTAGCATCCCAAAGCCTCTTTCCACACTGTGTGTGATACTGGTCCAATATATCAACCAATCTAAACCCCCAAAACCAAAGTTAGAAGGGAAAAACCATAAGCCAGCGAAACAGTCAAAGTAGATCTTGTTAAAAAGAAAAAGAAGCCAAAAAAAGGACAACAGCACAAATAATGCATACGAGGTGTTAGAGCTGCAGTATTCATGCATCTTCCCGGAGCTACCAAAGATGATCACAGACACTTGAGCATCACACAGAACCGAAATCTCCTTGGCCTTCTTGATGAGCCCGTTCCTTCTCTTGGAGTAGGTAACTTGCCTGTTGTTTGAGTTCTCTATCCTCTTTATCTCTATCTTCCCTCTCCCCATCTTTCTTTTTCCGGGCCTTCTCTTTCTCTCTTGTTCTCTCTCGGATTATCTTCCTTATCTGCTCTTGTTTGCAAATGAAAGCTGAGGAGCTGAATAGCTCTGAGAGAGAGAGAGAGGCTGAAAAAAGGAGAGGTACAGAAGTAAAGAGAGAACATTCCATTTAGGGTTAAGGGGAACTGCGACTTTCTTGGCACAGAAGAGAAGATAAGAGGTTTCATGCTAAAGTCTACTGTTCATTATTAGGGCTTTCTGGTTATTGGTTCTTCTCTTCCATGTCACGCTTGTGTGACCATCGGTCATTTTCAGACATCCTGCACTGACGTGAGCTATTGATATTAAACGCCGGATATTTTCTCGGGTTGGGTTGTTCTCCTGTTCTAACTGTAGCTTCATCATATTGTCCCTTTTTCAAATGTTGAGTTTGAACTTATCAAAACCATGGACTATCTTTGGGTATCTTTCATACGCAACATAGGCTTCCTTACCAGTATTTTCTCCTTATTTAGTTTGTCTTACTGGACACGTGTCACCCGGCTTGATGAATAATGCGTGCACATTTCTGGCCTTTTTGCTTAGGGTTTAAGTGGGTGGAACCAAAAACCAAATGTCAAGTTCAATTTGAGAGTCAAATCAGAACCGATGTGCATATTCTTATTGATCATAAGATAAGAGGAGAGGTTCAGAAAGTAAACTTTTCGTTGGCAGCTCCTTAATGAGCTTTTCATTCGTACCTAGTCTATGTGATTTTTTTTTTTAACATACAAATGACTTCGTGGGCTATATAGTACAGGGTACCCTTTGAACCTGTCGAAAGATGGTGAATCTCATTTAATGATGTCACCCACATCTAGGAGCAAAACTTTGTACCTATATCAAATTGGAGTGTGTACTCCTTAAAATACACTGCTCTATGGAGGTAGAGGGTCCACAATCGAGTTCTTTATCGCAATGGAATAAAGAGAGCTAGTGTTTATGTTGCATACACGTTTCCATGCCATAAGGTGAGAGGCAAATTAAAGGGGTTGTAAGAATATGAATTAAGGTTTGCATGCCCGATGATAAGTGAAAGAGGATTGTGTTCATTGCAGTAAGCAATTCTCTTGTTTTTAATTTCTTGGCCAGAAGAGTAATTCTCTTGTTAAACACGTTTTTTCTTTGAATTTTCCATGACACCCCAAACGAATTATGTGAGAAAGTATTTTGTGGTGAAGAATATTACATTATCAACACATTAAGTGTCTCTGCTTATCTCATAAATAATATTGCCAACCATTACATCAAAATCTTCCTAGGATATCAATTATTCATAATAATAATAAAAAAAGATATCGGGATTTCCCCAGTGTAGAAAGGCATGCCATCTCATTTTTCAAGCTTAATCAAATACAAGAAATTTGTCTATATCTAAAACAAATAAATTGCTAAAATCGACTTTTATAACTGTTACAGCTTTGTCAATTATTTTATCATCATCGTCATCTTCTTCTTCTTGTTTGAATCTCTCTCTCTCTCACCTCAAACCCTAAGTTTGAGTCATGTACCAAACTAAAGTTTAATGCCGTGCATCACTTAGCCACCCTACCTTGCTTCTCCCACCTAATACTTACGCTTCTATGCTGCCTAACTTTCAACTTTTAGGTATGTTTTTATATGGATGTATGTCTGTAAAGGATAGCTTTTGGTTTGTTCCCCGCATGTTTGTGTTGATGTTCCTTTTCTTTCCTTAGGAATTGCATTGTCGCATACTTGCGCTGCATCAATCTAGTTCGCTTTTTTTTTTTTTTATGCTAGCGAGACAATTCTACGCTTTTGTTATTTATTTTTTCTAGTTTACTGTATATCTGAAAGAGGATCACATTAACCCTTCTGACCAAACTAGCTCTGCTAATAAAACGTTCGATTATCATTAGGGGACTAGATAAGAAAATCTACTGAAGTAAACCCAAGGAAGAGAAATTGGCCAAAAAAGGAAAAAGGAAGAGAGAGAGGATACAATTGTCCAAGCCAAGTAATAAAGTGACAGGCTAATAATACACTACTAATCAAGTGCAACAGTCTTTCAGATTAACGTAATTAAACAGCATCTTAGTTCCATGATCATGCCAAAACGCAATTTTGGCAACATTATTCTCTAAATCCTCTCCTGTAAATTGGGCTGAAGAGGCTGCACGCGAAAGGTGAAAGGCATGTGATGATGAGACTTATAGTCCTGGAGTTGCTGTAGATTCCCCAGCAATAACGAAAACAAAACATTATAAAAAGACAAAATCTTAGGCAGAATCGAAACCTCAAGGCTATAAGGATTTGATTTACATATCAATGATCAATCTACATAGACACGCATCTATACATACATGTGGTAAACAATTGGACAGAGTTCTCATTACACTATATCAAAAGGTCTAAATTAATTCAACATACTAAATTACATACTAATTTGTCAAAATCCCATCTAGGAAATTATTTGCGTTATGTATGGACATAGCAAGAGTTTATATCATAAATTGATGGGTAAAAAGATTATGTTGATGCAGTATTTTCTTTGATCTACAGGGGAAAAATTCAGAAATAAAAGTAAAAACCTTTTTGATATAATGTAGTAGGCGCTCTTCTTTTTGGGGGAACAAAATTGATGATTTACGAGGAATTATAGTTGGATGTCAATCACTTCGGCGACTGACCTTTATAACCGGAAGTCCACGAATCTTTTCAAAAAGCAGTTAAAAGCATTTCAGACTTTCAATTTTTTTCAAATATGACATTTTGCATTCTGAATGAGAGTAATATAAATTCCAAATGCATATACTAGGATGTTATGTTATTATGACTTCATTATATATACTTAGATATGACCGTACATGGTACAATATGCCAACCAATGGTCACTATTATTAAGTTTATAATGTCTTGTTTAAGAGACATATCTCCATCCTTATATTAGTGTTTAAATGGATTTTTTTTTCTAATTATGGAAATTTTTGAATAAAAGCCTCTAAAAAAGGTGTTGGCTTAGATGGAAATGGAGTTCCCTCCTCTCCTTGTGGTCTTAGATTCAAGTATTGTTCGGAGCATTTCAATCTTATAATTTTGAAAACACCAAGCCAACACGAGTGATTGTACCTTTAAAATCGATTGGAGAGGCAGATCAATTGAGTTTTGCGAAAGTTGGCATGATTACCACTTAAAAATAGGCATCTAAATGAAGAGGCTTGCTATTTCGCTTACATGTTCATCCATGAGTAGAAATGACAATCTAACCCGCTCCAACAAAATTCTGCATTGCCGCACAAATGGGGCGAGACGAAAATGGATTTAATCATTACTCATATCCGGCACCAGCCCGACCTGGCTCTACTTGTACCCTAACCCATTGTGATACTAAGCTCATATTATGTGTATTTCTTTGACTGTTTTTCTTTATTTGATTACTACTTGATAATCATATTTTTTCACATTTTGAAGGATTAGAATAACCGTAAGATACTAAACTAAAATTATTTCCTTTTCAATTAAGTCTAAAATAAGTTTGGGGCAATACACATATGGGCGATGAAACTTGAATGCCGGGAAGGATGGATATGATTTGGGCTGAAATAATAAGGAAGTCGATGAATTACCTGCGCATAGTAATTGAGCTCCTTGTGCTCCTCCTCCAACATCTTGTGCTGGCGGATATGAAGTTCACCCCAAAATGCCAAAACAAGAAGAAGTAGAATGCAAAAAAATGTTTAGCGAAAACATCATAAGGATGAACAAGATCCCGATATAAGCTTAATCAAGAGAATGGTCAATTAATATAAGAAAAGTTCATGTTGGATCTATATAATGCACATACATTCCTCCTGTGTGTGTTGATGACCTCCATCTGAAACAAAATAGCCGGGAGAGTTAGAAACACATCTTTTTTTAGACCAATTTCTTTAATGGTCCATATATAAACGATGTGAGAATTGCCTTTTGGTCTCGGATGAAAGCAAGGCCATTCTCAAGGACATCCTCTAGGACAATGAGCTCTTTATGGTTCAAGGAATTTATGTCTTGTCCATTCAGATGCCTGCGAGAGATGCGCACGAGTGAGTGGCTTTGAGAGTGCCTAAAGTCTAAAGAAAGGAGGGAAAAGTAAAGAGAAGAGAAAAGACCCACCTGAGCTTGATCTGCAGATTGTCGTTCTCCTTCTTGATTCTGTCGATTTCACTGTTGAGATTCTGAGAGCTCGCCAGAAAGAAACTCTAGTCGTTAGTGCATTAGTTTCCAAACAAGAAAAAATATGGCAGCGACAGAGATGACTCTTGAGTATGTCAAAGGACTTGTACAAGTCGAAAGGAGAGAACAGCGTTCTGAGAAAGTAGAAACACGAATATGAACTGACCCCCACTATTATTATCCAAGCAGGAACCAAAGACAAACATAGAAAACACATAAGAAAAAAAAAACTTGGAACACATGAATTATTGAATTTATAGTTATGCTTGCTAAACATTAACAGTGCATGGGAACGAAAGGCTTATTGCAAGATCGGTTCTTGCCTCTAAGGATATCTTCTTGGTCCTTCTGCAGTAGAAAAATAGATACCTATACTCAAGATAAACAGAGAAAGGTGAACGTCGCCCCTTAATTTTCTCACGAAACTGTAGATCCATGTTTGCTAGCATCCTTTTACCAAAAAAATGTCATTTGGTACTTTTAAACAGAGTCTTGTTTCTTCAGCATAATAAAAATATATTTCTCGACAAGAAAAAATAGCAGATGGAAGAAAAATGCTTATTTATAGATCTGCCCACAAGATTCAAGATTCCTTTTTCTTAACACAAATCTGGCAAAGAAGAAACAAACCATACATAGCTTTGGAAAATCATCTCTACAGGAAAGCAAAAGCACCTCATGCTTAGCATCCCACAACCTCTTCCCACACTGCCTGTGATACTCATCCAATATATCAGTCAACCTGCACAAATGCAAGAACTCTCATTCGTACATACCTCAGTCTAGAGAGAGAGAGAGAGAGAGAGAGAGTCACATACTTTGTGGAAGGGGTGCAATATTCATGCATCTTCTTAGAGCCACCAAAGGTGATCAACGACACCTTAGCATTACACAAGACAGAGATCTCCTTGGCCTTCTTGATGAGCCCAGTCCTTCTCTTTGAGTATGTCACCTGCCTGTTGTTCGCATTCTCTATCCTTTTGATCTCTATTTTCCCTCTCCCCATCCTAGGTCCTAGCTTTCCCTCTTTCCTTCTTCTTCTTCTTCTTCTTCTTGTTCTTCTTCTTGTAGAGAGAGAGAGAGAGAGAGAGAGAGAGAGAGATCTGTCTTTCGTCTATCGCATCTCTCTCTTCTTTAACCAGAGAGACATGGAGGGACTAAAGAAGAGAGAGATGCGGTAAGAGGAAAGAAGATGTCTATTACGAGTTAGGAAGATGAGGAACTTTCTTGGAGAGTACTGTGAAGAGAAGGCGTTTATGGAGTTGTGAGGTGACAAGCCAAGCCGAAGTGCTATTTATATCTTCTGATGGGATGATGCTGTTGCTGTTCCATGACCAACAGTCCTTTCCATTTCTCCCTCACTCTTTCACCGTCCTTGTGGGATCATCTTTCCTTCTTTCTTTCTTTTTATTTCCCTAATTTCGGTATCAAATGAATTGTCACCATCGATTAGACAGATTCGATAGATAATGAGTCCCACTTAATCAAACGACGAAGATACAAACAAAGAATTCATTATATTGATTTGCTGGTAGTACAATTTCCTGAGTTTTTATTGACATATATTTATGTTTATTAAGGGTTCTATTGTTGCACATTGTATTAATGATATAAAAAATATTTTCTTAAAAACAATCGTTTGTATTGTTATGGGAAAAAATTAGCATAACTATTTTCATCATTAATGATAATGTTTAGACATAATTGTTGCTAACGATCAAAATATTTGACATTGACTAATTTTTCTCACTAATACAATTGTTATATTTGAGAAAATGTTCTACGAATCATTGATTTGCCACGGTTCAAACTTCTCTTTTTTTTTGTCCTTGAAAAGTTTGAAAATGAAAGGCAGAATTTTTAGTGTAAAGAAAAGATGATAAACCGATGATTTTACTTGGCTAAAAAATCTAAAAGATTTTCCATATGGCCCACGTGCCTTTTGTGTCTTGCAAAGTTTCAAGTAATCCATACTAAATGAAGTTAAATTTTAAATGTGATGAGAAAAGTGAAAAGGCATGGAAGCAGGGCAAAAATCTGAGAGTGAGTGTTAGAGTAGGATTAGCGTAGGACTGACAAAAAAAAAAAAAAAAAAAAAAAAAGAGGCCGTGAAAAGAATTATAAATCTAGCTAAAAAAAGCATGAAAAGAAAAAAGAATAGGTAAGATGAACAGCAAAATAGAAGTCACTCAGGTGCGCACATGATTGACCATGAGAGGCTCCACCACGTCATGGGCTCAAATAGTGCATGAAGCCCGATTGCGTCGATGGGCAAAACGGGCGTAATCAAGCGATTCTAAAACGGGCCAGCCCAAGTTCTAGTGGGCCTAACCGTGCGTTTTTTTCAAGAAAACTTCATAATAAACAAAATCATTTTTTACAAAAATATTTGCCCCATTTCAAGTTAGGGAATTAAATTTCCTCAATTTAAGCATGTAAATGATTTTCTGTGGACCGATCAACTTCGGAGAATCAAATGTGTTAAAGTCTACAAAACTAATTCCCGAGAAATTCTTTCACTTAAATAAACACACCCTTCAATATTCTTTTTATGGTAAACCCTCATAAATGATAGTTTTCAAGCTCGATTTCAAACCTAACTATGATAGTTGATCAGCTCGTAGCATGTGTTACTTTTGGTTTCCTTTGCTTTCTCTTCCTTTCTTCGTACAACAATGTCAATTCCACGTTGATTTTTTCTATTTATGATTACAACTCATCATGTTGATATGGTAAAATTGTAATTGTGATTTGTGCCAAACTTGAAAATCATTTGAACTTTTGTCTAAAAACCGCATGACAAAAGAACTAATGATTGACTTACGACATTTGGTCAAAACACACTAGAAAAGATATCGGGTCGGGTCGGGCCGGGCCTATATTCGTGTTTTGTTTCATACCATGTTTTTTTTTTTTTTTTTGTTAGTCTACGTTAATTCTACTCTAACACTCACTCTCAGACTTTTGCCTCGCCTCCTTGATGGACGTGGGAGTCGAAACCCACTCCTGAAATAAAATCTTCCTCACCTCAATCCCTCCGAAAAGGTGGGGATTTGAATCCCCAACCTCCCCCTTTCAAAATGGAAGGGTGGTTGTGTCTTTATGCGGATGGGGTGCTGGCCGTGCCATTCCGCTAGGAACAGAGAGTCTCTCGACGCTCGTCTCAGGTAATGGCAACGGTTCAACTCCCAGTCAATAAAGATGTTTACACTCCTCATTGAATTGGATCCGTCCGAGCAAATCAAGGAAGGACTCCTTCCTGTCTTCGTTGACCCTTCTTCACCATCTGGGCGTCGAGCATTCGTGTGTTTCGAGGGGGCTCTCTGGCTTTGTGGCGCTTCCCCGTTTCGTCTCCAGCTGATTTGGCTTTCGTGTCCTCCTACCAGCGTTCGTGGTCTGGCCGTGATTTGCAGTGGCATGCTAATGGTTCACCTTCTGCATACTAAACAGGCTTGCTGACGCCTGGCAGTGCGCACAAAACTCTGTTTCTTGATTTCTGGATTTAAGATTGGTGTGGCTTGTCTCCATGCAGCCGCTTATTGAAGTTAGTAGCAGTTGTGGATGGCGCTTCTGTTGGTACTATCTCCCTCCGTGCTAATGTTCTCTGTTTCTTTTTTCTTCTTCTCACTTTTTTTTTTCTTTTGGTGGGGTTGTATACAGTCCAATGGCAGGGCCAGGGAGCTCCATGGTACACTCCTTCCTGCTGTTTACCGTCGTTTTTTCCTTCAAGAAATGTACAGAACGAAGTTGGCATCATCGGAGTTGTTCACGATACTCGGAGGGTTCGCTAGTTCAATCCCATTCCTCGTACTGTTAACCCCGAGTCCTCATATTCTGTTTCACAGCCTTTATCATAATGTTCTGTTACTTAATGGGAGTATGTGGTTCAGTAATAATGTTGTCATTGACGTGTCATTTCGTTGTAGTCCATCGGGCTGTGATTGTACATAAGGAATCTGATGGTAGTTAGTAAATCTCTGTCTGCACTGATATAATGTTATTCGTGCAGTTCATTGGCAGCTTCCAGGAATCGTGTGACATGAGAACTGGTTGGGGCGCTGGTAAGTGTTCTGTGGTTTTGTTTCTCACTTCCAGGAATCGTAATACCTTTCTTAACCAAAATAATGCTTCTCGAGATGGTCAATGTGGCTCCTGCATTGTCTTCTTTACCTGAACTTTGTTATGACTTCTCTAAAAGTTGACATCTGCTTTTCCTTACCAAAATGGCATGTGATAATGATGCTCTCTCCTCACTGGTTATTGCAGCATCCAATGCTCACCTTGTTACAAATTACACCTATTTTCCATATGTTGCAAAAATAAATAGTTCACATGGAAGTGGAACAAGTGTATTCATTCGAGTCCATTTTGCTTTCTTTTTACTTGCAGTTATATTGGTTGAAGCAGTAGCTCTCATTGCTGCCAGCACTGTTCACCAACTTTGTATCACTGCATGGTAATGCAACTATTACTAAGAAGATTGCACTCATTTAATCAGAAGATCTTAGCATTGGTGTTATTTCTTATTTTCCAAGCATTTTCCAAAAGCATGACTTAACTGCCGTGCTGGATATCAAGTAAGGTGCCTTCTGTTGTCTTGTTTATTTTAGGATCCGACTTTTAACAGGGAATGCATGGTAAGGTTCTTCTCATAGCCCTTTGCTAACTGTGATGTAGTTACACTTGACCTACATAATCAGTAAACAGTCGACATAATTCTGATTGTGTTAGCGCTAGAACATAATATTTGGAATTTTGCAATCACAGAAAATAAATTAAAAATGCTTTACCAAAAAAAAGAAAATAAATTAAAAATGAATAATGCTCAGTATACATTGTATTCTACTCTTTCATTTGTAAATTTTACCAAAAAATAATCCTGCTAAATAGAGTATACCATATTGTGTATGGGTTGTTATTGTTCTACCCTTATCAAGATCCGGGGTGTTTCAGGTTAAAGTCTTCTTATCTTTTCCTATCCATTTTACCTTTTACTTTTAAATAAGGAAAATCATTGAATGACTCCAAACGAATGCTTCAAACTAAAATATGCCCCAGACTGAGAACTGACTACTCTACCATCGCATTCCACACATTATTGACAAATGAAGTAAGTAGTCCGTGTGCTAACATAACCATGCCCGTGCATTGTACTGCTTAATCTATTGAGTTTCCAAGTTTTTGTTCCAGCCTGTTGCTGAGGCTTCCCAGGTGTTTCAAGGCAAGAATATTGTATCATTATTTAGTCAAGCTATTGAGCATGCATAGAACTATGAAAAGTTTGTATCGGACACTCAATATGATTTGGATCACAACTGCATGCAGACTCCTAACAGAAAGAAAGAAAAGCTAAGTCTGTGTGCTTTACTGCAGCTTCTTATTCTCAACTGGTCTGCTTTATGAAGTTAACAAGATTATGGGGTTGACGCTTTCCAAAAGTGAATCCAAGACAAAGAGGCACTGAATTATTAACTCAACCATATATTCACTCCTGCTCTCTAAGTTTTGTCAGCATAGTGATTTCCAGTAGTTGCATTAGATATCTATTATTGCAGACATGATTGGCATTAGACAGGAGCTACTTCCGTTTGTTCTCTTCCTTGAATCTTATTTTGGTAATAAACTGTGGTAGAGAGCACAATCCTTGTCCGTCACTAGAGTCATGGAGTCCCATTTGAACTTCTTTCTGCATATTCTTGTCTTCATATACACCCTTTATGGTTTGTAATTTCTGTTCTACAATTTTTCGATTGTTTCTCTGGAGTCTTGAGTATTTGTATGCTACGGCAGAAACTTATAATCTAGAAAGAAATCCTTTAGAGCGCTATAGAACTACTAAACAAAATATACGCAATTGCACTGAGGTTTTTGTTTCTAATTATCAGGCATAATAGTTTGATGTGCATCGAATCCAGTTCAGTGGTGGAATGATGGAGAATACTTATCTCACTCTGAGATTACAGAATGAAAAATCATAGTCAGGGTTGGCTTGTTAATCTGCACACAAAAATTATGCTAAAACCAGCTACTCTGGTAGAACAGAGTAATGACCTGTATGATATTTTACTTTCAAAGTAGAGTCATCAGGGCTCAAATTTCTTTGGCATTGTTTTCCGTTCATTGACATTGTTCTGGAAAAGGATTCCCATTTTGGATCCCAATTTAGGTTGGATCTGTTTTGAATTTTATCTTGGAATTAAGTTTGTGGTGGAAAGAGTGCGTGTAAAAACTGTTTGGATTTAACTTAGAACTAACGTTATAGTAATGGTATCGACAAGTGTGGAACCAGGAAACCGCATTATTAGCCAGAGCTTTACCTTACCAGGAGAAAACAATGATCAAACTCTTCCTTAGGCAAAGCAATAACTGATTGCATAGCTTTTGCTGACATGGATAGTATTAGCAGCTCACGCAATATCAACTAAGATTTAACAAATTGTCGTCTCAAATCAGTACAGAAGAATTTGACATGAGTTTGCTGCATAAAACCCACAAACAAAAGTGCTAGATTTTGCTATTGCACAAGAGATTTCCTCTAAACTCTCAGGAGCCATGACTTGATTGGAGGTCATCAAGGAAAAAAGCGACTGAAGTGAATTGGAATGGCAATGCCATCGCTGCAATTTCTTGTTGTCCTGTGCATCTGAATGAGGTTAGTAGCTGCAGAATACAATTCTAAGGATATGAATCATCTTCTGGATTAGCGCCTGATTCAAACATTGAATGGTCCATGGCTTGAGCTCGACCTTCTTCCATCCCGTGCAAATGAAGTGACACTCGAAAAAGATCGGAACGATTCATGACTCAGTGGCAATGGTCTATCTGGCAATCTAGGTATGTCGATGTCACCTTCTAACATTTTCAAAGCCTCAGCAATTGTGGGTCTGAAAGACACCATTACATGAGCGCATAGAATCCCCACATGAACAAACCTCTCCATCACCCCTCTTGGCCCTTCTTCCCTAATTGACTCGTCGAAAGTTTCTTCCACGTTTCCTGATTTCACTTGCGTCCATGCCCAGTCCGTGATCAACAGAGGTCCTGCGTTCAACTCTGATGTGTCGAGCACTCTCCTCCCGCTCATGATCTCGAGAACCACGACTCCGAAGCTGTAAACATCGCTCTTTTCAGTCAACTGCCCATAGAGAGCGTACTCGGGTGCAAGATATCCGTATGTCCCGGCGACCCGGGTTGTAAGATGAGATTGCCCTTCTCTGCTTTGCTTGGCTAGCCCGAAATCCGCCACACAGGCATTCATATCCGAATCAAGAAGAATGTTGGTGGCCTTTATGTCTCTGTGATAGATAGCGGGTTTGATTCCATAGTGCAAGTAAGCAAGCCCTTTCGCCACATCTAGGATTATTTTCTTCCTCTGTGGCCAAGTTAGCGCGTTCCTTTTCAAGCCTGTTGAACCAAAGCTGGACAAGTTATCACCCAGGCTTCCATTTGACAGGTAGTCAAAAACCAGATACCTCTTCTTGCCACGGAAGTCATCGCTCGTTACACAGCAACCTCTGAGAGAGAGAAGATTCCGATGCCTGATCTTGCTTATGATCTCGACCTCGTTAGAGAACTCTTCGTCTCCCTCGGTGTCTATATCAACAATCTGTTTCACCGCGACCAAAGTTCCATCCGAGAGAGTTCCCTTATACACCAAGCCGTGAGCGCCTTGGCCGATGAAGTTTCCTTGTGAGAACCCGTTCGTGGCTCGCTCCAGCTCCGAGAACCGAAACCATTTCGCTCCGCTGTTTGGCAACACACTGCTCTTGAAGCCGTTGACGAATTCTGCGTGCGGGGCATTCCGCTTCTTTTCTCGTTCCCGTTTTCTATGGAGGACGATGACTCCGAATGCAAGAAGAACACCCATAAGTGCGCCCAAGAATATTGCAACCAACTTCAACACGTTCTTTTTGCTCCAATGATCGGAATCGTTACTTGCCGTGCTGGATAAGGGCAAGCCGAGGATGCAATTAGCCGTCGTCACATCTCCCGGACCCCGCTCATTCACGATCCCCGCCGCATACAAAACCGTGAAGTAGAAGCAGTCCGTCGAGTTAGGATCTAACCTCAACAACTGTGAAGACACCTGCAGTCCGGCTTGTACGCATTGACTGCAGCTCGTTCCGGTCAAGTCCCCCTTGCAAGAAGTATCGAGCGGGCTCATCGGGCCGACCTTGGCGGTCCAGTCTTGGACAGACGCAATCCCGTCGCAGCTCGAGGCGTTGACCACGAACCGGGCCGAGCTGTTGAAGCAGACGGGGACCCAGGATTCCTGGACTGATCGAGCAGCGAGCCTTGTCCCGAACTCGGCCAGGCAAGAAGACGAAGCGGTCAGGTTGGGGAAACGAAACATGGAGGTCTCCCTGAGGTACTGAGCCAGCCCCACGCCGAAGAGGCTGAGCAGGGTTTGGCAGCAGCCGCCCTCCGATCTGGACTGGCAGAGGGAGGCATTCCACGGGAGGGTCTCGACGTAGCCGAGGTCGATGGGACACGACGAGGACGAGGAGGCGGACGTGACGGGGCCAAGGGCATCGTGGACGGCGAGGAGGAGCAGGAGGAATGAGCAGAAAGAGAGGGTTTTCTCCATGGTCGCTCAGCAGCACATTACTGGCGTGAGAAAAATGGAAGGATGTTCTGAATTCGAGATTTGATCTTGAACCGATGGCAAGAAGGATTATCAAAGGTGGCTGGTGGTGGTCAACATGCACGTTTTGCATCCGTGGAGTTTACTATAATATAAAGGCAGTCAAATCCGACTTGTGACAAAATTATATCTAGAAAAATTATATTTTGACTACCTGGCTGCGGTGCTGCATGTGTTTAATTTTGACTATAGTCGTGAACAACAGTTGACCGGATAATTCAAAAAGCGGCGGCCCAACCTACTTTTTCATTAGGAGAGATTAAAAAAACCTTCTTTCGGATTAGAGATCGAAGTTCATGTTGAACCTCCAGATTGAGGGAGCGAATTCGAAGATTGGTTTGACTTTGACCTTTGAATTGTGCTTGTCCAGATTGGACCATACGTGCTGTTTGAATTGATCTTGATTTAATAGTAGCACCATGAACATAAGTCATAGACGCCAATGGACTATCTCTTCCACGATTGCTTTTGTCATTCGCCAACCTCTTTTAGTGCTACCAATATTGTTTGGCCCGTTGAATATTATGAAAGGTGACGCTTTTTCTTCGTAACATGGTTCGAGGAATTGCCCAAGACCATGCGTTTAATTAGGGATTTCCACATATGACGCCGCTCGCTTTTAATTTTAGTTAAGTGTGCAAAAGGACGATAGCTATAACTTGTAACTCATTGATAGGAGACATAGAGTATTCTCTAATTAGGGGTGAGACAAATATAACCCTATTACTGAGTTATGGGTTAGGGTTATATTTCGAATCAACATAATATAAGTTGTCATATATTTTGGATTAGAAAGATAAAACTCATTCGTAAAGAAATTGTTTGATTGCACACGTGTGTAACTTTAGAACATAAAAAGCCCAAAAAGCTTGATGGGGATATAAAATCCAATTAGACGGAAGGCTTTTTCTCCAATGGGTTTTGACAATTCAATCCGTCCCCTTATTTGATTTTTCATTATAATGAGCCGCTTTTCAAATTGAAGAGCAATTTGGCCCTATCCAGTTACGATCTTCATTTGATCAAAGCTCTAGTCTTCGTTTAGGACCTTTTTATAAGTAATTATGACTTTTCCACCAAAACAGAAAGTCTTATTTCAGTTCTGGGTAATGTCCACCCACCATAATCATCTAAACTATAAACATAACATGTCTTATTTATTTCGACCTTTAGTAGTTTGATCAGTTCCTTTTTTTATTTTCCCTCTAAGACAACTTTTGAAAGCTATGCAATGGCCATAAATTCATAGAACCTCATACACAAATGGCCTGGCCTTATTTTAGTTGGCATGCCACATACACATTTACTAACATGATCATTAAATTGTACAGCCGCATTGGGTAAGTCTTGAGAGGGATCTTGGGGGACTAGGGTTGGCGACTCTCGCTAGGGCCTCATCATAGGAAGTCATCTCTCGTGCGGCCACCAATGAAACGCTTGCTCACCTTTTTCTAGAATGTGTAGGTGAAGGATGGAAATCGTTCAAAAGAGCACAAGGACCAAACCTGGAACAAAACCACAGTTTTAGAAGATTCAAAGTGGACCGTCGACCCAGGCCCAAAAGTCTCAACAATCCCGAGTCTCCTTTCGTGCCGCGATCCACGTGAAACGAAGGATTCTCCCACCTAACCTCAACTCGTTCGAAGGGCCCCCATTATTGTTCCGAGTCGAGTTGGCGTTCGCTGTTGTGTTGGTAACTCAGTAGGCTCCTGAGAAACCCGTGAAAAGTGTTAAAAAAATTCTTAAACTTTACATTGATGTCAATTCAATCATAAACCTTTTGAGTTAATGTTAATTCAATAATAAACCTTTTGAGTTAATGTTAATTTAATCATAAATCTTTTGAGCTAGTGCTAATTTAGTTCTAAACCCTTTGACTTTATGTCAATTCAATCATTCTAATTAATTTTAGTCAAATTTTATTGACGTGGACACCGACTGACTTACGTGGCACCACCAGCACCTTGTTTCCGGCCAAATCACCTCCCAAATTGATTGCTCCATCCCTTTCCTTTCCTCATGGTTGGATTTGAGAAAAGTAGATTTCTTTGATAGGTTGTAGCATTGAAGTTAAACAATTGGATTATTGTCTTTGTCTTCGCATTTCTTAGTAGCAATGGATGCAAATCGTTCGTAACACACACCTATGTATCTCTCCTTTGTAAATTCACTCTTACCACATAATTCTCCTATGCAAGCATCGATGCAATGTCCTCCATGAATCAATCTTAACACGTGTTAAAATAATTAAATATAAAATCATGCATTCATCTAATAACTTAATTTTTTAAAACAATTAACAGTTGTCCTACAAAATCATACACCATGCATTGTCGCTTTTGCCTTAACTCCATGTATCGTGGACTACCCATTGTTTTTCGACTTGTAGCTAAATCGATGACGGTGGATAGTGAGTTCGCAGGATGCCATCCGCAGCATACTTTCAAATGCTGTTTCATGTCGTAAATGCTCAGAAGAACCTTGTTGACTTTCGAACAGTATCGTTGTCTTTAAAAGTATGGATTTACCAGAATACTGACTTCCAAACACCACGTGCACCGTCTTTCCGGAAGTAAAATCGGATAGCGCTTGCTTTCAAATGGGGTGATCGTCTTCTGTTACTGATCTACCCGAAAGCAAATTCGATGGTACTAGCTTTCACACGTGCTATCATGTATATGTATAGTCTGATTGGAACGCCTTCAAATGGTCCTTTAGCATCTTGGGTCCGTCTCCTCAAAAGCTAATTTGACAGCACCTTGCTTTCGAAAAATTTCCCGACACCCATCTGAAATTTGTCTCCTCTTACCAACTTGAGTTTAGGAGATATCGAAAAAGTAACAACCCTTTTTTCGTATTAGAGATCGAAGTTCATGTTGAACCTCGAGATGCAGGAGCCAATTGGAAGATTGGTTTGACCTTATAACATAGTAAGTAGGAGAAATTGATCCGTAACTTGGACCCGTTTTCAAATTTCGGGTCATTTTGATTCTTCCGAATGGAGGGTCACCTGAACCGCAAAGTTTGCACACCACACACACATATATGTATGTATAATGTTTGTATTAATACCTATCAGTTTGAGGACAATATAGCAAGTTATAGAAATGTCATTTTAGAATGCAAAATGATTGAGAATGAGCTTAAAATAAATCATCTGTCATTTTGGAACTTATGTATCTTTTTACAAACGGGTTTACTTTCGGTAAATAAACCAATTTATTAACTCATCAGTTTTTCTACTCATCACACTATCTTTCAAAACTTCTATTTTCCCCTTGTGTGACATTCTCTCTTTTCTTTTCCCTTATTTTTGAATGAAATTTAGTCTTAACAATATCGTTTGGCCAAAAGAAGTCCAAAAAAGATTATGATAGACCACGCTTTACTTTGTATTACTTCAGGGGAATTCATTCCGACCATGCCTATAATTAGGGATTTCGAACATGATTGCATCCATTTTTAATTCATAATTTATAACTCATTAATAAGAGGTACAAAATATCCTATAACCAGAGATGGAGGTGAATATAAACATATTAAAATTAATCAATGAAAGTATATATTCAAATAAACATGATATGGGTTTTTTATTTCATATTTTCAGTAATTATAACTTTTCCCCAAAAGGAAAGTTTGATTTGAGTTTTAGGTGGAGTCCATGTATTCCATCCCCCTAACTTGTCCTTGGTGTGCAATTTCATCTAGCATAGCTTCAATATGTGTGATTTCGCCGGCGTGCCCAATTTTACCCCTATAACTAGCCCAATTAATTAAGACAACATTGGAAAGCTACGTAACGGCAATAGATTTTCCAGAACTCCATATAAGATGGTGTTACGTTGGAATATGACGTGACGATCGAACATGACATTATAAGGAATACGACGTTTACAATCAAACATAATTATAAAGTTGCACACCTACTTCGGGGCCTAGGGCCGGTGGCTCTTGCACGGCCCATTAATGGAAAACTACCCGCCCCTTCCTCGAACGTGACCCAGATTCAAAGATTCAAACGAAACGTCGACCGGGCCTACTCTCGACCCTCGACCAGTTCTCCTGCCGCGGTTCATGTGACCTCCTCTCGCCACCTACTCCCCTTCCAAATTGCCCGAATTGCATACGACGCGAAGCCGCGCCGAACGATTACTTTCCCGGATCGAGCTAAGAGCAAATTTAACAAAAAAGTCTTTTCAATTTAAGGCCCCATCGTGCGTGAGCTCGAGTTGGCCTTCGCTGTCGTCGTCGTCGTTGTTGGTAGCTCGGTAGGCTCCACGTCGGATTCCACCCCCGCCTCCCCCAACGTTCCCCCTCCCTACACGTCAATGCTTCCCCCCGAGAAACGCGACAGCTAGAGGAAAAGCGCGAAGCCGACCCACCGACCGCGAATTCATCCATCCACTCACCGTCTTTCCTCTCCACTCCAGGACCCTCGTTCCGGTCAAATCGCCCCCCCACCAAAATCGATCGCTCGATCCCCTTTCCTTATCCCGATCGCCGATTCCGACGGTTCTTGCGGGTTTCGATTCCGTGCTGGCGATTCCTTTCCCGTGCGCTTAGTGTAGACCTCTTTTTTTTTTTGGTATTCCGAGAGAAATGGACGAGTTCGGCGTCCTGACGGAGCAGTACGGCCTGAAGCCCCAAGGGAAGTCGGCCCCGATGGCCGCCTCGAAGCGCCCCGACGGGATCGGCGCCCCCCGAGGCCGCAGCTCCGGCGCTCCCGCCGCCGGTCGATCCTCCTCCCGCGCCTCCGCGTCTTCCTGGAATTCCGGCTCCGGCGACGGGGCTTTCGCCGATGGCTTCGGTGAGTTCCTTCAATCGAGCGGCGGTGGCAAGGCTCGAGGTTTCGGCAATTTGGACGACTTCGGCGATCTGTTCGGTGGATCTAAGAAGCCCTCGAAGTCGCCGGCCGGTGATAGCGGCGGCTTCGATTACGACTCGCTTTTCAATTCGGGCGCGGGGCCTTCGTCTAGCTACGATAATGACGATATATTCGGCGGGATGCCTGGCGTGAAGAGCTCGGCTTCTGTCGGTGGCGGCAGTGGCGTTTTCGGTTCGTTTGCTTCTCCTCCGAGGCAGAGCTCTCCGGTCGACGATTTATTAGGTGGATTTCAAAATGATGATCATGACGACATCTTTGGTGGCATTGCCGCAAAATCGGGGAAGACTGATAGTAGCGCATCCGTGGCTGGGCATGGTGCTGCGGAATCGGATGATCTGATACCTGGGTTTGGTGGAAGTAGCCCTCCAGCTGATGGGTGTGTATGTGCATATTTGGAAATTTTGATCCTTTTACATACCGAATGACCTTTCTCTTGTTCTGTGGTGCTTCGATTTTGCTGGATTCGCAAATTCACCAATTACGCTGAATGCATCTTACCCTGCATGACATTGAAAAATCTCTAGTAGGACCTTTTGATATCAGTAGGCTTCATGTAACACGATAGGACATTTGCGGACGGTTCGTTTGGCATCTCTAAGGATGACATAGTACTACTTGTTCATGATAAACTTTCAGGACATTTTAGTTGTTTCTAGTGTCTTTTAAGACTTATTTTATAGCTTAATTCTGATTCCTTGCCTTGTTTTGAGTTCAAGAATGCCTGCTTATTGATTTTTTTTTTTTTTTTTTTTTTTTTGGTGGGAGCTTATTGAGAATTTGACCAAACATATTTTCTCACTTTCTCCCAGTATGATTGAGCATCTCTTTCTGTGTAGATCATGTTATTCTTTTAGTTATGTTTTTTACTCTCTCAGTTGAAACTCATTTCCTGAAATTGCCTGGCTATATATAGTTGTGTACAAGTACTGCCAGTGCAGTAGGGGATTTCACGTGTTCATTATCACTGTAGAGCTCAAGCATGTATTTTCCCTTCATTTCTGTTAATTTTATCCTAAAAAGGAAATTAGATGAAAAATTAGGCATCCCAGAAAATGCTAAAACTAACTCTCAATGAAGACACAAATTCTTTAATTTCATTTTTCACCCGATGGTAAATGTGCATGAATCACTCTATGCGCGAAATATCTGTTTTAATCGTCAAGATGCCCAGAAGAGTAATTCTTAGCTGTAAGAAAGTGCAAAGATGATGAATTCATCCATATGACCTGGCTTGTTGCCATTGCTTTTTAGATCTTAATCTTGTTTGCGGCATTTACTTTCTACCCGGTTTTTTCGGTATTGTTGGCATTGTTGGGAGTGCCGTACCTTATGCATCGACTCATATGATAAAGCAGATAATATCCTTTCGATGGACGTACTTTCCCTGTCAATATACGTTTTGTAGCAGCATTGACTTACAATTGAGATCAGCCAATTATTTTTTATGATAAAAGAGGAGCCTCTAGTTGTTTCATTTTATTCCCCTTTTCATGTAATGGCCATGCATGTTTAGATAACATTGATGATAATGTCTAGGATCCTAAGGACGCCATGGTGTCATTGCCTTCCTTTTTCGATAATTAAAGGATCCCATTTTCTTAGGTTCTCATTTATTAAAAGCATAGTGGCTTGTTAGTCTTCTACCATGGAGCGTGTCTCTTCTGAGAGCACTTAATCTTGGAAGTGGCTCCATCTGTCATTTCTGCTATTTTAAGAATTTGAGTATTGTCTCAACAGCAGTTATAGATTGTCTTAAAAACGAAGGGTATCTTGTATAGTGTAATCTACATTCTCATAAATTCACCATTGGATTTATTGCATCCTGTCGGATAGATAATATGTCCAAATCTCCTTCGTCGGATTCTTTATCCCGTTCTAGTGCTGTGTGCTTCTCCTTCCTTAAAAACTTCTGAAAATTCATTAATTCTTCTATGGTAATTTCTGACCACAAAAATTTAAGTAGTTTTGCAATGCAATAACTATTTTCACTTTCGGCAGTCAGAGAAGGCCGCCCCGAAAATCCAATGTTTATTCAGCTGAGTCAAGCTCTAATTTGTCAGAGGACCCTTTTGTAGTATTAGAATCGACTTCCAAGCCAGTGCATGCCTCCTCGGAAATCTTTTCGGATCCATTAGAAGAAAGCAGTCAGTTTGGTAATTTCCAAAGGGCAAATAAAGTTGGAGATAAAGGTAAGTGATTTCTCTTTATTCTTACAGAAGCTTTTCAATTGTTCTTTTTGAAATATCATTAGGATGAACTTTTAACTCAAGCATTTACTGTGATGTAGTGAAGAGCCCTAGTGTGTCATCACTAGATGAGCTTGAGGACTTTGCTATGGGCCAGACACGGGGAAATACTGACACACAGTCAGATTTCTTTTCTGTTGGAAAGGGATCTGGCCAGGTGTGGGGAAATACTGATACGCAGTCAGATTTCCTTTCTGTTGGAAAGGGATCTGGGGCTGGGAAAAGGCTAGAGGCCCTGACGTGTCTTCAATAGATGAGCTTGAGGACTTTGCGATGGGTAGGGTACAAAGAAATGCTGATATTCAGTCAGATTTTCTTTCTGGTGGAAAGAGTTCTGTGTCTGGGAAAAATGCTGGTGGATATAAAGAAGGTTCAAGGGATGCATTTGAAAATAAGCACAAGGCTGCGGACGATCTAGAATCTTTCTTTAGTGTGGGTTTGCGGTCAAGCAGTGTACCTAAATCTAGGTCAACAAGTTCGGTAAGAACCAAAAGTTCTATCTTTATTTTTAATGCAGTTGAATTGTCGTTTTAGTCCCCAATACTTCTCATGTGCAGACAAAAAGCAAAGAAGCTTCCAAAACACCACCAAAGCCGACTTTTGAGGTCCGGTCCAGCATGAAGAAGGCCTCATCAGCAACGAATTTCATGGATGACTTTTCTTTAATGTTTGGAGGTGTTTAATGCTACAGTTCGTTTCCTTCAAAGTAGTGGGAGATTTCTTTGTGAATCTCCCTTTGCTGCCTATTTATTAAAACATAAAGTTTTTATTGTCCTTCCAACAGCTGCATCATTTGCTGGAGAATTCGAGGAAATTGAAGGGGAAAGCGAAGAAAGAAGAAGGGCAAGACTGGGTCGTCATGAGAGAACCCAGGAACGAGTGGTCAGTATTTCTCTTTTTCATTGTGGCAACTTTGTATGGTTCATGCTTTTGTTGTACCCTTGAATAAGTAAATCCCAGTTATAAGGTAAATGTAGAAATGATAGAAAAGTACTGAGGAATGAAAGACGAGCAAACAATTTACATTCCCTTTTGGTTTTCAAACTGTGTTGCTTTTGGATTATTGGTGTACCTTGGGATTTTTAAACTTATGATATGTTTAAATCACGATGAGATTATAGAATTCAGCTGTAGCTGAAAGAATGGTACTAATGTACTTTTTTTTTTTAAAATAAAAAAATAAACTCAGGCAAAAGCAGTTGCCGAGATGAACCAGCGGGACTCGCAAACTCAGCAGGAGCAAGAAGAGAGGCGTGTGAGTACTTGGACTTACATCAGAATTGATGCTTACTTTTTCCATTCAAATACTCTGTTCAATTGTTCTCTCCATTTTCTAGTTGTTCAAAAATCTTTTCCTGCTCTTCCTGGGAAACAAGTATCTTAGCACATTGTTTTACTTTGATTTAATTAAGCTATTATGTACTTGCACAGAGAATTGCTGAGAATCTTGATATGAAGATAAAGAGCTGGGCTGCAGGGAAAGAAAGCAATCTGCGTGCGCTATTATCATCATTACAGCAAGTGGGTCTTCTTGTAGAAATTCATTCTCTTGCTTCTTCCTTTATATTCTCATTGTTGTGATTGACTCGTCTTTTGGGGATGCAACTTTTATTTTGTTTGAAATATGTCATTTCAGCTAGCATATTGCGTTACAAAATTGCTCATCACATTTGATAGTGTGAATCATCAAGTTTTGTTGGGAAATAATAAGTAATTCTGCATTATCTCTCTAATGTCTAAATGGCACATTTCAAGTTATGATTGAGTACTGAAGTATGGGTACCTCTCTGTTGAAGGTCAGTCAGGACTTTGGATTACTGGTGTGGTTTTCAGAGAGTGCAACTTCGTTTCACACTTCCATCTTTTGACAAGGCTTGATAATTTCATGTTTTAACATCTTGGAATTTATTTGGTATCATGCTGCCTATATGTGACAAATGCTGAAAATTCTCATTAGCAGCAAGAGATTGGCTAGGATTTAGTGGAAGCCTGGGGAGCTGAAGTTTCTTAAGATTAACTGCGAATTAATTTTTTAGTTTAATGTGTTAAAGAGATTACTCCTTTACTGATAAAACATTTCATTTAGGTTAGAGGCTAGCTTTTTATAATAACATTGTTTTGACAGCTGGAGTTTCCTCAGGTGTTGTCGAACAGATTTTAAAATCCACAACTGCCTACTTACAGGGAAAGATGCATGAAAAATCCAGGAGTCTAAAGCATGTTAGTGTATCTAGGACCTTTGGGACTCTAGAAAAAGTTCCTGATTATATTCGCTTGAATAATTGGTTTAAAGGGTCTTGATCACCTTGAATCAAAGTCAGGTTTCATGAAAAAACTTCTGTTGCGTAATCCCTTAGTTATTTTAGTGACAATGTGCCTGTAACTCTTATCAATTGTAATGTAAGCTTGGGAGGTATATTCATTTTGAGATACATACAAGCTTTCTATTCCATTATGCTGCTTAGAGTAGTCTCCATTTTTATTTTTATTTTTTCATTTTACGAATCAACCGGAAGTGCTGTGCAAAGATATCATTTTTAGTGATTTACCAATGTTACAAGACTTGCTTACTAACCGATGCAAAAATTTAGGTAATCATCGTCTAGAAAGTCTGAAACTATAAGCAGGAAAGTTAATTGATAGACAGAGTAATGCCTGTAGTTCCCCAACTTCATGAAAATAAACGTGTGATCTGCACATGGACAAAGTAAGGTGCTTAGTGTTATGGGTTGTATACTCATGCTCAAGTCCAGGTCGATGTTGCATTTTGGTCACTGCTGAGTTTCTGCAGTACAAGGACAACTTTTTTCATTGAAATTTCTAATCTTGGGATATTTATGAATCGGTGGAAATGAGATAGGGCTGAATTTGTCTTTCACTCAGGTCATGCATCTGAGGGGAGATTAACTCTGCAGGACATTGGATTGAATGTGGAAGTACTGGTTATGAGATGAATATTTGTTTATTTCGTTTGGAAAAGTCCTGTAATACGATTTAGAGTGATTCTGGAGTCATGTATCTTGTGGTTTCTTTTGTATTTGAATCAGCTGTTTTGTGACATATCTAATCTCTGTTCTCCATGGAGTGATGCAGGTGCTTTGGCCTGAATCTGGGTGGGAACCAGTTTCACTAACCGATTTGATAACTTCTACCTCAGTCAAGCAAGTATACAGAAAGGCTACATTACGTGTCCATCCTGACAAGGTTCAACAGAAGGGGGCCAATCTTCAGCAGAAGTACACTGCTGAAAAGGTGTTTGATATACTTAAGGTACTCCGCTGTTCTAAGCATATTGCCAATGCTGTTTTGGTTGAAGCTCATCTTCATGACTCTCTTTGTCAGTTGGTACATGTACCTTGTACTTGCTGGATTTCAGGCGAGAAAATGCCTGGAAATGGATCCATGTGTGAATATCATGAATGGTATCTAGTGATTCTTGCTTGAAAGCTCATATAATTACCGTGTTTAATATCTAATGCTAATATTCGACTACAGAAATAACTCTAGACCTCAACTATGCTTGCTCCCAGTGAAGAATGATTGCCCAGGGAGCCTCGATCAATTTGACCACATAAATTAAATTTTTAATGATATAAATAGCTTAGTGCTATTTCTGTCTAGACACCTGCCTCTCGGGCCTCTCTTGGTCTACCATCTGTCTTCTTCAAACTGTTGGCCATGGCTTACTTTTAGTAAGGCCTATTTTCTAGAAGTGTGCAGTAGCAGGAAGCCCATGCCATGTAGGATTTCTTAATTTGATCTGTATCAGTTGTATTTTAACAAACTCGGTCAACCTTATTTTGCGTGCAGCCAACCAGGCCGACAAAGAAGTCTGCATGATCATAAAGTCTCATATATATTAGCAAAGTGTTTGGTTCAGAGTTTAGATGTGGTTAAACCTGTAGTTTGACTGCAAAATTTGTAATCACACACTGATCAAGGCTTTTTTTTTTTTTTTTTTTTTTTTTTTTTTTTTTTGGTGGCAAAATATAAAAGTCCAATTTGAAATAATTAGTGTATTCTTCGTTTTGATGAAATCTGAACTTTCTATTGGAATTAATATACCAAGAGATAGGCCTGTATCTTCAAGTACCCTTTTTTCGAAAAGAGTGGGGGTGTCAGAGGATGTTCTACAATTACAAATTCCTATGTTAGCTTGTTGACATGGCTTCTCCACCTTCTCAAAATCTACAAATTTTGTTTTCACAGGAAGCATGGAAAAAGTTTGAGACTGAAGAACTCCGATAGTTTATTGAGGTTGAAATTGTAAATTGCACGTCAGCATTTTGTGGCATTCACTTTTGCAAGCCGAGCTGCACCTGCCATATCTATACTGCTTGAACTGAAGATCTTCATGCCTCAGGTTCTGTATGGAAGGTAAAGTAGACGATGATGTAAATTTGTTCGTTTGTTGACATGGGTCTTGCGAGGTTCCGTCATACTTGCCTCTCAAATGTAGTTGACCTCATACTATTCCTGTGGATAATTAGCCTCCTACATTCCTTCTCCGTTTTATATTTATTTTGGTATATCAGCCATAGCTCTTTTGCTTAAGGCATGTTATGTCAAAACATGTGCTTCCAGAATAATGTTTCGTATTTTGTCTTTGGCATGTGTGACTCGCCAATTTGGTGCCAACTCCTTGTTTCTGGGCTTGACTTTCTTTTTGTTCATTGTATCATTGATTTATACAAGAAACGCTATTGCCTCAGCCATTTCGGCTGTGGCCACAGCTTTTGAATAGAAGGCGAAGATGTGTTCTCGCTTTGTATCCTGTGATTCGATCTGATTTACGAATGAGAAGACCTTTTGGAACAATCACCAGGCCTTGTATTTTAAGGGACACGTACATGGGTTTGTATTGTACATCCAGATTAACAGAACAGTGACTAAACAGTTCCATATCATCTTAATTCTTCCATTTGCAGATGGATGTTGGAATTAAGATGCTGAGGGGATAGTCATTCTATACTTTGAATGACTTGCCTTTGTTTTGGCAAGGGAAACGGAATCCTTGTCTGTGAGTGGACCGCTCATAGCTATTTCTTTATTGTTATTATTATCATTTTGAGATATGTGTATCAAAAATCTTAAAACTTATTATTAAAATGCAACTGAGTCATAAATTTTTTAAAAAATATGATAAAATTCTAAAATATGTTAAATTGGTGGAATCAAGTCTTTTGTGAATAGTCTAATTTGGTAACGGAAAATGTTGATGTAAGTTTTATTATTATTTTCGCCCTTCTATATGGCATAAAGGTTAACTAAAGCACCTAAACGACATCGATGTGATCTAAATTCTATTTTTTTTTTTGGCAAATCCTAATTAAATTAGTTTTAAAAAATTCCAAAAGTTTTATCCAAAAAAAGACAAGTTGAAAAAAAAAAAGGCTAAAAGTTTAAAAAATTAAAAAGAAAAAAAAAAAAAAAAAAAACTACCGGTAAAAGGAGGGCTTGCCTATTGGCCGTTGCCTCGTCTTTAGAAAGGATCGGCGGGGTGTCGGCACTACCTAGAACGGTAATTGAGGTTTTTGGGATTTGGAAGGGTTTGCACTGTAATAAATTGTCAACTAACAAGTGAGGGCTTGCTAGTCCCATCCAGATTTGGAAGAGGGCGACGGCTCTCTCTCAAATTAGTATCAATGTAATAAATTTACAATATTTTTTATATCTCCAATCATAAATAACTTGACTCACCTAGACATCTCTTTTTTATTGCATCATTTGTTTTTCCCATATTTCTTTCACTTTTTCCTTTGTTCTCCTGGATGGGTAATATGATTGCACGCCAGTTTCCTAGGCCTACGTCACTTTTTAAGCGATATATAAGCCAAAACGATTGAATTAGTCTATTTCAAGAAGTTTTAGAACTCAACTTTCTCATTAACATTTAGGATTAAAGTGCTGGTGTCACACATGAATGCTAAGATATCTAGGGTGTATTTGGTAATATTTCTACTAATGGGAACAATTTCTTTTCTATTTCTATTCATATTTCCTAGAACAATTTTGTAGTAAAATAACGCGTTTGATAGTTATACAAAATTTATATTATTAAAATAACAAAAGATCAGGAATGCATTTGGTATGACTTACAAGTTTTCTTATGATGTAAAATTTCTTTTAATTTTGTAATAATTTTTTTGAGATTTCTTTTTTCTTTTCTTTTTTTTCCTCTCTTTTTCTTCCTCCTCTAGCTGGTTGCTAGGTGGCAGTGGTGAGCGGCGAGGCTCCAGCCATCGATTAGAAGATGAAGAAGAAGAAAAGGAAAAAGAAAAAGAAAAAGAAAAAGAGAAAGACACTTATTTCTAAAAAAATTTCCTATAAAGAAAAAGTTATTTTTTTCTATTTCTTATTTTTGTTTCAAATCTATTCCTTAGCCATTTTTTTTATTATGGGGAATGGAAAAATTAACTGACATTACCAAAAAGATTTCTATTCTTTTTCTATTCTCCGGAACAAAAGAATAGAAAAATTGAAACGTTGTCATGCAGACCTCTAGTGTAAGTATCTCGTATCTCTCATGCATGAGAATAGAAGGAATTATGTTTCCCGATATATTGTTAGTACATCTGAGCGTCACTCCTTTTACGCTCGAGCAAAGTGAATGGCAAATTTGTAAGGAGGAAATTAGGTGTGTCCATGCCTGCCTTGATACGTTCTTCGAGCCGTGTTGGCTGGGCCAAAGCGGTTAAACCTATGATTAAGTCTAGTTCGAACGAACGAAAACATTTAGCATCGAGAGAAAACAATGGTCACTAATATTAAATTAACTAATAGTTGAACTTGACGAGGCTCATATGAAACCCGACTGACAAATGTCAATAGCTCCATATACTCAGCGCATATAATAATTTCTCACAAAATTTCCGGGGATGGTGCCGATTTTGCACAATCAAAGGGTCCAACATAAATACATGGAGGTATCATGGCATGCATGCGATGTTAAACTGTCCTAGTCCTCCTAGATTGTCGAATTTCTGGCACAACACGATTAACTATGCTGAGTTCCACGTGATGCCTAATTGAATCTATGGTCTCGTTATAATGACGTGAGTCCTCTCAATCATTCCATAGGGGCGTCACGTATATAGCCATTCCTTTCTCACCCGGATTAAATGAGCACAAGATGCGTCCAAAACTTTTTTTCTTAGCCACTTAACTCTAAACTTAATGACAAACCATTGAATTTTAGTCCAACTTTCATCTAATGCGACTTCATCTTAGTTCATATTTCGGCCAAATTAGATTTGGGATGGATTGCTTGTCAAAACAGATGGAATTGTCGTGATTGAAAGTAGAATTAAATTTAAGCAAGCTAAACAGAATAATTGAAAGTTCAGTGACCCGATTGAAGATAAAGATATTAATTTCATGATGGCAAAACTAATGAATTTATCTCTAATTTGTAGAACGTCATGCCTCATGATGTAATTTTTTTTTCCTGTTGAGATGGCATGAAGATTACATAAATAGAAAGTTTTCTTTTTCATTTTCCTTTTCATGGGGGAATTGATGATGTCAACCCATAAGTTTCATTTGAAGCTCCGTTTATTTCGAGAAAATGAATAATTTGAAAAATATTTTCTAAAAATGATTGTTTATACAATTAGTTAATGGAAAATATTTTCATTATCGATAGCAATTTTTGTGTAAATGTTTTCTTGGATGATAAAATAATTTTTTTCATTTATTTTTTATAAGTAATACAAATGATCTTTTATGAAAATACCTTCTAAATTATATATTTTTGCGAAAGAAACGCATCCATTTTTACTCAAATTCCATGAAGACTATTGGGCCTGTGGGCAACAGGCCTGGCTTTCATTTCATGCTTTTTTTTTGGTTGAAAGATAAGTATTATTTAGTAGTTGAAACAGTACAGAGATTCGTAACGTTACATCCAGAAGCAATGGCATCGGCGGCTACCAGAGCTTGCAAAAGAAAAGGAGGAAAGATGTTCCAGTTATGGGCCAGGTCAGATCTGCCATGGGCTTTTGTAGCCCAATCTGCTACTCCATTAGCTTGTCGGTTGCAAAGCCGCATTTGCAAATTAGGGTAGAGGGGTAGCAAAGCGTCGAGTTCAGCAAACAAAGCACGTTCTTCCCACGGTGGCTTCCTTCGTCTGTGAATAATGTCGATCAACAGCAAGCAGTCAGACTCAATCACCAGATTATCCCTGTTGAGACCTTGATGCTGCAGGTGATGCAGAGTTAAGGTAAGCGCCTGCACTTTCGATTGAAAAGCCAAAAATGTTGTAAATCTGCTGGTGTATACATCTGTAAGAAGCCCCTGATGGTTGCAGCTTATACAGGCCATAGTACCCTCTCGACTGCCAGGGCGATAGGATCCATCTATATTGCATTTCAGGAAGCTGTGCTTCGGGGGTTGCCATAAGATCACAGTTTTGGAGACAAAGTCCCCTGTGTGCGAGAGCCTTGTTCGGTGGTTGCTCTAATCCGAGATCTGCTGGATTCGTGTTTGTGCCAAGGCGTTTGCAACTGCTGGGTTTGGATCAGGGCGATGTCGACGAAATATGCTGTTGTTACGCAGACACCAGATCTGCCATAAGACATGAGCTATTGTCTCCAGTCCAGGTAAGAGTTTCTGATTCGTTGCTCTTTCTGTGATCCACTTGTCCAGGCGATGCATAGCGTGAGTCGATACAGAAATGTTAAGATTAGGGTGATTCCAGACTCCTTTAGTCCACGGACAGAAGAAAAATAGATGTTCACTGGTTTCGGGGGATTGCTGATTACAGAGAGTGCATATAGGATCAGGGGTGATATGTCGATGATATTAATTAGCTTTGGTAGCGAGGGCATTCTGGCAAGCTGTCCATAAGAATATGCGGATTTTCTGTGCTGTTTTCATTGTCCATATTTTGCGCCAAAGTATGCTAGGATTTTGGTATGATGTTGAGGCTTGATGACCACTTTGTGTATGGTTGCTATGCGGACTAGAGTAGTGTAATTGCTTTTCACTGTGTGATGTCCATCCTTTGTTGCTGTCCAAACTAATTGATCAGCAGCATGTAAGGATCTAACTGGGATCTGAAGTATTTTTGCGATGATCATTTCATCAAACATTTCTGTTATAAGAGGAAGATTCCAGGTATGGTGGGCATAGTCAATAAGATCAGCCACCATCCCGAGCTCCTCTCTTGTAGCTAGTCCGCCTATAGGCCCAATAGGTAACCAGCAATGGTTGCGGATGTTGATCATCTTGCCATCTCCAACATACCATCTTACATTAGGTAGGATGGCCTCTCTACCAATAAGAATACTCTGCCAACCCTAGGATGGGCGCGCCCCTTTACCGGCTGATTGAAAGTCCCTAATGGAAAGTATAGCCCCTTGAAAAGCCTACCCCATAACGAATTAGGTTGTTGGAGTAAACGCCAAGCCTACTTACCAAGCATCGCCTTATTGAAGGCGATGAGGTCTCGGAATCCTAGCCCTCCACTAGCCTTGCTGGTTTTTAACAATTCCCATTTCTGCCAATGAACCCCACTCCTGTTCTGATCATTGCGCCACCAGAAACTGGAAATTTTATTTTCAATCGTTCAACAAAGAGATAGGGGAAGCTTGAAAATTGACATAGCATACTGCGGAATAGCCTGGACAACTGATTTGAGAAGGATTTCCTTGCCACCCTTCGACAGCAAACGTTCTTCCCAACCCTTGATTTTGGCATTTATTCTTCCTAATATCCAACCAAACATTTCTTTTTTAGATCGCCCCCATTCAGAAGGAATACCTAAATATTTTTCGTATCTCTGTAGCATCGGTACCCTAAATTCTGCTGCTAAATTTTGCTGAAGATTCAACGGACAAGATTTGCTAAAAAAGAGTCCAGACTTATTTCTATTGATCACTTGTCCCGTTGCCATACAATACTGGTTCAATATATTTGCCAAGTTCTGGCATTCCTTCACAGTACCCTCTAGGAAGAAAACCGAATCATCAGCGAAAAAAAGATGGGAGAGAGTTGGACGGAACCTATTAAGCTTGATTCTGTTGAGGTGGCCCATATGGATTGCTTTATGAATAAGTGTTGAAAGAACATTCGCCACTAATATAAAGATATAAGGAGAAAGAGGGTCTCCCTGGCGTAATCCCCTAGATGGCCGAAAGTAGTGTAGTTGTTCTCCATTAAACCGGACACTCAATGTAGTCGTGGTGATACATTGCATCACCAATCGAACCCACCAAGGATGAAATCCCAATCTAAGTAAATAGTCGTTGAGAAAATCCCATTCAACTTTGTCGTAGGTCTTCTACATATCCGTCTTGAGAAGAGCACTAAAATGTCGCTTTCTGTTCCTTGTTTTGAAATGATGAAGAACTTCTTGAACGATTAAAATGTTGTCCTGTATTTGGTGCCCACTCACAAAAGCAGCATGTTCTGTTGAAATTAGCTCACCAAGCCAAGGTTTGAGTCGATTTGCCATGACCTTGGAAATAATTTTGTATGCGTAATTGCACAGACTGATCGCTCTAAACTGATTAAGGCTTTCAAGGTGGTTAATTTTGGGAATCAAAGCGATCATTGTCTTGTTCAGTTCGCTAGGCATCACTCTCGACCTAAAGAAGTCTCGCACTAAGCAGATCAAGTCATCCTGAATGATATCCCAATGAGTCTGGTAGAAAAGCCCGTTCAATCCGTCCAGACTTGGAGCTTTTGTAGCACCCATTTGAAAAGTTGCCCGTCTTACTTTGTCAACTGTGACCAAGGCAGTTAATTGTTCGTTCATCTCTATTGGTACAACCAGTTGACATTGAGCCAGAACCAGGCCATAGTCACGATGACCCACGGTTGTATATAATTGTGAGAAAAAAGCAGACGTCATCTCCTTCAGGGCCTGAATATCCCGCACCCAGTTATAGTTATCATCCCGTAACATCCCAATCCTAGTTCTCTACCGTCTTTGAATGATAGTTGCATGAAAGAACTTGTTGTTCTTGTCACACCATCTCAACCAGTTAATCCTAGACCGCATAGCCCAAAATTGTTCTTCTTGCTTCCATAAATGTCTAATTTCCTCTTGAAGATTAGAGGCTTCCTCTTTATCAGTGCTGTAAATGTAAGGTTTGTTAATAATGCTCTGTAGTTGCTGTTGTAAGGCTGTCACTCTTAGGTGGCCATTAGCGAATTTTGATTTACTCCACCTTCGTAAAGCATCGAACACCTTTCTTATTTTGTTTAGTAGGTCGAAAGTACTTAGCTGGATTGAATTCCATGCAGTAAAGATGATCACTTGGCACTCCTTATCCTGGTTCCAATAAGCCTTACAAACAAAATGACGCCCATGTTTTTTATGGGTTGTCGCTGTGGTCAGAAGAAGGGGGCTATGGTCATATCCCACTGCCGGCAAAGCGAACACCTCCGCATAAGGATATAGAAGTCGCCACTCCGTCGTACACATAACCCGATCTAATCGTTCCTTTACTTATTCAACTCCATCCCGATTATTCATCCACGTGAACGCACATCCCTTACTTTGTAGTTCCATCAAGGCGCAGTCATTTACAACAGCTCGAAAAGAATGAAGCCGATATCCGTTTGAAGAACGCTTGCCTACCTTTTCCCACGGATAGAGTATTTCATTAAAATCCCCAGCACATAACCAAGGGAGAGTATTGAAAGCACTAATCCGTCGAAGGATCTCCCATAGCTGCTGTCTATTATGATAGGATGAGGGAGCATGAAGACATGTGATTCGCATTAGCCTATCTTCCATTAAATCCCGACAGATCATATCAAAATATTCCTCCGAGGAGCCGTCTATTTCTAACAATATAGTATCATTCCAAAAAATTGTCAGACCACCTGCTAGACCAGCTAGATTTCGCACAAAAGAACTGCCAAAATGTAATCTTCTCTCCAATCGTTGAGGCGCAATCTCCTGGTTCTTTGTCTCTATTAAGAACAGTAAGTTGGGCTTTTCTTTGGCCGTCAAGGCCTTTAGAGCTTGAACTGTCAAGGGATTGCCCAAACCCTGACAGTTCCAGCATAGTAGCTTCATTTGTATGACGGTGGCTGTTTAGGGCCAGCCACCAAAGCCCTGTGATGCACTTCATGTGCGTCTAATACTAGTATATCTACAAATTGTGTGTCATCGACGTCTTCAGATGCAACGAGCCCCATATCATAGGGAGAATATCGTTTTTGCTTCTTGGATTGTCCCATTTTTGGTGTAGCTCGAGTACCCTTCAGTTTCTTTGGTTGTTGTCGTTCCATGGGATAACTTATGATGCCCTTCTCCTTGGCTTGCGTAGGTATCGATGTAGTTGTAAGAGAATGCCCCTAGTGGAGCGAAGGCTGCTTTGTTTGCTTGAGTGGCGCTGCTGTTGTAGATTAATGCCGTGCTTCTAGTTGTGGCAAGGTAACTTCTTTGGCTTGTGTTGTTGTAGGCAATAGAGGTACAGTCGGTAGTAGAACTGGAGGTGTTTTAGGTATTGTCTCCTCCACTTGCTCCTTGTTTTCAGGTGGGTTATAAAACGCTTGCTAATAAGGACTATATTCGCGAACTTTCGCTCTTAACCATTGACCATAAGCCATTTTATCTTTACCATCCATTCTCGCTTCATCGTAAGGGAATTCTCTGCAATAGGTGGCATAATGGCCGAGTCTCCCACAGGAATAACAGAAATGGGATAGCCTCTCATATCTGAAATCTAGCCATAGCATCCTCCCATCCACTCGAATCAACTTTCCAGTTTTTAAAGATTCATCCAAGTTTATGGATACACGGGCTCGCCCAGCCTTCAAGGCAGAACCCTCTTTGAAATCCTCTTGAACTTCTAAAACTTCGCCGATTTGGTGGACCACCTTTCGAAGCATCTGTTATGTATTCCATTCCAAGGGCAATCCAATCACTTGCACCCAAAAGGCACGGCAAGTAAAATCATAACAGTGGAATGGTGTGTTAGGAATCCATGGCTGGAAAATTACTAGTTGGCTAGAAAAGAGCCAGAGACCACCATTTAAAAATCGTTGTTTCTTATTTTCTGACTGAAACTTTGCTAGATATAGACCACCCTCCCTTTGAGAGAATTTGACATGGTCATTCCTCCAAACACATTTTAATGTACTCTGGAAGGTCTGGAAGTTAATTATTGATTGTGATATAACTTTACCCACTAGAGTCAACCTACATTCTGCTAATTTTTCTGCTGGTGGTTCCTCTTCCCATATTTCTATTTCTTGTGTAGAACAAAGACGGCCCAATTGTTGACACAGAGCAGCCAACCATGAAGCTTCCTCTTGGCCATCCGAAGCCATGTCCATAAAATGGAGAAGGTAGGCCTAATTGGAAGGAAAAAGAGTAGATACCATAATTCTAGCAGCTACCTTTTCCTCAGAACAAGATAACCAGGGGTAAAAGACATGGAGAATATCAGAACTACAGATGGAAGGAAGTCACCTTTGGAGAGAATTGAGCAGAAATCCGATGCAATCCGAAGCATGCGGCCAAAGAAAGAAGACCACAATGTCATCGAGGTTCCAACTGAAATGCGAAGATGCGAAGCGCAGCGGGGATAATCAAGTGGAAGCCATGGGCGAAAGCCTCGATGATTAAGTGCGTAAAGGCATGGTAAGAAACAAAAGGTAGGCAAGGGTTTGAATTGGGAAATTAGGGCAAAGGGTAAACATTGATATTACCATTAGAGGTAGACAGAGCTCTTCATGTCCAGAGAAACCAGAGGCTGAAACAATGATGTTTTTGACTTGTAATTTAAGCAATAGCAATCCATTTCATGCTTACTTATTATGTTTAGATGGAGGCCATGATCACCATTGTCAGCTTTTCCCCCAAATTGCAGAGGCTCGACTATAATGTGCTGTTCAATTTTGTCAATTTCAAGGGCCGACGCAGAATCGCCAACTTTGATTTCCCATTTGATGCAATCTGGTCATTTCCTAATTTAGCTTTTACTAGCTGCACTGCATATTATAAAATTGAGAAGGAGAAGAAAGAAAGAGAAAAAGAGAGTGTCCTTTACCTTCCGATTTGCATAATTAGAAGAGGGAGTGCTTGTACATCTGGCGAATAAGATTATATTCGTAACTAAGCAAGTACACAAGGGGAAGCCCCATTTGGTTCGGCTTTGGGAATGGGCTTTGGGATTCTAAAGTCTCTTGGCCAAATGTAAACGTGTTTGATTCGATTTTTTGGATGACTTTGGCAAGATGCAATTGCATCTCCAAATGGCTCTAAGGGCCTTTAGCCCAATGCAGCTCTTGAGGTACTTTGGGAATTTGCATCTTCGGAATGCAAGTCTAATGTTCATCTTCTTCCTGATACTATTCATCTTCTTTGGAGAGACGAATGGAGGCTGATGACCGCCGGCCAAGGAGTGGCCCTCCTCGGCGACTGTCGCTTGAGGAGTCGCCCGACCTTGGCGACCGTCGCTTGGGGGTTGCGGCCACCCGGCGACCGCCGCTTGAGGTCGCGTGACCTTAGGCGTCGCTTGGTCGCCGGACCTTAGGCGTCACGTGACCCAAGCGACGGAGACCCAGGCGATGGTTGCGCAACCTCAGGCGATGATCGCTTGGGTTCGCGTGACCCAAGTGACAGAGGCTTGAGGTCCAGCGGCAACAGGCGACCGTCGCTTGGGTCGTGCGAACCTAGGCGACCCCCGCCCGAGGTTGCCGGTGGCCGATCGGTGGCTACATTTAAAAAAAAAATTAAAAACTTTTTTTATACATAAAATTTAGAAAAAAATCCTTTACAAAATGTAGTTTTTACCAAACGGTGTTTAAACTAAAGTCATTTCATAATGCACGTTAAAACTACAATTTACCAAACGCTATTTGCATTTGCACAAACCCCTTTAGCTCAAAGGTATTTGCGTTTTCCCAATGACATTTGCCTAAAACCGAACCAAACAGGCCCTATATCTGGCCAATCATCAATAAATGAAAGTAATAAAATTCGACCAAAAACCAATCAAAATGAGCATCATTCTCAATGCACAACTTCTTGGTATGCTCTTTATTCATGTTTGATGGAAGTAAATTACAAAACCTAAAAACTAATGCTTCCGCGTCCCATCATTCATGCCATGTTAGTGAATATGATAATTAGCAGAAGGAAGACTCCAATACATCAATCTTTATCGCTAAAAAATACCGAACACTCCATGCGTATTTTACAAGAAATAGAATAAAAAGCATACCTAACTCTAATGGGATGAACTAAAATTTGAAGTGACAGCTTTTTCTCAATTATTTCCTTTTGGCTGGCGTTTTGACAAGGTGGGGGCATAAACTTTTTGGGGGTCCCATGGTTAAGGATAAGGGTGGGCCAAGAGATTCGATTTGATCGACAAATCCGATGGTTTTGTTTTTGGGAGCAGCATCCTCGCAGCTTCCCTATCCCCAAGTGAGGCTAGTCAAGGTCTTGCAGCGGATCAACCGAACAAGACCTAAAGACTTCGTGCTTTCCCGTTGCTTGTTGGATTAGGCACTAAGACAGCAAGTTTGTTACTAGCTAGATGAAACACAAATTAAAATCATCAAGATCATACGGCAAATTAAGTTCTCTCCCCTAGAAAAGGCCAGGCTTGAGGGGGTGGACTCCTTCCCGAAAAGGAAATTACTCGTTTACACCCATCTTGATATGTGCTTCGAGCCTTCATTGGCTGAAATCTAGTTCAAACAAGCAATGAGATCAAGCATTAATAGAAGTCCGTGGTTACTTATTTAACCCGACTAATTGTCGAACTTGATGAGTCTCATATCAAATTCGATTGACAAATACCTGTAGCTGCATGTGTTTTGTGCATGTAATGGTTACTCACAAAAATATGGGGATGGTCCCAATTTTGCAGGATCAAAAGGGTCCAACTATGGACCTGCCACATCTGTACTGCTTGAATTGAAGGTCTTCATGCCACAGGTTCTGTATGGAAGGTACAGTAGACGATGGAGTAAATTTGTTCGTTTGTTGACATGGGTCTTGCAAGGTTCCGTCATACTTTCCTCTCAAATGTACTCGACCTCATACCATTCTCGTAAATAATTAGCCTTCTACATTCCTTCTCCGTGATATCTTTATTTTGGTACATCAGCCATAGCTCTTTTGCTTATGGCATGTCATGTCAAAACATGTGCTTACATAATAGTGTTTTGTATTTTGTCTTTGGCATGTGTGATTTGCTGATTTGGCGCCAACACCTTGTTTTTTGGCTTTACCTTCTTTTGGTTCATTTTATTAAAAATGATTTATACAAAAAGCACTATTGCCTTAGCCTTAGCCGTTTCGGCTGTGGCCGCAGCTTTTGAATGGATGACGAAGATGTGATCTTGTTTCTAGTTTTCGTTTCGATCTGATTTACGAATGACAACACTTTTAGGAACAATAACTGGGCCTTGCATCGTACATCCAGATCACCCAAACAGTGACCAAACAGTTTTATATCATTTTAAATCTTCCATTTGCAGATGATGGCTTGAATTAAGATGCTGAGGGGATGGTAATTCTATTTATATACTATGGACCTACCTTTGTTTTGGCGAGGGGCACTGAGCCCTTGTTTGCGAGAGGACAGCTCATAGCAGTTTCTTTATTTATTATATTTTGGGATAGATCCACCAAAAGTTTTTGAACTTGTGAAGATGGGAGTAATAAAATTTCTAAAATGTACAATTAAGTTCTAAAACTTATTAAATTAATGTAATCAAGCATTTTCGTTAACTTTGTTCAATTTGGTTAACGAAAAATGTTGACATTATTATTTTTTTTTATTCTCTCTCTCTAACGGGAAGTTAAGATTAACTAAAGCACTAAAAGGGCATTGTGGTCCAAATTTTAATTTTGCACACTAAATAAAGTTAGTCTAAAAAAAGTCCAAAAGCCTTTTAAAAAAGACATCTTATGAAAAAAAGTTAAAAAAATGACATAAGAAAAGAAAAAAGAAACTACCAGCGAAAGGAAGCGAGGCCCTCCGTCTGTGGGCCGCCACCCCATCACCAGAAAGGGCTAGTGAGGCGTCGATGATGGCTGAACTGATCACTAGGGTCTCAGGGAGGGTCGGCGACCATTGGCACCAGATTTAGAAGAGGGCGACGACCCACTCCCCCTCACCCAGATCTGACTCAGATTCGTCGATGCCCCACTGGCCCTTTCCGGTGATGGGGTGACGGCCACGGCCAGAGGTTTTAAGTGGAGAAAGTGAAAGCTAGTTTGGGACGTAACAGCAGAGTTTGCAAGTCAATCAAGGTCCGAGATGACTTTATCTGCATTTCAAACCAAGCCCGAACGGCCCAAAGTTCCAGTTTAACTGAAGAGCATACGCCAATGAAATGGCTGAAACCACCCAGGCATCTGCCGTCCTTCCTCATTAGTCCACCTCCACCTCTAAGCCCACGGTTGCCTTTGGAAGCCCCGTGCAGGATTCAGAAATTGTTCAGTGACTTTTTGCTCGGAATTGGTGTTAATATGGTGCTTTTCAATTTGAATTTGAGTAGTCTGTGCCTTTTTTTTTTGGTCAGGAAAGAGACTTTTGTTTCATTAGTACCGAGCCCAAATACAAGAGTAAGGGGCATCAAGGCACAGGAGCTCCCAAAGAGGAGGGGATTAGAATTCCATTTTGTGGAAGGGCCTCATATTTGGAGGCCTCAATAATCCCATCCGCTGGTCAATTTGATTCTTGAGGACAGTGGGCCAACTCAAGATTCGTTCTCTTGTAAGTGGCTCGATGTCCCAAGAGGAGAAGGAGGAATCTTATAGATAGTTTAGGGCTATCTCATCAATGGGGGTATCTGATTCATTAGCCTCCGACTGTGATCTGGAGATCCAAAAGAGCAATTTCATTTCATCGCGATTTGCAATCTTATTTATATATCTGTGTGTATGTGCATGGGTGAATCTTCTTATGATAAGATTTTGTTTCAAAGTGAAATCATGTAATTGGTTCTAGTTTCCCAAATGTCAGCAAATTAGAAACGCAAAACGAGAATAAGAGAGAGATTGGCTTGACTGGTGTGCAACTCTGCTAAGATCTCTTCATTAGTTGGGGGAAGAATCCTCTTGAATCGCTCTTCATCTAAAAAGAATATGATCGGATTCCTCATTGAATATCAAGATGTCTTCGTTGGATCAAATGAGAATATGCCCGGCTCCCCATCATCCAAATAGATAGGATTCAGTATTCCGATGTTGGTAGCAGAGTATCTGTTGGGATCGACGGATCCCCGAAAACGGATTCGACACTTAAACTGAACCCCTAAAACAATGCGGAAGACAAGCCCGGGAATAAATCACGTATCACCGATCGTAAAGCACACCATGGATTCGAGCGTACCTTGTTAGCTACAGATTAAACACCGATGCCGTAAAGAGGAAGAGAATTCAGCCCTGTTCGATCTGATGACAGCAATTCGCCGTGTAGGGAAGAAGAAGTCGCCTTTTGCCTTTTGTTCTTCTTCTTGAGAGGAGAGGGAGAGAATGAACGTACGTATGTTTCAACTGGTGTGTTCTCCCTCTCTCTCATCCCTTTTATATGTTCCTCCTTCCACGGGCCTTATTCCCGTGGGTCGGGCCTTTAGGCCCATCGTGGCCGGGCCAACTTAGGCCCATATAATTAAATCCATCATCTCCCACTCGCACATAGTGGGTCAAAACCAACATGGGCGGATAGGCCCAACTTAGGCCCATCAATTGAAAATCTATCAACTCCCACTTGCATGGTGGGTCAAACAGAATCATCTTTTTCTCTTTCAACATTCATACTGGTGAATAATCCGTGCGACCAGCATACTTTGAGAGCTCGTTGCTATACATATGTTAGGAATATATAGCAGCTCATAATGGGCATCACTTTCCGAGTAAATTTAGTATGCAGTACCCTAGATCGATCGATCACATTTATATCTCTCTTTAATCTCATTTAAACAATGATATATATTGTATTCACAATTATGATTATCCCAAAGACAGCCATAATTGGTCGACCTGTGAATACAAAACCACAATGTGATTCTACAAATCCGATCATCCTCTTTCCTTCAAACTCTCAATTTCAGTTCAACTTGCTTTTCTAGAAATGTCCCATTAGATCGAATCAACTCATGACCATTGGCAACATTCTAAGATAGCAAACACTAAATAGAAATCTTGAGAATAAGTAAGAGTCATGAGGGCACTAAAATTGAGGAACTTAATTCCTCAAGAGTCTCACACGTCATAAAAGTTGAGATCAAACTTTTGCCACTCTTATAGGTCGTCTCATGCATACGTAGTATGAAATACGTATTACGGTATTAACTCCTTTCCTATGGAGCGTATGTCTACACCATCAATATCGTACAGATGATAGTTCAGACATACCCAATGTCTAACTTGAGTTCACGTATTTACTCATTCACAAAATTCATCAGAACTCACATCTGGCATCTTAGACAAATAAAGTAAAATATGTGGGTTATTTTACTTTCGGACATCGTAAGTATTATGTCATCATCTTAACACTCAGTTAAGGCGACATATTTATTTTTAAGTTTGAGCCCTCGATTATCACCTAGATAATAAGCTTTAAAAACAGTCTCATCTCTATCTATCACATAGTAAATAGAGGCGATTACCCGTGTGAGTGGGCTAATCTCTTATCTGTCCGACATACTTTCTCAACATAATATAATGCACTAAGCATTAAGATGCATAAAGATCAAACAAAGACTCATAGACATTAATGATGAAAACACAAATTCATTAAATGTGAACTGCTCAGGGAAATTACAATATCCAGTACATCAAACTCTACGCAATCCTAGAGATTTTACATGACCACAAAACACATCTCTAGGTATTGGCTTTGTCATAGGATCTGCTACCATTCTATGCATAGATATGCACTGCAAGTTCACATCCTTTCGTGCAACCATATCTTTGACAAAGTTATACTTGGTATCTATATGTTTGGTCTTGCCATGATATTTTGGATCTTTAGTGTACGCTATAGCTGCTTGGCTATCACAGTTAACCAATAACGGATGTGCAGCTTGCTCAATAACACCTAAATGATCCAAAAATCTCTTAAGCCAAACTCCTTCTTGTACCGCTGCTGATAATGCCACGAACTCAGCTTCCATCGTGGATAAGGCTATACACGTTTGCTTCTTACTGCTCCACGATATGGCGCCATTGTTCAATAAGAAAGCAAATCCAGAGGTAGATTTCCTTTCATCTAAATCTCCTCCCCAATCAGCATCTGAATAGCCTTCAAGTCGCAGATCCTTTCCTTGGTAATTCAACTTGAAATCAGCAGTTCCCTTCAGATACCTCAGTATTCTCTTAACGGCTTTCCAATGTGCTGGACCTGGATTGGATTGGTATCTACACACCATTCCAACTACAAAACATATGTCGGGTCTTGTACACATCATAGCGTACATCAAGCTCTCAACTGCACTAGCATAAGGAACATGTTTCATTTGTTCCTTCTCTTATGGAGTCCTCGGACACAGTCTATGGCTCAATCCTTCACCTTTCGCAATAGGAGTGTCTATGGGTTTACAATCTTGCATACGAAATCGTTCAAGAACTTTATTTATATATGTTTCTTGCGAAAGAGACAACGATCTCTTCGAATGATCTCTTGAAATCTTAACTCCAAGAATGTATGCAGCCTTACCCATATCCTTCATCTCAAAGTTGGAAGACAACCAACTCTTAACAAGTATGAACAAACTCCATATTGCTTCGGCACCGCATATCATCAACATATAATGATATGATCACAAATTGATTTTTGGATTTTTTGATATATACACAATGATCCTCATCAATCATTGTAAAATCATATGCCATTATGGCATTATGAAAACGTATATACCATTGTCTCGATGATCGCTTAAGGCCGTATATCGATCTCAAAAGTCGACATACATTTTCTTCTTGGCCTTTCACTATGAAACCAGTAGGTTGTTCCATGTATATTTCTTCCTCTAATTCTCCATTGAGGAAAGCAGTCTTTACATCCATCGATGTAACTCAAGATCCATACTAGCTACTATTGCCGAATAATGCGAATCGAGGTAAATCTCACTACAGAGAAAACGTGTCTTCATAATCAATTCCTTCCCGTTGATTATACCCATTCGCCACAAGGCGAGCCTTATGCCTTTCTATCGAGCCATCAATCTTTCGCTTTATTTTGAGAACCCACTTGTTCCCAATAGCTCTGCGTCTTTTTGGAAGATCAACCAGTTCCCAGACTTGGTTTGATTTCATTGACTCAATTTCCTCTTCCATTGCATGAATCCATTTTTCCTTACTAGGGCAATTCAGAGCCTCATTAATATTTCTTAGCTCATCCTCATCTTGTGGAGCAACCATAAAAGTTTCCCCTTCAATGTCAAAACGTCGACGGGGAATACTTTGGTGACTTGTTCGCCGTATGGGAGATTGTATACTTTGTACATCATTCCCCATTATGCTCCCACTTGGATTAGATAATGATGATGTTGTCTTATTATGTGGTTGCAATTGAGAATGAGTTGAACTCAATTCATCACTTCTCATATTACTCCCACTTGGACGAACTCCATTAAAATCATTATCTTGATCCGAGGTTTCAAATAGGGAGTTGTCTCCCCCTATTTCGCCCTTCTTAGGAAATTCATCCTCTAAGAATGTGACATCCCGTGATTCAAATTCAGTTATACTCCCACTTTCCTGCTCACCTATGAACACATACCCTTTTGAGTGTTCCGAGTATCTTATGAAAATACTCTTCTTTCCTTTGGGACCCAATTTCCCAAACTTGTGAGAGGACTCATGTGTATAGGCAGCACAACCCCATGGCTTAAGAAAACTTAAGTCCGGTTTTCTACCTGTCCATAACTCATATGGAGTGGAAGTAACTGATTTGGAAGGCACTCGGTTAAGTATATAGGCAGCATTAACAACGCATCACTCCAAAAGGTGATAGGTAAGTTAGCATGCGTCATCATGGACCTAACCATTTCCAAAAGTAGGGTTCTGTTTCTTCTCTCCGCAACACCATTTTGTTGAGGAGTATATGGAATAGACAATTGTCTTTCTATTCCTTTTTCATCACATAATTTTCTGAACTCATCAGATAAATATTCTCGACCTCGATCGGATCTTAATGCTTTTATTTTCTTGTCTAATTGATTTTCTACCAGGTTCATAAACCTTTTGAAACAACTTATTGCTTTAGATTTGTGAGAAATCAAATAGACATATCCGAATCGAGTATAATCATCTATAAAAGTGATGAAATAAACAGCCCCATGCCTTCCTCTCACATTCATTGGACCACGAGACATCGAATGGATTAAATGCAGAGAGAATTCAGCTCTTTTACCTTTTCCAAATGGTTTCCTTGTCGTTTTCCCTTCTAGGCAATGCTTACAGATGGGCAAATCGACTTTTTCAATTTTGCCCAACAAGCCCTTTTTGGCTAGTCTATTCATACGCTGTTGGTCAATATGACCAAGTCTAGCATGCCACACATTCACATCATTATCATATGAATTAGGAGATGTGAGAAGGGAATAACAAACATTTGCATTAACATATTCAATATCTAATACAATGAAACCATCTAGAAAATAACTATGACCATAGTAGTTTGTATCCAAATACAAATCTACACCTCTATTACGGAAGTTCACATTAAAACCTAATTTAGCCAACACTAAAACAGACACTAAATTCCGACGAATCTCCGGAGCATACAACACATCATGAAGGAACAAAGTGCGTCCATCACGCATATTCAGTTGGCATGTGCTAATTCCTTTCACTTCAGCTCTGGAGTTGTTTCCCACATAGATCCACTTAGTTCCGGTAGGTACTCGTCGGAATTCCACGAAGGATCCTCTATCCTTCGCTACATGGTCTCTGTCGCTCCCGAATCCACAGTCCACAGAGGATTACATTCAGTTAAGAATACAGAACTTGACACATATGCAAAGTTCCCAATTGTACAAAGGGTGTGTACCTTCTTTGGCTCGCGACAATCGCGGGCATAGTGACCCTTCTGGTCACAGTTGTAACATTTCACCCTTGAGATATTCTTCACATGAGGACGTTTTCCTCTCTTTTATTGGTTAATTTTTGGTTTCTTGCAAGGAGAACTTGATCCATTGCATTTCCACATATTGAACGAATCAATGCGCTTGCGCTTAGAGCATGAAGCCCTTTCTGAGCTTAAAGCAACACAGAAAATATATGTTTCTTGCTCTAATGCCTCGAGGCGATGATCAACTAGCTCAAGGTGGCGCACAGCATCCTCTAGATCTTCCATAACATGGTCAAGAGCTTTTAGTGCTTTTTGCTTTTCCAGCACATATTGAATTTTCATTTGCCAAATTTCATAGTTGTCACCTTTGAGCTTTTCACCTTTGCTCAGCTCGGCAACTATGCTCTTTGTGGCTGAAGCCATTGATCTGAACACATCAGACATATATGCACGAGTTATTAATGCCTATCACTTATGCATCTATTTTGCACAAACCCATCATATTAATTAATAATTTTAAGTAAGGTTTCAGAATCAAAAGGTCACTATGTTTCCAATCATCCTCCAAAAAATCCTAACTTAAAACTATCATTAATATGATTGTCATATGCAAAATCAATTCTATGAAGCTACAAAAATTCTATTACTACCCACAGCTAACTACCCACAAAGAACCAAAGCAATCACAAAAAGCAACAGATAATTGACATACAATATAATAATAATGCTTTCATACAATATTGCTAACATATAAGTTGTTATATCAACAACAATAAGGTAGTTAACATTACATAAGATGTCCACTAAGCACACTTAATAAAAAACAGCCATAACATTTAAAAACAAGGCATCATACAACTAATAGGGAAAGCTGCTACATGGTCCAATTTCTTTTTCTTTTTCTCTATAAAATTTTCAGGCATTCTTGACAGCCACGGAAAAATAGACGGATATCCCTTAGGATTTCTTCTATGCACATTCAGTCCTGGCCCAATCGAAGTCATTCCTTGGGTCGCAGTCTTTGTGGCTCCAACCCGATGATATTCATCTACGAATTCCATTACTAGCTCCTTATAGCTAGTAAATCCTTTGACCTCCCGTAGGCGATTCAACACTCCTTGCCAGTCTAGTGGAAGAGTGTTCATAAAGAATCGCACTATCTGAATATCTTGCATGGGATAACCGTTCCAAATGACTTCCTGAATTTTGTTGTTGACCTCTATGACATGATCAATTATATCGTCACTCCCATCAATAACCATTCAAATCGGCTATCAACCTTGTAAGCCTTTCCTTCTGTTCATCTGACATTGTGCGCACAGATGCACGCGGCTTACGGGGAGGCATTGTTCCTGCAACAAATGCAGAACAAAAAATGGATTACATATAATCCACATAGACATAATTGAAAAAAGAAACAAATTCTTTTCTTTTTTGGCCAAAGGTCAACGGTCAATCGTCACGGTCAACGGTCAACGGAAGTCAACGGTCAACCGTCAGGTCGTCGGACCGGTCGGGCCGGTTGGACCGATCGGGCGAACCGACTGAACGTGCCTCGCGCATGCGTGGGCTGACGTCACGCAGACGTCAGCCGGCACATGCCGCGCGCGTGCGTTGGGCGACATCACGCCGATGTCGGCCCATGTGTCGCGCGCGTGCCTTGGCCTCCGCGGTCGGGTCGGGTCGGGTCGCCGGACGGGTCCCCGGCCGATGACCGCCCGGCCAACCGACGTCGGCGCTGACGTCAGCGATGACGTCAGCACGCGTCGGTCCGTGGACCGGCGCATGCCGGCTTCTCCGGCCGATGGCGCGCATGCGCCGGTTCGCCGATCGGCGCGTGTGCGCACGCGCCGGACGAACCAGCGCGCGTCGGGCGCGTCGCACCCACGCGCAGCGCCTTCGGCCGCGCGTGTGGGCGCGTGCTGCGTCCCCGGGCGGCGTGCGACATGTCGCCGGACTCGTCTCGATGTCGCCTTCCTCTCTATGCCATCAGATTTTGATTTCGACTTACGAAAACTCGGAAAAAATGGCGAACAACGCTCGGGTGTTGGGATTTCTCGCCCCGATCCGTATGGCCGAAATTTTTTTTGTGAAAAATCAATCATAAACATCAAATTGGTCGGGAAAAACGTGAACTAAGCTCGATACCAATGTTGGGATCGACGGATCCCCGAAAACGGATTCGACACTTAAACCGAACCCCTAAAACAATGCGGAAGACAAGCCCGGAATAAATCGCGTATCACCGAACGTAAAGCACACCACGGATTCGAGCGTACCTTGTTAGCCACAGATTAAACACCGATGCCGTAAAGAGGAAGAGAATTCAGCCCTGTTCGATCCGATGACAGCAATTCGCCGTGTAGGGAAGAAGAAGTTGCCTTTTGCCTTTTGTTCTTCTTCTTGAGAGGAGAGGGAGAGAATGAACGTACGTATGTTCCAACTGGTGTGTTCTCCCTCTCTCTCATCCCTTTTATATGTTCCTCCTTCCACGGGCCTTATTCCCATGGGCCGGGCCTTTAGGCCCATCGTGGCCGGGCCAACTTAGGCCCATATAATTAAATCCATCAGTATCCATAAGAGCCACAAAAGCGAACAAATCCTACGGTAAAATCATATAGCTTCAATGATGGTGATCATGTCTACACGTCACTATAATTTGATAAAGTTTTCACATAATTTTCTTCAGATTGGAAGTCACCGCAATATCTGTGACGATCAGAGTTTAAAGCCAGCTAAGTACGAGTCATTTGGATGAGTGTCTCGAGTTGTTATCTGGAAAATCAGTACGATCTAGCATCTCGTGGCTTGGTGATTTGTTTGTTTGCAGGGACAAAGGGTTTGAAATTTCGTCGCTAGAAGTGGGACCAATTTGGAAGGCCATTCACGTGATTTTTCCTAGCCTTGCAAACCAATTTGAACTCGTCAACGTGGCACCAACTTCAAAGTTTAAACTCATCAATATCCTTTCATTGAAAAATGATGCCTAATGAAGAAACTTGCAATGGAAGGCTGTCCACAAAATTAAGCAATCGTCTTCGATGTCAATTGGGATCGATTCCTTTGGAAACGTACAAATGGATATGTGCTGAAACTCGTGGATGGGATCCAAGTTCACAGGGTCGCATGCTCGATTGGAGAAGATAAAGTAAATGAAACAAACAAAAGACGAGCTTTTTCCACTTAAGTACTCTTAAACCTCAACACGTCAGGTTTTCTGGTACATTCGGATGTTTTCCATCGCGAGAAGCTAATTGATGATTGATGATATTAATTCGATGAAGCTTCGACACAATTTTCTTCAGATTCGAAAGAACCAACGTCATAGTTTGAAGCCAGGTATGCGTGAGTTGTAATACATTAGCATGTCTATTGAATTTCGTCCCTCTTTGCAGCGCTACCTCGCTAAAGAGTTTCCAAATTGATTCCGCATTCCTTTCTTTTCCTGGGAAGATTGTCTAAAAAGTCCTAAATTTGTTGCACTTTTATCAATTCGGTCTAAATTCAGTCATAATTTTTTTTTTTTCACTTTTTTACCAATTAAATTTTAAACTTTTTCACTTCTTGTCAATTAAGTTTATCCGATCAATTTTGGCTAGAATTTGCTACATGGATGCCAGGGGTGCCACGTGGCACTACCGCAGCACCCCAGCAGTGACATTTGCAATTTTAGTAATATTTTAATATTTGTTTGAATTTTTTAATTGTTTTTTTTTCTGAATTTTTTCCTTTTTTTCTTTTCTTTTTGGTATTCTTCTACCTTTTGCCAATGGTTGGCCTCCAGCCACAGGCGATGGCCGGCCATTGGTCATGGTAGGGTGGGCTGGCCTTGCTCGCCACAAGCAAGGGCTAGCCTTGGCGAAGGGTGGCCTTGCCCAGGCAAGGCCCAACAAGGGTCAGCCTTGCTCGGTTTGGGTAAGGCTGACCCTTGCCTAGGCCGAGGGTCCTATCACATCGCCTTTGCCCGGATGACGTCGAGTGAGGCCGCCTTGGCCCCGGCGAGGGTTAGCCTCACCAGATCTAGCCTGGCCAGCCCTCGCCAAGTCTTGCTGGCCAACCCTCAACTGTGTGAGGGCACCCCTCACCAAGGCTTGCCCTCGCTTGGCTGAGCCTCACCTATGGCAAGTGAGGCCAGCCTACCCCGCCATGACCGGTGGTCGACCATCGCCCGTGGCCAAAGGCCAGCCATCAGGCAAAAGGTAGAAGAAAAAAAAAAAAAAAAAAGAGAGGAAAAAAATAGATAAAATAAATCAAAAAACATTATTAAATTTTATACACATCAACGCTAGCTGTGTCTCGTGGCAATGCCAGCGTCCACATCAGTAAATTCCAATCAAAATTGACTTGATAGACTCAATTGATAAAAAGTGAAAATGTTTAGAACTGAATTGGCAAAATTGAAAAGTTTATGATTGAATTGATAAAAGTGTAAGAGATTTAGGACTTTTGTAAAATTTTTCCCTTCTTTTCCTCTATAGACGAGTCAATAAATTGGAGAGCTCCATCTAAAAATAATTTATGGCAATTGAATTGTTCTTCCCATCCAAGAATTTGGCTTGCCGTTCATCATATAATAGGGTTGAAATATTTCATTCGCTTCACTAATTATATCGAACTAAAGTCATGCAAATTATACATGATAAATAGGTGATTTCAAACCACTGGGGGTCCGCCCCGGTGGCCACCCTTCCATCTTGGAAGGGGAGGTTGGGGTTCAAATCCCCACCTTCTCGGGGATTAGGGGTGGGGAAGATTTCATTCGGAGTGAGTTTCGACTCCCACGCCCCCGCAGGAGGCGGGGCAAAAGTCGAGAGTGAGTGTTAGAGTAGGATTAGCGTATGACTGACCAAAAAAAAAAAAATAGGTGATTTCATTATTTGTTTTTCATTCATGGATGCAGGCGACTCTTAATTGTATATGCTCTATATATAAGCAAAGTAAGAGGTTCAACCTTGCGTTACAGTTACCAAAATTCCATATCCAAACAAACGGAGTAATTTCTCTTAAGCATAGGATGAACATAAAAGAGAGAGAGAAATTTGGGGCGGGTATTAGTAGCTAGTCTCGAAAGTCTTGTAGTTCTTGAGATGGAGCACGAACCCGGCGATGGAGCCCACCACAGCGGCGATACTGACGATAAGACAAGCTACACTGAGGATTTGGAGGCATAGCCATTTGGGGCTCCACTTGGGGATCCTCATCTGGGCGATGTACAACTCGATCGGGAAATAAACCGTCAAAGACCAGAATCCAAGAGCACCGAGCAGTCCGATCACTTCGTTGAAGGATGAAAGCAGCATCGAGATCACTGTAGTTATAATCACGAAAATGGTTCGCCAGATCAGCCGGAAGACACGTAAATTGTAGGTTGGGAAACACGGGAGCGGGATCTGGATCTCCCTGGTGATGAATTGGCTGGTTGCAAACCTTCCCACGGCGTGTTCCTCGATGAAGGCGAAGATGGGTCGGGAGCAGACTTGGTAGGCACCGATGAGGTGGATCACGATGGCGGCATTCGCTACGTCGATCAGCCAATAAGGCTTGAAGAACCCGAAACCCATAAGGAAGTTCTTCGGCGCCATGTCCCCGAAGACGGCATAGCCCATGCAGCCGCAGAGCATGTAGAATAAAGTCGTGAACGCCACACTAACCAACGTGGCCTTCTTCATGGTCTTGGACTCTCTGATGGCGGGGATCTAATCGTGGCCTGTTTTTCAACGCATCATACTAATCATTTAATTACTACAACCAAGGGTAGTTCTTTGAAAGTCTAGGGGTGAATTCTGTTATACATCTGGCTGCTGGGGTGTCACATAACTTTTACCTGAATTTCGAAGAGGATGATGGAGTATGAATAGGCAAAAGCTATCTCACCAAGAGCCTGGAAGCTCCACCATATCTTCTGAGTCGGAGTGACACTGCCAATGCTTATTCCAGTGAGGCTTCCTCCAAATTTGCCATTTTCTGGTAGATATTCGAGATAGACAAGATGTGAGGGCTAGTGTCGGGCCTTCTTCTACTCAAATCTATCTAGTTTAATTTAATCAACACATAACGTGTTCATACACAAAAAATGGACAGCATAAAAACATGCTACCTACCTACAACTTTTGCAATGCTGAGGACAAGTTCGATAGTTGAGTAGGTGAACGACATGACGGCGGCCATAATGGGGTGCCACCACAGCTGGTCGAAGTCAGGGATTTGGGATAGAATGATTTCAATGATCACAAAGGCAATAATGTATGGATTACTACTCGTGCGGCAAGGACTTTCCTCAACCTTCTTGTGGAAGCAATTCGATCTGCTAATTGCCCTGTTCGATCAAACGATCAGAAAAACCAAAATTAACATGAGTAATTGCACACCCAATTAACAACTTTAGCAATCCCATTATTCTTTTCATTTTCTTTGGTATTTTACTTGACTTCCGATTATAATCAAATTCACCACTCACGTCATGCTTCCGGAGGCTTCAATGGGAATCCCAAAAAGATTCAGGAGCAGAACCAGTCCACATAACGTCCCGTTTAGCCTACCTGCCAATATTCGAGAGAAGAGAAGAAAATTAGAGAATATTATTTATACAATGAAATGAAAAGGAGCATGTTTAACCGAAAAGATTTGGTGGGTGACCGAGATATTATTATTTTTTCTATAATCTCTTACCAAGATGGGAAGAGACGGCCGCCATGTAATTGCCGTTTCGCTCGCCTTGGTCGGGGTGGTAATCGGCCAAGAGGGCAGAGGTGTAATAAGTGACAAAGGCAAACATGAAAATCGCTGCCGGTGCGGCAATCCACCCAAGCTGCGCCATGGCCGATGGCATAGACAGGATTCCGGACCCGATAACAGCTGCGATTATGTGAGCGCTGGCCATCCACATGGTCCCTGCTTTGAACCCAAAACAGGAAACCCAACTCTGGAATTAGTGAAAAGTTGCAGAAAAAGTTACCTCTCTTCTCAAGTACGCAGGAAATTAACCAACTTTTCTTTTAAGCGAGTGAAGAGCTAGTTTCATTTGCTTCAGCTTGTTAAACAGAAGAAGGCAAAATGCAGAATTCAATGCAGCATGGCGAAAAACATAGGCCTAACGCTTTAGCCCAAAAGACAAGGGGGGTCACAAGGAAGGAGACTTGGTAAGACTCCGGCGTTTTTGCTTTGCGGAAACGAAGCGGAAACTCCCGAAGCCAAACTGGGCGAAGACAGGTCCAGTTGACCAGAAACAGCAAACAGTAGTAGAAGAAGAATGCTAGCGCTCACTTCTGCGTCTGACTTCCATTCTCCTATTCTACGAACTCCATCGCCTCTTCCTCTTGAAAACATCTTCCTCTTGCAAGACCCCAATCTGGAGAACGTCGAACGGCGAGGGAATGGGTCCAAAGGAGGAGGAGAGGTGTGTGGACGGTGGCAATATCGACGAGAGAATGCTACGGAGTTGGAAGAATCGTCAAGGACGGGGCTGTTTCTGGAGATGAGACGATGGGCATTTGGAGATTCACCTAACTCTTTGGCTAGGGTTTCCTTATTGTGTTTTTAACTATAACCAAAATGAGGTCTGATCCAAAATAACTTCAAAAGAAGCAAGGCAGGCGTTCAAAACTCAAAAGTGCCTTCCGCAACCGTAGCTTGTACCGCCACACAACACAAGAAATACGTTAATCTGTCAAAAAATTGAGGAGAGGATGCTAGTACTATGGAGTTGGAAGAATCGTCAAGGAAGAGGCTGTTTCTGGAGATGAGACGATGGACATTTGGAGATTCAGCTACCTCTTTGTTGGGGAGAACTCGGTATAACAATTCACCACGGCTAAACACAATCCAAGATCAATTTCTCCACTGATACTAAATCAACCTAAAATCTCTTAACCCCCAGCAACAACCAGCAATGTATAGCCTCACAAAATGCAAATATAATGCTGAAATGATAAGTAGACAACGCAAATAACAATACCAAGGATTTAACGTGGAAAACCCGATACGGGAAAAACCACGGACCACCCAAAAACATCCACTAATCACCAAGAATAGCAGGATACACAAAGTATTCTTCTCTAGTCACACACTAAAGGCTCAACATCAACATTACAATCATCTTCTTCTCACCACATAGGTGGATAAACAAGTTTGAAGTAAGAAAACCTTAACTGCAACTGGAGAATTCGGAAACAGTTTTTGACGAACAAAAACAATCAACTTGTAGCCCTTGGTCTCCCGAACAACATACTGCAATTTGAGCCGATTCCGTCAATGTTTGGCATTCGAATCAAAGCCGCAAAGTTGCAAGCTTCTTCTTTTCTTCTATTCTCCCTTCAGCAGTTTTTCTTTTCTCTCTCTCACTCATTTTTTCGGACACACACCGCATGACCTCAACTTCCACTTCTTTTGTTTCTTTTTTTTTTGTTTTGTTTTTCTTTTAATGCTGGTTGGGCCCCACATGAAGGTGGACCCAGCCAACAAATCTCCCCTCCACCTCATGTGGGAAGGTTTGTTATGCCCGCTTTTCTTCTACAGGTGTTAAGCTTCATTACGGGCAAGACTTTGGTCATCATGTCAGACTTATTGTTGTTAGTATGAATTTTCTCAAGTAAGAAGAGCTTGTCTTCTAGCTTTTCTCGAATCCAATGATACTTCACATCAACATGCTTCAACCTTGAATGAAACATAGGATTCTTGCTAAGATGGATGGCACTCATGCTATCGCAATATCGAACAAATTTCTCTTGCTTCAAGCCCAACTCTTGTAGGAATTTTTGCATCCACAAAAGTTCTTTACCTCCTTCGGTAATAGCAATATACTCCGCTTCAGTTGTAGACAAAGCGGTACATTTTTGCAATCTCGATTGCCATGAAACAGCCCCCCTGCAAAGATTATTATAAAACTCGATGTGGATTTTCGGGAATCAATATTACTGGCATAGTTCGCATCCGAGTAGCCACTTAACTCAGGCTTTGCATTTCCATAACATAAACAAATTGTAGAAGTGCCTCTAAGATATCTCAGAATCCATTTAACAGCGATCCAATGCTCCTTACCTAGATTAGAGAGAAATCTACTCACAACACCAATTGCATGAGCAATATCGGATCTTGTACAAACCATGGCGTACATCAAACTACCCACGGCCGATGCATAAGGAATTTTCATCATCTCAACCTTCTCTTTCTCACTTGGAGGACACTCATTACTACTCAACTTGAAATGGCCTGCAAGTGGAGTACTCACCGGTTTACATGTGCTCATGTTGAATCTTTCAAGAACATTTTCAATATACTTCTCCTGAGATAACCACAGTTTCTTATTCTTCCTGTCACGAGTAATTCTCATGCCTAAGATTTGCTTAGCCAGGCCTAGGTCTTTCATTGCAAAAGCTTTACTCAACTCATTCTTCAAGCTCTTGATTTTCTTGGCATCATGCCCAACAATCAACATATCATCCACATAAAGTAGGAGAATAAGAAAATCATTATCTAAGAATCTTTTCATAAAGACACAAGAATCGGAGTTTGTCTTACTGTATCCTTGTTCTTCCATGAATGACTCAAACTTCATATACCATTGCCTTGGCGCTTGCTTGAGACCGTATAAGTTTTTCCTCAATCTACATACAATGTGCTCATTGCCTTTAACTTCAAAACCCTCCGGCTGCTCCATATATATCTCTTCTTCTAGGTCTCCATGAAGAAAAGCTGTCTTTACATCAAGTTGTTCAATTTCTAAATTTAAACCGGCGGCCAACCCAAGAACAATTCGAATATAAGACATCTTTACAACTAATGAAAAAATCTCTTCAAAGTCTATGCCCTTATTTTGACGAAAGCCCTTCACAACAAGTCTAGCCTTATATTGTGGTTGTAAACTATTTTCTTCCGTCTTCAACTTGTACACCCACTTATTTGTGAGTGTTCTCTTACCCTTAGGCAACTTCACCAATTCAAATGTGTGGTTCTTATGCAAGGATTTAAACTCCTCTTACATAGCTTCATGCCACTCATTCTTCTGTTCACATGATATAGCCTCTTCATAAGTTTCTAGCTCTCCTGCATCAGTGAGTAACACATACTCATGTGGCAAATATTTTTGAGAAGGCGTAGGCTCTCTTTCAGATCTTCTAACTTGAGGTAGGATAGATTGCTCTTGCTCAGCTATTTTACCTGTCTCAGTTGAAGAATCAACATTATGTGAGGACTCACCATCTTCATGATTTCCATGCACTTCTCCCCCATGATTTCTATCAATGTTAGAAAGATTTGGGTTGAAACTAACTGAACATTGAGTTGTATTCTTTGGTCTCTCCGCCTTGTCAATGTCTTCAATAGTTTGATACTCACAAAACACCACATCTCGGTTTCTAATGACTTTCTTTGCAACCGGATCCCATAACCTGTAGCCAAACTCTTCATGTCCATAACCTAAGATGATACACTGTTTGGACTTGTCATTAAGCTTGGATCTTTCATCTCTTGGAACATGCACAAATGCCCGACAACCGAACACTTTTAGATGACTGTAGAAAACATCTTTGCCACTCCAAACTCTTTGAGGAACATCCCCCTTAAGAGGAACCGATGGAGATAGATTTATCAAGTCCACTGTTGTTCTCATCGTTTCACCCCAAAATGACTTAGGCAACTTCGCATGAGAAATCATACACCGAATTCGATCATTAATTGTCCGGTTCATTCTCTCTGCTACTCCATTATGTTGTGGTGTTTTTGGAACAATCTTCTCAAGCTTGATACCATAATCCTTGCAATAATGTTCAAATGGGCTTCTATATTCACCACCGTTGTCAGCTTGAACACATTTCAGCTTCTTCCTGGTTTCTCTCTCCACATTGACATGAAATTGCTTGAAAGCCGCAAGTACCTGATCTTTAGATTTCAAAGCAATAGCCCACACTTTTCTAGAACAGTCATAAATAAATGTCACAAAGTATAATGCACTTCCAAAAGTTCTAGCATCCATGCAACAAACATCAGTGTGAACCAAATCAAGTACATTTGATTTCGTGTGTGGAGAGGAACTATGGAATGAGAATCTATGTTGCTTACCTGTAAGGCAATGAGTGCATTCCTTTAGATTTTTCTCCTTTAAAGGTAAAAGGTTCTTTCTAGCAAAAGTTTCAAGTCCTTTCTTGTTAAGATGACCCAGCCTCATATGCCATAAATCAACTGAGAGATCCTCCACTGCATTTACCTCTTTTTTAATCAAGTCAGCTTGCATGGTGTAGAGAGAGCCTGTCTTCTTACCATTTGTCACTACCATGAAACCTTTAGTTAACTTCCATTTGCCATCAAAGAATGAATTACAATAACCATCATCATCTAAGGCACCCGTAGAGATCAAATGAAGTCGAATATCTGGAATGTGTCTCACATTTTTCAAGAGCAAATTATATCCGACATCGGTTTCCAAATAAACATTTCCCATGCCAATAACCTTGGAAACATCACTATTTCCCATCCTAATATAACCAAGTCGCCGCTGCGATGAGAAGCAAAGTAATCACGTCGTGAGGTGACATGAAAAGAAGCTGCAGAATCAACAACCCACGTAGAGTCTTGGCATGTAAGATTCACACATCCGTCGTCACATACGAACACAATATTGCCATCGGATGCAACCGCCGTTGTAGCTTGTTTCTCTTCTTTCTTTTGATCTCCATTTTTATCATGGAATCTATCTGTCTTTGGCAACCAACACTCTTTTGCATAATGTCTCATTTTGCAGCAATTATAACACTTGACACTCCTCCTCGGTCTTGATTTCGACCTTCATCTTGACTTGCCTCGGGTATCATTTCTTTGAAACCTTCTCGATTGACTTCTCGCCCTGTTTTCTATAACAAGAGCATCCGATGTAGAAGCATAATTCAAGCATTTTCTTCTTGTTTCTTCATTGAACAAACTTTCTTTAACCATGCTCATAGAAAGCACACCAAAAGGAGCCGAGTTGTTTAATGCCACAACCAAGGTGTCTGGACTATTGGAAAGAATACCGAGAAATAAACATTATTGCAATTCATCATCAAGGTCAATCTCAATATTTGTCAATTGATTTACAATATTTTGAAATTCACTCAAGTGTTCCGCCATATTACTCCCCTCCTTGTATCTCAAATTCACTAGTCGCTTAACTAGAAGAGCTTTATTTTGTGGAGTTTTCTCTCATAGAGATCTTGTAGTTTCTTCCACAAAGTGTCCGCCTTCGTTTCTTGAGCAACATGATGAAACACACTATCATTAATCCATTGTCGGATAAACCCAACAGTTTTCCGATTCATTCTCTCCCATTCTTTGTCTTCCTTATCTCCTTTGGCTTCACCACCCTCAATAGGATCAAATAAGTCTTTGCAATATAACACATCTTCCATTCGAGGCTTCCAAATAGAATAATTCGAGGCATTTAACTTAAACATGGTGCTGTTGGTTTCTTCCATTTAACACTAAAATTTAAACCTTAGCTCTGATACCACTTATTGGGGAGAACTCGGGTACAACAATTCACCATGGCCAAACACAATCCATGATCAATTTCTCCCTCGATACTAAATCAACCTAAAATCTCTTAACCTCCAGCAACAACCAGCAATGTATAGCCTCAAAAAATGCAAATATAATGCCGAAATGATAAGTAGACAACGCAAATAACGACATTAAGGATTTAACGTGGAAAATTCGATACGGAAAAAACCACGGACCGCCCAAAAACATTTACTAATCACCAAGAATAGCAAGATACACAAAGTATTCTTCTCTAGTCACACACTAGAGGCTCAACATCAACATTACAATCATCTTCTTCTCACCACATAGGTGGATAAACACGTTTGAAGTAAGAAAACCTTAACCGCAACTGGAGAATTCGGAGACAGTTCTCAATGAACAAAAACCATCAACTTGTAGCCCTCGGTCTCACGAACAACATACTAAAATTTGAGCCGATTTCGTCAATGTTTGGCCTTCGAATCAAAGCCGCAAAGTTGCAAGCTTCTTCTTTTCTTCTATTCTCCCTTCGGTAGTTTTTCTTCTCTCTCTCACTTCTCTTTTTCGAACGCGCACCGCGCGACCCCAACTTCCACTTCTTTTGTTCTTTTCTTTTCTTTTCTTTTTTCTTTTTTTTTTGTTTTGTTTTTCTTTTAATGCTGGCTGGGCCCCACATGAAGGTGGACCCAGCCAACACTCTTTGGGTTGGGTTTCCTTATTGTGTTTTTAACTATCACCAAAATGAGGTCTGATCCAAAATAACTTCACTACAAGTAATGCGGGTGTTCAAAACTGAAAAGTGCCTTCTGCATTCGTAGCTTGTATCGCCACACAAGACGAAATACTTTAATTCGTCAAAAAATTGAACGGAAAATGAAAGGGATTGGGTAAAGCATTTTTTAACGTGGCTTTGTTGTGCAAAAACTGCGAATTCATACAAAACAAAGTTTTGTAATAAAAGATAAAAGAAACAAAGTGTTTTCAAGTGCTCGTGTCTTGCTCACTAGTTCGCCTGTGACGGCCATTGTCGTCCACGCCGTTGAAGCTGCCAGCACCTTGCCGAGGCAGGTCACGTGAAACCTCGAAACCGAATCTGTTCTGACGCATTTTCCTGTCACCAAGACCAAATGAACCCACAGCTCAGAATTATTGTTATGATGGTCGGAAGCTGTGAAATAACACTGACTATAAAAACGAGAGACGCATACGCAGAGGCGGGAGAAGTCCCAGGAGATGTTGCTATGATGATTTGGAAGACGATAATGCGGAGAGTAAGGTCGTATATATAGCCGAGCTGGCCAAGAGTCTCCTCTTGGCCAGCTCGGCTATATATAGGACCTTACTCTGGCTTTGTGTACGATGCTTCCAACCAGCTGGCTTTGTGTACGATCTCCTTTCGACTTCACGGAGACATGTATAGCTAACTAGCTTAAGTGTGTGCGAATCGGTAACTAATGTGGATATACTTCGCGCGACTGTACTAACCCCAAACATATCATGCTGTCGTTTCACTGTAAAGTATTCATAAGACTTGCTTTCTCGTACCAAGATAGGACATCAAACAGAAAAGAAAAAAAAAATAAACAAAAAACATTACAATATGATGTAGGGGGTAGAATGTGTTAAGAGAACTATACAAAGCAACACTAGTAATGTCAAGAACAGAGGAAGGAAAGAAGACCTTGAGAACAGAGGAAGGAAAGAAGACCTCGAGAACAGAGGAAAACCAGTAAGTGCTGTCAAACACAGAGAAGAGAAAGAAAGTATCGAGAACAGAGGAAGGAAAGAAACTAACGAAAATGAAGAAAGCAACAATAGAGTTTATAGCACGTGTATCATGTTGGCATTGAGGAATCGATATTCAGTTTTAAGTTTGTAAAGTCAAACTTACTGTTTTCTTTTCGGTTAGTCAGTTAGTCTTTTCATTTGGTTGTTATACTCTTGCTCAATATAAAAACTGATGAGCAAAGAGATAATCATCATCGAGTTGTTACGATGTAAAAAGCAAGCTTTCATTGAATATCGATATACTTCAGTCTTTACATCATCTCTCTCTCTTTCTTTTCTGTTTTCTGTTCTGTTCATCAAATCTCTACATGGTATCAGAGCGGCTTTCCTGAAAGTACAAATCAACTTCATTCTCTATGAAGAGATGATGAATCTGCAACAGATTGAAGTCACATTCAAGGCTCATCGATCGCTTTCTTCTGCTGTTAATAGTGGTATGTGTTCTTTAATTGGGAATCGTGAATTTGTTACATCACCAACAAGAACTGAGTTGTTCTTCAATCGAGTTTTCATCACCATCGGTAATAGATTCACGACTCTTGTACCGCAAAATCGAGGAGACTCTTTCAATAATAGAGTATCTTACGGATCTGAAAGTGTGAAAATGGCGTAAGAATGCGAAGTATCCATTCCTGATTCATGTTAATATCTCTAACTTTGTTACCATCAAATTAGCCGAAGATAATTTTCTTCTTTGGCAAGCTCAGTTTCATAGATTTCTGAGAAGTCAAGATCTTTTTGGTTTCGTGAGTGGAGAAAGTTCACCACCTGCCAAATCTGTGCAAGTTGAAGGAGAGGATCGGGATACCGAAGTTATAAACCCGATTACAACGATTGGATCAAGACAGATCAACTTGTATCTTCCTGGATTAGTGGTGCTGTTTCAGAAAACATACTTAGTCTGATAATTGGGTTGGATCTTTTGCATATGAGGTATGGCAAACCTTACTCAATCGATTCACGCAAAAATCTGTGGCTAGAGAATTTGAGTTGAGAGGAAAACTACAAGCATGTCAAAAACGTGATCGAGCTTTGGCTATATATCTCAGAGAATATAAGTCAATATGTGATCAACTCAAGGCTATAGGAAAACCTGTAGATGAGATAACAAAGTTGTTCGGAGTTTTGGAGGGCTTAGGATCTGAATATGAGAGTTTCAAAACCACAATATATTGCTTGAAACCACAACCAGAGTATGATGAAGTGATATCACACTTAGAAAGATTCGAAGCAAGATTACAGAACTATTCTTCAAATCAATTCAATTCTAATCTAGCCTACTATGGTCAAAGGAAAACTGAAGTTCTACAGAGGGAAGACCTTGACAGAAAACCTGCACAACAGAATGTTAGTTTTGAAGGACCAAGAGGATACAATCGTGGAGTAAGAAGCTATGGAAGAGGTCGTCCCTTCAACAATCGATATCGCAACTATGGATATTCTCGGTAGAAATATGAGCTACGAGACTAAATAGTTCAAATCATGATCGGGGAGGACAGCGGTTCAAGCAATTCAATACTTTCCCGATATTGGTTCGGTCAAGGCTTTAGACCATATCTTTGGCTCTTCACAAAGGAATCCAGATACCAAGTCATATCCATCTAACTCATCAAATCTAACTCTTCATAAAAATCTGCAGGTAGATAAAACAACAGATTACACTCGTTTAGAGTGTCAGATCTGCAAACGTCCTGGACATGATGCACTTCACTGTTGGTATAGATTCGACAACTCTTATCAAGCTGAGGAAATACCAACAGCACTAGTAGCTATGCATCTTGAAGAATCAAATGGCAATGAGTGGTATCCAGACACTGGCGTGACTGCTCACATCACTGCTAATACTGGTATTCTTCAAAATTTCTCTAAACACATTGGTAATGATACAGTTATGATTGGTAATGGCTTATGCTTACCTATTACATATACTGGCAATGCATTACTACAGACTGCAGTGGATTCTTTACCTTTAAATGATGTGTTAATTGTTCCAGAAATTAAGAAAAATCTTCTGTCAGTTTCGAAACTAACAGATGATTATCCATGTTCATTTGTCTTTGATAAAACTGGTGTATACATAAAGGACCACCTTTCCAACACAACCAAGATGTTCGGAAGGAAGGTTAAAGGACTTTATCGAGTAGACCCTCATGTTACAGAGGTCTTTTTCACTCAAAAACACAGGACAGTTGGAGAAGATGTGTGGCATCAACGATTAGTTCACACCAACCTGAAAATTTTGAAGTATATGGAGACGCAGCAGTTGATTCACTGCAATACAAAGCTACACTCTATATGTAGGAGTTGTCAAATAGCTAAGAGCACTGCTTTACCCTTTCCTTTATCAGACTCTGTAGCTTCTAGACCTTTAGAACAGATTCATTGTGACATCTGGGGACCTTCTCCAGTTAACTCATGTCAGAACTTCAAGTATTATGTGATTTTTGTGGACAACTTCTCTCGATTTAGCTGGATCTATCCATTGAAACTGAAGTCAGATTTCTATAATATTTTTCTCATGTTCCAGAGGTTAGTAGAAAATCAGTTTGATTGTAAAATCAAGATCTTCCAATGTGATGGTGGAGGAGAGTTCATCAGTCACAAATTCAAGTCTCATTTACAGAACTGTGGGATTCAACAGCGTGTGTTCTATCCTTACACACCAGCACAGAATGGCATACCCGAAAGGAAACATCGACACATTGTTGAGTTTGGATTGGCCATGCTTTATCATGCGAAATTGCCCTTGAAGTTTTGGGTTGATGCATTCATAACAGCTAATCACATTGTTAATCTTCTTCCTACTCCAAAGCTACAAATGCAATCGCCCTACAGTGTGATATATCAGCAACAACCAAGTTATGATCATCTTCGCATCTTTGGCTGTGCATGCTATCCATGTCTTAGACCCTATGCACAAAACAAGTTTGATCCTAGGTCTCTTACTTGTGTATTTCTGGGTTACAGTGATCGACATAAGGGATATCGATGCCTCATTCCCACCACTGGTCATGTATATATAAGTCGTCATGTTATATTTGATGAAAGCTTCTTCCCTTTTACTCAGAAATTGACGACAGACTATCCTCATTATACAAAACTATACCATCTGTGGACAAAAGAAGTTCAATTCTTTGATTCTCCAACTGAAGAATGCATACAATCCACATTACCTAAACATACAAGCCATGTACAAGACAACAGTATCATCACTACAGCTCATTTACAAGACCCTTCTACTTCATAATCATCTTCGACTTCATCTTCATCCTCAAATTCATCTTCAATACACATGCCATCTGCTGGGATTTTGAGTTCAACCTCAACCTCACCTTTGATACATCTATCTCCTACCAATTCTGCAGAGTCAGGTATTCCTATTTCTTCACTAGGTGACCTAGCTACTACTCAAAATTCTTCTTCTTCTCCACATATCTCACCAGGGATACAATCTACTCATCCTATGCAAACCAGATCTAAATATGGAATTATAAAGGTCAATCCTCGATATGCCTGTCTGGCTGAATATCAGGTACCTTCTGAGCCACGATCACTTAAGTCTGCTCTAGCAGATCAAGGTTGGTATAAAGCTATGATTGATGAAATGGATGCATTCGATGAAAATCAAACTTGGGTTTTAGTTCCTCGCACTAGTCAAATGAATGTTATAGGCTGCAAGTGGGTATTTAAGACAAAACTTGCACTAGATGGCAGTCTTGATCGCTTGAAGGCTCGGTTAGTAGCCAAGGGTTTTCATCAGGAAGAAGGAGTGGACTTTACAGAAACATTTAGCCCTGTTGTTAAGCATGCCACCATTCGTATTGTGCTCTGTGGCAATGGTACAAAACTGGTCAATTCATCAACTTGATGTTAAAAATGCATTCCTTCATGGTAACTTGAATGAAACGGTACACATGGAGCAGCCTCCTGGCTTTGTACATCCACACAAATCTCAATATGTCTGTCTTCTTAAGAAATCCCTTTATGGTCTTCGTCAAGCACCGCGTGCTTGGTTTGACAAATTCAGTAATTTCCTACTTGAAGTTGGTTTCTTTTGTAGTACCTCAGATCCCTCTCTGTTTATACTACAAGATGGACAAGAGACAATTCTTCTGCTGCTGTATGTTGATGATATTATCTTGATTGGCAGCTCAGATAAGTTGCTTCATACTTTGATTCACTCTCTCAGTCTTCAATTTCATATGAAAGACCTTGGCTATCTTCATTATTTCCTAGGAATTGAAGCCAAGCGAACCTCTACTGAGCTATTTTTATGTCAAACCAAATATGCTCTTGATTTACTCACACGAGCACACATGACTGATTGCAAACCCATCTCAACTCCACTATCTCTGCAACCAGTCATTTTGACATCAAATGAAACTCTTCTCTCCAATCCAGTTGAATATTGAAGTTTAGTTGGTGGCTTGCAATACCTAACCATTACTCGTCCCGACCTTGCTTTTGCCACAAATTTGTTATGCCGAAGATGCAAAGGCAGCCTACTATAGGCGATTTTCATAAGTTGAAAAGGGTACTTCGATATGTCAAAGGCACAATTCATCCGGTATCTTCATTCGTTCACACAGCTCTATGAAATTATATGGCTTCTCGATGCGACTTTGGCTGGCCGTGTTCGGACCGGACGTTCAACAACCGGTTTCGTACTTATCTTGGCTCGAATCTTATTTCATGGGCAGCCAAGAAACAACCTCTTGTCTCCCGCTCCTCCACTTTGAAGCAGAGTACAGAGCTCTTGCTTCTGCTACAGCTGATCTCACTTGGATTAGTTTTGTTCTCCGTGATATTGGACAATCTTTGCACTCTCCAACTCTCCTCTTTTGTGATAACCATTCTGCTATTGCACTTACAGCCAATCCTGTTCTCCATGCTCGCACAAAACATATTGAAGTTGATTTTCACTTTGTTCGTGAAAAATTTTCTTATGGATCTCTTCGAGTTAAGTATGTTCCAAGCATATGTCAACTTGCTGACATTTTTACTAAAGCTTTATCACGACTCACACATTCTACTCTTCGGATCAAATTGGGCATGGGCTTTTTACCCCTTCCCAATTTGAGGGGGATGTTAAGAGAACTATACAAAGCAACACTAGTAATGTCAAGAACGAGAGGAAGGAAAGAAGACCTTGAGAACGAGAGGAAGGAAAGAAGACCTCGAGAACAGAGGAAAACCGGTAAGTGCCGTCAAACACGAGAGAAGAGAAAGAAAGTATCGAGAACAGAGGAAGGAAAGAAACTAACGAAAATGAAGAAAGCAACAATAGAGTTTATAGCACGTGTAGCATGTTGGCATTGAGGAATCGATATTCAGTTTTAAGTTTGTAAAGTCAAACTTACTGTTTTCTTTTCGGTTAGTTAGTTAGTCTTTTCATTTGGTTGTTATACTCTTGCTCAATATAAAAACTGATGAGCAAAGAGATAATCATCATCGAGTTGTTCTGATGTAAAAAGCAAGCTTTCATTGAATATCGATATACTTCAGTCTTTACATCATCTCTCTCTCTTTCTTTTCTGTTTTCTGTTCTGTTCATCAAATCTCTACAGAATGGATATGAATCGAAAAATAGTTCTAGACATGGATTAGCACGAGAACGCTATTCAAATCTGATATGAACTTATTGAGAGAAGCTTGAATCCGATCTTGAACTACACACAATTCGACATGGTACAACACGAAATTATCTATGTGTTGGTATTTAATTTGCTCTTGCATTATTTGTCTCCTCATGTTGTTTCTTTCTTTCTTCGTATTTAAGGAAGCCTCATTTTATTGGGATTTGAGGAAACTCTTCGACGACGTGGCCTCATTTTTCTTCTGGACAACTCTCGGACGCATTCTCAGCAAAAACATTTGAAACTGTTCAACTATGAAACCCTAACCTAGCTAGAAGAATTTGTTCTTGCCAATGAAATATAGCGAACAGCCAAAACTTGGTGTCATAACTTGCTTAGAAAATGAGAGTATCAAACTTTCTGAGTTTCGTGCTTTTCCAAAGGTTGTTTTCCCTTTAACAACCACAGGGTAGCCGACATAATAAGTTGGGCAATACTACTTCAAAACTGGAAATAGATATCATGCAAATAGCTCAAAAAAGTAATTCTCTCCCCTAAAGAAACCCCAAACTGCTTTGCTGAAAGAGAAACTTAGCTTGAAAATCCAACAGCTTTGAAAAGAGAAACCCTAGATAACCTTGAGAACACAAGGGATAAGTATACTAAAAATCTTAAAACTTATCACAAAAATATAATTTGAGTTTCGAAATTTTTAAGAAATGTAATTAAGTTCTAAAATTTATCAAATTTTAAGATTCGATTACACTTTTATACCAAATGTTACAACTTTCAATATCCTTATTCTAAAATATAATAATGGAGGGAGAGTTAAATGAATACAGGCACATTCCTTTGTTTCTCCGAAGAGGTTTCTGCGTATTTGAGTCGCAGGCATTAATAAGAAAAAGAGGTTTCTCTCGCCGATTGCAGATGGTGGTGTTGCCGAAGACGCGGTAGTCATGGGGTTACGCAACCCACCATCAGTACGAGCGAATGCGTCCAAGCAAGAGAGCATGTGATGAGCCTGGCGATGGAAGACGCACGATACAGCCCCAAGACTCGCTATTATCGAGAGTCTGGGGCCACTTAGAGAGAGAGAGAGAGAGAGAGAGAGAGTTAAAGAAACATCGTCCCAAAACCTCATAAATGATGCCTTCGGAAACTTCGTCCGAAAACCTCATAAATGATGCCTTCGGATAGGCAGAGTGAACGGGACTGTCAATGGGACAACTCTGACGTCTTTGACAATGGGACAACTCCCATATTAGGAGTGCTTTCCCGTTGCTTGTTGGATTACGTCCAAAACCTTAGAAGTGATGCCTGCGGATAGGCTGGGAATGGTAAAACTCCCGCGTTAGCGTCCAGCCAGCCCGTCGTCTTTATCAGTGGCGCGGACGTAAGCGCCTACATCAGGCGCGGACGTAAGCGCCTACATCAGGCGCGTCAAGCGCGTGTGGGGATCCCAGTGACCGTGGTATACTTTTGTTGTAAGGAAAGCATTTAGAAGACGTGTAAGAAATGTCCTCTCGTTATGTAGATAAATACAAAACAAAATATGTAGAAAAGAACATAATATAGAAGCAACTGGCAAGGCAGGAGAAGACATTAGTAGTAGTAATATTTTATGGGCGTACACGTTTGATCAAGATTGTTGTAAGCACATTTTTACTCAATTCATTTTTTATGGGTAGTTGCTATTGAGTCATTGACAAATGGGGATTTTTGCTGTTGCATTCACTTTTATTTTGCTGGACTAAAAATGAAACAAAAAAAAATTGGCTAGTTTTTCGATAGATCTTGAAACCAGCCATAAATCTATATATAGAGTAGAATTCAGGTTTTGAAAACTGAGAAACCAATCTCGATAAGATAAGTTCTAAATTTTATGAGGAACATGAGTTGAGTAGTCTCGAGTCGCTTATTCCTACTCGAGATAATTTTGAGGATATGGATTATTTGCACCAAAAAATGATGTGGAGGGGGGATTAATTAAGGCAGAGAAATGATACTCCCTTTGGATTAATCAGGTCTGACCAAGGTGTGGGTGGTGCCTCAAGGTCAAGGGTCTGACAAAACATTCTTCCAATACGTACCAAATTTCCTATTGCATTGTCCTTTCTTGTTACAAATTAGGCACGCCTTTATTCTATTTCTTACACACGCATCAGGTCTTCAAGATTATTTTGTACCCTCAGGTCTTAATTCATCCGATTGTTGTGATCAAGTCTTTTTGTAACTAGTTGCACTTTTCACTAACAAGTCATTAAAGATTAGTTGTTCGACAAAAATGAACAGAGAGAACAACATTGAGGATGATTCTCCCTTAGAACGGTTCTTGGTAAGAAATTATTGCTTTCTTTGACTGACAAAGCATTTATTGATTATTAGGGAAAACGTTAGCATTCTCCCCATTGTGTGCTTGCTCGGTCATCTGATATACGAGCGATTCCTCTTTCTAATTATACAAACCATAATATAAGAGTATGCGTGATAATCATTTTATTTATCTGTTTTACTATTTTTTTCATTTTTGAAACAGGTTTAAAACATAAATTCATTTGATAATACAATTTCATGTTTCTATTTATAAAACAAACTTTTACTCAAGACATAGATTTGATACGTAAATCATAAATAATTTTTTTTTATTGTTCCATTTTTGAAATAAAGTGAGAAATAAAAATTTTGCTTATCACTTACCCTTACTATTAGTCAGTTGCCCACTTATCACTGCCTGCTGCCTTCGTTGGTCACTTGCGCTAACTTATTAGCCACCTCTCGCTGCCATTCAAAAGAAATAAATTTTGTATCATTATCAAACGAATTTCATTTTAGGGATAGACATTTATAAAACGAGTATTTTTGCTCAAAAACTTGTCGGTGAATAATCTATTTTTAACAAAAAATTGAATTTTGAAATAGAATGATTATCATTTGTGCCATATCTGTACTGCTTGAACTGAAGATCTTCATGCCGCAGGTTCTATAAGGAAGGTAAAGTAGAACATGGTGTAAATTTGTTCGTTTGTTGACATGGGTCTTGTGAGGTTCCGTCATACTTGCCTCTCAAATGTAGTTGACCTCATACCATTCCTGTGGATAATTAGCCTTCTACATTCCTTCTCCGTGATATATTTATTTTGGTATATCAGCCGTAGCTCTTTTGCTTGAGGCATGTTATGTCAAAACATGTGCTTCCTGAATAATGTTTCGTATTTTGTCTTTGGCATGTGTGACTCGCCGATTTGGTCCCAACTCCTTGTTTCTGGGCTTGACCTTCTTTTGGTTCATTGTATCATTGATTTATACAAGAAACGCTATTGCCTCAGCCGTTTCGGCTGTGGCCACAGCTTTTGAATAGATGGCAAAGATGTGTTCTCGCTGTGTATCCTGTGATTCGATCTGATTTACGAATGAGAAGACCTTTTTGGAACAATAACCAGGCCTTGTATTTTAAGAGACACATACATGGGCTTGTATTGTACATCCAGATTAACAGAACAGTGACAAAACAGTTCCATATCATCTTAATTCTTCCATTTGCAGATGGATGTTGGAATTAAGATGCTGAGGGGATGGTCATTCTATACTTTGAATGACTTGCCTTTGTTTTGGCAAAGGAAACGGAACCTTTGTCTGTGAGTGGACCGCTCATTGCTATTTCTTTATTGTTATTATTATCGTATTGAGATACGTGTGTATCAAAAATCTTAAAACTTCTTATTAAAATGCAATTGAGTCATAAATTTTTAAAAATATGATAAAATTCTAAAATATGTTAAATTGGTGGAATCAAGTCTTTTTGTGAATGGTTTAATTTGGTAACGGAAAATGTTAATGTAAGTTTTATTATTATTTTCGCCCTTCTATATGGTGTAAAGGTTAAGTAAAGGTTAACTAAAGCAACTAAACGACATTGATGTGATCTAAATTCTAATTTTTTTTTGGCAAATCCTAATTAAATTAGTTTAAAAAAATTCCAAAAGTTTTATAAAAAAAAAAAAAAGACAAGTTGAAAAAAAAGGCTAAAAGTTTAAAAAATTAAAAAGAAAAAAAAAAAACTACCGGTAAAAGGAGGGCTTGCCTATTGGCCGTTGCCTCGTCACTAGAAAGGATCCGCCGGGTGTCGGCACCACCTAGAACGGTAATTGAGGTTTTTTGCTAGTCCCATCCAGATTTGGAAGAGGGCGATGGCTCTCTCTCAAATTAGTATCAATGTAATAAATTTACGACATTTTTTATACTTCCAATCATAAGTAACTTGACTCACCTAATCCAGATTTGGAAGAGGGCGACGGCTCTCTCTCAAATTAGTATTAATGTAATAAATTTACAACATTTTTTATATTTCCAATCATAAGTAACTTGACTCACCTAGACATCTCTTTTTTATTGCATCATTTGTTTTTCCCATATTTCTTTCCCTTTTTCCTTTGTTCTCCTGGATGGGTAATATGATTGCACGCCAGTTTCCTAGGCCTACGTCACTTTTTAAGCGATGTATAAGCCGAAACGATTGAATTAGTCTATTTCAAGAAGTTTTAGAACTCAACTTTCTCATTAACATTTAGGATTAAAGTGCTGGTGTCACACATGAATGCTAAGATATCTAGGGTGTATTTGGTAATATTTCTACTAATGGGAACAATTTCTTTTTAGAAATAATTTTTTTCTATTTCTATTCCTATTTCCTTGAAGAATTTTTTCGTAAAATAACGCGTTTGATAACTATACAAAATTTATATTCCCAGAATAAAAAAAGATCAGTAATGCATTTGATATGACCTACAAGTTTTCTTATGAAGTAAAATTTCTTTTAATTTTGTAATATTTTTTTGAGATTTCTTTTTTTCTTTTCTTTTTTTGTTCCTTTCTTCTTCTTCCTCTAGCCGATCGCTAGGTGGCGGTGGTGAGCGGCGAGGCTCTAGCCATTGATTAGAAGTGGAAGAAGAAGAAAAGGAAAAAAAAAGAAAAAGAGAAAGACACTTATTTCTAAAAAAAATTATTGTAAAGAAAAAATTACTTTTTTTCTATTTTTTATTTTTGTTCCAAATCTATTCCTTTGCCATTTTTCTATTATGGGAAATAGAAAAATTAACTGACATTACAAAAAGATTTCTATTCTTTTTTTATTCAGCGGAACAAAAAGAATAGAAAAATTGGAACGTTGTCATACAGATCCCTAGTGTACTTATCCCGTATCTCTCATGCATGAGAATAGAAGGAATTATGTTTCCCGATATATTGTTATTACATCTTAGCGTCACTCCTTTTACGCTCGAGCAAAGTGAATGGCAAATTTGTAAGGAGGAAATTAGGTGTGTCCATGCTTGCCTTGAGACGTTCTTCGAGCCGTGTTGGCTGGGCCAAAGCGGTTAAACCTATGATTAGGTCTAGTTCGAGCGAACGAAAACATTTAGCATCAAGAGAACACAATGGTCACTAATATTCAATTAACTAATAGTTGAACTTGACGAGGCTCATATGAAACCTGACTGACAAATGTCAATAGCTCCATATACTCAGCGCATATAATAATTTCTCACAACATTTCCGGGGATGGTGCCGATTTTGCACAATCAAAGGGTCCAACATAAATACATGGAGGTATCATGGCATGCATGCGATGTTAAATGTCCTAGTCCTCCTAGATTGTCGAATTTCTGGCACAACTCGATTAAATATGCTGAGTTCCACGTGATGCCTAATTGAATCTATGGTCTCGTTGAGTCCTCTCAATCATTCCATAGGGGTGTCACATATAGAGTCATTCCTTTCTCACCCGGATTAAATGAGCACAAGATGCGTCCAAAACTTTTTTTTCGTAGCCACTTAACTCTAAACTTAATGACAAACCATTGAATTTTAGTCCAACTTTCATCTAATGTGACTTTGACTTTGGGAGCAGCATCCTCGCAGCTTCCCTATCCCCAAGTGAGGCTAGTAAAGGTCTTGCGGCGGATCGACCAGACAAGACCTAAAGACTTTGTGCTTTCCCGGTGCTTGTTGGATTACGTACTAAGACTGCCAATTTGTTTGTTTGTTTGTTTTTTTTTTATACCCAGTAAGACGGCCAGTTTGTTACTAGCTAGACGAAACCACAATTAAAATCATCAAGATCATACGACAAATTAAGTTCTCTCCCCAAGAAAAGGCCACGCTTGAGCGTCGAAATCTTGGGTCAATTCACGTTTCATCCATGCTCTACCTTCCTTTTGATAGAAGCTTAGAGAAAAAATTTTACGTACAATCTCAGAAAGTCAAGGACTATTTTTACTTCATTCGCTTTCGGGTCGGGTGCTTTTCAAGCATTGGCTTCGAGGGCTACCCACCTGGGTCAAAGCCTGACTATATTCCAAGGGGACAATCATTTCCTTATCTTCATTAATTGCCCTCCATTTTCAATTCTTCCGTACAGATTGTTTATATCCAGAAGATTATGTACGTGGCGCAATATTGAGAGAAAGAGAATGGAGTTTATCTTCGCATCCATATTCTATGGCTTTGCGCCATTTTCCATGTAAGATTAATAATAGAAATTATTCAAAGTTCTTATTTACTATGTATGACATTTTTTTTTTCATAATTCTAGATATATAGATTAGATATTTTAAATTTTAGCAAGAGAATAAAGAATGTGATACGATGAGATAGAATGCAATAGAAACAAAGATACATGGAACGAACGGGTTACTTACTCTTAACGGTCAACGAACCCTTTCATTTTGAATTCTTTAATTCGAAATGACTTTAATTCCAAATGAATCAAATCTCCCCAAGTAGGATTCGAATCTACGATCAGTCAGTTATTACTTTTTTTGCATTTGATTAATGGAAAGCAAACGACATGGGGTAGGTGTAACTTTCTTTTGTTGTTTCGTGTAGGTGGGGATGCTCCTACGTCTAGCTTATGTATGGCAAATTTTCCCAGATGTTTGTCGTTTCACGGGAGCCTTCCATTGTAAGTTTCTTCATTAGAAACTTCCTTTTTCCAGTGAAAGGATAATGGTGAGTTTAGCCACATTGACGAGTTCAAAGCTCCGAGCCACATTGATGGAGCGAGCATGGCCGGTTTTGCTGACTCCGGGATAGTGAATTGAGAACCACCATTATTGGCTTCTGGTGATATACTTTTATAACTTAGGGTATTAGAAGAACGACAGCGTGCTGTACTAAAAAATTGAGATGTTACTCCATAATGAATGCAATATATTTCTGTGAAGATGGAAAAAAAAATCGCATGAATTGCCTTCCAAATTGGTTCAACTTCTAGCGACGAAACGTCACATACTTGTCACCACAGGCAAAACCCCAAGCCACCGAGAGATTCGGCGACCAAATATCAAACTTTGTCCCTACATGAAACTGCTTGCTTCCAAATTTTCTCAATGGGTGGCTAGAAGATATGCATTTATTGAAAAAAATAGAGAGAAGGAAATTATGAACTTACCTCTACAAGGTGCATTAGTCTCAGTACCACTAATTATCAAAGAATGCTAAATGTGCTAGTACTTTCCAGAATATCCACAAAAAACTAAATGACAAAATTGGCTGACCGGATGAACTGAATTGGCACAATTGTAAAATGTTTATGATTAAATTGACAAAAAAAAAAAGTTTAGGACTAAATTGGCATAATTGCAATATGTTTAGGACTTTTTTGGTAATTCTCCCATGGTTTACCTAAAAATGCATTTTGATCAACTTGTAATATAAAATATAAATAACACGTTGCACAATGTGCTGATTCCAAGGCATGAAACCTCTTTTGGAACTCAGAAAGCATCTTCTTGGTGGTGTCGTCATACTTTCAAAGCTATAGTTCAACTTCAATTTTACAATTGGCCAGGTGGTGGCCACCTTCACCAGCGCATGCGGAAAGCTATAGTTCAACTTCAATAGCAGCAGGGGCCGGCCAGTTAAGAGAAATAGTCAATGTACGGTTTGTAAAAAATGTCCACTTGACGTCTTCAACGAACTAACACATATGCCCGTCCGTGAAGCAAGTCGAGATGAATTAATGTCGTGAAGATCAATATGAATCCAACAGGTCACACGTAACCCAATTTCAATTTGTCCTTGTGTTATGTGCCCTCAAATTAAATTTCATCGGGTTGGCATCGAAGATAAATTCTTCGACGCAAGGCCATTAATGAACCAAAGGGAGGCTGGCAGTTGAAGACCGATGACCCCCAAGTATCTTGAGGTTTAACGCAACTTTTTCAAATTTATATTGCGTTCCATAAAGACTTTACCATAAGCATATGTTTTTGTAGCATATGTTTAAGTTAATCACACATCTTTCTTTTACAGTTAATGATTTAAGTTGTAGCAGATAGAAATTATCTTTCGAAATCATTACTTGTACGCATAACAATTAGTTCGATTGCTATTCTGAAAACATCTTTTCATATCAAGAGTAAGCTGGCGATTGTAAAAGAAATCCATTCTTGTTATGAGAGGCAGATGATGTGACTGAGTTTGTCTCATCCTCATGGACTTGTTGTAATGTATCCGAGTCTCGTACGATAACAATTACGTGATATATGTTGACTTAACTGCATACTTTTAATTTAGATTATAATTCAGATATAGTATGACATACGGCGTGACTTAATCGATCGTGATAAGTCCCAAATTTACAAAAGGTGCTATCTAGATCAGATTGATTATAAACTTCTTATTATTACCGTCCAATATACACAAATCCTATTATTATTAACCGATTTCTTTGGGAAAATTGGAATCATAGTCTCTCATCGGTGGAATTTCCCCAAATCCCATTAAAATAAGATTCCTTAATTATGAAGAAAAGAAAAGAAAAACAACAGAAGGAGACAAATAATGCCAGAGCAAATTAAATACCAAAATATAGGTAATTTCATGTTGTACCATGTCGAATTGTGTTTAGCTCAAGGTCGGATTCAGGCTTCTCTTAGTAAGTTCATATCGTATTTGAATATCATTCTCGTGGTGTTCCATGTCAAGAACTAATCTTCAATTCATATTCGTTCTACAGCCTACATCACATTGTAATTTTTATTTTCTATTTGATGTCCTATCTTGGGACGGGAAAGCAAGTCGCAAGAATACTTCACGGTAAAACAACAACATGGTATGTTCAGGGGTTAGCATAATCCGCGCAAAGTATATCCACAGTAATTACCAAATCGCACACACTTAGCTTAGTAAGCTATAAATGTCTGAAACCCGAAAGGAGATCATTCACAAAAGCAGCCAGCGATCAAGTGTGCATTTCACAAAAAAAATAAAAATGAAAAACTGGAAAAAATGAAATATTAATTAAAGTTAAAGAGAGAAGGAAGAGGACGCAAAACCCACTGCACCGGCCAGCCAAGTTATATATATTAAGGCCTCAATCTCCGCAGAATTGTCTACCAAACCAAATTCATCATAGAGATATCTCTCAGCTCTCTGCGTATGTTTTCGTGTCTCTCGCTTTTATAGCCAGTGTTGTTTCCTCGCTTCCGACGCCCAACCATCATAACGATATGGAGGAGCAACTTACTAAATTTGGGTTCATTTGGTCTTTGGTGACAGGAAAATGAGCCAGAACAAAGTTTCTTTCGAGGTTTCGCCTGACCTGCCTCAAGACGACGATGGCCGCCACAGGCGGACTGGTGAGCAAGACACAAGCACTTGAAAACTCCTCTTTTTTTTTTTTTTTTTTTTTTGACGTTTTTGCGCGACAAAGCCTTGTTCAAAAATGCTTTACTCAATTCCCTTCTTCTTTTCCCTTCAATTTTTTTTGACGAATTAACGTGTGGCGGCACGAGCTACGAAAAGGGAAGGCACTTTTGAGTTTGGAAAGGCTTTGAATTTTGAGTTTGGAAAAGCTTTGAGTTTGGAAAGGCTCCCTACTTCTCTTTTCCTTCAAATTTTTGACGAATTAACGTGTGGCGGCACGAGCTACGAAAAGGGAAGGCACTTTTGAGTTTGGATAGGCTTTGAGTTTGGAAGAAAGGCCTTCTTCTTCTTCTTCTTCTGAGTCTTCTGAGTCGTCTGCCTTCCTCTGTTTAATAAGCTGAAGCATATGAAATTGAGTCGTCTGTTGTTTTGGTTGAAAAGTGGGGGCAAATCCCGAACAGCGTTTTCGGTATGGCTTTCTAGTGGTTCGGGTCCGTCGGGTCATGATACCCGACTTGAGAAGAGAGGTTACTTTTTCTGCAGCTGATTTGAGAGTTGGGTTTCCTGTTTTGGGTTCAAATCAGGTACCTTGTGGACGGCCAGTGCTCATATAATCACGGCTGTTATCGGGCCCGGAATTCTGTTTCTGCCATGGGCCACGGCACAGCTCGGGTGGATGGCCGGGCCAGCGGTGATTTTCACGTTCGCCTCTGTCGCCTACGGCACCTCCGCCCTCTTAGCCACTTGCTACCGCACCGGCGACCCCCTTAAAGGAGAGAGAAACTACAGTTACATGGCAGCTGTCTTTTCTCACCTTGGTAATAGATCATAAAAGAACAATAATATCTTTATCCACCCACCAAATTCGGCTAAAGATGCTCCTTCTCATATCATTTGTACAAATTAAAATTTCTCATTTTCTTCTCTTCTTTTGAATATTGGCAGGTGAGCTAAAAGAGACGTTATGTGGACTGGCTCTGCACCTGAATTTTTTTGGGGTTGACATTGCGTTCACCATTGCAGCCTCCGTAAGCATGATGTGAGTGGTGAATTTGATTATACTCGCAAGTCAAGAAAAGTAACAAAGAAAATGAAAAGAATAATGGGATTGCTAAAGTTATTAATTGGGTGCGCAATAACTTATGTTAATTTTGGTTTTACTAAATATTTAATTGAACAGGGCGATTACCAGATCAAACTGCTTTGACAAGAATGGTGACGATAGCCCTTGCCACGCGAGTAGTAATCCGTACATGATCGCGTTCGGGGTCATTGAAATTGTTCTTTCCCAAATCCCTGACTTTGACCAATTTTGGTGGCTCTCCATCGTGGCTGCCGTCATGTCGTTCATTTACTCGACCATCGGACTCACCCTCGGCATCGCAAAACTCGTAGGTTGTTAGCACGTTTTCATGCTATCCTTTCTTTGCGTATGAACATGTTATGTGGTGATTAAATTATACTAGATAGATTGAGTAGATAAGGCCAAACACTAACCCTCACATCTTGTCTTTCTCGAATATCTATCAGAGAATGGCACATTTGGAGGAAGCCTCACGGGAATAAGCATTGGCACTGTTACTCAGACTCAGAAGATATGGAGGAGCTTCCAGGCTCTTGGTAACATAGCTTTTGCCTATTCATGCTCCATCATAATCTTCGACGTTCAGGTAAAGTTATGCGACGCCCCCCATTCCTAGTTGTACAAAAAAACCCCTTAAAATTTCGAAAAGCTACCCTTGGTTGTCGTAATTAGCTAATTAATATGATGCGTTGAAAACAGGACACGATTAGATCCCCACCATCGGAGTCCAAGACGATGAAGAAGGCCACGTTGGTCAGTTTGGCAGTCATTACTCTCTTCTACTTGCTCTGTAGCTGCATAGTCTATGGCGCGTTCGGTGACACGTCACCCGGGCACCTCCTCGCGGGTTTCGGGTTCTTCAACCCTTATTGGCTCATCGACATAGCAAATGCCGCCATCGTGATCCACCTCATCGGTGCCTACCAAGTCTACTCCCAACCCATCTTCGCCTTCATCGAGAAACGCGCCATGAGAAGGTTTGCAGACAACCAATTCATCACCATGGAGATCCCGATCCGGGTCCCTGGTTTCCCAACCTACAATCTATATGTCTCTCGATTGATTTGGCGAACCATTTTCGTGATTACAACCACCGTGATCTCGATGCTGCTTCCGTTCTTCAACGAAGTGATCGGACTGCTGGGTGGTCTGGGATTCTGGCCCTTGACGGTTTATTTCCCGATCGAGATGTACATCGCCCAAATGAATATCCCCAAGTGGAGCTCCAAATGGCTATGCCTCCAGATCCTCAATGTAGCTTGCCTCGGCATCAGCGTTGCTGCTGCCACGGGCTCGATCGCCGGGGTGGTGGTTCATCTCAAGTCTTACAAGCCTTTCCAGACTGGCTACTAAAATGACCGACCCAATTTTAGATATGGGATCACGGTTAATGTGATACAAGACTGGCTACTTTGGTTTTTCTTTTTTTTTTGGTGGGTGAACTTTATACTTTGGTTAAGTAAGAATCGCCTGCTTTCGGGAAAACAAGAGTCCCCCAAACAAACATCTGCATTGTCAACGTCTGATGATGAACGAAAAAACACAATAATGAAATCACCTATATCATGTATATTTTGCATGACTTTAATTTGATATAATTAGGGAAGCAAATGAAATATTTCAACCCTACTATATGATGAATGGCAAGCCAAATTCTTAGATGGAAAGAACAATTCAATTGCCATAAATTATTTTTACACGGAGCTCTTCAAATTATTGACTCATCTGTAGAGGAAAAGAAAATGAATGCGGAATCAATTGGGAAACTTTTTAGCCAGGTATAGCGCTGCAAAAAGGAACGAGATTCGATAGGCATGCTAACATAATACAACTCACACATATCTAGCTTTGAACTATGATGTTGATTCTTTCTAAATTGAAAAAAAAAATTGAGTTGAAGCTTTATCGAATTAATATCATCAATCATCAATTAGCTCATCGCGATGAAAATATAGCTGAAAACCTCAGGTGTTGAGGTTTGAGATCACTTAAGTGGAAAAAGCTGATCTTTTGTCTCATTTACTTTATCTTTTCCGAGCATGCATGCTACCCTGTGAACTTGCATCCCATCCGCGAGTTTCAACACATTCAACACATCCGTTTGTACGTGTCCAAAGGAATTGATCGTAATTGACATCGATGACAATTGCTTAATACTGTGGAGAGCCTTCCATTGCAAGTTTCTTCATTAGGAATTATTTTTCAATGAAAGGATTTCAGCAAGTTTGAACTTTGCAAGTGGCCACGTGGACGAGGTCAAATTGGTCTGCAAGGATGGGGAAAATCACGTGAATGGCCTTCCAAATCGGTCCCACTTCTAGCAACGAAATTTCAAAACCTTTGTCGCCGCAACCAAACCACCGAGCCACGAGATGCTAGATGCACCGATATTTTCCAAAATAACCACTCGAAACACTTGTCCAAAGGAGGCCAAGTGACCAAAGACTAAATACGGCTCGTGCTTAGCTAGCTTCAAACTCCGATCGTTACAGATATCGTGGTGACTTCCAATCCGAAGAAAATTTTGTGAAAGCTTTATCTAATTATAATAATACATAGACATCAATCACCGTTATTGAAGTTGAATACTTTGACCATAGGATTTATTCACTTTTGTAGCTCTTATGGATACTCAGCTATCAACGTAATACTGCATCCTATCTATTTCGATGATGGCATGCCGGGCATATCCTCATTTAATTGGGCGAAGACATATTGATATTTAGTGAAAAATTTGATTAGGTTCTTTTTAGATGAATCGGGTTTATCTTCGAGCCACAATCAACAAACCTCCACCTTAGCGAGAAGTCCAACTTCATCTTCACCGGTTGTTGTCTCTCCCAAAAGCTTATGGGCTCTTCGCTGTAGAAGTTGACCTAATCCAAACGGTACTGCAACTTGTGCAAATTGTTATAGATAAAGCCAAATATTTATTTTTAGGGGCTTTTTTGTCTTTTCTATTAGATTTGCTTTTAGGTTAAAAGTGATACCTTTATATTAGCGATGGCAAGACCCTAGCTGTCAATATGCTGAAAAAGAAAATAGAGAGACAAGAAAAAGAGAGAAGAAAAAAGTGAGTTTTTTCTTTATGAGGGTTCTCAATCTCTTTGTGCCATGATCTTGAGAGAAGATCATCGTTGTATTTCAACTTTTTCTGAAGTCTAGTGGATTCGCAGAGTGCCTTTGCGCAGAGACGTAGCCTAAGTTTGGGTGAACTTCGATAACAAATTTGCTGGCGTGTTCTTCTGATTCTGTTATTTTATTATTATATTCTACATGGTGAATTGTTTGCGAGTATTATTTTTCTGGAATCGACGTGCGATTCCGTAACAACTGGTATCAGAGCCTGGGTTGGCTAATCGAGAACATCGAGGGTTTTCGGTGATGTTTGATTGAAAGCAAACAGGATGGCAGAAGATAAAATCAGAATCGATAAGTTCAATGGAGAGGATTTCGGATGGTGGAAACTACAAATAGATGATTATCTTTATAAAAAAGATCTCTATGCACCACTTGAGGCTTGGAAACCCGAGATAGCGGAAGTGGATCCGACAGCAGAAGCCGGATGGAAAATTCTTGATCGAAAGGCATTAGGTGCGATTCGTCTAGGGTTGATGAAAAAGATAGGGTACCACATCACGAAAGCAAAAACTGCAAAAGAAGCCATGGATATTCTAACGAATATTTATGAGAAGTCATCCGCATCAAATCGGGTATTTTTGCTAAAGAAATTGGTTAATATGAAGCTATTTGATAGAGGTTCTGTAGCAGAGCATATTAATAGTTTCACGCAGGTCACGGGTCAATTGGAATTTGCAGGCATAAATTTAGATATGAAGCTTCAAGCTTTATTATTTTTATGTTCTCTTCCAAAAGCTACAAGATCCGCAGGTGCGGGAATTTCGAGCACTATGAAGGATGATTTAACTCTTGATGATGCTGTGAGTAGTATCATGGATGAAGAGATGCGAAGGAAAGTCTCAGGTTTAGATAATTTTTCTGCATCTACATCTTCAATGGCACTCGTAGTAGAGAACCGTGGAAGAAGTAAAAGTAGAGGAAAATTCAGCGGGCGTGGCAGATCACTATCAAGGGGTCGGAGACAGATTGCAAAAGATGAGTGTTGGTTTTGTCATAAAACTGGACACCGGAGGTTTCAATGTGAAGCCTACAAAAAGAAGCAGCAACAAGATTTGAGAATCAAGGAGCTAATGTGGTTAGCGATAAATCTTTGCTAGATAACTTGTGTTTGTCTGCAGGGTTTGACTTGACAACAGATAAATGGTTTGTTGATTCTGGTGCTTCTTTTCATTGCACATCGCAAAGAGACATATTTGATGATTATGCCAGTGGAGATTTTGGACAAGTGGTTGTGGGAAACGGCCACATGTGTCCCATTGTTGGGAAATGAACTGTGACTGTGAACATCTCAGGTGGAAGACGTCTAGTTTTGCGTGAAACTAGACATATTCCGGAATTAAAGAAAAATCTGATTTCAATCAGTAAACTTGACGAAGAAGGTTTGGTAATAATCTTTGGATGCAGAGAGTGGAAGATAACCTCAGGGATAAGTGTAGTAGCAAAAGAAAAGCGTACAAGTACACTTTACCTTCTCTAAGGAGACAATATCAGTGATATGGTTGCAACTACAATGGCTACAGGTAATTTGTCTACTCTTTGGCATTATCATTTGGGACATATTGGTGAAAAAGGTGTAAAGCAATTACACTCAAAGAAATTACTTCCGGGTTTACAAAAAGTTGAGTTAGATTTTTGTGAGAGTTGCATTTATGGAAAACAGAAGGCTGTTAGTTTTCAATTGAATGGGCGACAAAATAAAGGCCAGAAGCTAGAGTTGGTTCATACGATGTATGGGGACCTGCTCAAGAACTCTCTTATGGTGGTAAGAGATATTTTGTCACATTCATTGATGATGCAATAAGGAAGACTTGGGTCTATGCTCTTAGAGAAAAAACAGAAGTTTTTGGGATGTTCAGAATGTGGAAAACCATGGTAGAAAAAGAAACAGGTTATCAGATTAAAGCTCTGAAGTCTGATAATGGTGGTGAATACACAAGTAAAGAATTTGCAGATTATTTGAGTCGAGAAGGCATACACAGGTTAAAGACTGTTCCTATAACTCCTCAAGAGAACGATGTAGCTGAAAGGATGAACATAACTATTCTAGAACGTGCGAGATGCATGAGACTACACGCGGGTCTCCCGCTACACTTATGGGCTGTCACAGTTGATGCAGCTGTTTATCTTATCAACAGAAGTCCATCTAGTGCGTTGGATGGAGAAATACCACAAGAGCGGTGGTCAGGTAAAAAGATTAATTATTCATATTTAAAGGTGTTTGGTTGTATTGCATATGCTTTGATTGATAGGAAGGATAGGAAAAAGCTTGATGCTAAGTCCCAGAAGTGCATCTTTATCGTGTTGGATAAATTCTCTTAAAGTATTTTGAAGTTGACAAAACATTTTCATTAGTCTAGTCTGAAGACTTATAGACTCTATTGACAAAGTCTGAAGATCAAAGTCTGAAGCTAGCAAGACTCAAGACTTATATTTCAAAGTCTACTCTCATGGATAGTTTCCAGACCGACGTTTATTCTGATCTTATATGATCTTTATTCTAACGGCTAGAGAATATCTTTCTACTTTGGATTCAGCACTAAAAGATCTTACTTTCGTATTCGAATATGTATAGATTCTCTAAAGATTTCGCAACTTATATTTGGAAGGATCTACTTATGGAAACCGAGATCCTGATTGTATGGGCGAGCAGGATTGATGGGCTATCAACACTTACCTTAAAGAGCTCGAGATCTCTCTAATTGATTCTGTCCAACGGGTTGATTGGAAGAACTTCTTTGGAAGGTGCCAACGGTATTGAAGGCATGAAGAAGTATATAAGAGAGATGCTCTAGTTGTTGAAGGGTGCCGGATAGAAAAATTTCAAAGTCTGAATCTCCTTTTCTATTTTGCGATATCATTCTTCGAGCGTTATATGTAATCAAAAGAGAGATCATATTGTAGTGAGACCTTGAGGAAGTGTAGTAGAGTTTTCTACACCGTGGACTCAAGAGTGTAAGACTCAGTAATCACTCTATTTGATTCTTAGTGAAATCCAGCCCGGAAGGGCTGTCCGTGCGGGAGAGTGGACGTAGGCTTGGTCTAAGCCGAACCACTATAAATGGAGTCTTGATTCTCTATCCCTAATCCTTTTATCTTTAACTGCTTTCATTTGCTGCAATTGTTAGTTTTAAGTTATTAATCTCTCATTCGGATTAATTTATTAAAATTGCTTTAAACACTTATTCACCCCCCTCTAGGTGCTAATTCTAGTCCTAACAATTGGTATCAGAGCCTGTGTACTTGCTTATAAGAAGTGTATTTACTTCTAAGTAAAAGATCTATGGCTAGTATGTTGCCTACAGGGTTGGTTGAAGGTCAAAGCAATACCAGACCTCCATACTTTGATGGAAAAGACTACAACATATGGAAAAATAAGATGAAGGCATTCCTAAGATCGAAAGATCATTTGGAATGGGAAGTGGTTGATAAAGGAATCATTCCTGCTGCTGCATCGGAATCAGAGAGAGGAAAAGAAACTGCTGATCCTATTCTTCTGACTCAAGAAGAAATCACCAAGAGACAGACTCTTGACGCCAAAGCTATTTACTCTTTATATTGTGTTTTATCCCCTACTTAGTATAACAGAATATCTTCTTGTGATACAGCAAAAGAAGTCTGGGATAGGCTTCACATTACCTATGAAGGAACTGATCGTGTGAAAGAAACGAGGATCAACATTCTTCTAGGACAATATGAAGTCTTTAAGATGAGATCAGGAGAATCAATAACTGACATGTTCAGTCGCTTTACTGAAATTGTGAATGGTCTTGAATATCAGGGACATCCAATCTCAGGACATATGAAGGTCAACAAACTCCTTCGAGGACTCTCAAAAGACTGGAATTACATAAAAACCTCAATAAGAGAGACACAGAGGATTGCTCCACTCTCTGTAGACGAATTGGTTGGGACTCTTCAATCCTATGAAGTAGAACAGACCAACGAAGAGGAAGACTCAAAAGGGAAGAAATCTATTGCCTTAAAGTCTAATGACTATTATGATGTTACAGACTCTGAAGAAGATCTAGATGATGAAGAACTGGTACTCATGATAAAGAGATTCAGAAAGTTGAACAGAAAAGGAAGGAAATTCAATTGGAAGAAACAAAATTCTCAAAGGTTTCAAAACATGTCAACAGAGGAAGATGATTCTAATAAAGAAGTGACTTGCTTTGAATGCAAGAAAAATGGACACATCGGACCCAACCCCCTCTGTTAAAGAAGAGAAAAGGAAAGATTGAGAGAAACAGGAAAGCACTCAAAGCAGAGACTTGGAGTGATACTTAATGTGAAGAAAGTGACGAAGATTATGCCAATATCTGCTTAATGGCAAAATCAGACTCGACTGAGACCTTGATTCGCATACGAGACTCGAGCATGGTGAACTCGAGGTAGGTAACCTGAAAATTCCTGTTAAGGTTTCTAAATATATTGATGAACTTTGTCTTAGTCTCGAAAACCTCTCTTAAGAGGATCTCCGAATTAAAAAGGGAAAATTCTACATTGAAGCAACAGGATAAACTTATGAAAGAAAAGTTTGAAAAACTGGAAAAAGATTTTGTTGCAGTGAAAGAAAACTCAGACATTATTTCAAATGAAAATAATCTTTTGAAAAATGATATCACTAACATATCAAAAAGATTTTCAAATGGTTCTGAAAAGCTGGATAAGATTCTTTCGATACAAAGACCATATTTTGATAAGTTAGGTCTTGGTATGACTTATGAAATTATTCCACTAATTGATTTTCCGAAGGTAAAAGAAAGAATTAAACAGAGACCAGCTAGAATTGCTTATAAGAATCATTTCCAGAAAGTTTTTGTAAAACCTGTTGGCATAAATGCTTTGAGATGTTCCAAGTGTAAAAGCTGAGAACATTTTGAGAAAGAATGTCCTTTGGTTTGGAGACCTGTTAAAAAGAGCTGGGCTAAGACTGTCTATTGTTCTAACACTTCTGGACCCAAGATGGTATGGGTACCAAAAAGAGCTTGAATTTGTGTTAATTGCAGGTTACTATCAAAAAGAAGATTAAATGGTATCTTGATAGTGGCTGCTCAAGACATATGACAGGAGACTCAAGTTGCTTCATAAAACTTGTCCGGATAGACGGAGGAAAAGTTTCCTTTGGTGGTAACAACAAAGGAAGAATTACTGGTCGAGGAACAAAAGAAAGATTGGAAGTTTGTCTATCAATAATGTTTCCTTAGTTGAAGGATTAAATTACAACTTGCTTAGCATAAGTCAGTTGTGTGATATTGGTTTCAAGATCAACTTTCAAGAAGAAACGTGCTCTGGAATCAGTAAAGACTTTACTCAATCTTTTACTGGTCGAAGACATGGAAATATCAATCTTCTGGATGTGAATCAAGAAAGATCACAGTGCTTAATATCAGTACAAGATGAAGCAAATCTATGGCACAAAAAGCTAGGCCATATCAATATGAAGCAAATCAACAAGATCTCTACCAAGAAACTTGTTCGAGGATTGCCTATTCTCAATTATTCAAAGTCTGATCTATGTACACCATGCGTACTGGGTAAACAGGTTAGAAACTCTTACAAATCAATAAATAAAGTTTCCACTAATCATGTATTGCAGCTTCTGCATATGGATTTGTTTGGACCTACCAAAACGAAAAGCATTCGTGGAAAAAGGTTCTGTCTGGTAATCGTGGATGATTACTCACGATTTACTTGGGTCTACTTTCTTTTAAGTAAGTCAGAGACTTTCTCTCTCTTTTCAAAGTTTGCTAAAAAAGTGCAGAATGAGAAAGGTCACACTATCTCAAGCATTCGTACAAACCATGGAGGTGAGTTTGAAAATCAAGACTTTACTAAATTTTGTGATGAATTTGGTTTTCAGCACAAATTCTCCTCTCCATATACACCAGAACAAAATGGGGTTGTGGAAAAGAAGAATAGGTCTTTACAAGAAATGGCAAGACCACTTTTAATTCGAAATCAAATTTCTTCAAGGTTTTGGGCGGGTTTTTTCAACCGCTTGCTATATTATAAACCGAGTGTTTTTAAGGCAAATTCTTGAGAAAACCCCTTATGAAATTTTTAAAGGAAAGAAACCAATAGTTTCTTATTTTCAAATATTTTGTTGCAAATGTTTTATTCTAAAGAATGCAAATGATCGTGTTGGTAAGTTTGAAGAAAAATCAGATGAATGATTCTTTCTTGATTACTCAACTACAAGCAAAGCTTTTAGAGTATTCAACAAAAAGACTCAAATTGTGGAAGAATCAATGAATGTCAAATTTCAAGACTCTCCACAAGTTCAGCAAATTCAGACTAAAGATTCGAATCTGCTCCGACACTCGCTAGATCTAACTCCACCGAAGCGATTACTAATTCGGAATCGTACAAACAAGCTACCGATGAAGAATCCACTCAAGAAGAAGATCAACAATCTATCGACGACCAAGAATCGGAAGCACAAGTCTAGTCATCCCGAAGAACTCATTATTGGGAACATTAATGAGGGAATTCGAACAAGATCCAAAAGGCGAGAAGAGTCTAGTGCTGTTGCTCTTATTTCTGAAATAGAACCCAAAAATATTGAAGAAGCTTTAGTTGATGAAAGCTGGATTGAAGCAATGCAAGAAGAGCTCAGACAATTCAGTGTTAACGACGTATGGGAATTAACTCCCAAACCAAAAGGTAAATCAGTTATTGGAGCTAAATGAGTTTTCAGGAACAAAGTTGACGAAAAAGGCAAAGTAACGAGAAACAAAGCAAGACTCGTGGCTAAAGGATACACGCAAGAAGAAGGGATAGACTATGATGAGACTTACGCTCCAAAGTAGCAAGGTTAGAAGCAATCGATTACTACTTGCTTTTGCTTGCTATAAGAATTTCAGGTTGTTTCAAATGGATGTCAAAAGCGCATTCCCGAATGGATTTATTCAAGAAGAAGTCTACGTGGAACAACCTCCTGGATTTGAAGATTCAAAGAAACCAGACTACGTGTTCGGGGCCAAGAAAGCTTTATATGGATTGAAACAAGCTCCTCGAGCTTGGTATGAAAGGCTAAGTAATTTCTTAATTCATAATGGCTTTTCTAAAGGAAAGGTAGACACTACTTTGTTTATTAAAAAGGAAGGTAAAAGCTTTCTACTTGTTCAGATTTATGTTGATGACATCATATTCGGATCATCTAATGAGATTTTGTGCAAGAAATTTTCTAAGTCTATGCAGGATGAATTCAAGATGAGCATGATGTGTGAACTATCCTTTTTCCTTGGTCTACAAGTCAAACAACTAAAGGAGGGAATATTCATTCATCAAGAGAAATATGCAAAAGAACTTGTTAAAAAGTTCGGTCTGGAAAATTGCAAAAAGACTCGACATACCAATGTCAAGTTCCTTGAAGATAGACAAAGATGAAGCAGGAAGAAGATCGACCAAAAGTTATACGGGGAGTATCATTGGTTCACTTCTTTATCTTACTACATCCGACGACATATTATTTAGTGTTTGCATATGTGCTAGGTTTCAATATGATCCTAGAGAATCTCATTTAAGTGCTGTTAAACGTATTATTTAATATGTTGCTACTACTGCTAAGATCGATCTATGGTATCCCAAAGAAGGAGACTTTACACTTCTTGGCTATTCGAGACGCGATCTTGCGGGTTGTAGAGTTGAAAGAAAAAACACTTCAGGTACTTGTCAATTGCTTGGAAACAGGCGGTATCTTGGTTTTCAAGGAAACAAAGTACTTGTGGCTCTTTCAACAGCTGAAGAAGCGAATACGTAGCCCTTGGAAGTTGCTGTTCTCAAATACCGTGGATAAAACAACAACCGCAAGACTTTGGCATTGAAGACTCTTGCACGAAATAAGATGTGACAACACCAGCGCAATCAATCTTACAAAGAATCCTATCCTACATTCAAGAGCAAAACATATTGAGATTCGACATCACTTTATAAGAGATCATGTTCAGAACAAAGAAGTCTTGATACAATTCATAGACTCAAAGAATCAACTGCGATATCTTCACAAAGCCACTTGAGAAAAGCTTGTTTGAGTCTATTCGCTCAAGACTCAATATTTTATCTCTTGAAGAATGTTGAAGCTCAGACTCAGAATCTAAAGTCTGACAGATTATTAGACTCAAAGGTTGAAGACTGAGAATACGAATCGACACGACTGTAAGTTCATTTACTTAAACTGTCATATCGATAAGGTAAGATTATCTGTTTATCTCTAATTGAGTTTTTTTTTAAGGTGGTTATATTTAAAAAGAGTGGTTATCGATTTATTAAGGCAGTTATTTTTCAAAATGAAATTTTTAAGATTTCCAAAATATACGACGCTTGGATTACCCCCCGTATCTGTTATCTTTTATACACTTCTTCTCCTTCATTTTCACTTTACCTAGAAACCCTAGATCAAAAGCTTTTCACTGCTCTGTATTTTTCTCTCCAAAACTTCTTCGTTTCAAAGTTTTCAACTTTCTTGCGACACAAGTGAGAAATCTTCTCCAAAGAAAGCACAATGTCGTATCAAAGGAAGTCTTCAAGAATAGCGAACAGGAGACCACAGGGATCTGGTGAGGGGCCTACGCACTTTGATCTCACTGAAGAAAGCGACTTTCCTTCTGAGCAAACTCCTCAACGATCTCAACAGCGGTCTTCCCCAACTAGACCTCAAGGACATCGCCCTCAAGATGCAAAAACAGTTTTTGAAGATATTGAACCAGTAAGAACTCTTAAGCCTGCCTTTGTTTATAGGCTTTACTCTGCATTAAAGGAATGAGGTTCTGCAATGACCTTCGTTGATGAATTTCTGAAAGAGAAATGGTACAGAAATGAAACTCATTTTCTCACTGTCATGGAGAGGTTAGGGATTGTTCCTGAAGGAACGGCTGCAAAAGCCTTTGCAAACTTTCCCAGTGACCCTAGGTTTGGTAGTATGAATCAGCCAAAGGGAAAGGATGATGATGAAAAGATGTTCATCCACTTTAAACCATGGATGGGTGTGGCTGCAAACCTTCGAGGGAAGACGGATGAACTGTTCCACTCAGACGGACATAGGAAGAAGTATGAAAAATTGCTGAAGCGTGGGGTGATGAATCCACGGACGGTGGATTTCGATTTTCTGGACTTATTGAGTATAAATCTGAGAGAGAAGTTTGAAAAACTTCAACTTTATCGATTCTGACTTGACCGTGATATGGCACATTCCGAATTAACAGCGTACTTCTACTCCAATCTCAGTTTTATTGATGCAAACAGCTTTTCTTTCAGCGTGAGGGATAAAGAGTATGTTGTTGATAAGGACATTCTGGCAGATATACTTGGTGTGGAAAGAGGGGCTTTTCAATCAATTAGTGTGTCTATAAGCCATGCTACTCTTGAACTTGCAAGAGACAGAATTGCAGAAGGTTGTCTCTCCTACTCCAGGATGAATGCAACAATTACTTTGCTTCACAAGATTGTGATCAACTGTCTGAGACCCAAATCAACATCCAAGACAGATGTATCCATCTTAGAGGCTAAGTTGATGTTTGCAATCAAGACTGGTCTTAACTTCTCTTTGCCGCACACCATCATATTTCACATGTACAGATGCATGGCAAAGGACAAAGGAAAACTTTCTTATGCTGCTCTCATCACTCGTCTCTTCAGACATCTGAACATTCAGCCTCCTCACATTTTCACTGTGAAGACTATTGATAAAATGGTCATCGGGCTGAGGATGATTACCAAGATGCGTCTGAAAGAGCTCAGCAAGAAGCTGGAGCAATTGAAGGAAAATACTCCTATCAAGTTCAAACCAGACTCTTCTATGGCCAAAAGAAAAGGGAAGGAACCAGTGGCTAGTTCTACCAAGAAGAGAAGGGCAATCATCTTGGAAGATGAAGATGATGAGGATGCACTACCAATCTCCGCTCTTGTTTCTCAATTTGCTGCATCTGTTCCAGTTGTTCCAGAACATCAATTTGCAGAAACAGAGAAAGAGAAAGAGAAAGAGAAAGAGGAAGAGAAAGAAGAAGAGAAAAAAGAAGAGAAAGAGGAAGAGAAAGGAAGAAAGAGAGGAAGAGGAATAAGAAAAAGCAGAACAAACAGATTCTCCAGCAGAAAAAGAGAATCTCCAACAGCCTGTCACTGAGGAAACTCCTCAGAAAGAAGAGTTCTTTTCTCCTCCAGAAGACATCGAAACAGGGGGAGATATAGACAGAGAACACACCCCTCTTCTACTGACTTTTAGAGAAGAAGATGCACAAACAGGTGTTAGTCGATCACCTCATGATGCTGAAGATGTTCATGCTGCACAGTTTCCTGAAGGAGAGGCATCATCTCCACATATTGAACCTCCTGCTGATATTCATATTGGCTTGACTCCACCATCAGACCGAGCTAAAACAAGCACACAGACTGACAATTCTAGAGATTTCAGAAGGCTGCTTGAAATTATCTTGGAACTCATAGGCCAAATCTATGCCATGGGGTATGAATTTCAGACTTTGCAGAATGAAAATCATGCAATGTTCATCACTCTGCATGATCAGATTAAAGAGGTTCAGTGTCGATTAAGGATACCGCAAAAAGCACTACTCTTACCCAAGTTCAGAAGATTTGAGGAAGCTTGAAGACACTGTCAAGTCTATGGAGGACTTTCAACTTGTTCGCATTCCTCGTGCTCCTTGATTTTTTTTATGCTGACAAAAAGGGGGAGAAGACTTTGTTTGCAGATTTCCAAGACCCTTGCAGATTTTCGATCTCTGCCCTCAAACCAAATCTTATCTTTTATATTTATATTTTTTGAGTTGTTATTTTGACTTTGACTTGAGTTTTTTAAACGTGTGCAGTTTTTGAATGTGTGCTCATTATGGCATTACTTTAAGCTTCTTAAATTAGATAAAGATAGTACTGTATGTTCATGACTAATGAGGTTTCTGTGAATGCAGATCTGTGTACAGGGTAAGTCTGTGTACAGGATAACTTCTACTATTTTTATTCTAATCTCTTATGAGATATCAATGCTTGCTTAAAAGTTGTATTGCAGGGCGATAATATTCAAATATGCAGGAAAGTTTTGTCACCATAAAAAAGGGGGAGATTGTTGGATAAATTCTCTTAAAGTATTTTGAAGTTGACAAAACATTTTCATTAGTCTAGTCTGAAGACTTACAGACTCTATTGACAAAGTCTGAAGATCAAAGTCTGAAGCTAGCAAGACTCAAGACTTATATTTCAAAGTCTACTCTCATGGACAGTTTCCAGACCGACGTTTATTCTGATCTTATATGATCTTTATTCTAACGGCTAAAGAATATCTTTCTACTGGATTCAACACTAAAAGATCTTACTTTCGTATTCGAATATGTATAGATTCTTTAAAGATTTCGCAACTTATATTTGGAAGGATCTACTTATGGAAACCGAGATCCTGATTGTATGGGCGAGCAGGATTGATGGGCTATCAACACTTACCTTAAAGAGCTCGAGATCTCTCTAATTGGTTCTGTCCAACGGGTTGATTGGAAGAACTTCTTTGGAAGGTGCCAACGGTATTGAAGGCATGAAGAAGTATATAAGAGAGATGCTCTAGTTGTTGAAGGGTGCCGGATAGAAAAATTCCAAAGTCTGAATCTCCTTTTCTATTTTGCGGTATCATTCTTCGAGCGTTATATGTAATCAAAAGAGAGATCATATTGTAGTGAGACCTTGAGGAAGTGTAGTAGAGTTTTCTACACTGTGGACTCAATAGTGTAAGACTGTAATCACTCTATTTGATTCTTAGTGAAATCCAGCCAGAAGGGCTGTCCGTGCGGGAGAGTGGACGTAGGCTTGGTCTAAGCCGAACCACTATAAATCTGAAGTCTTGATTATCTATCCCTAATCCTTTTATCTTTAACTGCTTTCATTTGCTGCAATTGTTGGTTTTAAGTTATTAATCTCTCATTCGGATTAATTTATTAAAATTGCTTTAAACACCTATTCACCCCCCTCTAGGTGCTAATTCTAGTCCTAACATATCGGATACGGTGGCGATGAGTATGGCTATAGGTTTTGGGATTATGAGAATAACAAAGTCATCCGCAGTCGGAATGTGGTATTCCATGAAGAAAAGATGTACAAGGATCGTCAGAAAGAGCATGAGAAGGTAGTACAACTAGAATATGTTGAATTAGACACAATGCCCATGAAGATGTTTCTAGTAGATCAAAGTGCACTTGAAAGAGAGGTTCAAGATGAGCCTATTATCAGTGAGGAGGTAGTTCAAGATGAACACATTGATCCGGAGCAAACTAACGACCCTGAAGTACCTGTATTGAGGAGGTCTACACGTGTGAGAAAGCCAAAGGTAATTTTTGATCCATCAGCTAATATTGTTCTGAGCCATGTCTTATTACAGATTTAGAAGAACCGGAGACTTACGATGAGGCAAAGGCAGACACGTCTCACTTGTAGTGGGAGTGTGCTATGAAAGACGAGATGAGCTCGTTACTTCATAACAAAACTTGGGAGTTGACCAAGTTGCCCACATGTAAAAAAACTTTATTAAACAAATGGGTGTACATGATTAAGAATGAAGCAGATGTTAGTATTAGATACAAGTCGAGACTTGTAGTCAAGGGCTTTTCTCAAAAAGAAGGGATTCACCTGTAGTGAAAATGACATCAATTAGAGTTCTGTTGAGTATAGTTGCAGTGGAGGATCTTCATCTTGAGCAGTTAGACGTAAAAACAGTGTTTTTACATGGTGACTTAGATGAAGAACTATACATGGCACAACCTAAAGGTTTTGAAGTCAAAGATAAGGAGCACATGGTATGTCGCTTGAAGAAAAGCTTGTATGGCTTGAAACAAGCTCCGCGGCAATGGTACCTAAAATTTGATGGTTTCATGCAAGAAAAATGATTTGCATACTGTGAGTCTGATCACTGTGTTTATTTTCGCAAGTATGATGATGGTGACATTGTGTATCTCTCTTTATATGTGGATGACATGCTAGTGGCTAGTTCCAATATGAAGAGAATCGTAGAAGTGAAGAAGATGTTATCATCACAGTTTGCTATGAAAGACTTGGGAGAGGCCAATAATATTTTAGGCATGAAAATCATCAGGGATAGGAAAAATAAAAAATTATGGTTGTCGCAGGAAGACTATGTGAACAAGGTGTTAAAGAGATTTAACATGGACAAAGCAAAAGCGGTTGCGACTCCTCTAGCAAGTCACTTCAAACTTTCCAAGGATATGTGTCCAAGTACTCAGATTTTGAAAGATGAGATGGCGGTAATTCCATATGCATCAGCAGTGGGGAGTTTGATGTATGCCATGGTGAGCACGAGACCAGACATTGCATAAGCAGTGGGAGTTGTGAGTCGATATATGCGGAGAACCCGGGCGAGCATTGGAATGCAGTAAAATGGATATTGAGATATCTAGCAGGTACTTCCAATTACTCACTTTGTTATGGTGATACATTTCTAAAGTTGCAGGGTTATGTAGACGCAGATCATTTGGGTGATTGAGATAGTGGTAAGAGTACCATTGGATATGTTTTTACAATTGCAAGTACAGTAGTGAGTTGGATATCTCAACTACAAAAAGTAGTGGCTTTATCGACGACAGAGGCAGAATACGTGGCGATCACAGAAGCCTCCAAGGAAATCATGTGGTTACAAGATTACATGGAGGAGTTACATCGAAAACAACCGGTCGATATCTTGTGAGTGATAGTCAAAGTGCAGTGCACTTAGCAAAGAATGCAGCTTATCACTCAAGGACTAGACATATCAAGAAGCGTTATCACTTTATCAGGTCAGCATTGAAAGATAATGAGTTAAAGTTATAGAAGATTGATGGCTCGAAGAATTCAGCTGACATGATGACCAAGGTAGTAGACAGAGAGAAGCATATTTTCTGTACTACTACCATTGGTATTACTCCATGTTGATTGATGAGGAGTATCGCAGAGGCACAAGTTTTTCAACTACTATTTTTTGAAGAAGATGGATACAAAGTTGTTTGGTGCTTGGGTATATTTGTCTTCAAGTGGGAGAATGTTATAAATAAAGCCAAATATTTGTTTTTAGGGGCTTTTTTATCTTTTCTATTTGATTTGCTTTTAGGTTAAAAGTGATACCTTTATATTAGCGATGGCAAGACCCTAGCCGTCAAGACGCTGAAAAAGAAAATAGAGAGACAAGAAAAAGAGAGAAGAAAAAAGTGAGTTTTTTCTTTATGAGGGTTCTCAATCTCTTTGTCCTGATTTTGAGAGAAGATCATCGTTGTATTCCAACTTTTTCCAAAGTCTAGTGGATTCACAGAGTGCCTATGCGCGGAGACGTAGCCCAAGTTTGGGTGAACTTCGATAATAAATTTGCTGGCGTGTTCTTCTGATTTTGTTATTTTATTATTATATTCTACTTGGTGAATTGTTTGCGAGCGTTATTTTTCTGGAATCAACGTGCGATTTCGTAACACAAATATTGTCAACAGATGCGGATTTTTTGGTATACTATGACGTGTAAAATGGTATCTAACATTAATATATTTCATTCGCTCGTGATACGTCTTATTTTGGATTCAAATGCATTGTACTATTATTGTTGAAGTAGAAAAACAATCTTCTCCTGCTGTGATCCCGACCATTGAGCAAACTTAAGCCAAACAACTTCCTTAATTGCTTCAATTGACGCAATAAACACTACCAGTTGTAAAAAAAGGTAGGGGAAGACTTGTCATATTGGGCCATCTAACGAGGGCTTCACGCTTAGGCCGATCGAGTCAAATACAAGGTTGACACGGGATGTGTGAGGCGAAGGTGCGAGTGATCTTCCTCCCTATGTTGGCAAACGGATCCGAAAGTGACCTGAATTAATGACTTAAGTCTAGCCTCAATGCATTTAACGCTTTAGCTATTTTCAATTCGAATCTTAAGAATCTCCTTTGGATTTGAGAGTGTGGCGTTTGCAAGTGCGTTGAACGTGATCTTAGTATTAATTTTTGTTACGGAAAATGAACGATTGAATAACAAAATAGACAAAACAAGAAAACATATTGGACAATAAATTTATGTGATTCGGTTGTAGTGACTTATATCCACAAGGAGAACAGTAACGGATTCCACTGTAAAACAGAGATTACAATCATGCTTGAGTCACTTAAACGCTCTGAGTTTTTCCCAAGTCCCAATTATACCCAATAATTCATGTAGTATTCAGCCGAGCAATTCCTCACGAAATAATCTCTTAATCTCACGAAAGAATTAAATGAATCTTAAACTCACAAGATTTAATTGGATTGAATACTAATATTTCTTGGATGTAATTACAAATAAGATAGCCCATGCTTCTCTAAGTACTCATTCGGCGCTTTAAGGCTTTGTATTAACAAGGAACCCAACATCAAAATATACATTTATATGTGCCCAACAATGAAACAAGTAAAAGTTCAACTCGAACTCTAGAATTGATTGTTCAAACTTCGCACTCTAGTGGCTAGTTGTAAACACGGTAAAAGTTCAACTGGTGATTATTCCAGTGGTCACCCTTCCAACATGGAATGGGGAGGTTAGGGGTTCGAATCTCCACATTCTCAGGGGGGTTGGGATGGGGACGATTTAGTTTCAAGTGTGGGTTTCGACTCCCATGTTCTGTAAAGAAATAGGACAAAAGTCTGAGAGTGAGAGTTAGAGTAAGAATAGAGTAGAACCGACAAAAAAAAAAAAAAGAACTTCACACTCCAATGTGCGGTGGGCTTCTGTTAATTCCTTTATTGACCCATGTTGACCGAGTTTAAGAAATCCAACTCAAAGTCCACCTTGGACTTTCCAAATTTAGCCTATCTTTTTTCCAACTGCAAATTGTCAAAGGACGTTATCATAATTACTCGATTTCAGACGTCCGCAAATAAATTTAAATTTCTAACTTTCTTTTAATCGATCGGACTTTCTTGCAATTTATCTCAAGCCGAATTCCATTTATGGGTTCAAATTAGAGACATAACTTTAACACTTTTCATTCTTTACACAGCTAAGAAGGAGTTCTTCAACAACTAGGGAAATTATCTAAAAAGTCATAAATTTACTGCATTTATGCCAATTCAATCTTAAACTTTTCAATTGTATCAATTGAGTCATAAACATATTTAACAAATTGCTATTATAGTCATTTCGATCAATTTTGGCCGTAAATTATTGCCTTTGATGTCGGCCATCCTATATAACATAATCAACATTAATGTGGATAATTTTAATAATTTTTTTTCAAAAATTGAATTTTATAATCTATTTAATATTATATTATTCTTTTTCTTTTAGTTTCTTTTCCTTTTTCCTTCTTCCTTCGTCAGTTGCCAGGCCTTAGTGATGGCGAGCAACTAGCCACAAGCTAGTTTTGAGACCTTATTGAATAATTTATTGACTTAAAACTAGCATAGAATGCCTATCCATATCAACTGCAACATATGTGATTTAAACAATTGTGTTTACCTACAAGCCCTCAACGGCCACCGACAACCCTTGCCGACCCTCAGTCCAAAAAAAGAGTAATGAAAAGAAAAGCCAATATATATATAAATGACCGGTGTTCACTTTAGCGATTGAAGATCAAAATTGAATGAATGGACTCAATTGGAAGAATGTGAAAATATCTAGGACTCAAATAACATAATTGTCTGGCAAAAAAAAAAAATGGTATAATTAAAAGGTGTAGAATTGAATGGGTATAAGTGTACTGGGCTTAGGACTTTCTTTTGCAATTGTTCTCATAATTGTGTCATGTTTAAGCTAAAAAATATTCGACTCAAGAAGCTCACAAGCGTAATTAAGTAATTGTATTTTAAATACGATTATATATCTTATAAATACAAATAAGCATGTAAAAATTATTCCTTTGCCAATTTTTATGTGCAGTCAGAATTCAAGCTTGAGCTTTGACTGAACTTTTATTGAGCAATCAAGTTGAGTTCAAGTTCTCATTGAGAGGTAATTCAAGTTGAGCTCGAACTCGAAAAATTAACTCCAAATTAGAGTAACGAACCTTGAGTATTTCTATTAGAGCCTAGCTCGAGTGTTGAAATTGGGGAGAATTACCAAAAAAGTCCTAAACCTATTGCAATTGTGCCAATTCAGTCTTAAACTTTTTTTTGTTTTGGCCAATTTGGTCTTAAACCTTTTACAATTGTGCCAATTTAGTCCATCCGGCCAAAATTGGCCGGCCGGTGTTGACGTGGACGCTTGGTGAAGATAACGGCGTCGGCGAACAATTTTTTAATATATATATTTTTATTTTTTTCGAATTATTTTTTCCACATTCTTCTTCCTCTGGCCAGTGAGGCTTGCCTCTGCCGGCCACTGGTGAAGGCGAGCCTCACCTAGCGACGACGAGGCCACCGTCGCCCGCCAAGGCGAGGCTCGGCCTCGCCCATCCATGGCGAGGTTGAGCCTCGCTAGATCTGGCGAGGCTCGACCTCGCCATGGCTAAGCGAGGCTCGCCTTTGCTAGTGGCCAGTGGGGGCGAGCCTTGCCAGTGGCCGGCAAGGCTGACCTCGTCGGCCAGAGGAAGAAGAAGGTAGGGGAAGAAAAAGAAAAAAATTTGAAAAAAAAATTAAAAAAATTAAAAAAGTTCATCGGCTAGCTGTCCTCTAGTCAAGCGTCTATGTTAGCGCCAGCCGGCCAATTTTGGCCGGATGGACTAAATTGACACAATTGTAAAAGGTTTAGGACTAAATTGGCAAAAAAAAAAAAAAGTTTAGGACTGAATTGACATAATTGCAATAGGTTTAGGACTTTTTTGGTCATCCTCCCATTGAAACTGTGTTGTCTCTTCTCTACTGGATTTCACTTTTGTGAGAATCAGTTGCGTCGCGCCTATAAATAGACAGGCTTAGTGGAAATTACATTGGACAGAAGGCTTAGAGTAGTTTCATCTTTAGGGCATGCGTGGGAAAATCTCAAAAATTGTCTTAATTGAGTAGCCTACATGAAAAATGAAAGGTACACTAACCACAAAGCACCTTCACCTCAATATTTTTACCTATTTGCAGCGATGATTTTGAAAGTTCTTTCTTATGATCGGTATTCCTATTTATCATCTCATCATTTTACTTTAGCATAATCTTGCTGAGAATTTTCGTGTATGGTAGTTTGCAACACCCAAACGTGAAAATGTCAATATTCATCTCATCATATTTTCGCCAGATCAAGCCTAGGCGACCCTTGCTGGGCCTTGCTTGGGTGAGAGCTCCCCTCGTCAAGGCTCGCCCTCACCCAATTGGGCCTCGCTTGTGGTGTGCGATGCCAGCCGGGTAGTTGAGGCCATGGCTGGCCACTTGCAAAAGGAAAAGAAGAAAGAAAAATCATAACAAATAATAAAAATTCAAAAAAATTATCTATGCCCAACCAATGTATTATGGCAAAATTTTTCATGGAACACGAAGGCACAGATCATCTCATGGGTCACCTTATTGGATTCATATTGATTCTCGATGACCCCTCTCAGCTCTTTTCATAGGCGGGCATGTGTGTTGACTTCTGACTTCTGCGCAGGTGGTGGTGGTGGTGTCCGCCACCTGGCCAAATGTTACCCATGTAATGTAATTTGATAATGATAATTCCAATAGTCGGCCGTGCTTATTAAAATACCCCCAAAAAGGGAAAAAAAAAAAAAGCCCTTGGAAACTCGTTGCGCAAGTTATTCGAACAGCGCGTTATGTGAATTCATATCATCGCAAGTGCTTGACAAGGACTTACTAAGAACGTGCATTGTCTCGCAATAACTAATTCCCATTTGGTTTATAATAAAAGTGCAGTTTATAATTCTATCTATGTGAAACGGACCAGTAGATTTGAGGTGCTTTTCAAAAGGTTGTTTTTCCTTGAATAATCACATGGTAGCTGACATAATAAGATTGGCAATAATACTTTAAAATTGGAAATAGATGTCACGCGAATAGCTTAAAAAGTAATTCTTGGACGTCCTCGTCAAAGAGCCAGCAAAAGGGATTGGGAAGCTGCGTCGATGCTGCCCCGCTAAACAGGAGAAGAGTAGATGCATGGGATCTGTCGATCGGATCTGTTTCCTTCCATGGAATTATTAATAATCAATCAATCCACATCAAACTTTATTTCTGATATGCGTGGATTAACCAGGAAACCCAACAACTCGGCAAAAAAGCAAAAAAAAAAAAAAAAAAAAAAAAAAAAAAAAAAAAAAAAAAAACCAAAGTAAAAAAGCTGTCTCTGGAAATTTTCACCACTTCATCCCGAAAAACACAAATTGGATCTTTTATGAATTTTTATCTATCTATTTCGAAAGACAGGCCTGTCAAGTTTCCAATTGCGTGATCCTTTCTTGCTTCAAATTAAGAGAAAAAAAGTTGACTTTTTTTTATTTACAGTTTAGGCAGGCCTTTTTTTTTTCTATTTCTTGCCTTCGGAGTTTTTTTGTATCCTCAAATCATTTAACTGATCCGATTGATGTGATCAAGTATTTTTATAGATGATGGGTCGTGGAAGCACTAATCTTTATGTTTTGATTTTCTGTTTTTTTACTTCCGGCAAAAATGAGCGGAGAGAGTAACATGAACTCATTGAGGATGATGCTCTTTTCGTTGGTTTTTGCGCAGAAAAAAGTCGCTTTCCTTCACGGTCAAAGTATTTATTGATGATTGGGGAAAATGTAGCGTTTCCCCGTTGTGTACGTGCTTGCCTGGTTGGTTGCGAAGATAATCTTATTCGTCGGATATACCGCGGGAGGAAGGCTCACAGGAAAATGGCATACTTACGCGTCAACCCTAGATATAGGCAAAAATGATGGATTCTTCACAGTGGGGCCATCGCAATTTGGGGGAAAAAGATATGACAAATACCTAGTAGAAATGACAAAGAAACTTACGATGGAAGGCTCCCATGAAATGACAATAATTTTAAATTGCCACATACATAAGCTAGACCCAAAAGCATCCGCATCTATATGAAACAAGAAAGAAAGCTACACTTACCACATGTCGTTTGCTTCTCATTAATCTATATTTCGAGAATTATGAAAAGAAAATTGTCATACATAGTAAATTAGAACTTTTAATAAGTTCTATTATTAATCTCACATGAAAATGGCGTAAGGCCATACAATATGGATACAATGATGAACTCCATCGTCTCTCTCAATATTTCTCCACATACATAATTTCTCAATCAAGTCTCTTTGGGTTGATTCTATGGTGCCTCCTGAATCTTTTCACTACTGGATCTAAAAACAAACATCATAACCATGAGATTTATTATACTTCAATCTAATGGTAAAAGATTATAATGATACAGTGTCTCCTAAAACTATAGAAATTTTATTTATCATAGAAAAAATGAAATTGCATAGGGTCAACCGATACATAGAATTGGTTACTCTGCCTGATTGCTTTTTGGCTCTTTTGTTGTTAAATTTTTGCCCGCTTTCACAATGGCATAAATTGGTGTAGAAATGGAAAATAAAATATACATCAACAACATACCATCTTCATCTCAATATTTTTTACCTAATTATTGAGAAGAATCTCAAAGTCCTTTCTTACCATCACTACTTCTATTTATCATCTTTTCCTCATTTTACTGCGATGAGAAAATGTACATTGCACAAGCCTCTCCCTTTATAACTTATACAGAAATATATACATATATGTGGATATATAGAAGTATATATAGAAGTATCACACATACACTACTTGTCGTTGGAATAAAGTTTTTAGTGGACCACAGATTTTGGACTCTCCATGTTATAGGTATGCCGTCGCAATCCTACAAACATTAATTTACCAATTATTCTAGTTAGGACAGGGACACGGGAGTCATCTTAGTCCCCCGAAACTTGTGGGAGCTTTCAACCATATTAAGTAATCATTAATGTCAAATACGATTGATTCCTTTGAAAACTAAAAAATGGATATATGTTGACCTCACTATTCTTAACACCTAAGGTTCATGCTATGTTAGGATATTTCACCATGAGGAGTAATCCATGATCGAGGATATTAATGCTTCAATAACCCAGCTGGTATCATCTGTCCAAATATTTACCGTTGTGCTTGTGAATTGTATGCCAGGATGGGATGTTTACTTTCTCCGTCTACCATGGATTTTCTCCTCTGCTTGTGTGCAAAAAGTCTATGCCGTCGAGAATATATATAGCTACACTCGTAAGGATGATCTTCTAATCTCACGTGGTCATTTAATCCAATTAAGCTATGATACCATTTTCTCCTGACAAAGTTTGACGAATGGTTATTCTAGCAATTTTTTTAGTGCAGCCATTTCTCTCGTGAATAGCTATTAGCCGTAAATACTGACAAAAAAAAAAAAAAGCTATTAGCCGTAAACGTAGTTCTTCACCAATTATATGGCGCCGAATTTGGTGATGATTTCCTTAATTAATTAATATCGTTATTTTAAGAGAGTAGGCAGGTCAGCGGGTCGGTTTTGAGTTTCCGGAAACAAAGAAAAACCACTGGTTTCTCACTCAAAACTAGTGGCTTCGCTCAAAACCATAAGTGCCTCAACTTTGAGTGGTTTTTTTTTTTTTCCCTCCACAAAGAACTTTCTTTCATGATTCAATGCCATATTAGGCGGCCCTGAGAATGACATGGAAATCACGGATCTTGCAATCTATACTTTACGTGAGAAGGAAAACATTATTAGAGAAATCAATGAGGAACGATATAAAACACTAAAAATTTGTGTGGTTCGGTTCGAGTATTAGGCGGTCATGAGAATGACATGGAAAACACGGATCTTGCAATCTATACTTTACGTGAGAAGGGGAACAATTATTAGAGAAATCAATAAGGAACAATATAAAACATTAAAGATTTGTGTGGTTTGGTTTGAGTATTGATCTCATGGGAGAAATTCCCCATGAATATAAAGAATAAAAACTTTACAATTGCTCAATCTCTCCGATGCTTCCTAGTATATATGGTTTAGAAAGTCCTACAAAATTTTATATGGTATTAAAGTCAGAGGTTCTAAGTTCAAATTGTGCTATGGGCCAGACACGGAGAAATACTGACACACAGTCAGATTTCTTTTCTGTTGGAAAGGGATCTGGCCAGGTGTGGGGAAATACTGATACGCAGTCAGATTTCCTTTCTGTTGGAAAGGGATCTGGGGCTGGGAAAAAGGCTAGAGGCCCTGACGTGTCTTCAATAGATGAGCTTGAGGACTTTGCGATGGGTAGGGTGCAAAGAAATGCTGATATTCAGTCAGATTTTCTTTCCGGTGGAAAGAGTTCTGTGTCTGGGAAAAATGCTGGTGGATATAAAGAAGGTTCAAGGGATGCATTTGAAAATAAGCACAAGGCTGCGGACGATCTAGAATCTTTCTTTAGTGTGGGTTTGCGGTCAAGCAGTGTACCTAAATCTAGGTCAACAAGTTCGGTAAGAACCAAAAGTTCTATCTTTATTTTTAATGCAGTTGAATTGTCGTTTTAGTCCCCAATACTTCTCATGTGCAGACAAAAAGCAAAGAAGCTTCCAAAACACCACCAAAGCCGACTTTTGAGGTCCGGTCCAGCATGAAGAAGGCCTCATCAGCAACGAATTTCATGGATGACTTTTCTTTAATGTTTGGAGGTGTTTAATGCTACAGTTCGTTTCCTTCAAAGTAGTGGGAGATTTCTTTGTGAATCTCCCTTTGCTGCCTATTTATTAAAACATAAAGTTTTTACTGTCCTTCCAACAGCTGCATCATTTGCTGGAGAATTCGAGGAAATTGAAGGGGAAAGCGAAGAAAGAAGAAGGGCAAGACTGGGTCGTCATGAGAGAACCCAGGAACGAGTGGTCAGTATTTCTCTTTTTCATTGTGGCAACTTTCTATGGTTCATGCTTTTGTTGTACCCTTGAATAAGTAAATCCCAGTTATAAGGTAAATGTAGAAATGATAGAAAAGTACTGAGGAATGAAAGACGAGCAAACAATTTACATTCCCTTTTGGTTTTCAAACTGTGTTGCTTTTGGATTATTGGTGTACCTTGGGATTTTTAAACTTATGATATGTTTAAATCACGATGAGATTATAGAATTCAGCTGTAGCTGAAAGAATGGTACTAATGTACTTTTTTTTTTTTTTAAAATAAAAAAATAAACTCAGGCAAAAGCAGTTGCCGAGATGAACCAGCGGGACTCGCAAACTCAGCAGGAGCAAGAAGAGAGGCGTGTGAGTACTTGGACTTACATCAGAATTGATGCTTACTTTTTCCATTCAAATACTCTGTTCAATTGTTCTCTCCATTTTCTAGTTGTTCAAAAATCTTTTCCTGCTCTTCCCTGGGAAACAAGTATCTTAGCACATTGTTTTACTTTGATTGAATTAAGCTATTATGTACTTGCACAGAGAATTGCTGAGAATCTTGATATGAAGATAAAGAGCTGGGCTGCAGGGAAAGAAAGCAATCTGCGTGCACTATTATCATCATTACAGCAAGTGGGTCTTCTTGTAGAAATTCATTCTCTTGCTTCTTCCTTTATATTCTCATTGTTGTGATTGACTCGTCTTTTGGGGATGCAACTTTTATTTTGTTTGAAATATGTCATTTCAGCTAGCATATTGCGTTACAAAATTGCTCATCACATTTGATAGCGTGAATCATCAAGTTTTGCTGGGAAATAATAAGTAATTCTGCATTATCTCTCTAATGTCTAAATGGCACATTTCAAGTTATGATTGAGTACTGAAGTATGGGTACCTCTCTGTTGAAGGTCAGTCAGGACTTTGGATTACTGGTGTGGTTTTCAGAGAGTGCAACTTCGTTTCACACTTCCATCTTTTGACAAGGCTTGATAATTTCATGTTTTAACATCTTGGAATTTATTTGGTATCATGCTGCCTATATGTGACAAATGCTGAAAATTCTCATTAGCAGCAAGAGATTGGCGAGGGTTTAGTGGAAGCCTGGGGAAGCTGAAGTTTCTTAAGATTAACTGTGAATTAATTTTTTAGTTTAATGTGTTAAAGAGATTACTCCTTTACTGATAAAGCATTTCATTTAGGTTAGAGGCTAGCTTTTTATAACAACATTGTCTTGACAGCTGGAGTTTCCTCAGGTGTTGTCGAACAGATTTTAAAATCCACAACTGCCTACTTACAGGGAAAGATGCATGAAACATCCAGGAGTCTAAAGCATGTTAGTGTATCTAGGACCTTTGGGACTCTAGAAAAAGTTCCTGATTATATATTCGCTTGAATAATTGGTTTAAAGGGTCTTGATCACCTTGAATCAAAGTCAGGTTTCGTGAAACTTCTGTTGCGTAATCCCTTAGTTATTTTAGTGACAATGTGCCTGTAACTCTTATCAATTGTAAAGTAAGCTCGGGAGGTATATTCATTTTGAGATACATACAAGCTTTCTAGTCCATTATGCTGCTTAGAGTAGTCTCCATTTTTATTTTTATTTTTTTCATTTTACGAATCAACCGGAAATGCTGCGCAAAGATATCATTTTTAGTGATTTACCAATGTTACAAGACTTGCTTACTAACCGATGCAAAAATTTAGGTAATCATCATCTAGAAAGTCTGAAACTATAAGCAGGAAAGTTAATTGATAGACAGAGTGATGCCTGTAGTTCCGCAACTTCGTGAAAAGAAACGTGTGATCAGCACATGGATAAAGTTAGGTGCTTAGTGTTTTGGGTTGTATACTCATGCTCAAGTCCAGGTCGATGTTGCATTTTGGTCACTGCTGAGTTTCTGCAGAACAAGGACAACTTTTTTCATTGAAATTTCTAATCTTGGGATATTTATGAATCGGTGGAAATGAGATAGGGCTGAATTTGTCTCTCACTCAGGTCATGCATCTGAGGGGAGATTAACTCTGCAGGACATTGGATTGAATGTGGAAGTACTGGTTATGAGATGAATATTTGTTTATTTCGTTTGGAAAAGTCCTGTAATATGATTTAGAGTGATTCTGGAGTCATGTATCTTGTGGTTTCTTTTGTATTTGAATCAGCTGTTTTGTGACATATCTAATCTCTGTTCTCCATGGAGTGATGCAGGTGCTTTGGCCTGAATCTGGGTGGGAACCAGTTTCACTAACCGATTTGATAACTTCTACCTCAGTCAAGCAAGTATACAGAAAGGCTACATTACGTGTCCATCCTGACAAGGTTCAACAGAAGGGGGCCAATCTTCAGCAGAAGTACACTGCTGAAAAGGTGTTTGATATACTTAAGGTACTCCGCTGTTCTAAGCATATTGCCAATGCTGTTTTGGTTGAAGCTCATCTTCGTGACTCTCTTTGTCAGTTGGTACATGTACCTTGTACTTGCTAGATTTCAGGCGAGAAAATGCCTGGAAATGGATCCATGTGTGAATATCATGAATGGTATCTAGTGATTCTTGCTTGAAAGCTCATATAATTACCGTGTTTAATATCTAATGCTAATATTCGACTACATAAATAACTCTAGACCTCAACTATGCTTGCTCCCAGTGAAGAATGATTGCCCAGGGAGCCTCGATCAATTTGACCGCATAAATTAAATTTTTAAATGATATAAATAGCTTAGTGCTATTTCTGTCTAGACACCTGCCTCTCGGGCCTCTCTTGGTCTACCATCTGTCTTCTTCAAACTGTTGGCCATGGCTTACTTTTAGTAAGGCCTATTTTCTAGAAGTGTGCAGTAGCAGGAAGCCCATGCCATGTAGGATTTCTTAATTTGATCTGTATCAGTTGTATTTTAACAAACTCGGTCAACCTTATTTTGCGTGCAGCCAACCAGGTCGACAAAGAAGTCTGCATGATCATAAAGTCTCATATATATTAGCAAAGTGTTTGGTTCAGACTTCAGAGTTTAGATGTGGTTAAACCTGTAGTTTGACTGCAAAATTTGTAATCACACACTGATCAAGGTTTTTTTTTTTTTTTTTTTTTTTTTTTTTTTTTTGTGGCCAAAAATAAAAGCCCAATTTGAAATAATGAGTGTATTCTTCGTTTTGATGAAAATCTGAACTTTCTATTAAAATTAATATACCAAGAGATAGGCCTGTATCTTCAAGTACCATTTTTTCGAAAAGAGATAGGCCTGTATCTTCAAGTACCCTTTTTTCGAAAAGAGTGGGGGTGTCAGAGGATGTTCTACAATTACAAATTCCTATGTTAGCTTCTTGACATGGCTTCTCCACCTTCTCAAAATCTACAAATTTTGTTTTCACAGGAAGCATGGAAAAAGTTTGAGACTGAAGAACTCCGATAGTTTATTGAGGTTGAAATTGTAAATTGCACGTCAGCATTTTGTGGCATTCACTTTTGCAAGCTGAGCTGCACCTGCCATATCTATACTGCTTGAACTGAAGATCTTCATGCCTCAGGTTCTGTATGGAAGGTAAAGTAGACGATGGTGTAAATTTGTTCGTTTGTTGACATGGGTCTTGCGAGGTTCCGTCATACTTGCCTCTCAAATGTAGTTGACCTCATACCATTCCTGTGGATAATTAGCCTTCTACATTCCTTCTCCGTGATATATTTATTTTGGTATATCAGCCGTAGCTCTTTTGCTTGAGGCATGTTATGTCAAAACATGTGCTTCCAGAATAATGTTTCGTATTTTGTCTTTGGCATGTGTGACTCGCCGATTTGGTGCCAACTCCTTGTTTCTGGGCTTGACTTTCTTTTGGTTCATTGTATCATTGATTTATACAAGAAACGCTATTGCCACAGCCATTTCGGCTGTGGCCACAGCTTTTGAATAGAAGACGAAGATGTGTTCTCGCTTTGTATCCTGTGATTCTATCTGATTTACGAATGAGAAGACCTTTTGGAACAATAATCAGGCCTTGTATTTTAAGAGACACATACATGGGCTTGTATTGTGCATCCAGATTAACAGAACAGTGACTAAACGGTTCCATATCATCTTAATTCTTCCATTTGCAGATGGATGTTGGAATTAAGATGCTGAGGGGATAGTCGTTCTATACTTTGAATGACTTGCCTTTGTTTTGGCAAGGGAAACGGAACCCTTGTCTGTGAGTGGACCGCTCATTGCTATTTCTTTATTGTTATTATTATCATTTTGAGATAAGTGTATAAAAAATCTTAAAACTTCTTATTAAAGTGCCATTGAGTCATAATTTTTTTAAAAAAATACAATAAAATTCTAAAATATGTCAAAATTGGTGGAATCAAGTCTTTTTGTGAATAGTCTAATTTGGTAACGGAAAATGTTAATGTAAGTTTTATTATTATTTTCGCCCTTCTATATGGCGTAAAGGTTAACTAAAGCACCTAAACGACATCGATGTGATCTAAATTCTAATTTTTTTGGCAAATCCTAATTAAATTAGTTTAAAAAAATTCCAAAAGTTTTATCCAAAAAAAGGCAAGTGGAAAAAAAAGGCTAAAAGTTTGAAAAATTAATAAGAAAAAAGAAAAGAAAAAAACTACCAGTAAAAGGAGGGCTTGCCTATTGGCCGTTGCCTCGTCTTTAGAAAGGATCCGCGGGGTGTCGGCACTACCTAGAACGGTAATTGAGGTTTTGGGGAGGGTTTGCAACCATTGTCAACTAACAACTGAGGGCTTTCTAGCCCCATCTAGATTTGGAAGAGGGCGACGGCGCTCTCTCAAATTAGTATCAACGTAATAAATTTACAACATTTTTTATACTTCCAATCATAAGTAACTTGACTCACCTAGACATCTCTTTTTTATTGCGTCATTTGTGTTTCCCATATTTCTTTCCCTTTTTCCTTTGTTCTCCTGGATGGGTAATATGATTGCACGCCAGTTTCCTAGGCCTACATCACTTTTTAAGCGATATATAAGCTGAAACGATTGAATTAGTCTATTTCAAGAAGTTTTAGAACTCAACTTTCTCATTAACATTTAGGATTAAAGTGCTGGTGTCACACATGAATGCTAAGATATCTAGGGTGTATTTGGTAATATTTCTACTAGTGGGAACAATCTCTTTTCAGAAATAATTCTTTTCTATTTCTATTCCTATTTCCTGGAACAATTTTTTTTTTTTTGTAAAATAACGCATTTGATAGCTATACAAAATTTTTATTTCCAGAATAGAAAAAGATCAGGAATGCATTTGATATGATCTACAAGTTTTCTTATGACATAAAATTTCTTTTAATTTTGTAATAATTTTGTTGAGATTTCTTTTTTCTTTTCTTTTTTTTTCCTCTCTTCTTCTTCCTCCTCTAGCTGGTCGCTAGGTGGTAGTGGTGAGCGGCGAGGCTCTAGCCATCGATTAGAAGAGGAAGAAGAAGAAAAGGAAAAAGAAAAAGAGAAATACACTCATTTCTAAAAAAATTTCCTATAAAGAAAAAGTTACTTTTTTTCTATTTTTTATTTTTGTTTCAAATATTCCTTAACCATTTTTCTATCATGGAAAATAGAAAAATTAATTGATATTATCAAAAAGATTTCTATTCTTTTTTTATTCCGCGGAACAAAAGAATAGAAAAATTGGAACGTTGTCAAGCAGACCCCTAGTGTACTTATCCCGTATCTCTCATGCATGAGAATAGAAGAAATTATGTTTCCTGATATATTGTTATTACATCTGAGCGTCACTCCTTTTACGCTTGAGCAAAGTGAATGGCAAATTTATAAGGCGGAAATTAGGCATGTCCATGCCTGCCTTGATACGTTCTTCGAGGCGTGTTGGCTGGCCAAAGCGGTTAAACCTATGATTAGGTCTAGTTCGAACGAACGAAAACATTTAGCATCAAGAGAACACAATGGTCACTAATATTAAATTAACTAATAGTTGAACTTGACTGACAAATGTTAATAGCTCCATATGCTCAGCGCATATAATAATTTCTCACAAAATTTCCAGGGATGGTGCCGATTTTGCACAATCAAAGGGTCCAACATAAATACATGGAGGTATCATGGCATGCATGCGATGTTAAACTGTCCTAGTCCTCCTAGATTGTCGAATTTCTGGCACAACACGATTAAATATGCTGAGTTCCACGTGATGCCTAATTGAATCTATGGTCTCGTTATAATGACGTGAGTCCTCTCAATCATTCCATAGGGGTGTCACATACATAGTCATTCCTTTCTCACCCGGATTAAATGAGCACAAGATGCGTCCAAAACTTTTTTTTCGTAGCCACTTAACTCTAAACTTAATGACAAACCATTGAATTTTAGTCCAACTTTCATCTAATGTGACTTTATCTTAGTTCATCTTTTGGCCAAATTAGATTTGGGATGGATTGCCCGTCAAAACAGACGGAATGGTCAGGATTGAAAGTGGAATTATATTTAAGCTAAGCTAAACATAATAGTTGAAAGTTCAGCGACCCGTTTGAAGATAAAAGGACATAATTTCATGACCGCGAAACTAATAATTCTGTCTCTAATTCGTAGAACGTCATGCCTCTCGATGTGAGTTTCTTTTCTTTTCAGCGAGTAATTGATTATCTCAACCAATAAGTCGCATTTGAGGCTTTTTTTAAATTTTTTTTTTTTGCGAAAAATGAATAATGTGGAAAATATTTTCCTAAAAAAGATCATTTGTAATAATTAGTTAATAGAAAATATTTTCATTATCGATAATAATTTTTTATGTATATATTTTTGTGGACAATGAAAATACAAACGATTTTTCATGAAAATATTTTTCAAATAATATATTTCCGAAAAATAAACCCATCGTTAATCTTTGCACAATTTCCATAGAGAGTATCGGGCTTGTGGCCATCAGGTCTGGCCCTCATTTCATGCTTACTTCTTATGTTTAGATGGGGTCCATTGTCATGGGCCGATCATTTAGGATTGACACTGTGCAACGACTTAGGCTTGCTTGGATCGAAGGAGCGCCTAAGCCAAGCTTTTTTAGGATCGATTGCTCGGTCGCTCACTCGTATTGTAGAGAGAAGCTTTGGGAGAGAAGGAAGCTGTGTATTACTGAGACGGCTAAGATGATTATAATGAATGGGAGAGCATTCTTTCTTATACTAGAGGCATTCTCGTTACAATGTTAATAGACTTTCGAGAGGACGAGATCATATCTCATGACCTACCAATTACAGACATTTATGTCGAGAAAACTCTAGAATCCGACAAAATTACCATCTGGCCCATCCTTGAGAATGTTTCAAAAACCCTAGGCGTTCTTGGGCAGTCTTCTTGGATCATGCACAATCCCTTGGCATGGAAACCTGAGACCATGACACTATGCTCACTGTTGTTAGCTTTTCCCCTAGACTACAAATTCCCCGACTATAATGGGTCCATCAATTTTGCCTATGTCAACGGCCAGCACACAACTGCCAACTTTGATTTTCCAATTAATGCAATTTAGTCATTCCCTAATTTAGCTTTTACTAGTTGGACTGGATTTTACTAAATTGAGGGGAAAAAAAAGAGAGGGAGCGTCCTTTTACATTCCGATCTATATAAATAGTATAACTTGGTGAATGAGATTATATTCGCAACCGAGCACGTACACGAGGCACTGCTAACGTATCTCGCCAATTATCAATTAAATGCTTTGATTGTGAAAGAAAGTAAGTAATCTCTTTCTGAGGAAAAACCAATCAAAACAAGCACCGTTCTGAATGCACGAGAAAGTTCATGCATGTATGTCGGAAGTAAAACACAAAAACAACAAACTAATGCTTCCACGTCCCATCATTCATGCCACGTAAGAGGAACGGATAAATACCGAATGCTCCAATGCGATTTTACAATAAATAGAATAAAAAGTGTACCTAACTCCGACGGTAAGCGAAATCTCAAGTGACAGCTTCTTTTTCCTTTTTTTTTTTTTTTTTTTTTTTCAATTTCTTCTTATTGGCTGGCGTTGAAATAAGGTGGGGACATGAATTTTTTTGGCGGTCCATGTCGAATCAAACGACAAATCCAATGCTTTTGTTTTGGGTGCGGGGCTGTATCCACCCATTATATTTGGTTCTTTAAGCAGGGTCGATTGAGACTCCATTTAATATAGGTTAATCTTGGTAAGAAATAAGATCTACGTCACGATAACCCTTCTTTAGAACATTTGGTAGTACTCTTGAGTTGAAATCAAAATAATAAATTAGAGCACTGAGCCATCTACTTAAAGAGGGCAGACTAATAGATATTTCAATCAGCTAATGGAAGATGTAATTCATTTTGATTTGTTTTATCGAGAGGGTCTATGGTTGGACTTTGTATGTATAGCCCTGTGTTCATGTGGTCAATGCATTTGATTTTTTCGTACACGATTTGGTTCAATTCACATACCATCTAGAAATTCGCGGAACTATTCTTACTTTATTCACATTTCGGCATTGGTTTTGGGGGCCACCCACCTTGATCAGGACATAACCACTCCAAGGTCCACAATCGTTTCTTTATCTTCATTAAGTGACATCCATTTTGAATTCTTCCGTACAGATTATTTATATCCAGAAGATTATATACGTGGAGCAATATTGAGAAAGACCATGGAGTTCGTCTTCGTATTCATATCCTATTGCTCTACCCCATTTTCATGTAAGATTAATAATAGAACTTATTAAAAGTTCTAATTTACTATGCATGACATTTTCTTTCATATTTCTTGAAATATAGATCACATATTTTAAATTTTATTGAGAAATAAAAACTTACATATTTTAAATTTTAGCGGAAAAAAATTACTCTTTTTTTTTTTTTTTTTTTGCGTTTGATTAATGGGAAGCAAACGACATGCGGTAAGAGTGACTTTCTTTCATGTTTCATATGGGTGGAGATGCTTCTAGGTCCAGCTTATGTATCTGTCAATTCACGGGAGCCTTCCATAGTAAGTTTCTTCATTAGAATCTTTTTTTTTTTTTCAGTGAAAGAATGTTGACGAGTTCAAAGCTTTGAGCCCCATTGATGGAGCGAGATGGCCGGTTTTGTTGACTCCCGGACAGTGATTTGAGAACTCCGTTGTTTTCTTTTGTGATGCCTTTTAAATCTTAGTGTACTAGAAGAACCACAACGTGTTGCAGTCAAAAATTGAGATTTTACTCCATAATGAGTGTAATATATTTCTGTGAAGATGGAAAAAAAATCACATGAATTGCCTTCCAAATTGGCTCCACTTCTGGCGACGAACTGTCACAAACTTCGTCACCACAAGCAGACCCCCAAGCCACGGAGAGATTCAGCGACCAAATATCAAACTTTGGTCCCTAGATGAAGCTGCTTGCTTCCAAATTTTCTTAGTGGGACGCTAGATGATATGCATTTATGAATTAAAAAAAGAATTATGTGATAGCTTTATCTCTATCGTGTCTAGGAGATATTCTCCTGCTCGGCCAATAGAGGTGACATCTCATGCTCTATCATGAACAGGATGAATCACCATACTTGATGTGACGTATCTATTTAGAGCTCGCATCATTTTATGTGCTATCAGGTTCGTTCGGAAAAATCGGTATAGTTGGTGAAACTAATAAAATCCAATTGATGAAGTCGATATTTGAGGTTGACTCAAATATGCAAGGCTTTAGAAAAGGAAAAATGTTTGTGTAGAGCACATGACCAAATACAATTATAGATTGTTATCGAAAATGCACAACCATATCTTTTTTTTAATATGGATAGAACTAAGATGACTCAATATTGGGGAGGTTGAGGAGATTTTCAAGGTTGTAAAACTTGTCTCTTGTGCTTCTCGTGCGCCAATCCTTTCTCTGGTAAACAAATTTCCAACAAATTCAAATGTCTCGATATTCTTTTCACGCTAACGCAAACGTGGCCACTCTCTCATACCTAATTAAATGAGTAACATGATCGCATAATGAATCTCCTGGGCAACATCTATCGGTTAGAGATAAAGTCCAATGATAGTGCCAGCTGAAGTGACGGATGCATCTATCATACGAACGCTGGTCGTGAGTCAATCACTTTTGAATTCGTCAATCAAAGTGGCCTTATGCGCATTTGCTGATGGAAAAATTTGCTAGTCGTTAATTGGCGCTATCCTTAAACTAAACCTACCAAAGCTAAAGGTTTAAGTTTTCTTTTTCTTCTTTTTCTTTTGGCTCATTGTGGATACAAGTTCCTTTCGATCATGGGAATTTCTCTTGCGTGTTTGGAGGCATCTGCTGAGTTGGAAACCAATCAATCTCTACACGCCATGTTCCTCCCAAGCTGTTTTTCCCCCACTTTCTTTTTACAATTTATCGTCTAGGAACCCCAGTAAATAATTTTCCAACAAATTCAAATATCTCAATAATCTTATCACGCTAATGCAGACATGGCCATTACCTCAAACCCTAATCAAATGGGAAACACGAACGGATAATGTATCTCCTAACTTTAGCTGGACGGTTGGCCGGGTCCACCTCCATGTGGGGCCAGCATAAAGCAAATAAAAGAAAATAAAAAGAAAAGGAGGCCAAAAAGTCAAAAAGAAAAAAAGAGAGTATGCGGCTGCTTCGTGCAAGACCTGAGGAGAGAGAAGAGTAGAGAGAGCAGCCCACCCGAAGGGAGAGCACCGAAACGGGGGAGAAGAAAACAAAAGAGGGCTGCAACTCTGGTCTGATTCAAAGGCCAAATATCGATGAAATTGGTTCAAATTTGAGTATGTTGTTCATGAGATCAAGAGTTACAAGTTAATTAGTTAGTTCATTGAGAACTTTCTCCAAATTCTCTAATTGGAGTTGGGATTTTCTTGCTCTATTTATATTAATCCACTTTTGTGGTAAGGAAATATGGTTGTAACGTAGATGTTTAGCCTCTAGTGTATGACTAGATAATAATATTTTGTGTATCATACTAAGCTTAGTTATTAATGAAAAATTTTGGGTAGACCATGGTTTTTCCCGCATTAATTTTCCATGTTATATTATTGGTGGTGTTGTTGGCCTTGTCTTCTTATCAATTTGGCGTTATATTGCTTATTCCAAGGTTATATTGGCTAGTTGTTATTGGGGTTATGTTGATTTTAGTCGATTTAGTTTTGGGAGAGAAATTGATCTTGGATTGAGTTTAGTTCGTGGTGAATTGTTGCCCATTTCTCCCCAACGTGATAGTTATTTCTTGATATGTTGTCAACTCTTTTGTGAAACTGTCCCCTCTTACTTTGCTGTTATGCAATCAAGTCCTTTGATTACACACCTAGAAACACGCCAAATTATTGACATGACATTGAGGATGGGCAGAAATTGCTAACGTTAGAGAACAAAATAATTTGATCACACGATCAAGCTCCAAAGACCGGTGCACCGGGGTAGCCGTGATGCCCAGACATGTTCATGGAATGGAGGTGTTTAAATTTCTCATTAGTTAAAACCTACCATTAATTAATTTCTTATTTGGTTTCTAGCCTTGTCATCTTCCCACTCGAACGACTCCACCACTAAGTTTCCTACATTATAAAAAGAATAAAAGTTCAAACGCATATTAAAGTTCGACTGGGAAAGCTGATTTTCTCTCTTCATATACAGAAGTTATGATAATATCTGAACGGCTTTCGCCGAAAAGGAAAATCTAACCCTCACATAACATACTTTTTATAATTCTAGACTGTGGTGCCGCCCTTTTTTAAAGTCCTGACATCTACTCATCGATGAATCTTACATTTGAGTAGTTTATAAACTATATATAAGGGTGCATTTGTTTCATCGAAAACTTCTTGATACAAGAAAATATATTTTATGGCATGAAATATGGTTAGTTTTCATTTGTTTAGTGACTTAAAAAAATGATTTCTTTTTTACCAGAAAGGGAAATAATTTTCTCACCATCTAAATTTGTTGTTTTCAATCCATAGAAAACATTCTCGGTACGTTCATTAGTTTTCTGTTATCCAAATACTGGAAAAATTGGAAAATAATTTCGTGGTAATAGTTTTCTTTTGAATTAATGGACCCTAACTACTAATTACTAAGAGTAATTACCACATGCAAATTTATTAATAGAACTCAGATTGTATAAGTAATGATTATGTCTAAAATTCAGTTGGCCCACCAGCTTATACTTGGCTTTGTCGTGCTTGTTGTTGGCACGAATAAATCTATGATCTCTTGAAATTTGGCGTGTACACATTGCTGATTCACCTCAATTTGCAAATACAGCATAAACTTTTTTTTTATGCAATTTAAGTTCACCTACTGCGTTATACCAAGAAGGAAGCTTTAGTTGGGCAACTTGTTAATACCATAAAAAAAATCCCATACTGGTACATTTGTGAGAAGTTTATCAAAAATTATTTTTTTTTATTACAAAAAACCTTAAACTGATACACCCGTGATAAATTTAATCTCCTTTAATTTTTGATAAATTGGATTAATACCATAAAAATCACAAAACAGATACATTTGTGATAAACGGATGGTAAAATCCCAAATTGATACATTCGTTAACTATCACGTGTAATGAAAAATAATGGAGGGTAAATTTCTCATAGGTGTACACAAATTAATTTAATTAAATTTGTTATGATTTATGCGATGATCTACTCCAAGTTTGACCTAAAGGTAGGGTTTTGGCAACTCGGAATTCAACCTAAAGATTGCCACAACATTACCAATGGAAGTACTCCCTTTTGGATTAAAACCTACACTTTCTCTCTTTCAAAAAGCCATGTGCAAGATTTTCTAGCCAATTAGTGTTAGTTCTCAAATTTATATTGATGATATCTTCTTATTCAGCTCTGATGAGAAATCTCATTGTAAATTATTAACTCGATTTGTTGATCTTGTCAAGTAGTATCGCATGATGCTTTTATAAAGGAAAATGGTAATAGTTCAGAAAGAAATTGAATTCATTTGAATGCACCTTGAGGATGGTCCTTGCTATTGGGGAGCATATTGCCAAAGAATTACTGAAATTTTCCAATGAAAATCTATCCCCTAAGTAGGCACAACAGTTCCTTAGCATTGTTAATTATTAAATACACTTTGTGGACAAGATTTCAAAGCTTACACATCCAATGATTGTGACGTGGATTGATTAATTATAAACAGACGCATTGAAGTCAATCGACAGAGAGAGTGCGTCCATTTTGGGGGCACTATCGAGGCAGCTTCCCAATCGCGAGGGAGTACGTGTTCACTGGACGTGCGCGCTTATCTGTCCTCTGTCCCCGCTTTTGCTGCTCTTTGATTCTTTGACGAAAAGGCGTACGAGAATTGCGACAGGCAAACAAATCCAAGGCTGAAAATTCAGGAACCTTTATTGAATTATAATGATATCTAAAAGTTTACCTGCCTAATAAACACAACGGACCCATGCTTGTATTCTGGCAACCTCATGAGATGGAATTAAAAGGGAAGAAATAACGGGAAGAAAGATAATGATCTCATATTTCAATCCACTTTTTTTTCCCCTCTTAATCCTTTGATGTCTGATATCAATTTCCATTTTTCAAAAAAAAAATTGACAATGACTTGAGTGAGTGTACATACTCATCACTTAGCCTAACTTGTCCCTAGCACTGCAATGCTAAAATTGTCACTGATGTCACTCGGTTTGGACAATTTAATTTGATGAACGCGAGCCATGAGAGAACCGCATTTTGAAGGACTAGCTACCAAAGTGGAAGAGTTTGTTACCATACATACGAATACGCATGCTGAGATTCGACTCAATTGATTTGCATTCGAGAAGTAGCTAGAAAAACTTAAGATTGAAATTCATGATCGTCGAAGATAATATAAATATATTGTGACGTGAAATAGCATGACTCAGCTGAAAATCGTTGCTTCCACCAGAAATACTAGAAATTGGGTTGGCATTGATTGTCCAAGACCGGAACTCAACGACCAATCATACCCAGTTTACCTTGTCTAGAAATGTCCCAACCTGCGGCCCTTATTGAACAAACCGTCCCAACGCGCATGATACGGACCCTTGACTTCATTGACTCCCACTTCACTTTATTCTTTCGTACAGATAATGTATATTTTCAAGTTTATCTAGGGTTCTCTTTTCAAAGCTGTTGGACTGACCCGAAGATCTCGCACACATTTTTCTCAAGCGAAGTTTCTCTTGAAGCAAAGCGGTTTGGGTTTCTTTAGGAGAATTGCTTTTTTGGAGCTAATTCGCATGATATCTATTTCCAATTTTGAAGTATTATTGCCAAACTTATTATGTTGGCACCCATGTATTTATTCAAGATAAGACAATTTTCAAAAAAGCACTTCAAAAAAATCTACCGGTTCGTTTGACGCCGTCAGAGTTATTTTGTAAGGTGCTCCACTCTCATCTAATCAAGGCAAGTAGTTGACAAGTACTTTCTAATAATGCGCATTGTCTTGCAATAACTATTTTACATATGGTTTACCATGGAAGTGCATTTTGATTAACTTCTTGTCATATAAATTTACATAATATAAAACATAAATAACACGTTACACAATGTGCTGTCTGATAAGCATGGCCGATGATTGCCATCGATTATCATCGATCATATAACATTTGGCCAGGTGGCCATCACCATCACGATCACATGCGGAAAGCTATTGCTCAATGGGGGTGGGCGACGGCGAGTCAAGGCAAATAATTAACGACTAATGACATACAGTTTGTCAAAAATGTCCACTTGACGCCTTCAGTGAACGAACCCACATGCCCGACCATAAAACAAGTCGAGAGTAATTAATGTCGTGAAGATCAATATGAATCCAATAAGTCACTCATAACCCAATTTCAATTTGTCCTTGTGTTATGTGCCCTCAAATTAGATTTCCTCGAATGCGAACCAAACATAAATTCTTCAACGCAAGGCCATGAAAGAGCCGAAAGGGGTGCTGGTGATTGAAGACCGATGACCCCCCAAATATCTCAAGATTTAGCGCAATTTTTTCAAATTTATATTGTGCTCCATGAAGACTTTGCTGTAAGAGTATTTTTTCGTAAGGTTTAGAGATGTAATTGAACTTATGTTAATTAATTCAGTTGTTTGGTCTCTAGCCTTATCATCTTAACACTCGGCCCAACTCTCACTTCAATTTTGGCCACCAAAAATATTCAAATAGATCATTAAAGCAAGTAGTATTTATTGCCTGTCCATAACTATTGAGCGCTGGTTTGATTATGAATTGCGAATGAAAATTATTGTTTCTTGTATTTGCTATGTCCTTAGCATATTTTTTTTCTCGGTCATCTCCCTTTTCTATGACGCTGTGCTTACTTTATAGGAGGGATTCTATCAAAATAGCAAGACGAATGAAAAATCAAGAGCCTCCATTGTCGACGGGCGTTGTGCAAAATGCCAAACGCCTGTCCAATCGATCCCCTGGGAACCCCCCCCCGCCTTGTTGACCGTCCAACCCCAGCGTGGTAGAAAATTAGGGTTGCAGAGTTAGGTTTAGGCTTGGCGTAGAAGAAGACAACATCCCACCTTTCTCCAAGTGCGTTCACTTTAAAGGGAATAGATTAATGGGCAGTCACTTGATGCTTCGAAGGATGCGTTCGCGAGTTGGAAAGTTAGAAAGAAGTCTTAAGCTAATCACACATCTTTCTTATATAGTTAATGATTTAAGTTGTAGCAGGTAGAAATCATCTTTCGAAATCATGACTTGTACACATCACAACAAGAAGTTCAATTGCTATTGTGAAAACATCATTTTGTATCAAGAGTGAGCCGATGTTTGTAAAAGAAATCCGTTCTTATTATGAGAGGAAATGCTCTATATATATATAATTTTTTATTTTTTTTATGAAAGATGTTGCTATGGTTGCCAATTTATTTTATATTTATTTTCCTTTAAATAATTTAGCAGGATGGGTAAAATTGTTCGTTGTAATTTTGACCAATAATTCTTTTTTTTCTTTCTGCCAAAGTAATCCTATTTTACTAAAATCTAACACAAATTTTCCCTATATCCTAATTTGAAGTGCATCTGAAATAATATATTTTTCTTTCAAAGATGAGCTTGGCAATTTTTTAATTAACTCTAATACACATTTTTTTATTCTCAAACTCTCGAACACAGCCTTCGAAATTTCCACCCAACACATTAAAAATCCTCAAACACGTTCAATCTCACCCCATTACTAAGATCACGAGTCGATTCTGGGCCACTTGCTAAGAGTTTAATATTCATACAGCCTTACTGAATTCAACCTTCGTAGGCGATTCCTTATGTTCCTTAGCGGAACGATGATGTAACTGCAGTTCATCTCGTCCTCATGTGCTTGGAGATTTGTGCAAAAGTTGTGCTCCTCAAAATCAAAAGACAAGGTCGATCACTTAATACTTTCTGTAATTATGGCAGGGGCACTAAACTCAGAAAGTCTGGTACTCTCATTTTCTAAGCAAGTTAAGACGACAAGTTTTGGATGTTCGCTATATTTTGTTGGCAAGAGCAAATTCTTGTAGCTAGATTGTTGTTTCAAATGTTTTAGCCGAGGATGCGTCCCAGACTTGTACGATGAGGGGATACAAGTCCCACAGATGTATCCCCATGTTGACTATATACTTTCAATTTAGACAGTAGCTCAGCTACAGTATGACGTAAGGCGTGACTTAATTGATCTTGATGGGTCCCAAGTTTGCAAAAGGTGCGATCAGGATCGGATTGATTATAAACTTCTTATTCTTATCGTTCAATACACATAAATCCTATTAAGGTTAAATAATTTTCTTGGGAAAATTGGCATCATAAGCTCTCATTGGTGGGGTTTCCCCAAATCCCATTAAAAGAAGATTCCTTAAATACGAAGAAAAGAAAAGAAACAACAGACGGAGACAAATAATGCTCGAGCATATTAAATAACAAAACATAGGTAATTTCGTGTTATAACATGTGGAATTGTGTTTAGTTCAAGGTTGGATTTGGGCTTCTCTTGGTAAGTTCATATCGAATTTGAATAGCATTTTCGTGGCGTTTCATATTGAGAACTAATCTTCAATTCATATTCGTTCTTCCCGCTACATCACATTGTATTTTTTTTTTCTGTTTGATGTCCTGTCTTGGTACGGGAAAGCAAGTCGCATGAATATTTCACAGTGAAACAACAACATAGTATGTTTGGGAATTAGTATAGTCAGCGCAAAGTATATCCACATTGATTACGCACTCACTTAGCTATTTAAGCTATAAATGTCTAAAACTCGAAAGGAGATCATACACAAAAGCAGCCAGTGGTCATGTGTGCATTTGATCAAAAAAGAAAAAAAAAGAAGAAATTTTCAAAAAGCAAAATTAATTAATAGTAAAAGAGAGGAGGAAGAAGAGACCCAAAACCCATCCCACCAGCCAGCCCTCCCCCAAAACAAACCGTCTCTCATCCTCCTTGCCATCTCAAGTTTATATAAACGACCTCGATCTCCGCAGGATCGTCTTCCATACCAAATTCATCATAGAGATATCTCTCAGGACTCTGCGTATGTGTGCGTGTCTCTCGCTTTTACAGTGCTGTTTCCCAGCTTCCCACACCCCACCATCATAACGATATTTCTGAGCAACTTACTAAATCTGGGTTCATTTGGTCTTTGGTGACAGGAAAATGAGCCAGAACAGAGTTTCTTTCGAGGTTTCGCCTGACCTGCCCCGAGATGACGATGGCCGCCGCAGGCGAACTGGTGAGCAAGACACAAGCACCTGAAAACTCTTTTCTTTTTTCGACGTTTTCGCAAAGCCTCGTTCGAAAATGCTTTACCCAATCCCCTTCTTCTTTTCCCTTCAATATGCGGAAGGCACTTTTGAGTTTTGAACACTCGACTTTCTTGTTGTGAAGTTATTACACACATTCTATTCATCTTCTGCGTTTCTATCCTCAAATAAGATTTCGGGCCTTTTTTATTTTTTATTTTATTTTGGATCGGGCATCTTTCTGGTAATAGCTAGAAACACAATAAGGAAACCCTACCCGGAGAGGTAAATCTGCAAATTTTCCATCGTCTCCTCTCCAGAAACAGTCCTGGTCCGTCTCCGTCCTTCCTCCACCCAAGTTGACGATTCTTCCAACTCTGTAGGAGCACCCTCTCGTCGATATTGCCACCGCCCACACACCTCTCCTCCTCCATTGGACCCGTCCCCTCGCTTCTCCAATTCTTGATTCCGAACGCTGCAGTCGCTGTTGCCATCGTCGGCGGAAACGGCGAACCCTGAGCGGTCTTCGTGGATTGAGATTGGGGTCTTGAAAGGGAAGATGGGAATGGGAGATTGTGGTGGATGATTTCGAGAGGAGGCGATCGAGTTCGTGGAATTGGAGGATGGAAGCGGGGAGCACAAGTGAGCTCTAGCATTCTTCTTCTTCTTCTTCTTCTGGGGCGTACCAGTGAGCCCTAGCATTCTTCTTCTTCTTCTTCTTCTTCTTCTTCTTCTTCTTCTACTACTGTTTGCCGTTTGCTGTTTCTGGTCTTCTTCCGGGGCGCAGAAGTGAGCCCTAGCCTCCTCCTTCTTCTAGGGCGCACAAGTTAGCCCTAGCCTCCTCCTCCTCCTCCTCCTCCTGTTTCTGGTCAATTCCAAATCTCCTTCCGTGTGACCCTTTTTTGGGGTTAAAGCTTAGGCATATATTTTTCACCATGCTGCATTGAATTCTGCGTTTTGCCTTCCTCTGTTTAATAAGCTGAAGCATATGAAATTGAGTCGTCTGTTGTTTTGGTTGAAAAGTGGGGGCAAATCCCGAACAGCGTTTTCGGTATGGCTTTCTAGTGGTTCGCGTCCGTCGGGTCATGATACCCGACTTGAGAAGAGAGGTTACTTTTTCTGCAGCTGATTTGAGAGTTGGGTTTCCTGTTTTGGTTCAAATCAGGTACCTTGTGGACGGCCAGTGCTCATATAATCACGGCTGTTATCGGGCCCGGAATTCTGTCTCTGCCATGGGCCACGGCACAGCTCGGGTGGATGGCCGGGCCAGCGGTGATTTTCATGTTCGCCCTTGTCACTTACGGCACCTCTGCCCTCTTGGCCACTTGCTACCGCAACGGCGACCCCGTTAAAGGAGAGCGTAACTACAGCTACATGGGTGCTGTCTATTCCCACCTTGGTAATTGATCATAAAAAAAATAATAATATCTCGGTCCACCCACCAAATCTTTTCGGCTAAAGATGCTCCTTCTCATTTCATTGTATAAATTAAGATTTCTCATTTTCTTCTCTTCTTTCGAATATTGGCAGGTGGGCTACAAGAGACGTTATGTGGACTGGTTCTGCACCTGAATTTTTTTGGGGTTGCCATTGCGTTCACCATTGCAGCCTCCATAAGCATGACGTGAGTGGTGAATTTGATTATACTCGGAACTCAAGAAAAGTAACAAAGAAAATGAAAGGAATAATGGGATTGCTAAAGTTATTAATTGGGTGCGCAATAACTCGTGTTAATTTTGGTTTTACTAAATATTTAATTGAACAGGACGATTACCAGATCAAACTGCTTTCACAAGAATGGTGATGATAGCCCTTGCCACATGAGTAGTAATCCGTACATGATCGCCTTCGGGGTCATCGAAATTGTTCTTTCCCAAATCCCTAACTTTGACCAGCTTCGGTGGCTCTCCATCGTGGCTGCCATCATGTCGTTCATTTACTCGACCATCGGACTCACCCTCGGCATCACAAAACTCGCAGGTTGCTAGCACATTTTCATGCTATCCTTTCTTTGCGTATGAACATGTTATGTGGGATTAACTTAAACTAGATAGATTGAGTAGAATAAGGCTAGAGATTAGCCCTCACATCTTGTCTTTCTCGAATATCTATAAGAGAATGGCAAATTTGGAGGAAGCCTCACAGGAATAAGCATTGGCACTGTTACTCAGACTCAGAAGATATGGAGGACCTTTCAGGCTCTTGGTAACATAGCTTTTGCCTATTCATGCGCCATCATAATCTTCGACATTCAGGTAAAGTTATGCGACGCCCCGTACCTAGTTGTACAAAAAAACCCCTTAAAATTTTGAAAACTACCCTTGGTTGTCGTAATTAGCTAATCAGTATGATGCATTGAAAACAGGACACAATTAGATCCCCACCATCGGAGTCCAAGACGATGAAGAAGGCCACGTTGGTCAGTTTGGCAGTCATTACTCTCTTCTACTTGCTCTGTGGCTGCATAGTCTATGGCGCGTTCGGTGACACGTCACCCGGGCACCTTCTCGCGGGTTTCGGGTTCTTCAACCCTTATTGGCTCATCGACGTAGCAAATGCCGCCATTGTGATCCACCTCGTCGGTGCCTACCAAGTCTACTCCCAACCCATCTTCGACATCATCGAGAAACACGCCATGAGAAGGTTTGCAGACAGCCAATTCATCACCAGGGTGATCCAGATCCGGGTCCCTGGTTTCCCAACCTACAATCTATATGTGTCTCGATTGATTTGGCGAACCATTTTCGTGATTACAACCACCGTGATCTCGATGCTGCTTCCGTTCTTCAACGAAGTGATCGGACTGCTGGGTGCTCTGGGATTCTGGCCTTTGACGGTTTATTTGCCGATCGAGATGTACATCGCCCAAATGAATATCCCCAAGTGGAGCTCCAAATGGCTATGCCTCCAGATCCTCAATGTAGCTTGCCTCAGCATCAGTGTTGCTGCTGCCACGGGCTCGATCGCCGGGGTGGTGGTTCATCTCAAGTCCTACAAGCCTTTCGAGACTGGCTACTAAAATGACCGACCCAATTTTGGATATGGAATCACGGTTAATGTAACACAAGGCTGAACTTTATACTTTGGTTAAATAAGAGTCGCCTGCTTTCGTGAAAACAAGAGTCCCCCAAACAAACATCTGCATTGTCAACGTCTGATGATGAATGAAAAACACAATAATGAAATCACCTATATGATGTATATTTTGCATGACTTTAGTTTGATATAACAAATGAAATATTTTTACTCTATTATATGATGAACGGCAAGCCAAATTCTTAGATGGAAAAAACAATTCAGTTGCCATCAATTATTTTTACACGGAGCTCTTCAAATTATTGACTCATCTGTAGAGGAAAAGAATATGAATGCTGAATCAATTTGGAAACTTCTTAGCCAGGTAGAGCGCTGCAAAAAGGAACAAGATTCGATGGGCATGCTAACATAGTACAACTCACACATATCTGACTTTGAACTATGATGTTGATTCTTTCTAATTTGAAAAAAATTGAGTCGAAGCTTTATCGAATTAATATCATCAATCATCAATTAGCTTGTCGCGATGGAAATATAGCTGAAAACCTCAGGTGTTGAGGTTTGAGATCACTTAAGTGGAAAAAGCTGATCTTTTGTCTCATTTACTTTATCTTTTCCGAGCAAGCATGCTACCCTGTGAACTTGCATCCCATCCACGAGTTTCAAACACATCCGTTTGTACGTGTCCAATGGAATTGATCGTAATTGACATCGATGACGATTGCTTAATATCGTGGAGAGCCTTCCATTGCAAGTTTCTTCATTAGGAATTATTTTTCAATGAAAGAATATTGGTAAGTTTGAACTTTGCAAATTGGCCACGTTGACGAGGTCAAATTGGTCTGCAAGGATGGGGGAAATCACGTGAATGGCCTTCCAAATCGGTCCCACTTCTAGCGACGAAATTTCAAACCCTTTGTCGGCGCAACCAAACCACCAAGCCACGAGATACTAGATGTACCGATATTTTCCAAAATAACCACTCGAAACACTTGTCCAAAGGAGGCCAAGTGACCAAAGAATAAATACGGCTCATGCTTAGCTAGCTTCAAACTCCGATCGTTACAGATGTCGTGGTGACTTCCAATCCGAAGAAAATTTTGTGAAAGCTTTATCGAATTATAATAATACGTAGACATCAATCACCGTTATTGAAGCTGGATACTTTTATCATAGGATTTATTGGTAAGAAGTGAAAATGTTTATAATTGAATTGGCAAAATTAAAAAAGTTTATGACTAAATTGGCGAAAATATAATATATTTATAACTTTTTGAATAATTTTCCCACGTAGAGGTAGAGCCTAGACAAATGGGGGTAGAAGGACAGTTGTTGCTCTGACCTATAGTTATGGACAAGCTATAGATATCCATGGCATTCGCTTGGATGGTTTTTTCCTGAACATAAGTTGCTTATTTTTTAGATAAGGGTAGAGGCCCAACCAGTGTATTATGGCAAAAATTTTCATGGAACACGAAGGCACATATCATCTCATGGGTGACGCTATTGGATTCATATTGATTCTCGATGACCCTAATTCCTCTCAGCTCTTTTCATGGGCGGGCATGTGTTTTGACTTCTGAGCATGGGGTGGTGGTGGTGCCCGCCACCTGGCCAAATGTTACCCATGTTATGTAATTTGATAACGATAATAATGCCAATCGTCGGCCGTGCTTATTAAAATACCCCTAAAAAGAAAAAAATGAAACTCGTTGCGCAAGTTTTTCGAACAGCGCGTCATGTGAATTCATATCATCGCAAGTGCTTGACAAGGACTTATGAATAACGTGCATTGTCTCGCAATAACTAATTCCCATTTGGTTTATAATAAAAGTGCATTTTATAATTCTATCTATGTGAAACGGACCAGTAGATTTGAGGTGCTTTTCAAAAGGTTGTTTTTCCTTGAATAATCACATGATAGTTGACATAATAAGTTTGGCAATGATACTTCAAAATTGGAAATAGATGTCATGCGAATAGCTTAAAAAGTAATTCTCGGGATCAGTCTTGGATTAGCGTGTCGCAATTCTTGGACGTTCTCGTCAAAGAGCCAGCAAAAGGGATTGGGAAGCTGCGTCGATGCTGCCCCGCTAAACAGGAGAAGAGTAGACGCATGGGATCTGTCGATCGGATCTGTTTCCTTCCATGGAATTATTAATAATCAATCAATTCACATCAAACTTTATTTCTGATATGCATGGAATAACCAGGAAACCCGGCAAAAAAGCAAAAAAAAAAAATCAAAAAGCTGTCCCTGGAAATTTTCACCACTTCATCCCGAAAAACACAAATTGGATCTTTTATGAATTTTTATCTATCTATTTCGAAAGACAGGCCTGTCAAGTTTCCAATTGTGTGGTCCTTTCTTGCTTTAAATTAAGAGGAAAAAAAATTGACTTTTTTTATTTACAGTTTAGGAAGGCCTTTTTTTTTCTATTTCTTGCCTTCAGAGTTTTTTTGTATCCTCAAATCATTAAACTGATCAGATTGATGTGATCAAGTATTATTGTAGATGATGGGTCGTGGAAGCACTAATCTTTAGGTTTTGATTTCCTGTATTTTTACTTTCGGCAAAAATGAACACAGAGAGTAACATGAACTCATTGAGGATGATGCTCCTTTCGTTGGTTTTTGCGCAGAAAAAGTTGCTTTCCTTCACGGTCAAAGTATTTATTGATTATTGGGGAAAATGTAGCATTTCCCCGTTGTGTACTTGCTTGCCTGGTTGGTTGCGAAGATAATCTTATACGTCGGATATACCGCGGAAGGAGGGCTCCCAGGAAAATGACATACTTACGCGTCGGCCCTAGATATAGGCAAAAATGATGGATTCTTCATAGTCGAACCTTCACAATTTGGGGGAAAAAGAAATGACAAATACCTAGTAGAAATGACAAAGAAACTTACAATGGAAGGCTCCCATGAAATGACAATAATTTTAAATACATAAGCTAGACCCAAAAGCATCCGCATCAATATGAAACAAGAAAGAAAGCTACACTTACCACATGTCATTTGCTTCTCGTTAATCTATATTTCGAGAATTATGAAAAGAAAATTGTCATACATAGTAAATTAGAACTTTTAATAAGTTCTATTATTAATCTCACATGAAAATGGCGTAAGGCCATAGAATATGGATACAATGATAAACTCCATCGTCTCTCTCAATATTTCTCCACATACATCATTTCTCAATCAAGTCTCTTTGGGTTTTGATTCTATGGTGCCTCCTGAATCTTTTCACTACTGGATCTAAAAACAAACATCATAACCATTTAGATTGAGATTCATTACACTTCAATCTAACAGTAAAAGATTATAATGATACAGTGTTTCATAAAACTATAGAAATTTTATTTATCATAGAAAAAATGAAATTGCATAGGGTGGACCAATACATAGAATAACAATGTCCACGTAACATAAGATATTTGGTTACTCTGCCTGATTGCATTTTGGCTCTTTTGTTGTTAAATTTTTGCCCGCTTTCGCAATGGCATAAATTGGTGTAGCAATGGAAAATAAAAATATACATCAACCACATACCATCTTCATCTCAATATTTTTTACCAAATTTTTTAGAAGAATCTCAAAGCCATGTCTTACCATCACTACTACTTCCGTCCATCGTCTTATCCTCATTTTACTACAACTATGGTTCATTGAGCACTAATTTATTTCTTAGCGGTTGGCATACTAGGACTATCAGAGTACATTGAGCATCTCTTTTATAATTAGTGGTACTAAAAATAATGCACATTATAGAGGTAATTTCATAATAAATTTTTTTCTTTAAAAGGTTATTTTCTAAAGTTTAGTCGGATCCCAAAATTATGTTAACTTTTTTTAAGTTTACGAAGTCTACTGTACTTGTATGCAAATGCATCAAGGAATTTCACCCACTCCCAAGAAAAAGAAGCATCGAATATGGAATATTCCCAACATTTTCGTACGTGCCTGGTCTCAACAAGGGCAATCGTGCACACGTCACCATGCACGCGTCACCAGCCGGCCGTCCCATGACGTCATCCTTCCCCATTCAATGGACGTTGTCCAATCTTTTGACTAACCTGACCCATTCTTCCACAAGACTTATTTTATTTTGGGCAAGAAAAAATTATTAATAAAAGGAAAAAAATAAAGAACACTAGGCAGAGACGGGAAGCCAGCGGGCTCCGCAACAAAAGCAGCGAAGGAAGCCCCTTACTCACTGCTTTCTAGAAAGCCAGCACGCATCCTTCAGCTGGCTTCAAAGTGCTAGTTGTTATGAGTTAATATCGAGGTGCCAGACGACTACGTCGATAAGAGCTCTTGGGAGTCATGAACTTGGACGGCTACAAAGGGAAAATGCATTTTAGCCCAAAATCCTGACTCACACGATTTGAAATAGGATATCCTAATATCATAGGATTTTTCATCATCTCTTAAGTTCTATTTATTATTGATTTGGACGTTTTTCTATTCGATTTATCATTTATTTTTTACTAGGGTTAAGAAGGCATGTTAATTTGTCCCGAAGCGAGGTAAACATTCCATTATTTGCACGCTCTTCATCTAAAAAGAATCCAATTGGATTCCTCATTGATCATTCAGATTTCTTCACTCGGTCAAATAAGGATACGCCTGGCACCCCATCATCCAAATGGATAGAACTTGGTATTCTATTAGGTAGGCGAGCATCCACAAGAGACGCAAAAGTGAATAAATCCTCTGGTAAAAGTATATAGCTTCAATAATGGTGATTGATGTCTACGTGCCATTGTAAGTCAATAAAGCTTTCGCCTAATCCCTTTTTCGGGTTGGAGTCTGCCTCGATATCTATTCACGATCGTAGTTTGAAGGTATCTAGTCTCTCGTCGCTTAGCCTGATCATATGCTGGACAGCTTACCACGCCAATAGGGCGGGCATGGACGCGTAATTTTCTTTTTGGGCAGGAGCCTTCTTATGCCCGGTCTTTTTGGTGAAATAAAATTTGATATTTGTTAAGTCACGGGCTAGCTCGGGCAAGGATTTGTAGGTCGAGTACCTGGTTTGGATCGATCGAGTTTTGGTCGCACCCCTTCTTAAACTTGTTTACGCCTTGTTTGGGCGTTAAGGTTGTAATTGAGGTCGAGAAATGTTGGTGGGCCTTGAGGCATGACTGAAGCCTACATGGGCTTTTTCTTGTTAACCTAGATAGGAAGAACTGATCTACAAGTAATCAAAACCAAGCTGCATTACTGGCCCAAAGGTATCTATCTAGCTGGATTTGCTAAATAATCGATTCCGTTATAACAAAACGGGGAAGCAATATTGGTCCGCGAGAAATGGACACTTACAAAGCAATTTGCGTACCCAGCATTCAATCGATAGGGGCGGCACAACTTATTCTCGCAAATGTTAGTGAAGTCAAGTAGACTGGAGTTTGACATAGGTCCAATACTCAAGCTCAGCTCAACTCGAAATATTCAAGGCTCGATACTTAGATTGGAGTTAATTTTTCAAGTTTGAGCTCCAATTAAATTAGTTTTCAATGAACTCAAATTATCATACTTTAATCTGAGTTGAATATTTTACGTGGATAATCCATGTGTAACATTTTTTTTTATCCATGGTTCAAAAGTATTGGATTGGATTTTACCAAAAAAAAGTATTCGATTGGAAGCTAAATCAACAAATTCCATTAAACATCTTCATATAGTTTAGAGTTTATATTATACATGCACTAAAAGTTCATGACCACATTGAATAAACTAAAAGTTAAAGAATGATATTGCATATTAGGTAAAAGTTCAGTGATCGCATTGAACAAATCAAAATTCTAAGAATGACATTTCACATTAAACTAAACTTCAAGGATTTTTTTTTGTCATTTTCCCTTATATTTATATACACTTGTATTAATTTTACACTGTACAAGATGGATTCCTAGATAGAAAGAGCCTTCATATGCTTAAATGGACGGTTGGGTATCAAGAAAAGGGCCAAGTTAGCTAATTAGCGCACCATCATAAACTAGCTGGAGATGCTGTATCTTGAGCAAGTAAAAAATAGACATGTATAACTCACTCAACAATGGAATATGAATTTATTGCTTTAGCAGCAACTAGGAAAGATGCCGAATGGATTAGGAATTTGTTGTTGAATATCAAATTATGGCCTAATCCTATGCCTCCTATTTTTATCCACTGTGATAGTCATGCTTCTTTGGCAAAAGCCTATAATAGCACCTATAATGGTAAGTCTAAACATATTAGTCTAAGACATAAATATGTGAGACAATTGATTAAGGATGGTACCATAATAATTGTCTCCGTGAGGTTAAGTAATAATCTTGCCGATCCATTGACGAAGGCTTTACCAAGACACATGGTAATAAAAATTAGCGTATGTGTGGTATGTTCGGTTCTATTACATAAAAGTACAAGTTTAAAGCCAAGCTATTTGTCACTTTGATAGAGCTTTGATATACTTGTACTAAGTAAAGGTTTAACTCGAAAGAGACCTTTATGTGTGTATATTAATCTTACTGAAATTTTGGTTGTACAGTTTTAAATTTTAATTTTTGAAATCTTTGTTTTACAAACAAAGTGGGGGATTGTTGGAAGTTTGTTTGTAAAAACAAACTAAGTACATTTTCCTTGTCCCACATAGGAAAGGTGGGAGGAAGTTGGCCAATTAATAAGTGTGGGGTTTCTTTTGTGTACCTAAAAGAATGATTGGGTGTGGGCTAGACCACACCATACCCGTGTGTGGGCTAGACCCCACCTTTGTTATTTTATTTTTTCTTTCGTTTATCTTATTAACTTTAATCAATTCAAAGCTTGTTTTTTTGGTTTTGAGAATTTTCGGAAATTATTAAAAAAATTCGAAATTTTATTTATTTAAAAAAATTATTATTCCGAATTTTTGTTTGTGTCTTTTCAAGACAACCTTTGGAAAAGATACTCGTTTAGTTTGCAACTTTTCTCGAAGGGTTGCAATTGTTCGTTCTTTCAACTTCTTCCGAATGGACATCTTTGTTCATCTAGACAATTTCGAAAGAATACATATGTTTACTTTGCAACATTTCACGAAGAGTTGCCTACGTTTTTAAGACTGTTATATATATACATGTAATTTTTCAGAAGAACGAGTGTGTGATCATTTTATCTTTTCGAGCATTCTTTCTTAAAAAAAAAAAAACTACAGCTATTTTTTCAATTATTTCTTAGAGAGATCCTAGAGAAATACTAGAATTGTTATCTAGTATTCTCAATTTTGAGACTTTATTATATCCTTGAGGATATTTGTTGGTGACTATTAACAACTTTGTGAGGTAAATAAATCCTTAAAAAAAGTGATATCACGCCTCAAAGTCCGACTTGAGTACTTTAAAGATCCATTTTCATTATTCTACCCAATTCGAAGTCATATTTTCCTAACACCTACATCTACTCCTGCCTCATCTTGCAGACCTAGTCCACCCTCGCTTGCAACCAACAAAGGTCCGACGACCCTGGCCGATCACAGTAAAAAGAAGTGAAGAAGCAAATAAAAAAAGGACAACAAGAATAAAAAATTGAAAAAAATAAAATTAATGCCGGTTATGTCACGTAGGATGATTGGCATCCACGTTAACAATTTACGGTCAAAATTAGTTAGTGGACTCAATTGAAAAATGTGAAATGTTTATGGCTCAATTGGCAATATTAAAATATTTAGTACTGAATTGGTAAAATTGTAATAGGTTTAGAATTTTTTAGACAATTTTCCTAATATATTGAAGAGGTTCCAAATTGATTTCGCATGTATTGTTTTGTCCTCGATAGATTAAAGAGCTCCATCTTCTTATTTCCTTAACTAATAATGTACGTGTGATTTATGTTCTTATTTCGGTGGCAACATCATGGAACCAAAAATAACAGAAATGATTAAAAGAGAGAAGCTAGGTCAGTGTCAATAGAACAAAAATTGTCCTAAGATGAACCCACATCATTGGTAAATCGTCAATATGTTTAGGATTAAATTGTTCAAATTAAAGGGTTAGAATTAAATTAGTATCCATATAATACGTCTAGCATTGTTTTGGTAATTTCCCCCTGGTACAGCCCGTCGACATGCGATAGAAGCTAGTCAACATTTTGGTTAAATAATTTGGTTAAGAGTTAAATATAGAAACTATAGACAAAGTAAAGTTGTTGATAGAAGAATGAGACACTAATCGATGGTCATGTCTCGTGGCAATCGTGGAGTTATAACCACTTATGGATAAGGATAAGGTTGACATGCGATTACGGAACCTAAAGTTGTTAACAAGCGATTATAACAATCATTTTGAATATTAATTGCTTATAAGCGGTTTGTAGTAGGCTATATAAAGTTTTGTTGGATTATTGTAAAGGGATTAAACATAGACTTGTGTATTTTCTCAGTTTCAATTTAACAATTTATAATTTTCAAGTACTTATTATTTTCTTTCTTCAAGATATAGTGTTCTTTGTATTTGTTATGTGAATCAATTTCCTGTTCGAATTGCCACTTAACTTGATTCAATAAAAACCAAAAACTTAACTTTTGATTAAAGGTATTTCATTCATTAGGTCAATTCCCAATTAAACAATGATGAAATATTTTCAAAATAATAGCTAGATATATATAAATTTTTTTTTCAATAATTTGGGAAAAGAGTGGTAAAAATGTATGATTAGAATTACAAAAGTGAACATAGTAGTGAGAAGTCTAGTTTAGTCAATAGTTTGAAGTAACTGTCATGAAAATTACTTTCTTGGAAAGGCAAAAAAAGACAGAAAAATCGAGGGAAGTACATTTCTATAAATAATTGGAGGATAGGTAAGAGGAAAGCGAAAAGCAATTTGGAATTCCAAGTTCCTCATTAATCAGATTGACCACATGAAAAATGGCAGGCTGTTCTTCCCTCTGAATCTTCATCATCCAGTCAATATGAAGACGAACAACCTCATCATTTTCCATACTTCAAAGTTAAAATCACAATTTTCTCGTCCCCAATTTGATAGAGCATGGTCTTAAGCTTCAATGACAATAATGCATGGACAGTGTCAAGATTCATGCTTTTGAATGAAGATGTTATGAGTGTTGTCCACACACATTCACCTAAAGGAAGAGATGAAACGATATCTTTCCTTGCATCTTGAAAATTCTTCTTTGAATGAAAACATAAGGAAACGAGGATAGGAATTGAACTCAAAACTTCTTGAATATCGTAAAAAACTGCGTTGTCACTAACATAAAATGCAAAACCTCTCGATTCTCGATACCAAAATGAGGGCACAAACTAAAACCTTTCCTGCCTTCAATTAATCGTATGACTAACATATTCGATCAATGACAATGTTCGAGTCATGTGGCAATTGTATTATCAGGATCAATTTTATCACAAGATGATCCTCTCGAAGCTAAGCGAGGAACAACCAGATATCATGACAAGATTGACAGGAAGAACAAGCAAAGCACGTTAACAATGAAATGAAGTGCGTGCAAATCATTTATCACGTCATCGGGATAATTGACCATTTGGTGAAGCTGATAGTAGAGGGGAAAAAGAGTCAGAAGCTCTGATTTGTACAAATTCCAATCAGTCCAAGAAAAGAAGTTTTCATTCGTCCTTATATTAAGTTATTCTCGCACGCTACTATTATTATCTAGAAATTCGTGTGCGAAGTTGTTCTAATGTAACCTTAAAATTCTTGTCTTCCATGGTTTAAAATGCCCACCTTTGTGTTTTATTGTTCTCCAAGCCAAAAATGGTAAAAAAGACAAACAAAAAAATAATTTTCACTCGGGAAACAAAATTTGATATTTTTCAATTCATGGGCCGGCTTGGGAAAGGATTTGTAGGTTTAGTATCTGGCTTGGTCCACCCAATGATCAAGTTTGTTTAGAACTTGGAAGTTGGAGCCCTTCCTATTCTCGTCGATGTGTAGTTTTGAGGTTAAGGTTGTTTTGAAGTCCTAAGACATTTTGGAGGGCCTGAGGTGTGACTGAACCCTATGTGGGCTTTTCTTATTAGCCCCTGATTTACAAGCAATCAACACCAATCTGCATTACTAGCCCAAATAAGCTGGATTTGCTAAATGGTCGATCATTTTTCATTAAAATACACAAATTTGCCATTCACTTTGCTCAAGTGTTAAAGGAGTGGCACTCGTTGCAAAAATAATACGATAGGATACATAATTTCTTCTATTATCACAGGCGAGGAGAATGACGCAAGTCCAGTAAAGATCTTAGCATTTATGTATGACGCCGGTGCTCCAATTCTATATGTTAATAAGAAAATCAAGTCCTAAAGCTTCTTGAAACGGTACAATTAAGTCGTTTTAGCTTAGTCTGGCCGGAATTGATTGTGATGCGTCTTTAGGGTCTCTTCATTATGACAAAAAAAGGCGTAGAGAGAGTAACATGTGCTTTGTATATTGAGGATGATGCCCCTTTTGATTGGTTTTCGGTCAGAAAGTAAGTACTTTCTATCCCAGTCAAAGCATTTAATAATAATTGGCGGGATACGTTAGCATTCCCGTCATGTACTTGCTTGATTAGGAAAATAATCTTATTCGCCGGATATACAAATCTTATTCGCCGGATATACAAGCTTTTCCAGTTTCTAGAAAAATCTAGTCCAGCTAGTGAAGCTAATTTTTTTGGTTCGAAAAGTAAAGCTAACTCGGGAAATGACCAAATTGCATTAATTGGGGAATCAAAGTGTGTAGTTACTTGTCAGGCCTTGCTATAGGCAAAAATGATCATTGATTCTTCCCGCTAAAAAGAAAAAGAAAAATGAAAACCGATTCCTAATATAATCTTCTTGCTATCTCGATAAGAAAGGAATTCACATCAAAAGTCATGACATCCTACGAATTAGAGAAAAATTGAAATAGATCAAATTCAAAAGGGAGAGTATAATATTGCATTTGTGAAGTTATATCGTTATCTTCAAACGGGTCGCTCAACTTTTGATTACTCTGATTATCTTGCTTAAATTTGGATTCACTTTCGATCCCGATCATTCCATCTACTATAACGGATGATCGATCCTACTAATCTGATTTAGCCAAAAGATGAACTAAATCTCAATGGTTTGTAATTTAGTTAGAGTTAAGTGGCCATGAAAGAGAGTTTTGGACACATCGATGGCAATTCCCTGAATTTCAAAACGGGAGCGATTGAAGACTCCAAGCAAAGCTTAGCCCGGTCCAAGAAATTTATGTGTTTTTGTCTTTCGTATTCAGAATTCATATGTTTTTGTCTCTTTCATGAAGTTAATTGACTGAAATGGCTTTTGCTAACCGAAAAGAAAAAAGGCCTCTTCCCTTCGCCGTCGCCTTCTGCGTCCTCTTCTCTCCTTTTTTCGATGAATCAATCTCTTGATATTGAGATAAATCGCTGGGGCTGCAGGGAAATAAGGCAATATACATGCACTTTTATCATCATTAAATCAAGCAAGTGGGTCTTCTCGAAGAAATTCATTCTTTTGCTTCTTCCTTTTGTTTCTCCTTGTTCGCAATTCGACTCGTTGTATTTTGGGGAAGCAACTTTTACTTTGTTTGAGCTTATTGCATTAGAGAAATGCTCTTCACATTTGACAGCAGGAATCTTCAAGTTGTGTTAGGAAATAAGAAGTAATTCTTGTGGGTTGCATTATGTATTTTATGTCCAAATGGCGCATTTGGAATTTGGTAGAGTAATGAAGAATGGGTACCGCTTTGTTGATGTTCAGTCAGGACTTTGGATACCGACCAAAAAATTAAAATAAAAAGTTAGGACTTTGGATTACTAATATGATTTTCAGAGAGTGCACCTTCATTTTGCACCGCCACATTTTAACAAGGCTTGATAATTGCATCTGTGATGACTTTTGAACCTTATTATGATGCCGGCTAAGAAAACAACTTTGATTGTATTTGCCTATCCGTGACTAATGTTAAATACATTTTAGCAACAAGAGATCGACGAGGGTTGAGAGGAAACCAGGCGAGGCTGAAGTTTTCTCAAGGCTAACTTTGAATTGATTTTTCAGCTTTATGGGTTAATGAGATCACTCTTTACTGATAAATCTTTTCATTCAAGTAACACTGTCTTAACAGCTAGAGTTTCCTCAGGCGATCTCAAGCAGAACTCATAATCCGCATCTGCGTGCTTACAGAGAAAGATGCATGAAACTTCGAGGAGTCTAGTGAATATTAACATATCCAAGACCTTTGGAACTTCAGAAAAATTCATGATGATATTTGCTTGAATAATTGGCTTAGAGAGTCTTGGTTAACTTGAATCTAAGTCAGGTTAGATTCCATTATGGATTTATAGTAAGTGCCGCACAAAGATTTCATTTTTAGTGGTTTACCAATGAATAAAACACTTATTTAGTAACAAACGTAAACAAATCTGGGTAGTTATCATCTACAAAGTCTGGATTTATAAGAAGGGAATTTTGCTGATAGGCAGATCCATGCCTGTATTGTTCTGCAAACTTCTTGAAACTAGACATGTGATCTATACATGAACAAAATAAGGTGCTTACTTGTGTAAGTTGTATGCTCATGCTCAAGCCCAATTGAGCATTGCAGCTTTGGTCACAACTAAGTTTCTGGAGTGCAAGGACAATTTTTAAGAATGAAATTTCTAGTCTCACGATATTCATGAATCCTTAAAAATGAGAAAGGGTCAAAATTGTCTCTCACTCAGATCATGCATCTGGAAAGAGATTGATTCTACGGGACATTTGGATGGAATGGGGAAGTTTCGGTTACAAGAATATTGGTTTCCTTCATTTGGAAAATTCCTGTTAACTCATTTGGAAAATTCCTGTTAACTCATTCTTAGAATGGTTTTAGAGTCGTTGTATATGTTAAATTGCTAAAAGGGAGGAGAGATGAGGCTAAAACTTCATCTTACATACCGAACAACATCTTACGTACCGAACAACCAAGTCTTTTACAAAAGACAAAATACATAACATAAAACACACCATAACTACCCATGTTCTGCATAAAGCACTTACCCCACAAACACCTAAAAACTAAGATAACCAACACACATGACTCCACTAACTCTAATAACTGAAAAACCAAATAAGCAAAACGTGCAAAAGGAAATAACTATTTTATCAACAGTATAGTCTGTGGTTTATTCTTTTTTATTGAACCAGTTGTCTTGTTGCGTATCTAATCTGTGTTCCTGATGGAGTGATGCAGGTACTTTGGCCTGAATGGGGATGGCAACCAATTTCACTACCTGCTTTCATAACTTCTACCTCAGTCAAGCAAGTATATCAAAAGGCCACAATGTCAATAATAAAACCAAATTCATAAATGTTGTCGACTTGGTTGCCTAGTCATCTATGCACAAGTTAAATGTCGATATGTGTTCGGATTTCATGACTAGTGCACAAGTTAAGAAGTCGTTATTATAGTGTTGTTTTCAAGAGTCTGTTTGTATTTCTATGTCTTGACTATTCGTGTTTCTAACTCTAATCAATGTTTTGTAAGTTCCTAAGGTGAAATAAAGTGGAACAAAATGGCTTATCCATCTCCTTCTCTTCTTTGAGTTCTATGAGTTGTGAGTGTTTCACCTTCAAATTTATCCCAACCTATATAGCATATTCATCCTAGTAAGGTTCAATAGAAAGGGGCCAATCTGCAGCAAAAATACACGGCTGAAAAGGTTTTTGATAACAGGTACTCCATTATTTAAGTATAACGTCGGAGTTGTTTGAGTTTAAGCTCATCTTCGTAACTTTCTTTGCCGATTGGTATATATACTCAGTAATTGCTGGATTTCAGGCAAGAAAATGCCTGAAAAGGATCCATGTGTCAATATCACGATCGTTATCTAAGCTCATATAATTTACTGAATTTGATATCTAACGCTAATATTCAACTACAGAAAAAACTGTAGACCTCAACTATGCTTGCTCCCAGTGAAGAATGATTGCCCAGCAAGCCTCGTTCAATTTCACCACATTGGAATTTTAAAGGACGTAAACAACTCAGTGCTATTACTGTCTAGACACCCGCCTCTCGAGACTCTCTTGGTCCATCTGTAATCTTCTCCATACTTTTTGCCATAGCCTACAGTCAGTAAGGCCTAATTTCCAGAAGTGCGTGATTACGTTGTTGTAACGGGAAACTCATGCCACGTAAGATTTCCTAATTTGATTTGTGATTCTATATCAATTGTACTTCAACGTACTTCAACAAACTTAGTCAACCTAATTTTGCATGCGGCCAACCAGGTTGACCAAGAAGTCTACATGATCATGAAGGCTAATAAATAGCAGCGAAGTGTTTGATTCAAAGTTTAGAAACCTGTAGTTTGACTGCAAAAATTTTGGTTGCAAACTATCGCGGCTAGATTCTCTTTTTAGGCCAAAAATAGAACCTCCATTTGATATAACAAGTGCATTTTTCCATTTTGATGAAAATTTGAACTTTCGATTAGAAATGATATACCCAGGGACAGGCTGGTACCTTGAGGTTAACCTTTTTCTTTGTAAAGAGTGAGGGTTTCAGGGATTGTTCTACAATTACAAGTTCTTGTGTTAGCTTGTTGACATGGCTTATCCACCTTTTCAAAATCTGCAAATTATCTTTTTAGAGGAAGCATGGATAAAGTTCGAAGTTGAAGAACTCTGATAGTTCACTGAGGTTGATATTGTAATTTGCACGTCAGCAGTTTCTAGCATTCAAATTGCAAGCTGAGCTGTAAGGGAAGTACAATAGATGATGGTGTATATTTGTGCTTTGTGGAAATGGGTCTTGCGAGGTTTTGTTGTACTTGCTTCTCAAATGGACTGCACGCATGCCATTCTTGTGGATGATTAAACTTCTACATTCATTCTCCTTGATAATTTATATTGGTATATCAGCCGTGGCTGTTTTGGATATGGTATGTCATGTCGACTGCGTTAAACAAGTGCTTGGAGAATCGTGATTTGTCTTTGGCTTGTGTGACTTTGCTGATTCAGTGCCAACATTTTGTATCTCGGCTCAACCTTCTTTTAGTTCATCGATCAATGATTTATACGAGGAATGCTATTACCTCAGCCATTTCAGCTGTGGCTACAGCTTTTGAATATTGTTATGCATTGAGGTGACGAAGATGTGGTCTTGCTTTCTTTCGTTTTTCTTTCAGTTTGGATTTGCGAATGATAACGCCTTTTGGAACAATAACCAGGCCCCATATTTGCACGTATGTGGCCTTGTAATGTGCATATCCATAGCAACAGAACAGTGACCAAACAGTTTTATATCATCTTAAAAATATTCCATTTGCGGATATAGGCTGGAATTAAGATGTTGAGGGGATAGTCATTCTATACTTTGAATGACCTTCCTTTGTTAATGTGGTTTTATGTTGGCAATATGTGCACACCATCGATGTCAAGTTGGCAATTTGACATGTCAATAGGTGTGTAATCGAAGGACTTGATTGCATAACTGCAAAGTCAAAGGAGAGAGTTCTCAATAGAGTTAATGCTAGAAACATTGGTGGATTTAAAACACCAAAACCATACACTTAACTATTATATTCAGCCTAAAGTTAGGAGATCCATTATCTGTTCGCCTTAGCTAGTTGATTAGGTTTGAGATAGTGGCTTGAGATATTTTTTGTGGTTTGTTATACTCTAATTCTCAACTCACATTCAGACTTTAGTCTTACCTCTTTGTAGAGCATAAGAGTCGAGCCCTACATTTGAAATTAAACGTTTCCCTAGTACCTAGAAAAGGTAGGGAATCAAACTCCCCACATTTTTCTTCTCATGTGAGAAGTTGTGGCTTGAGATATTTGAATGTTGGAAACCGACATGCTGTTCGAGGGCAAAAAAGCCATCATGTCACCCATCCATCGAAGAAAAAAGAATAAGAAAAAAAAAACGATTAAAAAATGCGAGCCTTGTTGGAAAAAGTATTAGAATACATAAAATAATAATAATTATTGGAAATACATCACAAAAGATTAGAAAATAAAATGAAATGTCTGAGGCGTGCAAACACTATCCTTAAAGATAATTCCGCCCTTCGGAGTACGAAACTCGGTGCGAAAGGCTTCGGCGGCTATCCTCCCAAGATACAACAGACTTTCTTCTATACTCCGCACTGAATATTAGAAGGAAACAGAACAACTTTTGTGTATAACCCAACTGAAAGAAAATGAAAGATATATATGAACGTTTTGTCTTATGAGATCTTATTTTTATATTCAGACAAAATAGAGCCGTTAAAAGAGCCGTTGTAAAATAATGGAGGATTTATTTGAGAAATAAATTAAAGGTTACAAAACGATTAAAAAACCATTATATGACCGTTAAGAAACCGTTATGTGATCGTTAAAAATAATGATGGTTTTCAATGCGATCATAACTTTTATTGAATCTATTATTGTAAATATTTCAAAACTGCTGAAATATCCAACAATCCCCCACATATTTCAGAAAATTTTGACAAGAAAATAGAATAATGCTTGGTTATTGGAGAGTAATGTATCGGAATTGGTGCTTGTTAGGCTATGAACCAACCCTAGAAATAATGAAATATAATTCACGAAATCATTGGTGAAGTTTGAAACTTCTATGAACCAAGAATTTCTTTTTGTGAATTATAATTTTCATCAATTACATTACACTCCACAAACTTTGTTGTTTAACGCGGTTTTGCGCTAATAGGCCATGCGTGTGCTTGGTTTATTCATAAGTGCTTTAGAGATTTTCGCCGAAAATTCTCATAAGAGCGGCCCCACTCCACACTTATATAGGTGATTCCATCAAGTGCGTTATGCAGTTTAATACACCACCAATAATGGCTATGGAATTTCATTAAGAGCTTAGCTCAACCTATTTTTCCCTACAATTTTGCACTATTTTCACCTTAGGATGGACAATAATTTTTTGGTAGTGTACTAGATCAACAAATAACTTGTTATTACCTATATGAACCTAATTCATGGGATCACCAATCACATAGGTTGGGTTACCATCATTGTTGATTTTCTTCAATTGGCTTGTCCATTCCCCTCGATGTATAGTCAAAGGATTGGCCAAAATCCATTTATGACTTCATATAATTAATGGACATAATTCCATCATTAAGCATGCTTTATCACATCATCCTTCAATCGGATGTGTCAATTTTTACCATATCTATGCATGGCTATTGCCTATTGGCAATCATTATGTATAAACACAAAATGTGTCATTTTCCCAAAGGAATATTTACTAAGAGTCTCTCAACTACTCAGCCTCATGAGTTTGACAAAAAGTTTCTCTTTGTCTCAAGAACTTGAATAGTTCACAATTTACCAAAGAATAGTAAATATTTTCTTCTCCTTCACCCATTGGAGCTTAGGAGGATAAGACATTTTGTTTACACATATATGCCCGGTAGTACTTGAGTCTACCACCCATAATTTTGATTAGCCACAATATTGGCATGGGAATGACTCCATCAATTATTTTATCAAATCATCTACTTCAACCAAGTTGACTTTTGGTTTAGTAGGATTGCCATTTCCCCCACGATTTCATTCGATTGCTTTTTATGTCAAGCACTTCCACTAGGTGAACACATATTTGTCAGTGGATTTTATCTCGTATGAATCTAAGATCCATTTAACATCACCGTATTCTTATAATACAGTGGAAAATCCACTATAATAAACTTGACAATAGTTGCCTTTTAACAAAATATTTCACAAAAGATATCAATCTTATTCAATATAGATTTATGATGGCTATGGATGTAAAGAAATTAAAATAAATTTCATCTTTACAACAATCACTAAAGGAGATTCTCTTTCCCAATGCAATAGCCAATCAAGTCTCTAATGATCATCATGCATGAATGGACATTCAACATAAATTGGCAAAGTAAATATTCTTACAAAGAACATTTTTTTTATATCATTACTGCTGTCAATAATACATGTTGCTCCAAAACTATTAACCAACACTCAGAGGTTAGTAGAAATCCAAAATGAATTAATAATTTCACAAAATAACTGTAAGACTTCCTCTGAGGTTATATATGAATCACCAAAAATGTCTCAACAATGCATACTCAATACAAAACATGTAATCAATTTAATTATGTAATAAAATACTATTTAATAATTCTATCAAAAGTTATGTGTGGACGAGAGAGAATTAGCATATCTTCATGTATTTATCAAACATACACATTATCATGCAGCAAATACCAACACTTGTATGAGCATATACATAGATAGAGGCTCACGCTGCACTCCCAAGCAAGCATGAATAAAGATATGCCACCAAATACCAACACAAACTCGTGTCTACACTTACTTGAGCATATTGGCATGGACATCACCGACCGACTAATGATTGTATGCACTCTAGCATACTCCTAAGAATGATGGGACAACGCTGTGAGGAATACTGAATAATTTTGTTCCAAAGTCAAATGACACATATTTTCAAAATCTATAAGCATAATAATATAAGGTAAAAAGAGCGTAATTTTAGTGGTAAAACACAGAAATCCCATATTACAGCATCCATTGTTTCGCTGAAAACAATTATATATAACCCGGTCCAACATGGGCAAGCTAGATAAGATTCTGTAGAGGTGGAGCCAAAGGTAAATTAAATAGCATATAAAAACAGTTATAAACTTGCTTCATGAATGTATATTAAACAAATTTTAGCAGGAGAATAGGAAGAATTATGGACAAATGGAAACTATTTCGAGTAATAGAGAAGCGCCCCAATTTCCAATCTTAAAAGGATGATTATTAAAATCACGAACTTGAGAGAGAAAACACCTACACACATCCGACTTTCTATTGGAAAAACAAGTATAGGTATTGAAGCCCCAAAATAAAAATAAAATATATAAAAGATATATTAGCCCGATTTCTTTCCATTTTTCTTTTATGGTTTTCCTTTTCTATTTCTTTTTAGTAGCCACACAGAATCACTATGCCATTTTTAAAGATTTTCTACATAGGTAATTTTGAAAATCTGTAAGCATATTCTGTAAATATATAAGAGCACACATTCATGGAATATGTCTAACAAAATCAAATCAAATCAAATCTAAAGAGAACACACAAGCTCGTGATGCCAAATTTCAAATACTAGAATGAAAGTATCTCGACCTGTGTGATGATGATTCTTCAAAATGTGGAAACAGTGCACCAAAATGGCAATTACACCATTCAAGCATTAATTTAGAGTTTTCAAAAAATGACTTACTTGAAACTCAATAATCTTACCAAAATGACCAAAAGTTATTTTGTGTTAATGCTTGATACTGTCCCATGACAAACCATCCAAGGATATGTGATACTTGTCCTTCACCATCTCCAAATCCTTGTTCAATTCCAAGGTCGGTGGAAGCACTAGCAATTTCAATTTTGAAAGCTATAAGGCTATTATCCTTAAGATTGTTGGAAAAAGTATTAGAATACATAAAATAATAATAATTATTGGAAATACATTACAAAATATTAGAAAATAAAATGAAATGTCTAAGGCGTGCAAACACTGTCCTTAAGGATAATTTCGTCCCTCAGAGTACGAAACTCGGTGCGAAAGGCTTCGGCAGCTATCCTCCCAAGATACAACAGACCTTCTTCTATACTCCGTACTGAATATTAGAAGGAAACAGAACAACTTTTGTGTATAACCCAGCTGAAAGAAAAGGAAAGATATATATGAACGTTTTATCTTATGAGATCTTATTTTTATATTCAGGCAAAATAGAGCCATTAAAAGAGTCGTTGTAAAATAATGAAGGGTTTATTTGAGAAATAAATTAAACGTTACAAAACGATTAAAAAGCCATTATATGACCGTTAAGAAACCGTTATGTGATCGTTAAAAATAATGATGGTTTTCAATGCGATCATAACTTTTATCGAAGCTATTATTGTAAATATTTCAAAACTGCTGAAATATCCAACAAGCCTAAATGAGTCAAGTTACTTGTGGCTTATTGGAACTTAAATTGATTCTTTATTTTATTTTATTTCCGAATTTAGTAGCACACTTGCATAATTGAGTCGAGGTCGCGCTAAAAATACTTGACTCGAAAAGCTCGCAAGTATAATTGAGTAATAGCATTTTATTTATGATTACGTACGGTTCCAAATCCGAAAAAACTGATAAAGATGATCGTTTTGTCAATTTTTAGTGTGCTTTCGGAATTCGAGATTTGACCGAACTTCATTGAATACTCGAGTCGAGTTCAAGTTCGTCGAAAAGTAATTCAAAGTTGAGCTCAAACTTGAAAAATTAACTCTAATCGAAGTATCAAAGCTTGATTAGTTCGGAGTCGAGCTGAGCTCGAGTATCCAAGCCGCATCGACTCCCTTTTGCTGAATTTCACTGGGTTCGGTAAGAATCAGTTGCGTCGGGCCTATTGATCGACATGCCCAGCACAAAGTATATCGAACCACACAAGTCGGGAGACCCAAAATAGTTTCAACTTTCGCGTACAAGAGGGGAAATCTCAATTTTGATTGCCATTTGAGTCTCATAAAAGTCACTTTTTCCCCGACAGATTTTATGTATAAAGGTTTGTACCACCTAAATATGACTTCTCTGTACTCAGCAACTTCAAATTGGGACAGATGATCTCTTTTTGACTCTTTTGTTGTTAGAATCATGTCCGCATGCACTTGCGTCTATTTGGTGTCTTTGCAATGATGATGAAGATTGGTGCGGGCGTAGCAATGGAAAATACAACACACAACCAACCGCATAGCATCTTCGTGTCAATGTTTCTTACCTAATCATCGAGATCATAGAAAATTGATGGTGACATCATAGTAATTGATTTATATCTTGCCACAAGAAGCAAAGTACGAAGTTCACCCTTCCGTTGCATCCACCGAAATTCGATATCCTACTACCGATTAACTAACGAAGTAATTTCTCTTCCTTTGTACATAAAAAAAGAAAACAGAATTGGTGACGTAGCGAATCTTCAAACAAATCGATTGGTGGGATATTGGCGATGTTGCAACTCCTCATCAGCAACGAGAAGATTGACGACGTTGGGACCAATTAGTAGCTAGTCCCGAAAGGCTTGTAGGACTGGAGATGGAGCACGATCCCGGCGATGGAGCCCATGGCGGCGGTGACGCTGATGATGAGGCAAGCTATACTGAGAATTTGGAGACGTATCCATTTCGTGCTCCACTTATGGATTTTCATTTGGGCGATGTACATCTCAATCGGGAAATAAACCGTCAAAGGCCAGAATCCTAGAGCGCCGACCAATCCGATCACTTCGTTGAAGAATGGAAGCAGCATCGAGATCACGGTTGTTGCGATCACGAAAACGGTTCGCCAAATTAGCTGGAAGACGCATAGCGTGAAGGATGATCGGAAACCTGGGATCGGGATCTCGATCTCGATCTCGTTGGTGATGAACTGCTTCTCCATGAAGGCGAAGAGGGGTTGGGCGTGGGCTTGATAGGCAATGACGAGGTGGATCGTGATGACGGCATTTGCTAAGTCGATGAGCCAGTAAGGGTTGAAGAACCCGAAACCGGCGAGGAGATGCCCAGGTGCCATGTCCCCGAACGCGCCATAACCCATGCTGCCACAGAGCATGTAGAATAGAGCCAGGACCGCCACACTGACCAACGTGGCCTTCCTCATCGTCTTGGCCTCCGGTGGTGGGGATCTAATGGTATCCTGCTTTTAACACATGTCACACCGATCAACCCAATAACTAGGGTCGTTTGTCGAAAGTCTAGGGGTGGTTTTTGTAGTCCAATTATTATCGAAAGGCTGTCGCGAAAGTTTACCTGAATTTCGATGAACAATATTGCAAACGAGTAGGCAAAAAGTATGTTGCCAAGAGCCTGGAAGCTCCTCCATATCTTTTGGGTTTGAGTGACAGTCCCAAGACTTATCCCAGTGAGACTTCCTTTGAGTTCACCATTTTCTGCTTGAGATTTAAGAAATATGAGATATGCGGGCTAGTGTCAAGCCTTCTTCTACTCAGTCTTTCTAGTTTAATTTATTAATCATCGCATAACACGTTCGTACACAAAGAACTATAGCATGGAAACGTGCTAAACCTGCGACTTTAGCTATGCCAAGGGCTAGTCCAATAGTCGAGTAAGTCAGGGACAGGACAGCGGTTGCGATGGAGAGCCCCGGCCGCTTGTCGAAGTTCCGGATTTGGGACAAAACTATCTCAGTGACCCCGAACGCAATTGTGTATGGGTAGCTAATTGACTGACAAGAACTTCTGTCACCTTTGTCGTGGAAGCAATTTGATCTGTCGATTGCCCTATTTGATTAAAAATTCAATAGAACCAAAATTAACACGAAATTTGATATCCAATAAACACGTATTTTATTTTCATTTTCTTCTGTATTTAACTCGACTTCGAGTAGAATCAAATTCACCACTCACGTCATGCTCATGGAGGCTGCAATGGTGAACCCAATGACAACTCCAAAAAGGTTGAGGCAGTAAACTAGTTCACATAACTTCACGTTTGCGCCACCTGCCAATATTGAAAAGAAGAGGAGAAAAAAAAATGAGAAAATTCAATTAATCGAGTGAAGTGAAAGGGAGCTTCATTGTGCGAAAGGATTTGGTGGGAGGACCAAGGATTTTTTTAATTCTTTAATGAATTATCACCAAGAATGTTTTTGATGGCGTCCAGGTAAGTGAGGTTGCGCTCGCCGATGATCGAGTCGCCGGTGCGGTAACAATTGGCCAAGAGGGCAGAGGCGCAGATAATGACGGTGGCGAATAGGAGCAGCGCCGCCGGCCCAGTGAGCCATCCGAGCTGCGCCATGGCCCATACCAGAGGCAGCACTCCTTGCCCGATCACAGCCGTTATTATGCGAGCACTAGCCAACCACACAGTCCCTGCTTTGAACCCAAGACAAAGAACCATATAATAAATCCGTTATTAGGTAAAACTTCCTTCTCTCTCAGCTGTCAAAAAGTGAAGGAAAAGGAACACATAGAAGATTTTTTGGCCAAGGCTTCTAGAGGAGGCATCGTTGCGCGACATCGCCTAGCGAAATATAGAATGAGAGTTTGATCATAAAGATAAAGATTGAAAGAGCTTGTTTCGTGCTCACCAGTTCGTCTGCGACGGCCGTCATCGTCAAAGCCGTTCAAGCCACCACCTCGCTGAGGCAGATCAGGCGCAACCTCGAAACCAATCATCTCCGTTATCACCAAGATCAAACGAATTCAAAAAACTATGGGCTCAGAAGACAAGGGAGGCCTTCCTTTATAAGGGGGTAGTGCTATTTTTTTATTCTTTTGTTTTGACTTTGCCTTTTGTTTAAAATTGTTCAATAGCAGGAAACTTCCAGGTGTCTAATGCATGTTTGTGCATGCGGTGATGTTCGCTCGAATAATTAGTCTGAAGAATCTTGGTCGCCTTGAATTTTACAATAAGGAATTGTTTATTAGATTTGATGTAAAATTGCTCGAGTCTTAGTTCGTGAAAAGTTGGATTTTGATGTGACGGAATGACGCAATTCGTATTAACTAATATTTCTCAGTGGACGAACGCCGTGGAGGGAGAAGTGGAGAAAAGTGGCCTTCCCATGGATGACGCCTTTTCCTGGGTTACCAGATCTGGTGCACAGCTCACTTTATCCCTCGAAATTCATGCTTATCGCATTTCGTTCCTTACATTTTTATAACACGAGCGCACTCGTGTGTTTGGTATTTGGGTAACACCCTTCCCTCGAACATGGCGGGCGTCGCTGCATCCTGGTTGAAGGGTCGCCCGGGCTTGGTCGGGTAAAATCTTGAACTAAATTGCCTTTGATCTTGCTGTCTTGCCAATGGAATAAGCATGTGAGTCGAATGTGCAAGCCCAGCAACGAAGATCTGGCTGCTTAGTAAGCCCGGACTCTCATTCGAGACTAAATTTGTCATTTCAAGCTCTCATTTTAAATAATGTCTACCTTAGACTCTCTTTTGATAAAGTAGCTCCACTTCAAACCCTTTTTTAAAAAATTTCCAATTTCTTATTTTGATTTTTATTCATACATGCATTCATGCGGGAAGATTAACCGCTTGCCCTTCAGATTTTTGGGAAGGAATTTAAGCCCAACGTCGAAAAGACAGATGCTTGTTTGGGCGACTTTTGTTGATGAAGTGGCTGTCCGCGAGCCTTCTCGATGAATGTGAAGAAGGGTTGGGTGGAGACCTGGTAAACACAGACGAGGTTGGATCGCGATGACGGCATTCGCTATGCCGATGAGTCGATAAGGGTCGAAGAACCCGAAACCCGCGAGGAGATGGCTGGGTGCCATGTCCCCGAACGCACCATTAGCCCATGCGGCCACAGAGCACGGATAATATATTTTGCTAAAACACTTTCATATTCGACCAAATTTAGGAAACTTATATCCAAATTGACATGAGAGCACGTAGTGAGTGAACCCGAGATCGAATAAGAGTGAAAGAAAGTGAAGAGAGAGCCATAATTGTGAACCTATTTAAACCCCATATTATTTTGGGCTTTACCATTCTAAACCAATATAGAACCCGTTTATTGATTATAACCAACTCATATAACAACTCGGTCTATCAAATATAGGTTAAAAAATGGGTCTATGCCTCATTTTGACATATTTACTCTAAGTAACTTCCCCCAGTTGCAATTCAACACTTAGGCTTAATTGAGTGAGTGTAACATATAGGAAAAGTAAGGTCGATGGAAAATTTCAACATCATATTTTGTAAGCCCTTTTCATAGTATCACTTTAGTTTTAAATATTTTAACGACTTATTAATTTAATCCTAAATATTGGAATGATTAAATTGGCAACTCGTTTAGAGTTGTTGAATAATTTTTCGGGGACATTTCTAATAGCTCGGATGAGTCAGTCCACCGTCCTCAATCGAGACCATGGGAAAAAAATCGCCTTTGATTTCTACACGTATTGGTGGAAAACAAGTAACTATAAGAACGGCGAGAGAATACCAAAAAGGAAAGGAAAAGGAACTATAGTCAGTACACGTGCAGAAACATGAGCCGTCGCCGAAAAGGAAGGGTGGGAGCGTGGAAGTGCGAGCCGATCGGGACGCGCGGGGCGTTTTGAACGGTTCAGAAGGAGAGAAGGGGAACTCTGACTTCGATGTCGATCCCGTTTTTGCACGTGTGGAGCTTTGACGGTGGCGGACGGTCGGCAAGCCTCCCGATTCCCCCGCCACCCCAGCAGTGTCCGAATTGGTGTCGCTGTCATTATTTCCGGGCCCCATCATAAACTCCCACGTTCCCCTAAGTCCGCCGCCAGCGCTGATGTCGTCGTCTTCGTCCCCTTCTTTGGACTCCCGTTCAGCCGACATCGTGGGGCGCAGACACGTTCGTGTCCGCTCAGCATATCCCACTTGCACTCCACCAGCCACCCTTTCATACCGTCCCGTGTCGCTGTCATTATTTCCGGGCCCCATCATAAACTCCCACGTTCCCCCTAAGTCCGCCGCATGGTTTCGCGAATTTGTCCAAGGGGCGTATTTTCCGTACCTTTCTTCGCTCGGCTATGCAGGATGTACCTGATGCTTCCCAACGAGACGAGCTACGATATTTCTTGGAAAAAATAATTAGATGATAATATTCAATATATCATGACAATAATAATTTATTATGAATCATAAAAAAAAAAATTAATAAATAATTTGAGCAATGCTAGAATAACGGTGCCATTATTGCTTGAAGATAAGGAACTAGCTACTGGATTTGTTTAAAAATGAAAAATAGAAAAATTATGGGAAAAGTACCAAAATAGTCTTAAACATTTTATATTGATACCAATTCAATCATAAACTTTTTAATTTGATCAATTTAATTCTAAACTTTTTCATATTGGTATCAATTTAATCCAAATTAGGTTAATTTAAGCTAGAAATTGTTGATGTGGCCGCCAGCGGTCTTTTTTTTTTTTTTTTTTTTTTTTCTTTTCTCCTTACCCTCCTCGCCGGCCAAGGGGTAAGGAGAAAAGAAAAATAAAAATAAAAGAAAAAAATAATTTTAAAAATCTGAAAAATATATAAAATTTGTCCACGTGGAGCCACATAAGACCGTCGGCGGCCACGTCAGCAATTTCTAGCTTAAATTAACTGGATTGACTGAATTGGTACAAATGTAAAAAGGTTTAGGACTAAAATGGTCCAATTCAAAAGTTTATGACTAAATTGATACCAATGTAAAAAGTTTAGGACTATTTTGGTACTTTTCCCGAAAATTATTCAATGGGTTGCACCAGAAAGGAGAGTCGGAAATTTTTCCTTTTTTCTTTCATCTCACCTCGCATGTTCTCGTGATCTCCGGCCCAACTTTTTTTGTGAGATCTTTTATCATCGGGTATAATTTTTTCTTTCCGATTTTATAAAGTTTAGTGCTTACTCGCTATAAAAAAACATGAGAGTTACAAAGTAACGGAAACATTAGAAATACATAAACTAAATCAAATTCCATTTTAGAACGTTAACTCTAAATTTCTCTTCAGTGAACTTCTTTAGAATATGTTGGTATTTTACAATTTGAGAAAATCCTTGTTTGGGACAACCATTACGATGGCGGTTGATGGTTTGACCATAATCACTTTTACTTCAATCTAAACGAGCCAAGAAGGGGTAATTGTACAAAAAAAAATTGAGAGAGGGAAATCTAGGTGATCGACCATAGTGAGCTACCCCCCTCATAGTGGTTATTCTGAACAAGCATATTCTCATATTAAAAAATACAAACATATTCTTAAGAAACGTATTGAAGAGAAATTTAGAGTTAACTTGGTAAAATGTGATTTGAATTAGTTTACTATGTTTCTAATGTTCTCTTAACTTTGTAATATTCTCAAAAGAATATGTGTGGCTAGGATGGAAAAAAAGAACATTCTAATTTTACTTTCCGGTGCAGCCCATTGAGCAACCTTCCCTTTTTTCTTATTTACACAAACCCAGTAGCCAATTCTTCTTGCAGTGAAAGTGGTGGCTGAAATTGCATCATCATCTTCGAGCAATAACGGCAACGTTTTTCTAACATTATTTATTATAAATTATTACCGGACTTACTCTTTCAAGAATTTATGACTTACAGAAAACTGTCATTCTCACAGTATCTCAAAAACTATTATGTTAGCACAACTCTATTTCTTACTCTTTCTTAAGTTAGTAGTGTGATGTTTTCAGCATGATATTGATAAATAAGTGAATAAATAATCGAGAGGGTGCTGCTAGCGCCTAGCAGAGCCCCACCCCCATATTAGTCTTTCAAGAAGAACTTGGTCCGCTCAATTATAAGGACTGAAAAATAACACCGCAAAGGACCGACTGTGGAAGTAATTTTCATACGAGCGGTTCACTTTCACAACCTCCACCACCATTGGTATGAACGACGACCTTGATGGAGGCTATGGAGGGCTAGAGATGTGACCATCGCTAGCCCACATCGCTAGGCCCCCAATCTTGACAATCCACATATAATTTTATTGGTTAATATCACAAAAATTCAAATTGTGACAGAGATATCCTGAATTTTTTTTATGTCGTCAAAAACCTTGAATTTTCCCATTGTGATATGAATATCCCAAACTTTTTTCGTGTCATAAAAAATCATGAATTTGTTATTAATGTAACAAATATACCACGCATAGAATTGAAATAGAGAGTATATTATATCACATATGTAAAAGTTTGAAATTTTTAGTGACAAAAAAAATTACAAGTATTTGTGTCACAATGAGTAAGTTTAAGATTTTTAGTAACACAAAAAAAATTGAGATATTTGTGTTATAGTGGATATAATTTTGGAGTTTTTTTGTAATATTTGGACTAATTTTATTGACATTCATTGTAAATGTTTTTTGAAATTATCATGTAAAATCTATGCATCTCGCCTTTCTTAAGCTTACGTTTTCCCAAATTTCTTAACTCGCTCCCTTTTGAATTAAAGCTCTGTGTCTGCCACCGATCTCCCCACCTTAGTTTGTCCCTTCGCTTTCCATTTGCACACTCTCGAGCCATCTTTCCTAGCAAGTAGCGACATTGGTTGCATGAAAAATGCTCATCCCATTAAGTAAGTTCTACCGTTGCGCTTGTACCTTATCTCTGTGCGTGCCATTAGCGCCTCAGATTGGGACTTCCCTTGTTGAATGAATGATGCAGATGGTCTTATTTGACCGCTTCTCAAGCGCAAGTCGATTGATCTCCGGTCTTTGAAACAGGGTTAATTCATCGCTCGTGTCGGACCATTTGCCGCGTTGACAGTCACAATCGAGTGGCACCGATGATGAAAGGCTAGTGTATAGCCAACCTGACATTAGTGAGTCGAGTATGTTCATATAAACTTGCAGTAATTTTGCGGTCCACTAGACGAAGTTCCACGCAATATTTTTTTCCTTTTCATCCCTCCTAGTATGATTTTGTGTGTGTGTGTGTTTTGCTTTTTCACCTCGTTTCCTAATCTACTTGATCTTGTCTTCTACCAAGAATGCTAAATTCCGGGACGGTCGTGCGTCAAGCAAAGGAACAAAAAGGAAGTCGCCAAGTTGGCCAATTAGTGTACCTTCTAGCTATTGTTTTTTTTTTCCCGAAATACCTTCTAGGTCTGATCCTCTTAACTAGTCACGAGAGATTATTGCATTATCCGACTATAGTGAAACCATAAAATCAATATAGGTATCGAATGAAACACACTGTTTTTTGCCGTGTCGCACCAAAAATTCAACAATCTAGATGGACCGAGAAAGGTTACGTCGGATGCATGCTACGATAGTTCTTTCGTAGTCAGATCCTTTGATTACGCGAAATAGAAGCCATCCCCAGAATTTTGTGAGAAATTATTACGCGCAATAAGGGGATGCAGCTATGGACATTTGTCAGCTCTATTTAAAATGAGACTCATCGAGTTCAACTATGAGATGGATGAAATGAGTGAGCATGGGTTATCTTAACGGTTGATCTCATTTCGTCTTCAAAAGGCTTGGCAGCTTGCCCATGTCGATATGGCTCGAAGCCTCGAAACACATATCACAGCAGCATGAACAGGTAATTTCGTTCTTGGGTAGGATTTGACCTTTATAGGTTCATTTGGGCCCACTCGGGCCCGGTCTTTTATGCAAAATAAAATTTAATATTTTTCGAGACATGGGTCGGTTCAGGTAAGGATTGATAAGTCACCCCCACCGATCAAGTTTAATTGGAACCCTTCTTACTAGTTTTGGGATTAAGGTTGTAAGTCAAGAAAATTAGTTCATAAAACATTAATCCACCATTTCTTAATATCATTATTGTTTCAATTTGACAAATTCAATCCCATTCTAATAATCCATAATACTCGAAGGAAAAAAAAAAAAAACAATCCATATTCTGGACTTATGTGTTAGAGCGTGACGGAAGAGAAAAGGAAAAAACAAATTTGAGAAGTAAATTGTGTGTTACGTGAAGTGAGACTCAAAAGAGAAAAGAAGAAGATATTTTTCTTCTTTCTCCATTTATTATTATTATTATTATTTACATATTTACATTTTGACAAATAATTTATTGAAAATTTGTAAAATTGACCACGTGAGTATAGAAATCAGTGTCGAATTCCGAACTTGCATGTCAGAGAGTGTCGGGAGAATTAATCAGGTGTTAGATTTTTCAACACCTGTTGGTCGAGTGTCGGACTCATGTCCGAGTATATGACACGACACGACACAAAAGCCCTTGGAGAGTGTCTGTGCTTTCTAGGTTTTCATTATGTAGTAACACCTCCATTTTCATTTGTGTTGCTAATTTTAAGGCTCTAGTCGTTTCGTAGAAAATATGGCATCAAGAAGCAATTTTCTAGGGAAATATGACAATCTTTTCCGGTGTTTAGTTGAAACTTGAAAATAAACTAGAATATGTTTTCCGTTGTTCGACAAGGAAAACCTTTTCCTCCATGCATTCCTTTTCAGTATTTTTATTATTATTTTAAGTCGATTTTTATTTTTTATTTTTTTTCTTCTTCTTCCTTGGCCAGAATTTGGCAAGGTCGAGCCCCACCGGCTTATGGCAAGGCTCAAGCTTGTCTATGACCGGTCACCAAGGAAGAAGAAAAAGAAAAAGAAAAAGGTAAAAAATAGTTAAAAACTCAATTTAAAAAAAGAAAAAGGAAAATGTGTTTAGTGAAAGAAAGTGAGATGAAAGAAATATGGAAAATGTTTTCCTCTATTTAAAAGGTAGAAAACATTTCCCCTATTTTAGAAATTTTCTTTTGTCTAATGAATCTCATCTTGATCAATATTAAGTCACGTTTTGCATGAGCTACCGTCTAAATTGAAAGTATCTTAAGTCAAGCTATAAATATCCTTAGTATTCGCTTTAATGATCTATTTGAATATAAGTTGCTCATTTTTGCTGGTCAAAATTGAAATAAGAGTTGGCCGAGTGTTAAGATGACAAGGTTAGAGGTTAAATAACTAAATTAATTAAACGTGAGGTTTAATTAAATCTTTAAATTTTATGAAAACATATTCTTACAGTAAAGTCTTCATGAAACGTGATATAATTTTGTAATAGTTGCGCTAAATCTCGAGATATTTGGGGGGTCATCGGTCTTCGACCGCCAGCCCCCGTTCGGTTCGTTAATGGCCCTGTCTTGAACAATTTATGTCCGATGTCCATCCGAGGAAATTTAATTTGAGGGCACATAACACGAGGACAAATTGAATTCGGGTCACGTGTGACCTATTGGATTCATATTGATTCTTCCGCATGTGCTGGAGATGGTGGTGGCCACCTGGCCAGATGTCACGCATTATTATATGATTGATGACAGTTGATGGCAATCATCGGCCATGCTTACGTGTTTGGACGATTCCAGATGATTAGGCAATCGATGCTGACCCTATTTCTAGTACTTCTGGTTCTAGTACTTCTAGTTGAAGCAACTGTTGGAATATAATACGCGAAATTACCAGATCAATCATCAGAGAAATTAACAAGAAAAATAAGAACATCAGAAATTTACGTGGTTCGGTCCGAGTATCGATACCTACGTCCACGGGGAGAGCCAGCAGCAAATAATCCATTAAAATCGGAAAATCAGTGTTTACAATCACTCACATGCTCAAGTATTTCTCACACCTAGATTTAACTCTAAATCTAAAGTATCTATAAATAACAACTCAATTGGAGATAAACTCACGACGCAAAATTAATCTTACGTGTTCAAGCTTCGCATGGCTTCAAAGACTTACGGCTCTTCGGAAACATGGACGCGTGGCTCTTCTTTCCGTTTTGTAAGGTTTCAGTCGCATCGAACGAGAAAAATGGTCTTATGATATATATATATATATATATATATATATATATATATATATATATATATATATATATATATATATATATGCGTGTATGCCAAGGTCAAAAGTTTCATCTTGAGCCCCACCACTTTAATTTCCGGTTAAAAAAACAATCCCTGAAATTTACCCCTTCTTTCATTCGTTCTTTTCCCTCCACCCCACGTTTATTTTAACTTTTTCCCTCCCCACTTGACAGGTGAGCTGTCACTTCCCCCCCCTCCCCTCTCCCTCTCACGCCATAGACGATTCAGACCTCCTTTCTTATATTTTTGGATTTCTTTATGAAAAACCCTAAGCCGCCGAGCCATCCTTTTCCTATCCTCCTTGCTGCTCACCGGACGACCCCCTTCCCTCCTCTCCTCTTCCTCTCGTCGCCGATCCATCGCAACAGCGGCGGCCCTCACCACTCTCTTTGGCCGTCTCTCGCCGTCGCGGTGGTCCGTTCGTGGCTTCGTCTCGCCTACGCTCGCGGCCTCTGCTCCGTCTCGCCGGCGCTTGTGGCCTTTGCTCCTCGCCCTCTCTCGCCTCCACCCTCCATCGGTCTTCCGGACACCCTCCGACACGCGTGTCGATAAAAGTTGATCGCGTGTCGAAAAATCCGATACGCGTTGACCGCGTTTCTGACCATGTCCGAGTGTGTCGACGTGTCGGACACGTGTCAGACACGACACGGACACGACATGGAAGCACGGACAACTTCATAGTCGACAACTCTGCAGCAATTTCACGCCAAAAGGGATAGGGGAAAACTTCTATTTTATTATTTTAAGTGTGCCCATAGTCAACAATGTTGACTCTGGGCCCCCACAGTCTAATTCTTCTTAAGACGTCTTCCGGCGTTGCAGAGAAAACATAAAAAGAAAAACCCTTACTTTTCCCTTTTAATATTTCCTCTTTTGTAAATCCTTCGCGAGTCTAGCGAATTTCCCCATCCAATTTAAACTCGAGACATAATTTAATAAAGAATCATGTTCAACGGAGTCGTGTTCTTTCACATCACAATATATTTATATTATCTTCTGCAACTTTACGTTATTAATATGACATTAAACCGTTAGGTTTGAAGTGAACTTTGGGATATAAAGACAAGGGTTTGATTGGTCGTTGAGTTTTGGTCATGTGCAAGCAATGCTGATCCTATTTTTAGTACTCAGGTCGAAGCAACGACTTTCAACTGAGTCGTATTCTTTCACGTCACAATATATTTATATTATGTTTAGCGAACTTGAATTTCGGTCCTGGATTTTGCAAACTGCTGCTCGAATGCGAACTTCTAGATATCATCATTCTTGTACGCTTTTGTCAAAAAATCAAACAACAGCAAATAGATAAATGCGCCCGTCCAGGGGACACGCAGTCACTCGGGGCTAGGAAGCTGCGTAAAATGCCGCCCCTCTCAAAACGGGCGCATTGTATCTGTCGATGGAATCCGGCTTCCTCCATGGAACAATTAATAATCATTTAAGCCACATCAACTTTATTTCGGAAGCTCGCTCCGATTATTATTAACCAAGGGACCCCTGACACCTCAGCAAAAGAGCAAACACAGCTAAAACAGCTATTCTTTAAAATTTCTTTTCATCCCACGAGATTTGGTTGGTTAGAGCACCACTTCATCCCCGAAAAGTCTAATTGGATATTTGATATATCAATTGCAATAGACAGACTTACAAACTTTCCAATTGCATTGTCCTTTCTGGCTCCAGATTAGGAAGAAAGAAAAATTCATTTATAGTTAGATATGCCTTCTATTCTATTTCTTATACAACACGCATTGAGTCTTCAAATTTTTTTTGTATTATCAGATCATTAAATTGATTCGATTGATACAACCCAATTAATGTACAGTGCTAATTTTTAATTTTTTTTATTACTTATGACAAAAATGAATAGGGATAATAACATGAATCTGTACATTGAGGATGATGCTCGTGAATTGGAACCGCTCACCCCACTAGAGATAATTTTGAGAATATAGATTATCTGTACCAAAGAATGTAGTGGAGGGTGAGTCAACGAAGGCAGAGAAATGATAGTCCCTTTGGACTAATTAGGTCTGACCAAGGTGCGGGGGTGCCACAAAGTCAAGGGTCTGAAAGACATCCTTCCAAGAAGTGGACCGTACCATGCGGCTAAGACCAAGTAAAGGCCACTACCATAAATGTCTTTATTTAGTAATGTTCGTTGATTCTAACGTTTCAATGGATTTGTTTTCTTCCACTTCATAATATATTTATATTATCTCCAGCAACTTCGAAATTTCAGTCTTGGACCTTTGCTAACTGCTTCTCAAATGCAAATCAATCAGTTGAATCTCAGTGTGTGTGTATCTGTATTATGGCCATGAACCCTTCCTCTTCAAGTAGCTAGTCTTTGAAACGTGGTTTCTCATGCTTCGTATCTATCGGACCATTCACTATATTTCTAGTTACAATCGAGTGGCATCAGTGATTATTTTTAGCATTGCAGTGCCAGCGACAGGTTAGTGTACAGCCAGCCTCGACGTAATTTCCCCAGGGAGGTAAACTTTTGGGTATCATTCTTTATTTGATAATGGTCCTTGAGTTTTTCAGTCTTGGATTGCGTGTCGCAATTCGTGTACGCTTTTGTCAAGGAGCAGCAGCTAAAGCGGGGTAGAGGGATAACTGTGCACGTGATGTGAACACGCAGGAGGGAAGCTGCCTCGATGCTGCCCGCAAGGCAAAAACGCGCCTGTGTCATCTGTCTATTGAAGCTGAGTCTCGTTCCATGCAACGGTTAATAACCAATCAATCCACATCAACTTTATTTAGGATTACGTGGCTGGATTATTATGAACCGGGGGAAAAGGTTGTCCTTGCTTGCGTCAAATTAGGTGCGCCTTTTATTCTATTCCTTACACAATACGCATCGGGTCTTCAAGATCTTTTTGTACCCTCAATTCTTGATTAACGTGATTCTTTTTGTTTCTAATTGCCCTTTTCACTTAACACGTTAGGAATGATGGGACGTGGAACCGCTAATCTTTAGGTTTTGTATTTTTTTTCCTTTACTTTTAACAAAAAAGAATAGAGAGAATTGATGTTTGGAATTGAAATATTGCACTTAAACTTATTGCTCACTACATGTTTGATAAAATACACAAATGAAGTCTGAATGTAAGTTTTTCTTGTAAATTAAAATATTTAATTGATTGGGGATTTGGTTGATTTGGCCATATTAGGGTTATATTTAATGTATTCTATTGCTTTTATTTTATGAAAGAAAAAAATCAACTGAGAATCAATGTTTGAAATTGAAATAATGCACTTAAACTGATTGCTCACTACCCATTCGATAAAATACACAAATGAAGTCAAACCGCATGTTTTTCTTGTAAATTAGGGTATTAAATTGACTGGGGATTTGGTCGATTTGGCCATATTAGGGTTCTATTCAATGGCTTCTATTGCTTTGTTTTATGAAAAAAAAAAAGTCAACTAAGAATCGATGTTTAAAATTAAAATAATGCACTTAAACTTATTGCTCACTACCTGTTCGATAAAATGTACAAATGAAATCTGAATGCATGTTTTTCTTGTAAACTAGGGTATTAAATTGATTGGGGATTTGGTTGATTTGGCCATATTAGGGTTTTGTTGAATGTCTTCATTGCCTTTCTTTTATGAAAAAAAGAAAGTCAACTGAGAGCCGACGTTTGAAATTGAAATAATGCACTTAAATCGATTGCTCAGTACCCATTCAATAAAAAGCACAAATTCAGTTAGAATGCATGTTTTTCTTGTAATTAAGGTATTAAATTAATTGGGGATTTCGTCGATTTGGCCATATTAGGGTTCTAAATTGAGGAAAACCACGCTAAAAGACGTTGCTTGGGGTCCATATGTTGAATTAGGTTGCCAATGAGCCTGTCAATTCAAAAAAATAATAAAATGTTGCAACATTAAATTTCTAATGTTTTAAATCAGAGTCAATACACTTAAGTAATTCGGAAAAAAAAATTGCATCAAAATAAATGCCATATGATGATACTTGTATTCTCATTATATGCATACGCAGTGCACGATACAAAAAAAGTATTGAAAAGAACATAATGTAACCATAAGTGAACAAATAGTCAATTTTGAAGATGGAAAGGGAATATAAACACATGCGTGATGAGATGAAGAAGAAAAGAGGGAGATAGAAATGTAAATTTTTTATGGTTCCTTTTCTAGAAAGAACTTCAAAAAAATTTTAAAATATATTATAAATTTATCAATTTGATCATAAATCTTTTAATTTTATCAATTAAATTTTAAATATTTTGAAAATCCTAAACATTTTGTCACCCAAGCAATAATCTTCTACATGTGCTGGTAGTGGTGGTAGTGGGGCATAAATAAAGCACCCCCCGCCCAAATGTCATGTAATCGGTTTAGGAGTTACATGTCGCAATTCTCGTGGTCGGAGTATAAGACAAATCATGGACGTGATGATGTGTCGTCACATGACGATGCATCGTATCTAGGTCCGGATCGCCTTTCAATCAATCGACTTGCATCATTCGAACAAAGACAAAAAAAACCGGCAGCAAACCTTACTTGCCTCTCGTCAAAAAAAAAAAAAAAAAAAAAAAAACCTTACTTGCCTGGATTATGACTGACCGGGGGACCCAAAGTCGGGCGATCCCCACCCCGACACCGACCCCCGAACCCGGCTTTTTCAATAGCCAATGAAGAGCCAATGAAGAGCAAAGGCGGGGAATATGACAAGCTGTCCTTTGAAATTTAATTGTTAATATATTATCTTCAGGTAGATTGCACACCAATAATTTATTCGTCTTTAGAGACCTAGACCCTTCGATGCATGTGATTACCCGCAAGGTTATCATTCCCCATGGGCCCACCTCTCCAACAACAACCCCTCCGCCCCCCAACTAAAAAAGAAGAAGAAGAAGGCACGGAACATAGAGATGGAACCATACCTAATTCGCCGACCTGCAAGGTCTTTTGAGAGCGAATTTTGATGGGTCCTGGCTTGCTGTCTTGTCGGTGGGGTTGATCGCCAGGGTCGTTCGTGATGAACGAGGATTATTGATTGCAGGGTTTGCGAAGTTAGTCGAGGCTTCTTCTGCACCGCGAAAAAAAACCCTTGCCATATGAGAAGCCTCGTTGTACTTGATCGTGGAGAAGGAACAAAAGAAGACTTGGAAGTCTTCTAGTGATCTGCTGGAGTCTGTAAGCGACTTGCAACTGTGGATATAATCTTATTGGCCGGGGTATACAGAGCTTTCCCTATTTCTAGTAGAATCTAATCCAGCTAGTAAAGCTAAATTAGGAAATGACCAAGTTACCTTAATTGGGAAATCAAAATCGGTAGTTATGTGTTGTCCATTTGATATGTGCAAAATTGATTGACCAACTATACTCAATACCGCCTCCACTTGGGAATAAGGAGTAAGCATGAAATAAAAAGCCAAGCCTGTTGGACCCTTTGATAATACAAGATAGGGACCAAACCTAAAATTTCGTGGGAAATTATTACATGGCCCAAGCATACACAAGAAGGACATTTGTCAATCGGATTTGATAGAGACTCATCGAGTTTAACTATTGATTGTAATAAATGAGTGGTTATGAGGTTCTCTTAATGTCTGATTTCATTGCTCTGTTTAAACTAGACCTGATCATATGCCGCACAGTTTGCCCCAGCCAATAAGGCTTGAAGCATGTATCAGGGTGGACATGGATGCGTAATTTCCTTTTTGGGCAAGAGCCTTCTTATATGGGCTCATTTGGGCCCACTCAAGCCCGGTCATTTTTGTGAAATAAAATGTGTCAAGTCATGGGCCGGCTCAGGCAAGGATCTGTCGGTGGAGTTTCTGGTTTAAATCGATCAAATTTGGTTTTGACCCTTCTTAAACTTGTTAACGCGTACTTTGGGTTAAGTTTATAATGGAGGTCGAGAAATTTTGGCAGGCCTTAGGTCGGTTGATGCGAGTCACGTTTCGCATGACCTTAATTAGCCATGCCCCGGACGTAAACTCGCATTCGCTGGGGGTTTCAGCAATCATATTTCCACTTCCTTTATGTTAAGTCGAGCTTTGAGTAAACTTTTTTCACCAATCAAGTAGACTGCGAGATCATTGACAACTATTTCGCTTTTGAATATTTCGGGTCGAGCTCGCGTTTGAATATTTCGGGTTGAGCTGAACTCCAGTATTGAATCTATGTTCACTCCGTTCCACTCAATTCCACTGACATTTGTGAGAATCAATTGTGTTGTGCCTATATGAGTTGAAATGCCAAAAATAATTTTATTTTTTAGTGGAAGCAAGGGAAATTTCGAATTTTTGTTTCTGGCAAATCAGAAATATTATAAATTCAAGGTCGAAAAAAAATTGTGCGAAAAATTATAAGATTATCGCGTTTTTTTGACAATTTAGTCATCAGGCTTTTTACTTCTTACCAGCTAAGTCCATCCGGTCAGAAATTATTGATGTGGACACTGGCCATTTTACATGACAATATTGACGCTAACGTGGACACAATATAATAATATTTTAATATATATTTTTCGAATTTTTAATTAACTTTTTTATTTTTCCTTTTCTCTTTTTATCTATTTTCTTTCTTTCCTTTTTTTATTCCTTTTCTTTTTCTTCTTTCTTTTTCCATCCACTGGCCACTGTTGGGCCTCATCAATGGCTGGCGGAGGGAAAAATGGAAAAATAAAGAAAAAAAAAAAAAAAAAAAAAAAGAAAAGGGAAAAAAAAGAAAAGAGGAGAAAATAAAAAAGGAAAATAGATAAATAAATCTGAAAATATTAAAATATAATTGAAATTTGTCTACGTCAGCATTGGCGGCACAATGTAGGATGGCCGGTGTTTATGTTAATGATCGGTCAAAATTGACTAGATAGATTCAATTGATAAAAAATAAAAAGATTTAGGATTCAATTAGTAAAATTGAAAAGTTTAGAACTAAATTGATAAAAATGTAATAGATTTAGGACTTTATGAATTAATTTCTTCTAAAGAAGCGGCATCCCCAGGCAAAGAAGGCAGGTGGGTCGAGAAAATTCAAAAGCTAGTTTAAAAGTAAATATGCTGGAATATAGAAGAGCAAGCTCCGAAGTTCCAATTTAGTGGAGCATGTGCACCGATGAAATGGATGAAGCCACCCCACCATCTACCACCTTCTCCGGCGCCACCTTCAAGCCCATGGTTGACTTTGCACGGTATCATCATAATTCGATGAAGCCTTCACCGAATTTTCTTCGGATTGTAGTCCGCCGTGACATCTGACGATGGAAGTTCAAAGTTAGCTAAGTGCAAGCTCTATTAGTCCTTTGTCACTTGCCCTACTTTGAACAAGTTCATTTTTTTTGTAGATATTTTGGAAACTATCATTGCATTTAGGGCGCATTTATTTCACTAAAAACTCCATGACCAGAAGAGGAAGTCGTTCTCTCCAATTTAAGCTTATTGTTTTCAGTCCATGAAAAAAAAAATATTTTTAAATTGATTAGTTTTTCTTCATTCAAATGTCGAAAAATTGGAAAAGATTTTCCCAAAAATAATTTTCCTTCAAGCAAATGGACCCTTGGGCTCCATTTGTTTAGTGGACAACTAATAGTATAGAAACATTTTCTAAAATTGATCGCTTGTATAGCATGAGATAACTATTTCACGAAAAACTCCATGATAAAGGAAAATATTTCCTATAGAAATCATTTTTTTTAAATGGTTAGTTTTTCGAGAAGGAAGTGAATTCCTTCTTATTAGAAGAGGAAGTTGTTCTCCCCAATTTAAGCTTATTTTTTTTCAGTCTATGAGAAACATTTTTTATAAATTGATTAGTTTTTCGTCATTCAAACATTGAAAAGTTGGAAAACATTTTCCCAAAAAATAATTTTCCTCCAAGCAAATGGACCCTCATGCTCCATTTGTTTTGTAGACAATTAATAGTATAGAAAACATTTTCTAAAAATGATCACTTGTATTACTTAAAATAATTAATCAATGCAAAATATTTTCATTATCAATAATACTTTATGTCTTTACATTTTCGTGAATGATAAAAGTATTTTTCGTTCAATCATTTTTGTAAGTGATACTAATGATCTTTTTTTGGAAAATATATTCAAATCCTTCATTTTCTGCGAAACAACCGGAGTCTTAGCCAACACTTCTTTTATAAGTAGTGCTATTTAAGCCAATGCACATTAGAGACGAGAGGTAAGTTCATAATCTTCGGATTTTTCAAGTCATAGATGCAGATCTTCCGGCGAAGCAATTAGAAGCTTTGGTAGCAAGCAGTTACATCTGGGGCCCAAAGTTTGAAACTTAGTCGCTAAATCTCTCGGTTTCTTTTTGTTTATTTTATAGTTAAATTTTGGCCCGCTTTTTGATAACATATATTGGGTGGATTTGTAATAATAATGAAAATTTTTGTATTGATGAATAAAGGAACGACACATCAACCACATAGCGTCTTCATCTCAATATTTTTTTTTACTAAATTATTGAGAAGAATCTCAAAGCCCTGTCTGACCATCTGTACTTCCGTCCATCATTTTATCCTCATTTTACTATTGTGCATGTGTGAGGAGCATTTAATTTCTTCTCAGTCGGCATACTCGGACCAAGTTTTTTGAGTGGTTATTCTAACAATTTTCAAGTGCACTCTTTTCTCTCATAAATAGTTAGTGGTCCAAAAAGGAAATTCTTCGACAATTAGACGGCGCCAAGTTTGCTGATAATTTCCTTAATTAATTAATATCATTAAGTATATAAGTTTTGTCTATAAATATGCTGAAGAGGTTCCAAATTGATTCCGCATTTATTGTTTTGTCCCCGATAGATTAAAGAGTTCCATGATCTTATTTCTTTCACTAATGCACGTGTGATTCATGTTCTTATTTCAGTGGCAACATCAGAGAGCCAAGAACAACGGACATGATTAAAATGGAGAAGTTATGTTGATGACGTTAGAAGGAAAATCTCCCTAAGCAGAACCCATGTCATTGAGAACCGAGATATGCCATACCTTTTCATAGTAAGCTCTTCCTAGCTGACTTTAACAATGTTATCCTTAGTTTGTATCCCTTTTATATAACTGAAGAAGCAATGGGGAAAACTTTTCTCAGTAGATAATCTCAATTCTTACATTTGTATATATCAACAAAGGAAGAAAATAATTGTAAAAGTAATGATATTTATTATGACCGACTTCCTTAAGTTTGGAAAGTGCTTGTCTGATCAGACACGAATACTTAATTTAGAGAGAAAGGGCAGGCAACGTATCAGCAACGTTATATTCTTGATCACGAAGAAAGCTCCACTTGTTTTTGTCTGAACTCGGAAAGTTAGGGTTTCGACCCAAAAAAGAAAAAAAGAAAAGAGAAGATGGCATATTTATTCTCCAACTCTCCACTACCTTTTTAAACCTTTTTCACGCCTTATCTATGCTTTCCTGGAATGAGAATAAAAATCCGTAGCACTCCCCTCTCTCTTTCCAGTTCATCGACCGCATTGACTTAAATAAAAAATCAGACTGGAAACCTTTCTAAAAGCTTTTTTCCAGCTACATTTCGCAAGCTGCATGAATCAACTCGATTTTTCACACCCCACTCCAGGCCAAATTTCCTCTGGGCAATGGGCTTTCACGTCTGACTCTTGTTGTTATCCCAGCAGCAACGTCGCGAGGCAAGAACGATAGACCCAATCAAAACAAAGAAGCTACGTCAGCGATCTAAAGAGGAAAATTAGCCTGAGAAAAATCCTCAAACAACTCTAACATCAATTGGAACTTCTTAAAATTAGGTCAAAACAGAAAATCTTGAATTGAATCGCCTGTGATGTTGCCATGAGACTAGCCAGAGGAAGAAGAAAAGAGAAAACAAAATTAAAAAAATCTAAAAAAAATTGACACGTCAACATCGGTCGGACAGCCGGTGCTGACCAATTAAAATTGGCTCAATGGATTAAATTGGCAGAAATATAAAAGGTCTAGGACCAAATTGATAAAAAAAAAAAAAAAAGTTTCGGACTGAATTGAAAAAATTATAATAAATTTATGATTGTTTTGATAATTTTTCATGGGTGCTCGCTGTAAGAAGTCGAAGGTGAAGAAGAGAGGAACGAAGTATGCTGACTGTCTTCAACAGCATTGGTATTTTCTAGTCGTGGCTGGAAGATCTCTTCTGCGCAAATGGCCCTATCAACAGGTGTTGATATTGATTCCGGAAGATATGAAGCAGTTGGAGGAATGGGCCTCAATTCTGCCAATGGTATATAGGCAGTGTCTTGAGGTATTGCTTCATCAATGCTGCCAGAAGGAGCTGTCATCCCTGTATCTGTAGCTGTAGTGGGTTGCTCAGAAAAGGGAAATATGTCCTCACGAAAGATGACATCACGACTTACTAGAAATTCCTTTGTAGATATGTCGAGAACTCGATAGCCTTTTTGTAAATTGGGATATCCCATGAAAATGCATCGTCGAGCTCGAGGAGTGAATTTGTCTCTAGGTCCCACTGTTGTGACAAAGCAGAGACATCCGAAAACCTTGAGATGTTGAAGTTCGGCCCTTTTTGAACAATAACCCGAATGGAGTTTTTCCTTTAAGTATGCGAGTCGGCATACGATTGATTAGGTAAGCAGCCGTGATCACACAATCTCCCCAATAATCGTCCGGAATCGACGCTTGAAACTTTAAGGCTCGTGCGACTTCCAATAAATGACGATGTTTCCGTTCTACCACGCCATTTTGTTGTGGTGAATAGACACAAGTGCTCTCATGCTGTATGCCATGTTGAGTGAATAATGAAGAACAATCATGGCTGAAGAATTCTCTGCCATTATCAGTACGAATCCGCTGTATGGATTTCCCAAACTGATTTTTTGAGAGTGAGAGAAAACTTTTCAAATGAGAATAAGTTTGGTTCTTGGATTGCATCAAGAAAATCCAAGTCGCACGAGAATAATCATCGACTATAGTGAGAAAATATCGAGACCCATCACGATTAAATGTGTGATATGGTCCCCATATATCGACATGAATTAGGGCAAAAATTGCATTAGTGCGGGTACTACTAGACGGAAAAGGAGCACGAGATTGTTTAGCAAGAGGACATATTGAACATTGTGGATATGGAAAAGAGGCACTGTGACCCAATCTTAAATGCATAATGGAATTTCTATCATTGGTAGTCAAGTTACACAATGAAGATTTATTCAAGGGAATGCAAGAAAAATTACTCAAGGAATTATTCCAGAAATAAAGGCCTTTAGAGAGACTACCCAAGCCCATCAGTTTCCCAGTCGAAAGGTCCTGAAAGAAACATGCATCAGCATTGAAAATGACCCGGCATGAATTTTCTTAACAAGCTTTGGACACAGATATTAGATTAAACTGGAATTCTGGGACACAGAGAACATTTCTAAGAGTAATTTTTGGGCTGAGATTTACTTGTCCCCGTTTCATGGACATGAGTAATATTTCCAAAAGGCAACCGCACGAAATAGGGAAATCCAACCTAGGATTGATACTTGAGAAAAATGCCCCGTCACATATAATATGGTCGCTTGCCCCTGAATCAATTATCCATGATTTTTTGGATATTGAATTAATCAAGCAATGTGTAATACCTGAGAAACTTGCTCCTTTGTTGGTGTCCATTTTCTGAAGTGCCTCCATCAATTGATGATACTGATTAGTTGTGATAGATTGGTCACCCTGTTTACCGGTCGAACCAGTAATTTGATAAGCTGCTGAAATTCTTTTTTCTTTTTCACCGGGCTTTCCATGTAATTTCCAGCAATTATCAATGGAATGATTAGCACGCTTGCAATAATCACAAAACAATTTATTCTTGCCTTTAAAATTTTTCCCGAAATTCCTTGCGACGTGGCAAGGATCGACCGTCCGTGCCTTTAATCGCAGCGAAGATCCGCCGTCCGATGCTTTGAAGATCTGACCGTTCGACGCTTTGAAGATCTGACCGTCCGATGCTTTGAAGATCTGGCCGTCCGATCCTTTGCCCGCGAATTCCTGTCCACCGTTGGATCCGATCAAATGATCGAAGCCGTCGGATCCTCGTAACATATCCTGACCGTCCATCCGGTCAGTCTTATATATGCGGGAGTCCTCTTCCGCGAACCCTAGCCCCAATTTGGCCGCTCGTCTTTCTCGATTTAGGGTTTGTGTCCTGGTGGCCGCGTCTCGCCGATCACCGCGGGCGGCGAGAGCGACGCTCTCACTGCTCCTGGTGTGTTCTGGCGTCGCGTGTCGCTGACTCTCCTCCCCGCACGGCCGGTTGAAATATGCGCCCAATCGGCGGCATCGGATCCATGGCAAGGATCCGTGAGCGAAATCCGAGGTATGTTTCGTTCAAGATGAGGAGAAAGCGTGTAGCTTTCTCCCGTCTTTGATAGATCCGTATTGTTTGAGCGTGGGTTCGGTCCCACGAGTTTCTCCTCGGCCGCCTCGAGATTGTTCCACGAGACGAGCCGGTTGAAAACGGCCGTGACCGTCATGTTGCCTTGCTTCAATTCGCTGAGATCCTGCATTAAATTGAAAATTTTTGCCTGATCTAGTTTCCCGTACATTTCCTGTATATTTTCCCACATCTCCTTTGCATCTTCTGTCGGTGGGAGTCCGGTCGAGACCTCGGAGGAGACGCAATTGCCGATCCAGGTTCGGATCAGGCGATTGCTCTTCCTCCAGAGTCGGGCCAGACGTTCCTCCATGGGTATTGGGATGGTTCCGTCGAGGAAACCATCTTTGTCTTTGGTTGCCAGGGCGCGCCGGAACTCCTGCGACCATCTTGTGTAATTTTCTGGGCCAGTTAGCTGCTGGCTGATGAGCTGCAATTCTGGTCCGTCGGCGTTGGAAACGAACAATGGATCGCCGGGTTACGGTCGTCCGCGAGCACCGCCGCCGGAAAGGCAGAAACCCGGTGCGAGGTTCGGGTAGGTATTTGTGCCTTGACCCGATTCATTCGCCCCAATCGGATAACCCGCATAGAAACCCGGGTAGGGATTTGTTCCCATACCCGGCTGACCCGACTCCAGCAAACCGCTCCGATCCGATGGCTGGATTTGCCCCATTCGTGGTTGGCGGATCCCCATCGGGTCGGACGTGGCTCGTGACCCACGATGCGGACGATGATGGATTTGGGTTTGCCCCAAAGAGAAATGGATACGGGATCCATTGGTATGGTTGACCCGCTAAGGGTTGCCCCGCATGAACCGAGTCCCGTGGGCCACCACCGAGCGGGCGGTATTTGTGTCTGCCGACTTGTGAATGGAAGTGTTGCGGGTGGAATCGCGAGTGGAGTCGCTGTAGATCGATCTTCATCTTGCGGATCTTGGTGCAACATCTCTTCACTCGGTGGATTTCCAGAAGCTGAGAAGCTAGCTTGCGAGGATGTCATGGTAAGATAAAAAAAAAAAAACCTTCGAAAAATAATTCTAATGCCGAAAGGATAACTTCTTCCCCTTTTTTGTTTATAGGTGGAAGATCTTTTGGCAAGGGAACAAAGCGGAAGCAAATCAGAAGCCTCAAGTCAGTGCTCTGATACCATGTAAGAAGTCGAAGGTGAAGAAGAGAGGAACGAAGCTCTTTACTGTATTTCCTCTAATTGATTGTAAAATGTACAAGTCCTAAAGATATAGAACTAGGTTTGTACAATTAATGGAAATAAAGAATTCTATGTATCAATCTAAATCTAGATCTAATATTGAATTGATATGTACAGAATAAAATCAATTCCTAAGATATATTGCATATCTTCTAACACTCGCGAACCTTCTCGATGAAGGTGAAGAAGGGTTGGGATTGGGAGAAGACTTCGTAGGCACCGCCAAGGTGGATCACGATGGTGGCATTTGCTACGCCGATGAACCTGAAACCTGCGAGGAGATGCCTGGGTGCCATGTCCTTGAAAGCGCCATGGCCCATGCGCCATGACCGCTGCACTGACCAACATGGCCTTCCTCATCGTCTTGGCCTCTAATGGTTGCGATTTAATGGTCTTCTAATTTCAACACACCACACTAGTCAGTCATTACCACAACCAATCATTATAGGAATTAGGGTAGTTTTTCGAAAGTTTAGGGATTTTTTTTTTTAATACAACTATTATCGGGAAGTGTCATGTAATTTTACCTTAATTTCAAGGAGCGTGATGGCAAATGTATAGACAAAAGCTATGTTACCAAGAGCCTGGAACTCCTCCATATTTTTTGTGTCTGAGTGACGGTGCCAACACTTATCCTAGTGAGATTTTCTCTGAATATGCCAATTTCTGGTTAAAATTTGAGAAGACAAAATATGAGGGCTAGTGTCAGGCTTTCTTCTACTCAATCTTTCTATTTTAATTTGATCATCGCATAATATGTTCATACACGAGGAATTAATAACATGAAGATATACTAAAACATGTGAGTTTTGTGTGGCGGAGGGCAAGTTTGATCGCTGAGTAAGTGAACGGCATGATGGCCGCCACAGAGAACCGCCACAGAGAACCACCACAGCTTGTCGAAGTCCTGGATTTGGGACCGAACGTTCTCGGTGACCCCAAACATCTGTCCATGTATAGGTAGGTATCCATATGGCATGGACTTTTGTCACCTTCTTGTGGGAACAGTTCGATCTGTTGATTGTTCAGTTCGATTAAACATTTGGAAAACCAAATTTTCTGCTCATTTTCATGGGTCTTTAATTTGACTTCGAGTATAATCAAATTTACCATCGACATCATGTTTATGGAAGATGCAATGGTGTACCGAATAGCAACCCCAAAAAGTTTCGGGTACTGAACTTGTATGCATAACTTCACTTTTGCCCTGGCTGCCAATATTTAAAAGAAGAGAAGATATATGAGAAAATTCAATTAATCGAATGAGATGATAGGGAGCATCTTTGTGCGAAAGAATGAGCGAAATTGCCACTAACGTTGCCGCTTGCCAACAGAATAAGCACGAGTCCCACGTGCATCGGCATGCAACCTAATGAATGAAGATTTGATCGATCGATGAGCTCCGACCCTTATTTAAAACTAAGTTGGTCATTTCAAATTTTTATTTTAGATAAGATTAATTTTGGTCATCTTGTGTGAGAACATCCGCCTTTAGATCTTCATTTGAGACTAAGTTGGCAATTTCTAGAAAATTATTTAAGATAATGTCCACTTTGAACTCTTTTTTTTAGGAAACAATCACACTTCATGCCCTTAATCAAAATATGTATTATAAAAAAAAAAAAAATTGGTAGGCTTGTATGAAAAAACAGAAACTAAACCATGATCAATTCTTTTCATGTATATTCAAAGAATGTGAACATGCGGTGCCGGCTTTCAAAATTACAAAGAGGTGAAATATATCCCCTTAATAATCGCTCAAAAGAAAATGTGTCATATAGATTAAGTTTGAGATTTTTTTTTTGTCACAAAATTTTTTAGGGAAAATGTGTCACAATAGCGTGGTGCAGTTTTTGGTGGCCTTTTTCTTTTCTTTTTTGGGTGCTATTTCTTTGTTAAATTTCGGAGGGTTGATTTGCAATCTTAATCTCTTGGTAGTGGGTCATGGCTGGGCGGCCCGTGATCAGCTATGGCTTGGTTTGGGTCTGCATCTGCATCAATTGGGTGGTCTGTCGGGCCCGGCCTTCCCATCCACACCCAATGGACCCGAAAGCATTTTGGATGGCTGGATATGTGACTTTTTACTTATAATCGACCCAACCATCAATACTACAAATTCAATGAATACCTACCTCCACGTCACCAACACAAGCAGCGGGGGTGAACAATTGATTCATCCTCATTCCAACACCCCCATCCCATCTTCTTTTATCATTTTCAGCTGAACCGAAAGCCTCGGTGATCAATGATCATCCATATGGGGCTTCCCTTGTTGAATGAATGATGAAGATGGTCTTATTGACTGCTTCTCGAGCGCAAGTCGATCGGTATACAGTAGCTAGTCTTTGAAACAAGGTCCATTCACGGCTTGTGACGGACCATTTGCCGCTTTGACAGTTACAATCGAGGGGAACCAATGATGAAAGTCTAGTGTATAGCCAGCCCAACGTGAGTGAGTCGACTATGTTTATATAAACTTACAGTAATTTTGCGATGCACTGGATGAAGTTCCACGCAATATTTTTTTCCATTTCATCCCTCTTAGTACGATTTTGTGTGTATGTTTTGCTTTTTCTATCTCGTTTCCTGATCTAATTGTTCGTGTCATCTACCAAGAGTGCTAAATTCCGGGATAAAAAGAGTCCTCATATACTTAGATGGGATGGTCGTGCGTCAAGCAAAGGAACAAAAAAGGAAGTCGCCAAGTTGGCCAATTAGGCTCTGTTTGGTAACCTTCCGAGGAACAACTAATTCGGTTCTTTTATTCTCCGAAATGAAAAAAGAACAAAAATCTGTTTGGTAAAATTTTTGTTCCCAAGAACAAAAAAATTAAGCCATGTTTTGTAACCTTCCAAAGAACAACTATTTCTGTTCTTTTGTTCTCCGAAATGAAAAAAGAACAAAAATACATATGTTAAAATTTTTATTCTTGGGAACAAAAATTTATTTTTTGTTATTAAGAATAGATTTGGAACAAAATTAAGAAGTAGTAAAAAAGTTTTTTCTTATTCCCCGGAACAATTCTTAAAATCAATTCTTATTTATTTTCCTCCACTTTTCTTGTCTTCCCTTTCTTCTTCTTCTTTTTGGCCGGTTGCCTGCCTCGGCTATAGTCACGGACGGCTAGACGAGAGCCGACGACCTTGCCGGAGCCAGCCCTTGGCGACGCCAAGCCTCATTGTGGCTGGGTGAGGTCGACGCCTAGTGGTGGCCCGACGAGGCCGAGCCTCACCGATGGCTCAGTGAGGTCGACCTCCTAGCTAAGGCAAGGTTGAGCCTTGCACAACCACGTCGAGGCTTGCCTTGGCTTAGCGAGGCTCCGATGAGCTTGTTGGACCTCACCCGGCTGATCGCCAGCCACCGCGGTGGCCGGTGACGAGCTACAAAGAAGGAGAAAGAAGAAGAGAAAAAGAAAAAGAGAGAAAAAAAAAAGGAAAAATTAATAAAAGTATTAAATTAAAAGAAACAAAAAAAATTTAAGAATTCTACCAAACGTATTTCTATCCTAGGAATAGAAATTTTTTATAATTACCGATACGTTCTTTTGCTCATAAATTGTTCTTGAGAATAGAATCAAGAAAAATCATTTCTGGTAAAGAATTGTTTTTAGAACAAAATCATTACTAAATGCACCCTTATTGTACCTTCTAGTTCTCCCCCCTCCCGAAATGCCTTATAGTTCTTATCCTCTTGAACAAGTCACGAGAGATTGTTGCATTATCCGACTATAGCGAAACCATAGAATTAATATAGGTATCAAATGGAACACACTGTTTTTTGCCGTGCCGCGCCAAAAATTCAACAATCTAGATGGACCGAGAAAGCTTACATTGGATGCATGCCACGATACTTCTTTCATAGTTGGACCCTTTGATTATGCAAAATAGAGACCATCCCCAGAATTTTGTGAGAAATTATTATGTGCAATAAGGGGATGCAACTATGGATAATTGTCAATTGGATTTAATATAAGACTCATCAAGTTCAACCATGTGATGGATAAAATGAGTGAGCACAGGTTATCTTAACGCTTGATCTCATTTCGTCTTTAAAAGGCTTGACAGCTTGCCCAAGTCAATAAGGCTCGAAGCCTCAAAACACATATCACAGCAGCATGTACAGGTAATTTCGTTCTTGGGTTGGATTTTACCTATATAGGCTCATTTGGGCCCACTCAGGCCCGGTCTTTTGTGTGAAATAAAATTTAATATTTTTCGAGACATGGGTCGGTTCGGATAAGGATTAGTAAGTCACTCCAATGATCAAGTTTAGTTGGACTCCTTATTGGTTTTGGGATTAAGGTTGTAATTGAAGAGACATTTTGGTGCGCTTGAGGTGACTGAAGCCTATTTGGGCTTTTCTTATTAGCCTGAATAGGCTAAAATGACCGACCCGCTATAGTCTGGGCCATCTCAATTTGAGAGAAAAAGAGGATCAATGATTTACCTATTTTGGAATTTTTACAAGGAAAAAATAAGTAATGTAGTAGATGTAGCTCAGACGTACCAATTTGAAAAGTTCCGTGAGGCAAAAATTAATTTGTACCGGTTCGTAATCATTGGTGGCATCAACCGTTTTCTTGTTCCATTCATATATACTTATATTCTAGCCACTTAATCAGAGAATTCGTTGGTAAGCAGTTACATCTAGGGACCAAAGTTTGCAATTCGGTCGCTAAATCGCTCGTTGACTTGGTGGTTTTCTTAGTGGCGACCAAAGTCTGACATTTTGGTGCAATTTTGTAGCCAGAAGGGGGAACCGGGATTTTATCCCGTTGCTGTCTTTGCAATTCCTCAACCTAAAGAATCCGGTTTTACACGCTATACAGCTCAATCTGAAACGCAATCCACGTACTTTTTTCCATCTTAACAAAAATATGTTGCTTTCATTATGTAGTAACATCCCAATTTTCTTTAGTGTCGATAACTTCAAAGCTTCATTCGTTTCACGAAAAATGTTATTTTTCTGTAAAATGTTTTGCGGGAAGGTATTTTTAGGGAAATGACAATATTATTTCGGTATTAAGATGAAACTTAAAAATAAACTAGAAAATATTTTCTACCGTTCGGCAAGGAAAATTCTTTCCTCCATGTACTCCTTTTAAATATTTTATTTTATTATTTTAATCGATTTTTATTATTTTTAGTTTTTCCTTTTCTTTCTTTTTTTTCTTCTTCCTTGGTCGGAATCCTTGTGGCCAGTCGCCGAGGCTTGAGCTCACTTGTGGCTGATCAGAGGAAGAAGAAAGAGAAAAAGAAAAAGAAAAAGAAAGAAAAAGATCTTGAATATCATTAGGCCGATGTGGAGGAGTGCGTCCTTAAGGTCGCCTAGAAAAGTGGACGAGTTGAGATGCATAGTTGATAAAGACCTTCAATGGAAATTTCAGTTGTATACTTTCATTTCACACAATTCGCCGTACCTACAACCATATAATTCTACAGTACAAATGCTATTTCGCGGGCGCACTTTCCACGATCACAAAACGGCCTTTGACCGTCTAATTCCTTTTAAAAATTCCATAAATGAAACACGAGGTTATACGCTAATACATCAGATGTGTTGCTCTCAAGTCTCAAGGATAAGCTAGTGACGTTCCTCGCACGTTCAAAGACTTGGCTTTAAAAAAAAAATTATACGTCTTCATCACAAAATTCTGTGACCACTTGGTGGTAAATTATAAAAGCGAGAATTAGGGCTTCCAGAAACCTTACCAGCTTTTAGCTCTCTTTCCATTTTGTCATGTGTGAACGGTAGTCACTGTCCAAATGATTAAGACAACAATTGCTGCCCTCAATGCTCTAACACCCACAAATTTTGTTTTAGCCGATTTTTGACTTTTGACATTAAGACGCAAGAAAGTGAAAAAGAACGTGGCGCACAGCACAGAGCACGAGCTACCAAAAGTTATCGACAGTGCGTATGAAGACTCGTTAAAAAACGACTCGCCAATCGCTCCTTAGCAACTGCTCAAAGCATGGACCCGGGTCCGCACGGATCAGGGGTGCGGCTCAAGCGATCAACGGTTATGATGCATCCGGTTCGTGGACCCGGATCCAAGCGAGGCTTCCTACGAAGGTCGATACAGACGAGCTGGCAAGAGAGAGTGCACTGGTTCGAAGTCGTCGTGATCGGGACCGGGGGCGGTGCCTTGGAAGGGGAGATGGTGATCACTAATTGATTGACCGAGTCCTTGATTCGAGTCGGCAGTGGACTCAGTAGCGTTTCCAAAACTCATATCCGGAAAAAGCCGTAGTCGACGAAATTGACATAATTACTCGTCTCCCACCTTTTTGAATTGTCGCAAACCACGGAAGCTTCACCCGGATCTTCTTTCCTTATTCTTTACGCGTTTATGTGAGTAGAAGGATCTTTTTTTTGTCCTAATTTTCGAGTTCACAAACGATTCCCACTCACCGCAAAGTCCAGTCAATCCTTCTGTTTAGGTTTTTAGTTGACTGAAAGGCTCGATTGATATGACTGTTGGCGTCAGTGAAACTGGATTATCCTGGTGAGGTTTCCAAGCTGTATTTCTGATTTTTTTTATGGGTAGATAGAGATCCATTTTATTTCCGGCTGAAACTGTTTTATTCGCATCGTTTTCCCACTGGCGGAGGCAAGATGATAAACCCGAGTCGCAACTCGAAACAAATGTGAGGCATGCAGAGAGACAGCTCTCGCTTTTATCATTTGTCGTTCATATACTTCAGCACTTTTCCATTTTCACAAATTCTCTATTTGAGTCTTTACGATACTTAGTCCGACCACGTTAAACTATTTAGAAAAAAAACAGAAGTTGCAAGAAAAATTGAATTCATCCACGCCATTCAGAAAAAAAACGGAAGTGCAGAATTCTTTTCCAACTTGCTGATTAGTGGAAAGTCAATGCAAAGCACGTTCACTTTAGACCAACTTTGCACTTGGACGTGCAGACTAATTCTCATATGATGGGATTACAAGTGCAACAAATTGGTTTTACCTAAAAATGAGCATGTGATTTAATTTATAATTTCTATAACTTTGCGTTTCACATGCAGTTTCTCCTTATTGCAAGAAAAATCAAACACTATTTGAGATGACTTCTACTTTTTAATCTATGGCTTTTCATAAGCTTTTTACATACACAACTCTTAAATTTTATTTAGCATGAAACACTTGAAGTTGCTTAAAACGGTACAAATATGAATAGGTTACGTCCAGAAAATAGCTATGAAAATAGAAATTCTTTTTCATCAATTGTCGAAACTTAGAAAGGAAGTCGTGAGGGAAAACTAGAAGTAGCTGATAATCCCCAACAGAAAATAGCTGACAAATGCAGGAGCCCCCTAATAGGTCCAAGTCAGATGGTCCTCGATCTCGCTCATGAGATCCAGCCCAGACACGCAACGTCACAAATTGTTTAAATGACTCCACTGACTAAAAAGGTCACACGAGTCTTCTTCCGGCCGCCAAACAATTTTTAGAATCTAATAAAAGCAAACAAGAAAATAACAGTCGGGCCCGACAAATCATTCGTCATGTGCTCTGTGGGGGTGGGAGATGCACGTGTTCACACAAATCCTTTCATGACTCGTACCAGACAGTAATTTTTTTTCCTCACTCCTCGCCAGCGTATGCGTGCGGTACTTACGAGATCAAATTCCAAATCTAGGACCCTCCAGCTCCACCTGCAAGCCCTTTATAAGCAGGGCCGCACACCTTTCGGCTTATTGGGTAGTTTTAGCGAGCTCACCTCTTGGCTCCTTCTGTTGTTTTGATATGGACCGTCTTATCTTACAAGACTTTTACAAGCAAAGTGTTCATTAAGAGCTATCATTTTAACCTATTTTTTCACCTTGAAATCCATTATGCAAGTCGAGAAATTTAGTTGATTTGCTGCTTTTGTTCGTCCCAAGCACCTGAATGTGGCCTTCACGAGGATTGATATTGTCATACCTGGTTATCCCATCTGTATTTATAAACGGGCGATTGATGGGCCTTTGTCATTAAATAAACCAAAAACAAAAGGAAGGAGAAGCAGCAGAAAAGGCAGAGTAGGTGTAGGTGAAACTTCCAAGAGTTAAATTGTCAGGAAATAAAACTTTCCAAGTTGAAATGTGAAGAGTTAAAAGAGATCGAATAGGCAAAGTGAAATAGCATCCATGAAAGTTAAATGGGATGCATTATATTATAGTGGAAACTTCATGAACATAATCCATGTTGTGTGAAAAAAAAACACTCCCCAAAAAAACAGAAAGAAAGATGCAGCACTTATCCACGGTACAAATCCAAGTTTCGCTTATTTTTTTTATAGGAACACGAGACTCGGCTAACGTAAAAGTTATTCTTCACCAAAAGGTAGATAAAGGAACACCCATTATCCTAAAGGGGCCTTGTAACTCCTCATCAGCAACGAGAAGATTGGTGATGTAGGGCCGAATTAGCAGTTAGCCCCCAAAGGCTTTGTAGAACTCGAGATGTTGCACCACCCCAGCGATCGAGCCCGCTGCAGCGGCGATACTGATGATGAGGCAAGCTACACTGAGGATCTGGAGGCATATCCATTTGGTGCTCCACCTGTGGATCTCCATTTGGACGATGTACATCTCGACAGGGAAATAAACCATCAAAGGCCAGAAACCCAGAGCACCGATTAGTCCCATCATGTCGACGAAGAATGGAAACAGCATCGAGATCAAAGTGATTACATTCACGAAAATTGTTCGGCAAATCAGCCGGAAGCCAAATAGTGTGCAGCTTCCGAAACCCCGGACAGGGATTTTGTTCTCCTGGCTGATTAATCGGCTACCTGCAAACTTTCTCTCGGCGTATTTCTCCATGGAGGCGAAGAGAGGTTGGGTGAACATTTGGTAGGCGCTGATGAGGTGGATCACAATGGCGAGATTCGCTATGTCGCCAACAAGCCAATAAGGGCCGACGAACACGAAACCCGCGAGGAGATGCCCAGGTGCTAAGTCCCCGAATGCGGCATAGCCCATGCAGCCGCAGAGCATGTATAATAAAGTTATGACCGCCACACTGACCAACATGGCCTTCTTCATCGTCTTGGCCTCTGGGGGTGGGGATCCAATGGTATCCTGTTTTCAACGCACATCACAATGATCAACTAATTACCGCAGCCAATGATTAGAGCAATTAGGGATGTTTTTCAAAAGTCTAGGGGTAGTTTTTTTTCATACAACTAATATATGGGATCGCATGATTTTACCTGAATTTCGACAAGGTTGGTGAAGTATGAGTAGGCAAAAGCAATGGTACCCAGAGCTTGGAAGCACCTCAATATCTTCTGGGTCTGAGTGATATTGTCAACGCTTGACCCGGTGAGACTTCCTTCGAATTTGTCATTTTCTGAGAGATATTTGAGAAAGACATGATATGAGGGCTAGTGTTAGGCTTGCTTCTACTCAATCTTTCTAGTTTACTTTAATCATCATATAACATGTTCGTACACAAAAGAATTGATAGCATGAAAACTCTTTAGCTACCTATGACTTTGGCAATGCCAAGGGCAATTCCAATGGTCAAGTAAGTGGACGACATGACAATGGTCACAATGGGGAGCCACCGCAACTTGTCAAAGTTTGGGATTTGGGACAAAATGATCTCGATGGCCCCGAATATAATCATATACAGATTTATATTCGTGTTGCAGGGACTTTTGTCACTCTTTATGTGGAAGCAGATAGATTCGATGAATACCCTGTTCATACAAACATTCAGCAAAACCAAAATTTACATGAAATTCACACGCCCAATTAACAATTTGTAAGTTGAATACCTAGTACAATCAAATTCACCACTCACATCATGCTTATGGAAGCTACAGTAGTGTACACGATGGGAACCCCAAAATGGTGGAGGTACTGAACCAGTCCACATAACTTCGCTTTTTCCCGACCTGCCAATAGTAAAAAACAGAAGACATAAGAAAATTCAATCGACCAAATCAAATGAAATGGAGCATCTTAATGAGAAAATAGATGAGGGGGTAGAACAATATTTTTTTCTTTTTTCTTTTTTTTGTGCGTTATTACCGAGAATGGCCCGGACAGCACGTTTGTAAGTGATGTTTCGCTCTCCACCGACAGTGTCGCCGGTGCGGTAACAATCGGCCAAAAGTGCGGAGGTGTAGAGAGTGATGAAGGAGAACATGAACATCACTGCTGGCCCAGCGATCCACCCGAGCTGCGCCGTGGCCCATGCTAGAGACAGCACTCCCGACCCGATCGCAGCTGTGATAACGTGAGCAATGGCCCTCCACACGGTCCCTGGTGAACCCAGAATAGAAAATCCAAATCTGGAGCCGTTATATATTGCAGAAAAAGCAACCCCTCTTCTCAAGTAGACAGGAAATTGACTAACGTTTCTTTCAAGAGAGTGAAGAGCGCGAAAACGCAGTTTGGGGTTTGCCCCCTTTTTCTACCAAAACAGACGACGACTCAATTTCATATGGTTCAGCTTATTAAACAGAAGAAGGCAAAACCCCAGATTTCAATGCAGCATGGCGAAAAAAATACGCCTAAGCTTTAAGCCCATAAAAAAAAAGGGGGTCACACGGAAGGAGATTGGGTAAGACTCCTTAGTTTTTGCTTTGCGAAAATGAAGCCGAAAAACTCACTTTGCAAGGTTCGAGGTTTGAAACTCCTGAAGCCAAACTGGGGCCAAGCTAGGTCGAAGTGACCAGAAACAGCAAACAGTAGAAGAAGAAGAAGAAGAAGAAGAAGAAGAAGAAGAACAGCGACCACAGCGTTCGGAATCAAGAATTGGAGAGCGTCGAACGGCGAGGGAACGGGTCCAATGGAGGGTGAGAGGTGTGTGGGCGGTGGTAACATCGACGAGAAGATGCTACTATAGAGTTGGAAGAATGGTCGACTCGGGTGGAGGAAGGAAGGAGAAGGATCGGGCTGTTCTGGAGAGGAGACGATGGAAATTTGGAGATTTACCTCTCCAGGTAGGGTTTCTTATTGTGTTCTTAACTACTACCAGAACGAGGCCTGATCCATATAAAAAAAAAAGGGCCCTAAATTTTTTTTGAGGAGACAAACGCAGAAGATGAATAGAATGTGTGCAGTAACTTCACAACAAGAAAGGCGAGTGTTCAAAACTCAAAAGTGGCCTTCCGCATTCGTTGCTTGTGCCGCCACACAGGACAAGAAATACGTTATTCGTCAAAAAATTTGAAGGGAAAAGAAGAAGGGAATTGGGTAAAGCAATTTTGAACGAGGCTTTGTGTTAAAATTTAAATATGCGCGGAAGCATGGTTTTGGTATTGGTTATAGTTTTTTTATTAGTGATGTTGTGTGCAAGTGTATGATATAATTTGTAGTGGATGGACAAGGGATGAGATAGGATAATTGAAGGATAAAGAACATGGGATATGGGAAATAGTTTCATTAGTTGGATAAAATAATTTTACAATAGTTGAAGGAGGTGTTGGTGGGGAGCTACATGAGGTTTTTATGGGAAGCTCCTCTACACAAAACATGGAGCACTTGCTCCTTTATATAAGCTGTTAAAGAAGATTCCGGACTTCTCTTGAATGCAAACCATGTAGGCTTCTCTAGCAAATTCTAGATTGTAGTTCTTCATTCTTCTTCTAGAGATTTCCACTTGCTTGCATTCCCACGTGAATCTTCTAGATTCATTTAGCAACATCCATTCTTGACAATTCTAGACAATATCAATCTTGAAGTTTCTAGAAAGTTTTAGAGAAAATGGATCACAATTTCCAACACTCCCCCTTGATCCATTTTCGGGATAATCCGGACTTGTGTTGTAAAGTCTCGGACATACCTTGAACATTTTCTCGTAATTTGTCCCATGTCTTTTATTCCGTCTTCGTTCCACGATCCTTTACATTCTCTTGTCGAAACACTTGCACTTGCCTTTGAATGTGCATGTCTTTTCTTCAACGATGTCCCATATGTCTTGGGCCATCAAAATGCTCTTAGTTGTAGTTGTTAGCTCGGGCTCGGGCTCTGGCTCTCGTAGGCTCGCTCCCGGCTCCGGCTCCGGCTTTAGTTCCGCTCCGCTCGGCTCGCTCTGCTCTGTTGGCTCTCGCTCAGGGCTCTAGCCTTTTTAGTTGAGAGTGGTGAGGACAAACGCCCAACACCAACCAAACACCTGGCTCTGATACCATGTTAAAATTTAAATATGCGCGGAAGCATGGTTTTGGTATTGGTTATAGTTTTTTTATTAGTGATGTTGTGTGCAAGTGTATGATATAATTTGTAGTGGATGGACAAGGGATGAGATAGGATAATTGAAGGATAAAGAACATGGGATATGGGAAATAGTTTCATTAGTTGGATAAAATAATTTTACAATAGTTGAAGGAGGTGTTGGTGGGGAGCTACATGAGGTTTTTATGGGAAGCTCCCTCTACACAAAACATGGAGCACTTGCTCCTTTATATAAGCTGTTAAAGAAGATTCCGGACTTCTCTTGAATGCAAACCATGTAGGCTTCTCTAGCAAATTCTAGATTGTAGTTCTTCATTCTTCTTCTAGAGATTTCCACTTGCTTGCATTCCCACGTGAATCTTCTAGATTCATTTAGCAACATCCATTCTTGACAATTCTAGACAATATCAATCTTGAAGTTTCTAGAAAGTTTTAGAGAAAATGGATCACAATTTCCAACACTTTGTTGCGTGAAAACGCCGATTCTATCGAACAAAGTTTGATCATATATATTAAAAAAAAAAAAAATAAGAGTTTTCAAGTGCTTGTGCCATGCTCACCAGTTCGCCTGCGACAGCCATCGTCGTCTACCTCGAAACCGAGTCTGTTCTGGCTCATTTTGAAGATCAAATGAACCCAAATTTAGTGAGTGGCTCAGAAATATGGTTCTGATGGTTGGGTTTCGGAAGCTGTTGAAACAACACTGACTATAAAAACAAGAGATACACACATGCCGAGCCCCGAGAGATGTCGCTATATAATGGTTTGGTTTGGACGTCGTTTACGTTCGAACAGGAGGAGAGACGGATTGTTTGGGGAGGCTGGGCTGGTTGTTGGTGGGCGGGTTTGGTGCTGCTCTTTCTTTTCGATTATGCCCTTGTCCAATGAATCTCATCTTGATTAATATTAAGTCACGCCTTGCGTCATACTGCAGCTGAGCTACTGTGTAAACCGACGGTATCTAAGTCAAGCTATAAGTAACCGACCAAAAAAAAACAAAAAAGTCAAGCTATAAAATATCCTTAGTATTTGCTTTAATGATCTATTTGAATATAAGTTGCTCATTTTTGCTGGTCAAAATTGAAATGAGAGTCGGCCGAGTGTTAAGATGACAAGGTTAGAGGTTAAATAACTAAATTAATTAAACGTGAGGTTTAATTACATCTTTCAAACTTACGAAAACATATTCTTACAGTAAAGTCTTCATGAAACGTGATATAATTTTGTAATAGTTGCGCTAAATCTCGAGATATTTGGGGGGTCATCGGTCTTGAACAATTTATGTCCGATGTCCATCTGAGGAAATTTAATTTGAGGGCACATAACATGAGGACAAATTGAATTCGGGTTATGTGTGACCTATTGGATTCATATCGATTCTTCCGCACGTGCTGGAGGTGGTGGTGGCCACCTGGCCAGATGTCACGCATTATTATATGATTGATGACAGTTAATGGCAATCATCGGCCATGCTTATTAACCAGCACATTGTGCAACATGTTATTTATGCTTATATCATGTTAATATATATGACGGGTTAATCAAAATGCACTTTTATGGTAAAGCATATGTAAATTAGTTATTGCAAGACAATGCGCATTATTAGAAGGTACTTGTTAGTTGTTAAGCACTTGTAGTGATTAAATGAGAATAAAGCACCTAACAAAATAACTCCGTCAACATCAAATAGATCGGTAAATATTTTAGAAATGCTTTTCTAAAGATTGTCTTCCCGTGAATAAACATATGGTAGCCTACATGATAAGTTTGGCAATAATACTTGAAAATTGGAAATAGATATCATGCGAATAGCTAAAAAAAAAAAGAAGCAATTCTCCTAAAGAAACCCCAAAATGCTTTGCTGAAAGAGAAAATTCGCTTGAGAAAAATGTTTGCGAGGTATAGTCCAACAGCTTTGAAAAGAGAAACCCTAGATAATATTGGAAATGCATATTATCTGTGCGGAAGAATAAAGCGGAGGGGGAGTTGATGAAGACAAGAAAGTCAAGGGTCCGTTTCATGCATGATGGGACGGTTTGTTCAATAAGGGCTGCAGGTTTAGACGATTCCAGAAAAAAGTGAACTGGGTATGATTAGGCCGGCCTCGCCGGGGCTGGGCGAGCCCGACACAGCCACCCGGGGCTGGGCGAGCCTCGTCGGTGGCCGGGCGAGGCCGGCCCGGCCACCGGTGGGGGCCGGGCGAGGCTCGCCCAGTGCCGGCGAGGCTCGCCCGGCCACCGGCGGGGCTCGCCCCTCGCCGGGGCTGGGCGAGGCCGGCACCCGCCACCGGCGAGGCTTGGCCTCGCCGATCTGGCGAGGCCGAGCCTCGCCGGACCTCGCCCGGGCACCGGCAAGCCTCCGGCGAGCCGCGGGACCAAAGACCGGCGGCGACGGGTGGTGGCGGACGGCGGGCGGACGGCGGCGGGTGGTGGTGGACGACAATCATGGGATAACGGAAGGGAAAAATGAAAGTTTCACTGTTTTGATTCTTTTTTGATTCTCGGACGAAGAATCGTATTTTTTTTTTATTCTCAATTCTCTTCCCAATCTGTTTCCGGGAACAAAAATTTTACCAAACGCAATTCTCGTCCCAAACTGATTCTAGGAACAAAAAATCAAAATCAGGTACTGTTTGGCACGTTACCAAACAACACCTAAACTGTTAGGTTTGAAGTGAACTTTGGGACATAAAAACAAGGGTTCGAATGGTCGTTGAGTTTTGGTCATGTGCAATCAATGCCGATCCTATTTTTAGTACTCGGGTAGAAGCAACGACTTTCAACTGAGTCGTATTCTTTCACGTCTTGAATTTTGCGAAGTGCCTCTCGAATGCGAACTTCTAGAAATCATCACCCTCGCACGCTTTTGTCAAAGAATCAAAGAACAGAAAATAGACGAATGTTCCCGTCCAAGGTAAGCGCATTCACTCGGGGCTAGGAAGCTGCGTGGATGCTGCCCCTTCAAAACGGGCGCATTGTATCTGTCGATGGAATCCGGCTTCTTCCATGAAATAATTAATAATCTTTTAATCCTATCAACTTTATATCGCATGCTTGCTCCGATTATTATTAACCAAGGGACCTTGACACCTCAGCAAAAGAGCAAACACAGGGAAAACAGCTGTTCCTTTGAAATTTCTCTTCATCCCATCAGATTTGGTTGGTTAGAGCACCATGATATATCTATTGCAATAAACGGACTTACCAACTTTCCAATTGCATTGTCCTTTCCGGCTCCAAATTTGTAAGAAAGAAAAATTCATCTACAGTTAGATATGCCTTCTATTTTATTTCTTGTACGATACGCATCGAGTCTTCAGAGTTTTTTTTATCCTTAGATCATTTAACCAATTAGATTGATACAACCCAATAAATTTACAGCGCTAATCGTTAGGTTTTTTTTTTTTTAGAGATAATAACATGAACTTGTACATCGAGGATGATGCTTGTGAATTGTACACCAGGATGGCATGTTTACTTTCTCTGTTTCCCATAAATGTTCTCTACTGCTAGTGTGGATTAAGTCTGTAGCATCGAGAATATAGCTTCAATCACAAGGATAAATTTCTAATCGTATGTTGTCATTCTAATTCGATCGAGCTTGGACTTAGATTCTCTTTGGAAATTAACCAACATCATAAGTGCAAAGTTAGGTGAGCGTGAGTAGTATTTAATTGCTTGTCCCTTGACCCACTTGGACCAAGTTTTTTTCGAGTGGTTATTTTAGCAACTTTCTAATACAAGTTACCATTACTCTCCTGAATAGTTAGTGACTCTATAAAAGGAATGCTTCGACAATTATAGTTTGCTGATAATTTCCTTAATTAATTAAATCAGCATGTGCATTGAATTTCGTTCGTATTTGAAGCGTTCCCAGGCTGAAGAGTTTCCAAATCGATTCCGCATTAATTTTTTTCCACGGCAGATACATTAATGAAATAGAGAGCTCAATATAAATATTTTTTTTTTGGTCGGTCCTATGCTAATCCTACTCTAACACTTGCTCTCAGACTTTTGCCCTGCCTCCTTGTAGGACGTGGGAGTCGAAACCCACTCCTGAAATGAAATCGTTTCCAAAAGAGCTAAAAATATTGCAATTCTTATAGTGATTGCGTCGTTTCAGCCCTAAGCATTTTTTTTTTTTTTGTTAATTGAGTCCTAAACCTTGTGCATTTATGCTAGACTAAAAATAAAACAAAAAAACCGAAGACAAAAATTTACCAGTTCCTTGACAAATCTTGGAACTGTTGGAAGATCTTAGATAGGATTCTGATTATAATTGAATCTAGTAGATCTTAGATTGATACAGTAAATAGGAAATTATAGAATTATGATTCTTGTATTTTATTTCTTCCTATTTTGTTCTTTCCTCCTTGCATTATAAATGTACAATGTAATACCAAGAAATACACAGAGAAATATTTTACCAAAGTTCCCTTCTTTTTATGTCATGGTATCAGAGATGCTGACTAATTAGGTGTAACTCCGGCCCATCCGTCGGTGACGTGTATAGTGGATCTCCGAGTTCAGGTCGGCCGCCATTGAACATAAACAGGTAAAGCGGTCCGTGTGGAATCGGGTAAGACTCCATTCCCTGACCTGGCATGAATCCGGGTCTGTGTCCCGCAGCTGTCTGGCCCAACTCATTAGTCGAGTCGGTCCCATATGGGTGTTGCGGCCATGTCTATCCAGATCCAGTTGTCCATTAAGTAGGGTACCACTGGGCTAGAGGCCAGTAAGTCGGCATTGGAATCTATACTGGAGTAGGGGCAGGAGCCGAGGCAATGTTGGTCACTTGCCCTTCTTCAGTCGATTCAATTTGATCGAGGAAGAATTTGTCTGATTCTGTGGTGATGAGTCTTTTGCTAGAGGACTTATAACATTTTTATCCTTTGCCATGGTATCTTGATTGAATTCCTAATCACTTTGCTGGTTTATTCTGTAGAGAGAAAGGTGCAGCGACAGACCAGAAGAAAGGGATGGCAATTCAGAAGGTTGCAGAAGCAAGGCCAGGAAGCATGGGCTCTAATACCATGACAGAAAAAGAAGGGAACTTCGGTAAAATATTTCTCTGTGTATTTCTTGGTATTACATTGTATGGTGTGGACGTTTGCAATATTCACAATATTTATTTTTAATTTTGAAATTTTGTCCACTGGCCTTCCCTGCTGACGTGGCATTTCGTGTGCTGTAGGATCCTTTATAAATTGGTGCTGACGTGGCAAAATGCCGACCGTCTGATCCAATGGAGTTATTCACGAGATTGAAACCGTCCGATCTCGGGCGTTGATTCCAGCTGTCCATTCCAGAGAAGAGATCCTAGCTGTCCGATCTAGTGCGCCTCCCACGACCGTCAGATCTCGCGCGTTGATCCCAACCGTCCACTCTAGAGAAGAGATCCTGCTCGTCTGATCCAACGTGCCTCCCACGACCGTTCGATCCAGCGCTTTTATCCAGGTCGTTCGATCCGTGCCTGCGATCCCAGCCGTCCATCCGTGGGAATCTAGGGTTATCTTCCCCACCCTTTGTCGTGAAGGCCGCGAAGCCTCTTCCCTGCGACCCTCCTCCAACTCCGAAACCCCCTCCGACTCCGGCAATGTTTTCCATCAAAACAAGACCAGATGGAAAAGTCGCGAATCCCACTCCTTCACTGACCCGAGCTTGTTCAGTCGCTACAACATGCTAGTTTTCTTCCTGCACAGCCAATTGGAAGATCTGGCCGAGTGGTGGTTGGGGTTCCATCGCAAGGATGTGCGAACGAAACGCGGCATACAACTCGTTCAAGGTGAGAAGAAAACAGGTAGCATTCTCTTTTTCTTTGATTGTGTAGTATTGTCGGAGAGTGTCCTCTTGTCCCTCCAACTTGTCCTCAGTAGCTTCAATTTCGTTCCATAGAGCCGATAGCCAGTTGAAAAACAGCGGTGACTGAGAGGTTGCCTTGTTTTAAATCTACTAGGGCTTGTGTTAGAGAAAAAATTCTTGCCCTATTTGATTTGCCATACATTTCTTGTATGTGACCCCAAAATATCTTCGAATTTTCTATCGGAGGGAGGCCGGCGGCGACATCGGGTGCCAAGCAATTCCCAATCCAAGTGCGCACAAGTCGGTTGCAATGCCGCTAGTGCCTCTGCAGTTGCTCGTCCGTCGGGTAGGGCACGGTTCCCTCGATGAAGCCCTCCTTGGCCTTGGTGGTGAGTGCTTGCCGAAGATCCCGAGCCCAAGGGTGGTTTTTGTGTTAAATTGGGAAAGTCGTTGATTTCGTGGAAGACAAAGAAGCAATCTACCGTGTCTTTGTCTTCAGCTGAATCAGAATATCGAGCCATGGCGAAAACTACCTGCGAAATAGTCTGGATACGAAGACTTCTTTCAGACTTGGGAATACAGGTCGCTGGACCAAGTGAATTGTTATGTGATAATGATGACGCGCTTAAGTTAGTAGCAAATCCAGTTTTTCATGAGAGAACAAAACACATAGAAAGTTGATTGTCACTTCATTCATGATAAGATCAGAGAAGGAGTTCTCGTGACAAAAGGCATCGGAACAGTGAATCAACCTGCAAATATTTTCACTAAGCCACTATGCCAAAGACAACACAAGTTTTTATTGAGCAAGCTAGGTGTCCTCGACATATATAGGCCACCAACTTGAGGGGGAGTGCTGGAAGATCTTAGATAGGATTCTGATTATAATTGAATCAAGTAGATCTTAGATTGATACAATAAATAGGAAATTATAGAATTCTGATTCTTGTATTTTATTTCTTCCTATTTTGTTCTTTCCTCCTTGCATTATAAATGTACAATGTAATACCAAGAAATACACAGAGAAATATTTTACCAAAGTTCCCTTCTTTTTCTTTCAGGAACTAACCCTAAAACCGATTAATGTCGTAGATATCGGGTTGTGGGACATGCATAGTAAATTATAGATTCTCAAAGTTGAGAAACTTGTTTTGATAAAATAAATTTTAAATTTCATGTGAAAACTGAGTCGAGCGGTTTGGAATTACTCACCCAATAAGTGGACCGTACCATGCAGCTAAGACCAAGTCAAGGCCACTACCGTAAATGTTTTTATTTAGTAATTGTTCGCTGATGCTAACGTTTCAACGGATTTGTTTTCTTCCACTTCATAATATATTTATATTATCTCCGGAGACTTCGAAATTTCGGTCTTGGATTTTTGCTAACTGCTTCACGAATGCAAATCAACCGGCTGAATCTTCGTGTGTTTATATGTATTATGGCCATGAACCCTTCCTCTTCAATTAGCTAGTTATCGAAACGTGACTTCTCATGCTTCGTATCAATGGGATCATTCACTATATCTCTAGTTACAATCGAGTGGCGTCAGTGATTATTTTTAGCATTGCAGTGCCAGCGACAGGTTACTGTACAGCCAGCCCCGACGTAATTTCCCCAGGGAGGTCAACTTTTGGGTGTCATTCTTTATTTGAAAGTGGTCCTTGAGTTTTTCAGTCATGGATTGCATGTCGCAATTCGTGTACGCTTTTGTCAAGGAGCGGCAGCTAAAGTGAGGTAGAGGGATAACTGTGCACGTGATGTGGACACGCAGCGGGGAAGCTGCCTCGATGCTGCCCGCAAGGCAAAAAGGCGTTGTATGTCATCTGTCTATTGAAGCTGAATCTCCTTCCATGTCATGCCACATTCAATAACCAATCAATTCACATCAACTTTAGTTATGATACGTGGCTGGATTATTATGAACCGGGGGAAAAAGCTGTCCTTGAATTTTCACTTCGTCCCATCGGCTTTGGTTGGTTTAGAGTACCACTTCATCCCCCCAAAAAAAAACTAATTGGACATTTTTATGAATTTTTTATATATCGATTACGATGGATACACGTACCAAATTTCCAATTGCGTCGTCCTTTCTTGCCCCAAATTAGGTGCGCCTTTTATTCTATTTCTTGCACAATACGCATAAGGCCTTCAAGATTTTTTTGTACCCCCAAGTCTTGATTAACGTGATCGATTCTTTTTGTATCTAATTGCCCTTTTCACTTAACACGTCAGGAATGATGGGACGTGGAACCGCTAACTTTAGGTTTTGTATTTTTTTTTTTTTAACTTTTAACAAAAAAGAATAGAGAGAATAACATTGAGGGTGATGCTCCTTTAAATTGGTTTTTGGTCAGAAATAATCACTTTCTTTCACAGTCAAATCATTTATTGATAATTGGGGAAAACGTTAGCATTCTCCCCCATTGTTTACTTGCTTGGTCGCCCAATATACAAAGCGTTCCCTCTTTCCAGTTATGCAAATCGGAATGTAAAGGACGCTCTTTCTTCGACCTAAAAAAGAAAAGAAAAGAGAAAAAAAGAGGATGCACTTTCTTTTCTTTTCATTTTTTTGTTGGTAAAATCCAGTCCTTGATACATGCCCATTGGTCACACGCCCAATGGTCTCCAAGGGAAAGAGCTCAGATTAATCTTATTGCCATGTCAATGGAAAAGAAACTCAAACTCACATAATTAGTATGACAGTCTACGAATTAGAGACAAATTTAGTTAAAATAGATCCGACTCAAAAGGGAATGTCTACTTTCATGCTCGTGAAATTAAGTGCCTTTTTTTTTTTCAAATGAGTGTCTAAGAGACTGTTTGTTTGTGTTCTTTATTTTTATTTATGAACACAATTTGAACAGAAACACGTTTATTTGCGTTTTTGTTCCAAATCTATTTTTTGTTCCTGAGAATACATTTGGAACAGAAATATCAAACAAAAAATAAGAAAATGTGTTTTTGTTTCAAACAATTTTGAGAAACTCTTTCTTCTTTCTTTTTCTTTTATTCTTCTTTTTTCTTTGCCATTTGGTCATTTTCCAAAGGATGCATGCCTTCAAGCTTTTTGCCAAAAGGGTCATTCATGCTATGAAGCAGCTTGATTTTGCGGCCGAAGAATTTGCTTAGAAGGTTGATCGCAACTCGAATCAATTTGATTGCAAAGCTTGCTTTTTGGCAGAAGACAAAATTTGAACTTGAATTGGCTCAAAAGATTATGCAACCGAAGCTTTTGCTTGTTGGCAGAAGACAAAAAGGTGAATTGGAATTGAATAAGAAAGTTGTACCGTATTGCAAATTGATTTGGAACTCCTTTTTCACTTGTGTTTTGTCAATCGGGTATGCCCAAATTCAGGATAGGTTTGTTCTTGCCGACAAGAAACAGGACCAAACGGCGTATAAGCTATTGGGCCAACTTAATTTTAGACAAATTGATTGCTTAATCGATCTGTATTCTATTAATAAGTTCGCACATGGTAACTTTTAGTAATGAGTCATAATATGCATCCGAGCGGTCACTGCAGTAGCCCGGGTTTTTCTTTTTTCGTTTTCTGCGATTACTGAGGTTTTAACTTTTTGTTTCACTTTAACCGAGGTTTACTTAACACTTTATGCGATCGAATATGACAATATTTAGCATTAAAGTCAACTTATATCGTCTTCTCCTAAGCTATCCAATATAGAGGTAGGACAATTGTTGCTCCGGACAAGCTATAGATATCCATGGTGTTCGCTTTGATGATTTTTTTAAACATAAGTTGCTTGTTTTTTAGAGGGATAAGTGCAATTGAAGTCCTAAAACTTGTAACAAAATGTAATTGAATCGTAAAACTTACAAAAAGTGCAATTAAATTTTAAAACTTATCAAATTGTTTCAATCGAGTTCTAAAGTTAACACCGTCAACTTTTTTAACAAAAATGCTGACGTGGCATCTAAATTAATTTTTATTTTCCATGTGGCTTTTTAAAATTTTTTTATTTAAATTAGATTTAAAAATTAGAAAAAGAAAAGTTAAAATTTATTTAAAAAACAAAATCATTAAAAAAAAAAAAAAAAAGGCAGCCACCCCCATCATCGGAGGGGTCGACAACCGTTGCCGGAGGGGCTGGCGATGGTCGGCGGCCCTAGGTGAGGGTGGCCGACCCCTCCGGCGATGGGTGGCGGCGGCGGCAACGAGGGAGGAGCTGCCTTTTTTTTTTTTTTTTTAACAATTTTTAAAAATAAATTTTAGCTTTTCTTTTTAGTTTTTAAATCTATTTAAAAAAAAATTGAATAAAAAATAATTTTAAAAAAAAAAAACCATGTGGAAAATGAAAATTATTGAAAATTCCACGTTAGCGCCCATGTTCGCATTTTCCATTAAAAAGGCTGACGATGTTAAGTTTAGGGTTCGATTGAAACAATTTGACAAATTTTATGGCTTGATTGCATTTTTTACAAGTTTTATGACTCAATTGCATTTTCGTGATAAGTTTTAGGACTTCTATTATACTTATCCCTTTTTTAGATAAGGCTAGAGGCCAAACGAATAAATTATGGCAACTATTTTATGGAACACGAAGACATAGATTATCTCATGGGTGACCCTATTGGATTCATATTGATTCTTGACGACCTTAATTCCTCTAAGCTCTTTTCATGGGCGGACATGTGTTTTGACTTTTGAGCATGTGGTGGTGGCCGCCACCTGGCCAAATGTTACGCATGTTATATAATTCGATAACGATAATGCCAATCGTTGGCCGTGCATATTAAGAAACCTCGCCGCGCCCCCCCCCCCTCGGGGAAAGAAAACAAAAATGCCGTTGCAAGCCCGTTGAATACGTTTTTCGAGCAGCACGTTATGTGAATTCATATCATCACAAGTGCCTGACAAGGACTTACTAGCATTGTCTCGCAATAATTAATTTACAATAAAAGTGCATATTATAATTCTGTCCACGCCAAACAGATCAATTGATTTCTTTAATTTTTTGAAGTGCTTTTTTAAAGGTAATAAATTCGGCAATAATACTTTAAAGATGGAACTTGACATAATGCCAAACTGCTTTAACAATGGTCCTTAGAATTTTAGTCTTGGATTAGCGTGTCGCAATTCTTGGACGTTCTTGTCAAAGAGCCGGCAGAAGGGGTAGATAATAGACGTGGCTTCGCACGCCCCGGGTGGGGGAAGCTGCGTCGATGCTGCGCCCTTTGCGCCCTTAAAACAGGAGATTAATAGACCCATTGGATCGGATCTATCGATTGAATCTGTTTCCTTCCATGGAATAATTTAATAATCAATCAATCCACATCAAACTTTATTTATGATATGCCTGGTTTTACCAGGGAACCCAACAACTCGGCAAGAAAGCACAAAAAGTCAAAAGGCATTAATTGGATATTTTATGAATTTTTATATATCTATTTCTAAGGACAGCCGTACCAAATTCCCAATTGCGTAGTCCTTTTTTGCTCCAAATTAGGAAATAAAAAAAACGACTTTTTTATTTACAGTTTAGGTAGGCCTTTTATTCTATTTCATGCCTTCATTTTTTTTTTTTTTTTTTGTATCCTCAAATCATTTTACTAACCCGATTGATGTGATCAAGTATTTTTGTAGATGATGGATCATGAAAGCTTTAATCTTTTTTACTTCCGACAAAAATGAATGGAGAGAATGACATGACCTAATACATTGAGGATGATGCTCCTTTCATTGGCTTTTGTGCAGATAAAATTGCTCTATTTCACGGTTAAAGCAGTTATTGATAGTTGGGGAAAAAATTACGACCGATTCCTTTAGAAAAACATACAAAATGGATATATATTGACCTCACAATTCTTAACACCTAAGGTTCATGCTATGTTAGGATATTTCACCATGAGGAGCCATCGATGATCAAGGATATTAATGCTTCAATAACTCAGATGGAATCACCTCTCCACATATTTTTAGTTGTGCTTGTCAATTGTATACCAGGATGGCATGTTTACTTTCTCCGTCTCCATGGATGTTCTCCTCTGGTTGTGTGGATAAAATCTATGGTGTCGAGAATATATATAGCTTCACTCGTAAGGATTATCTTCTAATCTCATGTTGTCATTATAATCCAATTAAGCTATGATATATATATAAGTTTGAAAATTAAAAGTTTGAAAATTAAATCCGATAGAGGGCGCTACTGGCCAGCCGCCGTTGGCCAACTGTCGACGACCAAATCTAGCCTTTGGACAGCCAGATTTGGCAACATGAGGTCATGCAAACCTCAGGTGTCACTTGGGTCACACAACCCAAGTCCTGCGACCTGAGTCGCAGGTTGCACCACCCTAGGCGATGGTCGTCGAGGAGGCGTGAACCCTAGGTGACGATGGCGGTCGCTAGAGAAGCCCGATCTTCGATGGCAAATCAAGGAAGCCGAATGGTTGTGGATGAAGGAGGAAGAAGACAAACAATGATGAATGAATATTGATAGGTGAACAGTAGAGTCAGCATTTCCAAAATGCCAAAAGCCCAAAGTAGGTCTCTACCTGCATTGGGTCTTTCAGCATTTAGAATGCTAGCATTTGGCTAAGGGAGTCTAAAAAACACTTACCAAACTCTTTGTATTTTCCCTAAGGGGCAAGCTTATCACAAAAGTTGAACCAAACAAGGCCTAAGTGTATAATTACGATGGATCGACATTGCTTCCACATTTTGTTTTTATTTTAAGTGGTGTAAATAACTTTCGAGTGGTGTCTCGGTGTTCTGCTTCTTTTATTGGACTTACATGCTCCTTCGGTTGTTTCCGTAAGGACTATTGGCATTTCACCTTAGTTTGCTCCTCACTTTACACTTCAATGGTCTTCGATGTTTATCTTCATAACTCTTATGATGACTTTGTGCAATCTTAAGTAGATCCCAAATTACTTCAACCGCATCCAAAATAAACAAAGAAAATTCAACATTCTAAATCCACAATGACGTCCTTCTAATACACAAGATATAAAAAGCATCAATCAAAAAAAATAAAAATAAAAACATGATAAGCATCCTAAATTTGATAGTTAAATAGGAAAGAAAATTCTCAATTCAAGACAGACAATTTCTTTTTGTCTACTCTACAGTTAAATTTTGGCCCATTTTTTATAACATATATTGGGTGGATTTGTAATAATAAGAAAAATCTGCGTATTAATGGAAAATGGAATGATAGATCAGCCACATAGCATCTTCATCTCAATATTTCTTACCAAATTATTAAGAAGAAACTCAAAGCCCTTTCTTACCATCACTACTTCCGTTCATCGTCTTGTCCTCATTTTACTATAGCGGGAGCAGTAGTTACTTTCTTCTCAGCTGGCATACTCGGACCATCAGTGCATCGAGCATGTCTGTTATAGTTAGTGGTACTAAAACTAATGCACATTACAGACGTAAGTTCATAATTTTCTCTTTTAAAATTTTTTCTTTAAAAAGTTCTCTTTTAATGTTTAGTCAGATCCTAAGATTATGTTGACCTTTTTTTTTTTTTTTTTTTAATAAAGTTTACGAACTCCACCGTACTTGTGCACAGATGCATCAGCAGTGACACTTCACCCGCCGCCAAGAAAAAGAAGCGTCAAATATGGAATATTCCCAAGCATTTTCGTACGTGCCTGGTCTCCACAAGAGCAATCGCATCACGCCTTAGCACGCACACGTCACCACCGGACCGTCCCAAGACGTCATCCGTGTCCATCCTTGCCCAGCAATGGACGTTTTCCAACCTTTGGATTAACCTGGCCCATTCTTGGCCATTAAATTTTTGCACAACATTTCTAAATTTTGGGCGAGAGAAATTATTAGTTAAAATAAATAAATAACATCACGCTTCTTCTGCTATAAACACCCCATCTGCATTCGATAGTTAGGATAACATTTATTCTATATTGCATTTGATACTTACTCAAAATAGGATAAAGTTGACTATAAGATTGACATAACCTAGATAAAATTATTCAATGGAGTAAGCGGGATAAAGGTAAGTAAGATTTTTAATACCCATAATAAAAAATTTATTTTTCTCTAATAATAAACTTCTTAAATTAGTAAAATTAAAAATATATTTCAATATAAATAATATTTTAATTCTAATATAAGAAATTCAAAATAATAGAAAATAACAACAATTTAGTTTTTCAATTTAATATTATTTTTATTTATATATTCAAATTTAATTCTATCTTATACTATAAATTTAAGATATTATTGCGTGTACCAAATTATAACGAGACCATAACTCAATTAGGCATAAGATGTAACTCACCGTATTACGTGCCCATGCTTTCATGAGAAACTCTTACGTGCCCCAAGCGTCCATCGCTAGGGCATTTGTCATTCGGATTCAATACGAGACCGGATCAGGTTTAACCATCGATGTATTAAATAAGTGGCTCCAGGGTTCTCTTAATGCTTGATCTCATGGCTCTGTTCGAACTAGACATGATCATATGCGTGACAGCTTGTCCCAGCCAATAAGGCTTGAAGCACATATTAGGGCGGGCATGGACAAGTAATTTCCTTTTTGGGCGGGACCCTTCTTATATGGGCTCATTTGGACCGGCTCAAGCCCAGTCTTTTCTGTGAAATAAAATTTGATTTGTCTAAGTCATAAAAAAAAATTTGATATTTGTCAAGTCATGGGCCTGAGGCATGACTGAAGCCTATATGGGCTTTTTCTTATTAACCGGGATAGGATGAGCTGATATACATGTAATCAATACCAAGCTGCATTATTGACCCAGAAGATTTCAAGCTGGATTTGCCAAAGGATCGATCATTATTCAGTAAAAGCGTACAAATTCGGCATTCACTTTGCTCGAGCGTAAAAGGAGCGACCCTCGATGTATAGATAATACATTAGGAGCCATAATTTCTTCTATTGTCATGCCCAGGAAGAACGGGATGAGTCCACTGGTTGTCTTAACATTTATGAATGACACAGACACTTCAGTACTAAATGTTAATAAGAAAATCAAGTTCTGAAGATGAAACGGTACAATTTCGTTGTTTCGGCTTCTATTAGGGGTTCGCCTAAAAAGTCACATAGGCCTGAGAATAAAGGAAGGGAAAATTAATAAAATGAAGAGACGCAATAAATCAGGGGGCTAAGTGAGTCAAGTTACTTGTGACTTATTCGAACTGGAATTGATTCCTTATATTAAAAGTTTAGCGTCGCACATACTTAATCTGAGTAGAGTCCGAGCTTTAAAAAAAAAAAAATCCACTCGAATAGCTCGCAAGCTTAATTGAGTAACTATTAATTCACGTATGATTATATACGTTTATAAAATATAAATATGCGGACAAAAAATTGTTGAGATGACAATTTTAGTGTGATTTCAAAATTCGATTTTTGTTATGAAATACATGAATGGATGATATACATGAATGAATATTCATTATATTCATCTTATCTAATGTACTTATTATGGTACATTTGTATCATACTTTCTAAGTACATCTCCCTATACAATGAACGTTCATCTCCTTATCCAGTACATGTATCATTCGATACATTGATATTAATGTTAAGTACATTCTTGTTCTCCTATAAATAGGAGTTTAGTTTTGATGTACAATCACAACTACTGTGAACAACCATTAAAATAAACAGTCACAGCCTCTTCTCTAGCTTTCTCTACTATCTCTGGTGTCCCATTTTCTCTACTCAATCTTCTCTATTCTCTTTATTATATATTCACAACGCCATATTTTACAACACGTTATCAGCACGAGGATCTACCGAACTGAGTAAGTAATGTTTGCAAGCACGAAGATCTACCGACTGAGTAAGTAATTTTTGCAAGCATGGAGATCTATCGATTGAGTAAGTAATTTTTGCAAGGTGGGTATTTATTTTATTAATTAACTTATACTTCATCTTCTTCTATCAATTCTTCATTTTTATTTTTTCTTGGCCCGAAGCCAATTTTTCGAATCTAAAAGTATCCTTCTGCTCCCGAAGTAGCGATGGATATTTGAAAATCCTTTTAATTAATAAGGATTTGATTTTGCAATGATTATATGCAAATTTTATGATACGTGACACCTGAAGTTGTCAACATAAAATGTAAATGGAAAATACCGAGAAAAAGGGAGATGTTTGTTTGCTTGATGGTGCAACAACACAAACTATATTTTGTAGTAGACACTTTTTCTCGAGTATGACATTGCGTAAGGCGCAAATCCATACAATATCAGGTCCCGTTCTGATTATTCATGGTTTTAGGAATGTCACAATTGTTTCGCCAAATGGCACCATCCTACATATTGAGGATGCGTTTCTAAGTATTATATCAAAAATGAATCTGCTTAGTTTCAAAGATGTACGCCGTAATGGGTACCATATCGAGACTATTTATGAGCAAGATAATGAATACATTGGCATTTCCTCTTATAAGATGGGCCTGAAGACCATCCATGAGAAGCTAGAAGCTTCTTCTATGGGTTTGTATTGTGTCATGAGTAAGGCTGTTGAAACCTACGCTACCACATCCTGAAGATTGGTAAGCCCTGATCAATTTGGACTATGGCATGATCGCCTTGGTCATCCTGGCGCTTCAATGATGCGTAGGATAATTCAAAATACAAAAGGGCACCCTTTAAAGGATATAAATGTATTGTTGTCCAAGGATTATAATTTTGAGGCTTGCTCACAATGAAAGCTCATTATCAAACATTCTATAACAAAGGTTAATCTTGAATCCCCTTCATTCTTACAAAGAATTCAGGGTGATATTTGTGGACCAATACAACCACTAAATGGACCATTTCGATATTTTATGGTATTAGTGGACGCATCCTGTAGATGGTCCCATGTTTGCCTATTATTTACACGCAATGACACATTTGCAGGTTTATTTGCATTATTATCATATTCTAGCTGCAAATGCTCCAGCTAGGATAGCTGTTCCCGAAGGACAGGCTAAAATGGATTAAAATCCCCCGCACTTAAAGTGTGGTAGACTGATAGGATCAAAAGATATTGTTCCTCAAAAACGAAGGAGAAAGAATTAGGAATCCGCTCCAGAAGAGCCTAGCGTTGTGCTTGCTCCTGAAGAGCTTATTGCCCCTGAAGAGGCACAAACCCATGAAAGGAACATCAATCCCGGGAATACTGAGAATTCCATTACATATTATAATGAAATTTGGGATCGAAATGAAATCATCATTGATGATGTTTTTGCATTCTCAGTTGCCCATAAAATTATGGATGATGATTGTGAGCCGCAATCTATTATTGAATGTCGTCAAAGGCAAGATTGGCCTAAATGGGAGGAAGCAATTAAGGCTGAATTAGCTTCCCTAACTAAACGAGAGGTTTTTGGACCTGTAACTCGTATCCCCGATAATGTAAAGCCCGTTGGATATAAATGGGTATTTATCCGAAAACGAAATGAGAAAAACGAGGTTGTCGGGTATAAAGCCCGACTCGTTGCCCAAGGATTCTCCCGAGACCCGGGATTGATTATAATGAGACATATTCACCTGTGATGGATATGATTACATTTCGTTTTCTCATTAGCCTAGCAATCTTTGAAAGATTGGAAATGCGTCTTATGGACGTTGTGACGGCATATTTATATGGTTCATTAGATTCTGATATTTATATGAAAATTCCCGAGGGATTCAAAATGCCCGAAGCATGCACTCCCGCAATTTATTCTCAATAAAATTGCAAAGATCCTTGTACGGGTTAAAGCAATCCGGTCGCATGTGGTATCAACGCCTAAGTGAGTACCTAATTAAGGAAAGGTACAAGAATGATCCTATCTGCCCATGCGTGTTTATTAAGAAATCGAAACCGGATTTGCTATTGTAGCAGTTTATGTCGACGATATAAATTTAATTGGAACTCCGAAGAGTTAGCTGAAACTGCTGAATATTTGAAAAGGAGTTTGAAGTTAAAGATTTGGGTAAAACCAAACTTTGTCTTGGTCTAGAGCTTGAGCATAAAGCAAATGGAATAATCGTCCATCAATCGGCATATGTTGAAAGATTGCTTAAACGCTTCAACGTGGACAAAGCTCACCCATTGAGCACCCCTATGGTTGTAAGGTCTCTAGATCCCCAAAAGGACCCATTTCGTCCTAGAGAATCAAATGAAGAGATACTTGGTCCTGAAGTACCATATCTCAATGCAATTGGGGCTTTGATGTACTTGGCACAATGTACGAGATCGTATATCGCTTTTGCGGTAAATTTATTGGCACGATTTAGTTACGAGCCAACTCGGAGACATTGGAATGGAATTAAACATATTTTCCGTTATCTCCGAGGAACCATAGATTTGGGATTATATTATTCCAAAGATTCCACTAACTCTGGTTTAGTTGGATATGCCGATCTCGGATATAGATCCGATCCACATAAGGCTCGATCTCAAACCGGGTATTTATTTTGTTATAACGGCACCGCTATTTCTTGGCGTTCTACTAAGCAATCGCTAGTAGCTACATCTTCTAACCACTCGAGATTATTGCTTTATATGAAGCTGGAAGAGAGTGTGTTTGGTTAAGATCCGTTATAACGCATATTCATAATTCTTGTTGTTTAATACCGGTTACAAATTCTCCTACTATAATTTATGAAGATAATGCTGCTTGTGTTGCACAAGTCGGGGGGGATATATCAAAGGTGATAGGACCAAGCATATCTCGCCGAAGTTTTTCTATACTCATGAACTCCAAGAAAGTCGACAAATTGATGTTAAACAGATTCGATCCATAAATAATCTTGCAGATCTTTTTACCAAATCATTGCCAACATCAACTTTTGAGAAATTAGTATATGGCATTGGTATGCGGCGAGTTCATAAGATACAAGATTGATTAGCCCCGAGAAGTGGCTATATGGCTCAATTGAGGGGGAGATATTATGAACTATGCATTACAACATTGATATGCGGCGAGTTCACAAGATGCAAAATTGATCAGCCCCAAAGCGGTGGCTATATATACATTGCACTCTTTTTTTCTTTTTGTCCGGTTTTTTTCCCACAGGGTTTTTCCGGCTAAAAGTTTTTAACGAGGCAATTAATGCATCCATAAAAGGGAGAGATCATAACATTTGTGCTCTGCACTCTTTTTCCCTTTTGTCCGGTTTTTGTCCCACTGGGTTTTTCCGGCTTAAGGTTTTTAATGAGGCAGTATCATTTGATGCACAATCATAATGAATACAATGAATATTCAAGGGGGAGTGTTATGAAATACATGAATGGATGATATACATGAATGAATATTCATTATATTCATCTTATCTAATGTACTTATTATGGTACATTTGTATCATACTTTCTAAGTACATCTCCCTATACAATGAACGTTCATCTCCCTTATCCAGTACATGTATCATTCGATACATTGATATTAATGTTAAGTACATTCTTGTTCTCCTATAAATAGGAGTTTAGTTTTGATGTACAATCACAACTACTGTGAACAACCATTAAAATAAACAAACACAGCCTCTTCTCTAGCTTTCTCTACTATCTCTGGTGTCCCATTTTCTCTACTCAATCTTCTCTATTCTCTTTATTATATATTCACAACGCCATATTTTACAACAATTTTGAGAGGGAGTTTAATTCAAGATTTGACTAAACTTTTTCGGGCAATCAAGTAGAGTTCGAGTTCATTGAAAATAATTCAAGTCGAGCTCGAACTTAAAAATTAGCTTTGATCAAAGTATCAAGACCTAAATATTTGGAATTGAACCGAGCTTGAGTATCAAAGCTGTGACAACTCCACTCTGCGCCACTTCGCTAACATTTGTGAGATTAAGTCGTGCTGCCCCTATAGAATGAATGGTACTCAAAAGTAAAGTGTTCACTAAGGGTCAATTTTTAGAACAAATTTTTAGTCTGGAAATATATTTAGGACAAAAATAAGTAGTATTTATTTTTACTTTTTATTTATAAAACAAAAATAAGAAATAAAAATTATTCTCATCACTCACCCTCACTTCTAGCCAACTGCGTGCCACCCGAGGGGGAAAAAATTGGAACATAATGATTATCATTCACACAAAGTGATCATTTTAGCCTTTTACTTAACGAGAAGAAATAACATTTGCATGAAACATTGAGCTTCAAATATTCCTGAAGCGTGCATTTGTTTGGGGGAAAACCAAAAAGTGTTTCCGGTTGACTAGTCATACTGGATGAATGAAACAAGTGAAAATCTGGAAAACTAACTTTTGGAAAACAGTTGCACTCAAACAAACACAATCTGGTTAATATTATGATTTTCAATGGAAGTAACGTCAGAGACGGGACGTCGATTCGTGGAAATAACTTTCTGACTTAATTATTGTGTGTTAACAATATTGGACTAGTCTTGTATTAAAAAATAACGACGACCAAATTGTAAAATTCAGCCAACGGTACTTAGTCATATAGCATAGTTTGCCAACTATAATTAATTAAAGTAAGACAGGATAAATTAAAAGTTAAACGTTGCTCCATGTTTTTTAATCAGGGAGACTCGAACTGGAACAGCTAAACCTGGGGTCGATATATGCATTACATGCACCAATTTGTTCTCGTTATGAATTGGTAAAGCCGATGACATCTAAATTGATGCACCAACTTGTCGACGCCAGTACGCACGGATGTCCCCATTGATCTATGATGATGATGACGATGGACAATGTTGACTTGTAAAAGAAACAAAACCCTTCCTTTCTACATGAAAACCACGTCGCCTAGTAAAAGAGAAACCCATTCTTTCTAGATCAAAATCGTGTTGACTAGCGAAAGTAAGAAAACCCTTTCTTTCTAAATTAATACTATGTTGACTAGTGAAAGTGAGAAAACCCTCTCTTTCTAGATCAAAACGAGGCACCATTCTTTCTAGATCAAAACCATGTTCACAAGTGAAAGTGACAAAACACTTCCTTTCTAGATCAAAACCATGCTGACTAGTGAAAGAGAGAAAACCCTTTCTTTCTAGATCAAAACCATGTTGACTAGTGAAAGAGAGAAAACCCTCTCTTTCTAGATCAAAACCATGTTGACTAGTGAAAGAGAAAACCCTTTCTTTCTAGATCAAAACCATGTTGACTAGTGAAAAGAGAAAAACCCTTTTTTTCTAGATCAAAACTATGTCGGCTTGTGAAAGAAAGAAAACCTTTTTCTTTTCTAGACCACAAACATGTGGACTTGTGAAAGAGAGAGAACCCTAATTTTCTAGATCAAAACCTTGCTGACTTGGGAAAGAACGAAAACCCTTTCCTTCTAGATCAAAACCATGTGGAATAAAAAACCATTTTTCCTTCTTTCTAGAAACGAGGTGAAACAGGTCACCACCCAGCTTCTCCCTCTCTATTTATATCGACCTCTACTCCTTCATCTGAGTTCGTATTATCCATACATAACGACTACTACCTTTTCTTCTCAGCTCATACTCTTTTGCATTCGTTCGATCTTGGTGATACGAAGATGCTTCAGAATAGAATTAGTTTCGGGGTTTCGCTCGATCTGCCTCAGCAAGGTGGTGGCTCCAGCTGCGTAGAAGATGATGACCGTCTCAAACAAACTGGTGAACTTACAATCCTTTAATTTATAATCAAACTCTCTTATTTCTCTATTGGCGATATCATGTAACAAAGCCTCGTTCAGAAAGCTTGCCTCAAATCATTTTCTTTTTCTTTTTCTTTTCATTTTTTGATTACCTAAAGAAATTGGAGAGTGAGGTTTTACCTAATTAATGTAATTTCGGTATGGTTCTTTGTCATGGTTGAAACCAGGGACTATGTGGACGGCCAGTGCTCGCATGATCACAGATGTGATCGGGCCGGAAGTTCTATCTCTGGCATGGGCCACGGCGCAGCTCGGGTGGATTGCCGGGCCGGTAGTGATGCTTTTGTTCTCGTTCGTTACATACTACACCTCAACCCTCTTGGCCGCTTGTTATCGGTCCGGGAGCTCTGTCATTGGAGAGCGAAACTACACTTACATGGACGCAGTCCGCTCCATTCTTGGTAATAATCCAAAAATTTTATCCAAAAAAAAAAAAAAGTGGTCTCTCACCAAATATTTTCCCACAAAGATGCTCCCCTTCATTTAATTGATTTTTCTCATTTTTCTTCTCTTCTTTTGAATATTTGCAGGTGGTACAAAAGCAAAGTTATGTAGACTAGTTCAGTACCTGAACCTTTGTGGGGTTGCCATTGGGTGCACCATTGCATTCTCCATGAGCATGACGTGAGTGGTCAATTTGATTATACTCGAATCAAATTGACCAAAGAAAATGAAAAGAAAATCTGGATTTTGAGTTGTTGATTGGATGTGAGGTTTCTGTTTAATTTTGGTTTGTTAAATGTTTAATTGAATATAGGGCAATTGATCGATCAAACTGCTTTCATAAAAAGGATGATAATGGTCCTTGCCACAAGAGTAGCAATCCATACATGATTGGGTTTGGAGTCATCGAGATCGTTCTGTCTCAAATCCCAAAATTTGACCGGCTGTGGTGGTTTCGCATCGTGGTTACCGTCATGTCGTTCACTTACTCAACTATCGGACTTGCCCTCAGCATTGCAAAAGTCGCAGGTTGCAAGCACATCTTTGTACCATCAATTTTTATTTTATTTTTTGATGTATAAGCATGTAATGTGATGATTAAATTAAAAGATCGAGTAGAAGGAAGCCTGAGACTATAGCTCATTTCTTGTCTTTCTCGAATCTTAACTAGAAAATGGCAAATTCAAGGGAAGTCTTATGGGGATAAGCATTGGAACCGTCACTCAGACCCAGAAGATATGGAGGATCTTCGAAGCTCTCGGTGACATAGCTTTTGCCTATGCATGCTTCATCGAAACTCAGGTAAACTTACACGGTGTCCCCCTAATGGTTGTATTACAAAAAACACCCCTAGACTTACAGAAAACTACCCTAATCGCTGTTGTGGTAATTAACTGATCCGTGCAACATCTGTTCAAAACAGGACACGACTAAATCCCTGCCATCAGAGGCCAAGACAACGAAGAATGCCACGCTGGTCTGTGTGGCTGTCACGACTCTATTCTACATCCTCTGCGGCTGCATGGGCTATGCCGCATTCGGGGACATGGCGCCCGAGAACCTCCTAGCGAATGTCGGGTTCTTTGACCCTTATTGGCTCATTGACATAGCGAATGTCGCCATCGCGATCCACCTTATCGGTGCCTACCAAGTCTACTCCCAACCCCTCTTTGGCTTCATCGAGGAGTATGCTGGGAGAAGGTTTGAACGCAGCCAATTCATCACCATAGAGATGGATATCCCAATCCAGGGTTTCCGACGATACAAGCTAAAAGTCTTCAAGTTGATTTGGCGAACCATTTTCGTGATTCTAACCACCGGGATCTCGATGCTGCTCCCATTCTTCAATGACGTTGTCGGACTGCTTGGCGCTCTGGGATTTTGGCCTTTGATGGTTTATTTTCCGGTCGAGATGTACATTGCCCAAATGAAGATCGCCAAGTGGAGCGCCAAATGGCTATGCCTCCAAATCCTCAGTGCAGTTTGCCTCATCATCACTATAGCCGCTGCCGTGGGCTCCATCGCTGGGGTCGTGCTCGATCTCAAGTCCTACAAGCCATTCAGGGCTAGCCACTAATCAGTCCCAACATCACCAATCTTCTGCTCGTTGATGAGGAGTTGCAAGGCAGGAGAAGTATTGAATTTTAGGATTTGTTTCCTTTTTATGTTCATAGGATGCTTAAGGAAGAAAAATTACTCCATATGTTAAAAAAATAGTTGGATATTGGACTATGGTGGATGTAACGCAAGGTTCAACTTTTGCATCCTTTTAAAAGATATGAAAAGAGGGAGCAACGATTACTATGACGTCACCTTGCCTACCGTCGGAAAAAGGGAAAGCTCAAATCCAAAAATATAAACCGGATCTTTGACCGTTCTTAAGGTGATCTTTGACATGTCATTGAGTGACCAGTCTTGTTCTCTCCAGAAGCATAACTTGAGCGGACCCTGGCTCTACTGATCAAATTAGAATTTCCACTCTCCAATTAGCCAATAGAATCTCCGAGAAGAAACTAAGTGAGGTGATCTCTCAAGCACGATATCATGATGGAAACCTGCCATGTTCGTTGTTCAGAGCGTGCGATAATCCATTAAGCAACTCCATCTTAGAACGAGTGTTTTATATAACATGGATCATGCTCATGAAGCAATATTGATCCGCTAGAAATGTACACTTATAATGCAACCTGCGTACCCAGCATTCAATTTGTTGGGGCAGCACAACTTATTCTTGCAATTGTTATTGAAGTTGAGTAGAGTGGAGTTGACATAGCTTCGATACTGAAGCTCGGCTCAATTCAAAATATTCAAGGGTTCGATTGGAGTTAACCTTTGAAGTTCGAGCTCGGCATGAATTGGTTTTCAATGAACTCATATTATTATATTCTAATTTGAATTGAATATTTTACGTGGATGATACATGTGCAACAAATTTTTTTTTTTTGCCCATTATTTAAGCATACCAATTTGGAGGCTAAATCAGCAATTTCTGTTAACTTAAATTAATAGAAGAACAATATTGAATATTTTCATATAGTTCAAGGTTTGAGGATCTCATTAAACAAATTAAAAGTTTAGAAATGATATTTCACATTGGGTAAAAGTTCAACGACCACTTATATCATTTTCTCTTATATTTATATACACTTGTAATTTTACGTTGCATAGAATGAATCCCTAGATAGAGCAAGCCCTCATATGCTTAAATGGATGGTTTTGTATCAAGCAAAGTAACAAAATGGAACATGCCAAGTTAGCCAATGAGTACCTTCCTAAACTAGTCGCGATAGATTATTGCATCATTCAAATATAGCGAGACAATACAATCAAATAGGCATAGGTTGGTACTCACCTTTGATCGCGTCGCGCCAAAGTTTCAGCAGTCTAGATGGGCAAAGAAAGCTTGCATATGATACATGCCATGATGCTTCTTTATGTTCATGGTTGGACCCTTTGGTTGTACAAAATAGGGATGATCGCTATAATTTTTGTGATAAATTATGACGACCACTATGGGGATGTAAACATGTGACTCGTCAAGTTTAGGTTACATGAATGACCACGGGATTCTCTTGGGGCTTTATATCATTTCTCATTCAAACTAAATCTAATCATGGCCTTAACAGCTTGCCCGAGACTATAATGCTCGAAACACATATCTGGTGCACGATTGAAGCCCATTTAGGATTTTCTCATTTGCACAACACAATGCAATTCGTCAAATACACAAGATTTAAGAAAGCACCACAAAAAAGAAAATAAGAAAAAAGAAACGACGACAAGTATCTTGGAGATGTACATGTGCTTACATTAGAAGGCTCCCATGAAATAACAAATTACCTTAGAGATTTTGCCAGATGCATGATCTAGTCCTAGTAGCATCCCCACCTAATATCAAAATTAGTTGGTGGGCCCAGAGATTGATGGGCCCATTGGAAAATTCGTTGGGCCACCCCAGTGGCAAAGGCCCACAAAGCTCCAGTTCCTCGCGGACTCGAGGGGAATTTCAATTTCGAACGATTTTAATAAATAAATCCAATTAAAAGTGCCGCCCGAAAAAAACCTCAATAAAATAGAGTTTTTCAGCATTTCTGTCACCGGCATTTTCACCTCTTCACTCTTCACGTCTCCCACGCCGCGAACGATTCTCTCTCTCTCTCCCTCTCGCGAGCGATCATGGAATAATTAATAATCAATAAATCCACATCAAACTTTATTTATGATATGCCAGAAAGCACAAAAAGTCGAAAAGCTGTCCCTTGAAATTTCACCCCTTCATCCCGAAAAACAGTAATTGGATATTTTATGCATTTTTATATATTTATTTCTCAGGATAGACGTACCAAATTCCCAATTGCATAGTCCTTTTTTGCTTCAAATTAGAAAAAAAAAATTGAATTTTTTTATTTACAGTTTAGGTGGGCCTTTTATTCTATTTCTTTCCTTCAGAGTTTTTTTTTTTTTTTTTTTTGTATCCTCAAATCATTTAACTGATCTGATTGATGTGATCAAGTATTTTTGTAGATGGGTCGTGGAAGCGCTAATATTTAGGTTTTTTTTTTTTTTCTTTTACTTTCGGCAAAAATGAATGGAGAGAATAACATGAACACATACATCGAGGACGATGCTCCTTTCATTGGGTTTTGTGCAGAAAAAATTACTTCCTTTTACGGTCAAAGCATTTATTGATAACTGGGGGAAAAATTACGATTGATTCCATTAGAAAAACACACAAAATGGATATATATATTGACGTCACTATTCCGTAGTTTCGTAAAATATATTATGTAGTTTATAAAAGTGACAGTGTATGGGGGCCGTCGTACTCGTAGGCCATGCATCGCCGCAGTTTTAGAAAGAGGGGACCAGGACAATGTTCTGGATATTCAAAAAGAACTGTACAGAAGAATTAAAAAATGGAGAGCAATTGATGAAGACGACAAGTGACGTTCCCCTTGGTCCTCAAAGTCTAAAGAAACACCCGCCCCACAAGCGAATAGATGAAGACTAGTCCTCTGAATTTATGGGATCGGGCGTAAAAGTTTGCTTCACGTTTCTATCGGAGGATATGGTAGGTGGAGGCTGGATGATCCGTGAGGTGGAAACCCATTCGCCTCGGATTCGGAAGCTGCGTCTGCACCCCCCTCCCCGAAAGAAAAAAGAAAAAGAAACAAAGAAGGAAAAAGGACCATCGTATTTCTCAAAAGACCCAAGAAGAGTTCTATGAATAAAAGGTGTGTAGCGCCGCTTTGAACATTGTCTTTCTGATACCTTTCACACGACCCGCGCCCGGCCAACAAGAAAAAGAATGAAATAAGCTGTCGCTTGGAATGTCATTTCGTCCCGTCAAAGTTGGCAGCAACAATTCAACCAGAAAAACTCATTGGAGATTTTTATAAGGTTTGATATACCTATTCCATTGGCTTGGGTACATTCCATCTCTTGTAAAATACGCATCGAGCCTTTGGTGCTTTATCTTTTTGGTACCCTTAAATTGTTTAACTGATATGATTGATGCAGTCGAGCTATTTTATTTGCTAATCATCCTTTTCATTGACGTGGTATAAAGGATGAGATGTAGAAGTGTTAAGGTTGTTATTGAGTTCGAGAAATTTTGGTGAGTCTGAAATATGACTTAAACCTATATGGGCTTCTCTTCGAGCCTGCATTACTAGCCCAAATAATATCAAGCTGGATTTGATAAAGGATCGATCATTATCCCTAACAAATATACATATTTATCAATCACTTTGCGCGAGTGTGAAAAGAGTAACCCTCTATATAAAAATAATACATCGAGTTAAGTTTGATTTCAAGGAAAACTAATTTAAGTCAAGCTCGAACATGAAAAATTAACTCCACTTGAAGTATGAAAAAATTTAGTTGCACATTATAGAGGTAAGTTCATATTTTCTCTTATAAATTTTTATCTTTAAAAAAATCTTTTGTAAAGTTTAGTCGGATCCTAAAATTATGTTAATTGTTTGAAAAAGGTTTACGAACTCTACACTACTTGTACACAAATGCATCAATGCATTTCACCCACCCCCCAGAAAAAGAAGCATCAAATATGGAATATTCCCAACATTTTCGTACGTGCCTGGTCTCAACAAGAGCAATCGCGTCACACGTCACCGCGCGCACGTCACCACCCGGCCGTCCCATGACGTCATCTATTTGCTTTGTCCTTGCCCGTGCAACGGACTTTTTCTAACCTTTTGACTAACGTAACCCATTCTTAGCCATTAAGTTTTTGCACAATACTTTTTTTTATTTTGGGCGAGAAAAAATTATTAGTAAAAGGAAATAAATAACATCCTACTTCTTCTGCTGTAAACACTACAAGTTCGGAAAGGTGAGGATTTTTCACCATTTCTTAAGTTCTATTTATTATTGATTTGGACATTTTTCTATTCAATTTGTCATTTATTTTTTACTAGGGTTAAGAAGGCATAATTAATTTGTTCTAAAGCGAGGCAAACATTCCATTATTTGCACACTCTTCATCTAAAAAGAATCCAATTGGATTCCTCGCTGATCTTTAAAATTTCTTCACTCGAGCACATAAGGACATGTCCGACACCGCATCATCCATATGGATTAGGACTTGGTATTCTATCAGGTAGCCGAGTATCCACAAGAGCCCCAGAAGTGAATAAATCGTATGGTAAAAGTATATAGCTTCAATAATGGTGATTGATGTCTACGTGCCGTTGTAATTCAATAAAGCTTTCACTTAATCCCTTTTCCGGGTTGGAGTCTTCCTCGATATCTATTACGATCATAGTTTGAAGGTAGCTAAGTTTGAATTGTATCTAGTCTTTCATCGCTTAGCCAGTGTTGGACAAGGCTCCTGACTAGTTCTTCTATAAACTATTAATGCTTTTGGTGAGCATCTCTTTAATACTCAATGGTACTTAAACTAATGCACGTTATTGAGGTAAGTTCATAATTTTCTCTTTTCTATTCATGAATGCCAATCTTATAATGACCCGATTAAAAGATTTGGTAGAAGTCTCTCGGTGGCTTGGTGGTTTGCTTGTGGGGACAAAAGGGTCTGAAAATTCGTCTCTTGAAGTGAACCAATTTGGAAGACAAAGATGGATCACTTTCATTATGGATAAGCATCTCAACTTTTTACACTAAGATCTAAAAAGCACCACAAAAGAAAACAACGTGGCTCGCAATTCTCCATGTGAGTCAACAAAATCGGCCATCTCGCTCCATCTATTTCTCGACGTCGGAGCTTTGAAACTCGTCAATGCGGCCAACTTTGATTCCCGTTGTGTGCTTGCTTGGTTATGAATATATAATCTCATTCCTCGGATATACAAGCTTCCCCTCTTTCTAGTCAAGCCTAATCCAGCTAGTAGAGCTAAGTTAGGAAATGACCAAGTTGCCTTACTTGGGAAATAAAGGAGGAAGCACGAAATAAAGAAACCAAGGCTTGTTGGCCACCGGCAAACAAAAGAAGAAAAGAAAAAGCCATTCTTCTATCTACATGATGTCATGGCCATGGGACCCACGTCATGAGGCATCACCTTCTAGAATTAGAGAAAATAGATCCACGACAAATGGGAATATGAGCTAAAGTAAGTCACGTAAAATGAAAGTTCGAACTAAATTCAATGGCCTGTGATTGATATAAGTGTTCACGAAAGAAAGCTTTGGATACATCTCACGGTCATTTAATCCAGGTGAGGAAGGAATGGCTTCATTATTGCCTTATCCTGATATAGCGAGACCATAGAATCAATTAGGCATAAGATGAAACTCACTGTATCTAGTCGCATTGTGCCAAAAATTCAACAATCTAGATGGACTAGGAAAGCTTACATTGGATTGGTGCGGTGATACTTCTTTTTAATCGTAGTTTGGTTATGCAAAACATCAAAATACGGACCATCCCATTCCTTTCATGAGAAAGTATTACGTGCCCCGCGTGTACACAGCTAGGACATTTGTCCATTGGATTTGATACGAGACTCTATCGAGTTTAACTATTGATCGTACTACATGAGTGGCTCGGGGGTTCTCTTAATGCTTCATCTCATTGCTTCGTTCAAATTGGACCTGACCATATGCTGGACAGCTTACCTCGGCCAAGAGGATGGGCGTGGACGCAAAATTTCTTTTTTGGGCAGAACTTATATGGGCTTATTTGGGCCTTCTCAAGCCCGGCCTATTTTGTGAAATAAAATTTGATATTTGTCAAGACATGGGCCGACTCCGGCAAGGATTTGTAGGTCGAGTACCTGGTTTGGATCGATCGGATTTTGGTCGCAACCCCTCTTACACTTGTTGACGCCTTGTTTTGGGGTTAAGGTTGTAATTGATGTCGAGAAAATTTTGGTGGGCCTTGAGGCATGACTGAAGCATACATGCTTTTTCTTATTAACCCAGATAGGATGAACTGATTCACAAGTAATCAAATCCAAGCTGCATTACTGGCCCAAAAGGTATCTATCTAGCTGGATTTGCTAAAGAATCGATTGCGCCATAACAAAACATGGAAACAATATTGATCTGCCAGAAATGGACACTTATAAAGCAATTTGCGTGCCCAGCATTCAATCTATTGGGGCGGCACAAGTTACTCTCGCAAATGCTAGTGAAGTCAAGTAGGCTGGAGTTTGACATGGGTTCGATACTCAAGCTCGGCTCAATTCAAAATATTCAAGGCTCGGTACTTAGATTGGAGTTAATTTTTCAAGTTTGAGCTCCACTTAAATTGGTTTTCAATGAACTCGAATTATTATACTTTAATTTGAGTTGAATACTTAATGTGGATGGAATGCTCCATGTGTAACATTTTCCCCCCTTTTGTCTATCATTCAAGAGTATTGGATTGGAAGCTAAATCAACAAATTCCATTAAACATCTTCATATAATTTGGGGTTTCTATTGAACATATACTAATAGTTTACAGATCACGTTAAACAAATTAAAAAAATTTAACAATAACATTGTATATTGAGTAAAAGTTTTAACGATTACATTGAATAAATCAAAATTCTAAGAATAACATTGCGCATTAAATCAAACTTCAAGGCTTTTTTATGCCATTTTCCCTTATATTTTACTTGTAGTAATTTTACACTGTAAAAGGATGAATTCCAAGATAGAGAGAGCCCTCATATGCTTAAATGGACAGTTGTGTATCGGGCAAAGGGCCAAGTTAGCCAATGAGCATACCTTCGTAAACTAATCACAAGAGATTATGGCAATATTCGAATATAGCGAGACAATAAAATCAATTAGGCATCGGATGGTACTCACCATATTTGATCGTGTCGCACCAAAGTTTCAACAGTCTAGATGGACTAAGAAAGATGATGCTTCTTCATGTTCATGGTTAGACCCTTTGATTATACATTATAGGGATGGTCCCCATAATGTTATGAGAAATTATGACGTGCACTAAGGGATGCAGATACGCGACTTGTCAAGTTTGAGTTACATGAGTGACCACATGATTCTTTTGAGGCATGAGGTCATTTCTTATTCAAACTAGATCAAATCATGAACTCAACTGCTTACTCAATACAATAAGGCTCAAAGCACATATCAGATGTATGACTGAAGCCAGTATGGGATATTCTCATTTGCGTTACACAACATAGTTCGTCAGCTACATATGATTTTAAAAAAAAAATCACAAAAAAGGAAAAAAAAAAACGAAGATAAATACCTTGGAGATATACTTGTATTTACAGCAGAAGGCTCCCATGAAACGACAAATGCCTTAGAGATTTTGCATAAACTCCCGTGTCGGTTTGCTTTTCATTAAGCAAATGCCAAAAAGTTTTATTTTTATATTTTATCTAGGCTCTAGACTTTCGTCGGATTCAGTTGGGCCCAGAGATTAGTAGGCCCATTGGAAAATTCGTCGGGCCACACCAGTCGCAAAGGCCCACAAAAGCTCCAGTTCCTCTCTTACTCGAGGGGAATTTCAATTTCGAACGATTTCAATAAATAAAAAATCCGATTAAAAGTGCCCCCCGAACAAAACCTCGTTAAATAGGGTTTTTCAGCTTTTCCGTTACCGGCATTTTCACCTCACTTCACTCTTCACGTCTCCCACGCCGCGAACGATTCTGTTTCTCTCTCTCTCTCTCGCGAGCGAGCGAGCGAGCATGGGGTCGCAGAAGGAGGAGATCAAGGCCATGGAGGTGCAGCTCGAGAAGGACCCCAGCCGGAAGTACGCGTTCGACGCCATCATCGGCGACAAGTTCTTACTCTCCGTCGCCGTGGCCGGCGGCCCGGAGGGCGACCCCTTCGTCAAGGACTGGGTCCAGCAGGTCCACAAGTCGCACCGCAAGGGGAAGAAGGGGGAGGCTGTCGTCGTCGGCATATCCGCCGAGCGGAGCCGGAACTACGCCAACGCCCCGTACAAGTGCTACATGCTGACGCGTAGGTCGCTCCTTCCCGCTCGATTCAGCAGTTTTCCGTCCCCGATCGCGAAACCCTAGGCCCTAAGATCGACATTGTTCCTCTCATCGATTTTCTTGTTTTTTTTTTGCGTTTTCTTTTGCTGTTCCTTCGAACCGGCTGAGAAGGACAATCCCTACGACTTGCTGCAGCTCTGCGCGGGGGACCAGTGCCTCCTCTACGAGCTCGGTCCTTCGCACCCCATCCCCAAGGTCCTCAAGGACTTCGTCCACGATTCGAGGATCTTCGGCGTCGGGGTGGAGGCGATGGCCAAGGAGCTCGAGAGGGAGTTCGGGCTGACGATGGGGAAGCCCGTGGAGCTCCGCAAGGCGGCGGAGAAGTCCAAGGAGGTCTCGGTCGGGTACGTCGACTTCCGGAGGAAGAATCTGGAGCAGCTGGCGCGGATCGTGCTGGGAGCGGAGGCCGAGGAAGATTAAGTGGCAGATGCACGATAAGTACGGCCCGGGCGCGTGGGATTATGATATCAGGCTATCCGACGAGCTGATCAAGCACTTTAGCATCGACGCCTTCCTGGCTTGCAAGATGGGGACGAAGCTATTAGGATGTTGACTGATCGTGGTTAGTCCTGCGCTTTTTTGGGTACGACCGTACGAACTTACTGACACGGCGGTGGTCATCAAGTTTGTTGATGATGGAATCGATGATCGCCGATTAGGCACTATTATTGGCACAAAAACTTCGTCGTGTTTCTACAGTACTCAGTCCGTTTAGTGGTAGCAGCATCAAGGAAGTCTGAGAGAATCCGTGTCGGCGACGAGAGCTAAAACTAGCATGGAATGCCTAACCATATCAATTGTAACATATGTGATTTAAACAATTGTGTTTACCTACAAGCCCTCAATGGCCACTAACAACCCTTGCCGACCCTCAATCCAAAAAAAGAGTAAAGAAAAGAAAAGCCAAAAAAAAATATAAAAATGATCAGTGTTCACGCTAGCGATTGAATATCAAAATTGAATGAATGGACTCAATTGGAAGAATACGAAAACATCTAGGTCTCAAATAACATAATTGTTTGGCAAAAAAAATGGTATAATTAAAAGGTGTAGAATTAAATGGGTATAAGTGTACTGGGCTTAGGACTTTCTTTTGCAATTATTCTCATAATTTTGTCATGTTTGAGCTAAAAAATATGGGAAAATTCCAAAAAGGGACCTGAAGTGCCATTATTTTTTCAAATGAGGACCTAAAGTGGACATTGTTTCAAATAGGACCTAAAGTAACATCACTTTATCAAATAAGGATCTGAAGTGGATGTTGTTTCAAATGAGGATTTGAAGTGAGTATGTTCGTTTCAAATAAGGACCTAACTTTCTGAAAATCAATGGTATTTTCGTCATTCTTCTCCTCTATTTTTCTGGTTCTTCTTCTTCCTCTTTGCTGATGGCTGGTTGACCACCGGCAATGCCCATAGAGGGCTGGGTGAGGGTCACCCACACTAGCCATAGGTGAAGGATGGCCTCGTTTGGGCAAGGCGACCCTCACCAGACCGATCGCTGCTTGCTTGGAAGGGTGGCCTTGCTCGTGGTCGGCGAGGGCTAGACGACCTCATCGGTCGCTAACTAGAGTGGTCGAGCCTTCATCTAGGGTAGGTGAGGCCGACCCTTGCCAAATCTAGTGAGAGTGGCCTCGCCCATAGTCGGTAAGGTCGCCTAGCCCTTGCCGATTGTGGGTGAGGCCACCCTCGCCAAATCTAGCAAGGGTTAGCCTCGTCTAGGGCCAATGAGGGGCGACCTCATGGATGGCCATGGGCAAGGGTTGCCTCGCTTGTGGCCCTCGTTGGTGAGGGCAACCCTCTCCCAGCCCTTTATGGGCATCACTAGTGGCTAGCCAGCCACTGACGAAGAGGAAGAAGAAGAACCCCAAAAAAAAAGGAAGAAAATAAGGGGAAATGGCAAATAATGAAAATACCTAGACCGATTAAAAATTTTAATCAATTGGCAAGGTCAGGTCCTTATTTGAAACAACCAAAACCACTTCGGGTTCTTATTTGAAACAACCAAGGCTAGTTCGGGTCCTTATTTAAAACAAATTCCACTTCAGGTCCTTATTTGAGAAAATAAGGGCACTTTGGGTCCTTTTTTGAAATTTTCCCAAAAAATATTCGACTCAAGAAGCTCACAAGCGTAATTAAGTAATTGTATTTTACATACGATTATATATCTTATAAATACAACTAATGTAAAAATTATTCCTTTGCCAATTTTTATGTGCTGTCAGAATTCAAGCTTGAGCTTTGACTGAACTTTTATTGAACAATCAAGTTGAGTTCAGGTTCTCATTGAAAAGTAATTTAAGTTGAGCTCGAACTCGAAAAATTAACTCCAAATCGGAGTAACGAACCTTGAGTATTTCTATTAGAGCCTAGCTCAAGTGTTGAAATTGTGTTGTCTCCACTCTACTGGATTTCACTTTTGTGAGAATCAGTTGCATCGCGCCTATAAATAGACATGCTTAGTGAAAATTACATTGGACCAGTAAGGTACTGCATGATAACATTTCTCTTCCTCAAAATTTCTGTTCTTTTGTTCCCCGGAACAAAAAAAAAAAACAGAAACCTGTTTGATAACGCCACCTAATTTTTCTGTTCCCGGGAATAAAAACTTAGCCCAGAAATGATTTTGGAATAGAAATGAGAAACAAAAAAAAATCACTTCTCTTCCCGGGAATAAAAATGAGGAACAACTTGTTTTAACCCTAATTTCTCTTTTCCCCCCTCAACTCACGCCCCTTCTCAGCTCACCTCTCCCTTCGCCCGTGACCTCTGTCTAATCTCATCACCTTCCGTCGCCGCCGGTCCCGTTGTCGCCGGTCCCGTCGTCGGCAGTCTTGTCATCACCAGTCTTGTGGCCTCCATTCCGTTGCCTGCCAAGCTCGTCGCCAATCCCTCTCCTTCGCGGCGGAGATTCGATTCGCGCAACGGAACAACCTCCTCCTCCTCCGATCTCACGCCCGCCCAGAAGTCTCGCATCGAGCTCAACAAGCTCCTCGCCTAGTCTCGCCGTAACCTCTCTGCTCCGACCGAATCTCCCTCTTCACGGGTGTCTCCGTCGAGATCAACGTCTCCTACTTGGACGCTACTTTTCTCAATGTGAGCCTCCCTCTCTGTCTCTGTCTCTGTCTCTGTCTGTGTCTCTCCGTTTCCTCCCCTGCCGCTTCCCGATTCTTGTCTTCTTGCTCCGATTGAAGAGTGCATCTCTTAGAACATGCCGCTTTTCTGAGCATTGATGCGTCTGTTCTAATTTGGTTGACTAAATTTGATATGCAAGAAGCAAAGAATACTCACAGCACTTGAGACTGCGATGACGGATTTAAGCCGAAACAAATGGTTCGTCATAGTCTATCTGGCTTTCTATCTGGCTTTCTATTTGGCTTTCTATTTGGCTTTCTGTCAAATGATAGGTAACAGATGGAACCAGATATTCAAATGGAAGCATTCATCCATCCTAAAATTGCAGTATTGTTTTGTGCTTGATAAGCAAGACCCTCATGCATATTTCTTTAAAGTTCTGTTGACACCTAAAATTTTGGGATTTGATTTTGCTAAATTAAAAAATAAAAAAAAAAAACAATCACATGGCATATATGTTTAGGAAAATTTTATTTTTTGTTATATTTTGTTAAGATTTTTCATAGATTTAGGTAATATACATCGAAAGATGCATTTTTTGTGCAAAAGGGAATTTTTTCTATCAAATATGCAAAAATATTACACAGGGTGAAACGATATATTCAATGGAATTTTACGTGAGCAAAATTGGCAATGAAATATACCACAAGGATACATTTTTTTGGTGTATAAAAGGGTCACGTACGGTAAAGAAAAAGGGGAGGGCTTTTCATTCGGTTCTTTGGGGGAGTTCTTCTTTGTTTTTTTTTAGAGAGAGAGTCGTGGAAATCAAAAAGTGAAAGGAGTTGCCGTCCGTGGGTTCTCTCGATTTTTTAAAGAAAAATTTGCCAAAAGAAATAGAGATTTTGTGACTTTTTCCTTCTGCAAAAAGTGTTGCAGAAAGGAAAAAGGAAAAGAAGCAGCGGCAGAGAGGAGTACACGTGAAGGGACAGGCCAGCAGGGAGAAAAGAAGACAAAACAAAAAGAGATAAAAAAAAACAAAAGAGGAGGTCCTGTTCATCTTCCTCGGGGAGCCGATGCCCTCCGCCTGCCGCCCGAGTCGCCGGTCCCTGCCGCCGCCGTTCCTCCGAGCACCACCGTGCCAGGCGACCCACGGTCTCCGAGCACCTTCCCACGCCACCACACCTCTCGCCGACGCCCGAGGTCCGTCCCGACGCACAGCCCGCGACCCGCGCCGATCGCTCGCCCGCAAGTCATCCCCGGACAAGCCCCCCTCGCTCCGCGCCGACGCTGCCCAGACTCCGCCTCGCACCGCTCCACCTGCTGCCCACCAGGACCGCGAGCCGCGCCCACGTCGCTCGCCCGCCGCGCGAGCCCTTCCGTCCGAGCACCTCTCACCTGCGTCGGCCCCGTGTCGGATTCCCGCCCGCCAGCAGCGCTGTCCCGCCATCCCGCCCGGACCCACCGACCCGCGACTCCGCCTCCACACCGGCTCAACTCCAAGCCGCTCACCGTGCGAACCCGATCCAATCGCACCGGAGCTCCGACGCCGGTGATTCCCTTGCCGCGCCAAGGAACGTGCTGCCCCCTTATCTTCCTTAGGTAGTTTTTCTTTGATTTTTTTATTTTTAGGTTATTTTACTTTACTTTTAGTTAATTTTATCATTAGTGTTTAAAGTGAATTTTGTGAGTTGAGTTTTAGTTATAATTGTTATAGGCATTATCCATAGGAATTGTTCCTAAAGTTATTGTAATTATTTAATTTGACCCGTAAGACGTCGGGTCATCTTTTTAATTATGATAATTTTTGGGGTTTGTCTATGATATATTAACTGTTGAATTAATCTAATTATTAATTTGATCCGTAAGATTTCGGATTAGATTTTTAATTATTTTGATTTCTTGTCATGATGTTCGGGGTTAAAATATTCGTTAATTTGACCCGTGAGATAACGGGTTATTTTTTCGTTTATTTTGATCCTTTATTTGTTTGAATATCTTGCTTGTTAGATTTAATGTTTGTTTTAGATTATCACTAAGAAAAAATCAAAAAGATATTTGGATTAGGATTTCAATTGATTCTAGAATATTTATGGTTATTTTGCATATCTAGAATAAGGATTTTATTTCGAATTTAGAAAACACAAAAAAAAAAAAAATGCATTCATTTAGGTTGTTAGTTTTTTTATTTGAATTGCACGTTTAGTTATGTGTTAGTTTTAATTTCGAATTTCATAAAGAAAAACAAAAAAAAATCATTGTGCATATTAGGTCGAATTGCATGTTTCATCTTTAATTTAGATCATCTTTAGGATAGATTGCATTTTAAAAATAGGAACATCAAATGCACGTCATTTAGTTTATTTAAGTTCATTTAATTAGAACTTTCATGTCATTAGATTAAGTCATTCAATAAATGTCACGTGACATATAGCTCGCATATTAAATTGCATTTTGCATGTCATTTTAGTTGAGATAATTTTGTATGTCATTGCATCGCATTGCATGTTATTATAATTAGATCATTTAGATTGCATTTAATTATTGCATTTCTTCATGTCATATAGTTTAGGTCATGCCGTCATGTCATATTAGGTTATTAGCATGCATCGCATGATTTTCATTAAAAAAAGTGAAAACAAAAAAAATTGAAATTGAGTGTTAATTAGAAATCATATCTAGGATTGTCTATATGATTTTTGATCTAACAACGCAGATGCTTTCGTTGCTTTAAGGTATGTCCTGCATTATTTTATTCGTTTTCTCGGATGTTAAATTGGTTGTTTGTGCACTCGCATGATCGCCTCACACGTTAGGAAAATGAATTAAAATCAGATCAAGCTGCTTGCAAAACATTTTTTTTGAAAATTAAAAAGAAATGGTACCGAAAGGGCACTAGGATAGTCTAGTGTAATCAAGTCCCCGTGCCCTTAGTCTCCTCGGTTCGTAGGAGTAAGATAATCCTCCCGTTATTTTACTTAGGTGTCTAATCGACCTACCCCAAATTGATTAGTGGCGACTCCTAGATAATAATCTTTTGCATATTAAAACCCTAAGTCGCGATTTGGTATGGGCTTGGGAGAGCCCGAGCTAAGCTTAAAGGCTTAGTAGTCCATCAACCTAGTTTTAGGTGACAAACCCGAAAAATTGGGTCGCGACAAGTTCTTATGATGTTTTGGAAGTTTCCGAGCTTTCCAATGTCTCAGCTTTCTGCATAGATCTTTTGATTTAATTAGGATGCAGCTTTCGACTTACACTTGAATCTTCCACGATGTCTTCAATTTTGGCCCAAAAATATCATCCGCGGTGTTGATGAAAAACAAAACACATTGTCCTTCCGGTGACTGTCCTATAATTTACACAGGACGGTGATGCAGTACCAAGACTGCCGGGTACAAGACTTGCTGCTTCATACGTCAACTTTTATATTGCTAATCAAGCAGTCATTGTACCACAATTTGGGGATCCAAAGTGGGATGATGAAGCTGCTCGTGTCCCGGTCATGCTTTCCCGGATGGTCGGGTATGTAACACTTTCTAGTCTTCTCTCAATTTGTATTACGGTCTTACAGTAGAACCAAGTCAAGGACATGAGCTGTTCTTAACCTTCCCTTCTCAAGATTATTTTCCTGTGCTCGCCCCCAACCTCCGAGGGGAAAAATAACAAATTTAGCTATGGAATATCAGTTTCTGTCCATTGGTTGATCTGCCTAGAATCTCAACTAGCTTTGGTATCGTTTCTCAAGGGGGAAATGAACTTATTCAGTGTCTTACTTGGTGTCTTACGCTGTGAAGCACACTTACAAATGGAAACACGTGCACAAGGGCACAAAACATGATTGTTTTAAGTATCTGATCGTCACCTTTTTTTCTCTACCGAAGATACGACAAGTTGATGCTTGCATCAGGTGGTGAGAATTGAGGGTGCTAGGGAAATTGTACTAGGTGGTGGAAATATTCATTGCATCACGCAACAGCAACCAGCGACTGTTCCCAAGTAACACAACACATGGCCGACTGCCAAATATATGGCAAAAACTCATCATAATACCTTGCAGACATTGTTGAAGCTCCCAAACCTTTGGAGAAGTTCATCACCTAAATTATCACTGCCAATTATTTATGAGATGCTGTTTACTATTCCATATGTGACTGCTGATTCCATGTGTGCTTTGTTCTTGTGTGTTATATGATGGCCCCTGTATTCTGGATTGTATTCTAATCATGGCTGGAAGATACTTGGAATATGTATGTACCATCATTAGTTCCATCAAAGAGACATCATATTACCTTTTAACCGCCTCTTTGGGAAGATCATTCAACAGCGGATGCCAATCATCTAATCAAACCTGGCACTTGAATGTTTATTCCAAGAATGCTCTATATGAAGTGAGGTGATCAGCTATTGGAAAATATCACCCCAGCTCGGCTTCGATTGGTCGATATTACTAATTAGTTTGAGCTGGATATTATGTGCAGCATGAGTCCCGTGATATCTTTGGCATAGAGGATAGAAAAGACATAATTATATTCGCGACCAAGACAAGATGGATAGGAACTTTGCCCTATATGGAGATCCGGAGTATCCATTTGGACCTACACAAGATGAGGTTGTAGATGATACACCAGGTGATGAGGCGGCTGAGATAAACATGATCAGGAAAAATATTGCAAATATGATGGCAAGGGATCACAATATGCAAGAGATTCCATGACTTTTTATTTCCGACTTTTGCGATGTGTTTTTTTTTTTTTTTTTTTTTGGTGAAAGCACTTTTGCAATGTGTTTGTAAACTATTATGAATACATTTCTATTAATCGTATTAAGGTCATCAAATTCTATCTCCATGAGCACATATGCCATTGAATGTATCATGAATGTGGACAAACAGAAGAGAAGCAAATTGTAAGCTATTGTATAGTTGACACTTAAAGACCTACAAACCGCCGTTCGAAGCTTGCATCCTAGTCAAGAAAGAAAAAAAAGCAAAAGAGGAGAGGAAAACATCTCCTTTCATCAAAATTAGCCAAAACCTTATAAGCTTATGTGAAACACGAAAATGAAATAGTTTGTAATTCGGAAGAAGCAAGGTAAAAAGTAGCATCAAGATGGGATGCATCGACGGCTCAAAATACAAGAGACGAGGTCTTTACTAAGTGTTTTAGGAGCATACTATGAACTAAATGCATAATGACAAGTAAAGCCACACCATGCATGAACCATTCCAATAGTTGGAAATTTCCAACCCCAACCCGACATCCATGTCAAGATTAGATACTAAAATCCCCAAGCCATGCATGCACTAGAATTACAATTTTTTTTTTTTTTTTAAAGAGTAAAAACTTAGTTCCAAGGAAATCACTTCAAATTAATTTGGCTAACAATATCCATTGTGCTTTTTCCGCAATATTTGCTATACCAAACATTAAAATTCGCAAAAAGAAAATATATTATTGAGAATTATAGTTCAAAACACTACCTAAATTCAATAGGCTATAAACTATGTGAGTAAAGATCCTCACACACGATATAAGATAATAGCTCACGTTCCATTACAATACCACCTATGTTACAGTTTCATCTTCGACTAGAATTCTTACCCCTAAGTAAATGTATTATTAATCTAATAATATTTTGATATTGTCAATTTTATGTAATATCTAATCTATTCCTTTTTCTTATTTTTAATTTTTTTTTAAAATTAAAATTTGGAATAGAAATTTTGTGCGCTTACCAAACGGGTTTATGTTCTTTTTTGTTCCAGATTTAGAAATTTTGTGCGCTTACCAAACAGGTTCTTTTGCTCAGAAATTGTTCCCCGGAATAGAAATAGAAAAGAACTATTTTTGAAAAAAAAAACTCTTCCCCAGCCAAGAAATTTTACCATGCGCAGCCTAAGAGTCGGAAGGCTCAGAATAGTTTCATCTTTAGGGCATGCGTGGGAAAATCTCAAAATTTGTCTTAACTGAATAGCCTACATGGAAAATGAAAGGTACACTAACCACAAAGCACGTTCACCTCAATATTTTTACCTAGTTGCAGCGAAGATTTCGAAAGTTCTTTCTTATGATCGGTATTCCTATTATCATCTCATCGTTTTACTTTTACTTTTAGCATAATCTTGCTGAGAATTTTCATGTATGGTAGTTTGCACTACTGGAGCGTGAAAATGTCAATATTCATCTCATCATATTTTCGCCAGATCAAGCCTACGCGAGAGCTCCCCTTGTCAAGGCTCGCCCTTGCCCAATTGGGCCTCACTTGTGGTGTGCGACGCCAGCTGGGCAGTTGGGCCCATGGCTAGCCACCTACAAAAGGAAAAGAAGAAAGAAAAAAAGAAAAGAAAGAAAGAAATAATAAAATTCAAAAATTTTTTAAAAAATATTATTAAAAATTATCTATGTCGATACTTGGCGATTTCATGTCGGCTGTTTTCGACTAAAATTGGCTCGATAGACTCAAATGGTAAGAAGTGAAAATGTTTATAATTGAATTGACAAAATTAAAAAGTTTATGATTAAATTGGCAAATATACAATACGTTTATAACTTTTTGAATAATTTTTCCATGTAGAGGTAGAGCCTAGACAAATGGGGGTAGAAGGACAATTGTTGCTCTGACCTATAGTTATGGACAAGCTATAGATATCCATGGCATTCGCTTGGACGATTTTTTCCCGACCATAAGTCGCTTATTTTTTAGATGAGGGTAGAGGCCCAACCAATGTATTATGGCAAAAATTTTCATGGAACGCGAAGGCACAGATCATCTCATGGGTGACGCTATTGGATTCATATTGATTCTCGATGACCCTAATTCCTCTCAGCTCTTTTCATGGGCGGGCATGTGCGTTGATTTCTGAGCATGGGGTGGTGGTGGTGTCCGCCACCTGGCCAAATGTTACCCATGTAATGTAATTTGATAACGATAATTCCAATAGTCGGCCGTGCTTATTAAAACACCCCCAAAAAGAAAAAAAAAAAAAAAAGCCCTTGGAAACTCGTTGCGCAAGTTTTTCGAACAGCGCGTTATGTGAATTCATATCATCGCAAGCGCTTGACAAGGACTTACTAACAACGTGCATTGTCTCGCAATAACTAATTCCCATTTGGTTTATAATAAAAGTGCATTTTATAATTCTATCTATGTGAAACGGACCAGTATATTTGAGGTGCTTTTCAAAAGGTTGTTTTTCCTTGAATAATCAATGGTAGCTGACATAATAAGATTGGTAATAATACTTCAAAATTGGAAATAGATGTCACGCGAATAGCTTAAAAAGTAATTCTCGGGATCAGTCTTGGATTAGCGTGTCACAATTCTTGGACGTTCTCGTCAAAGAGCCAGCAAAAGGGATTGGGAAGCTGCGTCGATGCTGCCCCGCTAAACAGGAGAAGAGTAGACGAATAGGATCTGTCGATCGGATCTGTTTCCTTCCATGGAATTATTAATAATCAATCAATCCACATCAAACTTTATTTCTGATATGCGTGGATTAACCAGGAAACCCAATAACTCGGCAAAAAACCAAAAAAAAAAAAGTCAAAAAGCTGTCCCTGGAAATTTTCACCACTTCATCCCGAAAAACACAAATTGGATCTTTTGTGAATTTTTATATATCTATTTCGAAAGACAGGCCTGTCAAGTTTCCAATTGCGTGGTCCTTTCTTGCTTCAAATTAAGAAAAAAAAATTGACTTTTTTTTATTTACAGTTTAGGCAGGCCTTTTTTTTTTCTATTTCTTGCCTTCAGAGTTTTTTTGGTATCCTCAAATCATTTAACTGATCCGATTTATGCGATCAAGTATATTTGTAGATGATGGGTCGTGGAAGCACTAATCTTTATGTTTTGATTTTCTGTTTTTTTTACTTCCAGCAAAAATGAATAGAGACAGTAACATGAACTCATCGAGGATGATGCTCCTTTCATTGGTTTTTGTGCAGAAAAAGTTGCTTTCCTTCACAAAGGTGGGGGTTCGAATCCCCACATTCTCGGGGGATTGAGGTAGGGGCACTGTAGTTTTAGGAGTGAGTTTTGACTTCCACACCCTGTAAGGAGGCATGACAAAAGTCTGAGAGTGAGCGTTAGAATAGGAATAGAGTAGAACCGACAAAATAAAAAAAGTATTTATCGATTATTGGCGAAAATGTAGCATTTCCCCCTTGTGTACTTGCTTGCCTAGTTGGTTGCGAAGATAATCTTATTCGTCGGATATACCGCGGGAGGAAGGCTCCCAGGAAAATGACATACTTACGCGTCAACCCTAGATATAGGCAAAAATGATGGATTCTTCATAGTCGAACCTTCGCAATTTGGGGGAAAAAGATATGACAAATACCTAGTAGAAATGACGAAGAAACTTACGATGGAAGGCTCCCATGAAATGACAATAATTTTAAATTGCCAATACATAAGCTAGACCCAAAAGCATCCGAATCTATATGAAACAATAAAGAAAGCTACACTTACCACATGTCGTTTGCTTCTCATTAATCTATATTTTGAGAATTATGAAAAGAAAATTGTCATACATAGTAAATTAGAACTTTTAATAAGTTCTACTATTAACCTTACATGAAAACGGCGTAAGGCCATAGAATATGGATACAATGATAAACTTGTAAGAGTTTTCCTAATGTGGACTACATTAATTGATATTGTAATTTACCGTTTAACATTTACCGTTTTACGGGGATTGGTCTAAAGTGAGATAGAAGGTTTCTTAATTAGTCTAATATGGTCTGGCTAGTGTGGGCCAAGTTGAGCCTGGCCCGTAATGAGGGGGCATGGCTGAAAACTCTATAAATAGTGCTCAAGTCTCTCCTCTAACCCTAATTCTCACATGTATCCTCACCTAAGGGGCGTTTACCTAACGCTAAACGTGAGGGGGGCCGCCTCATTGAGCCAGTGATACGGAGGGCAATGGAGGAGAATGACTTGATGCGTTGATCCCCTTGATATGTGGGAAATCCCTTTTTCTGCTTCCGCTTTATGTATGATGAATCCCAAAACAGGTGCGTTAATCTTTATATTCAATTATGCATGTTATTGTTCTGGTTATGGAGATCTTGGGGTTGCGCAATTTGCGTCTAACATGCGGTATCAGAGCACATGATATTTTGTTTACAAGTAATGACCTTGAGGCATCTTTTATCCTTTGTACTAAGGTTTGTAAGGATTGTTTTTGCCATATTATATTAGATTTTCTCGGAGGACATTTGCTGATTGTATATTGGAAATATTCAATATACATTATTGCAAGCCAGGAATTGCTCATGTTGTTAAGGGTGATGGATTGAATCTATCACATTGTCTTTATTTAGATATTGAGAAAATCTAATTAAATGGTGTACCTTGTGTCATTGCACTTAAAAGTATAATGTATGCTCGAATTTGCACTAGATTAAATATCGTCTTTGTGACGGGACTTCTAGGCAGACATCAATCAAATTCAGGATGTGATTATTGGGTTGCTGCCAAGAAGGTTTTAAGGTACTTAAAAAGGATAAGAGATTATATGTTAGTAGGAAGTGCAGTAAATAAAGTTCTATATCATCTTTTATTCTGAAAGCAGTGTTAGTAACATTCTTCTAGACTGTTACCTAGGCTATTAGGCTTCGGAACCTCATGAAAGAGTTAATCGTTTTAATTTTATGGATAGACCCATACGGTTGTATTGAGATAACAAATTTGTAGTATTATTTATTTACTACAAATGTCTCAAGGGGTCTAAATATATGGTGGTCAAAATTTTTGACCAAAAGGAAACGGTACAGAAAGGTGACGTTTTAATATAACATATTTCCATAGATGATATGGTTGTAGATCCACTAACTAAAGATCTACGCCCATGTGTATTTTAAGCGACATGTCATTAGCATAGGCCTAGGAGCATCATGAGATGCTGTTGTTTAGTGGGAGCTATTTTGGCTTTACTCTGATAAAGGTTTCATCTGTGTTCATTACATTTTGTAACGGTTTGATATGTATCAACTTTCGCATTCAATAAAGTATTTTTGAATGTGTTGTTATTATGTTAAATACATATTGATAAAGTCTCAAGGTATTGTATAAACCTTGAGTGAAGGCTAGGGGCATCCGGTTATTAGCCTTGTCCATATGTCTTATTATACATAAAGAATGGTTAACCGTAAGGACAAGACATATGTGGGTTCATGGAACCATAAATGCATTCTCTAGTGGCACAAGTTTTTTGTGACGCTTAAGGTAAGAGAATGGACATTCTCTAGTGGCACAAGTTTTTGTGACGCTTAAGGTAAGAGAATGGTGACTGACAAATGAGATTTCTCTATGAGAGATGTTATCCATTTGACATACTACCATATTGGATCCATATCAATAGAGTTGAGAACACTCGTGACCATGGAAGGCTCTGTGTGTATACATGCGTTACCGCCATGATTCGGTGTTTGAGACTTTATGGGATAGGATTGACTATTAAGAATTATCTCTAGACCAATGTGCGCACATACAGTATGATTTCAATTAATATAGTCCAAGTGGGAGAATGTAAGAGTTTTCCTAATGTGGACTACATTAATTGATATTGTAATTTACCGTTTAACGTTTATTGTTTTACGGGGATTGGTCTAAAGTGAGATAGAAGGTTTCTTAATTAGTCTAACATGGGCTGGCTAGTGTGGGCCGAGTTGAGCCTAGCCCGTAATGAGGGGGCATGGCTGGAAACTCTATAAATAGTGCTCAAGTCTCTCCTCTAACCCTAATTCTCACATGTATCATCACCTAAGGGGCGTTTACCTAACGCTAAACGTGAGGGGGGCCGCCTCATTGAGCCAGTGATACGGAGGGCAATGGAGGAGAATGACTTGATGCGTGGATCCCCTTGATATGTGGGAAATCCCTTTTCTGCTTCCACTTTATGTATGATGAATCCCAAAATAGAAGAGTTAATCTTTATATTCAATTATGCATGTTCTTGTTCTGGTTATGGAGATCTTGGGGTTGCGCAATTTGCGTCTAACAAAACTCCCTCGTGTCTCTTGATATCTCTCCACATACATAATTTCTCAATCAAGTCTCTTTGGGTTGATTCTATGGTGCCTCCTGAATCTTTCACTACTGGATCTAAAAACAAACATCATAACCATTTAGATTGAGATTCATTATACTTCAATCTAACGGTAAAAGATTATAATGATACAGTGTTTCCTAAAACTATAGAAATTTTATTTATCATAGAAAAAATGAAATTGCATAGGGTGGACCAATACATAGAATAACAATGTCCACGTAACATAAGATATTTGGTTACTCTACTTGATTGCATTTTGGCTCTTTTGTTGTTAAATTTTTGCCCGCTTTCACAATGGCATAAATTGGTGTAGCAATGGAAAATAAAATATACATCAACCACATACCATCTTCATCTCAATATTTTTTACCAAATTATCGAGAAGAATCTCAAAGCCATGTCTTGCCATCACTACTACTTCTGCACATCGTCTTATCCTCATTTTACTACAACAATGGTACATTGAGCATTATTTTATTTCTTAGCGGTTGGCATACTTGGACTATCCGAGTACATTGAGCATCTCTTTTATAATTAGTGGTACTAAAACTAATGCACATTATAGAGGTAATTTCATAATAATTTTTTTTCTTTAAAAGTTATTTTTCTAAAGTTTAGTCGGATCCTAAAATTATGAATTTTAAAAAAAAAAAATATTACGAACTCTACTATATTCCATTGGTAAAAGTTATATACATCTTATCTTACAAAAAAAAACTCTACTGTACTTGTACCGTTGTACGCAAATGCATCAAGCAATTTCACCCACTCCCAAGAAAAAGAAGCATCCAATATGGAACATTCCCAACATTTTCGTACGTGCCTGGTCTCAACAAGGGCAATCGCGTCACACGTCACCATGCACACGTCACCAGCCCGCCGTCCCATGACGTCATCTATCTGCTTTATTTTTGCCCATACAATGGACGTTGTCCAATCTTTTGACCAACCTGACCCATTCTTGGCCATTAAGTTTTTGCACAAGACTTATTTTATTTTGGGCAAGAAAAAATTATTAATAAAAGGAAATAAATAAAGAACACTAGGCAGAGGTGGGAAGGCAGCGAGCTCCGCAACAAAAGCGAAGCGAGCCCCTTACTCACTTCTCTCTAGAAAGCCCTATTAGTCAAGCTTGAAAGCCGTTGCGCGCTACTAGCGCGCATCCTTCAGCTGGCTTCAAAGTGCTAGTTGTGATGAGTCGATATTGAGGTGCCAAACGACTCCGTCAATAATAGCTCTTGGGAATCATTAACCTAGATGGCTACGAAGGAAAAAAGCATTTCAGTCCAAAATCTTGACTCAAACGATTTGAATTAGGATATCCTAATATCATAAAAATTTTCACCATTTATTAACTTCTATTTATTATTGATTTGGACATTTTTCATAATATTAATCTAATTTAATGGGAGATAATGAATGATAACTTTTTTACAAATGTACTAATTTGAGATTCTTTATATTTGTCATAGATGTATTGATTTTTACTCGAACATAAAAGATATATGTTTTTTAAATTGAACGGACGCCACTGAGGATCGAATAGGCACGTGAAATTGTCAAAAAATCTAACTTCCTAAGTTAAGTTGTGAAGAGTCAAAAGAGATCGAATAGGCACGTGAAATGGCATCCTTGAAAGTTCAATGGGAGACTTTTTTATATAATAGTGGAAACTTCATGGGCATAATCCATGTTGCATGATAAAGCACTCATCTAAAAAAAAAAAAAGATAAAGCACCCATCCACTGTACAAACCTTAGTTTAGCTTCTTTTATTTATTTATTTATAGGAACACGAGACTCGGCTAACGCAAAAGTAGTTCTTCACCAAAAAGTAGACAACGGAGCACAAATGATCCTAAAGTGGCCTTGTAACTCCTCATCAGCAATGAGAAGGTTGGTGATGTTGGGGCGAATCAGTCGCTAGGCCCCAAAGACTTGTAGGACTTGAGATGTAGCACCACCCCAGCGATCGAGCCCACTGCAGCGGCGATACTGATGATGAGGCAAGCTACACTGAGGATCTGGAGGCATATCCATTTGGTGCTCCACCTGGGGATCTCCATTTGGACGATGTACATCTCGACCGGGAAATAAACCATCAAAGGCCAGAATCCCAGAGCACCAAGCAGTCCGATCATGTCGTCGAAGAACGGAAGCAGCATTGAGATCACGGTGGTTACAATCACGAAAATTGTTCGGCAAATCAGCCGGAAGCCAATTAGCGTGTTTTTTCCGAAACCCGGGACCGGGATCTTGCTCTCCTGGGTGGTGGACTGGCTGCCTGCAAACTTTCTCTCGGCGAATCTCTCCATGGAGGCAAAGAGAGGTTGGGCGAACATCTGGTAGGCGCAGACGAGGTAACTCACAACGGCGAGATTCGCTATGTCAACGAGCCAATAAGGGTTGAAGAACCCGAAACCCGCGAGGAGGTGCCCAGGTGCTAAGTCCCCGAATGCGGCATAGCCCATGCAGCCGCAGAGCATGTATACTAAAGTTATGACCGCCACACTTACCCACATGGCCTTCTTCGTCGTCTTGGCCTCTGGGGGAGGGGATCCAATGGTATCCTGTTTTCAACGCACATCACAATGATCAATTAATTACCACAGCCAATGATTAGAGCAATTAGGGATGTTTTTCAAAAGTCTAGGGCTAGTTTTTTTTTTTTTTTTTTTCATACAACTAATATAAGGGATTGCATCATTTTACCTGAATTTCGATGAAGTTGGTGAAATATGAGTAGGCAAAAGCAATGGCACCCAGAGCTTGGAAGCACCTCCATATCTTTTGGGTCTGAGTGACAGCGCCAATGCTTGACCCAGTGAGACTTCCTTTGAATTTGTCATTTTCTGAGAGATATTTGAGAAAGACATGATATAAAGGCTAGGGTCAAGCTTGCTTCTACTCAATCTTTCTAGTTTACTTTAATCATCACATAACATGTTGATACACAAAAGAATCGATAGCATGAAAACTCACTAGTTACCTATGACTTTTGCAATGCCAAGGGCAATTCCAATGATCAAGTAAATGGACGACGTGACAATGGTCACAATGGGGAGCCACCACGAACAGTCAAAGTTTGGGATTTGAGACAGAATGATCTCAATGACCCCGAATATGATCGTATACAGATTGCTACTCGTGTTGCAGGGACTTTTGTCACCCTTTGTGTGGAAGCAGACTGGTTGGCTAAATGCCCTGTTCACTCAAACATTCAGCAAAACCAAAATTTACATGAAACTCACCCGCCCAATTAGCAACTTTAGCAATAAATTTTCTTTTCAATCTATTTGTAAGTTGAATACCGAGTATAATCAAATTCACCACTCACATCATGCTTATGGAAGCTGCAATAGTGTATACGACGGGAACCCCAAAATGGTGGAGGTACTGAACCAGTCCGCATGACTTCGCTTTTTCCCGACCTGCCAATATTAAAAAAAAAAATAGAAGACAAATTAGACAATTGAATCGACCAAATCAAATAAAAGGGAGCATCTTAATGCGAAAAGATATGGTGGGTAGAACAATATTATTTTTCTTTTTCTTTTTCTTTTTGTGTATTATTACCGAGAATGGCCCGGACAGCACGTTTGTAAGTGCTGTTTCGCTCTCCACGGACAGGGTCGCCACTGCGGTAACAATCGGCCAAAAGGGTGGAGGTGTAGAGAGTGATGGAGGAGAACATGAACATCAATGCTGGCCCAGCGATCCACCCGAGCTGCGCCGTGGCCCATGGCAGAGACAGCACTCCCGACCCAATCACAGCTGTGGTAACGTAAGCAATGGCCGTACACACGGTTCCTGGTTCGAACCCAGGACAGAAAATCCAACTCTGGCGCCGTTAAATATTGCAGAAAAAGCAACCTCTCTTCTCAAGTAGTCAGGAAATTGATTACGTTTCTTTTAAGAGAGTGAAGAGCTCGAAAACGCAGTTTGGGATTTGCTCCCTTTTTCTACCAAAACGGACGACGACTCAACTTCATATGGTTCAGCTTATTAAACAGAAGAAGGCAAAACCACAGAATTCAATGCAGCATGGCGAAAAACATATGCCTAAGCTTTCAGGCTCTCACACACCAACCCCACCACCCCCCCTTTTCACCACACAAACACCCTCTTTCTTCAAAAAATAAAAAATAAAAAGTGGTCACACGGAAGGAGATTTGGTAAAGACCCCGTAGTTTTTGCTTTGCGGAAATGAAGCCGAAAAACTCATTCGCAAGGTTCAAGGCTTGAAGCTCCGCGTAAGCAGGGAAATGTGGAGATACAAACTCCAGAGAGGAAGAATCGTCGACTAGGGTGGAGGAAGGAGAAGGACGGGGCTTGTTCAGGAAACGATGGAAATTTGGAGATTTACCTCTCTGGGTAGAGTATAGAATGTAAGCATTTTTGAACGAGGCTTTGTTGCGCGAAAACTCCAATTCATACAGAAAAAAGTTTGATCATGAAGATAAGAAAGAGTTTTCAAGTGCTTTTGTATTGCTCACCAGTTCGCCTGCGACGGCCATCATCGTCTGGAGGCAGATCAGGCGAAACCTCCAAACCAATTCTGTTCTGACTCATTTTCCTGTCACCAAGATCAAATGAACTTAAATTAAGTAGCTCAGAATAAAAAAAGGGCGCGAGAAGAAGCTGCGAAGAGAGACAGAGTGGGCGATGTGCCTTAGGACAGTTATTGTCAGTGCCAAGTTTATTGGGACCCCAAAAACACTGGCTATAAGAGAGAGAAACGGAGACGCAAGTACGCTAACCAAGACACGGAGTCCCCAAATATCGTTTTATGATGATTCAGAAGAAGCTTACCGGAGATTTGGTGTGGTCCTTCCTTGTTTTCTCTCTCTTTTTCCTTCTTCTCACTGCGTCCGTTTGACGAATGCGTGAGCGAAGAATAGATGGAGGGGGAAGGGGAGGGGGAAGAGAGGTCGTTTATGTAGCTGGGCTCCGGTGCAGCAAGGAGGAGAGAGAAATTGGCATGCGAATGCCACGTGCCAAAATGGAAACGAACATTCGGGGTACGCGATTCCCTTGGGTGGTCAGGTAATTGGTTATTTAGGAGCAATAAACTATAGCAAAAGGCGAAAATCTAAGGGCACTCTATATATATGCTCGTGGTGGGCATCTGCTTTACTCCTAACAATCCATCAGCTATGCGTAGAATATTAATACTTATACTTAAACTTGTGTCCGAAGTAAATTGAAAAGGAGAAAATAAATCTGGACTGGTCTGATCTAAATAATAATACGGAAACGAGTTTTTGGTTGCCTCTATTTGTACTCGCAGTTTGGTAAAGATTTGGAGGGATTGACTCTGAAAGCTGCCCTCTTGCTTTACCTAGATATTCAATTGATTTGGGATTTGTGAACCCTTTTAGTAAAATGTAAGATTTTAGTACCAATTTATGCATTTCAACCGGTTTTAAAGAGCCTACTATTTCTAAGCATGTCATCTTATCTATTTCAATGATGGTAAAATGCATCATTGTTCGATTCTCATGATCAAAGATTATGAATAATGTGAATGATTGTTCAAATCTGATGCATCGACGCATCCAACTACACTTAAGAATAGTCTGGATCTTGAGTGAGAGTCGGTGATTAATAAGATAGTGAACTTAAGTGTTGTGCAGATTGCACAAATTAGAAACAGTGTTGCCCTTCCCAGTTATCTTATTTGTTAAGTTATTGTGTAGAAATAAAGAAAGCCAGTCAAATTATTTGCACAAAAAAACATCAAGTCATCGACTTAGCTGAGCACGTGACTAGATCATAAGGTAGTACCACACACGTGACCAATCGGCTACGACCATGAGGATTGATATCGATATTAATGCAAGCCAAAGAATGAGTTTTAATGAAAGATATTTTGTAGTGGGAGAAATTCTAACGAAACACAAATGCTTGTTTATGCTTTTTATGGAGGCTCAACAAAAAGCAAGATTCTAAGGGGTGTTGCTTCAAGGATTTGCCTTGCGTGATTACTTGGAAGAACGATTGCCATTTACTAGTGAACAAGTGGTGCTTTAGAATAATCTTTTGCTCCCAATAAGCTGTGAAAGAGAGGTCCTTTGGCTCAGCATGTTCTATTCGATACGAGTAGGAAAAGCGGTATTTTTAAAATAAAAATAAAGAAATAGTAGATCTTTCGGTCGTAGGTATTTCTCAATTAATTAGTGATTAAGTCTTCGTCCATTTCAACCTTATTGTAATCCAACGACCGAACAGAGTTTTCATCATCATTTTGAATGTGGTTAAATGATAGTTTAACATTTACTTATATATTTTTATGTATTCCGGATTTATTTCCGTAACGTGGGGTTTTTTTCATCCTTTAGAAAATATATTTTTACGTTACGAGAAAAGAAAGAACTTGGCAAGATATGGACAACTTCAAAATGTTATCCGACCCGAAAAAACAAACCCAAAAAAAAAAAAAAAATCACTAGATTCAGGTGAGCTCCGACACCGCCAAGGCTTGGATATCTTACGGCTCAGTCGATCCCAGTGTACTTGGGCTCCGTCGAGGTCGGCGAGCTCGTAGCTCTCCAGTAACATAGAAAGACCTTCTTCAAATGTCACTTGCATGTCCGGCCACATTTCTAGAAATAACTTGTTGCGCTCGTACTCTTAGAGATAAAGTTGAATCTAATATAAATAATTATAGGTCAAAAACTTTACCCCACATGGCGCAATCACGATCGTTGCACCTTCTTTTGGCATCCCCCATTTTGGCTTTCATGAATGAAGATGCCACTACACGCTTTTAATGCAAAAAACAATATTTTCAATTCAAAAAAAAAAATTAAGAGAGAAAAGTTGAGCATACTTTATCTTAGGTTTTTATATTCCAAAAAGATCAGCTCTGTTGTCTAGCTGTTCATATTGACAAATTAGGTACACGAAGAACCACGAGAGGGCATTTTTGATTCCGTTGCATTTACTGTAGAAATTCTCCAAGAAAACCATTACCTAAATCGGAAGAATTAAGGTTCCGGCTTTTCGACCTGCCCACGGCCCACTTGGTGGTGGGAATTCTATTTGAAAAATATTAGAATAATAATATAAAGATAATTAAATTATTTGCGAGCTCAAGTATAGTGAGGCGTCTCTGTATAGGACCACCGAAAGCAAACACCAAGTCTTTCATTGGGCATCTTCGATACACATAGATCTAAACCGACTTGAAGGAGTTGAAGCATATTATCTTCCTAACTTTTGTCTAAAAATGATTTAATTAAGATATTCGAAAGAAGTATATCTCAAGTGCCAAAACTTGACACGGAGGGACATTTAAGTGCAAAAAGTTAGGAAAGTGACATTTAAGTGCCGAAATCATAGCAAAATAGATCACTTAAGTGACAATCTGGCCAAAATGCTAACATAGCGATTTTCCGGCGAAGTAAATGCAAAACGGCGTCATTTTGCACGCTAACATGGCTAGACAATGCAAAAACGACGTCGTTTTGGTGTTGACATGGTAAAAATTAATATAAAAATTAATTTAATTTAATTTAAAACTAAATTTATTTAAAACATTTAAAAATACAAATACAAATATAAAAAAATAAAATAAAATAAAATAAACTACGGAGGCAGCCGAGGGCCGAGCCCTTGCCATCGCCGAGAAGGACCGGCGACCACGACCGACCGGCGGTGAGGGCTCGCGAGCCCTTGCCTAGATTCAGGGCATGGTCACCGGTCCGCCGAGGTCGCCGACCGGGCCGACTCTCCCCTACCGTCACCGGCCCTTCCTAGCAGTGGCGGGAGGGCGGGCGAGGGCTCACCCTCAACTACCTCCCTTGTTTTTTTTTTTTTTTAAATATATATTTAAATGTTTTAAATAAATTTAGTTTTTAATTTAATTTAATTTTTTTAACACATCGCATCAAAACGACATCGTTTTTGCATTGTTTAGCCACGTCGGTGCAAAACAACGCATTTTTGTACTTACTTCGCCAAAAATCAACACGTCAGCATTTTAACCAGATTTTGGTTAGATTGGCACTTAAGTGATCCATTTTGCTTCAATAATGGATCACTTAAGTGCCACTTTTCTAAATTTTTGCATTTAAGTGTCATTTCGTGCCAAGTTTTGACACTTGAGGAGTACTTCTTCCTAAGATATTCTATACTCTTAGAGTATGAAGTCACGTGACATGCAAGTAGTAAATTGCGTGAATTGAGCCTGCATGATTAGGGGGGCTAGAGAGCATCAAAGTTGTACACGTAAAAAGCTGATGATGCCTGCATTATGAATGAGTAGACTACAGAACAACGGAACTAGCCGGGTCCGTCGTTATAGTTATATGTATATGCTCACTAAATTCCAAGAATTATTTGATTCAAGAAGTGGCCTAATCTTCCACAATGTCATCGAGTGACCAGTCTCGTTCTCTCAGACACCAAAATTTGGGTGGACTCTAGCTCTACTAATCAAATCAAAATCTCCATTCTCCAACTAACCAATAGGAAAAGCAGAGTAGAATCTCTGAGAAGTGATCTCTCAAGCACAAGTTATTGTCACGGTCCGTGAATCCTCCCATACTCGTGACACTTGTGAGTGGCGCTTGGGGTTATCTGGTGAAGAGTGTGAGGCAGAAGGGTAGAACACAACTGGTCCGTGGGAGTGGCGTCGGGACGGTTGGTGCTAGGAGTTCTAGGATAGAAGGATCACATTACTTAGGAGCTCAAGACGGGGTAGGCCTCCCGTGCACAAACCGGTCGGGAGCCGATGCCGCTCTCCCGACGAGGCCATGGCGGGCCGAAACCAGTTGTCATACCTAAATGGATCTATTGTCTTACTCGATGGACCAGACGCCCGAGCGAGCTGAACGTGGTAGGATCTCACACGAAGGAGCATTCACCGTATCGATCGTGGAACAACTAAAGAAGAAAGGCTGGCCTGGCGAATTCCGCTCGCCAGGCGCCCACGGGTCGTTTCGAGGCCAAGGAAACTCTCGGCCCGTGACAAGTGGTATCAGAGCAGGAATCCCTCCAGTAAGTGAGCAAGTCGGAGAATTGGACTCCTCGCTCATGTGTGAGTCAAATGATAAGTTCTAGTGGATGGGTGCTAGGACGAGTCGGTTTCTCGTCGAGCGGCATGCGGGTTAGAGAAGAACCGAATCCTCACTGAATAGGGATAACGTTCCTAGATCGATCGGTGAATTCGAAGAAGAGGTCTACTATCACGTTTTCAACAAGGAAAGAACCTCCATTGGTCTGCTGGGGTCAAGATGCTGGTTAAGCTAATTCAGTGCTGCCGAAAGATGCAGTTGATGAAAAATGCCACACTTGCCGAAAAGCGCAGGTGACCGAATGGCCGAGCGGCTGAGATCAAAAGAGGCTACCGATGGAGCAAAACCTGTTTTGTTGGGCGAGCGTGACCGTTCGATGTGAATTCCCAAAAGTGGCACATCAGTGGTTAATGTACGCAAGGAAGCAACAGAGCAGATCGCAACGAGGGCGTTGCGAATTGAGTGGGGGAGAATGTCACGGTCCGTGAACCCTCCCGTACTCATGACACTTGTGAGTGGCGCTTGGGGTTATCTGGTGAAGAGTGTGAGGCAGAAGGGTAGAACACAACTGGTCCGTGGGAGTGGCGTCAAGACGGTTGGTGCTAGGAGTTCTAGGATAAAAGGATTACATTACTTAGGAGCTCTGAAGACGGGGTAGGCCTCCCGTGCACAAACTGGTCGGGAGCTGATGCCGCTCTCCTGACGAGGCCATGACAGCCGAAACCGCTTGTCGTACCTAAATGGATCTGCTGTCTTACTCGATGGACCAGACGCCCGAGCGAAGCTGGACGTGGTAGGATCTCGCACGAAGGAGCATTCACCGTATCAATCGTGGAACAGCTAAAGAAGAAAGGCTGGCCTAGCGAATTCCGCTCGCTAGGCGCCCACGGGTCGTTCCGAGGCCAAGGAAACTCTCGGCCCGTGACATTATCATGATGAAACTTGCCATGTTCATTGTACATAGCATGCAATAATCCAATAAGCAACCCCATCTTAGAATGAGTAAGAAAGCTTACATACGATGCATGCCATGATGCTTCTTTATGTTTGTTGCGATTAAGCGAGCGATCGAACAATAGTATAGATTGGAAAAAGAAAATAAATCGCACACCAGATTTACGTGGTTCAGTCGTAAAGACCTACGTCCACGGGAAGAGCAGCAGCGAATTTCACTATAGATCAAGCGATACAAGGAGATTACACACTCAAGTCACTCAAACACTCTCTCAGTGTTTCCCAAGCCCTAATTACACCCAATAACGCACGCAGTGTTTAGCCCCGAAATTCTTCAAGAAATAATCTCTCAATCTCGCGAAAAAATTACACGCAAATCTTACCACAAGATTTAATTGGCTTGAACACTAAATCTTCTTGGATGTAATTCATAAACAAGAACGACAAAGAAAAATCCCTCCCAAGCACTCGACGACTAGACGGCGCTTCAAGACCAACTCTTCATGATCAACGGCGGAACACCAAGCACTCACGCGGCGCTTCAAGACAATTTGTGATCCACCTCTACCACTCACGGCCACAAGTCTATATATAAGTAAAACCCTTATTTTTTTGCCAACTTCTCATATGATTCTGTTTCCTATCTAAAACGATTTTATCCAAAACATATCTCTATATATTTTAAACAAAATCCAAATCCAAGTCAAAGTTGAACTTTTCTATTTCAGCGGCCGAATTCTCCAATGCAAATTCAAACTTTGGGAAGTTGATCTTCGGATATTCTTTACTCAATTTCGAACGTCCGCAACATAACTAATTCGGAATATTCTGAATTTCACATTGGATTCAAACTCGAGACATATTTTAACAATCTCCACCTTGGCTCCACGTTTAAGCCAAGTTGCAATCGCTTTGCAAAAATTCAAACTCTGCTGCTACTTTCCTATAGCCCCCAATAGGCTCAACCGCCACAAATATTATCCAAGTCCAAGCCTCGTTTGAACTTCGCCATAACCGAGGACCTCATCAGAATACCAACTCCACATGCACCTTTAACTGCTCCGTAAGTATTTTCTGACACAACCTCCTCAACCGCAGATAAGGTAAAACCATTATTGCATCCATATCTGTCAGGAGATCGAATACATACCTCGTCAATATCAGTAGTTACATCAACCATTGGCTCTATAGGCTCCACCTCACTATGAGCACCATCTATGTCGATTACTTTGCCAATACCTGTATACGCTACCTCACGAGTTTCTGGTCGCAACTCCACCTCAAGCTGAACACCGTTCATATCCGTTTGAATACTGCTATAATCACTCCTAGCCAAAAGTACGAGAGACTCATCAAGGGTAACTTCTGTGCTGTCAACAGGTGAACTTATCTGGGCACCACAACTGATTGCCCCACTCACCTTGTGCATAGCCATGGAATATGCACCTTGCCCTCCAATCAAGCTTACCATCACTCACTTGAAAATAACACGGGCAACCAAACATTCTAAGAATAGAATAATTAGCAACGTTACCTGACCACACTTCTTCAGGAGTCTGCCATTCAATAGAAGTTGATTGGGATCTATTCATCAGGTAGCTTACCGTACTTAGCACATCAGCTAGAATTCTCCTAGCAATACCAGCACTAGAGATAATTTTACGGGTCATCTCTAGTAATGTTCTGCTCGTTAATTTTGCAAATTGTTGTGATTTATTGGCACTAGTGCGGCGTTTCACTATGCTCTCTTTCATGCAGAATTTATTTGCCAGCTCCGAGCAGAACTCCATGATATTGTCAGTCTGCACATGTTTGATCGACTTACCAGTCTCCATCTCGATCAAAGCTCTTGACTGCGTGATCCTGACACCATTATCAAACTTGTGCCTTGGCACAAACACCCAGGTCTTCCTCGAGCAATGTCACGACCCAATTTTTCGGGTTCACCACCTAAAGCTAGGTTGATGGACTACTAAGCCTTTAAGCTTAGCTCGAGTTCTTCCAAGTCCATACCAAATCGCGACTTAGGGTTTTAACATGCAAAATATTATTATCTAGGAGTCGCCACTAATTGGTTTAGGGTAGGTCGATTAAACACCTAAGTAAAATAACGGGAGGATTATCTTACTCCTACGAACCAGAGATTTTGGGTACGGGGACTTGGTTACACTAGACTATCCTAGTGCCCTTTCGATACCATTTCTTTTTAATTTTAAAAATGTTTTGCAGGCAGCTTGATTTGATTTTAATTGAGCTTCCTAACATGTGGGGTGATCATACATGTGTGCATACCACCAATTTAACACATCAAGAAAGCAATTAAATAATGCAAAAACATACCTTAAAGCAACGAAAGCATCTGCAATGTTAAATCAGAATTCACATCAACAATCCTAGATATTATTCCTAATTAACAAGCAATTTCAGTTTTTTTTTTTCACTTTATTTAATGAAAAACATGCGATGCATGCTAATAATCTAATATGACATGACGACATGACCTAAACTATATGACATGAAGAAATGCAATAATTAAATGCAATCTAAATGATCTAATTATAATGACATGCAATGCGATGCAATGACATACCAAATTATTTAAACTAAAATGACATGCCTCATGCAATTTAATAGGCAAGCTATATGTCACGTGACATTTATTAAATGACTTAGTCTAATGACAAGAAAATTCTAATTAAATGAACTTAAATAAACTAAATGACGTGCATTTGACGTTTCTACTTTTAAAAATGCAATCTATCCTAAAAATTGAAATTAACTTATGCAAAGACAAATTTTGTATTTTCTTTCATGAAATTCGAATGCAAAAATGATCTAGCTAGATTGAGATTCTATCTAATTTAAACTAAGGATTAAGTCATTAAATCCTAATTTAAACTAAGACATTATCTTAATCTAACATGCAATTTATCTAAAAAGATGATCTAAATTAAAGATGAAACATGCAATTCTAACCTAATATGCACAATGATTTTTTTTTTGCTTTTCTTTATGAAATTCGAAATTAAAACTAACACATAATTAAACGTGCAATTCAAATAATAATAAAATAAAATAAAAACTAACAACTTAAATGAATGCATTTTTTGTTTTTATATTTTCTAAATTCGAAATAAAATCCCTATTCTAGATATGCAAAATAACAAGAAATATTCTAGAACCAATTGAAATCCTAATTCAAATATATTTTTGATTTTTCTTAGTGATTTTCTAAAACAAACATTAAATCTAACAAGCAAGATATTCAACAAAATAAAGGATTAAAATAAACGAAAAAAATAACTCGTTATCTCACGGGTCAAATTAACGATTACTTTTAACCCTGAACATCACGACAAGAAATCAAAATAATTAAAAATCTAATCCGAAATCTTATGGATCAAATTAATAATTAAATGAATTCAACAATTGATATACCATAAACAAACCCCAAGAGTTAATACAATTAAAAAAATGACCCGAAATCTTACGGGTCAAATTAATAATTACATTAAACCTTAGGGACAAATCCTATAGGTAATGCCTAGAAGAGTTATAACCTAAAACTCACCTCACAATATTCAACTTAAATAATAATAATAAAACTAACTAAAAGTAAAATAACATAAAATAATAAAAAAAAAAAATTAAAAATAAAACAAAAAGCAAAAGAAAAACAACCTAAGAAAAAAAATGGAAGGGGAGCACGCTCATTCTGTCCGGCCAAGGGAGTCACCGGAGGCGGTGGTGCGGCGGTCACTTCGGCAAGGGCAGCAACGCGCGGCGAGGGGCTTCGGGTCTCAGCGGAGGCACGGCTGCATGTCGGGGGAAACTCAGGGCGGTGCAGCAGTCGTGGCCTCGGGACTTCAGAAGGTCGCCATCGTCGTGTGTCGCGGTTGCTGGGCGGAGGAGGCTCAGGCGCCGGGGCGCGATTGGGGCTCGCGGAACGGCGCGATCGACACGGCGGAGCTGGGCGTCGTCACTCGGGCTTCGGGTCTCGGCGTCGGGCAGTGATCAGAGCTGAGGCGCGGCAGGCTGAAGGCTGTCTTCGGGGCTCCTGGGTGCGAGAGGAGCGCAGAGGTGGAGGCGTGTTGGCGCGGCTCGGGCGGAGGAGCACCGGGCATCGCCGACAGAGCAGCAACGGCGTCGCGGGATGGAGCTCGGCGTTGGAGAGGGGGCTGCACGAGCAAGACGATGACAGTCCTCTCCTTTTCTTTTGCTTTTTTTCTTTTTTTTTTGCTGTTGGCTTGCTACACACGTCCCTTCCCTGTACACTTCTCTGTCTCTAATTTTCCCTTTCTGCAGAAGCCCTTTTCTTTTCCTTGTACTTTTCACCTTTTGCTCCTCTCAATGCACGGATGGCTTCCTTGCTTTTTCTTCCTTCTTCTTTTTTTTTTTTTTTTTCTTTTGATTCAAAAGAAAACCCAGCCCTGCCCTGATTTCTTCTCACCGTGCCCCTTTTATGTCGAAAAGAAATTGACTTTTAATTGCTCATATAAATCCATCTCCGCAATCTTTTTTCAGCTTATCCCATATTGTTAATGATCCAAAATCACGATGGAATTTTTTTCAAATCCAAATCTTGCCAAGATCAATTGCAACAATTTTTTTAACCATATGCCCTATCCAAAAATCCATCATATCCCAACAAAATTTCAAGATTTCTATTTTTTCATAAGATAATTTTTAATCATTAGAAAAAAAAAAAATGGGCCTGGGCCAACTTGCTTTTTCGTGGGCTTAGTCCATCTAATTTGAAGCTCAAAACCATTAATTCGACCCATCCGCCATCCTAAAAATAAAAATGCAAAAGATGTAAATTAAAAATAAACGCACCTAAAATTAATGCTATGCAAATGAATTATAATATTTTCAAAAAATAAAATTAACCCCTAATGACTAAATAAGCCACCAAAATTTAGGTGTCAACAAGCAGTCAAAAGACTCTCAAACAGATGCATCCGACGTCTCCGCAGCGAAATTTGTCACTATCTTACCTTGAAGTTTATACAGGCATCCGTGCTTGATTCCTTTCATTATCACCAAGGCACCTCGTACAACCTTCAGAACTCCACCTTTTGAAGAATACCCGCAAACCAAACAATCTAGGGCACTCAAGGAAATTAAGTTCTTTTTCAACTCGGAACATGCCTTACTCCAATCAATGTCCTCACAATACCATCATGCATTCTGATTTTAACATCACCAACACCCACAACATCGCACTCAGCGTTGTTCCCTAATTGGACTTTACCATTACTTATGCACTGATAAGTGATAAAACAATTTCTATTTGGTGTGACATGAAAAGAACAACCGGAATCCATAATCCATCCATCAAATGATGAATAATTAGTGACAGACAAGACGTAATCGGTATTATCTGCTACAGCTGCAACAGTATCTGCAGAATTAACTATAATTCCCTTACCCTTCTCATTCTTCAACTTAAGGCAATCCCTTCTAAGATGCCCCCTCTTGCCACAGCTCCAATAGACAACATTAGCGGTCCTAGATTGACTACGTCCATTCATATTAGTATTACTATTACCCACACGTGTTATAGATCTTCCTCTATTTTCACCTACTAAAGCAACAGATACAGGTTCGCCAGATTCTCTTCTACGAATGTCCTCGCTCGAATTAAATCTCGAACCCCATCAAACGTCAAACTTGTTGACCCGGAGGAATTACTAACAATAGTAACAAAGAGTATTCCAACTATTAGGCAATGAGGATAGCGAATCAAATCACGTACCTCATCTTCAAAATCAATCTCAACCGAACTCAATTGACTAACAATCACATTGAATTCATTGATATGATCTGCAACTGACGCACCTTCGCTCATCTTCAAATTAAACAGACGTCGCATCAAACAGACCTTGTTGATCGCAGAGGGCTTCTCATACATATCCGATGTGGCTTGCATCGATCAGCAAAGGGTCTTCTCCTTCAAGATGTTAAACGCGACATTACGAGCCAACGTCGCCGAATAACACCCATAGCTCGTCTATCCAGCAAATCCCAATCAGCTTGCTTCATCGTCTCTGGTTTCTCCCCAGATAAGGGCAAGTGCAGTTTCATCTTGTAAAGATAATCTTCAATCTGCATCTTCCAGAAACTAAAATTCTTCCCATCAAATCTGTCGATTCTCACTTTTACTTCTTCTGTCGCCATCGATTCGCTTCAACTTAGCCAAGCATGGCTCTGATACCAATTGTTGCGATTAAGTGAGCGATCGAACAATAATATAGACAGAAAAAGAAAATAAATCGCACACTTGATTTACGTGGTTCAGTCGTAAAGACCTACGTCCACGGGGAGAGCAGTATCAAATTTCACTATAGATCAAGCGATACAATGAGATTACACACTCGAGTCACTCAAACACTCTCTCGGTGTTTCCCAAGCCCTAATTACACCCAATAACGCACGCAGTGTTTAGCCCCGAAATTCTTCAAGAAATAATCTCTCAATCTCACAAAAAAATTACACGCAAATCTTACCACAAGATTTCATTGGCTTGAACACTAAATCTTATTGGATGTAATTCATGGACAAGAACGACAAAGAAAAATCCCTCCCAAGCACTCGACGACTAGACGGCGCTTCAAGACCAACTCTTCATGATCAACGGCGGAACACCAAGCACTCACGCGGCGCTTCAAGACAATTTGTGATCCACCTCTACCACCCACGACCACAAGTCTATATATAAGTAAAACCCTTATTCTTTTGCCAACTTCTCATATGATTCTGTTTCCTATCTAAAATGATTTTATCTAAAACATATCTCTATATATTTTAAACAAAATCCAAATCCAAGTCAAAATTGAACTTTCCTATTTCAGCGGCCGAATTCTCTAATACAGATTCAAACTTTGGGAAGTTGATCTTCGGATATTCTTTACTCAATTTTGAACGTCCGCAACATATCCAATTCAGAATATTCTGAATTTCACATTGGAATCAAACTCGAGACATATTTTAACAATGTTCATGGTTGGAACCTTTGATTATACAAAATCGGGATGATCCCTACAATTTTGTGAGAAATTATGACATGCACCGGGGATTCAGAAATGTGACTCGATAAGTTTGGGTTATACAAGTAACCATGGGATTCTCTCGAGGCTTGACGTCATTTCTTATTCGAACTATAAATCTAATCATGAACTTGACAGCTTGCCTGAAATGTTCAAAGCGCATATCGGGTGTATGATCAAAGCCCGTTTGGGATTTTCTCATTTGCACAACACAATGCAACTCTTCAAATACATACCACAAAAAAGGAAAATAAAACGATGATAGATACCTTGGGGATATACATGTATTTACAATAGAAGGCTCCCATGAAACGACAAATACCTTAGAGATTTTGCCAAATGCATAAGCTAATCCTTGAAGCTAAGTAGTGTTGATACTTGACACGCGACACACGATATGATATGAGATGACCCTCCGACACGTCATTTTAAAAAAAAATAAAGAATTTTGAAAAGTTGCGACACACGACATGATATGAGATGACACTCCGACACGTTATTTTTAAAAAAAATAAAGAATTCTGAAAAGTTCGGACACATTGTATACTAAATATATATTTATATATATACATGATAAATTATCATTTTATAATTACCTTAATCAAAATAATTTGATTCAAATTCACAAATAAATTAAAAATAATAATAAAAGTCTAGAATGAATTTACACTAAAAACATTAATCCACCAATTGTTAATGTCATTAATTTTTTCAATATAACTAATTTAACTCTATTTCAATAATTAATAAAACTTGGAGGAAAAAAAAATAAACAATCTACATTCTAGACTCAAGTGTCGAAAGAGAAGAGAAAAAAAACAAATCTGGGGGATGAATTATGCGCCACAAGAAGTGAGAGTCAGAAGAGGAGAATATTATATTTTTCTTCTTTCCCCATCTATTATTTTTATTATTTTTATTTATTATATAATTACATTTTAACCCATCATTTATTGAAAATTTTTAAAATTAATCCCGTGTGTGATGGGGTTCCGAACTCACATGTCGAATTCCGGATTCGCGTGTCAAAGAGTGTCGGTAGGTATTAGAATCCAACACCTGTTGATCGAGCATTGGAAAGTATCAAACGCATGTCAGAGTGTCCAATACAATACGAAAACTCTCAAAGATGTCAATACTTTATAGCTTAAAAGCATCCCCACCTACATCAAAACACGAACAAAAGTTAAATATACTAAGGGCCTGTTTGGTAACTATCCCAACAAAGGTGCTAGACTTCGATTTTTGTTCCTAGAATCGCTTTGGGACGAGAATCGCGTTTGGTAAAATTTTTGTTCCCGGGAACAAATTTGTTCCCAGAATCGCTTTGGGACGAGAATCAAGAATAAAAAAAGTCGATTCTTGTTTTGGGAACAAAATTGAGAATCAAAACTCTTCTTCTTCTATTTTCTTTTTCTTCATCGACCACCATCCTGCGACCGCCGCCCGCCGCCGTTTCGCCATCGCCGCCGGTCGCCGCTGCCCGCCGTCGTTCGATGCCACCAATCGTCGGCAATGGGCCTAGCGAGCTCGCCAAGCTAGGACGAGGTCCAATGAGCTTGCCGAGGCAAGCCTAGCCACCGGCGAGGCTTGCCCCACCCCGCTGGTGGCCAGCGGGCCTCGCCCGGCCCGGCGAGGCCAAGCCGACGAGGGCCGGCCTCGCCGAGGGCCAACAATCGGCTTGAAGAAGAATTAGAATAGGAGAAAAATGAAAAATGAAAAAGATATAAAAATTATTTAAAAATTAAAATAAATTGATTTGGAACAAAATCAATGAACACGGTACCAAACGCAATTCTATTGCGAATCGAAATTTTGTACGCTTACCAAACGCGTTTTTACTTAAAATCGGTTCCTAAAATAATAAAAAATAATCATTTCTGATTAGAATTTGTTCCCGGGAACATAATCGTTATCAAACGCGCCCTAAGTGTCGGTTTGCTTTTCATTAATCAAATACAAAAAAAGTTTTCTTTAATTTATTTTTCATTTTCTCTAGATTACATAAACAATGGACTTTCGTCAGATTCAGTTGGGCCTAGAGATTGGTAGGCCCATAGGAAATTCATTGGGCCACACCAGTCGCCGAGGCCCACAAAGGTCCAGCTCCTCGCGGACTCGAGGGGAATTCAATTTCGAACGATTTTAATAATAAAAAAAAGAATCCGATTAAAAGTGCCGCCCGAACAAAACCTCAATAAAATAGGGTTTTTAAGCTTTTCTGTCACCGGCATTTTCACCTCACTTCGCTCTTCACGTCTCCCACGCCGCGAACGATTCTGTTTCTCTCTCTCTCTCTCTCTCGCGAGTGATCATGGGGTCGCAGAAGGAGGAGATCAAGGCCATGGAGGTGCTGCTCGAGAAGGACCCCAGCCGGAAGCACGCGTTCGACGTCATCATCGGCGACAAGTTCTTCCTCTCCGTCGCCGTCGCCGACGGCCCGGAGGGCGACCCCATCGTCAAGGACTGGGTCCAGCAGGTCCACAAGTCGCACCGCAAGGGGAAGAAAGGGGAGGCCGTCGTCGTCGGCGTCTCCGCCGAGCGGAGCCGGAACTACGCCAACGCCCTGTACCATCGCTACATGCGGACGCGTAGGTCGCTCCTTCCCGCTCGATTCAGCAGTTTTCCGTCCCCGATCGCGAAACCCTAGGCCCTAAGATCGACATTGTTCCTCTCATCGGTTTTCTTTCTCTTTTTTTGTGTTTTCTCTTGCTGTTCCTTCTCAGCTGGTTCGAAGGACAATCCGTACGACTTGCTTCAGCTCTGCGCGGGGAACCAGTGCCTCCTCTACGATCTCGATCCTTCGCACCCCATCCCCAAGGTCCTCAAGGACTTCGTCCACGATTCGAGGATCTTCGGCGTCGGGGTGGAGGCGATGGCCAAGGAGCTCGAGAGGGAGTTCGGGCTGACGATGCGGAAGCCCGTGGAGCTTCGGAAGGTGGCGGAGAAGTCCGAGGAGGTTTCGGTCGGATACGTCGACTTCCGGAGGAAGAACCTGGAGCAGCTGGCGCGGATCGTGCTGGGAGCGGAGGCGGAGGTGGCAAGGCCGAGGAAGATCAAGTGGCAGATGCACGATAAGTACGGCCCGGGCGCGTGGGATTATGATATCAGGCTATCCGACGAGCTGATCAAGCACGCTAGCATCGACGCCTTCCTGGCTTGCAAGATGGGGACGAAGCTGTTGAAGGATGTTGACTGATCGTGGTTAGTCCTGCGCTTTTTGGGGTACGAACTTACTGACACTGTGGTGGTCATCAAGTTTGTTGATGATGGAATTGATGATCGCCGATTAGGCACTATTATTGGCACAAAAACTTCGTCGTGTTTCTACAGTAGTCCGTCCGTTTAGTGGTAGCAGCATCGAGGAAGTCTGAGAGAATCCGTGTCGGCGACGAGAGCTGAAATCGGTCTCTTTTTCTTCTGTCACACGCTGGTTACGTCAGGTTAGGGTTTTGCTTTTCGATTTCCCCGGCGACCCTTTTCGCCATCGATATGGTTCATTAGTGACTTTTTACTGCCATCCTTAGTGTTGATATCTTCCTTTTAAAAATTTGAACTTGGATATTTGCTTGACTTGATGGCTATCATCAATTGTGGATTCTGCCTGGTTCAGCGGCTTTTGATCGTGGCGTCGAAACGGTTATCGCATCCCTTACTGTTTTGTTTTTTCTGACGTACGCATGCAGATTTTCTGACGACAAGATCTTCTGCAATTGAAATCACATTGACCCATATAAATATGGAGGTATCATCGACTCTGCTATGACTCGCTTTGAGAAAATTGAATAAACGAAACAAAAAGATTAGCTTTTTTCACCGCAGTGATCTTAAATTCAATACCCATGCTTTCTGCTTTAAAACATATATCATGATCTTTTTTCTGCTAATTGATGATCGACAACATTAATGCTTCAAGCAACCCAATTGGTAGCATCTCTCCAGATGTCTGCTATCATCCTTGTGAATTACATGCCAGAAAGGCCTGTTTACTTTCTGGGTCCCATGTAAAGTTCCACTGCTTGTGTGGATAAAGTTTATGGTATCGTGAATATAGCTTCGATCATAGGCATCGATTTCTATTCGTACATTGTTATTATGATTTGATGCATCTTTGACACAATTTTCTTTGGATTTGAACCTACATCACAATTCCAAAACTTGGTAAGGGTGAGTAGTGTTTAATTGCTAGTCGCCTGGCCTAGTTGGATAAAGTTTTTTCGAGTGGTTATTCTAGTAACTCTGTAGTACAAGTTACCATTTCTCTCATGAATAGTTAGTGGCCCTAAAAAGTAATTCTTCAACAATTATATGGCACCGAGTTGAATTCTTTCCCATCCAAGATTTTGCTTGCTGTTCATCATGTGATGTAGGTTTGAAGTATTTTGTTTGCTTCACTAATTATGCGGAACTAAAGTCGTGCAAAATACGCATGGCAGATTTAAATTTCATTATTTTACTCTTCATTCATGGAAAGCATAATTGCGGGGAGATTTACCACTGGTCCCCCAAGTTTTTGGAAATTTGTGTATGGCGCCTCAGGTTTTATAATTTAGACAATGTTCCTCCTTAACTTTTGATAATCCACTCAATGGCACCCTCGACCTTTCATAATCAACTAGGTCCCCCCTCCGATGAATATCCTGATTAACTTTCACCGGGAAGTCGGAGCCCGTGACTTCACGTGACATGCAGAATTCAACCGTTGAGGCAAAGCTCATCCACCACTCATTTTCTTTATCCTCTTTAAAAAAGCCTATCAATTGAAATTGAACAAAATTGTCAAACCCCCCTCCGGGGTTAGGTTTTACGACAAACATCCCAAACTTTCAATTGCGATCAAGTAATTGAGAGTGGGAAAATGAACAATGTCTGTAATTGTGGAAGAAAGGTTGTAAAGAAGACATCGTCGACCGATGCAAACCTACCTTGACGGGGACGCCATCACCTTCAGTTGGTGCTCTTGGAGGAAAATAGTTCAACAAGTTTCACGGTGACAATGAATACCATTCACATGCAATCTGTAGAGTAGTCAAGAGTTTGGGACTCTAGCCCTCTTTTGTTGGACGCTTTACCGTCAATTTGTTGTGTTCAGCGTCATGAGCTCACCTGCTCCAACTTCTGAGAAAAATTGATCAGAATGTGGGTCAGAGGAGTTCGTTGATCATGAAAGGTTGGGGGAAACATTGTTAAAATTGATAACCTGGAGGGTCACATGAAAAACCCCCAAGAAACTTGGGGGCATTTAGTTGATCCTCCTCTTTTTCCCCTCCGTGAAACTTATGGAAAGTTGATTGTCCCTATTGATTATACCGAAGCAAAAATTTGTAAGGAAAATTCTTCACTCAACTTATTGACACTCTTATCTAGACAAAACGCATGTGCAATGTCACCATCGAGACCAGTCAGTTGTAAAGTGGTCACAATGCCTTCCATGAGATTATAAATTTGAGTCATGTGGTGAGCGAACCTCTAGTTAGCTCGTGTCTTGAGCATTTGCTTCATGTGGTAAGAATTCTTGACAATAGCCACTTTTCATATCAATCTGTGAGAATATGGTGGAGCAAGCATGACACAAAGTCTAGATATTGGCTACTTTTGCAAAATGATTATATTATGTAAGGCTGGAATTGAATAAGGACTCATGTTTATCCTGACATATCATCTAGCAATCAGCTCATCCATTTGCCTTGAAGTAACTCGAGGTAGGATTACGGTGACAGACTCATATATGTATGGTTGAACTGAATAATTATACTTCAAAATCGAGCATCACATAATGGGTGTGGGAACCCCATAGTAATGTCAAAGAGAATAGATGTGCTGATTGTCCCTCCCCATTAGAACACACGAAATGTCATTAAATCAAAGTTCTGCTTAACCTCGATAACGAAAACAAGTGACTAACATATGATTTGAAATTTCAGCACTTAAATAACTCTTAACTATCGTGCTTGAAATAGACTAATGTAGCTTAAGTGCCTGTTCAGGCCCTTCGTGCACATCGCAATGGGTTTTACCTTTTATAGTTTCTAAACTCAAGACGCTAACCTTATATTGGGCCGTTTCAAACTGACGAGTTTTCCCAGTCCAAGTTTACTCGAGCTCACTAATCATTTTGCTGAAATGCGGTATAACAAGAACAATGAACTTCAATCGAGCTCGAGTGGGTTATACATTGGGCCAGGACTATTCCAGTCTGGTTGAGTTTGCTCCGGTAGCAAACTGGATAGGTTGACTCGGCTCGATTAAACTTTAGGCTAAAAAATCCATGATTTTAGTTCAATCTCAATTCTAACTTGATTTTTTTTGGGCCCCTATTTTGGCTAAAACACTTTTTTTCCTAGTTAACTTACCAAAAAAATTATTGTTTCTTAATTTATCAAGCAAATCCACAAAACTACCTTTATTTCTATCCTCTCTCACATCAATTTCACAATATAAATACTCCATTATACTCATTAAAATATCATTTTACCATGCATCTTTTATCAATTTGCCTAGATAATGCTGTCAATTTTGATATATGGTCTCATATCTTCAATCACAAGAGATTTCTATTTATGATAGCTTATGAACACACAAAAAAATTTCTATTTTTTATAGTCAAATAGTATGAATGAAACTATATTTCAAAGTAGAAAAAAAGTGATGCAGCCCGCATTAATTACCAGCTCTCTCGACCAAGAAGATCGGCTCGCATTCAAGCTCGACGAAACCGAGAAGCCGAATCGATAACTTGAATCCATCCCGGAAGTTTGAAAGACACCTTGGGAGTCGTGAAGACGCTTTTATTGCTATTTACTATTTTTCTAGTTTCAACGCTTTGTCTTTATTTCGTTAACAATATAAGCCATCCAATTCCTTGTAGACTATAGACGACGTTTGATAAATGAAAAACTTTGTTTTGAAGCAAGTATCGTGAACCTTGTAGAGTTCATACTTGAAAACCTAGAAGAGTTTTCACTCCATCCTTGAAGAGTCGGAGCTTTCGAAATATGCATCCTTGAAGAGTTGCAGTCATCGATCTAGAAGAATCGGTGCCCCCTCAACTTCCTTGGAGGCCTAGAAGAGCAACCAACGGAATTTCTATCATTTCCTCTCTGTTCATTATTTCCAACCCAATTTCGACCATCCTACAGTGCTTATTTCAGAAAACCCAAAACAGAGAAATTGTAGATCCATAAGCCTTTGTTCATTTGGCTTTGAAATCAAGTCGATCCGATCTGTATCGACAAAGATACGACTGTTCTCCTGAGCTCGTGCAGTGCTGAAATTCCTGTTCGTCCCGTTTCCCGTGTGCGAGTCACTCTCCCGATCCTACTGTTTGAGAAAGCCTAACCCGGGCTTACATCAAAAAGTTATTTAATTATTTATCAAAAATGAAAAATAAAAAATTGATCAAAATATGAAAAAGGCTAATTTGTTAGAAGCATGATCAAATGTCAAACATATCAATATTTATATCATATATAAATATTAACAAATGATAAGCAAAGGAAAATCTTCTTGTATATCGATTGTGAATTCAATCTCATATCAAGCGGATTAGAACTTTAAAATATGCGTAAAAATTTCTTATAAAAATTTGATGTGACTTTGAAAGTGAAGAAGGTGTAAAAAATTGTCAACCCTCATCTTGCCATTCTTATTAAAACTTGAAAAACTCAAAAGAAAGCACAAACCAATGATATTTAACTTTAAAAACCTACAAACTTATTCCTGAAAAACACCCACGATGTCAATATCAACAAGATAATTATATTGAATTTAAATTTTTAACTTTGAAGTAAAGTTTCCCTCAAACTATTTAATAAAAAGTAGGCAATTAATTGTGTATTTAAAAGCCATTAAACTAGAAATTTCTCGTATTCTATGAAAATTTTGTGATTAAAAAAATGATATCATAAATTAAAATTAACGACATTCTCTAAGCAAAGTGATAATAGGATGCATGATAAGATAATATCTTGTTAGGTGAAATTTGACATTAATATTGTGAAACTAATTAGATAAAAGAGACGAGAAATTAAAGGCAGTTTTATGGGTTAGCTTGTTAAGAAAAGAAATGGGTTAGCCCAAATAAAAGAAGAAACAATAAATTGAAGAGAGAAGGAAAAAGGAGGGCATTTGGGTAAGTTCAATGGGAAAAAAGGGTATTTTAGTCAAAATGGGGTGAAAATAACGCCATCCTTTTTCTTTCTTTCTTTTTTTATTTAAAAATATCTCAATTTTAGACCAGCCCCAATTCTACTCGAGTTTCAAATTTGTCCCTCGTCAACATGCCATCCAAGTAGTCAATAATTATCTGACATGGCATCTACACGAATTTACAGACATGGAACTCAAGTGCCACATTAAACAACGTAAAAGGAAAAATTGAGAAAGATGCAACCATGGTTTGCTCAAGCTTCTAAGTTCGCAACCGTGGCAACTTGAGCTATAAATCGATATTGGGTTCAGTCTTCAGACCAACTGAGCAGAGCACACGAGCAGCCCCATTGCAAGCCTGAAGCGCGAAGCTCAAGCTGCCATGGTGGCACCTCTCTCAACTCTTCTTTTTCTTCTTCTTTACATTGTTTAACGTGGCAACCAAATTTCACATTAACTAGTTCGTGTGGATGCCATGTCATAGAACTATCTGTTACTTGGATGGCATGTTAACGAGGACATATTTGAGACTCGAGTGATAGTTGGGGGTTTTCTTTTAACCAAAAAAAAAAAAAAGTTCATAGTAGAATACCAAAAGTTAATAATTTTTAGGGTATTAGACCTATGAACAAATCCTTCTAAGGCCGTGTTTTGTTTAGTTTTTCCAAGGGATTTGGACCTTTAAAACCAAAAAAATCCCCTTGGTGAATAGTAGGGGTGTTTGGTAAATGTTTATGAGGCTCGCTTCGTAGCCTTAGCAAAGCTGAAAGCCAGGGCTTTCAGCATCTTTGGAAGGCAGAATCTAAGGTTAATGGATTTTTTCTTTCAAAATTGGCCCCACTTATGTTTCACTATTCCAGTCTTACCCTTGCATTGTTCATCTTCAACTTGGGAGATGGCTGAACGTTGGCATGGCTCGGAGGAGCTGGATGCATGTTAGCGAGGGATTGTGCAGCCTCGACAACCCATCGCTTGGCTCACTTGAGGTTGTGCGACCTTGGCAGCCCTCACCTAGGGTTGTGTCGGCGTCAAAGGGCCAAATTTAGGAAGCCTAATTGTAAAAAGCCTAAATTTGCGAAGCTCGAAGTTTGGCAACCTTAGCGTGGCTTTGCCTTAGGTTGCATGACCCTTGTCAAGCTTCACTAAGGCATGTTGAGCTCTATTGTGACGATTGACGCTCGCCTAGATGAGCTTTGTCGCCAGTCACGGAGCTTTGATTGCCCGAACTTTTTGCATGAGGCTCACCAGGCCTAGTTGATGGTCAATGGTTGCCGGTTGATGCTTGCCTAGCCAGCAATCGATGGTTGTCGGGCAACACTCACATACCCTCTCTCCCTTTGATTGTCGAGTTGCCTCCCTCCCTTTTTCTTTTTCTTTATATTGTAACTTCAGTGTTACTACATAAAGTATTCACCAAAATCAACGATTCAAATGCTATTTGCTTTCCGCAAGCACATCTTTATTTAAAGATCCTCGGGAAATGGCTTTACATCCCCTAAAGTTGAACTAAAGGCAGCATGTATTTTCTTTGTATTATGCTGCTTTTATTTGACTACCGTGCTCCTTTTGTCGTTTCCATAAGTATTGACTACCTTATCCTATGTTTTTCCCTCTAATCCATCATACAAGTCAAGAGTGGTTGGTGCAGGAAGATCATCCACTCCAGGCAAACCAATCGTATTTGCCATTTCTCACCATTACTTCGACTTGAAATCTGCAAAGTTGTAATTCTGATGCTTGAGAGTGAATACTATTTGGGCTGTGGAGTCTCAACTGTCTCGATTGTAATCACAGGCAAATTTGGATGGTCCAAATACCCAAAAAAGAAGAAGAAGAAGAAAAAGGTCGAGTTGGTGTCATTGGACGGCCCTCCAATCCAAAAGTCGGCCAAAGTTTTGTTCTACTTTGAGACTTTCAGAGAGTTCATATTGTCAAAAGATTAAACCTCCCATGTTGAATGGTGAAGTATTAAAAGGAAGGATCTGACAAAGTGAAATTACCTTATTGAAAGCTGAATGGGACACATTATATTAAAGTGACAGCTCCATGTGTCACACCCTAAATCTTACGGAGATATGGGTGTGACATCAGAACTTAGGTTTCAATTTTTGGGTATAGATTTTATGGGACAATATTTTTTGAGATGGTGAGCTATAAGATTTCTTGAAAATGGTGGTTTATGGCGTTTGGCCCCTCAAGGTAAATATTACAATCTACCTTCTTAAAAGAAATTTTGTCTTCGAAATTTGCACTAACTTTTAAGAAGATATATTGCAATATTTGAGTAGGGGGCTTATTGTAAAAGAAGTATAGATAGTTATGCTACCGGTATCAAAGCTTGGTGAGATCATATCAGCATGCACATGTGAAATCCCTTTCATCTTTTTTTCCCTTCCTTTATTTCCCTTTCTTTCTTTCCCCCGCTCTTCTTTTTCACTCTTTCCCCAAAAGCTCTCGGTCCCCAAAATGATCTCAGCGTCCACTTTACTCCTTTGTTAAATTGTCAACCTTTCCTTTGTTTCTTTCTTTAAATTTTTCTTATGGGCCCACCCAAGGCAAATATTACACCATGGGTATAGTCCATGTTGTGCGATGCTCATTCTAAAGATGGAGTTGCTTGTTGGACAAGAACACATTATGAACAACGAAACACGGAAGGTTTCATCAGGACCTGCGTGCTTGAGAGATCAATTCACTTATTAGTTTCTTCTCAGAGATTCTATCATCCATTCTTTTTCAAATTTTCCTTCGGCTGATTGGCGATTCTAATTATTGATAAGTAGAGCTAGAGTCCGCCCAAGTAATGCATGCGGACAAAATGAGACTAGCCACTCGATGACACGCCAAAAGATCGCCTCAGAGCCATCAAAGTTTCTGACAATTCAAACTCCCAACACTCAAGCGTGACACGAAACAAAAGCACTTTCGATGGTGTTCCGGAAGTTAGGCGATGTTCCACTTTCGCTTCAACGTGATTTTGGGTGGTGGAAAAATGCACGCACACCCTGGCTGCTCTCTTGCATAAGACACGGTGCACGAACGTTCCTAGATCCCTAAGATAAGCATGTTTTCTGTTCGAATGGTTTAGACTCCCGGATTCGATTTAATCCTCAATTTTTAAAAGAATGCATGTTAGATCTTATGGGAATTCACCACATTCGATAAGTTAGATGCATTCGATAAGGCCTTCTCATTATCTTCTCATCATCTCATTTATGATACAAATTCTCCATTTTTTTATTGTTGGGTCCATTGGGGAACGAGGCAGCGGAGACGACCACAAGCAATAATAGGTTCCAAACTCGTCAAGAATTCAAAATCAAACCTTGAAAAGGCGGACGTCTCTTTTGGACTTTCTGTCAACTTGTGCTTTTCGTTTTTTCTCAGACAAATTAGAACAGAGTAGGCAGAGGTGACATCACAGTAGGTGTCGGTCCCTCCTTTCTTATCTCGCGAAAAGAAGCAGACTACAGACTTTAACCTTGCGTTACATCCATCGAAAAACAATGCGGGGCTGTCGATTAACGTGTGGAGCGATTTCTCTTCCTTAGGCATCCTATGGACACGAAGAAGCAAATTCCTAAAATTAAACTCCTCCCCAAACCAGCGACTCCTTATCAGCAACGAGAAGATTGGTGATGTCGGGGCGAATTAATAGCTAGTTTTGAAAGGCTTGTAGGATTTGAGATCGAGCACGACCCCAGCGATCGAGCCTGCAGCAGCAGCTATACTGATGATGAGGCAAGCTGCGCTGAGGATTTGGAGACTTAGCCATTTGGTGCTCCACTTGGGGATCTTCATTTGGGCGATGTACATCTCGACCGGGAAATAAACCGTCAGAGGCCAGAATCCCAGAGCGCCGAGTAGTCCGACCACATCGTTGAAGAACGGGAGCAGCATCGAGATCACGGTGGTTAGAATCACGAAAATGGTTCGCCAAATCAACCGGAAGACATTTAGCTTGAAAGGTCGGAAACCCGGGACCGGGATCTCGATCTCCTTGGTGATGAACTCGCTGTCTGCGAACTTATTTGCCGCATGTTTCTCGATGAAGGCGAAGAGGGGTTGGCAGAAGACTTGGTAAGCACCGATGAGGTGGATCACGATGGCGGCATTCGCTATGTCGATCAGCCAATAAGGGTTGAAGAACCCGAAACCTGTAAGGAGATTACCAGGCGCCATGTCCCCGAAGGCGGCATAGCCCATGCAGCCGCAGAGCATGTAAAATAGAGTAGTGACTCCCACGCTGACCAGGGTGGCCTTCTTCATCGTCTTGGACTCTGACGGAGGGGATCTAACCGTGTCCTGTTTTCAACGCATCGTACTAATCAGTTAATTACAACAATCAAGGGTAGTTTTTCGAAAGTGTAGGGGTGTTTTTTAGTAATACATCAAGTTAAAGGGGGTGTCGTGTAATTTTACCTGAATTTCGATGAGGATGATGGAGAATGAATAGGCGAAAGCTATGTCACCAAGAGCCTGGAAGCTCCTCCATATCTTCTGGGTTTGACTGACAGTGCCAATGCTAGTGCCAATGCTTATCCCAGTGAGACTTCCTCCGACTTTGCCATTTTCTGGTAGGAAAGACAAGATACAAGGGCTTCTGTCAGGCTTTCTTCTGCTCAATCTTTCTAGTTCACTTTAATGATCACATAACAAGTTCATACAAAAAAGAATTGATAGCATGAAAATGCGCTAGTGACCTGCGACTTTTGCGATGCCGAGGGCAAGGCCGATGATTGAGTAAGTGAACGACATGACGGCGGCCACGATGGAGAGCCACCACAGCTGGTCGAAGTCCGGGATTTGGGAAAGAAAGATCTCGATGACCCCAAAAGCGATCATGTAAGGATTGCTACTCGTGTGGCAAGGACTATCATCGCCATTTTTGTGAAAGCAATTTGACCTGGTGATTGCCCTATTCAATTAAACATTCAGGAAAACCAAAATTAGCACGGGTAATAGCAGACCCAATTAACAGCTCTAGCAATCCGATTTTTCCTTCCATTTTCTTTGGTATATAACTTGACTTCTGAGTATAATCAAATTCACCACTCACATCATGCTTATGGAGGATGCAATGGTGTAGCCAATGGCAACCCCAAAAAGGTTCAGGTACTGAACCAGCCCACATAACTTCACTTTTGCCCCACCTGCAAATATTCCAAGGAACAGAAGAAATAGAGAAAATTCCATTAATCAAATGAAACGAAAGCGAGCATCTTTAGATTTGGTCGGTGGACCAAGATCCGTAATTTTTTTGTTAAATTTTATTATTAATGGAGTATTACCGAGATTGGAGCGGACAGCTTCCATGTAAGTGTAGTTACGCTTGCCGGTGACGGGGTCGCCGGAGCGGTAGCAAGCAGACAAGAGGGAAGAGGTGTAGTAAGTGACGAAGGAGAACAGGAACATCACCGCCGGCCCGGCGATCCACCCGAGCTGCGCCGTGGCCCATGCCAGCGACAGCACTCCCGATCCGATCACAGCTGTGATTATGTGAGAACTGGCCGTCCACACGGTCCCTGGATTGAACCCAAAACAGAAAACCCATCTCTGGTATCAGCAGAGTTGCAGAACGAGTCACCTCTCTTCTCAAGCACACAGGAAATCAACTCATGTTTCTTTTGAGCTAGTGAGCAGTCAAATTATGTTTTTGGGGGGCCTTTCTAGAGGGATCGAACCCAAGTCTACCTATGACCACTGGGCTGACTGTCGACTGGTTTTGGTCGATTACACATCACACCAATAATGCTTATTCCTTCTTATTCTTTTCTTTTTTTTCGGTCGGCACACCACCAAGTGCATGCAAATAATTGAGTCCCGTCCAGCTAAACATCTCTGGAATCTAGTCGCTTCCTGTGAGACCTTTTGGATTTATTTGAGGAGAGACACAGGATGAACACAATGTGTAATAGCTTCCCTAGCAAAACCTGTCCAAGAGTGCCTTTCGCCTTCATAGAAGGTGCAACCGTGCAAGAAAGACGCTGTTAGGTGATACCTCACTCTCTACTTTCTCTATACCGCTAACAAACGAAGGGGGGAAAGGGAAAAAAAAAGAGACAAAAAAAGAAAGCGGGCAAAGCCGTCTGAACGAGAGGACTTGGCCGCATGAAATCACCAAGCGAAATAGAAACACAGTCCGAACATAAAGATAGAGATTGCGAGTGCTTGTTTCCTTTGCTTACCAGTTCGTTTGAGACGGCCGTCGTCGTCGAAGCACTTGGAGCCACCTCCTTGCTGAGGCAGATCGAGGGCGACCTGGAAACCTGATTTGTCCTGACCCATCTTCATATCGCCGAAGATCAAATGAACCCAGAAAAAGTGTCAGCTCAAGAAACAGGAACGATGTCGGAAGCCGCGAGGAAGAGAGACAATTGGGCGGTGTTCCTTGGGACGGGGTTCGTCCGTGCGTAGTTTATTGCGACACGAGAAACACCGACTATAAGAGGCAGACACGAGCGCACGCACGCTAACCAAGAGACGCCGAGTCCCAAAATATTGTTTTTATTATGATGATTCAGAAGAGTTATCGGAGACTACTGGGTTTGGTCGCTTTCTTGCTTGACGAAATGCGAGAGCGGAGGAGGAGGAGGAGGAGGAGGAGATGAGATGAGATGGTGTGAGGAGCGTACGGGGAGGAAAGGCCGTTTATATAGCTGAGCTCCGGGGCGGAGAGAGAGAGAGAGAGAGAGCGTGGCACTCGTGCCACGTGCCAAAATGGAGACGAACGCTGGGAGGACCCGCATGGTCGAAGATGGGTCCTAGGGAGACACGCCGAGAGAAGGAAGGAAGGAAGGAAGGAAGGAGGAGGTGGGGGGCGCTCGTCTTCCTACCCTTTTCTTTATTAATTTGTTTCGTGCTACCTTTTGACGTTATCTTTATGTTCTTTAATTCTACTCTAAAGACTTACTTTCAGACTTTTGTTTCGTGCTACCTTTTGATGTTATCTTTCGTGTTCCTACACTAACATTTAGACCCATTTTCGTGCTGCTACCTTTTGATCTTTCTGTTCCTACACTAATCCTACTTTCTAAGACCCACTTTCGGACTTTTGCCACGCCTCCTTGTAGGGCGTGGGAGTCAAACTCACTCCCGAAATGAAATCATCCACCACCCCAATCCCCCGAGAATGTGGGGATTTGAACCCCCACCCCCTTCCAAGATGGAAGGGTGGCCACTGGGGCGAACTCCCAGTGGTTCCTTTCGAGTTGATGTATACGTGTATAAGTACATTTTTGTACAAAAGTGTCTTGATTTAATAAAAGGGCCGCAACAGTTCTTCTCATTTTCGATCATAAAGGTCGTTAATGATGATTCTATTTATAACCACGACTTCAGAGCCTTGATGGATACTAAATCTTAACAAGATATAGAGATTTTTAAGCTTAGATATTATGATGGTATGATCATGGTGAGATTCGAGTAAGTACTATGAAGAATTTGTACTAGAATTGACACAAGAAGTATGAATTCGCATGTGATTATGATTAGCTCATTTCATTGTGTTTCTAGAATGAACTTATTACGAAACTTGGTTTGTCTTATATTCTACATAGTCTTGGCCTTATATGGGGCATAATAATTAGGCATTGAGTGGCATGAAACTTTATATCATGATATGATGTGCCACAACAAGGTCATATAACTATTGATTGGAATGTACTAACACGCGAGCAGACCATGTTTTTTCACTGTGGAAAGTGTTCCCGCGACATGTTTTCGTCGTGCCAAGATTAGACATAGATACAAGGCTTATCCTTTTTTTTTGAGTAAGTTATTTGATTTTTCTACAAACAAATTGATTAAATAAAAAATTCTGAGGGCGGATTTGTAATTTCGGGGCACGCGGATTCTCACATCCAATCGCACCCTCAAGGCTGGCCTACTTACCTCATCTCCCTCGGCCGTCAGTCCACTCGTTTTCAATGGCAATAACCTAAAATATAACATATATATATATATATATATATATATATATGTGTGTGTGTGTGTGTGTGTGTGTGTGTGTGTGTGTGTGTAATTATAACATCATATAGCAAAAGGAAAAAGGACAAGATTGGTGGATATCTACTTTTTCATTGAAACTGACGAATAACTACCATATGAAACTTACCACCGGCCGTGGTGACTCCGCTGGTCTAGTAGGCAACCTCTGTGATCCTCTGCAAGACAGATGAGAGGTTCGACCCCTAGTGTGAGCAGTTAGGTGTATTAAGCGTGACGTCGTGGTGGTGGGTCCTACGCTAGCGTCACTGGGGTTTACGGCGCGGCTATTGGCGCAAGTTCCGGTTCCTCCCGCAAAAAAAAAAAAAAAAAAAAAAAAAAAAAAACTATCATATGAAACCACTAGAACTCCGGCTTTTCCCCTAACAATCCGTCGGCTATATATAGATTATAAAACTTGCTTAAACTTGTGTCGGGAATTAATTGTACAGAAAAAATCTTGGGATGGTCCGACCGAAAAAGAATTACATATGCAAGTGACATCTAGCACTTGGTTCACCTGATGATTGCCTCTACCTGTACTAGGAGTTTGGTATAAATTTGGAGGGATGGTCTCTGAAAGCTGCCTTTTGCTTTACATAGATGTTTCATTGATTTGGGATTTGCGAACCCTTCTAGTAAAATATCAAACTTCAGTGCCATTTTATGCTTTCAACCAGTTTTAAAGACCCTTTCGAGATTGGGGTGGGGACGATTTCATTTCAGAAATGGATTTCGACTCCCACACCCTGCAAGAAGTAGGGCAAAAGTCTGAGAATAAGTGTTAAAATAGGATTAGCGTAGGACGGGCCAAAAAAACAAAGATCCTTTCAAACAATTATTAGTAAGAGCTTGCTATCGTATGTCATCCTGTCTATAAAAATGATGATTAAATGCACTGAATTTCTTTTCTCATTGTCAAAGATGATGAATGATGTGATCGACTATCCAAATCTGATGCACTAATGAATCAAGATACACTTAAGAATCGTCTTGATTTCGAGCGAGACTTGGTGATTAACAAGATGTTAAACTCAAATGATATGCAAATTACATAAATAAAAAACAATGCGCTTACCGTCGTCTTGCCTAGGCCCCCAACCTCCTCCCCTCTCTGACAAAGGAAGTACTCTCCACAAGAAGAGGACTGTAGATTGTTAGAAAGTAATAAGCCTGGCTTATTCGGAAGTACGTATGGGCTCTTTATAGCCGTAAGAAGTAGCACCAGAGAATCAGAGATCATATTCTACATCATCTCTCTTTAAAGGACCACCTTGAGTTCGTCGAAATCCTTCTCACGTGCGTCGATTCTCATCCATCGTTTTGTTAGAAGAATAAGGTTCCTTCATTTTTCATTCCCAGTTTTATCATTTGCTCTAGTCATTGTGTATAAATAGAGAAAGCCAGTCAAATGCTTCTTCTTTTCTTTCCATGGATGCACGATTGTAAGCAAGACCGTGAGTGGTGCCGTCCTAACGATTTGCCGTGCACGATTCTTTGAAAGAACGATTGCCATTGATGGGTGAACAAGTCGTACTTTAGAATCATCTTTTGCTCCCCAATAAGCTGTGGAAAGAAAGGTCCTTAGTAGATCTTTTGGGGATAGGGTATTTCTCAATTAAATAGTGATTAAGTCTTCGTCCATTCCAACCTTACCGTAATCCAATGATAATCTTTTTGAATGTGGTAAAATAATAGTTTTAGGTCAATGATGTTACTTATATATTGTTGACACCTAATTTTGGAAAAATAAAATTGCATTTTGAACAAATAAAATGAAAAATGAAAAAAAAAATGAAGGAAATTGATTTGATTGATTATACATGAAAATTTGAAATTCTTATGGATATTCAGATTTTGATAAATGCAGAAACAATTAAAAATCAAGTGAACAAAGGGCAGTGATTTTGACAAAATGGAAGAATCGGTGTAAAATCGAGCTGATTGCGAAATCATGCTCCGATTTGCATCATTGACATCATTGATTTAATGCAATAGAAGATGGAAGTTTGAAATATGCCATACAAAGCAACTGTTCGGAATCAGTATAAAAGAGAGCTTTATTTTTCGTAACCAAGGGGGCGTTTTTAAAAAAAAATCGAGAGTGAATTCGAAAAAAATTTCAGAGCAAAGAACGTGAGGAGTGCTTTTTCTTTCGGGTTTGAGCTCAAAAACCCCTAAGAAAATCAATTCTTTTGTTTTGGGGAGAAGGGAGAAGTCAAAAGTCAAAAAAAAAATACAGCAGAGAGAAGAGACAGAGAGAGGAGACGTAGGAAGTGACGTGAAGGAAAAAAAAAAAAAAAAGGAGGAACCGTGACTGTTCATCTTCCTCGGAAGACCCCTCCGACCGCGCCGGCCGTGCTCGCGCCGTCTGCTTCGCCGGCGTCGCTTTCACAGTCGCTCCACCGGTCCTGCCTCCGAACGCCGTTGCCGCTGAAACCCGCCGCCTTCGCACCCGACGCCGCACCAGCAAACCCGCCAGACGCCGCGCCGTGCCCTTGCTCCACCGATCTCCGCTGCCCCGAGCTCGAGCCCGCCGCCGTCCACCTGCAGCCGCTCCCGCCGGAGCTCCGACGACCGATCAAGCGACCGCCCGGCGTCACCCCCCTGTCTCCTTTACTTACCTAGGTAGTTTTTATTATTTTTACTTTTACTTTTTACTATCTTTATAATTTAGTTTATTTTATTTGTTGTGTTATTTTTGTTTATCTCATTTGATAGCATTTTTAGTTTAGGTATTTAATTTGTAATATTGGATGTTAATATCTGTACTTTTTTAAGGCATTATCTGCAGGAATTTTGCCCTGAATTATTATAATTATTAATTTAATCCGAGAGACAGTGGATCATTTTTTTAATTATTTTAATTATTGGGCTTTTTAGTGAGATTTCAATTGTTAAATCATAATAATTATTTAATTTGGTCCGTAAGACTTCGGATTAGATTTGTAATTATTTTGATCTTTTTGTTGTGATAATTAGGGTTTGAATAGCCGTTAATTTGATCTGTGAGACAATGGGTTATTTTTTTCGATTATTTTAATCATTTCTTGGTTGATTTTGTTGATAGTTTATATTTAATATTTATTTAATAATTACTTGTCTTAAAAAAACTAAAAAGTAAAAAAAATCAAAATCTTGCATGAGCATATAGGACATGTAGGTTTAATAAATTAGACAAGTAGGTTTGGTAATTTTTTTTTTTTTTTGGATTATATTTTTTAGAATTGCATTTTTAGATATCTTTTTGAAATAGGTTAGGGTCAATCTTAAACAACCTTTTTTTTAGAGTCTTAGATAAAATTGGCATATTTTTATATTCTCATTTAAAAAAATAAAAATAAATAGTTTTCTAAGACATAATAGGGTTTAAGTCAAAATTAATCCAAAAAATGAATTAGAAAATTATTCTTTTTTAGATAGCTTAATTAGGGTCTTTATTAATTTTGAATTTCAATAAAAAATACAAAAATACTAGGTGCATATTAACTAGTTTGCATAATAGGATTGTTTAATTAGAACATGTTCATTAGTAAATTAGGTCATGAGGTGCATGTTAATTAGATTGCATATTAGGCCCATTTAATTTGAATTTGCATATTAGTAAAATCAGGTCATTTAGCTAAAAATGCATTTTTTTTATAAAAGAATTCTAACTCTTAAGAAAACCCAAAAAAAAATGTTTGCTTTATGTGATGCAATTTTTTTATTTTTTTATTCAATAATGGTTGAGCACCCGTGTGGTCACCTTTTGACATGATAGAAGTCCAGCTTAAAATAAATCCAAGCTACCTGCAAAAAACATTTTAAAAAAAAAAAAGAAATGGTACCGAAAGGGCATTAGAAATTTCTAGTGTAACCAAGTTCTCGTACCTTTAGTCTCTAGTTCGTAGGAGTAAAATAAATCTCTATTTATTTTACTTAGGTGTCTAATTGACCTACCGTAAACTGAGTAGTGACGACTCCTAGATAATATTTTGCATGTTTAAAAAGTTTAGACTTAAGTCGCGATTTGGTATGGGCTTGGGAGAGCCCGAGCTAAGCTATTAAGCTTAAGTAGTTCATTAACCTAGTTTTAGGCGGTGAACCCGAAAAATTAGGTCGCGACATATATTTACTAACACATACTTACAGAACCACTATATCAAGTAATATGGCAAACTGTTGCTGAATATAAAACGAGATTCGTTTATAGAGATGTCTACTTATAAGTAGACTTGATGAACGAACAAGATATATTTAGGACCGAACCTAAATATCTCTGCCAAAGCCACCGATAATTAAAAATAAAATATTTCCGTAGAGAAAATTGATTGAATCAGGATTGTTCGAGCCCAAAAAGGGAACTCATGCCCAATTCCAAAAAATTACGTTATGAAAAAAGAAAGAACTTGGCCAGGTTCGGACAACCTCAAAAAGTTCAATAAGAAAGACCTTCTTTGGATGTCCAGATATTTCACTTTACATGCCCAACCTCATTTCTAGAAATAACTTGTTCCACTCATACTCTTCCTTATAAAAAGAGATAAAGTTGAATCAATTATATTAGTTGCAGGTTTAAAACTTTACCCTAATCAATTTCTCTTTTCCTAAATAACACATGGCGCAACCATGATCGCACACGTTGCAGCTTTCCTTTCTGGCATCCCCCTAGTTTGGCTTTCATGATTGAAGATGCCATTAAACGTTTTTAATGCAAAAAAAAAAACATCTTTATCATTCAAAAAAAAAAAGACATTAAGAGAGAAAAGTTGAGCATACTTTGTCTTAGGTTTTCATATTCCAAAAAGTCAGCTCTGTTGTCTAGCTGTTGATATTGACAAATTAGGTACATGAACAACCATGAGAGGGCACTTTTGATTCCGGTGCATTCACTGTAGAAATTCTCCAACAAAACTAATAGTTAAATCAGAAGACGGTGCAACCTTTTTGACCAGCCCACTTAAGGGTCGGAATGCTACTTGAAAAATATTTGAGAACTATAATATATAAACAATTAAATAATTTGTGAGCTCAGGATAGTGAGGTGTCTGTATAGGACCGCCAGTAAGCGAACCTATTCTTCGCATCTTGGGTACATATTGATCTAAACCAACTTGAAGGAAGTGAAGCATATTGTCTTCCTAACTTTTGTACGAAAACGATTTGATTAAGATATTCTCTAATCTTAGAATATGAAGTCATGTAATATGAAAGTAGCAAACTGCGTGAATTGTATCTGCATGATTGGGGGGGCTAGAGAGCATCAAAGTTGTACACGTATAAAGCAGACGATGCCTGCATTATGAATGAGTACACTAGAGAACAAAGGAACTAACCGGGTCCGTTGTTATATATATATATATGCTCACCAAATTCCAAGAATTATTTGATTCACGAAGTGGATTGATTGCTCCCGAAGGCCCACTCGGTCAGTTCATTTTTTGGGCCATTGTGATGCGTGTGCCTAACAAGCAACTGCTTGATCAAGTGTCTTAGCTCGTTTTAGCTCGTTCAATTGATGAAGAGAACAATTAATTAAGTACACAAAGTCCTTGGTGGGACAGGGCTGAGTAAAATATATTCTTGTCAACTACTAGGGTTAATGTGGAAGCGTGAACAAATTATACAATTTGAGTAAGAAATAAATTGCAAAATGAAAAGCGACTAGATTGGATTTAGATGGTTTGGTGATGTGTCTACTCCACAAGGAGAGATTGACGAGATCTTTTCACTATAGTTGGTAAAGATGAGACTGCAATTGGTTAATTCTACTCGATCATACTTATTTCTCAATTCTAAATTAAACTTGAACTCGCAAGAACCAGTTAAAAGAAAAGAGTTTTCTCGCACTCTCAACTCTTTAGGACGACAGCTCTAGGTGCTCTGCCTGTCTCTCACAAAAGTTCACACATATTAAGATCACCCAATACGCACAACAGACCAAACTCAACAACAAAATATTTATATAGAATTATTTTTTCAGCACTTCTCCTGCGTCAACATGGACTTCGCCTTCAACAAGAAAAAAAGGGTTCTCGTAGAAAATTAATTTCTCCTTTTTTAATCACCCGCGATCCGTTAGCAAGAGTCCAATTTGTCCTTTCTTAATATGGTCCTAGTTACTTAAATTCAATTATGGGTTGGATTTCAAATCGATTGGGATCAACTTCGACCCATAATCAATATATCTCCATGTCGGCGAGAAGTCCAACTTCATCTCTATCGATCGTCGTCTCTCCTGAGCCCATCTAGGCTCCTTAGCTAGGGATGATTGTCCGATCCGATCTAATGAAACCATTCACTTTCTTTTCCCATTAAAGAATGATAAATCTTAAGATATTGACAGAAACGAAAATGAGTGAAGAGTCATCATGCTATAACTTATAGTACCACTGGACAAGATAGTGTTTTAGTTCACTTTTTTAATACATTTTACTAATTTTTTTAAAGAAATTAAAAAAAAAATTGTTTATGTAGTCAATTTAGTGTGGTCTAGTTTGGTCATGTTCCCCCTTAGAATCGAAAGTGGGAACCGGATTGCTCATACACCAATTCCACTTTTAAGAGCTGGGAAATGGACGACACTCCTAAGAATTAGACCAAACCGACTGGCTAGGTTCAAGCCGTCTGTTTTGCACACCCCTATCCTCGCAACTGCATATGCTGACTAAGTCTGAGTAGGGTTGGAACTTATTCAACAAGATAGGCTTTGTTGAGATATCTATCATATTATTTGCCATGTGCACTTTCTCATTCAACATCAACATGTTTCACCCGCTCGTAATTGATCTGATTTTTAGTCAAATGTTTTGCACTATGATTGTCATGGTAAATAGCAATCTTCTCTTGTTATGATTCTATATCACTAAGCAAACCTTTGAGCCAAACAACTTCCTTGATTGCCTCAATTACGCCACATACTTCTCTTTATTTGTTGACAAAGCAACTATAGACTATAATTGTGCTTTTCAACTTATGGCGCAACTCATAGGACTGAACACGTAATTGATCAATAACCTCCATCCATCAAGTCACTGGTAAAATCCAGATCTACATGATCTGTTATATCTTTTTGGGAGCCTCTCATCTCAACTGTCAAATAGACTTCTATTATACCTCTCTAAAACTTTAGAGTCCATTTCATAGCTTCCCAATATTTCTTTCCAAGATCACTCATATACCTGCTAAAATCATGCAAAATATCTAGCTTAGAGCAAACCATAACATACATAATACTATCGACAACACTACCATAGAGAAAACGGGACATGTATTCCCCTCATCTTCTAACTGTGGTTAAAGATCAATTGAAATCTTGAAGTGCGTAATTGGTAGAGTACTCTCCAATTTGACATTTTGCATGCTAAATTGCCTCAACACTTTATATATGTAGGGCGCGTTTGGTAACATTTTTGTTTCGGGGAACAATTTTTAAACAAAAATGGTTTTTTTTTTGTTTCTGTTCCAGAGAATAATTTCTGAGTATAAGAACGTGCTTAGTAACTACAAAAAATTTCTACTCTAGGAATAAAAATGTGTTTGGTAAACTTATATAATTTTTTTGTTTCTTTTAATTTTTATTATATTTTTCATTTTTTTCTTCTTTCTTTTTTCTTTTTTTTTTTTCTTTCTTCCTTTTGGCCGGCGACCTCGCCAGCCCCCAACTAGGTGAGCTCGAGCTCGCCCAGCCATCGGCGAGGCTTGGCCTCGCTGGGCCATCGCTAGGTCGGCGTCGCCGATGGTGGCTCGGCAAGACTGAGCCTCGCCGATGGCTGGGTGAGCTTGGCCTTGCCAGATCTGGGTGAGCTCAAGCTCGCCCAGCCAAGGTGAGGCCAAGCCTCACCCACCAACGCAAGGCTTGGCCTCGCCATGCTAGGGCAAGGCCAACCTCGTGCCACCTGGGCGAGGTCGAGCCTCGCCGGTGACCTTGCCTGGCCACCGAGGCCACACCGATGGCTAGGAGAGCTCGGCCTCGCTGGGGGCTAGCGACACTCCGGCGAGGTCACCAATCACCGGCCATGGCCGACGACCAGCCAAAAGGAAGAAGGAGGAAAAAAAAAGAAATGTTTCTCAAAATTGTTCCTGGAAACAAGAAATAAGTTTTTTTATTTCTTGTTTATGTTCCAAACCTGTTTCCGGGAACAAAAAAATAGATTTTTTGTTCTCAGGAACAAAAGTATAAACAAATGCGTTTTTGTTCTTTTTTTGTTCCCAAGAACAAAATAACGGAAATTTTTGTTTCGGGGAATAGAAACAAAAATAAACAAACAACCCGTAGTCACCCTATGATAGCCAATGTGTCCTAACAAATCTATCCCTTTGGATCTCCATACTAAGCATATTTTTCTTTGCACCTAAGTTTTTCATCTCGAACTCATTACTCCATTGCCATTTCAGCTCATCAATATAAGTCATGTTCCTAACTACAATAAATATAACATCAATATATGACAACTAATAAATGTAGCTACTATCCTCGAACCTCCAATAATATAGGCATTATCATAAGTGCTTTTACTATACTGCTAACTAGTCATAAAGGAGTCAAATCTTTTGTACCATGAGATTGCTTGAGGCCATAGAGGAATTGTTTGAGCAAGCATACCTTTTCTTCACGGCCAGAAATGACAAAAGCATTTTGGTTGTTGCACATATATGTGCTGCTATAACTCTCCATGCAGAAAAATTGTCTTTAACATCCAACCAGTCCAACTCCAGCTCCTAGTTGTCCACCATAATCGATACCAATAGTGTTAGGAAAATCCCTTATGATATTTTGAAGTTGACCAAGACATCTATTTCTCATTATTGTTCCATAAGTGTAGATGTCATCTTATTTAGGGCAATGTAATATAGAGGACGCTCTATCACCTTTGATAAAATCCAAAGTGCAAATTGAGAAGACTTATTGAAGCTAAATGAACTTTCGTAAAGGGTGAATAAGTTGGGAAGAACGAGAAATTTATGCAAGTTGGAGATACCTTAACGAGGTGAACAGGTGAGTGAAGTTTTGATCACTAATGTACTAAGGAAGACCAAATGGACAGTAGCTCGTAAGTCAACTACTGGCCAAAAGCTTGGATAGACTCACGAGAAGCTAATAGAAGCAGCTCACTATATTAGATGTGGGAAGATATTCTTCACATGACTTATGCAATCTGGATAAGAAGACTCGGATATTCTTCTGACTTATACCACAGGTCATAAGGAAACTAGTAGCTAGCTTCAGGCTTGAAAATCCAAAAAAAAAAAAAAAATTAGCAAAATCAAGTTGATTGTTATGGATTAGGTAGAATGGAATATTATTATGTATAGCTAACTCTATTCATGGAAACCTCACCATTAATCGGAAGATATAATTGTATAGGCAACTAGATCTCCAGTGATTATGTTCATCATCTTCAATGGCAAATTGATCATTTGGAAGATAGTCCAATGGCTAATTTGAAGATCAAAGACTGTATAAGAGCATCAACAAACAATTGAGAAAGCTGCAAACACTGATATAGCCACATTCTTACTGCTAGCAATATGTGTTACTTGTCCTTTACTCTATGGAGAGTTATTGTTATTTGAAATCCAATATCCATAAGTGGACAAGTGAGTGAATAGTGCTAAATTATTGATAATGTGATCTATCAATTTCGGGTAGAGGCAACCAATGCTAAGTTGTAACTTCTTAATGCTTACTAGTGAATTTTAGCTTGTTGGTGGTTGTTGGTTCGGGGGAATAGATGTGAGCTTGGTCATAAGGCGAACCCTTATAAGCTCTGCATATATCACCTTCTATTTTTTTACTTATCTAATATTATGTTTGATAGAAACATATTGCATTTGATATTTCTGAATATATCAAACTTAACTTGTCTTATTTGTAAAAATTGTTAAGATTTTATGAATCAACCTATTCACCACCTTATTATTTACATTATTAACTACAACAAACAACATTTTAATCGAGTTATGTTTCATCATAAGTGAGAATATCTTATTGTAATTAATACCCTGACATTGTATGAACCCCTTCACTATTGGGCGTGCCTTATATTTGGTCGCTTCTGACCAACATCGCCATGATTCTCCTATAAACCCACATGCATCCCACTGTCTTTTACTCATCCACTATCTTTTACCCCTTTGGAGGTACTATCAATTATCATGTCTAATTCCGTAGTTGGAAGTCTATCTCCTCTTCGATAGCACCAATCAGCTACACCTGAGATCGTCTCTCGATATGAGAGCGGGTCCTCTGTCTCCTGTGCCATGGACAAGGGCATAAGTAAGGTAGCCGCAGGATAAGCTTTCTCCTTCCCTTTAACATATATTTAATATATGTGCGCGTGCGCACGCTTTCCTTACTCTTTTTTAAAAAAAAAAAAAAAATTGAAACTACTGTTGAAGTATATCTATTAATAAGCTTTCCTTATTTTATTTTTTATATATATAATTGAAACTACTGTTGAAGGGGAGCCTATGTGACATCAAATACAGAGATGAGCACCCCGCGTTGTTTGATCCAAGTATTATTCAAAACATACTTTGTCAATTCGATTCGAAGCTAGTTTTAGGAAGGAATAGTTTGATTCTCCATTTAACTAGCCTGAGATCTATTTAATTCTCAGCTTCAATGTCGGACAAACCAATTTTCAACTAAGTTGAGATGATTCCGAACCAATTCTAATAAAAAAAAAGTACCAAAAATGTCATAAACATATTATATTTGTGCAAGTCCTAAAACTTTCAATTATGCCAATTGAGTCTGAAACATTTTGATAATTTATCAATATAGTTCACCTGCTCAATTTTGGCTAAAAGTCACTGACATATATGCTGATCATCCTCCGTGGCATGTTTAACGTTGACGTGGACAATTTTTTTTTTTATTTTTCTAAAAAAATTCTGAATCTATTGTTTTTTTTTTCCTTTCCTACCCATGGGCCAACAAGGTCATTGGCCTCGCTGGCCATGCACAAAGGCATTGAGCTCTTGCCCAAATCTAGCAGAGGGCTGCACCTGTTGTTTGGCGAGGGCTGCTACACCCTCGCCTATTCTAGGCAAGGAGGGTGTGAGCGCTCTAACCCATGGCCAGCGAGGGTTGTTGGCGACCTCGTTGGTTTAGAGTTATTTAAAAGAAAAAAAAAAAAAAAAAGGAATGAAAAATTCATTTAAAAATTTTTAAAAATTATAAAATTTATCCGCATCATCGCCGGTCAAATCACGTAGGACGACTAGTACTCATGTCAGTGGTTTCCTATCAAAATTGGTTGAATTGACTATATTAGCAAATAATCAAAAGGTTTATGATTGAAATGACATAAGAGATATTATTGAAGTAAAAGATGCAACTTCCATATCATCAACATAAACTTGTTCTAGTTCAACAAGAAAAAAAAAACACATAGACGAGCTCTAGTTTTGCTACCCCAAGAAAAAGATTTCAGTTGGTTTCTTGATAAAACTAGTAAATCAGTTGGTTTATTAGCCGATAACGTGGTTCTTGTTTCTTGATGGAGAATCAATTAACCTAGATAGAAACCATCCACTCTAGTCATATTTATATGCGCCAAAAATGGCCTATCATGGCAATTTGTCTGGAATCCAAGAAGGTTTTAGTTAAAGCGCATCAACTGCAAAGAAATCAAAGTTCGGTTCATTCAATGACTGGAACAATAATTCATTGACCTGACTGCAAGAGCGCATCAAAATTCAGTGATCACCAGTAAAATCTGCCTAAATCTAGTTCTACCACTGTTTGATGAAATAGTGCTTCCCACGTAAGCACAACGAAGAAATCCTAGGATATTTTAACAAGAAAAGAGAGAATCAAACCAGCGTGATCTCAACCATCCGAATAGTCTCTAAGCACAGCTGAAATGTTTGAACATGAGTTCTCGACAATGACCACACTTCTTCTTATCTTCACCACTTTTTCACTCAAAAATCACACAACAAGTGGATTATGCACCTTTCCAACCACCTAAAATCGATTGTCAAAACCACAAAATGGAATTTCTTCCATCCTGGGAGCCCTCTCGAGAGGAATAAGGATCTTATTGCTTGGTGTCTTCATTGTCTCGATGAATACCAATCATTGATATATTATCATACATTTTAGAACTACTCGTACTCACCGAGACGAACAACTTGATTGAATGAGACAGAGAGATAGAGCCATGAAAATAGAGGATCTTATTCCCCAAAAGAGTGTGTAACCCTAGTAGAAAAGGTGATATAGGCCTACTAGATATAGAATCTTTGAAAAGTTCCTTCTCAATATTGCTTAAATAAAATTCCCAAACGAAAGTTGAATATGATAGTTTGGAATACAATATTCATCGTTTGTTGTTAACCTTTTAGAACAAATGTTAGGGCATTATAGCGTAATGAACAGACTATCTTTCGAGTTTGGTATCCCATGCATCATACGCATTTACCTAGTTATAGATATCCCTATTCAATTTTGTATGTTAGGGGTTTCTCCAAATTGAAACATTAGAAATTTCCTTGAGCTTGTAATAGATTGGAAGTGGCTTTTACAATCTTTTTATTATGTAATTGAATAAAGATTTCTTGCCTACTTAGCTAAAGGACTTCCACAAATTCCTTCATTCTCACATATACCGTATTTCGCAACTAGTGTCATTGCTTTGCCCTATCATCCCACATAGGCCATCGATCCGATTGTCGAGGACTATAACCATCATCATTAGTTATCCGTTTGAGATATTTTATGGAAGAAAAGCATTATATTTATCAAGAGGGAAACATGGGCAATGCATTTATATGGATTTCCTTGTCAGATCCACCATGACATAAAGAAAATATATTTTGCCATTAATTTTAGCACTTTTTTTACCTTTAGCAGCCATAGATCGTGGCCATGCCGTTGTCCTTTGCCATCTACCACATTAACTTAATTATAATTAAAAGTATGTACAACTTGCCCCGGATTGCTTCGATTGGATAATCGTGGCCATGCTGTTATCTCCAGAGAAGTAATTAAAAATTTGCATAAATCATTTCGCTTCATGGGATTTCGCACTAGTTAAATAAATTATAATGATACAATCTCGGAGGAAATCCCCTCTTCCTTCAACTTTCCGGGGTCGAATGACAAGCTTGCACTAGAGTTTTAGCTAATGATGAGTGGACACGAGAATCCCCCTTTTTTCAATTTATCACGTGGATAATCATTCTCACGAAGGCAAACGCATTAAAGATCCTTTCACGTCGCAAATAAACCGAATTGATTCGAGGGTTCGGGAAAAGATATCATCTTAAGGCAAATGTCCTTCATTTCATTGCATTCAAGCCCATCCAAATACTTCTGTCTAAGATTTTCAAAAAATCTCAAGTCTATTATATAATGACCAATTCAATTTTAAACCTTTTAATTTTGTCAATTTAACCTTAAAAATTTTGACAAATTTTCATTCTAATCATTCTAATCAATTTTAATCAAAAATCTCTCTGTCAATATGATAGATTTAGGACTTCTTGGACAAATATCCAACACATACTTATCTCAAATTTGAGTTCAATTATTAGATTAGTAACAAGAAATCGTTGCTTATTGTCAACAGAAGATGATTGAAAAGAACTATGCAATTACTATGCAGAGGAAGTGTAGAAAAGGACACCAGAGGTGAGCACAAGAGAACAAATAGTCATTTTTCAAGATGGGAAAAGAATAAAAGACGAACACATAATGATAAACGGAGAAGAACAAAGGAAGAGATAGTAACGTCTTCTTTTATGGATCCTTTTCCTACTTTGGAGGACCCCAGTTCAGATAAAAAGTAGAGAGGGAGACGAAAGATATGAAATGTGACAGATTCTTTTTATTGGAGCAATCAGAGCCATAAACGTTATGACACTGGCTGTGCTCTCTAGCTAATAAGCGCGACGTTTTTGGTCCATATTCTATGCACAAATGTAGGGGGAAATAGGCAAAAAGTTGGCCATCTCATATGTAAATATACATATACTACAATATTATAATGAAAATAATCTTAGCACCCCTTGTGGGTACCAAAGAGATGTTCTCGCGATTCTCCACGCGCACCTAAAAGATGTCCGTTTTAAGATTATATGCTGCTTCTACACAAAGTTGCAATAGATGTTCTACATAATCAAGTTCCTTTCACAACACCATATCTCTCTTTCCAAATTACAAGTATTTAGCCCTCAATAAGGGTTTATAGCCAGAAAACACTCAATTTTGCTCAAGGAAAAACTAGTGATGCGACCGAGAAAAGGAGAGTATTTGTATTCTGGCGATCTTCATAGCTCACTTTGATTTGTTTGAACAGGCTTCCGATTTTCAGAGGTATATGTTGGAAGCTATCTCAGCCAAAGCTGCTGATCTGTTCTCGTAGATCGATAAATCTGCTCACTATGAGGACAAAACTATGGTCCAAGGACAGAGCACGCCAGTTTTAGAAAAAGAGCTCTTACTTGACATCTTGTGAGTGGATTCTACTCCGTGAAAACAGCTATGAGACAACAATTGGAATTCAAAAAACAAATAAAGAGTCTAGGCCTTCTATTCAGGATTGTAGAACCTTGTAAATCACTTAAATATAAGTATAAAGGCACATCAATCTACTAATACATTGGTGGTAAGACTCGTAACTCTGAGGAGTTCTATAATTGTTGACAACTTTGGTAGGCACAGGTTGACAACATCACTAAGCTCTTATCGTGGAAGTCGCGGACATATTCTCAGCTAATACATTTGAAACTGTCCAACTACGAAAACAGCATCTAACTGCAATAATTTGCTCTTGCGAAATAAAGACAGCGAACAGCCACGGCTGTCGTTTTCACCTGCTTAGAAAATGAGAGCACCAAATTTTCTAATTTCACGCTTGGGTCGGCTGTAGTTATCCGTTGACCAACGACAATAATCCAAAGTATTTTTAAGTCATCAACGCCGTCGTTTTTCCTCGATCAGGACAACGTTCACATGCACCTCCTTGGAACATACCAAATCGCCCACAAATACTGAATTAAGTAAAAGCTAGATGAATACTTAACTCCTGGGAATTGCCCCAGAATCGACCCGTAGTCTTTGTAGCGGGGTGAGATCGAATATGGGTTTGGGGATTTTTTATGGGTTGGGTGGAGAATTCGAGGGGCTGTAACGCTAATCGTGCAATCAAAGAAGTACAAGAAGCCTTTGGATTGTAGGCTGCTAGGTTTTGATGGTGTAAGAGTTTGACAACGGGGACATGTTTGCTAGAGTTGATTATAAAAGATCGTCGGGCTCATCTTACAAAGAAGACCATCTATTATTTCCTGGCGTGAGACATACGTCAGTGCCAGTGGATATGTGTGCATTGACAAATCTGTATCTAGGACTCTACAATAGAGATATACTTAGCGGCTTACAAAAACTAGATTCCGATTATTTTACTGAAAAGGCTATACATAGATTTATATGTAACTAGGTTCTGATTATGTTAGTGAAAAGGCTATATATAGATTTATATTATATAAACATAAAAACAACAATTGAAATATCTCTTACCCGTCATGTTTAGAGTTTTCCCGCATGAGTGATAAGGTAGCATGCGATGCTAATTACAGTGTAAATGCCTATATTTAGACTTATATGTGTCTAAGGACATCTTGGTCTAGACAAAACGGAGAGGAGGCAAATACCATGACACACTGCGACCTAGGAAAATCTTTCAAGTGTCGGTTTTGCATGGCTGCTATGGTTAAGCAACCAATCAAATTTTCCCATTATATACATCTCATCACACATGGCCCTTAAATTTTAAAATCATCCATTCTTTACTAATGTATCACACATCTCTTGCCACATAATTTTTATTATGTGAAAAGAAATTTTACGCGAGAAGATCTATTTGAATGACTTGTCATGCCGTTCAAGTTATGCAACGCGCACAATACATGACTTAAGAACTTGAACTATAGCTTGTACTTTACTTTGAGGATACTCGTAAAATAAAGACACGGGTAGTATTTAAGACTTTGGAGATGATTATACTTTAAACGCAATGAACAATTTTACCTGTAATCCCGATTATTAAAGATGAAGAAAAATAAACAAAATGGATAACGACAGTAACTTCTTCCACTACTAAACATATAACACATTTCTTCGTATAATAACAGCGGCCTTCTTCCCCAATCATTCGCTCAACTTGACCCGAAAATATGCTTTCTCACGGCGACGATCTGAATCGTCACTGTGGCGTGCAAATCATGGTTCCCAAAGATCACATAAAACTCGTTGACAGATTAAGCCATTAACTGTACAAGAAGATGCCTGATGAACTTGGGAACTCGCAGGCGCATTTTTCCTGAACATCAAGCGACTATCTTTGAGGATGTGACTGTATCTCCTTCCGCACCGAAGCCGAAACCCTATCTCTGAAACCAGATTTTTCCACAACGACGGACGGTGGGGAGACTGTCAACGGGATAAAGGAGGTGGGGACCGACCCCACAGAGAGGACCGATGGGAAAAGCAAACGTCATGTTGCACGATGCCGGTCAACTATGGCAAGCCCCATTATTGCGCCTTTTTGCCGCGTCCCGTCTCTTCGTTCTTCGACTCTTCGTCCTACTTCCGACAGCAACCCCCTCCCGCGCAACTTGCCCGTCAATAGAGACAATGAAAGCCTACAATGCCCTCCGTAGTTTGGCAAGAGAATATCAAAATCGATTCGCAAAGCCTGAATAAATTAAATGAATCGGGTAAATCATACGCGGCAACAATCCATCGTATCGTTAAACATTTTCTGGAAAATGATTGGGTTGCGCTCCGATTAAATTATCGGTGTATTCTCTCTTCCTTAGCCAAAAAAGGGACGTGTTTGACCGGTAAAATCGGTAAGCCCCATTAGGTGAGGTTGGGTGTGCATCTTTTCAATCTAAGTATAGTAGAATATTGGTCGAAGGGCATATGTCGTGAGAGGTGACGTTAGGTTGGTCTCTCCAAACTGCGCGAAAGTTCCTTCAATTTCGTCAAAGTACATGGAGGATGTCGGACCCATCTACTACCCCCAAAGAGAGGAGAAACTCCAGATGCTGCAAATTGTTTCGCTTGTCGGCACCAATTATTCAAACGAACCGATTGACAGATCGGACTGCGAAGTTGACTGGGAGTTTTATGTGGCTAACCTGCACCGCCCCCACCACCGTCAACTGGGGGCGTTGCATCATCAGGTGGTGGAGGGGGGGAACGGGTGTTGACTCGCCTGCTCTCGCGAGGCGACTCGGTTCGGGCGAGTGGAGGTAGCAATCGCCAATTGGGTCAAGCTCGGAAAGTCTTTCAGATCGACCCGTGACAAGTTTCTTGGATTCTGCACCGACCGTAGCAGACGAAAAAAACGAAAACCTCGCCGCCGCATGTGTGAAAGGACAACGGCAAATGAAAGGTCCGGTCAACATTCGACCCTCAAAGTCAAACACTTGGAAAAGTCCCCCCACAAAAAACTAATTCAATGAATTCTAAAAGGCAATGCCCACCGTGTGGGCAGAAAGGATACACGCATTCAAAAAAGGTTGGCACGTGCTGTTGATTTTTCATGGCCGAGGAATCTACAGAGAAGAAGTCCCAAAGGCCTGCTCGTTGGTAAAAAGATAATAAGTGGAACTTGGACTGCTGAAAAAACCCAAGCCTTGTTTGTTGGTAGAAGACAAAAGGTGAATATAAATTGCATTGAAAAGCTATATTTGAATTATTGCAAAGTTGATTTGGAGAGCCCTTTTTTTTCACTCGTGTTTTGTCAGTTGGGTATGCCCAAATTTCAACAGACAATGATGGATTTACTCTTGCCTACAAAAGCATGACATAGCCAAGCATAAGCTATTGGGCCAACTGACTTTTCCCCAATCCCATTATTTATAGTAATTAACAATGATATACAGTTTAACAAACTAAAGAAATTTAAGATCCGTCAATGTTTCTGATGTCAGGCCATTAACTGATGTTACATAAGCCAATTACTTTTGAACATACAAAGCGAGAAAATCAGCTTTCCTAGCTGAAACCTGAAAATATCTGAACTCGGGGTATAATGTAGCCATTATATTTTGTTCTAGAAATGTAGGAAAGAGTAAGGGGTGTTTTTCTTTTTTAGTCATGAGGTCTTAGGTATGGAGAGCCGACTTTTTGGAACTTTGTATCTAGTGGTACGCATGGTCTCACCTTGCTTCCCTGTGTATTGAAGGACCGCACTTTATTTTGTGGGACTGTCTTCGATATTTCTATTATTCTGATCATGATACTACACGATACCCTTTTTTTTTGTTTTTTTTTTTTTTTTTTTTTTTTAATATTACTAAGAGTGGTCCCCTGAAGAAGGGGTGTCAAAAAAATCCGTGCTGGCTCGAGCCGAGCCGACCTAACCCAACCCGAAAATTAGATTATTTTGGGGTCAAGGACTTAGTCTTATTCAAGTCGAGACTTTTAGATGTTGGTCTTGTTAGGGTGGGGTTGGGTCGAGTCGGGCAGTGTGGGTTTTTTTATGCTCCCACAACCTGATCTCCCTCTCTCTCTCTCTTTGTGTGCACAATGAGGATGAAACCATAGATTTGAGCCTAGCTAATCGGTCTCGGCCAGATCCAACCAGACCTGTTCTCTTAGGTTGTATGATATTTGGGTATCAGGTCGTGTCAAACGCACTTGTAGGATTTCGATCAAGTTGAGTATTATGAAAGTCCAATCGGACCCATTGACGCCCCCTACGAAATAGGGCAATGTTATGGGGACTTGAAAGCAGCCGTGAAGGAGAGAAATAAGCAGAGATTTGTTGCAAAACGGTGTGTAATGTAGAGAGGGTAAATGAGTAAGGAAAGAGCAACTGAATTTGCTTATACCGTGGGAATTATTTAAGCTATATTTGCATGACACCATTCTCATTTATGGCATTTCGGCATCCAAGCTGCTAAAGTTGATCAGTCTTGGTCGTCACGGCAATCCTCTCGTCCCACCGGACTCAATAATTGATAGTCTTGGAGACCCAAAAATAAAGCTCCATTGAGACTTGAATCCACGATGATGCTTTCTTCGGGACAATTTGGTGTTGAGGCTTAGTGAAGGCCGACTTTGATAGTTGGGATAAAAAATCGGATAAGATAGAAGTTATCCTCATTAGTGTTGGTAATCAAGTGTAACGGCATAGATCCATCAAGTCAAGAAGAAGTTTACTTCCAACCAAAAGGAAGAAATTTACTTGTCTAAGTCTAAAGAGTGACACCAGATTGAATACAAAAATTAAAAAAGAGATTCGCTCTTCTTTGATTTCAGCGTCGCCGCCATGAAAGTGCTGGTGGCCTCGCTAGCAACCATTGTACCACGGCTCTCCTGGACCACCGTACCACGGGGTGGTCACAGCTTAAGTGACCACCGTGGAGTGGTTTTTCTCTCTCTCTATCTCTTCGTGGCAAAGCTACCACCAAAGTAGTTTTTGCCATGGATGACGGTGACCATCACCACATCACAGAGATGGTTGTTATAGAAGCTATGTTTCGTTTAGTTTTTATCCGATTTATTTAAGTTTTTGCATTTTGTCCAATTTTACCCCCAGGTTTACTAAAGACTTTTATGAGACTGAATATGACAATATGTAACTTCGCATCCATGTATTTTGTAAAATAAAGATAAGATACGATCATAATAAGAAGATTTCCTACCCCATCTTATTTCATCCTTAGCAACCTAACTTGACTAACCCTTGAAATCCGGGGTGCGTTTTGTTTTGCAAGAAACACAAGATTTGAAAAATATCTTCAGGGAAATAATGCTTCTATTGTTTACAAAAATGATGCATGAAAAATATTTTCATCACCCACGAACATATTGAGGCATAAATTATTGTTGATTATGAAAATATTTTCTGTTGACTAATTTTTCTAAATAATGTAACCAATCATTTTTCAAAAATATTTTATAAATTTTGAGTTTTTTTATTAAACAAATGCACTCTTTGATAGAAATACTATTTAATGTGCATGCTTAGGACCCTTCACAAGTTACAGTGATGTTGATGCAAATGATTTCGATGTGTCTTTGTGGCTATAGTTGAGAATTATGAATGAGAGAGAAAAATAATATTATGTTCATTAACTAGTAAATAGTATATATGCCTATTTGTAAGCTTTACATAGCGAGTATCTAAAGTAACAAATCAGGACCGCTACATAGCCAATATCTAAAGTAACAGATCAGGACCACTACATAGCAAGTATCTAAAGTAACAAATCAGGACCAATCAAGAAAAATATAGAGAATCAAATAGTAATTTACAAAATCACAAATTATCTTAAATATATCTTTAATAGCTATACATCACTATTGAACAATGTGCTCCACATAAGTGATCGAATGCGACATATAATCTTCACACGATAAGTGAGAGCGGAAGTGCTTAGTAATCAAGTATCGTTTGGCCAAAAGTACAAATTAAATAAGCTCAGAATCATAGGAAAGGGAAATAAACGAGAAAGTATGATAAGGATGCAGGAAACTGAACAATGAATCGAGCCTGATTTGAAACATCACATGATTGTTGTTCTGACCTATAGTAGTGGACGAGCTATATGTATCCATGTTGCCCTTTAACGATTTGTTGGGACATATGTTGCTATTTTTTTTTTTGGTGAAAATCGAGATAAGAGTTGGTCCAAGTGGTAAGATGATAAGGCTAGATTATTACATCACAAGAACATATGCTTATGACGAAAATTTAATGGAACACCATGACACAGATCATGTCATGTGTGACCTATTGAATTCATATCGACTCTTGACGAAATTTAAATCTTCTCAGCTCTTTTCATGTATAGGCATGTGTGCTTGTTCATTGAAGACGTTGAGTGGAGTTTTTGACCAACTGTACATCGTAAGTCGTTGGCTATTTGCCTGACTTGCTGCCTTCCCCTCCATCGAGCACTACTAGTCTTCTGCATGTGGAGGTGGTGGTGGTGGTGGTGGAGGAGGAGGAAGACTCGGTTGTTGACTAAACATTTCATGCGGCGGATTGGTCGAATTGGGGCCACCGGAGATGGCCTCCTGGTCAAGTCTTACGTACGGGTGTCCTTTTTCGGCCAATATGTAAGTGCCTTCAACAATGATGCTGGATCTCGTGATTCACGGCCTTGACCCTGCTAATTGATTCACTCCTTAGAAAGAGCGTTACATGATTCTATTACAAATTACCCAATAAAGTAAATGTTATAATTACATTTGAGTCACTCACACACTCAAGATTTTTCAATCTTCAATTACCTCTAATCACCCATAGAGTATGTTTAATCCTTACAATTCTTGACAAAACAATCTATTAGTTTGAATTACGCAAAATCTCGATAAAAGATTTTCACAAGCTCAAACACTCGTGATGTAATTCATGAGCATGCTGCACAATTGATCATCACCGTTGAAAGCTCCTTTTACATGCTCTTCATGAACAAGAGGCACTTTTTATATAGAAAATAATTGGATCAAAACTAAGATCCTCTTCAAACTATGGATCAAGTTCCAAGTAGGATCGATAGCAGGCTTAGGATTTCCCTCTATGGGTTCAAACCTTAAGACATATTTTCAGTGTGCCAGCAAGCAAACCCCTCGTCAGCATTCCTTAACTCTGTCGCTGCCGTGCTTGTTCGAATACACAAAATAAAATGACCTTTCAAAACCCATCATACGAGGCGAGTAATTATCAAAAAGTACATTGTGCAACGTGTCACTTTTGTTCTTTTTTACGTGAATTTATATGATAAGATAGGTAATCAAAATGCACTTTTACGTAAAGAGGGTTGCGGCTATTTATTGTATATTGCAACAACTTTGAAAAAGAGAACCCCAATATAATCTTGGGGATACATACATATATCATATATATATATATAATCTGTACGGAATAATTAAATGTAGGGAAATCGATGGAGATATGAATTTGATGGTCTCTTTTGACATAATTAGATCTGACCAAGGTGCATGTGCGCTCCTCGAAGTCAAGGTCTGGAAAAACATGTTTCCAAAAAGCGATCCCTACCATGCAGACTAAGAGCAAAGGGTCCACTAGAATTAAATGTCTTATTTAATGGCTGCCGATCATGACATTTCCGGAAGAAAAAAAAAAGGTGAATAAGGTAAGATGAGTCCTTCGAATTTCAGTATTATAATTGTATGTATCGATTTCCTGTATGCTTTTATCAATGAGCAGGTAGAGCATAGCTTTTATATATATGGTAGAGCATAGCTTATATATATAAGCTATGAGGAAAGGTCCAAATGGTGCCAATGTCTACATCATACAATCAAACAAGTCGCAGCTCGAATCTTCTGTTGGAAGTACATGATTTCTGGACTGATTGTTAAGTTCACGTCATAAAATATATATTATAGTCGGCAAATGGCTTTAGCCATGAGGAAAGTCGTGCAAAACCATGCCCGATTTCAAAGAGCAACCCAAAAGAGCGCGATTGTTCCGTGGATCCGAGGCAATGGCCAGTGATTCGGTGATCTTCACGAAGACCATGAACAACTCCACCTTAGCAGTTAGTCTTCGAAAACATGGGTTCTCTCCGGCTCATATTGCTGGAAATATGATTGGGACGAATCATTATTACTCGCGCTAAGTATACGCAGCTATCGACGTTTGTCAATCGGGTTTCATATGGGACTCACCGAGTTCAACTATGAGTAGGATCAAATTTGCGACCACTGAATTCTCTTAACGCTTGATCTCATTGCCCATTCGAACTAGATCTAATCACAGGCTCGACAGCTTGTCCTGGCCAATAAGGCTCGAAGCACATTCTAGGGCGAGCATGGACAGGTAAATTCCTTCTTAGCTGGGGGCCCGCCCATATAAGCTCATTTGGGCCTGCTCAAGCCCTTTTTTGGGAAACAAGATTCGATGTTTTCGAGTCATGGGCCGGCCTGGTCCAAGTGCCTGGCTTGATCCACCCATTTGATCGAGTTTGGTTGCTACCCTTCTTAAGCTTGTCGATGCGTAGTTCAAGTCGAGACATTTTGGTGGGCCTGAGGTATGAGTCATACCGTATGACTGAAGCCCATATTGTAATTTTTCTTAAACTTGTCGATAGTGAGCAATGAGCATGGCCTCCGTCTAGACATGAGGAGCAAGCCCAATAGACTCCGTGGTGATGAGTGAAGAATCAAATGGGCCATTCGAGGGTCCGGACCATCAATTCACCCGTCGACAAAAAAAAAAAAAAAAAAAAAAAGGGATATGTTCAAAGAAAGTCCTAAAACTCATCAACGAAGTGCGAATTGAGTCATAAAACTTACAAAAAAATGCAATCAGTCCTAAAACTTATCAAGTTGGTTCAATTGAGTCATAAAGTTAACGCCGTTAGTTTTTCCGTTAAAAATGCCGACGTGGCATTTTAAATAATTTTTATTTTCCACGTGGATTTTTAAATTATTTTTTATTCATTTTAAAAAAATAGATTAAAAAATTAGATTTATTCATTTTATCTTATTTTCACCAAAAACTAAAAAGAAAAGTTAAAAAAATTATTTTTAAAAATTGTTTAAAAAAAAAAATCAACTTCTCTCCCCCCGCCGCCGCCGCCCATCGCTAGAGGGGCCGGGCGACGGTCGTCGGCCTTGGGCGGGGTGGCCGGCCCTTGCCCGGCCGGGCGAGGCCTCGCCGGCCCCAGCGGGCGGCACGTCGCCGCGCCCCCTAGGCGAGGCCTAGTCGGCCCTCACTCGGGCCGACGAGGCCTCGCCCGGGCATGCAACGGCGCCGGCCCCTCCGGCGATGGGAGGCGGCGGAAGTCCACCGGTGTCTTTTTTTTTTTTTTTTTGAACAGTTTTATGTTTTTAAATAAATTTAGATTTTCCTTTTTAGTTTTTAATCTATTTTTTAAAGATTTTGAATAAAAAATAATTAAAAAAATTCATATAAAAAATAAAAATTCATTTAAAATGTGACGGCAAAATACGTCAGCAATTTCCGTTAACTTTCTTGACGGTGTTAACTTTAGGACTCAATTGAACCAACTTGACAAGTTTTAGGACTTGATTGCACTTTTTGTAAGTTTTAGGATTAAATTGCACTTCTTTGACAAGTTTTAGGACTTCTATTGAACATATCCCAAAAAAAAAATGAAAAGAAAAAGAAAATTCTTGTATTTATATAACCTTTATTGCCTTGTCGATAGAAAAGAAAACCCTCGTCATGGGGCATGATGTTCTACAAATTAGAGAAGATAGATCCCCGTCAAACCGGAATATACAGGCTTTGTGACCCTCAAGAAGGGCAAGATCCCTTACTTGCATTCCAAAAAAGCACCCCGAAAAAGTAAATTTATCTTAAAATCTAACTCCATAAAGATTTTGCATACTGATATAGTCTCCATGCAAAGAGGCACTTTGTTAAGCCCGAACAAAGGTGCCGAGCTAAGGTGTCGAAGTGATTTGCTTGTGGAAGTTCTTATTGATAGTGTATCGATTGTAGGGTTCTTATTAGACAAATCCCAAAGCCCATGGGCTCTCGAAAACCTCATTAAGGAATGCAATAGCTATTTGGCCCAATTGAAAGGAGTTATGATAATTCACTACCCATGAGAAGCAAACAAACTAGTTGACCTTTCCTCCTAATTGGCTACTTAAGCCTTCCCAAAACCTTATGAGATATGTTATGTTCAGAGACTTGTCCCTTATGTTCTACTAGTCGTGTTGCCTGAATGAGAAAAAAAAAAAAAAAAAAAAAGCGCAAGTTTCTTGGTCATGAAATTACACCCTCGTCTTCAATTAGGTCACTTGACTTTCGATTTAATTAACTCGCTTAAGTTTGATCCCGACTCTAATTTAGCCGAAAGACAAACTAAAGTACAAGAGTCGGCATTAAGTCGAGAGTCGAGCTAACTCGACGGTTTCTAAAGTCGAAATCAAAAGAAGTTTTGGACCCATTTTATGATGATTAAATCTAGGTGACGAACGAATGACGTCATTGTTACAAGTGAAACTCCAGCGGAATAACTTAAATGAAAAAAGACGAACTAAAGTCGAAAGACAGTGACGGTCGAGAGTTAAAGAGGACCAGTCCTAGCAAAATTATGCGACACCCAACGAAAAACAAATGCTTCCAAACGTCCGGATAAAAATTGGCTGCCCATCACAGAAATAGGAACAAATCAAGCTCCACCACCGAGGAGATTATCCTCAGAATTCCATGGATCAGGATCGTACACGTGTCCGAGGACGATAGAGACTGGCCCCCACCACTCACCCATCCTTACGTCATCCCTTACACCACCACCCGGTTATTAAATGGATTTTGTCGAGTGCCCAAACAATTACCTGAAAAAACACATTGCAGTTTATAATAATATATTAATTATTTCCGTGTTGTATGCAAGAAATGCATTGAAAGTGGTATTGCCGCAAATAAATGGGAAAAGCCAAAAAAAAACTCTAAACTTTGCCTCACCATAAATTATTTTTTGTTACACCAAAAATACAAATTTTACCTATTTGACACATTTATCAAAACTTTTTCTAGGACATAAAAAATCAAAAACTTTACTTGTGTGACATATTTATTCTAAATTATTTTTTTTGACATAAAAAAATCCTAAACATTTTTCTGTGGCACTAACTATAATTTTGGGATTTTTTCGGTATCGTCGAAAATGATGGGAGTTTTTTGTGTCATAAAAAATAAATCTTGAGTAAATATGTTACACTATATAAATTTAGAGTAAATGTGTCATGTGGATATAAGTTTGAGATTTTTTGCGTCACAATAATTTTTTAAGATAAATATATCACAATGAGCCAAATTTAAATTTTTGTGACTTTATCCCTATAAATATGTAATAAATGTTCAAAAATACTAATAATAGGATGTTTATCAAATTAATCAAAAACAAGATCAAGGAAAAACTAAATAAACACACTCTGTCCTCTCGATATTTTAAGCCTCGTTATGACGTAAAAAAATGGACTTGTCAAAAAGCAATCGTCGTCACACTCGTTTTCTTTCTTTCGAAAATATTCCCAGCGGCATGAGAAATTCGAGGCGATGAAATTAATACCACAAAAAAATGCTACAGACAAAGACAATTTTTACACAAAATTTCCAAAAATACGAGGGCCACTCTCGCCATTTTGTCTGTTTTCCTCACCTCTAAAATATAAAAAACATAATGAGCAATAAACAACGGAGTACGCCCAAAAGCATCGTCACTCCCCCGGCAAAATGAAAATTACAACTCTGCCACTGCTCGCTCTCTGCTTCCTCCTCTCCGTCCACGTGCTCTCTGCCCGATTCCATCCCTCGGCGGAGCACGACGGCCCAAACGGCGGCGTCGGCAGCGACGGCGGCGACGGTAGCAGCAGCATAATCTTCGCCACGCTCGGCCGCTCCGACTACGCCTTCGACATATTCGCCCTCCCGACTCGGCCGGACCGATCCCCGAAGCCCGCCGACGAGCTCAAGCTCACCGACGGCAATTCCGTGAATTTCAACGGCCACTTCCCTTCGCTGTCGCCCGCCGCTTCCGCCTCTCTCCTCTCCCTCTCCCCCGATCAGACCCCGCCTTCCCTGCACGTCATCTACGTCACCGAGCGGAACGGGTCGTCGAGCATCTACTACGACGCCGTCTACGACGGCGGCGACGGCGGCGGCGCCGAAGGGAGCCTCCGCAGGAGATCGGCCCTCGAGGCTGCTCCGCCGAGGGTTCAGGTGCCTCTGGTGGGGAGTGGCACGAGCGTGATTTCGATGAAAGACAGGCCCAGTCTGAGCGGTGAGAATCTGATCTACGTGTCCACTCACGAGGACACGGGCGTGCCGCGGACGAGCTGGGCCGCGGTCTACTCGACCGACATGCGGACCGGGTCGACCCGGAGGCTGACCCCGTACGGGGCCGCCGACTACGGCCCCGCGGTGTCGCCGTCGGGGGCCTGGACCGCCGTGGCGTCGTACGGGGAGGGGGCCGCGTGGGGCGGCGAGGTGGAGGAGCTCGCCACGGACGTGTACGTGTTCTTGACCCGGGACGGGAGCCAGCGGGTCAAGGTGGTGGAGCATGGCGGATGGCCGTGCTGGGTCGACGACTCGACGCTGTTCTTCCACCGGAGGGGCGACGACGGGTGGTGGAGCGTGTACAAGGCCACGTTGCCGAGCCGGGGACCGATTTCGACCGAGTCGGTGGTGACTGAGCGAGTGACGGCGCCGGGCGTTCACGCGTTCACTCCGGCCACTTCTCCAGGTGACAATTGTGTTGACAATACCATTTGCTATACTTAAACTTGTCGTTCAAATAGCAGTGTACTATAAATGCAATTAGTGCAATAAATGAACGAGCTTTGTCCATATGATAAAGGGAATTGAAAGGTGAAGTCTCATTGACAACACGAATCCGGACTAGAAATGCAAGTGCTAAATCCGAACGAGTGCAATTGAGGTTTGGCTTGTTTTGTTGGTGTTGTGGGTGTCCTAATCTCCTTTCGGGGAAATATTCGAGTTGATTCTGGAGCATTTTCGTCACTTGATGTGGTTTATCCGTGTTGATTATCTGATATCAAGTGATATGGAATTCTTTTCGAGACGAAAGTAAAGCCATTGATGACACTTGACGCAAGATGATTGGTTAGATGGACGATGTAAAGTGATACGTTCTGCTTCGGAAGTATCTAATGTTCGTCCCAATTTTCTTAAGAGTTCCTTTTTGAGTGTTGGGGCTTCAACAAATCCAGTGTTTAGACTTTGGTAATTAAATTAGGAGAGAGGGTATAGATAGATTATGTACCAAATTACAGTGCAAAAGATTTGGTTTGATACAGTAAGAATATTGATGATGTACATAGATTTTGACGAGGATGGATATGAAACTCATATATATTGTATTTCTTAGTGTTACTTGAACAAAATTAGTTTCAATAAGTTCAAAAATATTTAAGCAAGCACCATTTACTGTATGACCGGAGAGTTGATTATGCAATGAAATTTTCTTATCGGCTCATTCAACAGTATCTTTGCAAGATTGTTTTCTCTGCTCTTTATATTGTGACAGAGGACTACTAAAGTTCTGCCATGATATCTCTCCTCTTTGTCAAGTCTCCAATATGACGTCCTTCGTTTTTTCCCTTTTCAGGTAACAAGGAGTTCATTGCTGTTGCTACAAGACGACCTGGTTCGAGTTATCGTCACATAGAGCTCTTTGATCTTGTCAAAAATGAATTCAGGGAGTTAACTCAGCATGTGTCACCCAACGCTCACCACTTCAACCCGTTTATCTCCCCCGACTCGGGCCGAGTTGGGTACCACAGGTGCAGAGGTGATGACAATGGGAGAGAGACTCAAAGTCCCCATTTGTTACTTGAAAATCTTCAAAGCCCAGTGGCAGGCCTCTCTCTCTTCCGAATCGATGGGTCTTTCCCATCTTTCTCACCTGCAGGTGATCGTATTGCCTATGTTAATATGCCGGGTGTCTACGTAGTCAACCGAGATGGTTCAAATCAACGTGAGGTATACTCTGGTATGGCCTTCTCCTCCTCATGGGACCCAGTTCGAAGAGGGGTGATCTACACTAGCACGGGTCCTACTTTCGCTACAGAGCGCACTGAAGTCGATGTCATATCCATCAACGTCGATGATGTTGACAAGTTGGGGGTGAAGAGGCTGACCACCAATGGCAAGAACAATGCTTTCCCTGCCCCTTCACCTGATGGGAAGTGGATTGTGTTCCGTTCGGGACGATCAGGCCATAAAAACTTGTACATAATGGATGCTGTCAAGGGAGAGGAAGGCGGGCTCTACAGACTGACAGACGGACCATGGTCAGATACTATGTGTAATTGGTCCCCTGATGGTGAGTGGATTGCGTTCGCATCCGACCGGGAAGACCCTGGCAGTGGGAGCTTCAGTTTGTACCTGATCCACCCGAATGGTACTGGGCTGAGGAAATTGATTCAGAGCGGCTCCCTTGGGCGGGCTAACCATCCGTACTTCAGCCCAGATGGGAAGAGCATAGTGTTTACATCGGACTATGCAGCAGTATCAGCTGAGCCAATCTCAAACTCTCATCACTATCAACCTTATGGTGAGATCTTCACTATAAAATTGGACGGCTCTGATTTGAAGCGGTTGACCCACAACTCCTATGAAGACGGGACACCCGCATGGGGACCCACTTTCATCAAGCCAGCTGATGTGGAGTGGCCAAGTTATGGGTCCAGGTGCTCATTTGAAGACTGCCACTGGCTTAGCCGCATGCCAAATGATAGCTTTGGAGGTGCACCAAATTACTCGGCCAAGGCTCAATGTGGCGCTTGAACTCTCTCTCTCTCTCTCTCTGTAAAAATGCATATCAGGACCATATCCAGATAAATAATGCTTGTGACTTGCTGTGCATTAGTCTGCTTGTACTAGTATAACTTGTTGATATACATGATTATTAAAGATAAGAGTTCTGCTTACTGCTATTTATATGTCTATTTTGGATTATTGAGACTTGAGATATTTAGAAGATTCGAGAAATTAGTGCAATCATGTACTGGTATCTTGCCTGGCCTTTGCATGCGTTTATTATAATTCATATATGGATAGAATTATATCCGAGCTAAGTATAGAGTGGTATTTAGCCTTTAACTGAACTTTAAAACATCTTCAATATCTTGCTACTTCTTTTTATCAGTTTTTGCTCTTTTTTGCTGTGCCATTGCCCATCACTGTAGTTGTCTCTTTGCCGCTTCTCCAACGATTGCGGGAGGAGAATGATGATGGTGCTTGCAGTGGCGAAGCTGGGGTGACAAAGGGCAATGGCACTGCTAAAATCAGTAAATTCGACTAGATTATGGCATTGCCAAGACGAAGTTAGATTTGAAATTTGTGAAGAACCGCATCTGAGTGAAGTCCCTGAAACCTCACATAGGGTCATTACGTGGTTCATTAAGGTCGAAAAAAATTCTGTTCCCTCTCTGATTTGATTGAAGGTGAATTTCCCAGCAGCTCATGTATGGTGGTCTTCACTTTGAGCCCCCCAGCTTCTTATTTGTGGTTATTCTATTGCGGATTTTTAAGGAGACTGATGTCTCTGAGTTAAAAATGATCTTTTTAAGAACACAGTTTTGTGCTTTAAATTAACTTAAAAAGAATCATATGTGACTGTTTAGTTCATGGTCATTATTGATTTGTTTGATACTTGTAGTAAGAATCTCTGAATTAGAATCCATTATGTTGGGTTAGATTGAGAGATTTTCTGGAGTTTTCTTCTGGGGGTTTTCTTGTTTAGCTTCACCATAGAAAAGCATGGGCATTCTTTGTTCTGTCATAACTTCAAAGACTAAACCTGAGCTGATGGCTCTCCCAGTGTTTGAGCTTCAGCTTAGTTGTTAAACGTGGTCGGTCGAGTTTAGATCGACTTTAAGTCGATCGTGATTATGGTATTGAGCTGAGTTCAAGCACAAGTGCGAGTGTATCGGCTAAATTAGACCCTCCCCTAGAATGCCGATCCCCATGAAACTGAGTATCGTACCTTAACCGAAAGTGGCCGTTCATGGATGTTTTCTTTTCTAGTCCAAAGGGACCGATCACAGCATACCTCAATGAGGCGAAAATGGAGTGGGCACTGGTCAGCATCTAACCCAGACGCTCTTGCAGCCTCATTTTCCGAAGTCTTTCTTCTGTAGCTTCACTTGATTGAGATAGGTAATATCTGTGTGAACTGTGAGAATCTGCTAGATGCTTAACTTTTCCAGTTATCGACCATCGATACTGGGCTTTTGACCAGAACGATTCAGCACCAGCACCCGTGTAGGAGGATCCGATATCATGCATTCGCTCACGCTGACTAGTATCCGGTGATCACAAATCGGAGTGAATTTTTCGGGCAAGTTTCATGAGCTGCTCTGAGGCATGTTCTTATGTCTTCCTACGTTAGTGATTGCTGAGTTTCAACTTGAACGGTCAGTCGTTTCGCTCTGGTTTTTGAAGTCTGCTCATTTGGTTCCCTTCCTTGGGTTTTTCCCATAAAAAGGCAAAAACGCCATCGCATTGATAATGAGCCTTGAGTAGTGCAGTTATGTCCCTAACTGATGCATCAGATACAATTAAAGTTATATTTTTTCTTAATGTGTAAGATAGATTATAATTTCAGATTATAAATATTAATATTGCTCGACAATTATTCCAATCAATCAACATAGAGATTATCGTCACTTGGGGATTTTAAATTAAAGAGTCACCAATGAAAGATGCTTTTGCTGCCTTTCACCTTATCTACAGCTATAAACAAAGAACGTAAACAATTGACATGGGTAATTTACCAGAAAAACCAAGATTAAATATAGATTAGGTTATTAAGTGGGCATGACCCATTTAGTTAGAACAAAAATACATCAGTCAGATTCCGGATAACATGTTTTGACACTAATATGATAAGAAAATTACTAAAAAAGTCCTCAACCTATAATAATTTTTTCAATTTAGTTCTAAATTTATTTTGATCAATTCAGTCATGAATTTTTTATAATTATGCCAATTTAGTCAATCTACCCAAATTTGGCCGGTTAGCGTTGACATGGACGTCGACTAGTGCCGACGGAAAATTTTTTAATAATATTTTCTCTTTTCTTATGTTTTGTTTTTTCATTGTATTTTTTCTCCTCCCTCCTCCTTCCTCTTGCTCTAGTGACTGGCCATAAGGGAGAGTTGGTCACCGGCCAATGATGAGCTTGCCTCATCGTCATTGGGTGAGAAGGTGAGCTTGCCTAGCCACTAGCAAGGCGAACTCCCACCAGATAGGGGTTGCCTCACCAATAGTTGGGCAAGGCCTACCTCGCCATATTTGGATGAGGCGAGCTCGCTCGTGCCTAGTGACAGTGAGGCAAGCTCCCCACTAGTCGGCAACCAGTCCTCTGCTCTAGCTAGTCGCCAAAGAAGGAGAAGAAGGAGAGCGGAGAAAAAGAAAAAAGAAAAAAATGAAAAATTTAAAAATATATTATTGAAAAATTATCTGCTGATGCCAGCCAACATCCACTCAACGCCGGTTGGTCGGCCAAATTTGACCGATAGACTCAATTGAAACAATTGCAAAATGTTTAGGATTTAATTGGTAAAAAAATTGAGTTATGACTGAATTAGAAAAATTATAATAAATTTAAGATTTTTTTAGTAATTTTTCCCTAATATGATTAGCTTACACCTGGTAGCTTAATAGCAAAACATCATAAAAGTGGCGAAATTAAACTAGTTAGCATAGGTGAGTTTTTCCTTCGCCCTTTAGATTCATACGCGTCAATAATGAAAAAGCCTAGGTTGAGTACAAATTCTATCCACGTTAATCGATTATGTTAAGTGATCAGAGCCTGTCTGAATTAATTTTTATTTTTTGATTCTTACTTAACCTGGCGATTGAGGCATGTCGACCATTTTAAAATGCAAAACTCCCCAAACTTTTTCACAGAATACGAATATTACATGTAGACATAGAAAAAGTACCTTTTCCTTTAATTTAACTCGCCAACTTTTTTATTTTGCTCCTTGCATGCCAACACCTGTCTCTCCTCCTATTTGCTTTATATTCAAGATATGCGAATTAACCAAAATAAAATAAAAAAAGATCATGAAAAAGATAATAAAATCACGCGAAAGCCAAACTTTCCAAAATGCGTCTTCCGATACCTATCTTGTTTATGAGTTCACGAAAATAACAATCGTGGGAAATAATGCTTTCGAGTATAACAGAAAAAATTCAAGCAAACAGAGTTTTGGAAAAGGAAACGGATAATATAAATAAAAGGGAAGACTATAAAAAATGAGAGAAAAAAAGAAGTTTATATAATGAACATAAACTGCAAGAAACACAAAAGGCACGCGTGTTTACTAATTACGAGCTGTGTTGTGTCTACGGGTGTTGGTATTAGATTAGTAGTGATGTCGTAAAGAGAACTGATTAGATACATTCCCCTCAAAGTCAACTCAGTTCAAACGGAGCAATGGAAAATCCGAAATTTGATCGGATCGAATCTTTCAATAAAGATAGGCGGATAAATCAGTTAAAGTTATTTCCCAAATTGATCCTATTAGACGGTTAGAGAAACAAATCGAGAAAGGAGTTGCAAAATCAACTTAAAAATATATTCGACATAATCAGCTCTATCCGCTTTTATTGAAAACGAACAATTAAAGAATATTTTCCTTAAAAATAATCATCCATTTCACTCGAAATATTTTCAATTTGGGCGAGCTTGATCCTCGCATTGTCTATGGAGGCAACTAACCAAGGAAGAAGCTAAAAAAAAAAAAAAAAAAATTAAAAATAATAATAACTCGAATTTTTTAAAAAAAGAAAAATATATTTGGGGCAAGAAATTGCTTGGTTTAAAAGTGAAAGGAAGCATTTTCTTAGAAGTGAAAAATATTTTCTCCACTTTTAAATATATTTTTTCATTAATGGAAAAATATTTTAGTTAATCAATTTATATACTGTGAATTATACTAAAAAATCCCAAAAAGGGTTTTTTTGGAAGTTTCTTCCCGATACGAACGAGGCCTTGATGATAAAGATTTTCATTACCAATAACAATGCATGTCTAAATATTTTTATAAATATTTTTTTTATTGATAATTTTTTTAGAAACGAATACTTTAAGAAAAGAATATTTTTATTATTTCGGATGGAGTCTTGGATATGCAGGACAATATGGAAACACCGTGTCCTTTCCTATGCAAGAGAGAGAGAGAGAGAGAGATTGCACTCGGTCGTATCGCGGACGTTGACTTCCCATGTTGCTTTACTCGGAATCGGATGGAGAGGGAGCCTCGCGGATACGAACACCTGTTGTATAAAATAAAACCGATAAGCCTCTTTCCTCTTCCACACAACAGAACGCACTCTCTACATCCTCATCATCATCGTCTTCCAAGACTCTCTCTCTCTCTCTCTCTCTCTTCCGCTCCAGATAAATAATCTCCTTCCCTCCGGTCAACACCTTCTCGCAAACCCTAGAAAGTCCCACGATCCGCGTCCCGCATCGCGCCCCCGCGCCCCCGCCGCCCGACGAAGATCTGCAAAAATCGGGAGTTCTGGCCGTCGACGATGAATCTCTGTGACGTCCGCTGCCGCCGGCACCGATTCCGATCGGCCCTCGACTCGTTCACCATCGCCTGCGAAGCCTTCTCCGAGCAGCCCCGCTCGATTCCGCCTCCCGTCCCCCGCAGATCCGCGCTCGAGGTTTCTTGATCTCTCGCGCTCCCTCTCTCTCCCTCGATCGCGATCTTCTCTCTCCTTCGCCCCCCTTTTCTCTCTCTCTCTCTCTCTCTCTCTTCCCTTTTGCGTTCTTGACGGATGGAGGCCGAGGCCGAGGACGGCGGCGAGTTCGTGGAGAAAGACCCGTCCGGGAGGTACGGCAGGTACGACGAGGTCCTGGGCGAGGGCGCCTTCAAGACTGTCTACAAGGCGTTCGATGAAATTCAGGGGATCGAGGTCGCGTGGAACCGGGTCGACGTCGAGCACTTCTCCGAGTCGCCGGCGCTGCTGCGGCGGCTCTACGAGGAGGTCAACGTGCTCAGGTCGGTCAAGCACGGGAACATCATCAGGTTCTACCATTCCTGGGTCGACGAGGAGACGAGGACCATCAACATCATCACCGAGCTCTTCACGTCCGGGAATCTGCGGCAGTACCGGAAGAAGCACAAGCATGTCGACATGAAGGCGATCAAGAACTGGGGGAGGCAGATCCTTCAGGGGATACAGTACCTCCACGGCCACGACCCGCCCATCATCCACAGGGATCTGAAGTGCGAGAATATTTTCGTGAATGGGTATGATGGGCATGTCAAGATCGGTGATCTGGGGTTGGCCATCGTGATGCAGCAGCCCACCGCGCACAGCGTGATCGGGACTCCGGAGTTCATGGCTCCCGAGCTTTACGAGGAGGACTACAACGAGCTCGTCGACATCTACTCTTTCGGGATGTGTATGCTGGAGATGATTACTCTAGAATGCCCTTATGGAGAATGCAAGAATTCCGCGCAGATTTACAAGAAGGTCCTCTCCGGCGTCAAACCCGTGTCCCTTGGGAAGGTGAAGGACCCTGACGCTAAGCAGTTCATCGAGAAGTGTCTTTTGCCCGCGACTTCGCGGCCATCTGCGGCAGAGCTTTTGAGAGATCCCTTCCTTGCAATTGTGGACTCGAAAGCTTCGAAGAAGCCGGAAACTGTGCCAAAAAGCTTATGTCCATCCAACGAGGGTGGAAGAGGAGCCGCTCCAAGTTCGGGTTTTGAGTTGAGGATTTCCTCTGGGTGTAATGAATTCCGACTAGCAGGGGAAAGGAGCGATGAGGCATCGATTTCGCTGACATTGCACATCGTGGGTCCAGAGGGCAAGGCCAACAAGATACAGTTTGCATTCTATCTGGATTCCGATACGGTGGTCTCAGTTGCTCAGGAGATGATGGAGCAGCTTGATCTGCCAAAAGAAGATGCTGATGTTGTGGCCGAGTTGATGGACCGGTTGATCGTGAAGATGGTGCCCGGTTGGAAAGCTTGTGCCGCTGACCAGCGTCAAGAGCAAGTGCCTCAGCCGCTGGCCTCCGTGAACTCAATCTTGAAGTGTTCGTTCGATCTGTTGTCCCCTAGGGAAGAGATAGTAGAAAATAATAGGAAGAAGTGGATGGGGAAGAAGGGGATACCAGTCATCTGATGTACCTTTTCATTCCTTTCCTGTATTTTTGAATGCTGTAGTTTCGTCATCTGTCGGACGTTAGTTCATTCAATGAAATACGAGGTTTCTTCAGATCATCTGTGTGGCAGTTCTCACTTTATCTCTGCAATGTCGAGTTTGGCCAGTCCACAAAGCAGTTACATCTTGATGCACACGGTATCTTCTGTATTCATCCGAAGCCTGAAACTAGTAAGGCGAGAAACACTACACTTGAGCGGTATCTGATGACTGCTCTCTTCCGGCGCATCAAGTAGAATGTGTTTCCTACTTAACATATCTTAGAGTAGTAAACTTCTCACTTCTTACCTAGCCAGAAGTTGCCTGCGTTATCACTTATGGCGAAGAAAGCAAAAGAAGTAGCTTCTGAAGTGTAAAAGGGGGGAGAGTCAAAAAGACAGACAACATGCCGTAGCTAATGTCATGCTTAGCTTCGACATCGCAGCATTACAGTATTTAATAGGGCGTCGGTAGGTCTTAAATCTGGAACAACATGACCCAAAATAACAGTATTTCGAATCAATTGACAACAAGCCGTGGACTTTCGAACGAGCAACATAAGGAAGCCTACAATAAATCACATGAACGGACTTGCCAATAATCACTAAAGTTAATTTTATCTAATCAAAACTCGAAAAACAGATGAGCAAAATAATCTCCAATTCAGAGGATGGTAAAACTTTCACTTAAACAGCTTATCACGACTCTCAATAAGCTCCCATCTACATTATACTTGCTGGCTGAAATCCACTCTCGGCATCGGAGCTCCCAATGTATATATTAGCTTTGCTAGATTCGTTCCTGCTAAGCTGCCTAAAGTTTCTATGGGAATGAGAAGCAAGCTGTCAACATCATGCTTCATGTCACCTGAGGGAAGCAACTTAAGGGACTGACAACTCTTTATATTGAAGACAGAAGATAGCACATTCGAGACAAATTCCAAACGAACACCTTCTGACTTGGATGGTACATTGACTCAAGAGTGTTCTGTTCCAACGAAATCCAGAAGAGGAAAAGTATTTGACTCAAGTCTCACTTCCGATGCCCTGCTGCTCATCAAGCAAGTGTTCCGTCTCTTTCATGCTGAATTCTTGTTCCCCCCATGATTGCCTCTCCAACATCTTCGTTGCTTCTTCTAATTATCTTTGCCAGCATTACAAGTATGCAACTCCCTGCCTAACCTGTTCAACAGAAAGGGATTCTTGACAAAGGGATAAGATACCTTTGATCTGCTTTTTCTAATGAAAATGTCAACAGAGGGAAAAAAAGGCTTCTAATTTTCTTCCCTTTTCCTTCTTAAACCAGTTTAAAAGCGAATTACTTTAAAATTCACATTGTTTAGTATCATTTTTATAGTATAGTACAAGACTCCATTGTGTGCATGTTTGACGACTCTCAAAAAATTCTATTAGTGGAAGAGATGGTGGTAAACATATAAAAGAATGAGTAACACAAAACAAAAAATGAAATTAAGAAGGAGGTGAGACTTATAGAAGTTATAGATAGGCGTGAGTGGTATTAAGGTGTGTAGATTTCAAACTTGGAACTTGAGACCCACTAGGTTGGGATCGGTTCTCATTTTTTGAAACCTATAACCATTACATCCTGGAACTGAACCTGTTAGCTTGGTCTAGTTCTAAGGTTTAAGCAGAAAACTGATCAAATCCTTTTTCTTGTTTTATTTTATTTTTTATCCCTTGAGAAAACAAATTTTAGTAAAACATCCCTTAGATTATAACTAATAAATGGTCATACACCAAATAGGGGTGGCCAGTTCTAATGTACGTAGGTTGCAGATCTAGAATCCGGAACTTGTTTTGTTAGGATTGGTTCCTAGTTTTAAGAACCTAAAACTGAATCAAATTTGACTGGGTAGGGTTCGTTCAATCCGATTTCAAGGTCTATCTTGGACCGGTGGTCACCCCTAATTATAGTGGAGCAAAATGATCAATTTTGTGATCGATCATTCCTCTATCTCTTTCTTTATAGGTAATCTAGATGAATCTAGATATGGATAGAATAACACCGCTTAGATGGCAAAGGAGTTTTGTTTCTCTCAATGTGGTATTGGTTTTGGTATGGTTGGGAGTACTCCAACTCCAAGAATAAAAATCCTAATACTATGTCGCTATAAGAAAGTGTGCTTCTAAAATTGTCCAAGGAGGTGAAGCAATGGGGTGCGTGAAAACGAGTGTTAATACCGTCGGACATTCAAGACGAATTTATAATTCTCATGATGCGTCATATCACATAATCTTTTACTGTTGTAGTGAATGCAATATATTCTCCATGTTTGACAGATCTCAGCCCGGATGATTGTGAATTTTTAATCCAATGATGAAAAGATTATAAGGGCACGGCGTCACGAGGATCGCATCTTCACCCTCAGTAATCAACTTAAACTGTTTGACAATATAAAAAGAGAAAGAGAAAAACCGGTTCTACCGTGAACCGAACCGGGTAGACCCGTCACCGGTCGACTGCCCCTGTCCTTCCCCAACCCTCGCCCCTCCGCTGTCACGTAGAGCGGGAAAATTTCTCACAGAAGAGAGAGAGAGAGAGAGAGAGAGAGAGAGGAGGAGGAGGAGAGAGAGAGAGAGAGAGAGAGAGAGAGGTTTCTTTCTTCAGGAGCTGGAGAATGGCGCCAATTCTGCAGAGCTCACAGCCTTGGGTGGAGAAATAGTAGGAATTCCCTTCCTTTTCCTCCTCTCCTTTCATGGATTTCATCTTCCCTTCGTTTCAGTTCCGTCGCTGCTTAGTCAAAATTTCATCTTCGTCTGTTTTATGTGTTGGTCTCTTGCAATCGGCAGTCGACCGAAGCAAGTGAAGGACGTGGCGCACCAGGACGAGGTGGTTCGGGTCCTCACCAACACTCTCGAGACCGCCAACGTGAGTCCGTTTCTCCTGACGACGATGTTCGTCGCCTTTTCTCGTTCTTCTGTTTGAGCCCCATGAATGTACTTGCGTAATCAAGTAGTGGGATGTTCTCCCTTTCTTTTTTTTTTTTTCCGGGTTTAGTGCCCGCACATGCTCTTTTACGGCCCGCCGGGTACTGGGAAGACGACGACCGCGCTCGCCATTGCTCACCAGCTTTATGGGTAAGACACTGGACTAAAGCAGGAATTTTTGGTTTTTATGCAAGTGATGATGCTGGGTTGTTGGTGTAAAGATTAGAGGCTACAGATTATGCCTTCTATTTCAATGTCTTTCATGTGCTTGCATTATTGTCTGGCTTAAATTGTTAGCTATTAGGATTAGAAAGCACAAACAAAAGTTGAGATTTTGCAATGCAGGAGTTCCTATAGTTTTATATGAAGCGCGACCATCGTCGGTGTGTATATTCTTGTTTTAATCTGTTCACTAGTATCTTTTGACAGGCCTGAGCTCTACAAATCTAGAGTGCTCGAGCTCAATGCGAGTGATGATCGTGGGATTAATGTGGTTAGAACTAAAATAAAAGGTTTTGCAGCCGTGGCTGTGGGATCTGGTCAACGTCAAGGGTATACACTCTGCTTCCACATATTTACCCTTTTCTCTACATGGATTTTATTCCTTTATAATTGGTCTTCTCCTTTGATTCTATGTAGGGGCTATCCGTGTCCACCATACAAAATTATCATCCTGGACGAGGCAGATTCAATGACAGAGGATGCTCAGGCATGTGTTTCTCCCCTCTTCTTTTCTGCCAATAGGTTTATTATCAGTTTCATTATGCTTATGTCAGACAGCTTGTACAGAATGCTCTGAGGCGTACAATGGAGACATACTCTAAAGTCACAAGATTCTTTTTTATATGTAACTATATCAGCAGGTGCAACTTCTTTCTTAGCTTTTCTTTTGAATCATAGTCAACACATGTTTAGGTTCTGTTCATTGTAGCATCACATTTTCAATAAAAAACAGGAGTGCATTCCACTTTGCTTTATAACTATTGCTTACTATGAGGAGAAGGCTTTCTAAAATAGCTAGGCAAATTGGAGCGACAGAGTGACGTTTTGCTTTTGCTTGGTTAGAAAATATCGTATGTGGAAGGTAAGCCACAATCTTTTATGGCCTTAATTGACATGTGTATTTGCAATTTTGTAGAATCATAGAGCCGCTTGCTTCAAGATGTGCAAAGTTTAGGTTCAAGCCTCTTTCAGAAGAAATAATGACTAGCCGTATATTGCACATATGCAAGGAAGAAGGTCTCAATCTGGATGCAGAGGTTTGGCTCTGATTGTTTTTATCTGGCTTCAAAGATGGTTTCTCACACCGTTTTGTAACTTTTCTTTTTGACATTGTTGAATGTTTCTGTCTTGGCAGGCTTTGTCAACCTTAAGTACAATCGCCCAAGGTGATTTGCGTCGGGCTATCACATACTTACAGGTATAAAAGGGTCACAGCAACCTTTGCAGCTGTTATAATTTTTCTTTTTTTCCAAAATAGAGCTCCTGAATACTTTAAACCTTTAGAATGTTGCTGTCTTGCATGCCGAGAGATCCAAATTTGATTTCTTTTTGGTTTTTTTTTTTTTTTTTTTTTTTTTGGGGGGGGTGGGGTTTGGGTAGCTGATTTTATCCCCAAGTGGTGTCTCCAATATGCAGCAGAAGATTTTGTCTTAGTATTTGGGCTAAGGTTCATGCCTGATACTTTCCAAGTCTACCTCCTGCTCTTGGTGCATCTAATCTGCTAAATCTTTAGTCAGTCAGTACTACGTAAATAACACTGGAGGACTTTTTAGACATCAGCCAAGTTTGACGTTTTTCTACCATTGGGAGTCCTTGCTTTCAAATTTGCTAATAATTACCTGGCCAGATGCTGATTACAACTTGAATTGATCAGTGAAAGGGACACCGACGTATCTGCTTGTGTGCACCTTCTCTTGCAAGGCATAAAAGTTTCTATCTTGTTAAGAGCTGTGGCATGTAAAGAAGCTTTCTGCAGATGTCATCTTGTGAGAACATTCTCTTTTGAACATGAGAGGATAGATTTTTGAAATGTGTTTTCATATGAAAGGGAAAAAACACGAGAAGGGATAATTATTTGGCCTTCTTTTTCAAGTATATCTCAGGCTGGCAAGAAACGGGTTATGGATCATTTAATCTGCTTTTTATCAATTTGATCATTTCAGTTGATGGTTGATATGTTTTGTGGTGGTTCAGTTTTATACACGAAAACTATGAATAGGTCCTTGGTTTTGTTGAATTAATGGCATCTCAATGTTGCCAACAACCAGAAATAGATATGGCAACAGGAGGGCATCTCAAATTGCTTGGATACTGAACATGGATGCTGTAAGACTTTTGCCATGGAAGAAATTATTATGAAGATAGCCAGCCAGTAACTTGATAGGATAAAGGAAATAGGATCAAGCATTTTATGTTGTGCTATCCATACAATTTATCTTGTTTTTAGTTGTGTTTTTATGGTGTTACTGGAAATGTTTAATCTAGTCTTACTGTTAAAATAGTAATATTTCGTGTGGTGTGTGAATTCCCTCCCCTCCCCTTGAGTATTTTCAACCTCAGTAAATTAAGCTGATATTTTTTAGCTTTGCAGGGGGCTGCTCGATTGTTTGGATCATCAATTACTTCAAAGGATCTAATAAGTGTCTCTGGGGTAGTTATTTCATACTTAACTTTCTGAATTCCTGGTCATTCATTATCCTTTGATATATGTATCCCAATAGCGTGCTACTATCAGAAACCAAGGTTATATCAAACTGAATAATTGAAAGACAGTCATGTGCTGTCTTTGAACATGAAAAGGGAAGTGTTTTTTCTTCAGTAAATTAATTTTGATTCTCTTTTTCCAAAGTGATCCTGGACTCCTTTGCCTTTATTCTGGTGTAACAATCATAATTTGCTTGTGATTGTAATATGAAAAATAAGATATTTGTTCTGTAAATGAGTAAGCTATGTAGTTTTGTTTGTCTGAGTCTTTTTATAAACCATGCTCCCAAATAGTTTTGTCCCCACAAAGCATCAGTGGTAGCTGCTCTTTCTTCATCCTAATTGATCAAATGGACTTTAAAGATTGCTTGAAGAATACAAAGGATCTTGGTTTATGAGTATTGGGTCCGATTCTATGACGTGGTTGGAAGAGGCCTGAGTTCAAGGCAAAGGATCTTCAGCTTGTATAATGGAATCCTGCATGATAGTGTAGTCCTACTTTTGGTCCCTCTTCAATCCAATTTGGGACCAATTCTGTAGCATTCAGGATATTTCTATGCTAGCTGCATCTTAGAATAGTATCGTTTATAAACTGGATATCTAAGCAAAAGATTTCCTTTTCAAATGGGAACTTAAAATCTGGGACAATATAGCAGTGATCCTTTGCTAGGAAGTTGTTTTCCTTTTCATTTTCCTTTTTGAGGTGATTATAGCCTTCTGGTCACGTATTCGAGTATTAGAATTTATAACTGCTGCATGCTAGACAGATTGGTTTTAGCTGAAGGAGAGCACTTTCTAACTGTTGCCTTCTTGTTTTTATTCTTTCGAGACTTATTATCTCTGTTTCCTTTCTTTCTCATTTTTCCATCTCAGAATCACTTGTATATGATTCCTGCATCTTAATTTATCAGGTAATCCCACAGGAGGTTGTTGGGGCACTTCTTGCAGCTTGCAAGAGTGGCAACTTTGACTTGGCAAACAAGGAGGTCAATAACGTCATTGCAGAGGGATATCCAGTCTCCCAGATGCTTTCTCAGGTATAATTTGCTATATCTAGGCATGCGTCCTTTCTAATGTCAACTTATGGACTTACATTAAGCTGAAATTTGTCCTATTCAAGTTATTTGAAGTGGTTGTAGAAGCAGAAGATATTTCGGATGAACAGAAGGCTAGGATATGCAAGAGATTGGGTGAAGCTGATAAGGTTAGCTGCCTATGATGAAATTATGTGAACTGTTTTATATTTTCAAATTAAATTTGGTGTAACTAGTAACTGAATATATGATTAACCTGAGTAATGGTTGATCATCATGACCATGACACAAAAACAATAATCACCTGGTCTTTCCAACCGGTGTTTCCAGCAGGCAAGGATATTAAGTTCTTTTAGCTTCCCTTTTTCCATCTTCACTTGGCTAATTGTGCGATGTTCCACTTGTTGCTTCTGACCTCATTCTGATGCTTTGAGTTAGTACAAAATTCTGTCAGATCATGCTGCAACAGTAAATAGTTATTTCAGGCCTTCTTGTAGTTATAGCAACCTTCAAGATATTATGGGATAACATTCAAGGCGAGTGAGCTGTGTTCTCATGTTATATCAATCATTTCATTGAATGCTTTCCACTATAGTGAGCTATTGAACCTGCAAACAACGCATTTATCAATCAAACTTTTTGTTGCAATCCGAACACTGACTTGTTTATATGATGAGTCACACCATATAAGATGTATGGCACTTTTAAGGAACAGTTTCTTCAAATACAGGCCTTTCATGATGTGTCTATCCAAATGTACATAAACACATGTCAACTTTATGTTTCATAAAAAGCATAACGACTGCGCATATGTTGAGCCGTAACAAAAATTTTCTAGTTTGATGCTGCATGCCGAAGTACATGGAGAGTTGATCATGTTTAGAGAAATTATGCCATTAGACAATCTAGTTTTTATAAGTAAGTGTTGGCTCTTTTCTTGTTCAGTGTCTTGTTGACGGTGCGGATGAGTACTTGCAGCTTTTGGACGTGGCTAGCAACACCATGCGAGTTCTGTGTAACATGCCCCAAGAATTCTCTTATGAGACTTGAGGGACCTGAAACCTTCAGATCCAGAGAAAGTTTGTGATAATAGTCTAGGGAGAAATTGGAAACTAAGTCTGTAAAGAGATTATAATTTTTTATATTGGATGCTGATGCAAAAGGTCTGATCCATTGTTGTGACGAGGGACTTTTGGGTCGCCCCCTTTTTCATTATATTTTGCAACACATCCTCCTTTATCATGATTAGCCTGCCGGAACTGTGCCTCCTTAGCTGATACAAAGGTCTAATTATTGGTACGCTCGTGGTTTAAGTATTGGTTTTTTTTTTTTAATCTTTGTTTTTAGGATAAGTGAGTGCTTATTCTTCCTAATTTCTACTTTGGAGGCACGAGATAGAGACATCAGGATCGATGTTATTTAGGATGAGCAATCTTGTTTGCTCGCACTTATCATGTGCTGCTTTAATAATAGTCAATTGATTTATGTATCAGATCTCGATTAGCTTTGATTAGTGGACAGGGAGACGAAAGAGGACATGCGTATCTATACAAAGTACTGAAATGGGCCTGCTAGAGCTATAATCAGATCTGTCCACTCCTGAGTAATGAAATGGAGGAAGCAAAGTACTTTCTTCTGTTCACCACGCCCCCCAAAATGATCTATTGCATTTCATCATAGTGTTGCGGTCATGTCATTTTAATCATCATCATATGTCCATGCTAGTGTGCAACCCACCACCACTCAGCTTCATCATGTTCACGTTTGAATTTGAAATGACCGCATGATTGCTACTGATTTCGATGAAGAGCGTTTAGGGTGGCTTAGAGAATTCGATTGAGCCGAGCTCAGACTTGAAATAACGGGCACGCTTAACCCAGTAGTTTGGAGGGATTTTACTTTCGAATCTCATAACCAGTTAAGCTTGCTCAAAGGGAAAGGAACCAGGAAATCGATTCAAAATGGTATACTCTTTTCCTGTATATTCAAGGCTGTGCAACATAATCTTATGAATGATCCTCATGTAGATTGATAAAATACAATAGGATTCGATACCTTTATGAGCTCGGGAAGCATAATCTGATTTCTGCCCCAACCCATATTTCCTTCTTTTGAAGAATAGTAAATCAATAAAGCGGATTGCATGGACATTTCAAACTCCTAAGAGACCTGTAGATTTGCACGTTGTGGGGACAAGTTGGGGGCTGCTTGCGGCATCAGGGTCGGCGGATTGGAAGCGTTCCGTGATCAATCAGGAGAGCAAATGTAGATTAATCGACAGCGACCCGGACCCATCCTTTTGAATTCAGAACATTCAGAAGTTAAAACAGTGACGGGAGGGAAAGTTTGCAGTGGTGTCCTACCGGAATTCTTGATTTTTTGTCAAAAATCACGCCTCCATGCGAACAAAAATCCAAGCTTCACATGGCGAAAATATTGGTATTCGAGATGTCCCTCTCTAAGTCAAGGAGAACGAAAAATGGCCCACCAATCCCCCACTCAATGCCTCCAATCTCGCCTCACTCAACTCCTCCATTTACCGCAGCCTCACCTCCATATATACATACGCCCATCAACACTTCATTCCTAGACAGCCAGTGTCAGTTCACGGTACAGTTAATAGCGGTTGAAATTGCCGTTGAGGAAGATGGCCGTCGACGAGTCCTTCAAGAAGCCAGGAGCCATCCCGTTCAAGTGGGAGATCCGGCCCGGTGTCCCCAAGATCCAGCACCACCGCCACCGGCAGCTGCCCCCACCCCCGCGGCCTCTGCCGGAGGACGCTCCTCCCCGACATGGCCATCCGTCCCTGCCGAAGCTCAAGCCGCCCCCCGCTGCGCCCGGACCCCAGTTCCTCTCGCCGCTGGAGCTGCGGACCGGGTCCTTCCGGTCGGCTCCTCGCACCCGCTCCGAGCGGTGGCGGCTCGGCCCGCCCATGCTGGGCCAGCCCGAATGCGTCTCCTCCGGGCCGGGATGCTTCCCCGCCGCGCCGCTGCTGAAGCGGAAGGAGAGCAAGAGGAGGTCCCGCAGGACCAGGCCCGAACCCGAGCCCGAGCTCGACAGCTGCTCCGATCTCGGGACACCATCCCGGTTTTCCTTTTCGACCCAGAGATCGCTCTCGCCGTACCGCGAATCGCCGTGCGCGTCATCCTATTTGTCCGTCATGTCATCGCCGAGGCTGTCGTTTTCTTCGTACATGAGGTCTCACCAGTCGTCACCTCGATGCATGGGTGATCCAGAGTGGGCTGGGTTCGGGCTCTTTTGAAGTAGAGATCGATCCACAATGTTCATCACCAAATTGACACAAAACGCACACAAGTTTGCACACCCACCGCGGCGAAGTGAACTGCTGAGGCTTTGTTTTGTGATCAGAAAGTGAGTGATTTAGCAGAGTAGACGTTTACACAACCTGCACAAGATTGGTCTTGTGATCTTTGTATGTGTTGTATTAGAACAGATGTAATGTCAACTTTTACGTTTAAGTTTGATCGAAATGCCGTTGTAAATCACAATAAAAGTTGTTTGATCAAATTCTGATCAGACTTTTTAAAGTTGACATTAATAAAACTCGATGAACTATCTTTCTTCAATCAATGCGCATCGGTCTTAGCTTTCTTACAAACTCCACGCATCCAGCCGTGTCCAAGTGACCTCCCCCTCCTTCCCATCGTCATATAAGTATCAAACTCAGCTACCGCATCCTTCTGCAGACAAGTCAATGTTTTAAGCAACTCTTGACTTTCTAAAGCAAATGATATTTCTTTGTCCACGTAATCATTAATCATCACTTTCTTTGAAAGGCTGAGATTCGTCGCATTTCAATCCGACAACGAAGAATTACGAGGGAATTGCAATTTGGGATCGACATGCTTTTTCGAATTACTGCTCTTTTATCATCAAAGTCCACATTTTTATGCCATCAGGAAACTCTCAATCCGACATAACAAGTCTCTGGTCAGATTCAAAAGGACACATGTTGTCTCCCATGTTCTCGTGCCCAGTCGCATCTCGCTCTTCCTCACCAGTAATGTAGCGTTCCCGAAATAGCTGCCATCAAATCTCCGGCGTGCAAATGTTACACGAGACTTGAACGGAGCACGAGAATCTGTTAAGTCTTCCGGCGCATCATGATCTCCTCCAGACCTCTGAACCGTAACTACGTCTCCATCGTGAACCAAGTCCTCGCCGTCATCGTCCAAAACCGCGAGTTCGACGCAAAGCTGGCGGCTTCCGCCGCGCCCACCTCGCCTCCTTGGGACACCGAATCGGTCTCCGAGGTGCTGCGGTCGATACCCAGATGCTTCTTCCAATCCCCTCGCTCCATCGGTCGCCAGAAGACCTTCCGCCACCGGGCGCCCCTGAGACAGCGCAACCCGAGACGCGAGTCCGAGAAGCTCCGGAAGGGTGCGCTCCTTCTAGGTCCCGCGGCTCACAGAGACCCGCAAAGGGTCGAGCTTGGGTTGGACAAAGCGCTCGAGTTCTACTTCTGGGTCGAGTCCCATTTCGGCTTCGTGCACAATGAGATGACTTGTAGAGAGATGGCTGTTGTTCTGGCCAGAGGAAACAGGTTGAAGGATCTGTGGGAGTTTCTTAAGACGATGGATAAGAGAGGTAATGAGCTCGTCACGACTCCCACCATCACCTGTTTGATGAAAGTCCTAGGAGAAGAGGGCTTCGTTAAGGAGGCGACGGCCGCATTTTATAGGATAAAGCAGTTTCATTGCAAGCCGGACGTCCATGCGTATAATACCATTATCCACGCGCTTTGTAGGGTAGGGAATTTCAAGAAGGCGAGGTTCCTGTTGGAGCAGATGGAATTGCCGGGGTTCAGGTGCCCCCCAGATACTTATACATATACGATAATGATTGGTTCATACTGTAAGTATAGTATGCAAACTGGATGCAGGAAGGCCATTCGGAGGAGGATGTGGGAGGCAAACCATTTGTTTCGTCATATGCTTTTCAAAGGTTTTGTCCCGGATGTGGTCACGTATAACTGTTTGATTGATGGGTGCTGCAAAACGAATCGGATCGGGAGGGCGTTAGAACTTCTTGATGACATGAATAAAAGAGCTTGTGTCCCAAACCGAGTCACATATAATTCTTTTATTAGATACTATAGTGCTGTTAATGAGATTGATAGAGCTATTGAGATGTTGAGGAAGATGCAAAGCATGAATCATGGCATACCCACCTCGAGCTCGTATACTCCTATTATTCATGCTTTATGCGAAGCAGGAAGAGTGATTGATGCGTACCGTTTCCTCATTGAGTTGGTTGATGGAGGTTCGGTTCCCAGAGAGTATACATATAAATTAGTTTGTGATGCGATCAACTCTTCTGGAGCAAGTGGTCTGATAGATGATAAACTGCATAGAAAGATTCAAGATGATATAGAGAAAAGGCTTAGGCAGGTGATGAAGGCGAAACCATTGGTTACTTGCTAATTGTCCTGACTGCTTAGCAAGATTCAACATGTATGTGGAATCCTCAAGGTTAAATCTTTTGTCTGAGCAAGCTATATCACACAGCAAGGAGAATAGATAAAAACAAGGAATGAAGTTGAACATGACCATACCTTGCTAAGAGGCGCTGCATTGCGAAACAGTAATGTTTCTATTGAAAATTCCAGAATTGAATCTACTCAAGCATACAAGCTTTGTCACCAGTCACCCCTCATTTGACCGGTGTTCTCTCTCTGTTCAGGTAACATGGATTTTTTCTTCCTTATGACTCCTCATTAGTCATTATGATGAGCAATGTCAGTCTATAGCCTATATTGCTAGCGTAAATTGCTTGGAAGCATATTTTGCTATTGCAAAGTTCTTTCTGTAGTTTTCTTGTATGCCTAGATATTTTGATCCATGCTTTCACTGGCTTGCCCTCTGCACGAGACAGGAAGATCTGGTATGTTTCTCCAGTCAAGGAATTCCACATCTTCAATCATCTTTCCTTCAGAGACTAAAAATAAACTATATGAGATGAATGATTTCCTCTGAATATTTTCTGCGTCTAACCCATATACTGGGAATTTTTCAAGCTCCCAAAACTGATCAAGAGGGGGGAATTGGAGTGTTTATCACAATCCCGTAATTTATTGTGACATGAGTGATCTAATGTAGATGCTTTATGATCTTTTAACTTAGTTGAGGTGTCAGAACTGGTTTATTAAAATACAGAACTGCGGTCTGTTTCTGTAAGGTGAATGAAAACTCTTTTGTCAGTTACCTTTGCGTTCACCTTCTTGATCTAGCAGACACAGTTGAGTTCTTCGACAAGTCAAAGGTTCTACCTTAAGCTCATTCATGCCACTGTGGAGTTTTGATTGTAGCCAGAATGGTGGTTGGCTCCTCTCTAGTTAGATGCAAGCGGTCATCAGCATATCTAAATTGTTTGATTGATTTCGTGTACTTTGGCACGAATTGGTAATAGTTCTGAAAGTAGTGGAATTGGAATTGGTTCTTCATTTCCTTTTATAAAGATGCTTGGTTACATGCAATGACAGGAATAGAAACTAGTCACCATTCACATGCAGTAAAACTGTCTCCATGATCCTGCTTTTGTTGCTGGGCAGACATCTATTGATAAGTGAACAAAAGCAATCATTGTATTGTCATTCAAGGATGTTCATCTCATCATATGAAGCAATCATTGTATTGTCATTCAAGGATGTTCATCTCATCATATGTTTTCCCCTCTTCCTCTTATTTCTTCTATGAAGTTTTCTGGGAATGACATCTTATAATTGCTCTTTCATTAATATATCTGTGAGTTACGTGGATAGCATTGTTTCCAACTAGGAAAAAAGAAGAAGATGAATTTGGCAGGTGTTCAAAGTGTCTCCACTTTGAATAGTGGATGTATATTCATCAATCTTCAAGTGTTTTCATATTATGATGTTGAAGCAAATAGCTACTACTAGTGTGTTTTTTTGGTCCATGTATATTCATCAATCTTCAAGTGTTTTCATATTATGATGTTGAAGCAAATAGCTACTACTAGTGTGTTTTTTTGGTCCAAAAATAGCTACTCACTTAGTGGCAAATCATACAAAGATTCTGGTCCATGTCCATGTCTGTATTAAATTTGGTAACGACATGATATTTGTGATTCTGATTCCTTTTACTTTGCTCATTCCATCTACCTCATTCATATGAGTAGTGGGGTTTTCTGATTTGCTTTTCAGGTTCTAGGGAGCTATCAGCCAAAAGTTTTATCTGAAATGAAGGAGCATAAGGAGGGAAAATTTTTTGTTTGGTAAAGAGTGAATTGCTTTTATTTTGATTTACCTGTAGGTAGCCAATGCAAGGCGAATGGTGGCAGGAGTGTCAAGTTCAAGGACGAACTCCTCTATCTATATTTTTGCACCCGTTGCTTAGAGAAAAGCCAAAGTTTCTGCTCATTCCTCTGTTGCTATGAGTTTTCACTATCTTATGGAGAGAAAAAAGGAAAGAGCTGTTTTCCGAACATCTGATTTCCCTATTCATGCCTTAACCTTTCAGCTTGCAGGCACTCGATTGTGGTCCGCATTGGAATGGCGATGACTTCACATTCTCTGAATAGTAGCGTGATAATGTTAAATCTTGGGAATGCTGGGCTATGACTGTACTATGATACAAGGAAAAATTATCTTGTTGGGGTTTTGAGTTTCCTAATTTTGTACTGGTTTTTATACTGCTGTAATCCAAAAGGATGTGTAGGAGGCTATTCAATTGTCTCACTCTGCTTGATAATATATCCACGTTTTGGGATCTTTGTATGAAAACGACTATGCCTTTTTCCGCTGTAGTCAGGTCTGCTCTTAGATCATTCTTACCATGATACTGCTGGCTGTATTAGTAGAACGTTATCCTTTTCGCTCCATAAATCCAGCCAGATTTTCTGTTCAAATGTACAACAAATCAACCAGCCTCACCAAGTGCTTATACTATGGAGTGGAGTTGGCTACATGAACCCTTGTACATCATTGTGCTCTATCTCAAAAGATCCAAATACTAAAATCTTTTCTTATATCCTTATTCCATGCATGTTAAGGTCTTCCCTACTCCTTTTGATCTGCATGTCCATATTAAAGTTGCATTTTCTCACCCGAACATTCTATGGTCGCCATGGCATGTGTATGAATGAGCTTCTCTCATCACAATTTTTCCTCGAGTATCCACACAATTTAGCATTCTCATCTTTGTTATACTCATTTGGTACACTAGGTTGATGCTTGATTGCCCCATAATCGCATCTCTGTAATAATTTTTGTAATGGTTAAAACTGATGTAGTTAAGCTTCTGTTTACTAGGCCTGTCTTGGGAGGGAAATAGGCAAATGGCTGATTGCATTAATTGAATACTGTTTTAAACATGTTCTAAAGAAAGACGGGAAGTACCAACATTAAACCAATTCTTGGCAGAAGATCTAGGGTACCTCAAGTACATTATATTATGTCCCCTTGAAGCTCTGGTTCGGTTTGACGAAGCACATCAAGGAGAAGGGAATAGGAGCATGACTAGTCCTGGTTTTACCAAAGGGTGAGACAATACCAATATGCATTTCACTTTGGCTTTGAATGTTCTCAACACGAGGCAGACTTAGGAGGCTTTCATTATGCTTTGAGAACTGGATTTTAAACTCGCTTGGTTGACCCCGATAAGATTACGATTCTCCTTCGAGTATCTATTGCGCTTGGATTTCCTTTGGGATTTTAATTAGTTCAATGGTCTCGTGTTTCTGTAGGTGCGAGGAGCGGGACTTTAAAAGAGGATGTATATATGGTGTAGTTAGACTTGTCAAATGAGTGGGTTAGGTTGGGGTTGGGTCATAAATGGTCTGACCAAAATCGATCAATTTAATCCGTTTATGACCCATTTGTTAGAGTGCAAATTTTTTTACTCATGCCCTCCTCATTTAACTAAACATAAAAAGCTTATTTCTTATGATTTTTGTTTTTAAAATGGTATTGTTAAAATACTTTCATGCAAATACAAATTAAATGGATAATTTTTATAATTTTTTTAAAAATCAAATTTTAATAATTATTATTTTTTAAATATAATTTTTTTTTTACTTTTCTTCTTCTATGTTGTAACTGGCATCGCTCGCCTGATACTGGCAAGCTCGAGTTTCACTAGATCAACAAGGCCTCTACCTCATTAGATCCAACGAGCTCAAGCCTTGCCTAGCCAGTCATCGACCATCGCCATGCTGGTTATTGGCTAAGGAAGGAGGAAGAAGGGAAAAAAAAAATTATAAAAAAAATTTATAATTTCAACTTTTATAAAGTTAAAAAGGGAAAGAGAGTGTGAGGCTTGGGTTGGAAATGAGTTCTAATCCAACCCATTTATCTCAAGCTTTTAATTTTCAAACCTATTTATCAAGTCTATTCAAAAAGTAAGTAACTCAAATATCATATATATGAGTCTAAGATCCATTTTAACATCTCTAGGTGTAATTCTTCCTTCAACTATGTTGCGAAGTTCATCAAGTTTTACGAGAAATGGGGGAAAGAAGAAGTCAATGCAGCTACAATGTCAAATCACATGGGCATGTGGTATTACGGATATTCGTTTATCTCCAAAAAGCATTTTAGATGAAGAAATGGATCTATAATTGAGAACCGGCCTTGTGACTCTCGACCCTAGACCGTGAACTGAACTGGTCAGTTCTCTTTGATTGATGCTTCTGAGTTTTCTATGATCTTTTCTGAGCTTCCGAGGATGTTCAGATGCTTGGCTCGGACTTCTCTCCTACGCCTTGTTTTCTCTATATCAGACTAGTTTATGCCGATAATTATCCCCGTTTAAAGCTTGGGCCTGAGAATTAGTTCTGTTTAGTGCTGTATCATATAATCGATTGGCTAAATATCGTGGAATGACACTCGGACACTCAATTGTATTATTATGAACGATGGAGGTGATGATGTATGGTTGACTTCAGCTATATTTACTTAATTGTCGACTATATTAGAACCTAATCTCAACGTTTATCGCCCGTTTTCATTGTCATTCTAATTTCTATAGACGTCCTTATACGTGACATTTAATTCATGGTGGCGGGACATTGGCCTTTTGGGAAAAAAAATGAAACTAGAAATCTCACGAAGGGACTATTTAATAAAGAAATTTGGAGATAATTGTTTAAAAGTCATAAACTTATTATAGGGCGACCGATTCAATTTTAAATTATTCAATTGTACCAATTTAATTCTTATCATTTGGATAGTTGTGCCAAATTTAGTCCCGGACCTTTTAGCGTTTTGTCAATTTAGTCGTTAATCGCTAACGTGGTGGTCCAACCATCTTACGTGGTATGATTGGCATTGACATCAACAAGTTTTGCAATTTATATTTTTTATAAAAGAAAATAAAATAAAATTGTAAAATTTGTCTACATCAATATCAGCTGTCATGTAGAATAGCCGATGTTGACTAGATTGCCACATTTAGCTATTTCTGGAGAAAATTTTTGTAAGTAAATCAACACGATTAAAATGTTTATAATTTGATTAGCGATTTGTCAAAATGTTAATGCTTGAATTAGCACAAGTAAAATGTTTAAAACTAAATTGACTGTCGTGCACGGAGTGTATTTGGATAATTTTCCAAGAAATTTGTTAAATGGATTGACAGTTGTTGCTAGATGCAATCAATTGAATCACATAAAATACATTTGCCTCCAGTGTTATGTGATGATGTAATGCTAGTTGGAGGAATGTCCACGATAAGAAGCTCTAATTCCATAGTGGGGCCAGGCGGGAATCCAGCCAGTACAAATCCAATGATCTAATAGCAGTTCGAAACAATAGATTATGTGCTGAACTCGAGGAATGTCGACATGATGACGTGAACATAAATAGTCCAATAGGGGGGGATACCATGGATATACTAGCATTCGAATTTGCATGCTCGATTCGATATAAATAATGTGCCAGAAATCTGTCATAAAATTTGAATTGTTGAGTCAACTTAGAAAGGCCTTGAAAGGGACTTGTATTTGCAATTTGTAAAATCATAAATGGCATGAAGCAAGCGTGCTATTTTCCTCGCAATTCTTTTATATTCCTCGAACCCTATAAAATTTACACTTCTGATGATGATGATAACTGGGGACAAGCAAATGTCACGTCAAAGGTAGTCGTACTCAAATTCAGAATAAGTATTCAGACTAATGATGCTAAATGGATGTTATAGCATCCGGATAATAACGTGTGACGCATAATTAGTTTTCTGTTAAGTCAATTTATAGCACATTTTTGTCCGTCGGAAGTTTAACAAAACCTATTTTGGAATACCAGAAATATAAATATAGGCACTAACAAAGTATCACTCTAAATGAATGCTCCATCTTTCTAAGACAAGATATATTAATTGAATAGTTTTGAATTACTAACTAGAGTGACCGTAAAATTTTCATAAAATCGACCGGTGAACCTAAGGTTGTTACTCACAGGGACCGAACATACTAACCACCATGAGATTTAAATTACGCCATATTATTTGCTCGAGTTCGGATAGAATAAGATGCTGTTGTGATTTTCAATGACTTCTAAAGATAGATGATTTGAGATTACACATTTGAATCTCAGAGTACCTTTTTTTATCTCTCTGGTCAGAAGGTTAAACCCTTTGGCCAACTTGTGACAGCATGTCCTCCAATCACATCTACCCAAAAACGTGCAAGAAAACGAACTTCTATTCAAGTTGGCCCTGTCTTAGTTATAATATTTAATACGGAGTTGACGTATGTGACTACCTCATCCTGAATTAGACATGGAAAGTCTCGAGCCCTTCGGGAATCCGAATATGCCCTGCCATAACGAGATGGGGACAATTGTCCAAAAAGTCCTAAACTTATTGCAGTTTTGCCAATTCAGTCATAAACCTTTCAATCTTGCCAATTGAGTACTAAACATTTTGTCAGTTTGCCAATTGAGTCCATCCGGCCAATTTTGGCAGGAAAATGCTGACATGGACGCCGGCGGTGCCACGTAGGACTGCCGGCACTGACGTGGATAATTTTTAATATTTTTTTAAAAAAAAAAATTGATTTTTTTTTAATATTTTCTGTTTTTTCCTTTTTTTTTTTTTTTTTTTTTGGCTTTCCCCTTGCCCTTTTCCGGTGGCCGGCCACTGTAACGACAATCCTTTTTTTCCGCATCTTTTGTGACTGTTGATGCAGATTATTGTGATCTCGTGGTTACTAGGAGCGGGACTCATCGGTATCAACGTCTACTACCTCAGCACGGGCTTTGTCGGCTGGCTAATCCACAACAGTCTTCCCAAAGTTGCCAGCATTTTCATCGGGATCCTAGTGTTCCCACTCATGGCCATCTACATCATTGCAGTGATCTACTTAACTTTCCGAAAAGACTCCTTTGTGACATTTACTGATGACACTGTTAAGCACGCAACTTCAATGACCATCGAAGATGGATGTGGCAATTCTGGCAAGTTGAAGAACCATCTTCCTCATCGGGAGGACCTAGCAGACATTCCTCTTCCGGAATAGTTTGCATCACACTGCTTAACCCTCAAGAAAGTATCCCCCAATGTACATAGAGAGCTATGCTAAAGTTGAACGATCTAATAGAGTTGTGGTAAAAGAACTATCAATATAGTCATAGCTAGAGTCAAGATCATTCAAAGGTAATCTCTTGCTGCCGTTATTTTTATCAGAGCTACTGGACAGAAAATTGAGTAAAATGCCTTTGTAACTTATAATTGTTAATCGACTCCTATAAATTTTATCTTCATTAAATATAAGCCTACTTAGGATCGTTGCTTTATCTACACTGTCACTGCATAACAGTACAAGTAACCTATGAAGTACGACATGAACTCTAATATGACGCAGAGGCAACATAGAGAGAAAGATGTGAAGTGACAAGCCCCAAGCCAATTCTTGGCAGAAGATCCAGGGGTTCTCAAGTATAAAATGTCCTCTGGAAGCTCTGGTTCGGTTCAGGAAGAGATAAAGAGAAAGGGATTGGAGCATGAATAGTCCTGGTTTCACCCAAAGGCGAGACGACCTAATATGCATTTCACTTTGGCTTCGAATGTTCTCAAAACCAGGCAGACATAGGAGGCTTCAGTTATATGCTTTGAGAGCTGGATCGTAAACTCGCCTGGTTGACCCAGATGAGATTACAATTCTTCTTGGAATATCCGATGTGCTTGGATTTCCATTGGGGTTTCAATTAATTTAGCATCTTGTGTCTCCATAGCAACGTAAAGCAGGAGTTTAAAAGAGCGTGCGTCTATGAATGCAGTTCTCCTTTAACTATGTTGTGAAGTTTATCAAGTTGCATGACAAATGGGAGAAAGAAAAGAGTCAACGTAGCTACATGAGTAGATGTCATTGACATGCGATATTGTGGATATGCGTTTATATGCAATGTTAACCCTATGTCCCGCTCATAACGATATTGTTTGTTTTGGGCTGGAGGCTGCATTATTCTTCTGGGTTTCGCCCAGAAAATGCCTCGTTACAAGTTAGGATAAGTGCCATAATATATATGGCACTTCGACTCACCACATCTATACGATAAGGAATTCAGTTCATTCCTACATCCGTCGCCATCCTAGAATTGGAGCCGCACCTTGTCAGGCCCTCTTTGGCTGCCGATCACTCCCACCCTCGTCGAACCGGGTCATTACAACAAAAGCAATGGAGATCTAAAAATGGATTTTTAGTTCCATTGACTTCCCCAATTACAGCCACACAACCCAAATGAAAGTATGAGACAGAAAGGATGAGAATTTTTATACAGACATTGCAGAATGCAAAGCTTCTCTTTGATAATCATCAAAATAAAGATGTCGTGATGATCTTCTCCGAGTTTCGAGAGGATGTTCAGATATTTGGTTTTTATTTCTCTCCCATGCCTTATTGTCTCTATAGCAGACTTTATGTGCCAATGATTGTCTCCTTTTTAAACATTAGAACATGGGATCTAGCATGAGAATTGGCCCTGTTTAGTGCTGTATCATAATTGACAAGTGAGAGGTTGTTCATCTGATATTTTCGTTTTTCTTATGAATGGTGCAGCTGATGGATGGTTGACTCCTATTAAATTTACGTAATGGTAAGCTATATCTGAAATCTGAACTCAACGCCCTTATCCTTGCGCTCGGTTCACTGACTATTAAACAAAAACATTGAAAATGTTAAAAATTTTGGATGTGTGCATGCGGAAGCATGGTTTTGGTATTAGTTATAGTTTTTGGTTAGTGATATGTGGAAGTGTATGATATAGTTTGTAGAGGATGGACAAGGGACGAGATAGGATAGTTCAAGGGATAAACATAAATTTTTATGGGACAATGATAGTTTCACTAGTTTATGAAAATAATTTTACAATAGTTGAAGGAAGTATTGGTGGAGGAGCCTCATGATATGGAGTATATTCTGATGCTCCTCTCACACTATTACATCAATGGGTTACGGCCTTTTTATAAGCATTTCCACCGACTAAGTACAACATTCTAGATTTGTGTAGAATGTTGTCCACTTAGGCTTCATCTAGGAAATTCTAGATTGTAGTTTAGCCACTCTTCTTCCAGAGACTTCTACATTTGTGTTTCTACACTTTTCTTTGCCACCTAAGCTAGATTTTCTTTTTTAAGGATTTTTCTTCACTTTTCTAGCTAATATCAATATTGAAGTTTCTAGAAAGTTTTAGAGAAAATGGATCACAATTTCCAACATAAAACCTCTCGAGAGGACTATGTAATTAAAAAGAAGTTTAATAGGTGGATTGATGGTTGCCAAAATGCAATATTTTACTAAAGAAAGTACGTTTTCTTGTATGTTATGTGATTATTTAATGCTAGTTGGACATAATTAGAGTAGAAGTTGAATTCGAGGAATGTAGACATAAGCAATGATCTAAAAGCAGTTGGAATTGGAATAATAGATTATTAGTTGAACTCGAGGGGTGTCGACATGATCGCGCGAACTTAAGTAGTCCAATAAAATGAGCTCCCTAGGATATATTTACGCGTGCTCGATATAAACTATGTAGCAGGAATCTGTCATAATTATGGGTGTCATCATACACGCTTGTTTCCTCGCAGGTCTGTCATTTTCCTTGAAGCATATGATTTTAAACTTCTCAAGAAGATAATTGTGAACAAGCTTATGTCACGTCAACGATAGTTTTAACCAAATTCTGGAGGGCTAACTAAACCTGCTCAACTAGTTCAACATATCTTCGGCCAAAAAGGAAAGAAACTACTTATACATATTCTTCCGGATACTGACGCTACATGGAAATTATACTACCCGGAATGATAATTTATGACATATTGGTACTTTTCTATTCAATCAACTTATAACACAAAATTTATCGTTGGATTGTCGAAAAGACCTAAATTGGAATGCTAGAATCATTAATAAAGGCACACTAGCAAAATATCACTCTAAATAAATGCTCCACATTTTTATTATAAGATATGAATCAAATCGTTTTCAGTTACTAATTAGAGTGAATGTAATTGGAATCAACAGGTGAACCTAATGTTGTTACTCGTAGGGATCGAATATCCTAAACACAATGGACGAATCTCATGTATGATTACTCCGTTTTATATCGATTTAGGTCACATCGTATATTCTGCTCGAGTGCAGATAGAATAAGTTGCTTGCGTGATTATGAATGACTCCTAAAGACAGATAAGTGGAGCAATTAGGGTCAGAGCAGAAGGGATAAGAGTCACTTTGCTTACGTTTGAAATGGATTTTACCCATTGACTTTGGTGTATTACTTTGCTAATTACCTACTTCAGAAAAAGGTATTACACATTTGTATCTCAAATTACCTTCTTGTCTGGTCGGAGGTTGAATCCTTTTGCCAACTCGTGGCAGCATGACCTCCAATCACATTAACCCAAAAACCTGCAAAAAGAAAAGAAAAGAAAAGAAACTTTTACTCAAATAAAGTCTGTCTCAGATATGACCGCACACAGATTTACGCATCTGATTATCTCATCCTGATTTAGACTTGGAAAGTGTGTCCTTATACTGGAAGCCCTTTAGGAATACGAATGAGTCTTTACCTTAATGTGATAGGATTCCGGAAGGCAATCCTAGACGCTCCTAGATTTTATTATTGGAGCCGCAATTGCTTCTGGTTAATGAGTATGACATAAGCTACGAGGCACTAGCCGAGGGAGTTCTATATGGAGGAAAACACTCTAGAGAACAGAGCACAAGACTTTTACAAAACCTCTTTCCTAATAGACTTAATCAGGAAAAGTTCTAAGGCGATGGAAGTTCCCTAAAAATCATAATCTTTATACGCGGAATGCAATTTGTTCATGAGCCATCTTTTATGTGCAATCAAATCCTAATATGGTTGATATTGGAAATTGTTTACTAGGCCATCACGAAAAACTTGCGTGATAACTTTATGTTTACTTTTTAGTTTACGCGGCATCAGGCCTAGTATATACTTATTTAAAAAGTTTAGCGCACCTTAAGAAAACTAGAAAGCATATACTTAAGAACGACATGATCCAAAATACGCTGCTTAAGCCCCCAAAAAGCAACACTCAAGGGCAAACTCTAGGGTAGACCTCTTCTTATGTCTCTGCATCACTGAAAATTGCTCCTTCCGAAGAGTCAACTCGAGAATGGAAATAATTGGGATTCGACTAATCGACGATGCTGACCAAACATCAATGTACTTGTCTATTCGTCTTGTAGCTAAGAACAAAGTGTGTTGTGAGGAGAAAGATTAAATAAAAAATAATCTTCTCTTTACCCATTCCCTCTAGCCCTTCAAGTGCTTTTCCACCGCATTCTTTCCAGCACGTAGACAAAAAGTTTCCTCGAAAAGTATACCAGTTTCATCATCTTGCATCTGGTTTTTACCTACAAGATGTTATTCCAAGAGGACCACTAATAGCAATGCCGACCCCATTGAATCATGCAATCTAATCACACACGTTCGTCCGTCATACCATACTTGAAAAACAACCAATGATGGCCTAATAAAGTGCATCTACTTCACTATCTTTGGTTGATGACGATCCATGTGGATTGGTGAAGATAAGATGTAGAATATAGTCGACGGACAAAGTTTGGTCGGTCACCAAAATAATTAATCAGGCTTATATTAGCAAAATTGTGGAGTGGAATCGTCGCTTGCATGTAGCTAGGGTTCTTAGCATAGACTGCTATATATTCTGATAAGAGACATGTACGGGTCGTTACGTGATTGACCAAATATAGAGAACGAAATGGCTTCGAAAATATCTCTGGAGATAAGTTCGGGGATTAGGTTGATCCATTAATATCATGCAAAGTTATTTCAAAGGTAAAAGCAGATGGATAAGACGTATATCTGCAAGACCCACCTCTTAAGGTTTTATTATTAGAGCCGGAATAGTGTATGAGTATGGCATTACCTATGAAATCATGTAACATGGGTTGCATATGTATCATTAGTGTATCTCTGAGGATTTATAGTTAATTCTTACATCTTTTAGCATCCATACGCTCATTTCAATCGAAGTCAACTGGCAATTAGATTGTTTGGCCAATAAACTAGCAATTAGAACTCAGAACGTTGCAATTTGATTAGGGGAAAATAAATAGAGATAAGATGGACGAAGAGTCTTTCGATTAAGCGACTAGAAATAATTCTTTTAAGTTATGATCGGAGTCTGATAGTTTAATCCCAAATGCACATAAAGCGAGCAAATCGTTCGAATTTGAGCTAATTACAGCTTATCATGCTCAAAGCCTCCCCAATTATAGCCAATTTAGATTTTTTATTTGCAAAAAAAAAAAAAAAAACCTTTATGGTGCATTTGTTTCGCAGAAAATGAGTGAATTGGAAAAAAAAATCTTTTTTGAAAAATAATCACTTATATCACTTAAAAATACAGTGAATGAATTTTTTTTTTTTCATTACCCATAAAAATAGTTAGGCATCGATTGCTATCAATGATGAATATATTTCTCGATGACTAATTTTTCTAAATAATATAAATAAATATTTTTCGGAATATATTTTTCAAATTACTCATTTTCCGCGACAAACACTCCCTTATTTTCGGTTCCGAGTGTTTGGACTCTTAATGCATAGATTTACTCCGAGTAAACTATTATACAAAGTCAGCTGAATTCTCATCAAAGCACAGATGTCACAGGCTGTGTTTTTTTGAAGGAAAGCAAGAATAGAGTAAGGGTACATTAATTTTGTAAAAAATAAATAATTTGAAAATAATTTTTTATATATGATCGCATGTATCACTTACAAAATAAATTAATGAAATCTTTTTTTCCACCGTCACAAAAATGTTTAGACATAAATTATTATTGATAATGAAAAAAAAAATTGTTAATAAATTATTTCAAGTGATATAAGCTATTATATTTTAGGAAATTATTTTGCAAATCATTCATATTCCAAAAAAAATGAAGAGAGACAACCACCGCCAAATAAATAAACCAAGTCATAATCATAGCTTTTCAACTCTAGTAAGGGCAGATATAATCTCGATCAAGCCATTTTTCTTGCTCATCTCCAGAAAATTTGGCTGTTGACTATGCACTAAGTCATCCTCCAAGAAACAAATAAAATGAGGCACATATTACAAAGCTTGGCATATTGAAAATTTGAAAGTTACAACGTCATTGATTTTGGTGTTAAACGTGGCTCCTCACTCACCACAAGCCACGTTACGGTGCTTGTCACGAGACTTACAGCATCAAATTTAGAGACCCGTCTTAATATGGACATTTTTCAGACAGGAACAGTATCTGCATGGTCTTGGTTGTATCCTTCCCTACGGTCATTTGGCTCTCTTTTTCCTTTCTTGCGTTTGTTAAGTGACCAAATATGGTGACTTGGGTATACGAAGCATGCAGTACAAGTCATAAGCTGTGTTTGGAGTGCAACAAGAAGCGAAGCAGGTGAGAGAGAGGGGGAGGGAGGAAGAATATGTAGGAGGAGAATAAGATGACAAGCGTAGGAGCACCAACAGTAATGGGAGAGGGCAACAGCATAGTGGCCATTCAGGCCGACGGCATGACCCCGCCCTTTGATCTCCCTAATTCTACGCATGGTCGATCTGATCAAGAGGACTCGCATGATTAGGTTTTCTCTCTCTTTCTTTTCTTTTTATTTTCTTAGAAATTCGTGGAATATAAACCTTCCATAAGTCCGGCAATCTCCAACCTTTTTTTTGTCAAAGAAAACAATTCACTCATTTCTATGGATATACAATGAAGAAACGTAATCCAATCACAAATCAAGACAAATCCCAGGCAAATCCTAAACAAAGTAAACTCTATATAAGGAGATGAATTATCAGAACAAGGTTGGGAGTCACATGCTCAAAGAGTAAATCTGTGATTTTTCAAATTAAAATCGACGACCATCATCGAATTCGTCTTTAGTAATGAGCACACACCAAGATCTCCATCTGTTACTATGACTTTTGTCTTTTGACAGTGTGTGCCTAGATTCGGCGGCCTCAACACCATCGCCATTCAAAATAACAAGGTTGAACACGTACAGATCTAACACTTGTGAGAACAAAGTCTTCATGAAACTCCTCTAATCTCTTTCGAAACTAGACTTGTACATCAACAAAGCCCGAGAAAAGCGCAACCTCAAAATCATAGAAGCAAAAAATCATTTTAAGTGACATCACTCGTGAAGCCATGACACGACCTATTGTATTGTTCTCCGGCGAACGATCTAAGCAACAATTCAACAAGGGAAGATCAAGTTCGCCGATGGGAAAGATAAACGCAAAATGGAGGTCGACGTTGATCCTTTCCCTCAGATGGTTGGTATGGTGTTGGCGAACTTTAGGGGAAGACCATCTCCGCATAACCTTTGCCAACGGTGCCGCCAAGAGATAAGGCAGCAATATTTCCTTGATAGTAACAAAGGGAAAGCAAAGGGTTGGAGGCAGCCCAGTAGTAGACGCTCCTCAACCGCCCATGATGCAAGTTCCTCGGCTAGTGATATATGAGTAACCAAGGAGTTCCCAGAAGAAACCATTAAAGTCATTTAAGCAGCGACACGAAGAAGGAGATCCCAAGATCGTTAGGGTTGGAGATATGAGTGGGAAATCGACTTCTGCGTAAGGTACTCCAAGTCAGCTAGCTGGAAAATAAATCTCGGGGACGTTGTACCCGCAAGATGGGGCAAGAAGAAATGAACTGCAAAAGAAATAAAGTGCAATTGACACAAGTATATCTAATTCTTCGGATGTTTGTTCCATCCTTTCCTCTTCAGATGCGCTCCTTTTTATAGTTCATGGGTCGCTGGCCTCGCCAAGTAACCATTCCCGCTCATCAAAATCAAGTTTTGGCTCCATATCGGACGGTCGAATTGTTCTTGCCTCGAGCTCAATTGCAACAACTGGTTGACTCGACTGCAGCAACCATTTATAACTATTTGACTACAACGATCAATCGACACCTTTTGTAAATGTCTTGCGTAAGAGTTTGACTGCAATAACTGGCCCCGATATTTTTCGTTCCTGAAGTCAATTTGATTTCATTCAATCTTTGTGAGTCAACGCTAACGCTTCTCAACTCGACTGACATTGACTTGGTTATGTCCATGGGCGAAAACCTTTTCCGACCTTTTCGACTTAATTCTATTTGTTTCTCACCTCAATACTAATGTTTGACGTACTCATGGTCAATATCAGATCATATGATTGTTCAATATACTCTTTACTCCTTCCTTGCTGGCCCCCGACATGTTTTGTCAATTTGTCAATAATCATAGTCACCCTTGACTTTGTTTGCCAGATCTATTTTGTCACTACAACTCAAGAGATTCCTCTCTGTTTGAATAGTCTTAGCACTTTCTCATTATTATCGGCCTAAGTTAATGTGATATCTCTAAATTAACTCGCTAAGGTATTGTTCGTTTTGACCTATTTTATATTGAGTTTCACAATTTTGTTCTCGGCGTTTAGAAAGCTAAGCATTGCTATTACATCAAAATACGCGTCCAAGAGTTAATTCTAATTTTTATTTATATCTATATATTCGCTCTCCCCTTATTTGATACGTAGTTCGATTCATTCTTGTCCCTTCACCATCTTGGAAGCCTCCCAATAGCCGCTCCTTGTCCAGGCTCTCTAGCCTTGACGATCACTGCCCGCCCTCGTCGAACCGAGTCGTTACAAGCTCCTAGCAGCTTCCACGTGATTCATCCCCAAACCACACACCTACTGGAGAGGGTCCCGCTTTGATACCATATTGTGATATCTTTATATTAACCCACTAAGGAATTGTCCACTTTAGCTCATCCTATATTGAGTCTCACAACGTCGTCCTTTGACATGCAAGTTAGCACATTCCCAATATGTCACCCATCTCAGGAGTGCTCCCATATGAGCACACTCAACTTTGAAATTTCAAAAATAAGCATTGGTATTACGTCAAAAGGCACTTCCGGAAGTTAATTCCAATTTATATATATCAGACGTTTTCTCCATGTTCAATACATAGTTTGATTCATTCCCTCCCCATTCGCCATCCTAAAAATCTACCAAAAGCCCCTTTCTGTCTAAACCCTGTAACCTCCACTACCATTCGTTGCCCTCGTCAAATCGGGTCATTATAGTTAATATCATATTCAAAGCCACATTCGATGTATGGCCAATGACATCAATTCATACTGACTCTTTGACACCATAGTTGGCTTTTTCAGGTGCATACAGTCTCACATTGTTCCATCCATGCCATTAAGCTTTACAATGCCTAAAATGTGCTGAATATTTTCAGAGTGTAACATTTTTTTTTTTCCGGGAAAGACATATTTAAACCTTGAGTCACGTCGCGAAGGTCAAGTTGTCAACCACTGTCGTCTATCCGGAGGATGGTTATCATTGCCCTTGTACCATTGCGAGGAACTATTGTAGCAACAATAATATGTGTATGACTCAATTTCGCTCTTCTGCTCAACTTACAAATGACCTCCCTACCCAATCACTACCACCTTTTATTCAAGGATGTTGACCGAATAATGGTCAAGATCTCAAGAGTTCTCGTGATAAATTCTCGTAACTGAGAAAGTGTGTTTTGACAAGTGTCGCGACCAATTTTTCGGGTGTGGACCACCTATGGTTTGGCTAATGGATTGTTAAGCCTAAACTTAACTCGGGCTCTCCCAAGCCCATATCAATTCACGACTTAGGTTTAAGTTCTTAACATGCAAATGATTTTCAATTAGGAGTCGCCACTAATCTATTTTTGGTGGGTCGATTAGAAACTTAAGTAAAGCAATTTGCTTTACTCCTACGAACCAGAGATTTGTAAGTTCGGGGACTTAATTACGTTAGATTTCTCTAATGCCCTTTCGATATATTTTCTTTTATTTTTTGAAAAAATGTTTGGCAAGCGGCTTGAATTAATTTCACTTTCCTAACATGTGAGGTGATCATACGAGTGCGCAAACCACCAATTGCAAATAAAATAATGTAGGACTTACCTCAAAGCAACGAAAGCATTTGCGTTGTTAGATCAGAATTCACATCAACAATCTTAGATATGATTTCTAATTAACAAGCAATCACTCAATTTTTGCTTTCACTTTTTAATGAGAATATAGTCCATATGCAATGCAATGCTTCTAATCTAATATGAAATAATATGGCATGGAAAAATGTCTTGAACTATATGAATGAGTAAAAGTTTTTGTGAATTTTTTAATGAACATGCAATAATTAAATATACAATCTAAATTAATCAAAATGACCTAATTCTAATGACGGGTAATTTCTAATTAAATGAGTCTAGCAATAATCACTAATGGACCTAATTCTATATGACGTGCACATGATGATTTTTTTAACGAAAATTCGTAATTAAAATTACTTAAAAATGAAAATCAAATTAAAGTGAAATACTATCTATTCTAAATGCTTTATAAACACGCATTTGAAAAAAAAAAAACTATCGTGCAATTTATCTAAAGATCTATCTAGACCTAAAATGCAATGACGTGCAAAGAATGCCCTAATTCTATTTTTTTTTTGTGAAATTCGAAATTAAAATTAAACATGCAATTCAGATAATAAAAAAAAAATAACATCCTAAATGAATGCACTTTTTCTTTTTCTTCATCATGATTCAAAATAAAATCCCTAATCTAATCATGCAAGATAAAAAAAAAAAAAAACAAACCTAATCTTTTTTTGGATTTTTTTCTTTTACAAAAATAAAATTGACTTAAACATCACGACATCAAATCAAACAAGATAAGATTGATATTCGAAAATTGGTGAACCATATCTCGCGTATGAGATCGGGTTGTCCAATTTTAAAATTAAATCGCGAATCGAATCTCGGGCATGAGATCGGATTGTCAATTTTTGCAAGGGATTGAGAGTCGGATTTCGAGCACGAAAATCGGACTGACAACCGTGTCAACATTATGAAATTAGGAAAATTTCCTAATTCATAAGGGATCCAAAACATTCAAAGAAAGATTGCGATATCACGAACTAGGCAGCGACATATATGAAAATCAGATTAATCAAGAGTCTTACCTAATTCACGATGTCACTCGAGTGACGTTTTCATATTCAGATGGACGATAAATCATATGAATTGCGGTGGGTGATTGGCTCACAGTAGGGGCTGCTCGTGTTGATATGGACTTCTCAGCTCGAGTCAGTTGGTAACCGGCGAGGACACAGGACACTGATGTGGTCCAGCAGGCGCGTCAACGATCACTGGTGCGTTGAGGCTCGCTACCAGCGTTGCTAAGGATTGCTTGGGGACTTGCTGGTCATGGCGTGTCGAGCGACGAGGCGTGCGGATGTGAAGATGCAAGACACGTATGAGACTAAAAAAAAAAAAAATCACACTTGTTACTTGTTCTCTCTATCTGCGATTTTCTTTTGTTTTTCTCCTTTTGTGGCCTATTCTCCTTTGACTTCTCTGTATGTACAGAAAGTGAAGACCTTTGCTCTCAATCTTGAACCTCGTGTGCGGAGCCTCCTCTTGCGTTTCAATAAGTGCCGACCTGGAAGAACATAAACTTTTCTATCTCAACTCTCTCTCTCTCTTGCGGCCGTATCCATGAACTGTGTGCAGCCCCTAACGAAGTGATTGAAAGAGCCCCCTTGTGTGGCCGTATGTATCATATGTGTAGCCCCTCGTGTCCGTGCACGAACAACACATTTTATAATGGAAGAACTTTAGATCTTTGTGGCATATTTTGTTTCCAATTTCGCTTGTGCATAATACCTCTAGATATACTCTTAAAATATATGCACATCGCGCAATATTCCCTTTTTTATTTTTCACATATTCTATCCAAATTTTTTTTTTCTACCCAAGAATATACCCATTGATGTATATTATCTGAATATATGAAAAAAATCCTATCAGAATATGCTCGCCGTCGGTCCAATGTAAAAAATGCAAATTAAAAATAAATGTGCCTAAACTATATGCTATGCAATTAACTATTTTTTTTCAGGGATAAAATTAACCCCTAATTTTTTAATGCAATAAATGGCTAAATGGGTCACCAAAATTTAGGTTCCAACAACAAGAAAGATTGAACAAAATCCCTCAGTTTACTTTTGTCTCTTTGCTCCATTCCCTCTCGCCCTTCACGTGCTTTCCCATCGCGTTATTTCCAACATGAAGACAAAAAAATTTAATCAAGAAGGAAACCCAGTTTCATCTTCTTGCATGTAGTTTTTACCTACAAGACGTCATTCAAGGTCACTATTAATAGCGATGCTCAGACCATCTAATTAGGCAATTCAATCCAGCACGTTCGCCATCGTTCCAAAATTAAAGAACTACTAATCATGGCCTAATCAAGAGCATCTACTTTATTATTTTGGTCGACGACGATCCAAGTGGATTGGTTAAGATAGAAGGCAGATTATAATAGGCAGAGAAAGTTTTAGTTAGTTGCCTAATTAAAACAAAAATTATTGGCAAAATCGTTTTATCTTGTTGTGACATTATTTGAATCTTTGATATGTTGGGGTAGTTGAGTTGATACGTGGAATGGAATCGTCACTTGCATGTAGCTAAGTATGAAGCCAAAGATGCTATATTTTCTGAAAAAGCTCTTATCTGAAAAGAGACATGAGAGATTCTTGTACTAGTCTGGAGTTGGTTTTGGTTGCAAGTACGTCAATTTTGAACGATCCAATTCGTTGCCGACCAGGAACAGAGAACTAAATGGCTCTGGGATTAGGTTGATTCCATTAATATCACAGAAAGTCACCCTCAAGGTAAAAACAGATAGATAAAACATAGATACGCAAGACCCACCTCTTAGATTTCATGATAAGAGTCACAATTTCTTATAGTGTAATGACCCGATCCGACAAAGGTGGGGCATGGCCGCCTGGGTTAGAAAGCTTGAATAAGAAGCAGCCCTCGACGGACTTTTAGGATGGCGAATGAGGCATGAATGAACTAAATTATACATCGAACAAGAGAAGACCCCGCCTGGAATGTGTGTGTGTGCACACACACGTGTGAAAGTTAGACCATCTTTATATGTGTCACAATAGATCATGAAACCACCAGCTCCTGAAGGTAAGGTCAACGTAATAGCCAAGACTAACCCCCCCTAACTCTTGGAAATTATGCTCACATTGATCTTATCATAGAAATTTAACCCTCTTCTAAGTTAGGTGAGTAAGTGAACTAGCAATTTCGGAGAACCCTTCTACATATCATTTGTAATAACCCACTAACCCGAGGAAACTTCTCCATTCTGTGACATTGGCAAGGCGATTCCACTAAACAACTACTTCGACTTTCTTCGGATCAACTAAAATGTCATCATTTGAGATCACATGATCTAATAATTCTATATGATCAAACTAAAAATGGAAATAGAGTACTACTAGGATGGATGACCTCCTAGGAAAGTGTTTGCTTGCACGCTAAAGGATAAAACTGTAAGGTTCGGTATGGAACGGGTCAAAGCGGGCAATAACTCAAGTGAGTTAATACAAGGATGTCACAATATGGTATCAGAGCAAGAGCCCCTCCAGTAAGTGTGTGGTTCAAGGACAAACCACGCGGAAGTTAATGGACTTGTAACAACCCTATCTGATGAGAACTGGGAATGGTCGCTAGAGCCAGAGAGTTCAGACAAAGAGTGGCTCTTGGCAAGCTTTTAGGATAGCGAAAGAGGTAAGAATGAACTGAATTGCTCAATGAACAAGGGAAAGTGTGCATGTGATATATAAATAAGCTGAAATTTTACTTACAGATACACATTTTAATGCAATGGTAAACTTTGCTTTGGAAATCCAAAATTAAGCATGCTTAGGTTAGAGAACAACTAGAATTGGTGACCTCCTAGGAAAGTATCTAGATGTATGCCAAAGGACAAAACCATTAAATTCAGTAGCGGACGAGTCAAAACGGATAATACATAGAGTGAGTTAATCTAGAGATGTCACATCTTATTTATCTTATCTTTAATTAAGTCTCTCACAAGTGTATGAGTTTCATCATATTGCATGTTTAGTATTAGTTTATTTCAGAGCATTTGTAATCAATTCTTTTCAGCATTTGTAATTAAGTGAAGCTGGCAATTAGAATGCTAGTGCCAATAAACTAGCAATTAAAATTTGGCAAGTTGTCAGGGAAAACTAGAAGACATAAGACGGGCAAAGAGTCTTACGATTGACTGTTTTACGATCGGCTGTTTATCGACCTAGCTAGAAATAGGAAAAAAAAATAATCTGAATTGACCGAAATACAATTTTATTTACTACTAAATTTAAAACTCTGACGTGCAATCGACTTAAAAGATTTATAAATCTCATATCCAAAAGAAATAAAATTTGAGCACCACGGCTATGACCTGGCATAATTTCTAATCCCGGTCAAATTTCTAAGGCCCATGAGTACGATCTATAAAGTCAGGAAAATTACCAAAAAATTTTAAACGTATTATACTTATGCCAATTGAATTCTAAACATTTCAATTATACAAATTGAGTCCTAAATCTTTTAATGATTATCAATGTAGTCAATCTAGCCAAATTTTGGCCAAAAATCACCGACATGGACTTATTCATCCTACATGACACTACCAAATGACGATGATAAAATTTACATTTTTTTTTTATTTTTTCTGAATTTTTTATTTTTTTATTCTTTTCTTCTCTCATGTCATTTCTTTTTCTTTTTTTTTTACAACTTTGGGCTGACAAGGTCATTGACCCACCATCGTTAGGCACAGGGGAGGGTCGTTGGGTCAACGACCCTCCCCTGGTTTGGATAAGGGTGCTACGACTATGGCCAATGAGGGCATAGAGGCCCTTGCTCATGGTTGACAAGGACCGACAACCTCACCCACCCATAGTTGGGGATTATAAAATAAAGGAAACAAAAAAAAAAAAAAAAAAAAAAAGTAAGTGTCATGTCATGTAAGACGGCCGGCATCCACATCAATGACTTCCGGTCAAAATTGATTGGAATGACTACATTTTTTTGTACTTTTCCCCTATAAAGCTCGATGCCATGGTGCCAACTTCCAGAGGTGTTCGAGATCATTTTCGGCCTTGAATCTCCTTTTCTTTAGCACGTTCTGTATTGGGATTTATCAATGATAAAGACTCAAATTTATAAGTTTAAATTTCTTATCTATCATATTCTGTTGGGATCGGGCGAAACCCGTTAGTGAAATCTTTCTCCACCGTGTATGCATCCAACTAGAATGATTGTTTTTTTTCGCTTCGCTTGGTTGCAAATGTCTGGACTCAATAATGCATCAGAAAAGGGAAAAGTGATTGTAACAATGAGGCGGCAAGCCCTGAGTGCGACTCAATTTTTCTTGTTCATATCTAGGTGATTTTGGCATAACGAGTGGTTAGGTTTAGATCAAATCATCCCGAAGAAAAATCAAATTGGGTATACGTCGACATTGGTTTGCAAAGTTAGCATGCTCAATGATATGGCCGACTGTTATTAATTGGGTAATTTGGCTGCTCACTTATCTAAAAAGCATTGCTGTAGCCAAGTCGAAGATTATCTTATTTGGAATCTGGTCCTATATATCTGTTGTCACTCGAAAGAACATCAAGAGGGCTAAATGTCAGGCGCACCTCGCAAAGTTTCGGACCAAAAATCAAGATGGAAAGCAAAAGGACATTTTATAAGACAAATCTCGTCTGCATGCTCGTAGTTATATCCTTCCGTATGGAGGTTGGACTTCTTTATGCTTTGCTTTTGTTTATCGAGTTACCAAAGAAGGTGACGTGTTTATAAAGCACGATGGACATTGCCAATTGTCCTAAGCTGTTGTTTGGAGTACAACATGGAGTGAGGCAGGTATAAATCAAGCTCATCAGCTGCTTCACCAAAAGCAAGAGTGTATTGAGAGAGAGAGAGAGAGAGAGTATGGAGGAGGAGGAAGGGCATCGGATGGCAAGCGTAGGCGCCCCAACAATATGGGGAGGGAGCAACAGGATAGTGGCCGTCAATGTGGAGGGCACGACCCCGCCACTCGATCTCCCTAATTCCACGGATGGTCAATCTGATCAAGAGGACTCACCCGAGCAGGTTCTCTCTCTTCTTTCTGTCCGAAGAACTGCAGGGAATAGAACCTTCGATAAAGACTTTTACGTTGTCCATTACGACAAAGAAAGAGAGAAAGGAAGGAAAGCAAACATCGGGTGTAATGTCACTTGCTATGGGACTTCCCGTCGGGTCACCTTTCACCATGTCCTGGGTCCCATGGCACTAATAAATCACTATTCTTGCAGGGAGTGTGGGTGAAAAGTTAAAATGCATGCAGGGTCAGTAAACTTGCGACCTAAGTCTCTCATCTAATTGCATTTGTCCTTGTGATTATTCAGAAACCTGGATGGAGGAAGTTCTTATCATTTGTTGGCCCCGGTTTCCTCGTTTCCCTCGCATATCTTGACCCTGGAAACTGTAATCTCTCTCTCATACCTCCCCCCCCACCTTTTCTCTCTGTGAGTGTGTTTGTTCGCGTGCGTGCCTACATGAAGCTTTTGAATGAGTTCATGTTGAATTCACAGTTCTACAATTAATGTTGCAGTGGAAACTGATCTGCAGGCCGGAGCGAATCATGGATATGAGGTAACACAAAAGAACAGACAATACCCAACATATATTCGTTCATACTTATGAAAATATATAGCGTATTTTTAAATCTTATACTAATTTTTTTATAATATATTGGATCATATGGTCAGCTTCTGTGGATCATACTCATTGGGTTAATATTTGCTCTCATCATCCAATCACTGGCTGCTAATCTCGGATTGAGCACTGGTAATCATTTCATTAGAGAAATTAAGGAGGAATATGAAAAACTTTTCCTACTCGTGAACACTCTCTCTTTATTGTTGTGATGATTCATTTGTCTATTGTAAATTTATCGAAATTTCAGGGAAACACCTGTCTGAGCTATGTAAAGCTGAATACCCACCGTTGGTGAAGTATTGCTTATGGTTTTTGGCTGAAGTGGCCGTTATAGCCTAGATATTTTGATCCATGCTTTCACTGGCTTGCCCTCTGCATGAAACAGGAAGATCTGGTATGTTTCTCCAGTCAAGGAATTCCACATCTTCAATCATCTTTCCTTCAGAGACTAAAAATAAACTATATGAGATGAATGATTTGCTCTGAATATTTTCTGCGTCTAACCCATATACTGGGAATTTTTCAAGCTCCCGAAACTGATGAAGAAGAAGGGGGGGAGGAAGTGGAGTGTTTGTCGCAATCCCGTAATTTATTTATTGTGACATGAGTGATCTAATGTAGATGCTTTAGGATCTTTTAACTTAGTTGAGGTGTCAGAACTGGTTTATTAAAATACAGAACTGCAGTCTGTTTCTGTAAGGCAAATGAAATGCTTTTGTCAGTTACCTTTGCGTTCACCTTCTTGATCTATCAGACAGAGTTGAGTTCTTCAACAAGTCAAAGGTTCTACCTTAAGCTCGTTCATGCCGCTGTGGAGTTTTGATTGTAGCCAGAATGGTGGTTGGCTCCTCTCTAGTTAGATGCAAGCCTAAGGTCGTCAGCATATCTAAATTGTTTGATTGATTTCGTGTACTTTGGCATGAATTGGTAATAGTTCTTAAGGTAGTGGAATTGGAAGTGGTTCTTCATTTCCTTTCATAAAGATGCTTCGTTACATGCAATGACAGGAATAGAAACTAGTCACCATTCACATGCAGTAAAACTGTCTCCATGATCCTGCTTTTGTTGCTGGGCAGACATCTATTGATAAAAATCAGAATTCCAGCACTGAGTGAACAAAAGCAATCATTGAATTGTCATTCAAGGATGTTCATCTCATCATATGTTTTCCCCTCTTCCTCTTATTTCTTCTATGAAGTTTTCTGGGAATGACATCTTATAATTGCTCTTTCATGAATATATCTGTGAGTTACGTGGATAGCAGCATTGTTTCCAACTAGGAAAAAAGAAGATGAACTTGGCAGGTGCTCAAAGTGTCTCCACTTTGAATAGTTGATGTATATTCATCAATCTTCATGTGTTTTCATATTATGATGTTGAAGCAACTAGCTACTACCAGTGTGTTTTTTTGGTCCAAAAATTGCTACTCACTTAGTGGCAAATCATACAAAGATTCTGGTCCATGTCCATGTCTGTATTAAATTTGGTAACGGCATGATATTTGTGATTCTGATTCCTTTTACTTTGCTCATTCCATCTACCTCATTCATATGAGTAGTGGGGTTTTCTGATTTGCTTTTCAGGTTCTGGGGAGCTATCAGCCAAAAGTTTTGTTCGAAATGAAGGAGAATAATGAGGGAAAATTTTTTGTTTGGTAAAGAGTGAATTGCTTTTATTTTGATTTACCTGTAGGTAGCCAATGCAAGGCGAATGGTGGCAGGAGTGTCAAGTTCAAGGACGAACTCCTCTATCTATATTTTTGCACCCGTTGCTTAGAGAAAAGCCAAAGTTTCTGCTCATTCCTCTGTTGCTATGAGTTTTCACTATCTTATGGAGAGAAAAAAGGAAAGAGCTGTTTTCTGAATGTCTGATTTCCCTATTCATGCCTTAACCTTTCAGCTTGCAGGCACTCGATTGCGGTCCGCCTTGGAATGGCGATGACTTCACATTCTCTGAATAGTAGCATGATAATGTTAAATCTTGGGAATGCTGGGCTATAACTGTACCATGATACATGGAAAAATGATCTTGTTGGGGTTTTGAGTTTCCTAATTTTGTTTTGGTTTTTATACTACTGTAATCCAAAAGGATGTGTAGGAGGCTATTCAATTGTCTCACTCTGCTTGATAATATATCCACATTTTGGGATCTTTGTACGAAAACGACTATGCCTTTTTCCACTGTAGTCAGGTCTGCTCTTAGATCATACTGCTGGCTGTATTAGTAGAACAATATCCTTTTCGCTCCTTAAATCCAGCCAGATTTTCTGTTCAAATGTACAACAAATCAACCAGCCTCACCAAGTGCTTATACTATGGAGTGGAGTTGGCTACATGAACCCTTGTACATCATTGTGCTCTATCTCAAAAGATCCAAATACTAAAATCTTTTCTTATATCCTTATTCCATGCATGTTAAGGTCTTCCCTACTCCTTTTCATCTGCATGTCCATTGTAAAGTTGCATTTTCTCACCCGAACATTCTATGGTCGCCATGGCATGTGTATGAATGAGCTTCTCTCATCACAATTTTTCCTCGAGTATCCACACAATGTAGCATTCTCATCTTTGTTATACTCATTTGGTACACTAGGTTGATGCTTGATTGCCCCATAATCGCATCTGTAATAATTTTTGTAATGGTTAAAACTGATGTAGTTAAGCTTCTGTTCACTAGGCCTGTCTTGGGAGGGAAATAGGCAAATGGCTGATTGCATTAATTGAATACTGTTTTAAACATGTCCTAAAGAAAGACGGGCAGTACCAACCTTAAACCAATTCTTGGCAGAAGATCTAGGGTACCTCAAGTACATTATATTATGTCCCCTTGAAGCTCTGGTTCGGTTTGACGAAGCACATCAAGGAGAAGGGAATAGGAGCATGACTAGTCCTGGTTTTACCAAAGGGTGAGACAATACCAATATGCATTTCACTTTGGCTTTGAATGTTCTCAACACGAGGCAGACTTAGGAGGCTTTCATTATGCTTTGAGAACTGGATTTTAAACTCGCTTGGTTGCCCGATAAGATTACGATTCTCCTTCGAGTATCTATTGCGCTTGGATTTCCTTTGGGATTTTAATTAGTTCAATGGTCTCGTGTTTCTGTAGGTGCGAGGAGCGGGAGTTTAAAAGAGGATGTATATATGGTGTAGTTAGACTTGTCAAATGAGTGGGTTAGGTTGGGGTTGGGTCATAAATGGTCCGACCAAAATCGATCAATTTAACCTGTTTATGACCCATTTGTTAGAGTGCAAAATTTTTTACTCATACCCTCCTCATTTAACTAAACATAAAAAGCTTATTTCTTATGATTTTTGTTTTTAAAATGGTATTGTTAAAATACTTTCATGCAAATACAAATTAAATGGATAATTTTTGTAATTTTTTAAAAATCAAATTTTAATAATTATTATTTTTTAAATATATTTTTTTTTTTACTTTTCTTCTTCTATGTTGTAACTGGCATCGGCGAGCTCGAGCTCGCCTGATACTGGCAAGCTCGAGTTTCACTAGATCAACAAGGCCTCTACCTCATTAGATCCAACGAGCTCAAGCCTTGCCTAGCTAGTCATCGACCATCGCCATGCTGGTTTTGGCTAAGGAAGGAGGAAGAAGAGGAAAAAAAAATTATAAACAAAAATTATAATTTCAATTTTTATAAAGTTAAAGAGGGAGAGAGAGAGTGTGAGGCTTGGGTTGGAAATGAGTTCTAATCCAACCCATTTATCTCAAGCTTTTAATTTTCAAACCTATTTATCAAGTCTATTCAAAAAGTAAGTAACTCAAATATCATATATATGAGTCTAAGGCCCATTTTAACATCTCTAGGTGTAATTCTTTCTTCAACTATGTTGCGAAGTTCATCAAGTTTTACGAGAAATGGGGGAAAGAAGAAGTCAATGCAGCTACAATGTCAAATCACATGGGCATGTGGTATTACGGATATTCGTTTATCTCCAAAAGCATTTTAGATGAAGAAATGGATCTATAATTGAGAACTGGCCTTGTGACTCTCGGCCCTAGACCGTGAACTGAACTGGTCAGTTCTCTCTGATTGATGCTTCTGAGTTTTCTATGATCTTTTCTGAGCTTCCGAGGATGTTCAGATGCTTGGCTCGGACTTCTCTCCTACGCCTTGTTTTCTCTATATCAGACTAGTTTATGCCGATAGTTATCCCCGTTTAAAGCTTGGGCCTGAGAATTAGTTCTGTTTAGTGCTGTATCATATAATCGATTGGCTAAATATCGTGGAATGACACTCGGACACTCAATTGTATTATTATGAACGATGGAGGTGATGATGTATGGTTGACTTCAGCTATATTTACTTAATTGTCGACTATATTAGAACCTAATCTCAACGTTTATCGCCGTTTTCATTGTCATTCTAATTTCTATAGACGTCCTTATCCGTGACATTTAATTCATGGTGGCGGGACATTGGCCTTTTGGGAAAAAAAAATGAAACTAGAAATCTCACGAAGGGACTATTTAATAAAGAAATTTGGAGATAATTGTTTAAAAGTCATAAACTTATTATAGGGCGACCGATTCAGTTTTAATTATTCAATTGTACCAATTTAATTCTTATCATTTGGATAGTTGTGCCAAATTTAGTCCCGGACCTTTTAACGTTTTGTCAATTTAGTCGTTAATCGCTAACGTGGTGATCCAACCATCTTACGTGGTATGATTGGCACTGACATAAACAAGTTTTGCAATTTTTATTTTTTATAAAAGAAAATAAAATAAAATTGTAAAATTTGTCTACATCAATATCAGCTGTCATGTAGAACGGCCGATGTTGACTAGATTGCCACATTTAGCTATTTCTGGAGAAAATTTTTGTAAGTAAATCAACACAATTAAAATGTTTATAATTTGATTAGCGATTTGTCAAAATGTTAATGATTAAATTAGCACAAGTAAAATGTTTAAAACTAAATTAACTGTCGTGCACGGAGTGTATTTGGATAATTTTCCAAGAAATTTGTTAAATGGATTGATAGTTGTTGCTAGATGCAATCAATTGAATCACATAAAATACATTTGCCTCCAGTGTTATGTGATGATGTAATGCTAGTTGGAGGAATTCCACGATAAGAAGCTCTAATTCCACAGGGGGGCCAGGCGGGAATCCAGCCAGTACAAATCCAATGATCTAATAGCAGTTCGAAACAATAGATTATGTGCTGAACTCGAGGAATGTCGACATGATGACGTGAACATAAATAGTCCAATAGGAGGGGATACCATGGATATACTAGCATTCGAATTTGCATGCTCGATTCGATATAAATAATGTGCCAGAAATCTGTCAAAAAATTTGAATTGTTGAGTCAACTTAAGAAGGCCTTGAAAGGGACTTGTATTTGCAAACAAGCGTGCTATCTTCCTCGCAATTCTTTTATATTCCTCGAACCCTATAAAATTTACACTTCTGATGATGATAATTGGGGACCAGCAAATGTCACGTCGAAGATAGTTGTACTCAAATTCAAAATTAGTATTCAGACTAATGATGCTAAATGGATGTTATATCATCCGGATAATAATGTGTGACGCATAATTAGTTTTCTGTTAAGTCAATTTATAGCACATTTTTATCCGTTGGAAGTTTAACAAAACCTAATTTGGAATACCAGAAATATAAATACAGGCACTAACAAAGTATCACTCTAAATGAATGCTCCATCTTTCTAAGACAAGATATATTAATTGAATAGTTTTGAATTACTAACTCAAGTGAACGTAAAATTTTCTTAAAATCGACCGGTGAACCTAAGGTTGTTACTCATAGGGACCGAACATACTAACCACTATGGACAAAGCTCATGTATGATTACCCGGTTTCGCATCCATTTAAATTACGCCATATTTTTTGCTCGAGTTTGGATAGAATAAGATGCTGCTATGATTTTCAATGACTTCTAAAGATAGATGATTTGAGATTACACATTTGAATCTCAGATTACCTTTCTCTCTGGTCAGAAGGTTAAACCCTTTGGCCAACTTGTGACAGCATGTCCTCCAATCACATCTACCCAAAAACGTGCAAGAAAACGAACTTCTATTCAAGTTGGCCCTGTCTCAGTTATAATCTTTAATACAGAGTTGACGTATGTGACTACCTCATCCTGAATTAGACATGGAAAGTCTCGAGCCCTTCGGGAATACGAATATGCCCTGCCATAACGAGATGGGGTTGAAGAAGTCTCGTGGGTGCATGGATCGGCGGGTGTTCTCGAAAGTCAAAATGCAATCCTAGATGCTCTGCGAGGACCTGTCGATGGAAATACGTAGAGAGATTGTGTGATGCGAGACCTCTGGCGACGTGAAGACACTGTTTTCTCTACGCCATTGATGTCGTGCTCGTCTCTTGTTGTCATTTTATAATCAGATGTAACTGGCCAGACCACTACTCTTTTGTTGTCTCTTGCTTTTAGGGTTTTGAAGCAGCGTACGGAAAAATGCCGGCCCTTCCCATGTACCTACTACCTACTACCTACAAAACAACCTAGTTGCAACTTGGGAGTATCTATGCTTTCACTTTCCGGCCAAGGAATATCTACCGTCTCAATTAGGCCCGATACCTATCATTGATTCGATCTCGGTGAAAATATGTGGTATCTTGTCACAAGAGCATGGGCGTTAGTAGGACTGAATTTATACCGATACAAAAGGTTTAGGACTATTTTGGTACTTTTCCCCCCTTCATGTGCTTTTCCACGACATTCTGTCCAATACGAAGACAGGACATGTGAAATATGTCTTGAGTTTAGGCCTGTGAATAAAATCCGAATGAAGATATATTGTTATTTATAGACGCCCAAATATTTTCCATACAGATGAGCTTCGTTGGATAAAGATTACAAGCAAAATAAGAAAAGGGAAGACTTTGACAAAGTGGGTGCAAGAAAGAATTGATGTTAAGATGCAATCTCTTGATTCTGTTGAAGTCGCGCCCAAAGAGAGATCAAAATAGGAAAGTCCAAAATCTTGGACTTTGTTGACCGAAGTTGACTTGGATTTGTTCCTTTCTTCAGTACGGGTGGCCTGTTTTGCATGCATGCATGCATACATACATATACATACATATATATATGTACACACACATATGTATATTCTTTATACATCAAGAGGTTTTGCTCGGTTGTTGATCAATACCTAGAGAAAATTGAAGCACCATTCTCGAGTGCCTGAAAGTGGACTCGTTGTTCTTGTTCGCGAAATTACATCCAAGGAAGACTAGTGTTTGTAGCGGTGAAATCTAACGGTAAGATTTGTGAATTTCTTTGGGAGATTGAGAGATTATTTCGTGAGAAGTTGTTGGACTAAACATTGAGTACATTGTTGGGAATAATTGGGGTTTGAAAAACACTGAAAGTGTTTGAGTGACTCAAGTATATAATCTACATTGTATCGCTTAATTTATAGTGAAATTCGTCGCTGCTTTCCTTATAGACATAAGTCTCTAAGACCAAACCACATAAATTTGGTGTTTGATTTTTTTTCTTGTTATATCTATTTTATTGTTTGATCGCTTGCTTTTCACAATAGGACGTTGATTCAATAACTAAACCCCATTTCATCATCTTCATCTAGTTTTTACCTGCAAGATGTTATTCACGAGGACTGCTAATAGCGATGCCGACACCATTTCACGATGCAATTTAATCCAACACGTTCGTCCGTCATCTTAAAATTGAAGAACAAATGATTGACAGTTTAGTTAAGCCCATTTGATGTAGGATCATCAATTTCACATTTTTCATTAATGTATTGAGGTTTAACAATGATGAATAACGCACTTTGAAGCCTTAGATTATTTATTTTTGATATTCTAATGGGGTCCGGCTAATTGGGACATGGGGCATCTCTTGTCCGGAAGGCTGGACATACAAGTTAAAAAAAGCCCTTAAACCCGGCGGTGAAATCTTTCTCGACCGTCTGTGCGTAAAATTAGAATCTACCGTTTGTTTTCCTTCGTTTCGGTTTTCTGTTTTCCATACGGAGCCTGCCGCCTATTATGATCAAAGGATACTTGTCATCGTCTATATTTTTTCCCGGGGAAGTAGGAATAGATTGAGAGAGAAACACCAGCGAACAAATAAATTATTTCATAAGGGCTCAAATTTCCATGGTCATACCTATAATATTTGGCGCATAATGACTGGTTAGAATAGACTAAGTCATCCTAAAGAAAATGAATAAAGTTGAGGACATACGGAGATTGGTTCACAAAACTCGCATACCAACTGACGTGGCCGACTGTAATTAATCAGGGTTAAATATGGCTCTTCGAAAGGCACCGTTAATAATCCATCACAGTAATTATAACATCAAATTTGGAGACCCGTCTTAGTGTATCTAACACCACTCGAAAGAATACAAAGAGGGAATATGTGAGGTGCATCTCATAGAACTTTAGTCCAAATATCAAATTACTAAGCGAAACGACATTTTTAAGCGGGAAGTCTTCTCAGGATGCTCTTAGTTAAATCCTTCCCAAAGTAATTTGGCTTTTTTCTTTGTCTATTGAGTGACCAAAGAGGGAATATGTGAGGTGCATCTCATAGAACTTTAGTCCAAATATCAAATTAGTAAGCGAAACGACTTTTTTAAGCGGGAAGTCTTCTCTGGATGCTCTTAGTTAAGTCCTTCCCCATAGTGATTTGACTTTTTTCTTTGTCTATTGAGTGACCAAAGAGGGTGACTTTTGCCTATAAAAGCATGGAGGACATTGCCAGTTGGCTGCAAGATAATTAAGTGGTTGTCCCTATAAGCCACGAGATGCGTTTGAAACGCGACACGCAACTTGAAATGCAGGCATAAATCAAGCTCATGAGTTGCTTCCAAGGAAGAAAAGTGTATTGAGAGAGGAGAGAGAGAGAGAGAGAGAGAGAGAATGCAGGAGGAGCATCAGATGGCAAGTGTAGGAGGCCCAGCAGCTTTGGGAGGTAGCAACAGGATAGTGGCCATTAATGTGAAAAGCACGATGCCACCTTTTGATCCCCCTGATAACACGCATCAAGAGGACTCACAAAATCAGGTTCTCTCCCTCTCGTCTTTCTCAGAAATTCACGGAACATAACCTTCAACGAGTCCCCCGATTTCCAACCTTAGATGGGCCAAACCAATCACAATTCTACGGGACTGTCTTGTTTGCTAGACTCTAACGCTGTCCATTACGAAAAAGAAAAAAGAGAGAGTATGGAAGCAAGAAACACTATAGTTGAGTCACTTGCTATGAGACTTCATGTCAGGTCATCTTTCACCATGTCCCATGTCCCAAGTGCCTAATAAATCACTATTCTTGAGGGGAGTACATGCACGACCACTGACCTTGAAGTATAAGTTTCTGATCTAATTGCATTTGTCCTTGTGGTTATTCAGAAACCTGGACTGAGACACTTCTTATCATTTGTTGGCCCTGGTTTTCTGGTTTCAATCGCATATATTGACCCCGGAAACTGTAAACTCTCTCTCTCTCTCTCTCTCTCTCTCTCTCTCTCTCTCTCTCTCTGTTTGAGTGCGTGCTTTCGTGTGGTCTCTGGATGAGTTCGTGTTGAATTCACTCTCTCTCTCTCTCTCTCTCTCTCTCTCTCTCTGTGTTTGACTGCGTGCTTTAGTGTGGTGTCTGGATTAGTTCGTGTTGAATTCATAGTTCTACATCGATGTTGCAGTGGAAACTGATATGCAAGCTGGAGCAAATCATGTATACGAGGTAACCCAAAAGAACACCGATACACAAAATATATAAGTTCATACTTATACAAGTATATAATGTATCCATATATCTTTGTGCCAATATTTATAATTTATTGGATCATATGGTCAGCTTCTGTGGGTTATACTCGTTGGAATGATATTTGCTTTCATCATCCAATCGCTGGCTGCTAATCTCGGAGTGACCACTGGTAATCATTCCGTTCAAGAAATTTAAGGAGGAATTTATGACTATTTTTCCTGCTCGTGAACACTCTTGCAATTTCTTGAATGTGATTATTGACTTGTCTTTTATGAATATTTCGGAATTCCAGGCAAACACCTGGCTGAGCTATGCAAGGTCGAGTATCCACCGTTGGTGAAGTATTGTCTATGGATTCTGGCTGAAGTGGCCGTCATAGCCGCCGATATACCCGAAGGCATCTCTCTCTCTCTCTCTCATTATCATGCCCTTCATCATATCAGGTCGTAGAACTCATGTTCGGTATCTCATATTTCCTTTTACGAACTATTCTTCAGTTGTCACAGATCTTTATCGACTTTTTCATCTACACATATTGGACTTGCACTCTTTATTGCTTTTCTCTTTCTACTGACCTTAGGATAGGGTGTTTTTCTTTACAACGTCTGAAGATAGGGCTAAGATATGAACTTATGGTTGCAAGTGTACCAAAAAGTCCTTTCTGAGATGGGTGGGTTTAGATGTGTTTATCAGGGCCTTTCTTCTCTTGGGGTGGTTTTCACAATAAGGATGTGTCTGTAAAGAGATCCAAGTCTTGCTCGTATATTGACTGCTTTGGGCTATAGCTTGTACGATTTTATTCTTTTGGGCTTCGACTAGAAAATCCCTTGTTACAAGTTAGGACAATTGCCATCACATATATGGCACTTTATTTTACCACACCCAGACGATGTGGGATTCAGTCCATTCCTACCCCCATTGTTATCCTAGAGTTGGCCCATACTTTGTCCAGGTTCTCTAGCCTTGGCAATCACTCCTGCCCTTGTCAAATCGAGTCGTTACAGTGTCAATGGAGTTTTATGACATTGATGTGCTTAAAAACAATGGGTAGTGCTTGCAAACCCTCACCTTGATCTGTGTGAGGGTGGCTGGCCCTCGTCCGCAAAGTAGAATAACTGACAATATTATATTCTTCCTTTTTTTAACCTTTTTATGCCTTTAATTCTAATCCTTTTTATCCTCTATTTTTTTTCCCTAATTTTGTTCCTTTTTTTTTTTTTTCTCTTTTCATATTTTCAAGTTCTTTTTTTTTCCCATGTACTGCTTGGTGAGCACATTTCTTAAGAAAGTAATAAAAAGGCATATCAATATTTTCCATTAACCGAATTGAACGAAAGTAGGGACCTAGATTGCTTAAATTTGATAAGTTTTAAAACATGATTACAGTATTTGAAAAATTTTAAGAATTGATTTTACTTTCATGACAAGTCCTAAGACTTTGAATATATTTATCCCTAAAATAAATGGCATAACTTTATTAGTGAAAAGACAAAGCATTTGGTGTCATTTAATTAGGTTAAATGTTTGTCTTTTGTTTGCTTCAATATACACGACTACCCTTATTTAGATAGATTACATTCACGAAACAGCAGATAGACTCTACACAAAACATGTAATTGCAAGAACGTATCAAACCTCTTCATCTCTAAATTATTCAACTTGCTCAAAGACGCCGCATCAGCAAGCTGACGTAGTAGCGTTCTGATTCATCCACATCACGAATATATCCTGAAACACTCGACCAGAAATCGGGTCGCAGTTGCATAATTCTAAAACTCTCTGTTCGATGATTCATCGAATGCGTCGTATCATAGTTGTATGTAGCTACGTTCCATTGCATTTGTCCTGCGAGTTTATATTAACTAGATTTACCGACCTGTTAATGTTTGCAGTGATTGGGACAGCCTTCGCACTTAACATACTGTTTCACATCCCATTGTGGGCTGGAGTTTTGCTCACCGGTTGCAGCACGCTCGTGCTTATTGGCCTGCAGAGATATGGGGTATACTCGGAATTCCATTTAATTAATTAAGAACATGGGTAGTAATTTTCTTTGAATTACCTATGCCAATTATAATATAGTCACACCAACTTGACGATGACCGAATTCGTTTCGTCGTGATTTAATTTGATGTTGTTCTCTATTTTCGGTACCGTGATTGTTTCGATCCACTAAGAAACTCATTCTAAACGTTCGGTTGGTAGATTCGGAAGCTGGAACTGCTGATAGCTATAATGGTAATCGCACTGGCGGCGTGTTTCTTCGCCGAAATGGGCTATGTGAAGCCTCCCGCTTCGAAGGTCCTGGAGGGAATGTTCGTCCCCAAGCTCTCTGGGAACAGCGCTACTGGCGACGCCATCGCCTTGCTCGGCGCACTCGTGATGCCGTATGATATCACTTTATACTAAATCTCACACTGTCTATTTTATACGTGAAATTGCTCAGGCCATGTTTAATTTCGAGGCTTCCATTGCTTGTCAACAGGCACAACCTGTTCCTCCATTCTGCTTTGGTCTTGTCCAGGAAAGTTCCGAGATCGGTCCAAGGCATCAACGTACAAAATCCCTAACTTCATCTTCGATTTTCTATTCCTGTCTGAAGTTTTCTTTGGTGAAAGTCTTATTCCTTGTTAAAAAAGCAAGGTCATTCTTTAGACAGCGTGATGTGTGTTCGATTATCATCACTTGTGTTTTCGCTAATTATGTTCGTACGACATGAAAATTCTGCGGACGGGTTTTTATTAATACAGCAACATGAAAATTCACCATTCTTTCGTTATACATTCATGTTTTTAGGGAAAATTTATTGTCGACGCTTTCAAACATGAATTCTTTTTTTGCAATTATCTAAAAAAATACGTGCACTTTTGATTTGGTCTCATCAATCTTTGCAGGATGCCTGCCGGTATTTCCTCATAGAAAGTGGGTTCGCATTATTCGTGGCATTCTTGATCAATGTAGCCATTGTTTCCGTGACTGGCACCGTCTGCTCGAGCAACAATCTTTCCAGCGATGACGCAAGTCGATGCGGCAATCTAACTCTCGATTCTGCTGCATTTCTCCTCAAGGTTCTAATTCCTAACTATGACTATAAACCAGTTGGACCACAACATGACATTATAACTAAGAATAAGACTATTATTATTGTCTTAAATACATGTTTTTACAGAATGTGTTGGGAAGATCAAGCTCGACGGTTTATGCCATTGCATTGCTAGCTTCAGGACAAAGCTCCACAATCACGGGAACCTATGCAGGCCAATTCATCATGCAGGTTGTTAATTAAGAAATTTCATGTAATTAGCTGTTTAAAGTGAACACTAGAACAACTCTGATTTTTATTTATTTATTTATTTATATTTATTGTGTGTGTTGTATAATTGCTTAGGGATTCTTGGAACTCAAAATGAAGCGATGGAAACGGAACCTAATGACTCGATGCGTTGCCATTACACCGAGTCTCATCGTCGCTATCCTTGGCGGATCTTCAGGAGCGGGTAGGCTCATCATCATCGCGTCGGTACGCAAATTCCTCCAAAGTCTCCTGCCAATTCTACATTTGCATTCTTCCTACAATCATCTGGTGACATGTGTGTGCATTTTGTTCTGATTCCATTTGTTTTATGATGTAACCGATGTTGTTTGTCAGATGATTCTATCATTTGAGCTTCCGTTTGCTCTTATCCCACTCCTTAAGTTCAGTAGCAGTGCAACAAAGATGGGACCCCTCAAAAACTCAATCTTCGTAAGTTCTTCTTCTGATCTTTACACAATTGAACTTTAAACTTGGTTCTTTATTTCAGAAGTCCTAAAAAGATACCGATTGTTAAAAAAGATGAAAGAACTGAAAGTAATGCAGAAGAACATGTGAATTATGAGCTAATGACAATCCTTTTTTTCCGCATCTTTTGTGACTGTTGATGCAGATTATTGTGATCTCGTGGTTACTAGGAGCGGGACTCATCGGTATCAACGTCTACTACCTCAGCACGGGCTTTGTCGGCTGGCTAATCCACAACAGTCTTCCCAAAGTTGCCAGCATTTTCATCGGGATCCTAGTGTTCCCACTCATGGCCATCTACATCATTGCAGTGATCTACTTAACTTTCCGAAAAGACTCCTTTGTGACATTTACTGATGACCCTGTTAAGCACGCAACTTCAATGACCATCGAAGATGGATGTGGCAATTCTGGCAAGTTGAAGAACCATCTTCCTCATCGGGAGGACCTAGCAGACATTCCTCTTCCGGAATAGTTTGCATCACACTGCTTAACCCTCAAGAAAGTATCCCCCAATGTACATAGAGAGCTATGCTAAAGTTGAACGATCTAATAGAGTTGTGGTAAAAGAACTATCAATATAGTCATAGCTAGAGTCAAGATCATTCAAAGGTAATCTCTTGCTGCCGTTATTTTTATCAGAGCTACTGGACAGAACATTGAGTAAAATGCCTTTGTAACTTATAATTGTTAATCGACTCCTATAAATTTTATCTTCATTAAATATAAGCCTACTTAGGATCGTTGCTTTATCTACACCGTCACTGCATAACAGTACAAGTAACCTATGAAGTACGACATGAACTCTAATATGACGCAGAGGCAACATACAGAGAAAGATGTGAAGTGACAAGCCCCAAGCCAATTCTTGGCAGAAGATCCAGGGGTTCTCAACTATAAAATGTCCTCTTGAAGCTCTGGTTCGGTTCAGGAAGAGATAAAGAGAAAGGGATTGGAGCATGAATAGTCCTGGTTTCACCCAAAGACGAGACGACCTAATATGCATTTCACTTTGGCTTCGAATGCTCTCAAAACCAGGCAGAGATAGGAGGCTTCAGTTATATGCTTTGAGAGCTGGATCGTAAACTCGCCTGATTGACCCAGATGAGATTACAATTCTTCTTGGAATATCCGCTGTGCTTGGATTTCCATTTGGGTTTCAATTGATTTAGCATCTTGTGTCTCCATAGCAACGTAAAGCAGGAGTTTAAAAGAGCGTGCGTCTATGATTGCAGTTCTCCTTTAACTATGTTGTGAAGTTTATCAAGTTGCATGACAAATGGGAGAAAGAAAAGAGTCAACGCAGCTACATGATTAGATGTCATTGGCATGCGATATTGTAGATATGCGTTTATCTGCAATGTTGAGCTTATGTCCTCCTCATAACGATATTGTTCGTTTTGGGCTGGAGGCTGCATTATTCTTCTGGGTTTCACCTAGAAAATGCCTCGTTACAGGTTAGGATAAGTGCCATCATATACCTCATCACATTTATACAATAAGGGATTCGGTTCATTCCTACATCCATCGCCATCCTAGAATTGGAGCCGCACCTTGTCCAGGTCCTCTTTGGCCCCGCCGATCACTCCCACCCTCGTCGAACTGGGTCGTTACAGCAAAAGCAATGTAGATCTAAAAATGGATTTTAGATCCATCGACTTCCCCAATTACAGCCACACAACCCAAATGAAAGTATGAGGCGGAAAGGATGAGAATTTTTATACAGACATTGCAGAATGCAGAGCTTCTCTTTGATAATCATCAAAATAAAGATGTCAGTGATGATATTCTCTGAGTTTCTGAGAGGATATTGAGATACTCGGTTTTTATTTCTCTCCCATGCCTTATTGTCTCTATATCAGACTTTATGTGCCAATGATTGTCTCCTTTTTAAACATTAGAACATGGGATCTAGCATGAGAATTGGCCCTGTTTACTGCTGTATCATAATCGACAAGTGAGAGGTTGTCCATATGATATTTTCGTTTTTCTTATGAATGGTGCAGCTAATGGATGGTTGACTCCTATTAAATTTACGTAATGGTAAGCTATATCTGAAATCTGAACTCAACGATTGCGGCCCTTATCCTTGCGCTTCGTTCATTGACTATTAAACAAAGAACAATGAAAATGTTAAAAATTTTGGATGTATGCGTGTGGAAGCATGGTTTTGGTATTAATTATAGTTTTTGGTTAATGACAAGTGCAAGTGTATGATATAGTTTGTAGAGGATAGACAAGGAACGAGATAATATAGTTCAAGGGATAAACATAAATTTTTATGGGACAAGATAGTTTCACTAGTTTATGAAAATAATTTTACAATAGTTGAAGGAAGTGTTGGTGGAGGAGCCTCATGATATGGAGTATATTCTCATGCTCCTCTCACACTATTACATCAATGGGTTACAGCCTTTTTATAGGCATTTCCATCGACTAAGTACAACATTGTAGATTTGTGTAGAATGTTGTCCACTTAGGCTTCATCAAGGAAATTTCTAGATTGTAGTTTAGCCACTCTTCTTCCAAAGACTTCTACATTTGTGCTTCTACACTTTTCTTTGCCACCTAAGCTAGATTTTCTTTTTTAAGGATTTTTCTTCACTTTTCTAGCTAATAATCAATATTGAAGTTTCTAGAAAGTTTTAGAGAAAATGGATCACAATTTCCAACAGAAAACCTCTCGAGAGGACTATGTAATTAAAAAGAAGTTTAATAGGTGGATTGATGGTTGCCAAAATGCAATATTTTACTAAAGAAAGTACGTTTTCTTGTATGTTATGTGATTATTTAATGCTAGTTGGACATAATTAGAGTAGAAGTTGAATTCGAGGAATGTAGACATAAGCAATGATCTAAAAGCAGTTGGAATTGGAATAATAGATTATTAGTTGAACTCGAGGGGTGTCGACATGATCGCGCGAACTTAAGTAGTCCAATAAAATGAGCTCCCTAGGATATATTTACGCGCGCTCGATATAAACTATGTAGCAGGAATCTGTCATAATTATGGGTGTCATCAAACACGCTTGTTTCCTCGCAGGTCTGTCATTTTCCTTGAAGCATATGATTTTAAACTTCTCAAGAAGATAATTGTGAACAAGCTTATGTCACGTCAACGATAGTTTTAACCAAATTCTGGAGGGCTAACTAAACCTGCTCAACTAGTTCAACATATCTTCGGCCAAAAAGGAAAGAAACTACTTATACATATTCTTCCGGATACTGACGCTACATGGAAATTATACTACCCGGAATGATAATTTATGACATATTGGTACTTTTCTATTCAATCAACTTATAACTGCAAAATTTATCGGTGGATTGTCGAAAAGACCTAAATTGGAATGCTAGAATCATAAATAAAGGCACACTAGCAAAATATCACTCTAAATAAATGCTCCACATTTTTATTATAAGATATGAATCAAATCGTTTTCAGTTACTAATTAGAGTGAATGTAATTGGAATCAACAGGTGAACCTAATGTTGTTACTCGTAGGATCGAATATCCTAAACACAATGGACGAATCTCATGTATGATTACTCAGTTTTGTATCGATTTAGGTCACATCGTATATTCTACTCGAGTGCAGATAGAATAAGTTGCTTGCGTGATTATGAATTACTTCTAAAGACAGATAAGTAGAGCAATTATTATGGTCAGAGCAGAAGGGATAAGAGTCACTTTGCTTACGTTTGAAATGGATTTTACCCATTGACTTTGGTGTATTACTTTGCTAATTACCTACTTCAGAAAAAGGTATTACACATTTGTATCTCAAATTACCTTCCTCTCGGGTCGGAGGTTGAATCCTTTTGCCAACTCGTGGCAGCATGACCTCCAATCACATTAACCCAAAAACCTGCAAAAAAAAAAAAAAAAAAAAACTTTTACTCAAATATGACCGCACACAGATTTACGATCTGATTATCTCATCCTGATTAGACTTGGAAAGTCTGTCCTTATACTGGAAGCCCTTTAGGAATACGAATGAGTCCTTACCTTAATGTGATAGGATTCCCGAAGGCAATCCTAGACGCTCCTAGATTTTATTATTGGAGTCGCAATTGCTTCTGGTTAATGAGTATGAAATAAGCTATGAGGCACTAGCCGAGGGAGTTCTATACGGAGGAAAACACTCTAGAGAACAGACCACAAGACTTTTAAAAAACCTCTTTCCTAATAGACTTAGGGCCCATTTGGTTCGGTTTTGGGGAAATGCCATTGGGAGAATGCAAATACCTTTGAGATAAATGGGTTTTCCGAAATGTTAGACTGTTTGGTAAACTATAACTGAAAAGTACTTTAGGGAAATGCAAGACTGTTTGGTAAACATATATTTGAAAAGCAAATTAATTTTTTTAGTTTTAGTATTTTTAAAATTGCAAAAAATAAATAATGACTATATAATCTTTTGCATTTTCATATTGAGAGTAATGTAAAAGATATATATTAGTAAATTTATTTAAAAATTATATTAAAAGAATTTGATTATATATTAGATGCTCAACTTTTGGCCAAGGGTTCTTTTAGGTTTGTTTTCAACTTTGAATATTTTTTTTTAATTATTCTAGTATTAATCTTCTTCATTAATTAATTATCATTCTAGTGTATTGATAAAAAGTTGGGCTATTGATTATCAAAAGATAAAAATGACAAAAAAAAAAAAAGGTGAACCCAACATTTGCAAAGGGTTTTTATTATTTTTAAAAAATAAAAATAAAATCCGATGAAACTCCATCGCCGATCAACGGCGGTTGGGGTGTAGGGAAAATGATCGGTTTAAAAAAAGAAAAGAAATCAAAGGATGAATAGAAGAGGTGGACTTGCATTTCCGAAATGCTAAAAGCCCAAAACAGATCATCACCTGCTTTGGGCTTTCAACATTTCAAAGGCCAGCATTTAGCCAAGGACACCTCCAAATACTGAACCAAACGCCTAAATTTTTTCCCAATGGGCTTTCGGGGTTGAAAGCCCTTTGGGAATGCTGAACCAAACAGGGTAATCTGGAAAAGTTCTAAGGCGATAGAAGTTCCCTAAAAATTATAATCTTTATATGCGGAATGCAATTTGTTCATGAGCCTTCTGTTACGTGCAATCAAATCCTAATATGGTTAGAGGTGTTAAAATGGGTCATAAACCCATATATGACCCATTTAAATCATAAATGGGTCACTTGTTTTTTACAAAAAGTAGTTAAATGGGTTTCACAATTAAATGTTTGAAATAAATGGGTCTTAAGTGGGTTTTAAATGGGTTGAGTTGAGAATTCATTTTCAACAAAAACTTTATAATCTCTCTTTTCTCTCTTTAACTTTATAAAACCACCGGGGGTTCGCCCTAGTGGTCACCCTTCCATCTTGGAAGGGGGAGGTTGGGGGTTCAAATCCCCACATTCTCAGGGGGGATTGGGGTGGGGAAGATTTCATTTCAGGAGTGGGTTTCGATTCCCACGTCCTGCAAGGAGGCAGGGTAAAAGTCTGAGAATGAGTATTAGAGTAGGATTAGGATTAGCGTAGGACTGACCAAAAAAAAAAACTTTATAAAAATATATATATTTTTTTTTTTATAAAAATCGAAATTATAATTTCCTCTTTTCTTTTTCTTTCCTTTTTTTTTTTCTTTTCTCCTTCCTCCTTTTTGGTCGCCGGCACGGTGATGGCCGGCCGACCGGCCAGCGAGCCTCGAGCTCGCCGGATCTGGCGAGGCGGAGGCCTTGCCAACGCCCAGCGAGCCTCGAGCCTCACTTGACGCCGGTGAGCTCGAGTCTCACCAAATCAACAAGGCTCAAGCCTCACCGGGCGTCGGCGAGGCCTCCGCCTCGCTAGATCCGGCAAGCCTCAAGCTTGCCGGCGTCAAGCGAGGCTCGAGCATCGCTAGTTCCAACGAGGGCGAGCTCGAGCTTGCCGGATCTAGCGAGGTGGAGGCCTCGTTGACATCCGACGAGGCTCTTGCCTTGCCAATTTGGCGAGACTCGAGTTCGCCGATATCGGGCGAGGCTCGAGCCTCGCCGATCTGGTGAGCCTCAAGCTCGCCGACGCCGGCGAGCTCGAGGCTCACCTATGGCCGATCGCCGGCCGTCGTCGTGGCCGGCGGCCGGCCAAAGAAGAAAAAAAAAAAGAAAAGTATATTTAAAAATAAAAAAATAATGACTAAAATTTTAATTTTTAAAAAATAAAAAAAATTAAAATTCTTTTTTTAAATAATTATTTTAAAATTTATAAAAATTGTTCATTAAATTTGTGTTGTATAAAACTATTTTAGCAATATAATTTTAAATATATATATATAAGAAATAAACTTGGAAGTATTTTAGTAATATAATCTTTAAAAAAAAACATAGGAATGAGTTTTTCTAAATTTGGTTAAATATGAAAATATTTTATTAATATGGGTTGGGTCGAGTATGGGTCGAAAAATTTACATTATGCATAAATGGGTCATAAATGGGTTAATGGGTCAATTTGAGTCAAACCATTAATGACCCGACCCAAACCCGACTCAACCCACCCGTTTAATGGCTCTATATATGGTTGATATTGGAAATTGCTTACTAGGCCATCACGGAAAATTTGTGTGATGACCTTATGTTTACTTTATCAATAAAGGCTTAGGATTCGATAGCAGTCTTTTAGTTTACGCGGCATCAGGCCTAGTATATACTTATTTATAAAGTTTACCGCACCTTAAGAAAACTAGAAAGTATATACTTAAGAACGACATGATCCAAAATACGCTGCTTAAGCCCCTAAAAAGCAATACTCAAGGGCAAACTCTAGGGTAGACCTCTTCTTATGTCTCCGCATCACTGAAAATTGCTGCTTCCGAAGAGTCAACTCGAGAATGGAAATAATTGGGATTCGACTAATCGACGATGCTGACCAAACATCAATGTACTTATCTATTCGTCTAGTAGCTAAGAACAAAGTGTGTTGTGAGGAGAAAGATTAAATAAAAAATACTCTTCTCTTTACCCATTCCCTCTAGCCCTTCAAGTGCTTTTCCACCGCATTCTTTCCAGCACGAAGACAAAAAGTTTCCTCGAAAAGTAATACCAGTTTCATCATCTTGCATCTGGTTTTTACCTACAAGATGTTATTCCAAGAGGACCACTAATAGCAATGCCGACCCCATTGAATCATGCAATCTAATCACACACGTTCGTCCGTCATACCATACTTGAAAAACAACCAATGATGGCCTAATAAAGTGCATCTACTTCACTATCTTTGGTTGATGACGATCCATGTGGATTGGTGAAGATAAGATGTAGAATATAGTCGACGGACAAAGTTTGGTCGGTCACCAAAATAATTAATCAGGCTTATATTAGCAAAATTGTGGAGTGGAATCGTCGCTTGCATGTAGCTAGGGTTGTTAGCATAGACTGCTATATATTCTGATAAGAGACATGTACGGGTCGTTACGTGATTGACCAAATATAGAGAACGAAATGGCTTCGAAAATATCTCTGGAGATAAGTTCGGGGATTAGGTTGATCCATTAATATCATGCAAAGTTATTTCAAAGGTAAAAGCAGATGGATAAGACGTATATCTGCAAGACCCACCTCTTAAGGTTTTATTATTAGAGCCGGAATAGTGTATGAGTATGGCATTACCTATGAAATCATGTAACATGGGTTGCATATGTATCATTAGTTTATCTCTGAGGATTTATAGTTAATTCTTACATCTTTTAGCATCCATACGCTCATTTCAATCGAAGTCAACTGGCAATTAGATTGTTTGGCCAATAAACTAGCAATTAGAACTCGAACGTTGCAATTTGATTAGGGAAAATAAATAGAGATAAGATGGACGAAGAGTCTTTCGATTAAGCGACTAGAAATAATTCTTTTAAGTTATGATCGGAGTCGATAGTTTAATCCCAAATGCACATAAAGCGAGCAAATCGTTCGAATTTGAGCTATTTACAGCTTATCATGCTCAAAGCCTCCCCAATTATAGCCAATTTAGATTGTTTATTTGCAAAAAAAAAAAAAAACTTTATGGTGCATTTGTTTCGCAGAAAATGAGTGAATTGGAAAAAAAAAAATCTTTTGAAAAATAATCACTTATATCACTTAAAAATACAGTGAATGGAATTTTTTTTCATTACCCATAAAAATAGTTAGGCATCGATTGCTATCAACGATGAAAATATTTCTCGATGACTAATTTTTCTAAATAATATAAGTAATTATTTTTCGGAATATATTTTTCAAATTACTCATTTTCCACGACAAACACTCCCTTATTTTCGGTTCCGAGTGTTTGGACTCTTAATGCATAGATTTACTCCGAGTAAACTATTATACAAAGTCAGCTGAATTCTCATCAAAGCACAGATGTCACAGGCTGTGTTTTTTAAGGAAAGCAAGAATAGAGTAAGGGTACATTAATTTTGTAAAAAATAAATAATTTGAAAATAATTTTTTTATATATATGATCGCATGTATCACTTACAAAATAAATTAATGAAATCTTTTTTTCCACCGTCACAAAAATGTTTAGACATAAATTATTATTGATAATGAAAAAAAAAATTGTTAATAAATTATTTCAAGTGATATAAGCAATTATATTTTAGGAAATTATTTTGCAAATCATTCATATTCCAAAAAAAATGAAGAGAGACAACCACCACCAAATAAATAAACCAAGTCATAATCATAGCTTTTTGACTCTAGTAAGGGCACATATAATCTCGATCAATGAGGCGTCGCGCCTCGATCGGGGCGCCATTTTTCTTGCTCATCTCCAGAAAATTTGGCTGTTGACTATGAACAAATAAAATGAGGCACATATTACAAAGCTTGGCATATTGAAAATTTGAAAGTTACGACGTCATTAATTTTGGTGTTAAACACGGCTCCTCACTCACCTACAAGCCACGTTACGGTGCTTGTCACGAGACTTACAGCATCAAATTTAGAGACCCGTCTTAATATGGACATTTTTCAGACAGGAATAGTATCTGCATGGTCTTGGTTGTATCCTTCCCTACAGTCATTTGGCTCTCTTTTTCCTTTCTTGCGTTTGTTAAGTGACCATATATGGTGACTTGGGTATCCGAAGCATGCAGTACAAGTGCAGTACAAGTCATAAGCTGTGTTTGGCCACTAGAGAATGTCCGTGCAAATTCTAGACAAGAAGCGAAGCAGGTGAAAATATCATGAGAGAAGGGGAGGGAGGGAGAACAAATCTAATAAAGCTACAACCACTTCAACAAGGTTTAAGAAATTTCATTATAAACTATATCAAGAATAGATAATTATCTGCAAAAACACATTAACCCCCCATCACATATGTAGGAGGAGAATAAGATGACAAGCGTAGGAGCACCAACAGTAATGGGAGAGAGCAACAGTATAGTGGCCATTCAGGCCGAGGGCATGACCCTTGCCCTTTGATCTCCTAATTCTACGCATGGTCGATCTGATCAAGAGGACTCGCATGATTAGGTTTTCTCTCTCTTTCTTTTCTTTTTATTTTCTTAGAAATTCGTGGAATATAAACCTTCCATAAGTCCGGCAATCTCCAACCTTTTTTTTGTCAAAGAAGAAAATTCACTCATTTCTATGGATATACAATGAAGAAACGTAGTCCAATCACAAATCAAGACAAATCCCAGGCAAATCCTAAACAAAGTAAACTCTATATAAGGAGATGAATTATCATAACAAGGTCGAGAGTCACATGCTAAAGAGTAAATCTGTGATTTTTCAAACTAAAATCGGCGACCATCATCGAATTCGTCTTTAGTAATGAGCACACACCAAGATCTCCATTTGTTACTATAACTTTTTCTTTTGATAGTGTGTGCCTAGATTCGGCGGCCTCAACACCATCGCCATTCAAAATAACAAGGTTGAACACGTACAGATCTAACACTTGTGAGAACAAAGTCTTCATGAAACTCCTCTAATCTCTTTCGAAACTAGACTTGTACATCAACAAAGCCCAAAAAAAGCGAAACCTCAAAATCATAGAAGCTAAAAATCATTTTAAGTGACATCACTCGTGAAGCCATGACACGACCTATTGTATTGTTCTCCGGCGAACGATCTAAGCAACAATTCAACAAGGGAAGATCAAGTTCGCCGATGGGAATGATAAACGCAAAATGGAGGTCGACATTGATCCTTTCCCTCAGATGGTTGGTATGGTGTCGACGAACTTTAGGGGAAGACCATCTCCGCATAACCTTTGCCAACGGTGCCGCCAAGAGATAAGGCAGCAATATTTCCTTGATAGTAACAAAGGGAAAGCAAAGGCTTGGAGGCAGCCCACACACGAGGTACGTACCACCACCAGTAGTAAACGCTCCTCAACCGCCCATGATGCAAGTTCCTCGGCTAGTGATATATGAGTAACCAAGGAGTTCCCAGAAGAAACCATTAAAGTCATTTAAGCAGCGACACGAAGAAGGAGATCCCAAGATCGTTAGGGTTGGAGATATGAGTGCGAAATCGACTTCTGCGTAAGGTACTCGAAGTCAGCTAGCTGGAAAATAAATCTCGGGGACGTTGTACCCGCAAGATGGGGCAAGAAGAAATGAACTGCAAAAGAAATAAAGTGCAATTGACACAAGTATATCTAATTCTTCGGATGTTTGTTCCATCCTTTCCTCTTCAGATGCGCTCCTTTTTATAGTTCATGGGTCGCTGGCCTCGCCAAGTAACCATTCCCGCTCATCAAAATCAAGTTTTGGCTCCATATCGGACGGTCGAATTGTTCTTGCCTCGAGCTCAATTGCAACAACTGATTGACTCGACTGCAGCAACCATTTATAACTATTTGACTACAACGATCAATCGACACCTTTTGTAAATGTCTTGCGTAAGAGTTTGACTGCAATAACTGGCCCCGATATTTTTCGTTCCTGAAGTCAATTTGATTTCATTCAATCTTTGTGAGTCAACGCTAACGCTTCTCAACTCGACTGACATCGACTTGGTTATGTCCATGGGCGGAAACCTTTTCCGACCTTTTCGACTTAATTCTATTTGTTTCTCACCTCAATACTAATGTTTGACGTACTCAATCAATTTCAGATCATATGTATTGTTCAATATACTCTTTATTCCTTCCTTGCTGGCCCCCGACATGTTTTGTCAATTTGTCAATAATCATAGTCACCCTTGACTTTGTTTGCCAGATCTATTTTGTCACTACAATTCAAGAGATTCCTCTCTGTTTGAATAGTCTTAGCACTTTCTCATTATTATCGGCCTAAGTTAATGTGATATCTCTAAATTAACTCACTAAGGTATTGTTCTCTTTGACCTATTTTATATTTAGTTTCACGGTTTTATATTAACTCTTGGTAAATTCACTCTCCCCTTATCTGATACGTAGTTCGATTCATTATTGTCCCTTCACCATCTTGGAAGCCTCCCAACAGTCGCTCCTTGTCCAGGCTCTCTAGCCTTGATGATCATTGCCCACCCTCGTCGAACCGAGTCATTACAAGCCCCTAGCAGCTTCCACGTGATTCATCCCCAAACCACACACCTACTGGAGAGGGTCTTGCTTTGATACCATATTGTGATATCTTTAGATTAACCCGCTGAGGAATTGTCCACTTTAGCTCATCCTATACTGAGTCTCACAACATTGTCCTTTGACATGCAAGTTAGCACATTCCCAATATGTCACCCATCTCGGGAGTGCTCCCATATGAGCACACTCAACTTTAAAGTTTCAAAAATAAGCATTGGTATTACGTCAAAAGGCACTTCCAGAAGTTAATTTCATACGTTTTCTCCACGTTCAATACATAGTTTGATTCATTCCCTCCCCATTTGCCACCCTAAAAATCTACCAAAAGCCTCTTTCTGTCTAAACCCTGTAACCTCCACGCCCATTCCTTACCCTCATCAGATCGGGTCATTACAGTTAATATCATATTCAAAGCCACAATCGATGTATGGCCAATGACATCAATTCATACTGACTCTTTGACACCATAGTTGGCTTTTTCAGGTAAGTACAGTCTCACATTGTTCCATCTTTGCCATTAAGCTTTACAATGCCTAAAATGTGCTGAATATTTTCAGAGTGTAACATTTTTTTTTCCCGGGAAAGACATATTTAAACCTTGAGTCACGTCGCGAAAGTCAAGGTATCAACCATTGTCGTCTATCCGGAGGATGGTTATCATTACCCTTGTACCATTGCGAGGAACTATTGTAGCAACAATAATATGTGTATGACTCAATTTCGCTCTTCTGCTCAACTTACAAATGACTTCCCTACCCAATCACTACCACCTTTTATTCAAGGATGTTGACCGAATAATGGTCAAGATCTCAAGAGTTCTCGTGATAAAATCTCGTAACTGAGAAAGTGTGTTTTGACAAGAAAGATTGAACAAAATCCCTCAATGTACTTTGTCTCTTTGCTCCATTCCCTCTCGCCCTTCACGTGCTTTCCCATCGCGTTCTTTCCAACATGAAGACAAAAAAATTTAATCAAGAAGGAAACCCAGTTTCATCTTCTTGCATGTATTTTTTACCTACAAGACGTCATTCAAGGTCACTATTAATAGCGATGCTCAGACCATCTAATTAGGCAATTCAATCCAGCACGTTCGCCATCGTTCCAAAATTAAAGAACTACTAATCATGGCCTAATCAAGAGCATCTACTTTATTATTTTGGTCGACGACGATCCAAGTGGATTGGTTAAGATAGAAGGCAGATTATAATAGGCAGAGAAAGTTTTAGTTAGTTGCCTAATTAAAACAAAAATTATTGGCAAAATCGTTTTATCTTGTTGTGACATTATTTGAATCTTTGATATGTTGGGGTAGTTGAGTTGATACGTGGAATGGAATCGTCACTTGCATGTAGCTAAGTATGAAGCCAAAGATGCTATATTGTCTGAAAAAGCTCTTATCTGAAAAGAGACATGAGAGATTTTGGACTAGTCTGGAGTTGGTTTTGGTTGCAAGTACGTCAATTTTGAACGATCCAATTCGTTGCCGACCAGGAGCAGAGAACTAAATGGCTCTGGGATTAGGTTGATTCCATTAATTTTACAGAAAGTCACCTTCAAGGTAAAAACAGATAGATAAAACATAGATACGCAAGACCCACCTCTGAGATTTCATGATAAGAGTCACAATTTCTTATAGTGTAATGACCCGATCCGACAAAGGTGGGGCATGGCCGCCTGGGTTAGAAAGCTTGAATAAGCAGCGGCCCTCGACGGACTTTTAGGATGGCGAATGAGGCATGAATGAACTAAATTATACATCGAACAAGAGAAGACCCCGCCTGGAATGTGTGTGTGTGCACACACACGTGTGAAAGTTAGACCATCTTTATATGTGTCACAATAGATCGCGAAACCACCAGCTCCCGAAGGTAAGGTCAACATAATAGCCAAGACTAACCCCCCTAACTCTTGGAAATTATGCTCACATTGATCTTACCATAGAAATTTAACCCTCTTCTAAGTTAGGTGAGTAAGTGAACTAGCATTTTCGGAGAATCCTTCTACATATCATTTGTGATAACCCACTAACCCGAGGAAATTTCTCCATTCTGTGACATTGGCAAGGCGATTCCACTAAACAACTACTTCGACTTTCTTCGAATCAACTAAAATGTCATCATTTGAGATCACATGATCTAATAATTCTATATGATCAAACTAAAAATGGCAATAGAGTACTACCAGGATGGATGACCTCCTAGGAAAGTGTTTGCTTGCACGCTAAAGGATAAAACTGTAAGGTTCGGTATGGAATGGGTCAAAGCGGGCAATAACTCAAGTGAGTTAATACAAGGATGTCACAATATGGCATCAGAGCTAGAGCCCCTCCAATAAGTGTGTGGTTCAGGGACAAACCACGCGGAAGTTAGTGGACTTGTAACAACCCTATCCGATGAGAACTGGGAGTGGTCGCTAGAGCCAAAGAGTTTGGATAAAGAGTGGCTCTTGGCAAGCTTTTAGGATAGCGAAAGAGGTAAGAATGAATTGAATTGCTCGATGAACAAGGGAAAGTGTGCATGTGATATATAAATAAGCTGAAATTTTACTTATTTTAACGCAATGGTAAACTTTGCTTTGGAAATCCAAAATTAAGCATGCTTAGATTAGAGAACAACTAGAATTGGTGACCTCCTAGGAAAGTATCTAGATGTACGCCAAAGGACAAAACCATTAAATTCAGTAGGGGACGAGTCAAAACGGATAATACATAGAGTGAGTTAATCTAGAGATGTCACATCTTATTTATCTGATCTTTAATTAGGTCTCTCACAAGTGTATGAGTTTCATCATATTGCATGTTTAGTATTAGTTTATTTCAGAGCATTTGTAATCAATTCTTTTCAGCATTTGTAATTAAGTGAAGCTGGCAATTAGAATGCTAGTGCCAATAAACTAGCAATTAAAATTTGGCAAGTTGTCAGGGAAAACTAGAAGACATAAGACGGGCAAAGAATCTTACGATTGACTGTTTTACGATTGACTGTTTATCGACCTAGCTAGAAATAGGAAAAAGAAATCTGAATTGACCGAAATACAATTTTATTTACTACTAAATTTAAAACTCTAACGCGCAATCGACTTAAAAGATTTATAAATCTCATATCCAAAGAAATAAAATTTGAGCACCACGGCTATGACGTGGCATAATTTCTAATCCTAGTCAAATTTCTAAGGCCCATGAGTATGATCTATAAAGTTAGGAAAAGTATCAAAAAATTATAAACTTATTATACTTATACCAATTGAATTCTAAACATTTCAATTATACAAATTGAGTCCTAAATCTTTTAATGATTATCAATGTAGTCAATCTAGCCAAATTTTGGCCAGAAATCACCGGCATGAACTTATTCATGACACTACCGGTAATGATGATGATAAAATTTACATTTTTTTCTTAATTTTTTATTTTTTTATTTTTTTATTCTTTTCTTCTCTCATGTCATTTCTTTCTTTTTCTTTTTCTTTTTCTTTTTAACAACTCTGGGCTGGCAAGGTCATTGACCCACCATCGTTAGGCACAGGCAAGGGTCAACGACCCTCCCCTGGTTTGGGTAAGGGTGCTACGACCGTGGCCAACGAGGGCATAGAGGCCCTTGCTCATGGCTGACAAGGACCGACAACCTCACCCACCCATAGTTGGGGATAATAAAATAAAGGAAAGAAAAAAAAAAAAAAAAGTAATAAAAAGTCAGAAAATTTTAACAAAATTATCCATATCAGTACCAACCATGTCATGTAAGATAGCCGGCATCCACGTCAATGATTTTCGGTCAAAATTGGTTGGAATTACTACAATTTTTTTGTACTTTTCCCTTATAAAGCTCGATGCCATGGTGCCAACTTCCAGAGGTGTTCGAGATCATTTTCGGCCTTGAATCTCCTTTTCTTTAGCACGTTCTGTATTGGGATTTATCGATGATAAAGACTTAAATTTATAAGTTTAAATTTCTTATCTATCGTATTCTGTTGGGATCGGGCGAATTCGGGCATGGGTATCCTCTTGAACCCGTTAGGGAAATCTTTCTCCACCGTGAATGCATCCAACTAGAATGATTGTTTTTTTTCGCTTCGCTTGGTTGCAAATGTCTGGACTCAATAATGCATCCCAGAAAACTATCATACAGAGCCAGCTGCATATTCTGATCAAAGCACATATGTCATGGTCTATATTTCGTGGAGGAAATCAGGAATAGATAAATAGACGAACACCAGCAAACAAATAAATGAAGTCATGATTCCATCCATTCGACCCAGAAACGGGAAAAGTAATTGTATCAATGAGGCGGCAAGGCCTGAGTGCGACTCAATTTTTCTTGTTCATATCTAGGTGATTTTGGCATAACGAGTGGTTAGGTTTAGATCAAATCATCCCGAAGAAAAATCAAATTGGGTATACGTCGACATTGGTTTGCAAAGTTAGCATGCTCAATGACATAGCCAACTGTTATTAATTGGGTAATTTGGCTGCTCGCTTATCTAAAAAGCATTGCTGTAGCCAATTCGAAGATTATCTTATTTGGAATCTGGTCCTCTTATGTCACTCGAAAGAACATCAAGAGGGCTAAATGTCAGGCGCACCTCGCAAAGTTTCGGACCAAAAATCAAGATGGAAAGCAAAAGGACATTTTATAAGACAAATCTCGTCTGCATGCTCGTAGTTATATCCTTCCGTATGGTGGTTGGACTTCTTTCTGCTTTGCTTTTGTTTATTGAATTACCGAAGAAGGTGACGTGTTTATAAAGCACGATGGACATTGCCAATTGTCCTAAGCTGTTGTTTGGAGTACAACATGGTATGAGGCAAGTATAAATCAAGCTCATCAGCTGCTTCACCAAAAGCAAGAGTGTATTGAGAGAGAGAGAAAGAGTATGGAGGAGGAGGAAGGGCATCGGATGGCAAGCGTAGGCGCCCCAACAATATGGGGAGGGAGCAACAGGATAGTGGCCGTCAATGTGGAGGGCACGACCCCCCACTCGATCTCCCTAATTCCACGGATGGTCAATCTGATCAAGAGGACTCACCCGAGCAGGTTCTCTCTCTTCTTTCTGTCCGAAGAACTGCAGAGAATAGAACCTTCGATAAAGACTTTTACGTTGTCCATTACGACAAAGAAAGAGAGAAAGGAAGGAAGGCAAACATCGGGTGTAATGTCACTTGCTAGGGGACTTCCCGTCGGGTCACCTTTCACCATGTCCTGGGTCCCATGGGACTAATAAATCACTATTCTTGCAGGGAGTGTGGGTGAAAAGTTAAAATACATGTAGGGTCAGTAAACTTGCGACCTAAGTCTCTCATCTAATTGCATTTGTCCTTGTGATTATTCAGAAACCTGGATGGAGGAAGTTCTTATCATTTGTTGGCCCCGGTTTCCTCGTTTCCCTCGCATATCTTGACCCTGGAAATTGTAATCTCTCTCTCATACCTCCCCCCCCTTTTCTCTCTGTGAGTGTGTTTGTTCGCGTGCGTGCCTACATGAAGCTTTTGAATGAGTTCATGTTGAATTCACAGTTCTACAATTAATGTTGCAGTAGAAACTGATCTGCAGGCGGGAGCGAATCATGGATATCAGGTAACACAAAAGAACAGACAATACCCAACATATATTCGTTCATACTTATGCAAATATATAGCGTATATTTAAATCTTGTACTAATTTTTTTATAATTTATTGGATCATATGGTCAGCTTCTTTGGATCATACTCATTGGGTTAATATTTGCTCTCATCATCCAATCACTGGCTGCTAATCTCGGAGTGAGCACTGGTAATCATTTCGTTAGAGAAATTAAGGAGGAATATGACAACTTTTCCTACTCGTGAACACTCTCTCTTTATTGTTGTGATGATTCACTTGTCCATTGTAAATTTATCGAAATTTCAGGGAAACACCTATCTGAGCTATGTAAAGCTGAATACCCACCGTTGGTGAAGTATTGCTTATGGTTTTTGGCTGAAGTGGCCGTTATAGCCGCCGATATACCAGAAGGCATCTCTCTCTCTCTCTCTCTCTCTCTCTCTCTCTCTCTCTCAGCTCATAGAACTCGAGCTCGATATCTTATAAATCATTTCTCAATCATTCTTTAGTTGTCATGGATCTCAGTCAACTTTTTCATCTATACATATTGAGTTGTCAAATCAATAGAGATCGACATTCACAAGGTAAAATACATAACAATATTCTAAGGACCAACAATCTTCTACTTGCACAAATGTCTCGTTTAATGTCTTAACAAATCCCAATTCTTCATCATTCAGTCATGAATTTCACAACTACCCTTATGGCTTATATATATGGATTAAACGAATGAAACGCTAAATAGAGACAAAGATGAAGAACGAGGATGTCATCTCAAATAGATACAACACAAAACATGTGATTGCAAGAACATATCGAACTTTTCTTTCACAACTTCCGGCCTGCCCATATGCATGCCTCATATTAGATCTTATGAAAATCACACACAAAACCCTATTCTCCAAATTTTTGTCTCCTCTTTCTTTTGTTTTTACAGTCCCTCGCCTTTTTACAGCGCCTAGGCAGAGTGTAGTCACGGCACCAAGTGTTACTAGATTGGAGGTCGTCTATAGTTTGAGACCTCCAATTTGAGGCTGCAACATCATATCGTGATTACGACAGACATCCAACAACGAAAATGGCGGTGGTCTGTTTGGAGACTGCGGTGAGGACAATCCCAGTGGGCAGCAGTGACGGTACACGATGAGCTTAAGAGGAATTATGACAAGGAAGACGTTAAGAGTACAAGAACAAGAGAAGGAAGATAAATTAAAAGAAATGGGAGAAGAACTTGTTCATATGTCCCTTCGGAACTCTCAGATATTGAGGATCCCAGTCCTGAAATATGCATTGATTCTCAGTAACATGTTACCTCTTTGTTTAAGGATAAACTGAAACCTTCAACTTACTCCAAGCCGCAGCATCAGCAAGCTAATACAGTAGAGCTTTGATTAATCCACATCACAAATATAGTCCTGAAACACCCAATCGAGAATCGCATCGAAGTCACATAGTTCTAAACCTCTGTTCAGTAACTCATCGAATGTGCCGTATGATAGTCATCCGCAGATTGTCCGGTGAAATCATATTTAATTAAATTTACTAACCAATCTTATTCATGTTTGCAGTGATTGGGACGGCCTTTGCACTTAACATACTGTTTCACATCCAGTGTGGGCTGGAGTTTTGCTCACTGGTTTCAGCACGATCGTGCTTCTTGGCCTGCAGAGATATGGGGTATGCGTACTTGGAATTCCATTGATTCAATGAGAACGTGTGTATTAGATTCCTTTGAATTGCCTATGCCAATTATATAATAGTCACACTGACTTGATGAAGACCAGATTTGTTTCACCGTCATTTAATTCAATGCTGTTCACTATTTTCCGAACCTCAGTTGTTTCTATCCACTGAAAAACATGTGGTCTTCAAATTTACTAGATTCGGAAGCTGGAAATGCTGATAGCTACGTTGGTATTCATAATGGCGGCATGCTTCTTTGGCGAAATGAGCTACGTGAAGCCTCCTGCTACGAAGGTCCTGAAGGGGATGTTCATCCCCAAGCTCTCTGGGAACAGTGCCACTGGCGATACCATCGCCTTGCTCGGAGCCCTCGTGATGCCGTATGATATTACTTTATACTTCATCACACACCGTCTTTGTCGTTAGATATACATGAAACTGATTTTCCAGATTTGAGAGTTCTATTGCTTGTCAACAGGCACAACCTGTTCCTCCATTCTGCTTTGGTCTTGTCCAGAAAAGTTCCGAGATCGGTCCGAGGTGTCAATGTACTGAATTCCTAACTTCTTCATTTTCTTTTGTTGTCAATAATCGTCACTTCTGTTTTCGCTAATTATATTTGGTAAAACGTGCAGTATATAGGAGAAATTTATTGTCAATGTTATGAAACATGTATTTTTGTTTAGTCAATTATCCAAAAGAAAAAAACGTGCACTTTTCATTTCATCTCATCAATCTCTGCAGGACGCCTGCCGTTTTTTCCTCATAGAAAGTGGGTTCGCATTATTCGTGGCATTCTTGATCAACGTTGCCGTTGTTTCCGTGTCTGGCACCGTCTGCTCGGCCGACAATCTTTCCAGCAAGAATGCAAGTCAATGCAACGATCTAACTCTCAATTCTGCTGCATTCCTCCTCAAGGTTCCAATTCCTAACAGAGACTATAAACCAGTTGGACCACAAGATAACATTTTAGCTAAGAATAATATTCTTATTATCGTCTCAAATACCTGCATTTACAGAATATGTTGGGAAGATCTAGCTCAACGGTTTATGCCATTGCATTGCTAGCTTCAGGACAAAGCTCCACAATTACAGGAACCTACGCAGGCCAATATATCATGCAGGTTGTTAATTAAGAAATTTCACGTAACTAGCTGTTTAAAGTGAACACTTGAATGGATCTGATTTTTTTTTGTTGTGTGCGAGTTGGTTAATTGCTTAGGGATTCTTGGATCTCAAAATGAAGAAGTGGATAAGGAACCTAGTGAGTCGATGTGTTGCCATTACGCCAAGTCTCATCGTCTCTATAATCAGCGGATCTTCAGGAGCCAGTAGGCTCATCATCATTGCGTCGGTATGCAGATTCCTCTGATGTCTCCTGCCACTTCTACATTTAAATTCTTTGTATCATAATCTGGTGAAGATATGTGAGCATTCTATGCTCATTCTATAATGAGTTTGATGTTGTTTTTCAGATGATTCTATCATTTGAGCTTCCGTTTGCTCTTATCCCACTCCTTAAGTTCAGCAGCAGTGCAACAAAGATGGGACCCCACAAAAACTCAATCTACGTAAGCTTGTCTTTTGATCTTTACACAAGTGAACTTTTAAACTTGGTAGGTTAGTTCAGAAGTCCTAAAGAGATGCAAATTCTGGGGAAAAAAAGGAAGAACTGAAAAAATGCAGAAGAACATGTGGATATTCAAGTAATGACAATCCTGTCTTTTCGAATCTTTTATGGCTCTGGACGCAGATTATCGTGATCTCATGGATACTAGGAGTGGGACTCATCGGTATCAACATCTACTACCTCAGCACGGGCTTTGTCGGCTGGCTAATCAACAATAATGCTCCCAAAGTTGCCAACGTTTTCATTGGAATCCTAGTGTTCCCACTTATGGCAGTCTACATCATTGCAGTGATCTGCTTAACTTTCCGAAAAGACACCATTGTCACATTTTCTGATGACCCTGTTAAGCATGCGACGACAATGGCCATCGAACTTGGCTATGGCAATTCTGGCAAGTCACCAGACCGACTTCCTTATCGAGAGGATCTAGCAGACATTCCTCTTCCGGAATAATTTGCATCACATCGCTTAACAACTCAAGAAGCTATCCCCCAATGTATGCAGAGACAGATGCTAGAGTGAAACTATTTAGTAGAAATGTGGTAAAAAATAGTGCCGTTAGAATCGTAGCTAGAGTCAAGATCGTTAAGGTATTCTCTTGCTGCAGCTCTTATTAGCAGGGCTACTGGGCAAAACATCGAGCAAAAATGCCTTTGTAACCTTAAGTTATTAGTAGACTCCTTTAAATTTTATCTTCAGTAAATATAAAACTCCGCAGGATCATTGCGTTTTTTCAACGTCACTGCAAAACCATACAAGTAATCTCTGAGAGAGGACATAAACTTCAACATGAGGCAGAGGCATGATACCATAAAGTGAACGATGATAATGCCCATCTGTGGATGCATTTCGATGCCAAAATGGCAAAATCGAAACACCAGAACCCGATGCTACTTCCCTTGCACTACAGCCTCAACAGGATTCAGAATGTTGAATTGCTGAACCGAATCCTACCCATTGGATTTAACAATTATTCCTTTTCCCCTGCACCGTATCTCCCATCCCTTTAATACTTGGAATCTATCATGTAAATATAAAAGAGTCGCTAGAGTTGAGCTGAGTAAAATCATATGTAGTGTCAAAATTATTCACTGTCAGGAGTATGAACTCAAAATGTTTATGCAGAATCAATTTGGTAAAACACTGAGCAGAAAGGGACAGTGTAATTAAGCATTATTTATCCCCTCTCTTGTTGTTGTTCGTCGAGGATAATAGGCCTATCTTGTTGGATCCTTTCTTTTAGGCAAAGCGATTCAAGATCCTCTTGGGCTAACCTAATCATTACGCATAACAGACAATGGGGCACGTAGTAATTAGGACTAATTAACGAGGCTCGAAAGCTCATATTAAAAGGTTCAGCAAAGAACGAAAGCTTGCACGAGAAGTAGACAATGTAGAGGGAGACTTAACAATCCCAGCTACCATAAGAAGATTCCACAGTTTACATCTGAAGAACACAAGGCCTTGTGCTCAGTGACCTGAGCACCTGCGTTTCTTGAGTCCCTCGTGTATTTATGTAAGAGATGGTAAACTCATATTATGGAAACCCCATTCCCGCTGCACATTCTCAATGGTTTGAGAAGCTCACGGCCAAAACGGAACAAGGTATGGCACCCTCACCTGTATTGAGGAAAACACACTAGAGAACAATGCACAAGACTTTTCCCAAAACCCCTTTCTTAATAGACTTAATCAGGAAAATTTCCAAGGCAATGGAAGAACTCTAAAAACCACAGACCTAATATGCGGAAAGCGATTTGTTCATGAACCTTTGCTATGTGCAATCAAATCTAAATCAATTTTGGAGAAGCGCAATCAAGTCCTCTTATTCGTCACCATTGGAAATTGCTTACTAGGCCATCGCAAAACACTTGCATGATAACTTTATGTTTACTTTTTCAATAAAGGCTTAGGATTTAATAGCAACTTTTCAGTCTACCAGGCGACATGCCTAGGGAGGAAAAAATGTTTTTCTTATTTCTATTGTTTAGTGCACCTTGAGAAAACTAAGAAATATGCACTTAAAAACGATACGATCCAAAATACTGCTTAAGCCCCTAAAAAGCAATACTGGACGGCAATCTTTGGGGTAGATCCCTTCTTATGTCTCTAATTGACTCAAAAATCGCTCTTTTCAAATTGTCAAGTCCACAATGAAAATCAATTGAATTCAACATGGAAAAATTACCAAAAAATTCCTAAACCTATATTATGCATATTAATTCAATTATAAACCATTCAATTTTGGCCAATTTAAATATATAACATTTTGACAATTTATCAATATTGTCATTCTTGTTAATTTTAGTCAAAAATCACTAACGTGGATGCTGGTAGTATAAATTGACATGGTCAACACTAACATGGATAATTTTTCCTTTTATTCATTCTCTTTTTCTTTTTTCTTTTCTACTTTTTCTTTTTCTTTTTTTTTTTCTTTTTACTGTGGGCCGGCAACCCTCATCTGCATTGGGAGAGGGCATCAAGGCCTTCACTGACTCTAGGTAATGGCAACAATACCATCTTCGGCTAAAATTGGTCGAAATGAATATATTAGCAAATTGTCAAAAACTTTAGGACTAAATTAGACGAATTAAAATGTTCAAAATTGAATTGGCATCCATATAATAAGTTTAGGGCTCTTTGGTAATTTTCTCATTAATGATCTTGATCCTGACCAAATGTCGATGTACTTGTCTCTTTGTTCCCGTAACTAAGAACAAAGTGTGTCGTGAGAAGAGAGCTTAAAGAAAAAAATCTCTCAATCTACTTTTCACTTTGTTCCATTTCCTCTCGCCCTTCATGTGCTTTCCCGCCACATTCCTCCCAACATGAAGACAGAAAGTTCACTCAAAAAGTGACCCAAATTTCATCATCTTGCATGTAGTTTTTACCTACTGGATGTTATATAGCAATTCTGAGACCATCTAATCATACATTTTAATCTCACACCGTCATTTCAAACTCAAAGACCAACTAATGATGGCCTAATCAAGTGCATCTACATCTACTTTACTATCTTTGGTTGAAGACGATCCCAGCGGATCGGTGAAGATAAACTAGTTTACAGTAGGCAGACAAAGTTTTGTCGGTCGCCAAAATAGTTAGCCAGTCTTAGATTAGCAAAACCATTTTTTTCTTATGGCGTGCATGATTCATCTCTTTGATATATTGGAGTAGTTGAGTTGATACATGGAGTGGAATTGTCACTTGCACGTAGCTAAGCTTGTTGGCGTGGACTGCTACACGTTCTGAAAAGCAATTATCTGATGGGAGACGTGAAGTGAACGGTCCATTTCTTTATCGACCGAAACTGAAAGGTAGATAACAAAATGGCTTCGGAAATATCTCTGGACATGAGTTCTGGGATGAGGTTGATTCTATTGACATCATGCAAAGTTACTTTACAGGTAAAAACAGATAGATAAGACATAAATGTGCAAGACCCACCTCTTATTAGAGTCGCGTAAGTGTATGAGTATGACAAGCTATGAAATTATATAATATGGATTGCGCAGTTATCAATAGTTTATCTCCAAAGATTATAATTAATTCTTACCTCTTTCCGCAGCCGCGCACGCTCACTTTAATCGAAGTCAACTGGCAATTAAAAAAGGACTCCATCTGTATCCGAAAAGTCGTTTAATCTCCCTCTCTTTTCTCTTTCCATCGTCTTCTTCAGCCTTCAGCCATGGGGAGGTTTTAAGCCAGTCTCATGCTGCCCTCTATCAGTTGTTGATTTTATTTGAGTTTTCTTGTTCTTTTCTTCCTTTTTCTTCTCTCTCGATTTAGATCTAGGAAATCTCTTTTCTTGGTCTAATTCTAGATCTGAGAGTTTGAACTCTCCTACTTTAATTCTAGATCTAAGAGTTCTTCTCTCCCGATTTAGATATGGGAGTTTAATAATGTTTTCATGGATTCGATGCCCCTGTGCTTTGTCCATGGGTCCTATGCCTTCGGTTTCATTAATGATCCCAGGAGATTTGGCATCTCACTTAATTATGAAGATTCGCTATTCCAAAAGTTAGATTTGTGTTTATTCAACATATTTTGGTTGTCTCTGTACAACGACGGTGGAGAGGAAGCCGAACTTAGGTGTGCACCGCCAAATGACAATGTAGTTATTGGAGAAAGAATTTCCCACATGTGCTCATTACAAACAATAATATAAAATCTAATTATCTACTGCCAATTATTTTACTTGAAATGATCCGTTCTTATGAATCGAGTGTGTACTTAACCTTGCCGATATTCTATCGATCTTCCTTATTTTCTAGATTTGCCTTTATTTTGTAGTATTCCAACCTTTGCTCTGCTTAAATTTGTTTTGCCATGAAAGTATATGTACTTCTTATGTATCCTTTTGAGTAATGAATACAATTTTCCTTCAACAAAAAAAAAATGGCAATTAAAATTGTTTGGCCCATAAGCTGGCAACTAGAATTCGACAAGTTGCAATTAGATTAGGGGAAAATAGATGGAGACAAGATAGAGAAGAGTCTTACGATTAAGCGACTAAAAATAAGAATGCCAAGTTATCGATCGGAGTTTGATGGTTTAACCCCAAATGCACATAAAGTAGCAAATTTTATGTTGACACCCAAAAATGACCACCTTCTAAATTGATATGACGTCAACACAAAAAATAAATATTTAGTTATTATATCATCGATGAGTCGTTATAGCAAAGATGCTTGTCAATGACTATGATAATTGTCAAAAGATGAAAAAGGACGAGAGGAAGAAGGAAGCATAGGATGGATAATTTTCCTCTGTATTTCTTGTATTCATGTAATGTACGATGATGTCTAATATATTACATGTAATGTATAAATAAAAGGAAACAGAATTGTATACAAAATCAGATCCGATATTAATTGATATCAGATTTGATATTAATTGATCTCGACTTGTACAGTGAATATACTCGCGTATCTTCAACACTCCCCCTCAAGCTGGTGGCTTGTAGATGTCCAAGACGCCTAGCTTGCTCAAAAGATACGCATGTTGTCTCGACATAAAGGTTTGGTGAAGATATCTCGCTGGTTGTTCTTCCTGTTCCAATCCCTTGTGTCTCGATCGTACCTTGTTGGATCTTTTCTCGTGTGAAATGACAGTCCACCTCTATGTGCTTGGTTCTCTCGTGCACAATAGAATTTGCTGCAAGCTTGATGGCTGCATCATTATCACAAAATAGTCTGGTTGGTCATTTGACTTGTACTCCCAAATCTCGAAGCAGTCCTCTTAGCCATACTATTTCACAAGTTGTTTTAGCCATGGCACGATACTCTGATTCTGCCGACGAAAGTGAAACGGTCGGTTGTTTCTTTGTCTTCCATGAGAGTAAAGAGTTTCCAAATTTGATGCAGAAACCGGTTATGGACCTTCTACTCATAGGACAAGTCGCATAATCTGCATCGAATAAGCGATCATCCTCATGTCGCATTTCTTGGAGAGAAGAATCCCAAGTCCTGGACAACTCTTCAAGTACTTCACTACTTTAAGTGCTGCATTCATATGAGATTCCTTTGGTTGATGCATAAACTGACTGAGTGTCTGAATTGCATAACTTATATCTGGTCTGGTCATGGTTAGATATATAAGCTTCCCAACGAGCTTCTGATATCTCAATTGATCCTTAAGTATGGGATCATTCTGTTGAGACGAACCAGCATCATAATCTACTGTAGTCAGTTTAATGTTCTGCTCAATTGGAATCACAGCTGACTTACATCTTGATAAACCTGCTTCAGATATAATCTCCAATGCAAATTTCCTCTGACTGAGAGAAATCCCTTGGTTCGAGCATGCAATTTCGATTCCAAGGAAATACTTTGGTGGTCCCAAATCCTTAATGTGAAATGTTGCATGCAAATAATCTTTGAATTCTTTGATAGCTACTTCATCATTGCCCATAATAAGTATATCATCTACATATATCATCAAGTAGATAGATGACATACCTTTAGTCCATGTGAAAACAGCATAATCGAATTTGGACTGTTGAAAACCGGCAGCTATCAATGATTCAGCAAACTTCGCATACCACTGTCTTGAAGCTTGTTTGAGTCCATACAAGGATTTGCGGAGACGACATACTTTATCCTCCCCCTGTCTCCGTAAACCTGGTGGGACGGCCATATAAATCTCCTCATCCAAATCACCATGCAAGAAGGCATTGTGTACATCCATCTGATGTAATGGCCAATCCTGAAAAGCTGCTACAGATAGGAATGAACGAACAGTGACAGCTTTGGCCACAGGGGAAAAAGTTTCGTGGTAGTCAAAACCTTCCCGTTGTGTGAAACCCTTGGCCACTAAACGAGCTTTGTATCTCTCAACAGATCCATCTGCACGATACTTGATCTTGTAAACCCATTTGCAGCCAATGGCCTTGCGGTTTGTAGGAAGGGTAACAAGATCCCATGTCTGATTATCCATCAAAGCCATTAACTCTGCTTCCATGGCTTTCTGCCAACGAGGATCAGTACGAGCCTCCTCAAAATTTGATGGTTCTCGCCCATCAGAAATGCGAGCAATACAACATCTATGATCTGGAGAGAGTCTAGCAAAAGAAACGAATGAGGCAACCGGAAATAGGGTACCTGGTGATCTCTGGATTCCACATATGTAGTCCTGTGTCCAGGTTGGTGGACGCGTAGTACGTCCGGATCGCCTTGGTACATGATGTTGGGATGATGAAGAATGATTATCTGAATCATCACCAGTAGTTGAAACTGGAGAGGCTACTTCCTCCTGATGATGTATTATCATGTCAGGTGATGGCGTTGTATCCATAGGTGTCACATTAAATGACCTGGGAGATACTGACGGAGGAATTAGAACATAACTTGGGTCTTCCAGAGTCTCCTCTGTCTGAATATTATGAAGATCATCATTTGGTGCGTGTGGTCGATGCAAAAGGGAAGTAATTCTCTGGAACGAAACATCGCGACGATTATGAATTCGCGTGTGACAGGATCAAATACCCTGTATCCCTTCTGTAGACTGGAATATCCCATAAAAATGCATCGACGAGCCCGGGGTCCCATCTTATCTCTAGGACCTACGATGGTGGCGTAACAAAGACATCCAAAGATCTTCAAATGCCCCAGAGCTAGTTTCCTTTTATAAAGAAACTCAAAAGGTGTTCGCCCATCAAGAAGTTTACTTGGCATACGGTTAATCAAATAAGCTCTGTTAAAACACAATCACCCCAAAAAGTGTCTGGAACAGAGGCTTGGAATTTCAAAGCCCGTGCCACTTCTAACAAATGACGATGCTTCCGTTCTACCACCCCATTCTGTTGTGGTGTATAAACACATGTCCTCTCATGTAATATCCCATGTGACAAAAATAGAGCAAAGGTGCGGTCATGATTGAGGAATTCACTTCCATTGTCTGTCCGTATCTTTTGAACAGTTTTCCCAAATTGAGTTTTTGCCAAGGAAATGAAAGTCTTAAGATGAGACAGAACTTGGATTTTACTTTGCATGAGAAAAAGCCAAGTGGCTCTGGAATGATCATCTACGATAGTGAGAAAAAATCGAGACCCATCATGATTTAATGTATGGTATGGCCCCCAAACATCGACATGCAATAAGGAAAAAATATCACTTGAACGATGTTGACTTAATGGAAAGGGTGTTCGCGATTGTTTCGCAAGAGGACAAATTGGACATTGAGGAAAGGGAATAAAAGAGCTGTGACCCAATCTAGAATGCAAAAGAAAATTCTTATCATTGGTAGTCAGGTTACACAATGATTTATTACAAGAGATTGAATCAAGCTTTTGTGGTAAATTTCTCCAATAAAACAGTCCTTCAGAAAAGTTACCCCAGCCCATCAGTTTTCCAGTCGAAAGGGCCTGAAATAGACATATGTCAGCATTGAAAAATACATGACATGAATTTTCTTGGCAAGCTCTAGACACTGAGATAAGATTGAATTGAAAATCTGGAATATAGAGAACTTTTCTAAGAGTAATTTGTGGGCTAAGGATAACAGTCCCGGTTAAGGTGACTTGAGTAATATTCCCATTTGGTAATTGCACAATAATAAGATTAGTGGGATCTTCATGAATATCAGAAAATAACCCCTTATTGCATGCAATATGATCACTCACTCCAGAGTCGATAATCCAGGCATTTCTTGATATACTACTTGTAAGGCAATAAGAAATACCTGTAAAACTGCTCCCCTTTTTTTGTACCTCCAATTTTTGCAAAGCTTGCATTAACTGATGATATTCTCCATGTGTAATGGGATGATTCACATTTGTGGATGAATTGGGCTGATAAGTTGCTGCTGAAATTTCCTTGCCCTTCCCGTCAGATTGCCCATGTAACTTCCAGCAATTATCAATTGTGTGGTGGGGCCTTTTACAATAATCACAGAATAATTTCCCTTTATTTTTAAAATTCCCCCCAGAATTCCTTAAAAAATTCGGACCGTAGGATCCTTTAAAAACGGATCCATCTCTACGGTCGAGATCACCGGGCTACCGCGTCTCCTTCTGACCGTCGGATCGCTGGGATCGATCGGGGCCGTCCATAGCTCCTTTAAAAAAGCCTTTTCGCGTTTTCTGCCCCGTCCGCGAACCCTAGCATCCCTTCCCCGAACCCTAGCGCCTCTCTCCCCTTGGCTAGGGTTTTCTGCCCCTTTTCGATTTTCGCCGCCAAGGCTAGGGTTTCGGTGGATTTGCTCTCGGTTGCGGTGAGCCTCTGGTTCTCCTCCTGCACCGCGAGCTGATATATCCGACCAAGGGAGGGAGCTGGTTCCATTGCCAAGATCTGTGATTTGAAATGAAGGTAAGAATCGTTCAAAATCAAAAGGAAACGAGTCGCCTTTTCTCGGTCCTTTATGGTTTTGTATTGCTGGAGCGTCGTCTCCAGTCCTTCGAGTCTTTCCTCTGCCGCTTCTAGCTCGTTCCGGAGGCGGAAAGCTTGTTGAAGCATGTCGTCACCGACATGTTTCCACTTGAGCTCGGCGAGAGCTTGATGCAGCGAAAAAATTTTGCCCCGTCGAGTTTTCCATACATTTCTTGAATATTTTGCCAAATTGTTTTCGAATCTTCCGTGGGAGGTAAACCTGCTGCGATTTCTGGGCTGATGCAATTACTTATCCACGTCCTTACCAATTGGTTGCACTTTTTCCATTGTCGACCCATTTTTTCATCGGTTGGGATTGGAATCGTCCCGTCGATGAAGCCTTCTTTGTCTTTGGTGATGAGTGCTCTCCGAAATTCTCGTGCCCGGTTCGAGTAATTTTCGGGTCCTATGAGAGGGTGACTAATAAGTCGCAACTCCGGCCCGTCGGAATTGGAGACGTACAAGGCGTCGCCGAGTTCTGGGCGACCCATGGCGGCCGCCATGGAAAATGGCAGGAACCCAGGTGGAAAGTTCGGATAAGGATTTGCTTGCTGACCCTGGATCCCGGTATGTGAATCGCCTAACCCATTAGGGTTTTCGCCCATATTTGACGACCTTGTTGTTTCTGATTGGTCCGCCCCGCTTGCGGGAGGTGGACTATTTTGATTCTGATTTGCTGAAAATGATGATGCATTCGGATTTCCTCCATAGTATATTGGCATAGGCACCCACTGGTAGGAAGTCCCCGAATGGGGATGCCCCAGATTGGGTTGCCATGGAAAAAATTGCCCCGTCGCGGGCTGATCAGTCCGACCTATGATGTTATGCACTTGAATTTGTGCTTCTGAGGTCGCTGTATCCACAGGTAATTGCCCTGATTGGGTTTGATCGTCAGTCATGACGACAAGGTGAACTTCCTCTTTTCCTCTTCCTTCGGTTGATACGAGTTTGTGTTCTTCAAAGTGCTGATTCTTGCGCCGGAGTGCTAATGCGTTGTTGCAGGTTAGCAAGAAGATTCCGACAGAAGACCAGAAAACCAGAAGAAAAAAATTGAAGCGGAAGAAAAAGAAATAAAGCGGTAGAAGCGAATCAAAGGTGCGCAACCTGCTCTGATACCACGTCAAAAGATGAAAAAGGACGAGAGGAAGAAGGAAGCATAGGATGGATAATTTTCCTCTGTATTTCTTGTATTCATGTAATGTACGATGCTGTCTAATATATTACATGTAATGTATAAATAAAAGGAAACAGAATTGTATACAAAATCAGATCCGATATTAATTGATATCAGATTTGATATTAATTGATCTCGACTTGTACAGTGAATATACTCGCGTATCTTCAACAATAATCGATGACCATAGGACAGTTAACGACATGTGATGGCAATAAGTTGACGATTAACATTTTTATTTTGTTTTGGACCGGAAGAACCGCCTCATAGTGAGCGCTCGGCGTAAACCCCATGAAGCACTGGCGCGGAGACCCACCTCCCACGGTGCTCCGCTTAAGTCGCTCTAATGCACACACGGTGACTCAAACCTCCCCCCTTCCACAATTAGAGAGGGAAAGGCCCAAACCAACACGCAAGCATAAAGAGCAATCATGGAGTCTAAAATTATGGAGATACAGTTGAGTCTAGTGGCAGCTAAAAAGTTACCACTTATATATAAGGCCAACGTTCAATAATGGAATGTGATCATGGAGTTAAAAACAATGGAAATGTGGCTATAATCTTTAAGTGGAATATTAACCACTCAGGAGCAGTTACATTTTGTAATGGACTATATAAGTCATAAAGGTGAACGATAACAATGCCCATTTGCTTATGCATTTTGATCCCGAAATGGCAAAGTTCCTTTTCCCCTGCATCTCATCCCTTTAGTACTCAGAATCTATCCCGTGAATATGGAAGAGTTGCTAGCCTTGAGCTGAGTAATACCCATAAGTAGTGTCAAAATTATTCAAACATCATCATTACTCCGCTCCCTTGCTTCTCTTCGTAATGATAATAGGCCTATCTTTTATATCCTTTCGGATAGGCAAATGTGATTCAAGATCCTCTTCTTCTAACTCAATCATTATGTATAATAGACAATGGGGTGCGCTGTAAGAAATACCAATTAACAAGACTGGAAAGCTCACATTAGAAGGTTCAGCCAAAAAAAAAAAAAAAAAAATTCCACATGAGAAGTAGACAATGTAGAGAGATACTAGCAATTCCAGCTTCCATAAGAAGATTCCACAGATTATATCTAGAGAAGCACTATACCCGTTACATCATCCCAACCTTATTCTTTATGAAACAATACCCAAGGCCTTGTGCTCAGTGATCACAACACCCGCATTTTTTTAGTCCCTCGTGTATTTCTATAAGAGATGGTAAACTCGTACTGTGGAAACTCCATGCCCCTTGTTTTACCTTGTGCTGTACATTTTCAATGGTTCAAGAACCTCATAGCCATAAAGGAAAGAGCTATGAAGAACTAGGCCGGAACACCTACCTTTTGCTGATGTCATATAGCTGTAGCTAAGCTGTGGAGAAAGTATTGGGTGGTCAGGACTAAGCTGTGTGCGTGGTGGGGGGACAAATGCTCAGAGAGGTTGGTTTTTTGCCCCTCCACGCACGCGTGGTTGTTCTACCAGGCGTGTTTGTGTACAAATGCTTTGGTTTGCTTTGGTCTAAGGCATGTTTCGCAACATAAATCTCATCTGATTCAGGAAATTTGTTTTGCCCTCAGGGTAATTTGATTTTATCAGATGTTGACCCTGCTGAGAAGCATGTACATCACGCGGCTCTTAATGGGAATAGTAGCCTGCCTAGTGCTTTGCATCAGAAAGAAAACTGATTGTTTCATGGCTATGCTCCCATTGATTTCTTGTTCCAGTTGAGTTTAATATACGGTGATATTTGCTCTGGCTCTTGCAGCCAAAGCAAAGATTATCATTATATCCCACTCATGGAAATGGAAATCGTTAACCTGATCCTGTAACTTACATTAAATTTTGCCATGGAAAGTTGAAATGACATCTGAAATGCCACTGGAGGTAGTGATGCTAATGCATCTTTTTCATGGGTTTTGTTGGCCTATATTATGGATTATGCGAAGCCCCTAAATAAAACCTTGTAGGCAGCAATATGCATCTTTAATGCTGAAGCTTCTCTCTCTCTCTCTCTCTCTCTCCTGCTGGTTTGATTTGCCAATGCTAGTCTGGACATGCTGTCTGTATGTTATTGCTTGATTTCATTAATAATTCAAACAACCTAGAAGTCACTGTGAAGATCCCGTGCAGAACCAGAATGCATACACTGAAATCGATCAAAAATGTATCTTTTAAATCAATGCATAAGAGTATCATTCACTGTATTTCATGCAAATTTATGTCTAAAACAAATTACAGCATTCGTGAGAGGACTGAAGCCAGTTCTCAAATGATGCAAGTTGTCCATCTTGAAGACGACCAAAGCACACTTCTAGGGCAAGGAAACCATGGAAATATCCAAACCTCTTCCTTGTCAAAGACTGCTTTAAAAGTAATTACTTTCAATGGGAAGATAAGTGCAGAATTTCTTCTTTTAAGAGTCAAGACAATTGAACCTCTTAAGGCAAAGAGAGTAAGCACATTACAAGACGGCCATGCAGAATCCTTTCTTATTCCATTGGCACAGAGCATGTTAGCACATGCTTTACAAGAGCTTGGTACAGCAAACCTAGGAAACAAGCACCCCGCTTATTCATAGAATCACTAATTGTATACAGATTACTCTCTCTGCGTTCACACGATTGCCTTCTGCAGAGAAATAGGGATTTCATAGACACGTCCTACAATTTGGCAACAAGCTTCTTTTCTAACCAGAGCAGCATAATGTGAGAAGCCACAGTGCTCGAGCTTATACACAAAATCAGATACTGAACATCCCGGAGCTCCGTCATTACTTGAGCTGCAGTTTCAGTCCTGGCATTCTCTCACCTTTCCTTCAAGGAGACATTGTTAGACCTTTTGAGTTCCCAAGGCAGTAAACAGCCTCCCTAGGAAGAATGGAATGATAATGAGGATGGGGAACCCACTTTTGCCTCATCAATACCGAAGATGGGCAACTGAAGTTGTTTCTTAACCTCAACTTCTCACTTTCGCATGGTTGGCAGATTGCGTCATGATGTACTGCAGTGACATTAAGGGCATCGGGAAGTAAGTTGCAAGCAGAACCTATGATGGACAGATACAGATGAAATCCTCCAAAACTTACGAAAGTTACCAACAGCAAGAACTGAAGAATTCTATTGGAATAAAGGGAGTACTATTTCTTTTCTCTATATTTGGGGATCTGTCATTTATGATATAATAGTGAACTAACCATTCTTTTTTCTTCCTCTGATCCTTCTTGTGGAAGAAAGAAGACCATGTCATCCAGAGCACCATTATTAAACCATGTATTCATCTCTGAACTAGACATGTTTCATTTAAGTTACACGCGCGAGTGCACAACGAAAGGCTCGCAATCTATTTTGCACTGAATACCAGAAAACATTCTGCTACATTCCTTTACTGATAAAACCAAATTATTACAGACATTTCATTAGAAGAGCCTTTTAGGCACTCATCACGTAATCAAATAAGGAAAATTTGCAGCTATGCCCTATTTCTTGTTTTGATAAGTGCAATCAATATTTTAGAATCCTTTCCTAATCAAGAATACTCAACAAATGCTCTTAATGCGATCATTAACTCGAAGCAAGATAAACAAAGAAAAACAGTGAGAAGTCCAGATGATACAAGTGAATGCAGCAATTTTAAGAAGTGGTACCTAGAAAGTAAACTGGAAAGCCAATAACTACTCAATCCTCCAGAGTGGAGAAGAGAAATTAAAATAAAGCAGCAGCATTGCAAAAGAGGGACATTATTTTATTTGACAAAAAAGCTGCAACTTAAGTAGCTCAAAAGTGATTTCAAAGGAAAAGATAGGCCATGATGACCAATTTCCAGAACAGTGAGGTTTCAGGGGAAAGATTACAAAGGAAATGGAGGCCATGTATTTTTTATCCGTCTTTTATTGTTGACTTATAGAGTATAAGAAGGCATAAGCAGCAAAAGAAAAGGAAAAAGGAAAAAATCTAGCATAAACTCAATTACCCTGGAAGCATACTTTTGGATTTTATCATATTTCAGAAAAAACTCAGGTAGAGAAGTGAGATACAAATCAGATATCTATTTTTGGAAGCCAATTAGCCCATTTTGGAATCATTTTTCCCGCCAGCTTGTAACAAACATCCTTGCAGAAGTGGTTGTAATTCTTAAAGTCGAGTGATATCACCATTGCGGCTTGTGGCATGGTTTCCCATGAACTCCCTAACCTGAGTAGGGTCCAAGGAGATGTCCCGATGAAGCTGGGGATTGATGAGGTTCAACCTCTAATACGCCACTGCTTGGATAGTCATGGTCTCAAAATGTATATTCCTCACCATGAATTGCCAAGTTGCAATTGTCAAAATGTTAAACTTAGTTTGAAAATATAAAGTGCAGGATATCTGAATTTACATTCCAATGCACAGTGATTGCTCATCCACAGAAAAAAGACAATTAATTCCGTGTGTCTTTCTCCGATATAAAATAGCTTCCCCAAGGACACACAGGCAGCAATGTTAGTGTAGGTATACATCCAACTGTCAATTTCACTCTCTGAGGTTTTTGGACATGTTTATACTCACCCAAAGAATACCCCGTCCAATCCTTGCCAATAGGAGTTACGAGATTTAGAGGAAGTTTGTTCAAAATATTTCTATAGAAAAGACCATATAAAAGGAATGACTTCCTGACTGATTGCTTGTCAGAAGGTACAATAAAGATATATCCAGCCATCGTCCTTTCAAGCATTTAGAGAAAGAAGAATTGTGTCAATACCCACATATACAACAAATTACATCAACAATAGCCTGAACTTTTAGTCTTTTCGTGCATTTTAGATGGAAAACACCCAGCATCAAGCGCAGTTCTATGTTCCATTAGAACTGCACTTCATTATACCTGTGAAAATAAAATATCCCAAAATATGTAACCTTCATTTCTAGTATTTAATCTATAAGCTCCCATATTGAGTCCATTTGGACAATCAGACGTATATGTCCATAAAATACAAACTGAATAAGGTTGGCTTACCCTCTACACCAGAGTCAAAGATGCCAAGTCCAAGCCAGGAAACATATCGATTTGATTTTGTCTGATCATACACACTGAGGTAAATTGGTGCACAGCCTGGACCACAGTCAGTGGCTTTTGCCTTGGGAAGGAAGCGAAACTGGGTTTTGCTGATTTGCCTCTTAAATGACAGGGAGCCACTGATTTCCATGCTCTCAGTCAAGGAGTTCTACACACCTGTATGAAAGGCCAAAAATAGAATTATAAGTTTACTCAAGGAGTGCAAACAACCTGAATAATAGACCAAAAGCAGAACCACAAGCAACCTGTACGAAGTTCATGCTGCCTTTTATTTATTAACTAATTCATTTACTTTATCGGGTGGAGAAGGGAGGAAGTCTGAGGATGTGACAACGAATTGGTTGAATACTAGAAAAGACAGTTGCATTCTCAAGAAGAGAAACTTCACCATAAAATCACTGATGCCATTATCAATTTTGGAGAATGGCATGTGGATTATCAAAGTGTGAAGATAATCAAAGAAACATTAGAAAATCATCAAATTTCCAAAGAATTACTGAGATCTTTGAGTTCATTGCAAAGAAAATGGATCACCAACATAGAAATCCCTTTATGACACAAGGCCATGTTAGTATTGGTTACCAGCATAATATAGTTGTGGGGATTCTTATGAATTGGCATGAACTATATCTATGTCATTTATTGAAGTACCATGCTCTTGAACAGCCAACAAATGAAAAACGAAAGAGTGAGGACCATTAGCAGAAAAAAGGAATTTGTATATGAGTTACAATCACTAGATTGCCACACCTTGTCTCTTAATGTGCCAAGCTAGATAAAAGCTAACATTAAACTAAGGAAGAACAGAAAAGTAGTAGAGCCAGGCTCTGTTTTTCTTGAGGACATTAATTGAGAAAAAGGTTTGAACAGCTAAAAAGGAGAGCTGTAAGCACAGGGTACCAACAATAACCTCAACAAGGTACTATTCCTAATCCTCGAACATTCTTTTCCTGACAGGTGATCCTCAAACATTATAGGACAATGACAAGACTTAACCCAAAGCACAGCAAAACCACAGAGAGAAAAAAAAATGCACTGAATAAGAAAAGACCTAAGAAAATCCATCCCTGCATGCACGTGCGTGAACATAGAGAGAGACAAACAGAGACAGAGGAACTTACATGAGCTTCAAGGCCAGCAACGCTTATACAAAATTGTCCGTCTTTCTAGAACAATCTTTCACAGTGAACAAGACTGCTACCAATCCTCTCATGGTATTATCAATTAGTCTACTTCAACATTACCTCAAATCAGCATTTGGTGTGATAGGCTCCAGCGCTTTAGGTCTAGTGAAAGGAAAAGTCTGAAGCTTTACCCTGCATTCTGCATAGATTGCTTCACTATCACAAGGTCCAGAAAAATGAAGTTCACATATGCTTCTATATCTTAAATTTCTGATCAAATCTTCCACTATGTATGAGATGATGTTTGACCATATTAAGCTGCACCAAACGTTTTTATAATACATTTTATGGCTGTCCAGATGTCAATTTTGAGTCTCCCATGAATTTCATAAACCAATAGTTGGGATGAGTCCACAATGCGTTTGCTTTCACAGACAATACGACTGCATAATTCATGCCTTGGTGCTGGTCGAAACGATCTTAGTTGATATAGGGGATCAGTTATCTCACATTTACTACACAGTTCCTTTGCTGGCTCCACATGCTTCCACCAGAAATCAGAAAGAGCAAGCTTCAAAAGATCCCAGTATTCCTTATCGCGGTATATTCTGAAAAGACTGCTGCCTCTGGGAGTCCATACATAGAAATCCATCCAATCCTTGTCCAAAATTTCCATCAAACCTTGCACTTGAGGAATGTAATTTAGATGAATCCGAGACCATGGAGAACCTCTATTCATATCTCCATTGAAGAATGGGCACTTGATCTCCAAAACTCCATTGCAGGGCAATCCATAAACAAATTGCTGAACTACTCCATCCGGTGAAGCAGCAAGCCAACTGTCTTCGGAATTATTGTTTCCATAAACTTGAAACTCAGGTAACTCAACGTCATTTCCAGTGATAAGCTTGTACCTTTCAAGCGCCTCCTTTTCCTTTATATTATTCCAACAGGTAGCCAGGTTACCAGAAAATGGCTCAACCAAGCCAAGTTTTTCTAACCAGAGCTGGACTCTTCGCTTACGCCAAAAACCAATCGCTGAACTAAAAGTGCTTGCTGTGAGCTTATTTCTCCTTAGCTCTTGCCAATCTTTGAACCAGTGCTGTAAACAATCTGCTTTGAGAACAGAGTCCGGTCCATCACCCGCAGCCTTCAGAGAACAGCCCAGATTGCTCAACTCCCTTCTAGATGGAAGATTTATGGCTTGACTGTGGTTAGAAAGCCTCCCACTATGCGATTCTGACCAAGCCCGGGTGTTAAACTCTCTGCGGTAGCAAATAGCAGTATTGACAGAACCCGTACAGCAGCTACTTTTAAGCACAAGATATAAAGGTCGTGCTATGTAGAGGAAGCAAGAACAGACTTCTTCACTGCCAGAAGTGAATACAATCAGCGGATATACCCATGCAACATACACCACATATATACGAGAAAAATGTAGAGGAAAACAAATGGGCAGACTAATCAATGCGAATGACAAAGGCAAGTGAGGAACTTGAGGAGAGCCCCCAATCAAAAACGCTCGCTTCGACATTGACACGACAGGCAACATAATCAAAACTCTTAATGCACACGCAACTAGACTAGTCTCAGCTCCATTCCTAAAAATAAAGCTTTCTAAAGCAGCAAAATCACCACCGCCTAATTCATGGGAGACACCATAAAATCAGCACGAGTTGCCAAACACAAAGCACGCAACCAAACTTTGCATTAAAATCGGTTCTATATGGCCGTTGATTCGGGGACGAAAGACAGAGAAAGACTGAGCTTGCCCCCCAACACGAATTCTCAGGCGAAGCGAAACGAGCGAAACGAGGGAAAAGAGCAAGTCTGGGAGGGCTGACCGAGCAATCTCGTGGCGACGCCAGCGCATAAGGATACGACGATACCCGACGGCGCGCCTCGCTGCTTCAACCCATCATCCAGCCCTGGAGTTGCAGAGCGCGAGGAAGAAGACGAAGATGAAGAAGGAGGAGGAGGAGAGGGGTTTTACAGCAGAGGTTTACGAAATTTATGGAGGACGGAAGGGTTTTAGCGGAGACGGCGACCGGCACCGGTTCGGACACCGAACCGGTTTAGAGCCTCCGGTTCGGTTCGACCGGTTGGAAGTGGACCAGGCCCAGGCCCAGGCCCAGGACCAGGCCCAAGAACGACAAGCCCGGCCCAGAAACAATTCCTGGAGTGACCCCCAAGCCAGTGAATCCTGCGCTTTCTTTGACCTTCCCCTCTTCGCTTCTGCCCAAAACACTCTCACTCGACCTCCATTTCTTTTAGCTGGAAAATCTCCCATTCCTGCGAAGCTCGACGCCGCTCGCCGGATCGATACGCCCGCCGGATCGCCGATGTCGGTAAGTACCGATCGCGCCGGCTTTGTTCGATTGATTGATTGATTGACTGATTGATTCGTCGGGACGGTGCGCGACGCCGGTGCAGATCTTCGAGTACAACGGGAGTGCCCTAATCGCCATGGTGGGCAAGAACTGCTTCGCCATCGCCAGTGACCGCAGGCTCGGCGTGCAGCTCCAGACGATCGCCACCGACTTCCAGAAGATTTACAAGGTCCACGACAAGCTCTTCCTCGGCCTCTCCGGGCTCGCCACCGATGCCCAGACTCTGTAAGAGCTGTCGATTTCGTTAAGCTCGGTTTCGTTGTTCAGTCGCTAACTGAATGTAGTATTTTTCTTTTTGGCGTTTGAGGGTTTAGCTGCTTGTGTGATTGACTGAGTCTTGGTGGCGTGTGATTTTGAAGGTACCAGAGGCTCGTGTTTAGGCACAAGCTGTATCAGCTTCGGGAAGAGAGGGACATGAAGCCCGAGACGTTTGCCAACCTTGTTTCGTCTATTCTCTACGAGAAAAGGTTAGCTTCAACTCTTACTTTGCAGGGTTTCTTTTTCCCCCCTTCTTGGTTCGGAAAATTTGACTTGCGGATAGTTACAAGTGCATTCACTAGGAACCAATACGTCGGATGAGAAATTGGCTTGTCGGGGATGTTCCTTTACTTTTGGTTCCCTAAGCCATAAGATATGGAGATTGTGTAGGAAAATATTCAAAATTGTGTGCTTGGTGTTCACATTTGACTTATAATGGGCAGACAAGCAATAGAGGATAATCTCTGCAATTTTAGACTCGTTTTGGCTTGTCTTGGACTGGTCCAGCCACATTTTGGTCAGCCCTTCCCCCATTAGAAAAAAATTGAGATGCACATTGAGATGTGAAATGCCATTTGATCAAGTTATATGTGTTGCTCGTTGCAGAGAATTGATGCTTTTGCAGAATTCTTCCTTCATAGTGTAGAGATTGATGGTCTTGTATTTGTGATTATTAATTCACTGGGTTTTAAAAGCTAATTCTGTAGAATGCGGTTTCTTCAGTATGTTCTTTAACTATCATACTCTTCTTACTGCATGTTCCTCTTTTCTATTATGAGTATGATTAGAAAAACCTATAAAAAGTTCCAAGTATTGGCATCTTTTATTTATTTCTCAGGTCGTGCAGGCAGGTCTTAGTTAAAAAATAAATTTGCTTCTGTCTGCTGTTCAGATTTGGCCCATACTTTTGCCAACCTGTAATTGCTGGACTGGGAGATGAAGACAAGCCCTTCATTTGCACGATGGATTCTATTGGAGCCAAGTATGTTACAGTTTACTCTTCTTTTTCTGCCGCATTGGTTACTGCAAATTGTGAAATCCTTGCAGCTTAAATTATTAACATCATCTTTAGAACCATTGGATTGTGAAATTTGAATTGAAATCCTAAATTTTCAATTGAAATGAGTAGCACAAATGGATTGCTTGTACCATCAACTGCTTTTGTTTGTTGAATTCTGTCTTATTGTATACTGAGTTATCCTAGGTGAGTTAAATTGCACATGAGTGAGGAAATCCCTTAATAAGTTCCAAATCACCCATTGACTCTGAGTAATGGCTGAGATGACCTTTGATACCTAATTCTTATTTGTGATGGTGATCAAGTCCTCTCTCCCCTTTCTCAATCATAAATTTTTGACAGGATCTAAGTTTTCTTTTTGGATGAAGAAGCTGCTTGATCATTAGATTGAAAGGCAAAAACAAGTGTAGTAATTAACAAATAGAATTTTCGGGTTAAGAACAATATCCTGCTATGCTTTTTGCCCCCATTGTTTGTATTATCATGTTTTTTTTCCACACATTCCTGTGCTTTCCACAGAATATCGTTTCTTGTACTTATCTTGATTATTCTGTTCAATATTCTACATTGTAATCACTGAAAAGGATGTATGATTTGTGTTTCTTTGCTTTGTCAACTCAATGCCATCTCTTGGGTTTTGTCTATGTGACTTTACTGTAGTCGCCTCTCTTTTTTCTGCAATGGAGCCATAACTTTGCTGATAAATGTTGTCATAGCCTTACTAGAGATGTATTTTTGAATTCTTGGTTGGAATCATGTTTTTTGCCATGAGTTTGTTTCATTGTTTTGTTGGTCAGCATATTTATGTAGCTTATAGGTATCCCACTTCTTCTTCTGTACTTTTAGAATTCCTATCTCAGTATTTTTTGCGTCTTCTCTCAAATTTTGCTGTCATATTCCTTTTTCAACACCTATCCTTCTTGCTCTTTTTCCATTGTCCCGTGACATTTTGCAGTCTGAGTTTTATTTAATTCAACTTAAACAAATTATCAGGAGGTTTCTCTTTTTTGGTCAGAAAATTATTAGGAGGTTATGGTGTTGTTTTGCATGACTCTGAACTTCCATATTTCCATGTCTTACTTTTGCACCATCTGACTAGCTGTATCGACATCTTCAATTTTTCACGGCATGTGATAGCCACTCATTGAATGTCTTGTTTATGATATAAGTCTGATCTTTGAGGTTTGTATCAAATCCTTATCCATGCTTTCTCTTTTCTTTAGTTCTCTCAATGTTTGTCATCATATTTGTATAGGTTGTGAATCCTACGTCTTTTGGTCTTTAGCAGAACTTGCTGTAAAAACTCATCACCATTTAGTGATATCTCTCTCCTATTATGAAGATGGAGTGAGAAATTTTCATTCGGAAACTTTTCTACTGCTGACACTTGTCAAAAGAGGTGAAAAAATAATTAGCCTAGTTAAATAGTCCTTGGAACTTCTCTGTCAAGGCATATCTAGCTTGGTACACATTTGACAAAGTTTTTCTAGGTTGTTACATCAAGTGCAAGACCAATTATTTCTTACCTCCGTGGTCTATTGAAAATAGGCATGTGGTTCACCTAAAAGATTAGAAAATAAATAACCTGGTTAAATGAGTCCTTTTAACTTTTCTGTCAAGGCATATCTAGCTTGATTTCACATTTGACAAAGCTTTTTAAGGTTGTTAGATCAAGTGTGAGACCAATTGTTACTTTATAAAAAGGAGTGTGAATGGTACCTCCATGATCAATTGAAAGAGAAATAGGCATGTGTACATGTAAGTGAGAATGTGCTGATATTCTAATTTGCCAAATTTCAGTCCTTGTGCTGATATTCTCATTTGCCAAGTTTCAGTCCTTGGTTCTATCTCCTTTTAATCGACTAATCTGTGTTTTCTTTTTTCAAATTTCCTTGCATCTGACACAAATGACAGTACTTTCTTTAACTTTTGGTGATTCCATACCATTTTGCTTCTCTTTGAGCTAGGAAATGACTTTCTTTTAGGTCATATGTTGCTGTCTTCATTCAATATCCAAATATAACCAAGTATTACCTACGAGCAAAAATTGTCAATAGACCATGTGGAGCTCTTTTTGACCCATCTTGTTTTGTGGTTGATTGTATCGGTGTTATTCAGTAGATTCACTTTACTAAAAGATGATTACAATACCGTAAGCTTCTTGTTGCTATATGTTATAGCTTCTCTATAGTCCAGTGATTTCTTTTGGTTGCTTCTGTTTTGCAGGGAGCTAGCTAAAGATTTTGTTGTTGCTGGCACTGCCTCAGAATCTCTTTATGGTGCCTGCGAGTCAATGTTCAAGCCTGACATGGTTGGTTTGTACTTTCATAAGGATTAATGTTTGGTGCACAATCTGTGTAGAGAAAGGCTTACGCAGGCTATGTTGGATGCATGACTTGTGTCATGTTTGGTTCAAAAAGTTGTTCAAGATGCCACATCATGGATCCAACATGGCTCGTGTAAAGTTCTTTACACAAGCTGTGTGCTCATAATAGTCCAGAAATGTTACATATTGCATGTGCAACTACTCATCTTTGTCAATTTGCCTTGGCCTTTTTACAGGAAGCTGAGGAATTGTTTGAAACTATCTCTCAAGCTTTATTATCGTCAGTAGACAGGGACTGTCTAAGTGGTTGGGGAGGACATGTCTATGTTGTGTAAGCCTTCTTCTCGTCTTTTTTGTGACTAGATTATGTCTCCATGACTATCTGTGTGAATGTGGCTCTGTGGACAATTGTTGATATCGTAGCCTCCTGTGTGAGCAGTGTATCTACATGCATGAGGTTAAATTGTAGTTTCTGGTTTCTCATGGATCTGGTAAAATCTAAAATTCCATGGCCCTCTTCAGTTTCTAGACGTTCTTTTTCTCACTCACGGGGCGGTTTTTGGGAGAGAAATGGATCTTTTTCTCACTCACGGGGCGGTTTTTGGGAGAGAAATGGATAGCTGAAGTAAGCTAGCCTTATAGGGATTTGACAAAATGTTTCCACCCACTTCCCCCCCCAAAAAAAAAAAAAGAAAGAAAGATGAAGAAAACAAAACCCCACCCCGGGAAGAGAATATCAAGAAAGGCCTATAATTATGGTGTCTCCGTTTTCCACCCTAACAACCACTAATAAGTTTAGTCGGTACTTCCCTAGTGCTTTGATTTTCCTCTTTCAGTGGAATTTGATTATTCAACTGTCTTAAGATGGATGAAAAGAATACAAAACTGGCATTCTGAATGTGACAGCATTGTGGAAGTGCAATGAAAACTATGGCTGATACCATCGTTGTGTTTTTTTATTTTTCCTCCTGCAGAACACCGACTGAAATCAGAGAAGGCATTCTGAAGGGGAGAATGGACTGATCTTTCTCTGGAGTTGGAAGCTGATCATTCATAGAGTTCCTCAACCACCTGTAGCTTTTCCATCATCCTTTTTTTTTCGTTTTGTTCCAAAAAAGTGAATCAATCAGGGACTGCTTGCTCCTTTTTCTTGTTTTGCATTAATTATGCTGAACTATTTTTAATGTCTGCAAGGTGATTGAAATCTCGATGCTGGGATCACATTCCCTCATCCCTTTGGACATCAGTTAATGGGAATTAAAACTGCAGTTTGAGCTAACCGGTTCAACAACAACACTTAGTTTGAATGGCAATTCCTTTTCCCTGTAGTGGCCATATAACCTGTTGCCGGGTGGCAACTGGCAAGTTATGTTGCGCTGAACCTTTTTCTCTTTCGTGTCATTCTAGAATGAAGGTCTAGCATGAGCTCTGGTTTCTGTAGTACTTTCAGCAGAGAAGCGCGAACCTGCTTGTTAGTGTCTGCGCACGACATCATTAAGCAATATTGCCTTCAAAACCGAAACCTGTGAAAGTGACTGATATGGTTGTTTAGGTTGTTTCTGTCTTTTGCTGGGATTACGTATGTGCTGATGCAATAGGACAGCGGCCATTGGATGCGTAGAAAGTATGTGATGAATGCCGAGGCAAATCATTTTACAGGCAATACAGGTAGGCTCTCGTTTTTCTTTGCCACTCCACACGAGACAATGGAACCCCTTTTTCTCTCTTTTTCTCGCTCAACGTTTTGCTTTTAGCACGCCAATTAGGTTTGACAATCAGGACTGTCCATTAGTGCTCGCGCATTATGCATATTCGGGTGACACTGATAAAGGGCAAACATATCTGCAGTATCCCGTACCGGCCTTCAATTACCTCCACGTTTCGAATAACTTAAAGCTAGTAAATTATAGACTCTCATTTGAGTTCCTCATTAACGTTTATCTAGTTTTTTTTTTTTATCAATTTATCATGTTAACGTTTATCTAGTTTTTTATTTATTTATTTATTTATCTCTTGCTTACCGACTCAATCTGATTCCACAACTATCAAAATTGCAGAGCTAGTAAAAACTTAGACGCTTCTTGCACTGCAGTCTTAAAATTTTCATTTCATGCATTTAAATTCCACAAGTTATTAACATATGTATTTGCGTCCTTATCTCAACTCCTTCGCTTTTTGAGTTAACGGAAGATGTCATGTGGCTCCTTTTATTTTTTATTTTTTATTTTTTTATCACATGCGGCTCTCTTAAATCATTTTTTCGATTCTTGGTATCAAAACAACATAATTTCAACGCAACAACGGAGAATCAAAACTAAAGGAAATGAAGAAAATTGAAAGAAAAAGACAAAAACAAAAAAACAAAAAACAAAAGACAAAAAACAAAAGCAGCATATCTAGTTGGTAGTTGCAAGGGGCGCTAGCTTTAGCAATCCTCGCTAGGGTCATAGCGAGGGCTGCTAACCTTCGCCCATCCGCCGACTAACCTTTTTGCCCCCATCAGATCTTCTGGGAGGACAAGCACCCTTGTGGAGCTCGATTGTGGCGCACGGCCCCCACCATCGATCGAGGGTGGGGCTGCCCTTGCCACCCCCAGGTTGAGGGCTAGCCCCCCTCTTTGGGCATCGCCAGCCACGGCGCCACCATCTAGCTACGCGAAAGGGCAACGAAGGCCCCCGCTTGCTTGTACGGAGGGTCAAGGCCAATCGCAAGTGGTCGGGCAAGGGACGTTGGCCGTCGCCGGCGAAGGAGGGGCCGCCGGGCCGGCACTTGCCCCTTGCCTTCTTTTTTCATTTTCCACGAAAACATCATGGTTTTCGTTCAGAGTGCTCCGTCGCATAAGCAACAGTCACGCAAGACTTAAAAAAAAAACAAAAGCCACGTGATGCCGCAAGGATTCTAATTTGATAAATCAAAGCACGAAGCTAAAAGTAGAAAAAAGCTATAATAAATTCGAGGTTTCAAGCTCGGATCACACATCAAAGAAGATTGGAGAAGGCGGCAGGAGCACCACCGCAAGAACAGAAAACGATGCCTGTCGCTCTCGTCGACAATCGACACTATACCAAATTCGCGGTCTGCTTCACCCCAAATTGCGGCGCCGGAGTGCTCTGAATCAGTGCCACGATCTCCCAGTTCGGTCTTCCTTTCGGCATGTTCTCACACGTTGCAATCTCGCACCATTCATCGCCTCGTCCTAGTTCAGTGTTTCCTAATTTGCTTTCACGCCTGTCGAATCTTCTCGTGTTTCTTTTTTTTTTATGTGAATTGTGCCGATTGGGGTCCATGCCGGAAAGTGGTTTGTTCAAAGCAATCCAATATTCCGTGGCAGAGAATCATCTGCTTGTCCAATGTCCACATTAATAATAATAGTATAAAAGAAAGGCGAATGTCGTAATTTCGCAATTGTTTTTTTTCTCCCCAGGCTTTGATGGACGACGGATCTATGTCCGGGATTCGACCCCAGCACGCAAAAGAATGCACGTCGAAAAAGCTTAATTTGCGCACGCTCGTCCAGTATTTCGAAGTGGGTGGCGAAGAACTGGGAGATTTTCCATCGTCCCGGCGCCTCCGCATTTGCAATCGATCTGCTTTTTGGCCTTCCTGTTCTGGGAACGGATCTTGATTTCGCATATGCTTCGATTTGTGGATTTCGTGAACCTTTTCCTTGAAACAAAGGTAATGGGAACGCGTGAAAGATTAGAAAAAAGACTGTAAAGTCTATGCCTGCTCTTCATGTGCGGTTGGGGGGACCATTGTTCTAGGTAAAGACAATCGACATCATGACATACTTTACCAGCCGTCCAATGTGACATATTTCAATATCAGCAATTTCCAACGAAAATTAATCGGAAATACTGTATTTGAATTTCACGTAAAAGCTTAAGATCAAATAGACAAAAAATTGAAAAAGTTAAGATCGAATCGATGTTCGTGCGATGAAATTTGCCAAAATGTCAAACTTTCGGGTCAATTCCGCACTCATGCGAATTCTTACCATGGGATCGAGAAAGGACCGCCGTCTGGGGGAGTGGGTTGGTGTGGTTCAACCATTTATACGACCAAAGTTGTCGAAATTGATAGATGTTGGTCGACGCTATTATTACATCGTCTTTTAATTCTTCATGGCTCGTTTCACGTTTCAATACCAGCGACAATGACGGTCGATGTGGGACGACCTTTACGCGGCTCTGTCTTGAGGATAGGAACGAGGGAAGCAGCCGGGAAGCTTCTCAACGTTGCCCTAATCCTTTTTACCACGTGCGCCCGCCGCCTTCGGTGGGAATGCTGTCCTTCCTTTGACTAAAAAGAATAAAGGAATAATTCTATGGAATAATTTAAAAAAATTAATAACCACGTAAAGAATCTATAAATTACAATCCTTGAACTTTTAATTTATTCAAAACGTTTATCTCGATATTTAATATAGTCCTCACACATATTTAACTTAATTCTAAACTATGGAAAAATATTCAATGTTATCTTCTAAACTGATGGAAAATGTTCAATGTTATTTTTTATTGATTTAAGTTCATGGACAATATTAATCACATTAAATAAATCAAAAGTTCATGAACCGTATAAATCAAAGATAGGGGATAATTTGTGTTATTTTCCTATAAAAAAAAAAAGCAAAAGGAGAGGGGGAAAAAGGCCCATAAAAAATACGTTTATATGCAAAAATTATGTGGGTGGTGATGGCTGGTTCTGATATTTTGAAAGGGAGCAATTAAGATTTTTCAACAGATTGATAAGACAGAAGTCCACATACTTCCAGAATAGGATGCTTTAGGTTAAGCTAAGAACAAAGTCCGAAAGATTATTCGCGAAGAATTCGGGATCCCCGCTATTCATGGGAGACTTTCCAAAAGCGATGTTTGAATTTCCTAAAGGAGATGGGATTAGTTTGACAAATATATATACACATATAAATATAAATATATGAATATATTAGAATGCCATGGCCGATTTTAGTGGAGGAAAAGCGTTATCTTTATCCACCGTCTCTGGTTTACGAACTCATGCGTAAAGTCATCGTTCATCGAATTTACTTATTTTATATTATTTACTCGTTTTTATTGAAAAGAAGGAGACAACAATTTGGGAAATAATAATTACAGCTGTGGATGACTAATTCATTTCGCTTTCACTGATGTGTTGTCTATCTTTTCCTAAATTTTTCGCATGTGCCCAATTGCCAACTGTGAATCGAAATTTCTGGGATGTACCTTATTCAAAATACAAATATAAAAATAAAAACGAAGAGAAATGGTAGAGGGGACATTAAATTGAATTAAGATGGGCTTTTTAATTAAGGAATTCTCAAATTATCCGGACAGGAAAAGCGGCATTAGAATCTAATGGGAACCCATTATTTACAATTTTTTCCATTGGAAAATAAAATTGCCCGACCCCTCTTCTTTTCTTTTTAGTTTATATAATTGTTGTCCAAGTAAAAAGTTACATCGTCTCTTCTTTCGCATAATAAAGTAAATTGTCCCGATGGATGTGACAGAATTCTCACATAATTAAATTGTCCATAATAATTTAATGAGCCATATCAGGACAGACCTTCCTTTAATTACGCTTGACATTCACCTTTATTATCCAGGTTCAATGAATCCATCCATGTACCATCTGACGGTGTCAAAAGGACAAATTAAATAGTAGGTATGTAATCTACAAAATAGAAAATGATAATTTGGCATCAATATATTTCTAATTTCTTGGAGTCAAAAATAAGCACATTGAAAGTAATAAATAGACCTTATTGGAAAATAATGGGTTGCCTCAATTTATTTGAATTGATAGGTTTTTTTCAGCACATGAACATAGATATAAATTTAAAATGTGAGGTTATGCGTACATGATAGCACAAGATTTGTTACGTCTCTGCTAAGCTATATCGAGCTTTTGCTTATATATTATTTTCTTTTAAAATTGAGAAGGGATGTAAGTTGATCGACCGAAAAGTGTGCACCGAATTCGAGAGTTATGCTATTAAAGCAACACTTGGCTTTATACATCGTATAAATGTAAATAAATAGATAGGCAGGTAATTTCCATTTGGTAGTGATGTTTGATGGAAAAATATTACTAGGTTAGCATAATATGAATATGATGTGGACTATCGGTTCGAAATGAGTATAATATGCCCATAAGATTTTTAAAATGGAGAGATCTAAAAGGAAGTTTGCCAACTTTGGATGCCATAAAGATCTAAGCTTTTAAATAGAAGCTATTTAAGAAACAATTTTCTTTTTTTTTCTTTTTGCAAAGTAATCCGATTTTCGGCCTTTGTTATCGGAATAATCAACTTTTAACAAAAGATTAAATGATTATTCAAGTAACTTCTACCATCATCGAACAAGTCAACACCCACCTAGAAATGGAAAAGGTCAAAAGATAGATAAACATATTGAACAAAAATTTTAGGCCAATCACGACACCCATCCATCCAACTAATCGTGGAGTATAAAAATGTCGAGTTGATCATTTCTTTTAGATGGAATAATGAAATGCATCACATTTGCATTATATGATTGCTCGGGCGACATAATCATTCTAGATAACCGAAAAACCTTTTCAAAATATCAGATTCAGACCTCTACTATCCAAGTAGTTGGGTCTGCTATTAAATATATTATCTTATATATATTTCTTTCATCCAGTTAAATTAAATATTTGAGTACTCAAAAAATAGGCCAAATACCAATTTCCTCTTCAAAAAATAGGCCAATCCTCCTCATCACCTTTAATCTCCATTTCGAAAACCCTCATTTCACTGAGATGGAACAAAGGTTACCTATAACACTCAATTCATCCTTTGTCTAAATGAACCACATAACATCGACAATTTCACAAAAGGTTAAAAAACGTAGCACTTTGACCGCATGTTGTTAACTTAAAGGTTAATTAGCTGAAAATAAGGAAGACCCATAAAAGATATTTCTCCCTTACAATCTCAATTCTTTGGAATATGAAAATTCGATTAGCAACTACATGCTTAAAATTTAACCCAATAACTGTGTGTGTGTGTGTGTCTATATATATATATATATATAAATCATAATCATTCGAATTGAATATTCGTATTTTGCGAAACGATTTTCCTTTTGCGATTTCTGCAATAATTACGGAAGAATATTTAATTTTAATTTTTATACATGCGTGGCAGCGCATGGTTGGCTGTGACGAAATGGTTGTTAAACGTCAAGGACCAGGACCACACTTTTTGTCAGTTTAGGTTGTGGGATGCTGACAAATCAACACGACCACGCGGAAAGCATACCTGCTGACTTGTCCCCCCCACTCCACCGTTAATTTGTCTACGTCCAAAGCTCCCCCAGTAGTTTCATATACAGTATTTGTCCGTAAACAAAAAAAAAAAAACAAAAAAAAAGTTTTTTTTTTTACGGACAAATACGGAAAAATCCTCAAATTATGTCAGCTACTACACACATGTATAATCATAATTTGACGTATTTATGTCATAGTAGTCATAATTAATTTTTTTTAATGATTTTAATTCTTTTTCTAATCAAATAGGAAAAAAGGGATATGATCCACTCAGACGATAACTTTGGCAATTTAATGTGGATTCTTCGAATGATGTCTTTGGACAATTATTAAACATGGTCACAGGGGGAGCTTTAATGTTCTAAATATGAATTATACACCTCATAAAACAAAAAAAAAAAAACAAAAAATTGTGTTCATAGTAAGCCGAGAAGGCCCTTGTCAATGAAGCATATCTATTTTGTTCTGTCGTAAGACAATTAGAGTAAATAAAAAAAAAAAGGAAGCACAAAATAATACGTGATTTTTGTTTTTTGTCTGTTTGGGTATTTAGGCAAGTGTAGGCGCCAACTGGGCGCACACACCACACTGCAAAATCATTAAAAAAAAAAAGAGGCACAAGAGTCCAAAAGAAGTATCGTAAGCAGTGACAAAATCGAGTCCACCATGTGGGCGACGGACACGCACGCACTCCACTTTCCCGCCCTCCACGTGTACCGTCCACGTGTTCTCTAGAGCCCTCTCCCCCTCCTCACGCCACGTGTCCCCCGGGCCCCGCCGCCCGACCCCTCCCTCCGCCCTATATATCCTCTCCCTTCCCTTCCGTCCTAAGTTTCAACGCTCCGACGGAGATTAGAGGAGCAAGAACTCCAGACGAGAGAGAGAGAGAGAGAGAGAGAGAGAGAGAGAAGAGGAGAGAGATGACGGTGGACATGGAGCTGCCGCCGGGGTTCCGGTTCCATCCGACGGACGAGGAGCTGGTCATGCACTACCTCGTCCGGCGCTGCACCTCGCAGCCGATCGCCGTCCCCATCATCGCCGAGCTCGATCTCTACAAACACGACCCCTGGGACCTCCCCGGTACGTACGATCGACCGGAGCTCCCGGATTTTTTTTTTTTTTTTTTGCTTTCCTTTTTGTCGCCGCCGGCGCCCGATGTCTAACGGGGTCTCTCGGGTTTCGGATGAACGTGCAGGGCTGGCGCTGTACGGGGAGAAGGAGTGGTTCTTCTTCTCGCCGCGGGACCGGAAGTACCCGAACGGGTCGAGGCCGAACCGGGCGGCGGGGAGCGGGTACTGGAAGGCGACGGGGGCCGACAAGCCGATCGGGAGCCCGAAGCCGGTCGGGATCAAGAAGGCGCTGGTGTTCTACGCCGGGAAGGCCCCCCGGGGGGACAAGACCAACTGGATCATGCACGAGTACCGCCTCGCCGACGTCGACAGATCCGTCCGCAAGAAGAACAGCTTGAGGGTATGAACAACCTCCCGCCCGCTCTGCTTCTCCTCTCTTCCTCCTCGTCCTCCATTTTTTTTTTTTTTTTTTTTTGGGTCGGTTGTTATTATTCGTTCGTGTCCGGGGAGGGGTAGAAACGTACATTCGCTGCAGAATCCCAATCGGATCCTCGCAGATCACGGGTCCCCGGCGCCGGCCCGCCCGCTGATCTTCGGGAATAAAATATGCTTCGGGGGGTCTGGGAATTTGCGTTGGCGTCATGCATTGCGTCATCTCGATCGGGCTCCTGTTCGATCCTGGGCCCCCCCCCGGCCCTCCCCAACATAAGCCGCCCTCGCGACCCTCGTGAATCGTACGGGTTGGACGCCGACCGGCGTTGAAAAAGCGCACGTGCGGAGACGGCGTGACGGGTGAATTCTCACGGGGTGAATGTTTCTTTTATTTTTCTTTTTCTTTTTTGTGGCACGAGGTTTTCGTGTGCCGACGGCGATTCCTTTTCGATTAAGGCAAGGAAATTGTTCCCTTCTTATCTCTCTCTCGCGTCAAGTCACGGGTGACGACGATGATGTCCGGAAAATGAAAGACGACTTTTTTTTATTTTTGTTGACCGTTCGCGAGGATATTGTTGAATTGGGGGGCCGTTTCGTAATTTGAATCGGCGGTCTTACCCTTTGGGTTAATTTTCTTTCGGCAGCTTGACGACTGGGTGCTGTGCCGCATATACAACAAGAAGGGCGCGATGGAGAAGAAGCAGCCCCACGTGCAGCCGCAGCCCCGCCGGTGCCGGCGCCGGCGCCGGCGCCGATCCAGTCTCCGGGGCCCGCGGCGGCGGCGGCGGCGGCCAGCAGCTTCACGGAGTACGAGGACGAGAAGCCCCCGGTGCTGAAGATGCCGGCGCTGCCTCCCCCGCCGCCCCCCGTGCTGAGCGATATGGTGCACTTCGACACGTCGGACTCGGTGCCGAGGCTGCACACGGACTCGAGCTGCTCCGAGCACGTGGTGACGCCGGAGCTCGCGTGCGAGGTCCAGAGCGAGCCCCGGTGGAAGACCGACTGGGAGTTGTTCGACTTCGGGGGCGGGGGCAGCAGCTACGGGTACTTCAATGGCGGCGGCGCCGGTCAGATGTCGCCGCTGCAGGACATGTTTATGTACCTGCAGAAGCCGTTTTGAATTTTCTCGTTCGACAACCACGAGCGTACCGAGCCAGATTTGGCGGAGCACGCGACGGTAGCACGAGACCGCAGAGTCCATGAGTGCGCTGGTGCGGGCGCGGCATCCGGGCGATGATTAGTTCGACCGGGCAGCGATGTTTGGGCGTTTATTGTAGCCAGCAGATTTAGTATCTTAGCTTGTGTACATCATCTGTGTATATGCATGTTTCGTGTATGTATACAAAAACCATTAGTCTATATAAATCAAGTCAGGGTCGTTTCATCTTGTGAGCGCAAAATATCCAAGGCTGTAAGAGAGGATTCGAGAAGATGGAATTGTATCTAACGACCGATAATGAAATTTATCTATTTGAAATGCATTTTGTTCTTATCTAGCAAGACATGGACGGACTCCAAGATTGATGCCGGAGATGATGGGCACCGCATCATACACTGCTTGTGGCCTCTTGCAATATCAATTTGCAATGACCCTTGTGCATTACTGTAGAGAGCTACTACTACACTGAACAAAAGCACCCCCAAAGATGTAGATCCAACTTCATTGCACGATACAGAAAACATAACTCAGATGAATGTTTAAGGCCAGGGGTAGGAACAAGTTGTAGCTACGGCATATCTACTTCACGGCGGCAACCAGCGCAGCACGAGCATGGGTGAAAGAGGCAATGAGCGATCCAAGCTGCAATTTGTCATTGCATCCGAAGCTCAACCTGTACCTGCAGCGAAACCATAGTTGCGTTTGAAGATGTAAAGATGAACCACACAAATGTCAAATCACGTTTACCAGCAATTTGAAGTAACATCAAAGCATAAAGCTTTCATCTTCCCGTAAGGACCGTCAACATTATTCTTTCCTAGAGTTTCCATGCTTTTAATTTATAATTTTCAGTACCACAAGTAAGGAAATCTGGAATCCCTAACCACAATCATGATTCCTTTTGGTGATTCCCTTCTGTGGATGCCAGGTTAACTCCAGTCCATTGCATAGCAGATCAAACCGACCAAAATGCACCATAACAAAGATAAGATGCCATCAGGAGGGAAAAGTCACTATCGGTCACAGCTGTAACTATGCTGCCCATCAGGATTGGGCCAAAAGAAAAAGAATAAAACTATTCTACCAACTAAAGCGTGATATTCTTAGGCTAAGACATGGTAGAATGGACCACAATTTCTGTAATGACAATTAAATTAGCGACAGAAGTGCTTGCCACAATGTAGATCAGTTTAGATCAGGCTGCGAAGATTTTAGACTAATTGGTTGGATGAAGAAAAGGCGGTACCCTATTCAACTTTTAAGAACCCTTTGTCCTTCAGATTCAGAAATCTATTTTATCACTTGTTTATGGTATCACTCTTAACTTCTCGTTCCCAGATTCTTCATATAGGCAGAAGTGCTTATCTACGTGGATTTAAGATTGATATACACTGTGTAAGATATGGTCCTTACGAATCTTAATGGTTTTACCCACTGATCATTGCAACTAATCCTGTCAGTCCAACTCTACTTTTTACTCCTGTAGCAACCAATGGATAGATCATAAAATGCACAAGATGAACTAAGAGGGGGACCATACTCAATGTCTGCTAAGTCATTGATCAACTGGACACGAACATCTGATGGCATCTTGATTTTAAATACAAACCTACAAGAAAAGAACCCCTGGATGTCATGATCCATTCATTGGCAGAGAAAATATACCTCAAAAGCCACACAGTACTTACATCGTCACTTCCCTAACAATGTCCAACAAGGCCAAACCTTTCCTCGTCTTAATATCAGACATTCCTATAAAGAGATACCAAAAGCAAAAGAAGTTAACATAAATTCAAACAAATATTCCCACTACAAGAGTTTCGTGATAAACAGAGGTGGCAATAACCTACGTTTCAAACTTGTAGCAAAGGATTCATTTAGAAGCCAATAAGATATTTGCTCGATGTCTTTGGGCAGTGGATTTCCGGTACAGAGGTAGACAGCTTCGTCAGTTATTTGTTGATAAGCCATATGCGTGGACTGCACAGAAGATAAGGGTCCAAGAATTTCTTTTCACATCCAGTGACACAGAAGCATGGGAGATGCATCAATTGAGAAAGGCACCAGAACGAAACTTCAGCAGTTAACATCTTCCCCCATGTAGCATCATTAAGATGCTACATTTAAAGGATGACAACAACAATAGGTCAGCTAAAGAAACAACAGCAATTATTGCTCATCACCTCAAAGGAATCAGCTCTACATTGCTAGAGCATTGTAAAAGCAGGTCACAAGCGGAACAGCAGAACCATAAACTGGCATAACATAAAGCATACAGTTGACACCAGGGGCAAATTGTTCATGAGTTACATATGGTTTTTAAGTTGAGCAAAAGAGGTTAACGAAATTGAACAAAAGTGCAGTTTGTGTTCTTGCTTTCACCCATGTCAACATGAGTAATATATCATGTGCACTCATACTTGGAACTTGCAGTTCAACTACAACAGCTGAACAAGTCCCACCACATAAACATGGATCCAAAGCAGGGTTCCGCACAAACAGTGTCCACTGTAAAACCATCCCCGATAATGTAGCTGATGATAAATTTAAATAATTCGGACAGAAGAACACAAATAACATTATATGCACACTGAGAGGTAAGCAGAAGCAACTAACAAAGTGCTTCTGTGTGTACGCAACTGAACAGACAATGGGTTTGAGAAAAAAATTGTACGCATTGAAACACGGATGCAACAGGCAAAGGTAAAACAAGCAATCATGAGCATCTAGCATCAGATGCATGGTTTCACTGAGTACTTTATAGACAGTAAGTTACTAAATTTTCAAAAAATGTGTCTGAACATGCAAATCCACTAGTCATGGACATGTCTAGAGAGTAACCTGTAGAATGTTCAAAGCCTTTCTCATGTCACCATTGCTGAGCCGTACAAGTGCCTCCAAGCCACTCTCGGTTACATCAAGCCTATCAAAAGAACAATAATCAGATAACTCTCAACTTTTGTTACACTCAGGAACATAACTATTGCCAGACTGACACAAGTAGATCATTATAGGCCAAAAACCCCGGCTTTATAAGTAATCAGCCTAAACCCCAACACATTGATCAGATGTTTTGTTATTACATAAACCATTGTAACGAATCCCTTAAATGCATCATGAATTCTTTAGTGAAAGTAAAGATCAGTCTCCATGAGTGAACAAGGAGAATAATTTGGTCATTTAAGAAAAATCTCATGAGTTCACCCACCAAAAAACACTCATATCAGGAAATCTTTCCAGGGTACACATAAGATATAAGAAAAGGGTGAAGGACAAGCTAAGCCATGGCATTAATAATCTGCTTTCAAAAGTCAATTGAAAAAATTTTGGTTGAAAATGGTATGTTTACTGCACAGTCTCATAGAACACACAAAAGACGAGAAAAATGTAAATCGAGCACAGCCAAAGTTACCCCTCAGCTGCTATGACATGTTTAAGTCGATCTGCAATGTAGATGCGATCAAGAGGAGCAAATCTGAATCTGGTACATCTGGATTGCAAAGCCGGAATAATCTTGTTGACATGATTACAGATAAGAGCAAACCTAGTGTGCTTCGTGTATTTCTCGATCACTACACAGATGGGATTAAAATGAGTCAAGTTTACAATAAAAATAGTAAATTCACTTGTGTTGGAAGCGGTATTGGGCTCATAATGTTCAGACCTCTACGCAGTGCAAATTGGGCATCTTTTGTCATGGCATCAGCCTCATCCAGTAGTACTAACTTCACAGACAACTTAGCACTGCAGGATTAACCAACATATGCATAAAGTTTCAGATGACCATCACATAGGTAGAAATTCTCAAGAACAAAATGGTTGAAGCAATGCCAGGATAAATGCTCAAGCAAAGCATCTGTACTCAGTACATTTCATCTAAGATGTCTTTGTCTAGATTCTAGACGAGGACTTTACATAGACACTCAGGAGCTTCAAAGCAATCAGGTCATCCAGTAGTGCAAAGAGTTCAGAAGAAAAAGATATTCTCTTGCTCCACAAACTAAAATGAAGAGTGCAGTTGCATTTATGTGAGTTCTAAGCCATCTCTGGCAATGAAGAACATTTGGAAGTGCTCTACAAAAAATTGAATAAAAAATAAACAAAACAACAAATAGACTCTTATAGAAGGTATTCATAGTCACAGTCTAGGGCTTTAATGTTAATAACATACGCTCCAAGATCCCAGCAGCAAGTGATAGAAACTAATTTGTAAGATCAGCTCACCCTCAGCCTCACTGATCTCAATCGAACAGAGCTTTCCTGCAACTTTGGTAGAGTCAGATGCGGATTCAATAACCCGGAACTGTCACATAACTACAGCCACACCAACAGTCTCCAAGACCTCGGAACTGAGGTCAGTAATTCTACATTCCAGCAGAAATTTCTAACTTTTATTTTTTAGGGGCCTCACGTCAACTCCATGTTATCTTTTTTCCCAATATCACTCATCTATCTATGGAAAGAGGGGAAACATCTCGAGCAATTTCTTTCCATTTTCTGTTCATGCAAGTTTTTCTTTGTACTACTTTCACTGTTTCCCATCTCACTCAATGGAACCATGCCATTTCATTTGCAATGCACACTTGCATACCTGCTGACCTTTGGGCTTGCTTGAGGGTTGAATTTTGCCTATTAATGTTTATACTAGAAAGCTGGTAAAATAGTGCAGCACTCCAGACCATATGATTGCCAGTACTAATTCAACAAAAAGCAGTGCAATATAGCTGCTTAAGACCTACTTATTTATATTTTAAGCATGATTAGAGAGAATTAAGCGATGCACACCATAATTTACACAAGCAACACTTCCTTAACAAAAACAACTGGTTCACAATCATGCAAAGTTTCAAACTTAAACTGAGATGCTACACAGACAGCGTCAACCCATACATACAAGCCATCAAGATCCAAATTTCACTGTTGAGCAGTTTGGGAATATTGAGTTCATGTGCCACTGTTTCTTTCCAGTAATGGTACTTCAAAGAAGCCATCTCGAACTTATGATGGCATGGTAGAGTGTAGGAACATGTACGAGTATATAACATCTCTAAGTGCAGTGAAATATCAAACGTACTACAAACAAAAGATCATTTCATGACTCCAGGAATAGATAAAACTGAAGCACGTTCAAAATCTCAAGTGAGTAAATTTCTACGCATGGGGAAGAGCGCCAATCATAGTTCCAAAGAGCCAAAGAGCCAGTAATCACACCAGTTACTCAAAGAGTATATGTTGTCACAGCGAATGCAAATTCATAGTTACCCAAATGAGAAGCTCTGAGTGCTAGCAAAGTCTTGAATCTGCTGCCGCACAACATCGATGCCTCTATCATCAGACGCATTCAACTCCAAGATCATATTGTGATACTGCGCCCCGTAAAGCTTGCGAGCCACTGCCAGGATGGTCGATGTTTTCCCCGTGCCGGGAGGGCCATACAGCAGTAAATGCGGCAACCTGTTCTCATTCGTCAGCCTATCAACTGCCCAAAACACCCAATACCCACGTAAGAACAAGTCAAAGCTCAAAACTAGAGAATGAAGAGACTTCAAATCACATAGGACGCATCACATTAAAGAGCTCGATTCGAAATCCCCTAATTACACCAACTTTACCCTAACACCGACCGGGATACGACTGAACCATTACAGCGAACAACCGAATCGACGAAACCCCTCAAACAGGACTGAAACAAGAACCCTACGCAGGCCTAAAGCTCACTTTTTTCCCCCTCTTTCTCCGGCGTTAGTTCCAGAAACAAAGCGAAAAATCAGAGCGAAACCGGAAATAAACCTCAGTAGAAAAAGGAGGACTGCGAGAGAGAGAAAGAGAGGGGAGACGCACTGGTGTCCACAATGTCGCGATGAGAGGCGACATCGGCGAGCGACTGGGGCCGGTACTTCTCGACCCACGGTGCGGCCTTCCCGTCCGGAGAGGCGCCGGGGACGGCGGCGCCCTTGCCCTTGTCCGACTTCGGAGGGCCGCCGCCGTGGTTGTTGTCGGCGTGCCCCTCGTCGCCGCCGTCGATGTCCATGAGAGAGGCCACCTCCGTCGTCATTCTCCGGGTTCGGATCGTCGGTCGGGTCGAGCGGGGGCGTTCGCCGGTTCTTTTGATAGGGGCTAGGAAGGAAGGGAGGGGAGGTTTTTCTTGTCCGGAGCCGAAATGGCGCCAATGGAATTTCTTGGGGTTTCTTTGTTTTTGTTTTTTGTTTTTTTTGTCGGGGTTTATTTCCAGTCCTTCCCCTTTTCTTTTTTTTTATTTTTTTTTATTCACGTCCTTTTTTAATTAATTGATTAAATTACCTTTAAACGCCAATTAAGTCAAGAATCAAGCATGGATTATTATTTATACTCGTCCTCTTTAGTGCAAATACATTAATTGTCACTTTCTTGTCGTTAGCCTAATTTATAGATAAGCGAACCGATAGTCCTATAACTTGTTGAACTTTTAAAAGGGACAATTAAATTTCAAATTTTTTTATTAACTTTGTTAATTTTGCTAATGATAAATACTAGTGTGGCATTTTTTAAATTATTTCATCTCTTATACGCAACATTTTTATTAGTTTCTTCCCTAAATCTTAGAGGAAATTAATTCTTGGTTCGATCATGTCCCACACGAGAACCAAGAATCACACTAAGAAGAATGGTTCCCGATTTCTAGAATGGGGATCGAACCAGATAGCTTAGAACCACGGATCGTTGCTTGCGTCAAAGTCATGATTTTGGGAAATTCAGCTGAAAGTGAACTTGAAGTAGGAATTAATGGTTGAAGTAGATGATCAAATTGTGAAGTGATTGGTTTTATTGGATTGAAAGATCGAAGACATGAGACTAGCAAAGGAGATTAGGGGTTCTAGTTGATGTTTTAAGAACTAAAAGAAAATTAAAAATACATAGATAGTTGGTCCGGTCCGATTGGTATGATTCCCACCTTGGAATCGATAATCAAACCGAAAATTACCAATTCCAACTTTATGCAATCGGGAAATGGCAGCACTCCTTAGAAACATGCAGAACCAGTCGTTTCGGTCCAATCCAGACGATTCCCACTTTGATCAGGTTGTCTTGCTCACTCCCACTATATCTTACTTAAATTAGGTTAAAAAAATTAAAAATGCTAAAATTTTGTTAAGAAATAACTCAAGTTAAAAGTTAAAAATAAAAGAACCGCTAGACCCTTATCTCATGCAAGACCTAAAGTTGATGGGTTTTTATGAGATAAAAAAAAAAAAAAAATTAAGGTAGAATTAGGAATAGACCTAAAGTTAGGTTTTAGGGGATTAGGCCCTAATTCAATTAGTGCACGACATGATCATAGCATCAAACTACAGTTTCTACCTTGCAAAATGACTTTTGCTCTCTTGCTACTCTGCGATAAAAATTTAAAAAATAAAAACTCACTGAGTCATATATAATAAATTACAAAGGGACTCTCTGATGAATAATATACAATACAAGTCTTCTTTCCCTAAATACACTAATCCAAAGGATTATATTGAAATTTCGTGTAAAAATTCAGCACTAAATCAGCCAAATCGAAAAGTTTAGAATTAAATTGACGTATGTATAATAATTATAAGACCGATTGGATAGTTACCTCGATATCTCAGTCAAGTCAATTGGATCTCATGTCAATGGAAAGCTTCTTATCACATGGGTTTCAACAAGCTTGAGGGCTAATTTGGTGAACAGGATCATTCTCTAATTTGCCAAGAATCATATGCACAACAACCTCGGGTTTAGTAGCCATGTAATTCATCACTCGACAAATGTAAATTGTATTAAATTACGCAAAGCCGTGGCGTCAACCCTCGTTTTAAATTCTATTGTTCATTTTTTCATGCTTTAAATTTTTTGGCAAAAAGCCGATATTAAAATACCAAGGAGAACGAACAACCTTCTCTCATGTTTCTACAACGGATTTGTCTAAACAAAGGCCCTCTTATATCGGCTCGCGCATGCTCGGCCTTGCAATCCTTTCGCATGCTCTCCCTCTCCCTCTCCTTCTCCCTCCTCTCTCTCTCATGGTCGATCATTCAGACGCCGTCCGCGTCGGCTGCATTCCTGACATCTCCAGAGCCTACAGATCGCTCCGGGCGAAATGGAATCCCAATAGGCGCTCGTCCCCTCGCCGCATCGGAGCTGGATACGTGCCCGAGACCGTGGAAGCCGCCACGGATTCATCGTCGAACGACGCCGAAGCAAATCCGACCTCTGTATCCATTAGAGAGGACGACGAGGTGCGCGTTTATGCTCCTTTTTACGTGGTAATTAGGCTAAAGATCGATATGTGCGATGGAAAGGGATCGATTATGAACGAAGTTTCTACCAGCCAATGCCCCTAGGATTCTTCAATGCCGATTGCACCAACATGAAACTGAATTTGAAAAAATGGGATTTCGATAACTTGGTCGATGAATATGAATGAACCATGATGGTTGTTGATTAAATAATTTGTAATGATCTAATATTATGATCCCTATCAATTCCAGGAACTTGGTTCCGTCGATCAAGAAGAAGATAACATGAATAGAATCCGCAGCTACAGATATAGTCACCCGAACGGCATCGATGAGCCGAAGAGTCCTAGGGGAGGATGCTTCGGGCACCGGAAAGAGAGTTTCTTCACCTCCATGCCGTCCCCTCTCTCAAGAAGCGCAAGCCGGAGGAGCCAGCCGGCGGCGGCGCACTCCTCTATCTCCAGGAGCGCAAGCCGGAGGAGCACCAGCGATGCCGTCGCCTTTGCCCCTACCTCACTCTCGAGGAGCTCGAGCCGGGTGAGCTCCACGCCGATCATGTTCTCCAATTCAACTGGGATGCTGAAGCCTCCGGCGATCGAGCGGACCTTGCAGTGCACCCTCGAGGAGCTGTGCTACGGTTGCATGAAGAAGATCAAGGTGACAAGAGACGTCCTTACGAATGATGGGTACGTTCTATTTTTCACAGAAACAACTCAAAAATTCTTAAGAAACATGGTTTGTTCAGCAAGATACAATATTACCCTAAAGACGGCAAGGTGTAATTTTTATCAAACGATGAATTATTCTTTGCAGGCAAATAATTCAAGAAGAAGAACTACTGACGATAAAAGTGAAGTCGGGATGGAAAAGGGGGACCAAAATAACATTCCAGGGCATGGGCAACGAGCGGCCCGGCGTCCAGCCGGCCGACATAACCTTTGTCGTCGCAGAGAAAAAGCACGGCCTGTTCAGAAGGGACGGCGACGACCTGGAACTGGCGGTCGAGATCCCGCTGGTGAAGGCCCTGACCGGGTGCGACATGTCGGTCCCGCTGCTGGGCGGCGAGAGCCTGGACCTGACGGTGGATGAGATCATATACCCTGGCTACCAGAAGGTCATCGCAGGGCATGGCATGCCCATGTCGAAAGAGCAGGGCCGGAGGGGCGACCTGAAGGTCGTTTTCCTGGTGCGTTTCCCGACGGACTTGACCGCGGACCAGCGAGCCGAGATCGTCGGCGTCCTGGAAGGGTCGATTTGAAGGAGAAGCCCCGGTTTTGTCACGGCTCTCTACGTAACGCATCGCTGCTTGTTTTGTTGTAGAAGTTACATAGCTGAGGGACTTGATTTAGTGGTGTATAGGCTTACAATAGAAGTCAAAGCAGGCATTGCGAAAGATTTTGTAGAGCCGAAGCTGTTTGCTTGATCAGAGAGTGAAACTTTTAGTGACTGTTCGGGTTTTGCTCCATGTCAAAGATCATGCATGTGTATCCTCACCTCTTGCTAATGTTCTCTCCTCTTCCTCTTTCAGAAGGGACGAGAAAAGTTACTGCATAATTCTACATTGAATCTACAATTAACTTGAGGGGATACATTCAACAATCTTAGGACTTCTTCGAATATGTTATAGGCCATATCAATATCATCTCTACCATTGATTATGTGAGATTCATCGTAGGATCAAAATAATTGATGGTCGACATGGACTTGGTTTAAATTGTTTATACAAACATAAAATACATTTTCCAAAGAAGAAGTTATCTTGTGCATGCATCGATTAAGGTGTCAAATTAATCACAAATGAAACATTTTGAGCTCACATGATTCTTTGTTTTGTGCTCGAAAATATAGATTTCTTTATATGTTGGTATATTTCAATTTGTATTAATAAGTGTAAAAAAAAATTGATAAAAAAGGGATGAGTGAACTAGAATTTTTAAAGTACAAATAAATCTTAAAATTTTCAAAAAGTATAATCAAATTCTAAAAATTATAAAATTTGTGCAATTATGTGGTTCTATTAACATCATCGATTTGTTTAATGAAAAATGCTAACGTGGCATTTTTTAATTAATTTCTCTACCCTACGTGATATTTTTCTTCTCCAAACCTTATTTGAATTAGATTTAAACACTAAAAAAAACAGTAAATTTTTTATTAAAAAACAAAACTAGAAAAGAAAAAGGAATGGTACTACCGCTGGCCATTACTGGAGGGGCCGACGATGACAAGGGTGGTTGGCCCTCACCCGAAACTAATGAGGGCTAATGTCATCCAGATCTAGACAAGTCTTGTTAGCCCCTAGACATCGGTCTGACCCTGGTCTGGCTCGAGGCTGGCAAGGACCAATCATTATCACCCCATCTTTGTCGTTTTTTTTTTATAGTAGTCGGTAGGGCAGGGCCCTGCCATTTTTTTTTTTTTTTTTTGTTATTTTTCTAAATGAAAGTTTAGCTATTCTTTAGTTTTTTCTAACCATTCCCAAAGTATTCTCTCTTTGAGAAGACAGGCACTCTGAGACATTAGCATCCACAAAAGCTTGTCCGAGAGAACATCCTCATCCATATGCGGACCTTGGCTTGGACAACAAGTTTGCAACTTGGATGGAAAATGACAAGCATTCTACAGTTTCTTGTTGAATAATGTACCAAGGAATCTGCCAGGATGTTTTGCATTCACACTTCCATCATTATCGTAAATTTCCATTTGATGCAAAAACTCAAGCCCAAAAAGAAAAAAAGTCACAATTCCCAAGTTTGTGGTGTTGGGAACACGCAACAAAAGCTCCACAACTCACTTCAAGGAGATCACCAAAAGAGAGATGTCCAATAGGCCGAGCTCATTCACATACTCAATTGGACACCATTTCCTCAAAATTTTAGGATGGTTAATTGTAGGACAAAAGCTGGGTTCATTACCTGCAGTGTCCATGGGCTTCAATCCGCGAGAAACGAACCGGGCAGCGGATTGGATCGCGAAGGCTTGCCGTGACGATTCCCTTGCGCCGAACTGGTTGTCTTATCCTCCTCACTGTCTTACGTCTATCTTATGTTTGGACTTGGGTAAATGTCCTCGTTTTGTTCCCACGAAGAAATGAAAGAAACCTCTTATGACCAAAAAAAAATAAAATTGTAGGACAATCAATTGCTCTAGATTACGACAATTCTCTAAGGTGGGATTCAATCAGCACCCTTTCCTATGTGCTCATTTTAATAAACTCCTCCTACTGTGTGAGTCTCTTTGTTTTAGAGCTTCTCCCCTAAATCCGAGTGTCCTTATGTCCACATCCATCCTGACTCGATTCTCTGTTTTGTTGTTGAACATCACAACGCAACACCCATTATCGTTGATTTGGACACAACGTTTCATCAAACACCGCCTACCGACCACGAACCACGATAGCAATTTTAACCAAACAACCTCGATGATTATAATAAAGGTTCCTTTTCTCGAGAACCTTCATCAAGACATCAATTGTGTAAGCCTCGTCCGTCAAGCATCTGCAGTGGCATCACTTGTTGGAAAGCAAGGCATAAACTAGGTGCTTCAGGGAGATTACTAAAAGAAAAGTAGGCCCGTTATTGAATTCAATTGCGATCCATATATAATCAAAAGTTTAAGTCAATGAATCATGGACTAACAGGCTAACATTTGCTCCAAAATACATCAATTATTTTTTTATGCCAATTTGGTCAGCAAAATAATTTTGAAAAAGAAAATATTCAATGTGAATTAACCTTTACAAAGTTGCACTAAAACATCAAATCATGAAAAGGGATGAGGGCCTCGAGTCCGTCGTCGACTTTACTCCTTGGAGCCTAACTTTTGACCTCTATCGTGTAGAGTAGAGACTAGGAAATGTCTTCACTTTCCTACTCCCTTTTGATCTTTTGACCCGTGCGTGTTTCATAAGACTCTTTTTACTTTTTAAAGCTTTACCTGTGAACCTTTACTTGATAAAAAAAATGAACTTTTACCTTTGATATCATGCTAAATACCCCCAATTTACCATTGCTAAAACGAATTTCGTTAAGATGAGGAAGTCGATCCAGGGAAAATATAATTAGGTTTTAGTTAATTACTCGACGTCGAGTCACGAAAAGTAATATCCTGTGAACTTTCTAATTTTGATGTGAACAACTCCGTTTTTTTTATCGGAATGAAAAGTTAGGTCCACGGAATATGACATGTTCAGAGAAGATTTTGCTAGAAGGTAAACCGGATGAAAATAAAATTAAATGGGGTCCACTAATCTCCAAATATTTAAAAATAGACACGGCGGCATTACTGGAGGCATGCGAACGTGCTTACGTCATCGGGGTTGGAGTTCCATTTTGCCCCTTTGACTATCACAAACAGTGTCCAGACGCCACGCCTAAACAAATCCCACTTCCTATCAGCTTTTTCAAAGCTAAAATAATACTGTAGCATATAAGTTTTTTAGTCGGAAAATTACTTTTAAATATTATGGAAAAGTTCCGAATGGCTTATTTTTTTTTTGTTCTTTTATCTTATCCCATATGCATAAATTGTGAAATTTTGCTCAGTCACTCTTTCACGGATCCCCACCTCGGTATCTGAGAAGGTAGGGGGGCGGTTCGCGCTTCCCAAATGACTTCAAAACAACAATATTATATGTTCGAAAGAAATTACAATATTATGAAATAAAATTAGCACCATATATCCTCAAACATGTTGTTTACATGGCATGAGTGATATAAACGCGGGGTTAGATGGTCTTTGGAGCTTTTCTAGCGTGCCGGGATCCTCTATGTGACTAACTTCGTTCACCTTGTCTTTCATCTTTGGATTGAGGAGATGTAACGTCCAATCATCATATGACACAACATATATTTGCATTCTAATATTAACATTGAATGTCATCAGTCGAATTTCGTATGACAATTTATATCATGAAGTTGTAGGCCGGTGGCACAAAAGGATTGGTCAAAATGGGTCTATGACCCGTTTTTTAATCCATATTTGATGAGTTGAGTAGTTATGTAGATTAATTGCATTCAATAAATGTATTATAAATAAGTTTAGAATGATAAAATAAGGGTGTTAAATGAATTCATAACTTATCTAAATTCAATTTATATGTATATTCTCTTTTTCGTTCACTCCATGCTTCTATATCAATTTGGGTACAATTTTTTTTCTAATATTGGTTAAATATGAAAATATTTAGTAACATAACTCAGGTTCATATAAAGATTGGGTCGGATAAATATTACTAAAATTTCGACTCGACCCACCTAGTTAGTTGGTGACCGATGAAGGCGTGGAATCGCAATTAGGACTTTGGAAGATTAGATGCCCCCGAATGGTGTCTTTTGGAGATGTGATAAGGACGAGATTGTCCCCAAAAAAAAAAAAAAAAAAAAAGAATTGCACATAAATAAAACTCTCCAGTGGCGACCCACTCGCGGTCCAACACTGGGCTCGAGCACAAGCCACAAAAGCGAGAGGGCAGCGAATAAATGCGCGTGTGATCCTCCAACGGCCCACGAAAAACGACGACAAAAAATGCAACTCCTCCCCCTCCAACCGCAGTCCTTCTCCTCCTCACCGCCACCATCCGCGTCGACAGCAACGCCGACCATGGCTTCTCTCACCGGCGCCGCCGCCGCCGCCTCCCGCCTCCTCCCCTCCGCCTCCCGAGCCCGCCTCTCCCTCTCCTCCGCCGCTCCCTCCCCTGCTTCTCCCCTCTCCTCTCTCCGATGCCTCCGCGGATCGTCCCCGCTCGCTTCTCGCCTCTTCCTCAGCCAGGTACGCGCGTGCGCGCTTGCTTCCTTTCTTTCCTCGAATCTCGCGCCTCGCCTCTTCCTCGGCCAGCTCGGGTTTAGGATTGGGCGTTCCTCTCTCAGTGTCGAGGAGGACCTGAGTGGAGCATTCGCGTGTGGTGATCGTGCGTCGCTGTGCTTTGCTCTCGCTGTTTTGCTTCGATTAGCTGCGTTTCGGTTCGGTCTCTCTCTGAGTGCGTCTGTCCGGACGTAGCTCTACTTAAGTCGTTTACGTTGGACAAGCGCGTGTGGATCATGTACATTCCGGTCCTGTTCCCTTATTGCTGTTTCGATTCCGTCGTCTCGTACTGCTTCCGTAGTGGTTTTCGGCTTGACTCGTGATGAAAATGCAGAGGAGGCCGTCCATGCACCTGTTGGCCGCGCAGTACAGCGGAGCCGCGTCTCCGAAATGCGCCGCGTCCGATCCGGAGCAGCTGAAGGGCGCCAGGGAAGAAATTAAGGAGCTTCTCAAGACTAAGTCCTGTCATCCTCTTCTGGTAACGTGCCTTCCTATTCCTTTGCAAAAGGATTAGTTCTTATTCTGCCTGTTTGTGTCATTCGCTTGAATTAGCCGGCTCTGATTTTCAGTGATTGTGGAAGATATATGCTTTGATTGCGTCACGAGATGATGCTGAATAAACGGAATTGCTCTTGCTATTGTAACGTGTTTAGCCTACTGCACAGATTCATCTATCCGCTAAAGAGAGCGTATCTATTTTTGGAATCAACCCTTAGTTGAGAAAATACACCTCTGAGATGCTATGGATAATTGAAGCACCTGAGATTTTGAAACTTCATCACATTGTTCCCACCCATTTAGCTAGCTGACAACAGAGAACTGTAAATCCTGAAGTGGCTAACCACCATGTTCCCTCCCGTCTATGCAATTTACTAGGTCTGATAGTCTCTGTATTACATGTGTTTTGTAGGAAAAGGAAATAGAATTTGCCGTTAATGACGTATGAGTACTTTACAGGTGCGGTTGGGATGGCATGATGCCGGTACTTATAATAAGAACATCGAAGAATGGCCTAAAAGAGGTGGAGCTAACGGGAGTCTTCGGTTTGAAATTGAGCTTAAGCATGCAGCTAATGCTGGTAATAATTTAGCAGTGATACTACGGGTGGCATGACTTGTTTCTTGAACTTCTCTCAAAGCTAGCTTTTACAGGTCTTGTAAATGCACTAAAACTTATTGAGCCAATCAAAGAAAAATTTCCCAGTGTGACATATGCAGACTTGTTTCAGCTGGCTAGCGCTGCTGCTATCGAGGTCAGTTTTTGCGCTCTTAACTGCTTAACCAGAGATTTCTTGAAGCCATACGTAACCTGAGATTCACTCGTTCTTTGTGAAAATGTTCTTCCTTTTATTTTATTCTTCAGGAAGCTGGTGGTCCCAAGATTCCCATGAAGTATGGAAGAGTTGATGTCTCAAAACCTGAGGAGTGCCCTGAAGAAGGGAGGCTTCCTGGTGAGTGAAACATTGTTGTTCATTAAAGAGTAGACATCCACTTGACTTTGTTGTGCTAGGGGATCACTAATTGGCTCTATGAAGCACTGTAACTATCTCACGCAAGTTGTTGCAATCTGCCAATTATTTGACTGCTTTTTCTATGATAAATCTGAGTGGGCACCCTAACATGCAAAGGCTTTTTTTTTTAGGTGAGATTTGTACTTAAGGTTGAAGGTGGTAATTTTAAAGAACTGTAATTTGCTGATTTGGGCAACAGATGAAGTTCTAGATGACTTGATTCATTTAGGCATTTACTAAAAAAATTCAAGCAACAAGAGATGTATTCATCCTAGGTCTGTGTTTTGTTTCTGAATGGATCACATTCATACGCATGGTAAGCTCTTGAAACAAAGCATTGTTTGGAAAAAAAAAAAAGAATATGCATTTAGATGTGCTTTATCACACATAAATGAACTTGAATATCCCGTCCTTTCTTTGGTCAGAAGTCATTTTCTATCTCTTGTCTGGAGTTTTCACTTTTTTATTCTGTCTCCAGTGATTGATTTCTTCTCTTTCTCGGATCCTTTTGTCTCACTTATTAGTGTACTTTCTACTTCTGCCAGAAATTTTTTTTTGTCAGTTCCTCTTGGAACAATCCATTTCTTCTCTTTTTACTGAACAGTTTCTTTCAGATGCTGGCCCCCCTTCACCAGCCAATCATCTCCGGGAAGTTTTCTACAGGATGGGACTAAATGACAAGGTTTTTGTAATCGTTACCTAATGGGATGTTGTGTGCTATTTGTGTGTATCTCATGTGCTTGAGACTATGAATTCTCTGTTCCGCAGGAAATAGTTGCTTTATCTGGGGCACACACTCTTGGAAGGTCAAGACCAGAACGTAGTGGGTGGGGCAAGCCAGAAACAAAGTACACGGTAACTAATTACTTTCTATTTATTAATGTAATGCTCCGTACTAATCATTTGACAAACTCAACTTGCCATAGGAATTCTGAAACAGCATGCATAGTGGCGAGAATGTATTTTCCATGGTTACCATGGGTGAATTGAAAGTTATCCTCGGTATACAATTAGAGTTATGAACTCTTGATCATCTTTAAACGAATAACAAGGAACAGGACCCCAATGGTCATAGTCTTGTCCATTAAACGTGAAAAACTACAGAAATTTTTGTTTGGATTTAGAAACAATATTTCATTGAGCTCCAAGCACTTAAGGAGCTGTGCAGTAGGATGGCATTCTATCAGTGATCAACCATCAGAAATAGATTGATATTCCCAAGGACGTTGTTGTAAATTCTTTTATGTGCTTGTAATCTCCATTGTCTCACACAGTTGCGACTCATGATTCGGGTTACAATATTTTGGCTTGATGGTCCCAGAAAAAGTAGCCATTTACAGTGTGGCTTGTGACCACGTTAATGAATCTCAATGGCCATATTTGTTGCCATGGGATTTGCGCCTCAGAGTCTCTTTTGTTAAGGATGACAGTTTACTATTAACTTCCATAGAGGAGGTCCATATCAACTGATATTTGCAGATCTTTTCTTCTAGGAGTACAACAAGCAAGGATTTTAGGGGTTAGTAGGTCAGCTTAAAGAGTTTGTTTACATCATTACCCTCTGTGTAGTATCAAATCCTCTATAAAACTCAAGGACTCATCTTTTTAAAAAGTATCCATCCATGTCTTTTAGGTCTTATTTACCTCTTTTACATGTGTCCATTGTAATGTCACATCTTCTTACTTTATCATCTGTAGGCCATTGCCTTTTGTGTCCAAACTACTTTAGAAAGGTTTTTCATCTTATTCCCACTTTAAGCCACCCCCTCAGCTATAATCTGTTCTAACTTGATCTTGTGTTAGTGTCCAAATATCCTTAGGCATTATTATCTTAGCTATATTAGTTTCGTACGTGTGCCTTTCTTACCGACAGTTGAAATGGTTGTGGACATTGAAGCTTGGGAAAAGTTTCTCCCCAGTGGACAAATTAATGGCTGCTTGAATTGAACTTATATGACTATTTTCAACAATATAGTTTAGTTGAAATGATTAAGAATAGTATAAATGGCCTTCATGAATCGTAATGGCCTCCATCATGTCACAGAAAGATGGACCAGGAGCACCAGGTGGACAGTCGTGGACCGTGCAATGGTTGAAGTTTGATAACTCATACTTCAAGGTTTGCAAGTTGAATCCATATGTACTTTTTCCATGGGAAGGTGGTGATTCAGAATCAAGTGGGATGCTAACTTGATGTTTCATGCAGGATATAAAAGAACGGAAGGACGAAGACCTGCTGGTATTGCCAACTGATGGTGTTCTTTTTGAAGATCCTTCATTCAAGGTAATAAGAGTTTTGCTGAAAGCTCCAAATAAAAGAGGAACTCTCTAAATTTGAGTTATATTTCTAAAGAATGTTGGCGAATTGCAGGTCTATGCTGAGAAATACGCTGAAGATCAGGAAGCATTCTTTAAGGATTATGCTGAAGCACATGCAAAACTCAGCAACCTTGGTGCAAAATTTGATCCTCCAGAGGTTTGTCAGTGCTCTCTTATGGTCATTACTTTGCTAATTGTAGTGACGCTGGACCGTGTTCAAATCATTTCCAATGCCGGATTTTTTCTTCTTAATTTTAAGTTCTCAAGGAGCCAATGGCCAAAGTTCTATAAGAACTGTCTGAATATTTGAAATTCTTCCATGATGTTCGTGTTGGCTATTCGACCATCTGTTGTGATGGCATTGGCCTCTGGATCAAGTGAAATTTGCAGGATTGATGGGGCCTCCCATTTGGAGACGCATCAATTGTAGTTTTATTGCCAAATATTGCACGGCATGAATAACCATCAAGTTCATCTTATCAGCATTGATGTTTGGCTTGTTATGGAAAATTTGTGCTTAGATAACAAGCGCTTCTACTTATTTACAAATTTTTCTTGGGTCTAGATTTACAAGTTTTTCTTCAGTCTAGATTTACTAGTTTGCAATTTAACTTATACAGAACATGGGTTAGAGTTATGGTGAAAACTAAAGCTTACGTCAAGTAATCTTTCAGGGTATCGTGATAGATGGTCCTGCTAAAGCTGCACCGGAGAAGTTTGTGGCTGCCACCTACTCATCTGGAAAGGTTATACTAAGAAATAACTTACATCTTGATCTTCCATTGTTACAGAGAGTTCCTTTTCATTATGCGATCTTTAACGGAGAGACTATTTCTTTGCAAATTGTTCATGTTCCTTGTTTCTTATGGTTTGCTGCAGGATTAGAAAACAATGTCCCGTTTTCTGTGCCGTGTCTTTTATAAATAAAAGATGGAAGATATTTTCAATCATGTGAAACCACTTCTTAAAACTTGGGGAGTCTTAGCAAAAGGAGGAATAAAATTCAATGCGTGTTGCGTATTTGAAATGCAGAGAGAGCTGTCAGATACTATGAAGCAGAAGATCCGAGCTGAGTATGAAGGCTTCGGTGGCAGCCCAGATAAGCCCCTGCAATCCAACTATTTTCTGAACATAATCATTATCATTGCTGCTTTGGCACTCTTGTCATCTCTAGTAGTAAATTGAACCGGTGTTTGAGCCTGTGTGTACGGCAATTTTTTGTATGCAATCCAATTGCATTTGAGTAATTTTGATTTTCAATCCTTTTTTTGAGGCAGTTCTTCATCGGCCGAGTTAATGAGCTTTCCAACAGTCATTAGTCTTGGAATGCTTAAGAAACAGAGTTCACTGCTAAATTGCTTATGGTGAATCCCCTCAAGGTAATGAATGAGCTGGCCTCTCCAATCATCATCAAGGGGCCCAGAACTAGCTTAACTTCTTCCAAAAATGTTTAATATAATCCTTAATCAAGCTTAATTGTTGGAGTGAGAGAGCTTAAATTGAAGGATAAAGAGATCCAATCGAAGTCACTTTAACAAGTTGCAACATGTAACCTTCTTAATCCTACTTTCTGTGGCCTGTTTACTCTATCATGTATCATGCGGCTGCGGCTTATGCTATCCTCGCTCCCGAGAAACGTGCTGTCCTCGCTCCTGAGCAAGACGCTAGCTACTCAGGTACAGATGTAGTGCGAGCAGAAGCCATTCCACAAATTAATGAGTAAGCAGCGAGGAAAGCAATCCTTGATTGATGATATGCCTCATCAATATGCCAACGTATGTATCGTCACTTCCTGTATACACCTTCTTCAGAATCTCCAGGCTTCTTTACATGGAAGGTTCACCAGTTCTTTGTCACCCGGGCCAGCTCGTATCCTCGCCTGTTGACTCTGATCAAATTAAACCCTCCTCAGAAGGCAACCCACGCTTACATTTTGTCCTGCTGTGATTCCTTTCACAGGGAGTATTGAATTTCTAGTCCTATTAGAACTCAATTCCAAGTGATTTTTGTTTCCCCATTCTGCACACCAAGGATAACGGACATCTTGCTACAGCATGAATGGACGATAAGCATCGTGCGTGACTTGGAGCAGGCGACTATACCGGTCATTCTCTAACATCCCCTTAGGAGCCCGGTATTAAGGGCTCAACTGCTCCACCATGTATAGTGTGGTCCGCGGGATATAACTGGAAAGGTGGGTTTGGTGTCACTTTTAGGATAGTCTCATTTGACTACCAGCACTCTTCTTCAGGCACGCGCGCGCAGCGCCTTTCGCAATGCTAGTACTAATTATTTGAAAAATCTCGTGCGAGATCTTCATGTCACTCGAGTTAGCTTGCTGTAATTTTCTTTTTTATCTTATCCACAGTCTATGTTTCCCTGTCCGACGCTGGTATCTCACGTTTACGAAATTGTTCTCACTTATGGGGCCAAGCACTTGAGACGTTGTTAGACACGCGCCAGATATGGTCTTGAGGTCAAGTTCTCCTTTTCTCGACGACCATACGGACTTGGTGATTACCACTTCTTTCTATGTCGAAATGGTAACGGAGGCTTACCGCGGTGGACTTTTTTGTCGTGGGCTGCTGAATTGAATGATGAGGACTCGCAGTGACAGATGTCCGACCACGAGTGATCGCCAACAGGTCGTGTGGACCGTTCTAGCGTGACAAGCGGGCTTGAAAAATCTGTAGGTTCACGAGACCAGTCACCTTAGGGAACGAGGAAATGATGTGAGTTTTCCGTGACATGGAATGTTAGGGCGCGTTTGGTAACGATTCTGTTTCCGGGAACATTTTATAATAAAAAATTATTCTTTTTTATTCTGTTCCCGGAAATAATTTCTAAGCATTTGAAGTCATTTGGTAACTATCCAAAATTTCTGATTCTAAAATAAAATTGTGTTTTGTACCGTGCTTATTAATTATGTTCTAAATCAATTTTTTTTTTTCTTTTTTCCCTTCTCTCCTATTCTTGTTCTTCTTCAAGTGGTCGGTCGTCGGACCAACGACCTCACCAGAGCATTGCCGGCTCTCGGCAAGCCTAGCCCACGAGGCCCGCCTGGCTATCGGCGAGGCTCGGCCTCGCCAGATCACAAGGCTTGGCCTTGCCAGATCGTGAGGCTTGCCCAGCCTCATTGACGAGGTTAGGCAAGCCTCATCGGGGCTAGGCGAGGCCTCGCCCGGCTGGCGAGCCTCGAACGAGCTTGCTAGGCTGGTTGCCGGCAATCGGTGGCGGCGGGATGGCGGTCAATGAAGAATAAGAAAAGAGAAGAACAAGAAGAGAAAATGAAAGAATAATAGTTGGTTTTGATTCTTAGATTTGTTCCGGAACAAGAATCAACTTTTTTTTTTTTTTATTCTTGATTCTGTTCCAAATCTACTTCGAGAGAACAAAAAATAGAAATTTGTTCCTGGGAACAAAAATTTTACTAAACGCGATTTTGTTCCAAAATTACTCCTAGGAACAAAAAATCATAATCGGGTACTATTTGGATAGTTACCTATTTGCTTGTGTTCCTAGTTCGTGTCTATGAACATAATTTCTGTTTTTTTGTTTCGGGGAACAAAAAAAAACAAAACACGTTTGTTTTATTCCCGAAACAAATTTGGAATAGAAACAAAAACAAAAAAAAAAAAAATTGTTTCTTGTTCCCTAACACTTTCGAGAAATAATTTTTCTTTCTCCTATTTTTTCCTCCTCTTTCTTTTTCTTCTTCTTTTTCTTTGGCTTTCGCCGGCCTCGGCCATGGCCATGACCAAAAGGAAGGAAAAAGGAAAAAGAAAAAAGGAAAATTAAAATTAAAATATTAAAAAATTAAAAGAAACAAAAAAACATACAAGTTTACCAAATGTGTTCCCGTTCTTTTTCTATTCTAGGAATAAGTTTACCAAATGCGTTCTTTTGTTAAAAATTATTCCCCGGAACATAAATAGTTTTTTCTATTTCTGTTTCCTATAACAATTTTTTAACAAAAACGTTATCAAACGCACCCTTATTCGCCGGGGTTGGGGGGCGCAAGGGCACAAGTTTAGGGGTGGGTTGTTAAAGGTTGTGATAGGCTGTATATATCACATGAGAGACATGAAAGTTGATAATAGGACCGTTAAATAAGTGAATTGAGTTAGGTTTGAGTTGAATCGAAAATGATTTGATCCAAATTGATCATTTAAATTGTTTTAATCTATTTATATTTAATACAGAAGTTAGTAACCTAAACTCGACTCGACCTACCAATACTTGACTCGTATTTGACCTGATTCATTTAATAAAATACTCTCATATTTAATCCAAATTAGGAAAATTCAATATACATCTAGTTAACTCACTTTAAGCTTTTAAGTTATTTGAGTCAATTTTTTTTTTTGAGGCGTCAATTAAGTAAACCTCGATCTAAACGAATTTGGAGGAAGCAAAAGAACGTCATCCTTTGTGTAGTCACGTCAAGAATTTGGACCACGATTGTATTCTAATGTATATATTACCTTCTTATGATAGGTTTAAGAATGATTCCAGATAAGTCAACATCCTAATATAATACATTGCCCGGAATATCGATCTTGAACCTCCCATAGGGATCTGTAGAGGTCTAAGATGACGTCACTTAGAAACGCATCTAAAATGTTGCAAGAGATTTTATAAAAGCTATCTATTGGATTAAGCGCTAAAAGGGCATGTGAAATTCTTTTTGGGGGTATTGTTGAATAGTCTTTCCGTAGCGAAGACCTATGAAGTTTTAGCTAACTAGATTAGAATGCTTAAAACAAGCATCTTCAATTCACCTTTCACAAACATCGTATAAATTAGATATGTCACTGTAAAGTTTCTTAACTCGATTTAATATCCACAAAATAATATGAAAAAATGATATATATGGTTTCTAAACTTTAACACAATATACATTATGATTCTAAACTTTTAGTTTTGTTAATGTGGTACTAAAATTTTGACCCAATGCACAATGTTATTTTTGAGACTTTAAATTGATATTATGAATTTTTGATACATATTCAATTTAGTCTATTGATTATATAAAATTATTAATCATCTCAAACTTTGGCCTATCGTATAATGTCATTATTAAACTTTTATATTATTAAATGCGATCTTTTGAATATTTAATAAATATACAATATTATGCTAAAGATTAAAAATCATCCCCCGCGATCGACCCGACTCCATTAAAAGTCAAAAATCAGAACGCCGGTCCCAATCAACGCACCAGATCAACACCGCAGGTTCATCATAGACATCACCAGTTTCCCAAGAACGAACGCAAACACGAGCGGAGCTCGCCACGTGGCGCGAAGTGGTTGGCCCCGTCGCCTCGCTGACGCTGGGAACGGCCTCACCGCGCGATTTTTCCAGGCTCTTTAATTACATTACCCAAAACCCTCGGATTATACTCTATAAAGGATCACGCTTTCCTTTTACAGCGCCTAAAAAATGCACATTAAAGGCGATGACGAGAGTGGGACCAACCACAGCGTTCCACGTGGGCCCCTCGCCCAATGGGAGAGCGAGTACAGGGATTCCGTACTCGCAAGGATCTCAAAAAAATCAGCCGAGACACGCGGGGGGGGTGCGGGCGCGAGTCACGTGCGAGTCCCGTGCTTGTCTCCTTCTCTCTCTAAACCTTTAAAACCCCCTCCTCTGCACACTCTCTCCTTCGCTCTCTCTCTCTCTCTCTCTTCGCTCGAAGACGAAATCCAGCATCATCTCTCACCTTCTCCCGGCGTGGGGAAAGATTTCGAGGCCTCCCGGCGATGGCGTCTAGGGTTGCGAACTGGCTGATCCTCTCCCTCCTCCTGGCGGCGGCGGCGGCGGCGGTCTCCGCCGAGGAGGAAGCGGCGCCGGCGGAGGAGTTCGTGCTGACCCTGGATCACTCCAATTTCTCCGAGACCATCGGCAAGCACGACTTCGTCGTGGTCGAGTTCTACGCCCCCTGGTAAAATTCCGTCCGTCCTCTCCCTTTTTAGTCTTCTGGCGGCTCGAATCTGGTCGATGCGATCGATCCGCTTCGGATCTCGAGGTTTTTGGCTGGTTTTTCTCCGGTTGCTTACTGTTTATGTACAATTGTACGGAAAAAGTTTTTTTTTTCCCTTTCTTTCTTGTTCGAAGCGAATCTCAGCCTAGCGATCGCTCGAAGTCTCCTTTGTTCGTGAAGTTTTTGGGCCTTTCCGGAGGCAAAAGTTTTTCTGCCTTTGTTTGCATGCACGAGACAAACATCGCTTTACTGGCTGGTTTCTCTCGGTGTGGGAAGCTGTGACAGCAAAAGTTATCCTTTTTCGCTTTCTACTCCTGTTTTGGATTCGCCCAGCAGGTATCTGATCGTCGAGAAATTTGTTGATACTCATGTCCGTCAGGGCTGGGCATAATCAAATCGGTTACGCATTTTTTGTGTTGAGTAAATGCATTGTCGAGACCCCCCTTTTATTTTTTGGGCAATTCATGTTTAACCCGTAATTAACGAGGGGGAGTTTTGCGGAATCATAATTGCACTTGATTGCAGTTACCGTGTGGGTTTGTCAATTCATTCTGGGTTTCTGTTAACCCCTGAGTTCCGGTTAACATTGGTGGAGTGATAATTACCGTTGACAACGGTGATGATGTGAAGAAATGTTCTTTATGGGTACATTTTACTCTGCCCATTCATGCATGATAAGAAATAGAGCTGATTCTCTCTTTTTTGGGAGGGGGGAGGGGTGAATGGAGGATGGGAAGTGGGAGATTCTCTTCTACCGAATTTAATGCTGAGAGGGATGGCATTTTCCTACCTTCATTCTGTTCCATCTAGTCTTGTTCCCTCTTTCCAGGCAGAACATTTCACACTAATAATCACCTACTGATGGGATTTTGACTAGCTTTTTATCCCTTTTTCAGGTGCGGTCATTGTAAGAAGCTTGCGCCTGAGGTAACAAGATTTCATAGATCCTGTTAGACACACAATATAATTCTATAGATAGCTGTATGTGTTCGGTTGGTAACAACGGCTTTTGTTCTATTCGCAGTATGAGAAAGCTGCGGCGGCATTGAGCAGTCATGACCCTCCCATAGCTCTAGCCAAAGTTGATGCTAATGAAGAAGCAAACAAGGAGCTTGCTAGCGAATTTGACATCAAGGGTTTTCCCACAATTAAAATCTTTAGAAAAGGGGGGAAGATTATTCAAGAGTACAAAGGTCCCCGCGAGGCGGATGGCATTGTTACATACTTGAAGAAACAAAGCGGTCCTGCTTCTGTTGAAATTAAATCTGTTGAAGATGCCAGCACTCTGATAGGAGATAAAAAGATAGTGATTGTAAGTGCTCTTGCCTTGGGCTTTCTATTTTGATGACTTCCCTACCATATCTGATTTTATGCTATTGGGGACTATACTCACAGGTTGGGATATTCCCAAAGTTTTCTGGTGAAGAGTATGAGAATTTCACTGCTTTAGCTGAGAACTTGCGCTCCGACCATGAGTTTGGTCACACTTTGGATGCCAAACTGCTTCCACGGGGAGAGTCATCAGTTGCTGGACCTGTTGTTAGGCTCTTTAAGCCATTTGACGAACTCTTCGTTGATTTACAGGTACTTCTTTTTTAGAATAGATGTATCTTTTCCTCCTTTTCATGGATGCATGGTGCACTAATAAGTGGACAAATATATTGCAGGATTTCCATGTGGATGCTCTGGAGAAGTTTGTTGAAGAATCCAGTGTGCCTCTCGTCACTCTCTTTAACAGTGACCCAAGCAACCACCCTTTTGTGATCAAGTTTTTTAACAGTGATAATGCTAAGGTAGATAGTAGCAAGCTGTTATTTTATTCTTTTACACTTGGTACTGCTGTTTGATTTGCTGATCTATATGTCGTTCATTGATTTCTTGGTGAAAACCGTTTGTGCTATTCTTGGGTGGATGGTTCAGGTGATAGTATGATGTTATGCTTGTACTATAGGGTATTTCAATTGTGCAATGTGTCAAATCTTTTTGTTGACATAATTTTAGATAGTTCATGTCCATCAGGAGAGCAATGATTGTTACTATTTTTGGTTGGTTTTAAATTCTTTTTAATGGTCAAATAATTGGCAAACCTTTTCTCCTGAATTATTTTTCTTTTCTCTTTTGAAGCTCAATATGCTTTCTTAATTGTTTATCTTTAATTTTATTTGTGAGAATGTTCTGCACAGATTGTTATTTGGTCATCGATTTTTTAATCGAGGGCATGGTAGTTAAACTTCAAGCACAATTTCTTTTCCACTCAGTAAATCGCTCTTGAATAGTTTAGATTTGTCTGTTATTCCTTATTTGGTTGCATGGATAACATCTGACAACTCCATTTGCATTGCATAGGCAATGTTGTTTTTGAATGTTAGCACTGAAGAAGCTGAATCTTTCACCTCAAAATACCGCGCTGTTGCTGAGCAATATAAAGGACAGGGCATCATCTTTTTGATAGGTGATCTCGAAGCTAGTCAAGGTGCTTTCCAGGTTAGTTTTTCTTTTTTCTTTTTGGGTTCTTCATTTGATGCTGCACATGTACTTATGCAGATAAAAAATTGTTGTTTAATGTTTACGTGCAGTATTTTGGACTCAAGGAGGAACAAGTTCCACTTATTGTAGTACAGACAAATGATGGGCAAAAGTACTTGAAACCAAATCTGCAACCTGATGATATTGCTCCTTGGGTGAAGGAGTACAAGGTTACATATATCTCTTCTGCTTCAGTCTCTCACAACACATGGGAGACATCCACGCACTCACAGTCTCACACATCTAAATTAGAACTTTTACACCTTTGAGAGTTTCTAAAGCACGTTGTAAGCTGTGATCTAATGTTGTTATGTTAATTGCAGGAAGGCAAGGTTCCACAGTACAAGAAGTCTGAACCCATACCCCAAGATAACAGCGAGCCCGTGAAAGTAGTTGTAGCTGAGAGCCTGCAGGAGATGGTGCTGAACTCTGACAAAAATGGTACATAGCATTATGCATTGTGTTGTTTTGTGTCGTCTGCAAGCATACTGCTTAGGGATCTTTTATTCATTGATATATACTTTGTATCCATTTGATATATATTGGCTTTTTCATGGATGTCTTCTGCTTGCAAAGGCTTTAATCGATCCTAGAGTAAGTATTTTTCATACAGTAGAAATGATGGGGATCTTCGTCTTGAATTATTTTCTATGTACTTTTCTGTGTTGAAAAATTGCCTTCCTGTCTTTGGTCCGTGTAAAAAAGGTATGCTTTCTTATTACACCATATTATACTTTTATAGTTGAGGAAATTGGACGATAAAGGATGAGGTTGTGTAATTGCTTTTATTTTCAGTTTGATATAATCTGTCGTGTTTAATTGCATTCCTGACTCAGTGTTAGAAGACTTTCACCTAACATGCTGGAAAACTTTTCTGCAGTTCTTCTGGAGTTTTATGCTCCTTGGTGTGGACATTGCAAAAAATTGGCACCTATCTTGGATGAAGTTGCACTTTCTTATGAAAGTGATGCCAATGTCGTTATTGCTAAGCTTGTAAGTATTCCCGCTCAAACAAGGTTGATAATTTTCCCGAATTGCAGCAACAGTGATCTAACCTTTTCAAAACTGGTCAAGTAATGCTAGTAATTATTGTTTGAGTACCTATAAAAAGCACTTTTGGTGTGGGGGTTGGTACTGATTGGTTTTGGGGCAAAATGCGTGATTGAATCATAGAAATGCGCAAATGATGAACTTAGGGACCTTTTTATAGAAACTGAAGTGACATAGAAGTCATCTGTTTTCCAAAGAAGAATGCTAGAAATTTGAACTACTGTTAATATATTTCTGTGTTTTTTCCCATCTTTGGAGAAGGCAAAGAGATATCCTGACCTAGTGGGTAAATTCTCTGGATAAAATATGCTTCGTGTGAGGTACATGTACTGGTATATGAAGTACTGTTTTTCACCTTCTTTATTGGCTGCCCTTACCCAATTATATTATTTGGGTTCACAACCATGTCTGTACCAATATTATGCTTTCCTTTTCAGGACGCAACTGCAAATGATATCCCAAGTGACACCTTTGATGTCAAGGGGTACCCCACTCTTTACTTTAGGTCATCAAGCGGGAAGGTGGTGCAGTATGATGGCGATAGGACGAAGGAAGGTATAATAGATTTCATTGATAAGAACCGTGATAAAGCAGAGGGTGATAAAGCAGAGGAGAAAGTCGCAGGTGAAGAAGAGAAAGTTGTAGGCAAGGATGAGCTCTAGATGAAGGTACTTGGCTGATCACTTTTTCATAACACATGTTGTATGCCTCATGTTTGATAGCCATGAGCTCGCATGTCGTATCCCTCATGTTTGGCGGATGATGGTCTAGAGCATGCTGTCGAAAAATTCTTTGTTGTGTGATAATCCAATCTCTAGATGTGCAATGATCTTCACCATCCCCCTTAGTTTCTTTTAAACTATTGGAAATTCATTGATCTTTTTCCCTTTTGTGCAGGAAGTTTTGCTTACTGGTGTACACAGCTGCATACAGGTTTCATGCTGTAATACATTAGGAATCGTCGTGTCTGACACCCTTTGCCCACCCTCTCCTTCCTATGAACTTTTTGGCAATTTCGAAATAAAAAGGGAATTGGGTTTTTGGGGTTGTAGAGTGATTTAGCTCTTTACATTAGGTCTAGTTTTATTTAATCTATGATGTATCTCCGCGGCGACTGTTCGAGATATCCATCATCTTTAAAATTTTCGAAGTCAGTTCACGGTTCCAATTTCCTTCTGGTGCCTCGTTGATTTCCCTTCCATTGGTGTGTGCTGCTTTTGCCTTTTTTTTTTTTACCCCTACCCATCTGATCTTCTATGTTTAGTGGATGGATCTTGTGTGGATGCGCATGTTAAAACCAGAAAGAATGAATGACTTTGATTTGAATGAGTTTTCTTCCCAGAGGGTTAATACGATTGTACCAAACCAAGGCCAGCTAATTGAGCCCAAATCCGCTTGGAGTTCTCAAAATGAGATTAAACTGGTCTCTCGGTGCGAAGTCAATTAGTAACTTTGACAGAGAGCACGTTTCGGTTATTCAGACCCAGGTGTGTTGAGAAAATATTCAGTGGTTTTATGCCACCCCCTTCAGGCATGTGCCTAGTTTAAAGCCTATCAAAAATTAGACCCGTGTCGATTAAATGTATGTTGAGTCGGGTTGCAAAAGAGAGCAAATTAATTGCGTTGGCAACTTCAATGAACTTCTTTCTTAGGGGGGGATTAAATGTATGTTGAGTCGGGTTGCAAAAGAGAGCAAATTAATTGCGTTGGCAACTTCAATGAACTTCTTTCTTAGGGGATTGGGGTGAGGATAATTCATTTTAGGAGTGGGTTTTGACTCCCACGCCTGTAGGAGGTAGGTTCTTATAGGGCAAAAGTCTGCAAGGCGAGAGTCCGAGAGTAAGTGTTAGACCGAGAGTAAGTGTTAGAGTAGAATTAGCGTAGGATCGAAAAAAAAAAAAAAAAAAAAAAAAAAAAAAAAAAAAAAAAAAAACTTCAGTGAACTTCTTCAAAATTGGAAAATTGTTTTCGCCACTTTGTCACTCTTTGTTGCTTACTTTGTCAAGGAAAATTCTCCATTGAAGGTGGGAACCTCCGCGTAGCACCTAATGGAGACGTCTTCTCCACTCACTCCTTTTAGGTTTAGAAATTTTGTCCTTTCGTTAACTTTGACCTAATTCTCTTTTGTTTTTCCAATTCTTCTTTACACCTCCACCTATCTCATGGAGATTTTTCCTCCAGAAACGAACAAGGATTGAGAAAAGTCAATGAAATGACAAGACTTCTGAACGTAAAAGAGTGGAGAAAATTCACTCGGGTGGTGCGTACACTTCAATTTCGAAGGCATTTATTAAAGCTGCCAATGCAATTAATTTGCTTTAATTTGCATTCCAACCCCAGTAGACATTAAATTTGCATTTATTTTATTGGACCGACTTTAAGGTGATGCGTGTGAGGTTTTGATAGGCTCCGACATCAGCACATGACGTGTTGGTGAAATATCACTGAATATTTTCTTAGCCGTTTGATTTATTCCCGTAACGAGCTTATCTTTTCCCTTGTTTTTTCGCCCCTTTCATTCTACTCGTTTGCCTAATTTATAGTATCCCTCGCAGGGGAAGTTTATACTTGTCCCCTAAAAAAGAATTTGTTTAAGAATGCACATAAATGGTGAAAAACGCTTCAATTGCCTTAGCATGTTCTGTTTGTGATTTGGATTCATTGTATAATATGCATGTGATGTGGTTGTTGGGTTCAAGTGGATTCATTGCATATGATTTGCGACGAGAGCAAATCAATGTGAATCGCCAAGTCAATGTGATAGACCCGACAATCACGGCTTAGGAAACAACGAACGAAAGCGGATTGGTTTCTTTCCAAAGCATCAAATAAGATCTCCAGTGTTTTACTCGGTCAATGCGGAAAAGACAACTAGTTAGATTTATCAACTGCTCCACTAGACCTTCCCCCAAGAAAAACAGCTGAAAATTTTTCTCGCTTTAGAAGGGGTCGTATGGGCACGGGGCACGGGGCACGTGGACGTCTTGCGATTGGTGTACCAATTTAGTTTTAGCCTAAAGCTACTAGGCGGACAAACTTACGAATGTTTATGGGAATGAAAAATTTCGCTTACGAGACTTCTCCCTCGTTTCTAACCCTATATGTTATGCTACATGAGATAATTGGGAAAATTATCCAAAAGTCCTAAATCTATTGCAGTTTTGCAAATTGAATCATAAACTTTTCAATCTTGCCGATTGAATCATAAACATTTTGTTAGTTTGTCAATTGGTCCATCCGACCAATTTTGGCCGGAAAATGCTGACGTGGACGCCGGCGGTGCCACGTAGGACGGCCGGAGCGACGTTGACAATTTTTAATAATATTTTAATATTTTTAAATTTTTTTTTTTTTTTTGTTTTCTGTTTTTTTTCCTCTTTTTTTTTTTTTTTTTTTTTTTTTCCTTGGCCTTTTTGGTGGCCGGCCACTGGCCACGGGCGACGGCCAGCCACCGCCACAGCCGTCGGCTAGCCTCGCCGGATCCGGCGGGGAGACCTCGCCGGGGTCACCCTCGCTCGGGTGAGCGTTGGCCTCGCCCGGCCGGGCGGGCGACGGCTAGCCACCGACCACGGGCCGACGCCGCCCGGGTGGCTAGGCGAGGGCCGGCCTCGCCGGATTTGGTCCGGGTGAAGGCCGACGCTCGCTGGGCAAGGGCGAGCCTCGGCGAGGGCTCCCCTTGCCCGGATCCGGCGAGGCCGGCCCTTGCCGAGGCTAGGGCGGCCTCACTCGGCATCGCCGTCGCTCGGCCGAGCCTCGCCCGTGGCGGTGAGGCCCCCGGCGGGCTATGGCCAGTGGGCGGTGGCCGGCCACCGGAAAAGGCCAAGGAAAAAGCCAAAAAGGAAGGAAAAAAACAAAGGAAGAAAAAGAAAATATAAAAAAAAAATCAAAAAAATATTAAAATATTATTAAAAATTGTCCATGTACGCGCGCCGGCGGCCTACGTGGCATCGCCGGCGTCCACATCAGCATTTTCCGGCCAAAATTGGCTGGATCAATTGGCAACCGACAAAGGTTTAGGACTCAATCGGCAAGATTGAAAGGTTTATGACTCAATTGGCAAAATTGCAATAGGTTTAAGACTTTTTGGACAATTTTCCTTGAGATAATCGGTATCCTTTTCATTGAACTTAGTAGTTAGTATTTAAGTAAGTCCCGAGATTCGTTCTCCTCATATTGCATAGGTACATTGCATAAATCCCGAGATTCATTCTCCTCATATCGCGTAGGTACATTGCATACTTTTAGGATTGAAGTAGAGAAGACCGCTTAAACCATACATCATTGTCAAGTTAAGTTGTATTTGTCTAATTGTCTATAAATGAATTGCCCAATCAAACCCTCATTCAAATGAAGATAATGTCATTCGAGTATTGTCTCAATTTTTTTGGTGAATTTCAGCTACTAGGTGGATGGAGCAGGACGATACTTCACCACTCCTCACACGTGCAAGCCGAATTACTAGCGACACAGAAATTTGACTAATAAGTTGCGGATGCACATTCGTAAAATGTATAACATTAACTTTCATACTATGTGAAATTTTTATGAGATCACCGCCAATTGTTCCAAAATTTTAAACTATTAGATAAATAGGTGATTTATTATATAAATATTCTAACAAAGGCAATTTCCAAACCAACATCAAAGTGCACAAACGTTGACCCTAAAAACTCACTGTGAGCAGAACATCGGGATGCTACTTCGATCGCGGTTCGTTCACAAGTTATCGCTAGTTATAAATGAAGCTGCCTGCTTAAGAGGAAAAATATTTGGGGATATCGGAATCTCATCGTAAGCCCTATCCTTCTGTTTAATCAACTCTATGATAGATGATTAGTATTCACCGTCTGTTCAAAAGAACCAAAAGAACAAAAGATGAGAGTCGGCACAGCAGCATATCCTCAATGGACCAATTGTGCTAATTTAGAAACAGTACTCACAAACTTTCGAATCATTATGTGCTGATAAGCAAGACAATCTAGCAAGTACCAATTCCTGTCCTCTTAGAAGTTTTACCGACATTAACACAACCCAGGAGTCACGATAAAGTATACATAGATGTAAACTGAGCTTTTGTCGATTCAAATATAGGCATCATAGACACTCAACGCTTCCATAAGCAGGAGAATAGAGGCATATTACCCTCAACCACAGCAAGAACCACATGCAGGCAACGAACCTAGGCAAAAGACAAATTATTAGATAAGTACACATAGAAACTGAAGAAAACCTTCCGACAGTAACAACCATAAGCACACGTAAGAATGGTATCAAACTCACTGTGGTCAATTCCACGGACATTATCCAATCCACGTGGTGGGCCACGAGGACCACCACCGTACGGACCCCTTCCAGAACCTCCCGGGCCGCCACCGCCGCCATCCCATTTCTTGCCAGAGGCAAGGCCTTTCCTATAAGCGTCAGACTTTTCCATCTATTCACACAACATGGAAACAACAGGCAAATTATTAAGACAATAATGAGTTGCTAGTGCCTACTTCCAAAGGAGCAACCAAGACAGTGATCACATTACCGAAAACATTGTAGCGAAAAACACGCCTATATAATTAACAATTGCCCAGAATAAGTCCGTGATCGTTTTAAGTCGCCATATTGATTTCTTGGATTTCACCACACCTACAAGTCCAGAAAACACCACTGCGTCATACATCAAACTAAATATATCGATCTCATAAGTTCTTCATACTAATCTAGCTCTACCTTCCATTCTAACAGATTCCAAACAGTGTAACCCGGGCACTAAAAGGTAAAAGTATTGTCATAGAGCAACTTGATGACAATCAGGAAAGAAAGGCGGCCCAAAAAATGTCGTGATCAAAACTTAGATGACAGAAGATTGTAAATCCACAAAACGCAATAGAACTAAACATGTTAAGCATTTCTCGTTGTTGTGCTGTTATGAACCAATCCAAACACTAACTCAAAAGGAAACATCTTTCAATGTAGTAGAAACACTAGGAATAAAAGATTATGCAATACATCTCACATGAACAACGAGACATGGTAATTTTATGATGAAACAAAGTAATTTATGAAAAACCACTCAAAACACCTTTAAGTAAATGCCAAAGGAAGTCTTGTTTCATCATCTTTCAAAGTCAAAGTGAAGATTTCATACCCCTACAAGCATCTGTAAAAAGATATCATTTAACCTCTAAGAGTTTGCTCCTTAGTATAGATGAGGGTGCTTTGACAAACCACTCCGGAAACTTGATCATCATTACGATTTTTCAGGATTAACCAAGATTCATGAAACTTTGATGAACAGAAGAAAACTTGGTGGCATTGAGGATAAGTCAAACACGCTGCGTAAGATTGGACGAGAATAACAGAAGCTTGGAATATAAAAATTGCAACAGCATAGCAAGCAAAGGGCTAACATAGGATATTCAGAACTCAAGGAGAATGTATAATGCAGGCAAAGAGAATAATTGTTCCCAGTCAAACTACTCTTAAAGTACATTGGACTCCTCCTTCAGGTTAAGAATGCCAACACAACAACTCATATATCAGCAGTTTCCAGTGCAGTGGCATAAGACTAAATTATCACTCATCAGAAGCACCTTTCCTGGGCATCCGCGAATGCATGATAGCTCACATTGGTAAGCCCAGAGAGGCCAAGATAATGAGTGAGCAGCTTCTGTGGCAATACACGGCCTCATAAAATCTCAATTCTAATGGGGTGGATTGTATAATTTTTCATGCCAAAGGAGTCAAGGAAACAATAACGAGCTGCCCGGTAGCATACGGCCAAAAGAATGGCAGATCAAATTCCAAACACAGATTTTGACAAGAGGAACGACCCGGGTAGCAAAATAAAATTTGCGCACTTCCTAGGTATATGCAACTGGCTTACAGGTACTTTCAATAGAATTGAACAGTTTGAACCCAACAAAAAACACTCAATTCCTAGAACACACCACGCACGCACGCGAGCCGAGCCAACCGCCGACCATCACACCTCGAATTCGCAAGCAGGGGCAGGATCAAAACACCGCGAGCCGGGTGATTTGCACGTCGAACAGATTTACATGTCATATATGTGCTCAGCCTCGATCTTTTCATCAAGAAATAATGCAAAAGAGCCCAAGTCAATTCGTCAGTTGACTCCGACATGGTCAGAACCAATGGATCGTTTCCCCAAAACGAAATCAAAATCACAAAAAATGAAGCAAATTCTTCACCATTTCAACGAATTCATCATCCAACAGACGCCTTCAAGCACCTACGACACTCAGCCTCGACAGGTCAACCGAACGCGCGATTCGCAGACATCGAATTTCTCGATCGAATCAAAGCAAATTGACGATCAAAGAGAGGGAAGATCGAAGGCCAAAAGCGGCCGGTCGGAACATCTCCGATTGGGGAATACAGCTTACCTCGCTCAACGTACGCCATTGCCGAAATCACCGATTCTAGGAGCTTCTCTGGTCGTTGCGAAGCGCGGAGCAGAAAGCCTTTATAGAGTCAATCTGATGGGCCGGAAGGGCCGGATTCGGGCCGCGTCGGCAGGCCCATTTGAAGGGCCCAATGGAGTTTCGGGCCGAGCTAAATCACGAAGCTTGCGAAGCCGGGGAGGGCGCGCGCGAGAGAGAGAGAGAGAGATCGTCGGAGATGATGCGAGCAACCGGAGGTCCGCTCCTCTGCATCGGAGATCTGCTCGGCGACGTCGGAGAAGACGCCGCTCCCCCCGAGACTATTCCGCCGCCGCCGTCTTCGTATCCTTCGCTCCCTGAGGTCGGCGCCAGAGCCGCTCAGCCCTCGGACCTGCCCAGGCTCTTCCAGGTTTCACCGATGCTGAAAGAATCTCTCTTCCTGTTGTTCTTGCTTATTTTTCGTCTTCGCCCGAGCCAGACATTTCCGTTAGCCTTAGGTTATGGCGATTGGCGAGTTCTGGACTTGAGAAGGGAAGGTGCGCAAGCGAGCATGGATTGACGCTTTGAAGTTGCTGATGATCTTGATGTGTTGAGGATGTGCGGGGGGGAGGTAGAGTGCAAATTGGAGTGATGGAGGGTTATTTTTATGTGATTAACCTCCATTACCTTGAAGAAAGTGAATGAAAAAAGTGGAATTCTCGTTTATTCTGATCTTGGAGGCGGTTTTTCTCGCAGTAGATTGAAGGAAAGCTCTAGTCTTTTGCTTTGTATTGCTGGTGTAGGGCTAGGAATTTGCGGACTCCAGAGATGGCGCGTGGATGGATTATAAGTCGGAGTTTAAAAGTGGTTGTGGCGGTAATTTAAGGGACATCCATGGATTAGGGCAGTGTCTTGAGCGGCATCCACTGTAGCTGTGAAACTCTATGGAAAGTGTTGATTTTTGTCCAGGGTTGTGATGGTAATCACCGATGTCCATGGCTCGATAAGCTGTGAAGTCTTGCCACAGATTGGGTTTTGCCTCCTCGGCTGCTATTCTAGGGGATGAGGCTTCTTACATGGAGATAGATAATGGCGAGATTGTATAGTCCTGTAGAGTTTTGATTTGAATGATTTTCTAGCAGTCCAAATCAAACTGCATTAGAATTTCTGAGTGCTGTCTTCGTTGCTTGCGCATCAACTACCTCCCAGACCCCGCAGTGCAAGGGACACCCATGAATTACTTGTCGAACATGAATGGCTGTATCAGTTAAATATCTGCTTGTTATTGTCCTCTGCTTTGTCCCTGCATTTTACATCAACTTACATAAATTGCTTGATATCCTGTTGATGTCTTGAATCTTAATGACAGAGCACTTGGCTTTAAGTCATATCCTGATCATCTGGCCCGACTGAATAATTGTTACCACTTATTTGCCTGCATCACCCTATAACAACAATGTCCTAGATATGATGTGAACTCACAAGTTACAGGAACCTTTTTTCAAATCATATGTCATTATATTGTGCCACTCTGCCTTGCATGTTTGCTAGTTTGTATGCTGACTCAGTGACTCTATCAATGATTTGAATGGGTGAATCCGCTTGTCATCCTGTAGGAAAACTATGACAAGTTGAATGAAGCACTTGCAAGAGGAGACCACTCATGGACTGCCCTAACATTAAAGGTGATGATGTTATGTTCCCTGGCTAAGAAATGATTCATTGATCTGCATTAGCAATTAGCCTGTTTTCAGTTTATTGTTGCAAAACCGTACTGGAGTTTGTCTATGAGCATTAGTTAGTTCTCTGCTTTTCCATCCCTCTTATGTTAGTTCAGAGCTCATTTGGTGGGTTTCGCTAACTATGCATGCTTCATTGCATATTTCCTTGCCATTTTCCTGCACCATCCTCTGTTACCTCCTCTATATGTGGATAGCACTCCTGATTTCCATCCAATACAGTTTTCACAGAATGAAATATTTAGAGGGCTTGATGTAATTTGAGACATCTCTCTATTATATGAAATGATTTCTCTGAGGAAAGGTGTAATTTTCTTTCTCATCCAACGACTTGGTGCTTGTTATTTCTCTTCACCATCAGTCTATTTTTGAAAAATCCATTCACATGAACTTGGGTGTTTTAGCTATTTCAGTCAACTTTGGCATTTCATGTTCTTACTTAGCATAAAATTTGCAGTTGTGCAGTTCTCTGGAAGTGGCTAATAAGTTGGTCCAATCAACACACGGGAATGCCAGATTGCTGTTAGAAAAGGTTGAAGAGCTCGAGAAAATTATTAAAAGGGGAGATTCAGCTGTGGCAGCTGTGAAGGCTATCACCATAACTTCAGTTGGTGATGGAAAGCCTTCTACTGGCAGTGAACATGTCAAGTGATCCTGTGTATGTGGGAGCAACTTCGGTAAGTTTCGCCAGATTCTCTGTTGCATGAGTGCGGAGTTTTATCCTACTGTCTCCTTGGAGTCCTGGAATTTGATTTTATACCCAAGGCTTAGGACTTCTGATAAACTTTTCCTGTAAAAACACTTCCATTCACCTGAAAACGCTACTCAGAATATAAAGGAATTATTTTATACTTCAATTCGTTGGAAAAATTCTTACTTGACTATCGATGTTTCATTAGTCGTGCTTTATTATTCGTGTTTACTTATAGTCTTGCATCACAAAATTATGGTATAAGAACAGCATGAAATCTTACGTTTAAAATTACCTCCGCCCTACTCATGTTGACCCCATTTACAGAATACTCAGGTTTCCTCCCAGAATCTTCGGCTAGAGAAGTTCATAATTTCCCCTCTAAACGAAGTTCTCGATCGACTTATGTATCGCATTTTTCGATATCAAATCGCTGAACTGACGTAGAAATGCGCCTTACCAATTCTAGTCGAGCAGACGAGCCTTGCGAGAGTGCTCTGCACTTGAAGAGAGTCGAAACTCAGGAAGTTTTGATCTTGCATGCACTGTGCATCGTTACGATGAAGGCATCGCTAGCGTTTGAACTTTTACTGTTTTTCCAATTTATCCCCGAACCCTTTTTCATTCGATCGGATCCTCGGGCCGTGCTGTTTTTGTTCAGCTTTTTGAATGCATTTTGTTTCGGGTTTCCTCAGTATAATTCCTCTTCATGATCAGGAAGGTGGTCTTCCTTCATTGAACGCAGGACACTCCTGCTCACGAGTTTTCACCCGACGGTTTTCTCATCTCTCGCGTTAGCAGAGAACCTCCATATCTAGGTGATGATTCGTGTAGGATTCGCTCCGCACAGATTGAGGTGCACGGCGGGGAAGATTAGAAAACCATGTGGTCACGGCGTTTGTAGGCGCCCCGCACGCAGATGACTTCAGTTCCGTCTCAGTTTCCCACTTCCTGAAATTCCGAAAATGTTCCGAGTGCACTTAACAATAATTTCGTTGGGCTAAAAAATTATCCAAAAAGTTTTGAATCTATTATTATACGATTATCAATTCATTTTTGAATTATGTTAATTTAATTTTAAATCTTTTGATAATATGTCAATCCATTCGTAAATCATTAAATTGTGCCAATTTAGATTGAATTTTTTTAATGAATTATCAATGTAGTTCTTTCAATTAACTTTTATTTGAAAGTATTGATGTGACAAGTCAATCGGCAGTAGCTGTCTTAAATGGTAGTATGGTACTGCTAGCTAGTGATGTGGATAATTTTTTAAAATTTTCTCTTTTCTTTTCACTACCAATCGCGAAAAATTGTAAATGACCTCTTCTTGAGCACAACCGTTGCCTCCTTGAAGATAAATTACCATAAAAACCTACTCACCGTGGATTTTAATCATTAGTATTAGGGTTGCATTTTGAGTAATATGTTCTAAAAAAATAATTATTTGTATTATTTATAAATTATTGTGAACAGAGAAAATATTTTTATCGATTAATTTTTTAAGAGACATTATCAATCATTTATTACAAAGTACTTTCTTTCTTTTCTTTTTTTTTTTCCGAAAGAATCGAGCCGTGAATTCGGCCTGAAGAGCTCTCCGGTCCCCAAACTCCCACAGCGGGTCCCGCACGAATGAATGGCGGTCGGCAATGACGACGGCCAGGAATTCTTTTCCCCCTTCACTCAAGAAAACGACCCGCAAAAGATAATAATAAAAAGAAAAGAAAAAAAACAAAATTGAAAGAAAGCGGTGAGAAAATCGAATCATATAATTCTCCTTCCCTTCACCGACCTCCGCTTCTCCTTCCCTCCTCTCGATGCTTCCGGCGAAGATGGATAGGCAGAGACCGCGCGACTTGGAGAGCTCGAGGAGGATTTCGGATTAGGACGGCCCGCCGACCTCTCCCGTCCTCTCTCATGGCTTCCGGTGAGAAAATCGCTCCGTCGAATTCGACGTTCGTTCCGTCTCTCGAATTTCTCCTCGGGCTTTTCCTCGGTTTGATCTGTCGAGCGCCCGCGTCCCGCCGCTCGCGGAATGTCGGTGCGTACGACGTCGAGTGCTCCGCGGTTCGCGTGTTGGCGGCGCGAACCTCTCTCGACGACGTACGGTGGACGGACGGACGGATTGCGTGGTTTCGTCGTCGGCGATTGATCTGAATTTTCTCTAGCCGAGGGAGGGCCATTTACATTTCCCCCTTCCCTTTTCGCGTGCTTACGTAATGTTTGGCGGGAATGACGCGGTCGGAGGGAGTTGTGCACGTCGATTGTTGTTTTGTCTTTGAAACTTCTGTTCGCCCTTTTTTCCCCCCTTTCAAAATTCTCGTCATCTAGGAGACAGCGAGAGCTATTGAGCCGTATTTGCACCGAGCGAGGCCTGCTGATATGATCCGTATGGCCATCCCGCATTAAGTGGGATGAGGCTCCGTCGGCCTTCTTCGTCGGAGCTGCGTTGATTACCCGCGAGCAAGTTCTTGGTGACAAGGCGGGCGCTTTCTGGGATTTTTTGGTTGTTCCCCAGTAATCGATAGTTGTCTTGATGCAGATTTTGCACTGTCAGTTCCGGCTGAGCTCGAATCAGCTCTGCGGTTGAAGAACGTGCAGTATTTAGTTACCCAAAGGCCGTGGTTAGGTACTTTTCGGCTGTTCATAATCTTTCCAGTGAGGTTTCTTCTTGTGCTTATCTGTTCTGGCGACTTCTTGGCTCAAGTGCTGCATGGGGAATTGATATGGTGTCTTATTGGTACTTCTGTTCCAGATCTTTATGGAATACATGTCAGACCAGTTGCTCCATTTGGGAGTGTGAGTAGGAAACCCTATGTGGATCCGGCCCCAATCCATCGTTGCCTCCCCGATGAGCTTCTCCATGAGGTATTGCAATATAATCCTAGAAAGCTATGGTTTTTTATATGGTTGATCCTAAGCCAGAATTGTATTATATAATCTTTTTGTGTGTGCGTGAATCAGTGAAGAAGGGCGATTGGTTTGTGTGCATCTAGACTAAGAGCCTCAGAATCATTTGACAGGCTCATAACATATGGACTTTTATGTTCCGATGGTCCACTAAAAAATGCAAAGTTTCTGATCAATGATAATTCACTAGATTTACTATGTAGCAAGAAATTCATTTCTTTCATCTTTTTATTATATCAAATGTCAAAATTCTCTCAATTTTTTTGCTATTCTTGCTCTAGTTAACCAATTGAACTGTAGACAGAGCAATTTTTTTTTTCCTACCAAATGGAACCACCAGAGCTGGATAGTATATGTGGAACGAGTACAAGGTGTATTTTGTATATAAATAAATGTTTAGTTGATACAGAAAATATAGGTCAGATTCTCTTTTTCCTAGTGCCCACAATTGGGAATTATCGGTGAGAAGGCTTCACCGTTTTTTCTGGTCATACATTGGGAGCTCTGCAGCAAGCACCATATGATAATGATTGCTGGTCTTTATTAGGTTACCTTGAAAACAAGTTGAGCACATGGTGAAATCCCAGGACTCTGAAGTTTGACATCCTGTGCTCATTCATTGAAGTTGGTGTAGGCATAATGATAATCATGTTCTATTGTCAATATAAACATGAATTCACAGAGTTTATGCATATAAACATAAAGGTACTGTAGATTGTTTGCTTCAGGTTACTTTGTTTCTTGGTGGGACAATTTTGTGGCATTCGATATCTTGTAGAGGTAAGCGATGGTGAATCTGGATCAACTTGCTACCGCCGATAGAATGGCCAAAAGAACTATACCTTTTCTTTTTTTCCTTTGACAAGTCCAAATAACTTCATCTACTACTGTATGGCATCAAATTGCATGATAATTACATAACACAATGCAGCGACTGTCCTAGAGAGTATTTATATGAAGGTTATTTTGCAGGTCTTTGCGCGATTAGCTCCATATGACTTAGGAAGGGCTTCTTGTGTGTGTAGAAAATGGAGGTACAGCATTCGGAACCCCATGTTTTGGCGTAATGCATGCTTGAAGGCTTGGCAGGTAAATTTCCAGTACTTTTTATTATTGGTCATCATTTATTATTGTTCATCTGTATGAACTATCATCCGATGCTTAAATTGTTTATTTGATGCCTCACTAATGAAGGTCTCGGGAGTTGTGGAAAATTACGAGATTTTGCAGAAAAAATACGCAGGCTCTTGGAGGAAGATGTGGCTTGACAGACCAAGGGTTCGTACTGATGGTAAGTCATCCTTTTGAGTTGGAGCTCTTGTGGAGCATCGTTAAATAACTTTGAAATGGTACAAAGGGTCAGAGGTTGAATTTAGTCATCATAGCTTGTGTCTTTCTACTGTTGTGCATTTGCATGAATCAATACTGAGGAAAGAAAGATATTCGATCAGACTAATGGATAAATCATTGGCAGGGTAAGTGACATGGATTGGTATAGCGAAGGATGCAAGAATGTTGTGTATCGTGTTATCAAGTAGTCTGCAAAAGTTGTGACTACTTCATTCTGTGTAATCCCCAATAACCTCTTCCGAAATTCTATATCTCAACAGAAAGCTGCAAATGCACGTCTTTTTGTTTTGAAGGTTGCTCATATTACCTTGGGATTATCAAGCATTGACTTTCCACTCTAATTGAATGTTCTTTAATTTGTTGAGCTTAGATATGTCGAAAATGCTGTCTTCATCCTTATGCTCAATGTCCAGCCAGCTGCCACTCTGGACTTGGCAAAACAGTGTGAGCTCTAGCTAGCTTCTCTAAGTGTAAACTAATGAAGAAATCACTTAGTCAAGTATCTATAGTGTCGGGTAAATGCTTGGGTTGGACCAATCCATATATTCCACTTATGTTCAATTTTTGGGAGACATGTTAAAGTATTTATAGTGTTGGGTAAATGCTTGGGTTGGACCAATCCATATATTCCCCTTCACCTAGTACAAGATATAGGTTCAACTCTTAGTAACCATTCTCCAAATTTGTGAAACAGAAAGAAAAGAGGGAAGGATGCGTAAGTTGGGCAATGTGGTGGGTCCTCAATTTTGCCCGAGCATCACATTGGTCAGATTTGACCTGTGATTAACTAACTTGAGTTCAAATGTGAATTCATCTTAAAATTTAGATATGATCCTTTATGCAGTTACTGTTTGTGTTCCTCTGATAACGCAAGTTTCTTTTAGCATCCATTGGTGTTCAAGATTGCATCTTAATGTATTTGATTTTCATCAATAAAATAACCAGCGCTTGTTGCAGAACATTGCTTAATATTCCGTATCTTTGCCAAATTTACACGTGGAGCATATTTAATGGGTGTTTTTGCTCTCAATTTGTTTAAAGGGGTAGGATGCATTTTCTAATAAATTTAAGTATTTCCTTTGACTTTTGAGAAAATCAAATGAAATCCTGATCTTTGTATTTCAGGTCTGTATGTCAGTAGAAATACCTACATCCGTACTGGAGTTGCTGAGTGGACAGTTACCAACCCAGTGCATTTGGTATGTATTCAAGTTTTTGCTGATATTTTATGCACCAATGAGTTTAAGCATCTTATTATGCATAGTAAAGACTTGGAAGCAGAAGCAAGTTGACTTGGGGAACTCCAGATAATTTGGTCAAGCAAGCTTCTAGGCTCTCAGCTTATGTGACCATTGTGTTCCTTAGAAGGATCTCTGAATTGTTGAGAGGGTTGAGCCTATCGATAGAACATTCATTTTGTGCTTTACTTAATGGTATCATGATGTGCTTGTGCTTGCTTCTTTTATCTGATCACACGCAGTTTGTCATGTGACTTGACTAGCCCGATTTTAGTCTATGCTTACATAATTGAAAGGGAAAAGCAGTGGACTAAGTGTGATCTTTGAGATGGAACTTGTGCTGAACAGGATCTAGCGATCATGAACTTTGCTAATCTAGAAAATTTTAATCATGGAAATTTGCCAATTAAATATTCAAGGCCGCTAAAAGGCAGATGCTGAGCCTAGCACACCAACCTCAAAACACTACTCGACTTTAGAACTGCAGAACTGGGGTCTTATGGAAAAGTTAAAACCATGGGGGTATCTTTGGGGCACAAAGCCCAAAAGGAGGGGGAAGTGCACTCAAAAGTAGTTCCTTCTATGCTAATGGAGCTAACGATTAACAACATGCACTCAGTGGAGTTCATACTATGCTAATTAAGCTAATTACCAACACAATGTGCACTTGTATGCATTCCTGTATCCTGTATTCATCACTGAGCGTACCATTATACCTGAACCTTCATATCACACTGATTGTAATAGGCATTATCAAGGGCTTTGGTACTTGTTTCCCTAGGGATCAAATCATTGCTCTAATCAGTAAATCCATTTTGCATGTCATCCTTCTTGCGATACTAATAATTTCTTTTACGTGTTTCAGGTCTGCTATTTCCGTTATATAAGATTCTTTCCTTCGGGGAGGTTTCTTTACAAGGTTATTAACAAATTGATTGTTGCGTGTAAATACTGAACTTTTGCTTTGAGCGGGTGTGTGTGTGAGAGCAAAAGGTCGTATCTGATAAACTCTGTGTTCATCTTTAATTCTCAGAATTCCTCTCAAAAAGTGAAAGACGTTGCAAAATCCATGAACTTTCGTGCGTCTAAAACGGATTCTGTTTTCGGTGGCCACTACACATTGTCTGATGACAAGGTTTGGTTTTGTTATTTCCTTTTTGCATTTATGAAAAAAATCTTGTCTCAGGGAGGGAGTGAGGGAGGGGGTTGTTTTGATTTTTTTTTTTTGGTGTGCTTCTGCTCACCTGGTGGTCATTTGCTAATGGCAGGTTGAAGCTGCTCTTTTGTATCCGGGCATGCGGCCTACAGTTTTAAGAATCCGACTAAGGTACTTTTTGTGGTGGGCTAACGTCACCTTCATTCTAAGATCTTTATATATTCTTTTGGGTAACATGAGAATCAATTTTTGTTCATTTCAGGTATATGGTTATGAAAAGCTAAAATATTTTCATGCCAGAGATGATGATTTATAAATTCATGAAATTAGTTATTTTTCTTTGCATACTTGCCTATCTTTCACTTCCCTAAAGTCCTTTAGTACTAGATAAATAATGGAATAAATGGGAAGTCGACCGAAGATGCAGAAGTTAACTGAACTGGCATCGCATCCTTAGGACAATATAACATTTCCAGTTTTGTTCCATTAGTAAGTTGTGATGTTCCTGACTCCATTGCGTCCTCCCTCCTGCTCTCCCTTCTTGTTAAGACCCAAGATATAAGGGCATGGAAAAAAGATTCAGATGGTGCTTAGCTTGAGACTCTGGAGGAAGAATGAATCCTCTATTGTTTTCTTGATGAGGCTGCTGAAATATTTTATCTTATAGGTTGAGAGGAACAACTGCAGGGGCCAACAACAGAATGGATATGCTTTCCCTTGTTACAAGCGGAGTGAACGATAATGAGTTTCAGGGCGATGGAGAAGCAATCCTTGGAGTGGTTGAAGGGTGGCAGGATGATGAAACTCACAATCCTGATGTCCCTGCCATATTGCACAAGAGGGGTCTAACACCCTTTGTCTTTGTTCCGTTTGAAGAGGTGAGTGCTCCGTACTGGATATCCCACCTATCCAAAAGTTGATCCAGTTGAAAAGTCGTATATTTCTGAGAAGTTGCTCCTAGGTTCTCTTTATTGTGGTAGCAATCGAGTTAAAGAGAGTAAGACAGAAGCAGTTGATACACGGAAAATATTGTTAGATTGATGGGCTTTACCTGATGCTCCTACTTGCTAGGCCCTATAATATCTTGCGAAAAAGCAAACAATGAAACAAACCATATATAGTTAGAAAAATAAGTCAAAAGTGTATTCGGGAACTTGCCTAGTAGCTCAACAAACAATCTCCCTGCAGCTGCAGGATGTTTTCTGAGATATCCTGACATAGGTAAATAAAGATCGTTTGTCCCATCATCTAATTCAGGGGGATGAAATGAAACTTCAGTTGACTTAGCAATAATTAATAAAAAGAAGTGCAAACTTTGATTGGTTGTAAAAGATATGCATCCTTACATGCCTTGCTACGAAGTGCATCATATTAACTTCTCTACTATCAGCTGAATATCTCTTTACATTGCCTTTTTAGTACAAATTGATCACGATTTATTTGAATGCCTTGCTACGAAGTGCATCATATTTGAATGCTTGCATCATATTAACTTCTCTTTTCTCTTTTCTTGGATCTAAGCAAGTTTTTTTCAATGAAGTGGATGATTCTTTTTTGCCTTTGATTCATGTGCTTGACGTATATTTACACTGTACCCAGGTGGAAAAATCAGTTCTCAATCTTCCGGTCGATAAGATGGATTTCTTCGTACCTGGCTGACAATAAAACTGTGGTTCTTATAGGCATTTGGGCTTGTTTTGTGTTTCTGTAAATAATCCTGCAAGCAAGTTGGCCATATTCATACGTGGTCCTAAAATATGTGTTCTTTCTTCTCTCTGTCGCCGCTGTAAGATAAGATAAGGTCTGTTGGTGTTGTCTCATCATGGAATATTTCTTGTTTCCCCCGTTGGGGATTTGGAGGCAATTGTCATACTTTTTATACAGCAGTTCGATTTGAAAGAATCTGCCAAATAATTGTGATTGCCATTAGTATTTTCCATAATGCAGAAGGAAGGTCTGTACATCGTGAATGCTCCTCTTAGTCCTGATGTTTGTTCAGAGTTCCGCACAACAGCTCTAGTTTGTGCTCTGCTGGGGATTTTGCTCCTTTTGCTGGGAGATTAATTGCGAAAATGGGAAAGGTTGCATTATCGTTAAGCCTAATAGCAATCCTTATGTTGAGATAGTGTAATTCTGCGTGATTATAGCCGGATGCCTGAAGAAATCTGCCGTCTGCTGCCGAAAAACAAGAAAGGTTTTCTTAACCGTGGCGGACTGATAGTACCAAATAATTTGAGGGGTTGAAATTTCCGGACCAGGGAAACCTTAATACTACGACTTAATAATGTACCAATACTTATGACCCAAAAAAAAAAAAAAAAAAAAAAAATACCGTCCCTCTTCCTTCTCTACTGTGGCAACTGGAATCCCAAAGTCGACAAGTCCGGAATCGTGCTCTGTGAATCTGGCACTCAGTCACCGTTCTCTATGATGTTACTAAGGGCTTCCTTGATTTCTATGTACTTGCCGCACTTCTTCCACGGAATCGGGAGTTTTTCCGAGTAATGCAATGATGTGGTCGGAACGTTGAACGAGGGCCTATGCTGTTGTCCAAAAAGCACTCGAATGAAGTCTAGGGAATTAATATTTGATAATGACCGGCTCGTCCTTAGCTGGTTTCGAGCTTCTTCTCTTTTTTCTTAGTTTGGTTGAGTTTCAAAGTCTGTCCTGAAACCAACCCCCTTTATTTGTTTTATTTTTGCCTCGTCGTTGAGCGGTCCTTTCGTCAAGGAATTTGATCAAAACTTTTTGGCTCCTGATTTCTCCTCCATTTTAAATTTGATTGACCTGATTCTCAATACGTCGGAAGGCTCGTGACTTGAATTTTATGAGAAACAATTTTCAAAATCACGAGTGTATTGACATCATCGAGATTGAGTAGTGGTGAACAATTCGAGATCAAACTGTTTGATTTGGACAAAATTGGGCAAACTTAGAAAGCTCCAATTATTCCATTTGATGAAACGCGATTCGATATAGAATTATGTGCCTACAAGAGTTGTTGCCCAATCCTGCCCATTAAGAAAAAAATGTCATAATTATGTGGGTTGGACGGAGGTCAAATAAGTTCGGGTTGAGCCGTATAATCATAAGCCATTGTTCGGACTCCCCCCAAATTTTCTTTTCAGCCCTCGTGATTGTCGGCGGACCCATGTGCCGCCAAATTCGTGGGTCGCTAATCACCCGATCTAATACACTCCTAAACCAACCATTTGGCAAGGTGAAAAAGACAGTCATTAGAGTGCTTTCGCAGCAAGTCCTTTTTTTTTGCTCAAAAGTTCGTTTTGAAAGATCCAATGAAGTTCTAACTTTTGATCAAAGCTTCAAGTTAGACTTACCACATCAGATATGGTAACCCAATAATTTGCATCATCTCTCACGAAATCGTGAAAAGATGTCTTGACTTTTGACGCATTTTGAAGATAATAAAAATGTATTCATACGCTTATAGATGAATAGTTATAGCTCAAATTGAATATTCTTTAACGGGTGTGGGTGGGATTCTTACAATAATTTCTGGATGAGTGCATTGCTCGCCCCGCTGATCCTACTATTCATTGTAGAACGAAGAAAAAAGAAAACATTTGCTGGATGAGTACATTGCTCCCGTTGCTATTGCGACAAATCCTCGATCGTTAAATGTCCAAAAGCGAGATACGCGTCGACGGTTGAGATAAGACGAGACGCTCGAAGACAGACAGCATCGTGCGGGACAGGACACCTCCGTGCAGAGCGCCGGATCGTGCACCGTTCGATGACGGATCGAGACGCTCCTCCTCCCCTCGCTCGCTCGCTCGCACATCTCCAGAAAATGCAGGCTCCAACGCACGCCTGTGGAACAGAGCTCACGCCACCTCCGAGCGCGTCCAGCTTCGCAAGAGAGCGAGAGAGAGAGAGAGAGAGAGAGAGAGAGATTCCTCTCTACCATGCGATGCGTCTTCTTCTTCTTCTCGTAGGGCCCCACCTACGTGCTTCTCGCTTCTTTGCCTTGCGTTCTACAAACAGACAGACAGTAAAATAATGCGAAAAAAAGCTGCCAGAAAAACCCACCGGGGTCAATAACACGGTGCAAGAGAACAGAGACCGGAACAGAGTACGCCCCACCCACTAACCGAACCTCCTTAAAAATCGTTGATTTAAGCCATAGGCTGTGATGCACGGGCGGGAATTAGGGGCAGCTCCATTAAATTCAAACCCAAAACAAATGATTCTTTTTATTTGAATGTGAAGCAAGCAAGCACCCAAAAGCTGAAAAAGTGGGGGGTTTTTCTTTCTCTTTGTTTTTTGCATTATCTCTCTCTGGGTGTCGCTCCCTCTGGTTGCCTTCGCCATCACGTGGCCTCTCCTTCTTGATTTCTGCATTTTCATGGGGAACCCCCGAATTATCTGCTGCTGCTTTTCGTGGGTTCCTCCTCGCTCGCAAATCTATCTGTAAACGAGTCAACTGACATTCTAAAGAGGGGTTCTTGCAGTTGCAGAGTTCTTTATTTTATTCGGGGAGCGCGCTCTGCATTATCTTGTAACTCACGTCTGAGCCAGCGCCATCATTTTCGGGGGGCTTCTTTATCCGATTAGTTAAATTACCACCCGACTGATCTCTCTGGGTCGTTGTTGATTCCAGTCAAAGGTACTCGCTTTTTTAACCTTTTCTGCTCCTGCATTCTTCCGACTGTTTGTTCTTTTTTCCTTTGATGGGGCGCAGCGGTGTTCATTTCCTAGATGTGTTTCTGGGTTCTGGGAAGTTAGAGGGCAGCTTTCGAGGTTGATGCCTGGCTGGCCATTGAAGTAGAGAGAGAGAGAGAGAGTGCTTGGGAATGGGCGTTTAGGGTTTGTGCACTCCTTGTTCTCTTGTTCTTGTAAACGCCTCTGGGATCTTGTTTACTCATGCAAGAGGATCTTGAAAATGGTTGCTCTTAGCAGGTGAATAGTGCCCATCTTTGATTCTGCTCAGTTAGGCTTTCCTTGTAGTTCCTGCGCTGGAGCTAGCAACTGGCTTACCAAATATTTTAAGCAAAGGGCACTCCCCCAGTGGCTTACCAATAAAAATCTTTTCTTTATGGGCTAACTGAAGCTGGATAGATATTATCTTGCATTGGACTTTCTTATGTGGCTAGTCTTTCAATATGATCAGTGTTTAGTAAATTACGGGGGAATCTTTTGTGCCTTTTATCATTAGTTTGCTTTTCTTTTTTTCCTTTTTTTTTGTGGGGGGCTAAAGAGGTTGAATTGAGCTTAGGTGAGATAATGACGGCTTGAGGGCTAGTTGAAAAGGATGTCCTTTCGTGATTGTACTGGAAAGATTGTAGATTCCATAATGGATGTTGCAAAATTGCAAATTGATGCAGATTTGACCTGCCTGTGCAGCGCTAATTGACTAAAGGCGGGCGTGATGGAAAAGCGAAAATGGCTGTGGAAGAGGAAATCCTCTGATAAGAGCCCTGGTGATAGCGAGAGTTCAGAATCAATTTCTTCCCCTTCTGAGAAAGACTCTGATGGTCAGGTTGGGATCACATCCATCTTCTGCACATTTTCAGCTCAAAACTCTCTTTTGTAGGCGTTGCTAGTTCTTTTTATTTTTCTGGTGCTAGGGTTGGATTTCCCAGTACTTGACTGATTAAAACCGCAGTAACCAAGTGCAGGGCCTGTTTTTCGTATTTCTTAATTAGCTTGTCATGAAATGTTTTGGTCGTTGGAGTTCCCAAGATAATGGTGTTATGTCTTCCCAGTCTTCATATCAAATTGCTCTATGCAAGTTCTACTACCACAGATTGGAGATAGTCGCACAATTTCTTTCTTTTCCTTGTCGTTACAGATTTTCGACTATGTTTCTTCTGAAGTAATGTTCACATAGATATCTGGATTCTAGACATGCATTCAATTGCTTGGTCAGCTGCAAATCTCGATCCTTCTGGTATGGTTGAGTAAGACTGTTAAGATATATAGATGATGAGAGCTTTGCCCTGCTGTTATTCTTAGCTTCACTGTGACAATAGAAAATGTACTCTCTATACTGGAAGTGCTTTGTTAGTTGAAATGGCATCTTTCCGATTACGTTATCTGATTTCCTCCGTGAATAATTCTGGCCACTTTTAGCTTAGAGGTGGGAAACAATCTCACTTGTTGGGGTTCACTTGGTAACAAATCCATATGTAATTGTGCTGTATGATTATTTATTAATAGCTTTCGGTAAAACTGCCAATCATAGCCCAAAACTGCTGGTAGTGTGAAGTCTAAAGTATTTGATGACATGTGCTTTTTCCTAAAGATATAATTATGTTGTACGACATCGGATATGACGCATCAGATTCCATATCAACTAGTGACTAGGAGAAGTAGTAAGGATATTGCCCATCAGAGTGCATGTGAATGCAGCTCCTCTCGCACCTTTGCTTGAACAAGCTGCAGTTTGCTATATGATTAATCGAGCCATGCACTTTTGCTTGAACCGTTCTATATTCGTTAGTCATAAGTGCTGTCTTCTGCTAAAGTTGCCCCTCCCTATAGAATTTGTGATTGTTGCTCTAATTTTTCAAAGCAGGAAGCATCAAAGGCATCTCCTAGTCACGACAGTCATTCCCCTGAAGTCATGTCTAGAGCTGGAATGGCTGAAAATGATGTCAATGAAGTCATGAGGAGTTTGACAGAGAAACTGTCAGCTGCACTGGTGAATGTAAGTGCCAAAGAGGATCTGGTAAAACAGCATGCTAAAGTAGCCGAAGAAGCTGTTGCAGGTACTAATAAGTACTTGTACAGTTTTTCCTGCAATTTTCTACATCATTCGCATTTTCCATCTGATTTTTTACTTGTAAGTTATGCTTTATTTGAAATATATGTAATAACTGTTAAATATGTACAGGCTGGGAAAAGGCTGAAGATGAAGCGGCAATTCTTAAGGAAAGACTAGAGGTCGCAATACAGCAGAAGAAATCATTAGAGGATAGGGTGAGTCACCTTGATGGGGCCCTAAAGGAATGTGTTAGGCAGTTAAGACAAGGTAGAGAGGAGCAGGAGCATAAGATTCATGAAGCTGTAGTGAAGACTACAAAGGAATGGGAGTCGACCAAAACCGAACTTGAGAATCAAATTGTCGAGTTCCAAAAGAAAGTGGATGCCTTGGAAAATCAACCTCCTGCGGATGCAGATCCTTATCTTTACCAAAAGCTCGAGCATTTGGAGCGAGAGAATTCTTCTCTCAGGCGCGAGCTCCAACAACAAAATGAAGAGTTAGAGATTAGGACAATCGAGAGGGACTTGAGCACCGAGGCAGCAGAAGCAGCAAGCAAGCAACATCTCGAGAGCATAAAGAGAGTTGCCAAACTCGAGGCTGAGTGCCGGAAGCTAAGAATTATGGCTACTAAGTCACCCTTGGGTACTGATAATAAATCTGCCGCTGCTTCATCAATATATGTTGAATCTTTAACAGATAGTCAATCAGATAATGGCGATCGGCTTAATATGGTGGAAATGAGTAATGTGGAGGTAGGTCGCTCTGACACATGGCCATCAGCCCAAATTGCTGAACTCAATCAGTTCAAAAGCGAAAAAGGTGTTAACAGAACATCTGTTGACATAGACCTTATGGATGATTTCCTAGAGATGGAACGGCTTGTTGCCTTACCTGAGGTTAGCAGAGATGCAATTCCAAAGGAGAGCATTGATGCTGGAAGCTCTCTTAAAGAGGAACTTGATATCGCTCTCAATCTTATAGCAGAACTGGAAAAGAAACTAGAGAAGCTGGAAAAGGAGAAAGGTGAACTCCACATGGCACTAGCTGAGAGCCAAATCTCTATTAATGCATCAGAGCTTCAGCTCAGAGCAGAACTTGACGCCATGACTAACCGTACGATCGAATTGGAAGCAAAGAAAGAGCAGCTGGAAAAGGAGAAAGCTGATCTCCAGATTGCTCTAGCTGAGAGAGAGATCTCTATAAATGCATCAGAGGTTCAGCTGAAGGCAGAACTTGATGCAGCCATTAATCATACGATTGAATTGGAAGTAACGAAAGAGCAGCTTGAAAAAGAGAAGGCTGAACTCCAGATGGCTCTAGCTGAGAGCCAAATCTACATTAATGCATCAGAGATTCAGCTGAGGGCAGAACTTGATGCAGCGACTAGTTGTACAATAGAATTGGAAGCGAAGAGAGAGCAGCTGGAAAAGGAGAAAGATGAGTTGCGTTTGGCTCTAACTGCAAGTGGCGACTCTCTTGCGGCATTGGAGCTAAAGCTGAGAGAGGCTCTGTCAAAGATAGAAGAGCTACAAAAGGAGCTACATATGGCCAATGAGGAGAAGCAAGCCATAGAGTCTCAACTGAGGAAACTGGAAACAGAAGCTCAGGTGAAGGACACTAAGGTTAGTGCATTGGAGGAAGAAGTGAAGAAGGAGAGAGCATTGTTTGATGAACTTACAATCAAGTGTGGAGAACTGGAGCAAGAGTTAGAAAGAAAAAAAGAGGAGCTTGATTCCCAGGAAATCACAAGCTCAAATGGCCAACCAAAGGTAAAGCAGGTGGGTTTCATTTATTTTTTCAACCAGATATTTTTAACCCTCGAGGGCACTTGTTTAGGCCGCTTAATGGTGCTTTGAAAATGAAAAGGTACCAAGTGGGGTTCATTGTTTTTTTTTTTCTTCTTTTCATGTTAGTGTACTTATCTTAATTTTAATACAGTCTTGGAAGGATAATCTGTATTGATCATGACAAAGGTCTTCGTTAATCGGTCTACTGAAACTCTACCGAGCACTAAATATTGACAATACCATTTTAATGGTGGCTCTGTGACGTTTTAGGAGGATTTAGACGTGGCCGCGGGAAGACTTTCGGACTGCCAGAAGACAATAGTGTCTCTCAGAAAGCAGTTGGAATCTCTGGCAACACTTGAAGACTTCCTTATCGATACAACCAACATACCAGAATTCACTGCAAGCGGATCTATTGTTCCCAGAGCCAATGGAGAGATGTGGAGGCTGCATTCGAACGGAACTTATTCGCCTAAACGAGATGCCAGTTCTCTCAAAATGCCGGGTGACGGTACGTGTCCTTCATTAAATCCAAGTGATACTGCAAAGCCACCAGCATCTTCATTGTCATCAGTTTCATCTGCTGTGCCATTGGCTCAAGTCAGCTCAGAGAAGAATCGAAATGGATTTGCTAAATTCTTCTCCCGAACAAAAAATGGAATTCAGCTGGAAATCTAGGAAGATGGAGGAAAGGTAAGAACTTCGGTACCATAGTTTCAAGACAGCAGTTGCAAGTTTTGGGTCCTTTGGGATTGGCTAGCTTTTGCTGTTAGCCACATTTAAATGTTTTATATCATTGCTTCATTGATACGTGAAGGGTATCTTCAGCATGAGAAGTAGATGTGAAGTGTGAGTGATCTGTTTTAGAGTAGATGTGAAGTGTGAGTGATCTGTTTTAGTGCTATTGTTTTGCTGTTTCTGTTGGCCAATTTTTTGTGTCAGCCTATACCCCACTCTGATGGGCGATTGTATCTGGTTGGTGACTCAGGCGTATATATCAGAATTAGACAGCTTATGATAGTTTTCGTCGTGTGTTGTCAAATGGCCTTTCTGGTGTTACGCCATATAAAAATGTAAAAGGTGAGGGAGACAAGACTATATATGATAGTGGAATGGTCTGAAGATGACCCAATATTTTTTCTGAAAAATGCTAAGGACTAGTAATGCGGCGGATCATTGTCGAGGGTTGAATGCGGTCCGCCTATCGAGCATGCACACTTGTTTTTTAATCACATCAGCTAGTAAGCTAATCTCTTAGATCTGTCTTAGTATATCCTACTTCCATTAAATAAGAATAAAGCTGCACCAACTCCAGAGTCCATCAGTGTTTCTACTGGAGTCTTTTTCTTGTCAACGATTCTTTAGACAGTCCTCATCTACCTGCATGCGACAGCAGTACCGAAGACGTAGTTGGTTTACCAACGGTAAACTATGATCTAAACAGATTTTACAATGTTCATTACGGTTTTCCAAAACTGCATCAATTTAATATTTCAACACACAAGACAATGTAAAGAATCAGATTTTACAAGATAGAACAAATTCATCTGCTCTTGGGCTTGGCAATGGCATTCATACAGAGAGACGGTCACTTTTTGAGGTCCACCTCTCTCTTTTAATAAGTCCTGAAGAGATTGATGCCAAGACTGACATCGAGCAAGCCCGTTCTGGCCATCCCAAACACAGCAAGGGGTGTGAGCACAGCAAATTTGGGTACTCTTGGGCTTGGCAATGGCATTCAATCACGGCGATGGTTACTCTTCGACGGCCACATCTCTCTCTTAAAAGCACCGAAGAGATCGATGCCAAGACCGATATTGAGCATGTTCATTCCAGCCATCCCAAACAAGGCAAGTGGCAACTCAATGCCCTTCTCAAATTTGGAAGCATCTATAATGAGCTTTGCTGTTATGAAAACATGAGCTGCTAGCCTCGCAACAAAGAAGGAGACCCAATTCAGAACCCACTCAATCTTCACAACCACGCTCTTGGCATCACGAATACCAGCCATTCTCCGTACTTTCCTCATGTGTAGAAATATGGAATGTATCTGTGCCATAAGGAGAGAACAACCACGTTTAGCAATATAAATGAAAGAAACTCTACGCCTGTGCTTTTTTGCTTTGGCAGTTCTCACTAAGTTCTAGCAAACCTAATTTAGAACATCATAATTTGAACTTCAAAATTTTCTCTCACAGATAGTGCTCGGATTCTACTTGAATACCAAAAAGTTCTTTGCTCCATGTCTGAGACTCGCATGCTAATAGCAGACTATTGTGGAGATTGAATATTTCTATTGTGGGTTTGACTTGACCCAAAACTGGGCCTTTAAAAGAAAGAAACTTTGAGATAGAATTACCCATGGGCATAAAGTAAAACAGATCTTTCAAAGGAATTAATAGAAGCTAACCAAAGACAGCTATAGCAAGGAAGAAACAAAAGACGTATCAGCAGTGTCTAAACAACAAAAGCGAATCATACAGAAGGAAGAGATACTCAAATTTTCACATGCAAATCACGATGCACCTACATATGCTGTTTGAAATCGCATTCACAGAATTCTTGGATTCATTTTACACAGCTGCTCTCAATTCAAACTACTCTTTCCTTTTAGGCTCAATTTCAGCTGCTCTCAAATTTTCACATGTGCATCATGATGCATGACATACATATGCTGGTTGAAATTACATTCACAGAATTCTTGGATTCATTTGACACAGCCGCTCTCAATTTCAGCTACTCTTTCCTTTTGGGCCCAATTTCAGGTAGTTTCAATTTCAGCTAGTTTACCCACTGGTAAGGTAACAATGCATCATTAGGGCAAAGGTTGAATGCTTGGAAAAAAATATCATAGTATGAGACATGCACAAGTATGGGCTTTCTTGCAAGATGCAGGATATCAATAAGAAAAAAAGGATAAGGATATAACATAGACCATCATCAATTTGTTTGCATTCACACACATTGTAAACAGCTAACACAAATTCTTGGGCTTATTGACAAGGCATATCCTGTATATACTCACCTAGTCTAGTTTCTTCCTACCTCATGGACCCATTGTGATCTAAATTGGGGAGAAGGGGGTTGGGTGTGGAAGCACACATACAAGGCAGAGAATGTCTAAGTATGTCTAAATTTCAGAAAGAAAGCATACCATACCTCGCAAATGAGGGTCAAGATAAGATAGTTGATGGTCACATTTCGATATAGAGCGAGAGTAACGCACATGAGGAGTATTAAATGATGCACTAGGATGGAAGGTATCCAACCGCTATATAGTCGGTACTGCAGCATATCCCATTGATCATACGCAAAATAACCACAGGAGAAGCATAATGCCCTGTATGCCCAAGGCCAGGTAGCCCCGACCAACTTTGAATGCTCAAAGATGTCCTTATAACCATCTTTTAACCACAAATTAAGTAAAATGAAGACCACTGCATAGGAAACAGATATCTATTATGGTCTAATCTATATATTAATAAAACCAAAAAAATCAATACAGTGAATGCAGCTGACACTTTAACGGATGTCAAGCATGCAAAACATATAGAAGTCAAAAGAAAGTGAGCAGATATCTAGCCTTGAAAAAGAAGAGAAATCCTCAGCATGGAAAAGTTTCAACAAACCTAAGCAATACACCCAAAAGAACATGGACGCTTCACTTCACTACAACTCAGAGCTAACATGTTAAAAAAAGGATGCTCCAACGAGGCTAGTATTTTAATGGTGCTCTCTCTCTCTCTCCCCCTCCCTCCCTCCCTCCCTCCCTCCCTCCCTCTCTCTCTCACACACACACACACACACACACACACACGTCTCTAATTGTCAAGAAAACTTGGGTACTGGAGATTGCAGTGCAGATTTTCTAGAAGGATGATCAAAATGCGAACTTGGACCTGCCGTCATTCAGGTTCTGAATTTCGTCGTAAGATCACTGGTATAATTGCCGGTGCCCGCTTGCCACTGAACCACCCAATTCAAACAGAACGACCCAACCGCCTCCGACCCACGACGTCAGAAACAGAGGGGAGAGGAAACCAGACAGAGAGAGAGAGAGAGAGAACCTGAGGAAGAGGTGACGGTGGCGTGCAGGAGGGAGACGGCGGTGTTGACGAACAGAGGGTCGCGGGAGACGCAGGTCCGGACGACCCAATTCGCGGCCTGGTAGAAGCAGCACCCCGCGAGGATGGACAGCAGCTCCGTCCTCCCGTTGAAGGCTATCTCGAACAGGACCGAGAGCAGCCACAGGATCAGCGTCGCCAGGAAGAACGCCCCGGCCCTGTTCTCGCCCCCCTCGCGGCCCCTCGTCCTCGCCATTCTCCGGCGCGGCGTCTTTCCTCCCTCGCTCGCGAGCGCCGCTGCGGAACGGTACGGGAGGCGGTCGATTCTCGAGAGGTTGTCTTGTCTTGATTTCGACGCCGCACGTCGCCATCATCGTCATCGCTTTCAGCACCCCCGCAACGCGTGGCCTCTGCTATGGCCGTGGCTTTGCTCGTACGAATGTGGCATGAACCGTGTCGTCACCCGACCCGACCCGGATGCCGACGGAGCCGGATCCGATGCTGTCGGCACGGTACGTCTCCCCCGACCAAGCTCGAAAGCCCTCACCTATGAAATTAACTCGGGAAAAAGCCATCAAAATCTCCAAAATTTGTCCAAAGTGACAAATTTACCAAAAACCTTTTTTTTATGACATGAAAAATCTTAAAATTTGTTAACTGTGATGTATTTACCCAAATTTTTATTTGTATGACACATTTACTCAAAATCATAAGGACATTTTGGTTTTTTTACTTTTTAAAATTTTTTACTTTTTTTTTTTTTTGTTTTTTCTGTATTTTTCTTCCCTTCGCCGGCTTTGCCATGGCTGGTGGAGGGAAGAGAGAAGAAAACAAAATAATAAAAAAAAAAAAAAAAAAAAAAAATAAGACAAAAATGTCTTTAATAGGGTAAATGTGTAAAATTTGCAATTATTGGGAGTAAATGTGTCACAATTTGCAATTGTTGAGGATTTTTTATGTCACAATTTTTTTTTTTTGGTAAATTTGTCACTTCGGACAAAGTTTGGGGTTTTTTATGGCTTTTTTTTCAATTAATTCCTTGGGCCTCATTTCCTCGAAATAAAGGAACGTGTTTACTAAAAGTTCTAAAACATATCTAGAAATATAATTAAGTCATGAAATTTATAAAAATATAATTAAATCTTAAAATTTGTCAAATTGATACATTAAGTTCTAAACTTAACATCGTCAATTTAGCTAATAGAGAATGTTATGTGATATTTTTAAATTAATTTTTATTTTTAGGGACGGTCGTCAGTCCTAAGCAAGATCCGACGACCTTTGCCAGGCTCAAACAAAGCCTCATCGGTAGGGGTGAGCGTGGTTCCTGTAGAACCTGAACCCAGGAGAACCGAACCGGAGGTTCCGGTTCGGTTCTCGGTTAAAAGGGACCGGTTCCGGTTCCCGGTTCCATTTTTTTGGGAACCGGCGGTTCGGTTCCGGTTCCGGTTCTTATGGGAACCGGAACCGGAACCGGAACCGAAACCGGAACCGGCACTGGGAACCGGAACCGGAACCGGTCCGGTTAGGGCTAAAAAAGCCCCAAATTACTCTCACGACACTCAGTCTCACTGTCTCACGACACTCTGCCCTCTGTTCTCTCTTCACCCTCTGCTCGACGCCACCAAGTAGCATCCCCGCCGCGCCTCGCCTGCAGCCCGCGACGCCGCTGCTCTGCCTTCGCCGTGCCCCGAAGCCCGCAACGCCGCTGCTCTGCCTTTGCCATGCCCCGAAGCCCGCGATACATCTGTCAATGCTTCTGGGTCCGAGCAACCAAATACATCTGTCAATGCTTCACCAGTGGTACAAACAGGAGACCATGAGCATGTATTCTTGAAAGAAGACGAAAGTTTGACAAGGAAAGCTCGCTGAGGACCAAACGATGCCGGTGTGGGTTCTCGGTTCAGGTGGAGGAACTGTAAAATCATCAAGTTTTTGTTGTGACGTGCAACTTAATGGTCGGGGTCTGTAGTTTCATACAACTTGACATGCGAGCGATTATAGGAAATTTTTCTTCTGTTTTCTCGTTTTTTTTGGGGTTAAATGATGATGTACGGTTTTTGACATGTAGATTTGGGTAAGCGCTGATGAATTTCATTCAAATTACTACGTTTTTATATATCTGTAGTCCGATCCCCTTATGTAGAGTCAATGATTTTCATTGCAGGAGAGGTGAAGAGCACTCTTTTATTCTTAAACCAGCAATTTCCGCGAGGAAGAAGTTTAGTGCTCAGGATCGAAAAGGTACTCAGTCCGTCAGTCGTCACAGCTTATGGGCGGAACTGCATCTACTCTGCGTGTTTCCTCTAAAATTATAGAAGGGAAGAGTAGTCCTTCGGCATCTGATAACTATGCAGTAATGGTATCATGTCACTGCAACTACACTGGTACTTATCATGCATTCTGATTGATTTTGCTTCTCAAACTCTCATTGAAATTTTAACTGCTTCGTTTATTTGAACTTCCTTTTCTTTTGCATATTTTATGTGCTCAATGCATAATCAAGATTATTTTTCAAGTAGCCGACAAGTTGGCGACCCCGTATCTCGAGGGATATCATGATCTCTGTTGCTTCTGAAATATCGAGAGAATGTCCTGGACCAAATGGCATGGTTTCGCAGCTTCCTGTGCAGGTGTGACTTAGTTTGAGGAACTCTTTATTGAATCAACAGTTTGTTGACACTTACCTGAGTTATTCCAATTCCAGGTTCTAACACTCCAGGCCTCAAACTTGACATCAGAAGATCTAACTATGACAATTCTTGCACCAGCTTCATTTACTTCACCTCCTTCTGTACTCTCTTTGAATTCCTCACCCTCATCACCTATCTGCCCATATTTAGGGCTTTCTGAAGTTGCTGGAAAATACAGCAGTCATGCACATGACTCTACAATGCAGAAGTCAAGTGCAGTGGCTCCTTCATTAGAAAATAAGAGCGATGTTCACGGTGAAACCAAATTAGTCTCTTTTAATGAGCAGGCTTCCCCGGTATCAGATGCTATTTCAACTTCTGGTTTCGGTTGTACACATTTGTGGCTGCATAGTAGAGTTCCATTGGGGTAATCCTTTACGCTTCTACTTTATTTCTTCCCATTATCAGTCACAGTGGTGATTGAAAGAGTCCTCACTTTAATCGCAGGTGTGTACCTTCTCAAACAACGGCAACCATCAAACTTGAATTACTTCCTTTGACTGATGGTATAATTACATTAGATACTCTGCAGATTGATGTGAAGGAGAAAGGTAACTTCATTATCTCACTCTCTTCTTGCTTTTTGATGCATGGGTTGTCCAAAAGAAAGCATAACTTGGCCATTATGGCACCTTTACTTTGTGTTTGGCTGTACAATTGTTAGCATGTCTGGATAGGGCATGTTGCTTAATAACTAGACTTCATGAATCTTGTGTGGAAAACAAATAGCACTGTATGGGTAGGTATAAGTCTTTGCAGTGGTGTAATGCATTTATCATGTGACTCTTGTTGCCTACTTAACATTTGCTTAGCGTCTACTATTACTGTTGGGAACTTCTTGGTAAGTGTTGATGTGAAGATCGAGTATACTCGTACTATATTATGTAGCTGTCCTCTGTCTTGCCCTTGGATTCAGATGGCTAAGACTTAAAGATCCAATCTATCTCCTTCTATCGAAATTCGCAGGTCTTACATACATTCCAGAGCACTCACTGAAGATCAATGCCACTTCCAGTATTTCCATGGGGATTATATAGAATCCATATGCTACAGACGGCTATTATTTCACACCCCTTATAATTGAGTGAGAAAATTCAAGATTCCGCACTGAGCCATCAGGCAGTTGCAGGGCTCGTTCACTTTCAACATGTAGCCCGATATGTGTCTCCTTGTTCTATTAGCGTTTATTTGAATATCTATGTGAGTACTTTGTGGTTAAATTGCAACATGCTACAGAGACATTTTGCAGTCCATGCTTTCTTGGCATTTTTAAGTGAGCACGATTAAACATGTTGTTTGATCAAGTTTTGTTGAACACAGGCGAGTCAGGTTCCACAGCAAGTGCAGATCCTGTAGCAATGATGGAATTTTACATGAAAAAGGCTGCCCAGGAGGAGAGGAGGAGACAACCTAGACAATCGAAAGACGAAATGCCTCCACCTCCTTCTCTTCAAGGTTAGCTTTTCAATTCCTTGCGAGCGGCGTTATTTATGTTTTCTTGTGTCTTGCTATATGCATCTTAGTTGAGATGACATATTTATGTTTTGTTTCATAGGACCCGCCAAGAAAGGTCATCACATGGGCGACTTCATTCCTCCAGAAGAGCTTGAAAGGTTTTTGGCTTCATGTAATGATGCCTCTGCCCAAAGGGCTGCTAGAGAGGCTGCTGAAAGGGCCAGGATTCAGGCTGATAATGTTGGCCATAAGCTTTTGTCAAAAATGGGGTGGAAAGAAGGTCTTTTTTTTCTATTCCCTTTGGCTCTTGGTTTCATTCCATCCAGAAGATAGGCAGTTTTGATGTAGCTAGATCCTTTTGTTAGGATAAATGTTTCACTTAAGCAGCTGTTTGTGCATGATGTACTGAAGTTTTCATGTGTGCATGATGTACTGAAGTTTTCATCCATCATGTGCTCGAACTACTGGATTGTTCATGAGTGTAAAAACAGTTTGTTTATTATTGCTTCTAAAATGCTGTTTGCCGTTTGTGTTATATTCTCTTTGATGAATGACAAGTTTGTTTATTAATGCCGCATTCATTTCCATTTTTTAAACTAAAAATGAAAAAAAAAAAAAAAAAAGAACTGTTGGAGCATTTCGAACTCAACCCGTGTGACGGGGTAGGTTCCAGTTCTTGCTTTCGACGGGTAGGTTCCAGGGTTCCAAAAATGAGGAAACCCGTGCACAGGGTTCCGGCGGAACCTCGTAGGAACCGGGAACCGCTCACCCCTACTCATCGGCTCTTGCGTTGAGTTGGTGAGGCTCGCCCAAATCACAAGTGCTTCCCCTATGAGGGCCGGCATGCCCAAATCTAAATGCCTGAGCGTGACGAGGGTTGCCAACCCTCACTTGGGGCTAGCAAGGCCTCACCCTAGCCAAGCAAGGGCCGGCCACCCTAGCCCACGGCCGACAACTGTCGGCAACCCCTCTAGCAATGGGCAACAACCGCAAAAGCGCCTACTAGCGACCTTGCCATTTTCTTCTTTTCTTTTCAATTTTTGTTTTAAAATAAATTTTAGCTTTTCCTATTTAGTTTTTAAATCTAAATTAAAAAAAATGAATAAATAGAAACACCATGTGGAAAATTAAAATTAATTTTAAAAAATGACATTAACATTTTCTATTAATCAAATTGAAGGTATTTAAGACTTGATTGTACAAATTTAATAAGTTTTAAGACTTGATCGTACTATTTGTAAGTTTTAGGACTTAATTGTACTTTCGTGACAAATTTTAAGACTTCTAATGATCAAGTAGTACTACCCATAATTCCGATTCAAAGTATGCTCCTATCCACATATTCAAAAATGACTATCATCTCAACTTTCGAATCAATCTTAATTTTGCCTGAATTTTTTTATCTTGTCAAAGAGATAATTATTTTTATATTATTAAAAGATGAAAATGGTTACAAATATATATGCTCATATGTGCTTAACCCTAATTATAACTAAGTTACTATTTTACCCTTATTACTCAAAATATTTCTCAACACTCCCCCCTCAAGTTGGGATATGGGGAATAGAGTGAGCGTCTTATGTAACAAGTTGGGTTTATTTGATATCTATATCCCAACTTGTTACATAAGACGCTCACTCTATTCCCCCGTAGAGATTTTGTAAAAATATCCGCGAGTTGATCCTTCGACTTTGTGTGTTGCAGAATAATCTCGCCTTTCTGAACTTTTTCTCGCACAAAATGACAATCAACCTCAATGTGTTTAGTTCGCTCATGGAAGACTGGATTAGATGCAATATGAATAGTGGATTGATTATCACAATATAGCACTGATGGATTTGACGGTGACATTCCAATCTCTGATAGTAACATTTTCAACCATAGTAATTCACTTGTCACATGTGCCATAGCATGATATTCAGCTTCAGCACTTGATCGGGAAACTACATGTTGTTTCTTGCTTTTCCATGCAACTAAATTACCCCCAAGAAACACACAATAGCCTGAAGTAGATCTCCTATCCACAGGACATCCAACCCAGTCAGCATCAGAAAAGCCTACAGTGTTTAGATGGCCATAATTCTTGAACTGTAATCCTTTACCTGGCGCTCCCTTCAAATATTTGACGATTCGAAGTACAACATCCCAATGAGTGGTACGAGGAGAACTCATGAATTGACTTACTACACTAACCGCAAATGATATATCAGGTCTCGTGATAGTAAGATAGTTTAACTTACCAACTAACCTTCGATACTTTGCTGGATCATGTAATAATTCTCCATGTTCTGCATCAAGTTTCATATTGGGATCCATAGGGCTATCAACTGGCTTTACTCCAAGAAATCTAACTTCACCAAGGATGTCCAGTACATACTTTCGTTGCGATAAATTGATACCAGCATGTGAATAGGATACTTCAATACCAAGAAAGTATCGAAGACGTCCCATCTTTAGTACTTGAATTCTTTATGCAGAAATTGCTTAAGTTTTTGAATACCACTTGAATCACCGCGGTAATGATAATATCATCCACATATACAACTAGAAGGATACAACCAAATCGAAGACACGGAGCTGAAAACCGAATGATCTACCCGACACCGCTTTAATCCAAATTTGATAACCGTATCACTAAATCTACCAAACCAAGCACGAGGAGATTGTTTAAGTCCATACAAAGCTTTGTGTAAACGACATACCACATTCTCCCCCTGAGCAATAAACCCAGGTGGTTGCTCCATGTAGACCTCCTCAGCCATGTCACCATGTAAAAAGGCATTTTTCACATCCAATTGATGAAGGATCCAGCCAAATTGCACAGCCAATGAAATAAAAACACGGACATAAAGAATTTTGGCCACGGGAGAGTAGGTGTCATTATAGTCGACACCATAAGTTTGAGTATATCCCTTCGCAACTAACCGTGCCTTCAATCGATCAAGAGTACCATCCGGGTGAACTTTAACAATGAAAACCCAACGACAACCAACAAAGTTGCTTATCGATGTAGGTAAGGAAGTATGCTCCCAAGTTTTGTTCTGAATTAGTGCCTCCATTTCATCTTCCATGGCACGACGCCAACCCAGATGAGCAAGAGCTTCAGCAACATTACTAGGCACAGAAATAGAAGACAACGACAAGACAAAGGCAGAGAAGGTAGGAGATAAACGATCATATGACAAAAACTGGGAAATAGGATGACGCGTACGAACACAATCAGAAAGACCAGAATAGGGAGAATAACGATCAATAGGACGACCAACACAAGAACGTGTACCTTTTCGAGATGCAATGGGCGGATCAGGATTAGAGGCTGGCACTGCAACTGATGAGGGAACCGATGAATCAGATGCTAATGAAGGTTGTACTGTCATAGTTGGAATGGTACTTCGTCGATGATAGGTGCAATCGGCAAACTGAAATGTGCTGGAGGTAGCTGGGGAGATAGAAGGCAGTGGAAGCATTGGTAGGACACAATCATCACTATCACCATGTGTTTGTGGAACATTCTGAGAAGGAAAATATGACTGATCTTCAAAGATTGTCGCATCTATAGACACGAACATACGACAACGATTAGGACAATAACATTTGTATCCCTTCTGAGTTCGAGAGTATCCCACAAAGACACATTTTTCAACACGAGGATCCAGTTTATCAAGACCTGTAGTAAGATTATGTACAAAACAAACACACCCAAAAACCCGAAGAGGTAAGGAAAAGAAAGGACGATTTGGATGTAAAAGTGAGATTGGTGTCTTCCCTTGAAGAACTGAAGTGGGAAGCCTATTAATTAAATAACACGCCGTAAGAACAGCATGACCCCAAAAGTGTTTAGGTAGATGCATATGAAACATGAGGCAACGGGCGACATCAAGAAGATGGCGATTTTAACGTCCAGCTACTCCATTTTGTTGTGGAGTGTATGAGCAGGACGTTTGATGAATAATACCATGAGATGCCAGAAAGGGTTGGAAACCAGAAGTTGTAGCAAGGTATTCTCTAGCATTATTTGATCGTAAATGTTTGACAAAGATATTATATTGATTCAACACCTCAAAATAGAACAATTGAAAGCAACAAAAAATCTCTGTACGGTCTTTTATTAAGAATAACCAAGTCATTCGGGAAAAATCATCCACGAATGTAACAAAATATTTGAATCCAAAGACATCAGACACACGACATGGACCCAATACATCTGAGTGAACCAACTCAAATGGACTAGACACACGACTCTGCATACGGGAAGGAAAAGAAGCTCTATGATGTTTACCAAACTGACAAGCTTCACATTGAAAGGAACTCACAGACTTAGACTCAGGAAATAGACGTCGAAGTAGGTTTGGTGGTGGATGACCAGCACGACAATGCAGCCGATATACATCGGTGGATGTTTGTTTCACAACATTTGCGGCAGCTAATACCTTCTTATCAAGGTAGTACGGGCCATTTGATTCATGTCCCCCACCAATCATCCGTCCAGTCCTCGATCCTGAAAAACACAATGAGAAGATGAAAAAGTCACGGAACAATTTAGTTCTTTGGTCAATGAGCTAACAGAAATCAAATTATAAGGAGATTTTGATAGGTGAAGGACAGATGATAAAGAAAGAGAGGGACTTAAATGAGCAACTCCCATATTAGTAACCTGAGACTGTGAACCATTTGCTAATGTAACTGAATTTGATAATGAAGAAGATGTAGAGTGAAAAGAAGACAATAGGTTAGAGTTACCAGTCATGTGATTGGTAGCTCCAAAGTCTATAACCCAAGAATCAAGCGATGTAGACAACAAACACGATGAACTACCTTTAGAGGTTTGGGCCAAAGTTGCAGTAGGAGCTGAAGATCCTGTCACTTGTTGGGAGCGAACCAATGTGTCATATTCAGCACGGGTTAATGTAACTGGGTCACCTGTCTTAGGAACTTGAGTTGAACCTGGTGGAGCCATTGAGGGAGGACTAAGAGAATCCTCAACCTCTGCATAAGCAGCAAGAGGTGGTTTGAGCTCTGGATGAAGTGTATAGCAATAAGTTTTTGTATGTCCGGCTCTTTGACAATGATGACAATAGCAGGAACCACGATTATTCCAAGAATTAATCGTACCACGAGTCCTAACTCCTCCTTCACGGCCTCCACGACTTCCACCATGAACAACACCACGTCCACGACCTTGATAACCACGACCTCGACCTCCACGTCCACTAGAACCACGAGAAAGCATAGCACCAATCTCCATTGCTGGCATGGAAGAACTCTTCTCAGGAATTGTAGAGAAGACTTCATCTACTGTGGGAAGAGAACTCTGAGATGTAATATGCCGACAAAGAGATGAATACTGAGGTCCCAATGACTTGAGATATAATATTACCCTCAAATCCTCTTGGCGTTTAGCCAGAACATCTGGATCGTTCGAGACAGGGAGATAAGTATCCAATCGTTGGCAGAGAGTGGTGAACCGAGCATAATGATCGAGACAAGATTGGTCTCCATGCTGAATATCAAATAACTTTTCCCACGTGTCACATACTCGCATCATATTATTTTGCCCCGAATAGAGTAATGCGCACTTATCTCAAACTGCTTTAGCAGAGTCGCATTGAATAAAGTGAGGACTAATCTTAGGGTCCATGCTATTCCATAATAGAGTTCGAATCATCGCATCTCCTGCAATCCAATCGGTGGCTCTACTCATGTTAGACGGTATTGTAGACGTGAGATGGTCCAGGTTGTCCGTGGCGTAAGATAGACTTCGACCGCTTTAGACCAGGATGGATAATTAGTTCCATCTAACTTGACCGATGTTAATTGAAAATGACCAAAAGGAGATCCATAAGTCAATCCGAGGTCGCCGTTAGTGAATAAAGAATGATTGAGCCCAAGAAAGGAACTTCACGATTGTGAATGCTGATTCCAATAATTCACGCAAATACACAAAAAAGAATTCCGAAAAGAAAGGCTTCAATCAAATCACCATACGAATCACCAAAGCACCAGTATACTTATTCTCAATATCCCCATTGATTCAATGCAACATAACAGCAACTCTATCCTCTGTAATAACTATCAAATCTATATTCCACAATGGCCACTTCTAAAAGTTTGTGCAGTACAAATAATAAAGTGGGTTACTGTTCAACCGCCATAAAATAACCCATCATTTGCCGCTTCTAAAAGCTTTTCCGTACTCCACAGCCAGCACAGAACTTTAAAAGTAATAATTAAGATAATATAAAGAATCCACCATTCATTGTACACGTCTAAACCTCAGGAAGGAAGAGGCGATGCACCAATCTCTTCTGCTTTTCTCCTCCTCCTCACTGTGCAATCTGAAAATCTGAAGGTCATGGATTCAATCCACGCTCACCGCACCAAACACACCAAAATAAGGTCGCGTGTTCAATCCACGCTCACCGCACCAAACACACCAACTTCCCAGCTTCCAACAACATCGATTTCCCAAAAAAAAGAGACAAAAGAAAGCTAATTTACTTGATCTGGCTACTGATCGGGATTCCGGGCAGCAAATCCAAGAACCCTCCCGATCGGTGATTCCGGGCAGCAAATCCAAGAACCCTCCCGCATCATCAACCGCACGGACCAGCTCCCAAAGATGGATCTCGAGCTTACAGCGGCATTGGCGCTAGGGTTTCGCGGAATCGAGGTTCAAGCTTCACAATTTCAGAAGTTACGCCAACACGAACGAGCTGCGAGCGCGAGCAAGCCGCGTGAGTAGCGCGCAAGAGTCACGCAAGCAGCGCAAACCGCGAGCGTGATCAAGCCGTGTAAGCCACGAGCGCGATCAACCCACGCGAGCAGCGCGCGCGAGCAGCCCGTGCGAACGGCGCAAGCCGCACGAAGAAGTGAGAGGGACACTCGAGTGGCAGGAGGTTTCGACGGTGAGCGGCGGCGACAGCCAACTATTCCGGCGAGTCGACGGCAGCGAGTGGCTGCTCCGTCGTCTAGGGTTCCGACCAACCTCGCTCTGATACCATGTCAAAGAGATAATTATTTTCTATATTATTAAAAGATGAAAAGGATTACAAATATATATATGCTCATATGTGCTTAACCCTAATTATAACTAAGTTACTATTTTACCTTTATTACTCAAAATATTTCTCAACATATCTAACGAAAAATCCACACATTAAGTCTAATTCCATTGCTACCCCGAGCCCTTTTTCATCCAAACAAAAAAAGTAACTTTAAATTCAGTCGCATATATGCTCCGACAACTTTTTTTTTTTTTTCCCTAAAAGATACTCCCAACCTTAGGCGACCAGACCCTAAGTTCGGATTTTAATACGGCCCGATCCACTCTCATCTCTATCTTTTGAGTCAATTAGCATAACCAGATTTAGCTTTTATTTTTTAACTGATTGGATGTGATTTTCCATTACTACCATTACTTGTTTCCCTACCCCACCTCTCCATCGCTCGAAACCGCAAGTGTGAATTTCCTGCAACAATCTCAAGATTGGTAGTTGTTTTTCGGTTCAGACAGATCTCATTTTGCTTAGCCAGCAATGTGATCTCCAACATCCAGGAAATTCATCCACATGAAGACTTGGTAATTGCCTAGAACACCATTTTTCTAGCACAACAGTCCTCAACCGTGATACCTCCTACCGAAGGAGGGAATCAAAGTGATGAAAGAACACACCCATACTAATGAACTGCACACATATATACTAAGGCGTTACATTGTCAAGATCTCTCAGTTGATAACTGGGATTTTAACTGCCATAATAAGCACTTAAAGAAGCGTAAAACACGTCACTGTCTCGTATCAACCCCGGGCGGTTCAGACAGAACACCACAACTTCGATCCACACCAGTATATACAATTTCTAGGGTAAGAATGTACTATGGGTGAAAACTTTATGCGATACCTCATACAGGTTTCCATGCAGTAAGCACCTCCTGAAACATCTCCAGCATCAATTCCCTATCCGCCTGTCTGAAAAAGTTATTCATCTCCTCCCTAACATCGTATACCTTCCCAAAATCGAACAGGAACATCAAGCACCCCTTCTTAAGCTTGTCCAGCTGATACAGCCAAGCCTCCTGGAGCCTCTCGAGGACGTTGTTCGAACTAATGTCTTCCAAGAGGCTGTTCTCGCATGCATCTTTGAGATCCGCGATTCCGTATTTATTGGCTGCCCCGAGAAGAGCAAGACGATGCTTCCAGAAATCCTCTTGGTTTATGCATCCGTACAAGTACTTCAAAAGGGCCTTGCAGGACTCGAGGGACATGTCTTCGATGAAGATCATGGAAGACTCTTTTTCCTTTAGGTCGTGACGGAACATGCTTTGGAAAACTGGAGAGCTTGCGGATAAGATGGCCTTGTGGGCCCTCAAAGAGCCCTCAGATGTACTGATGGTGATGTCAGAATGGATGGCTTCTTCAAGCATTCGTGAGAGGCACTGGAGAGTCCTTTGAGTTGCTGCAGATTGCATTAACCCACTTCCATCTCCGAGCCATACAGGAGTGGGCTCCCTCCCTGATGGTCAATTGGCAAAAGAGCAACATTAGAACGCCAAAAAAGTTAAGTTGCATCATCAAATTGCTCTCTTTTTTATTTCAGAAATGTTATTACTTTTCCTTCATATACAGCTCTTCTAAAAGATATAATTCTTTTATAGATACTTAAATAATATAAATAATTATATAGTAGGAGAAGAGGTAATGAAGCAAACTTGGCGGATATCGGCAAATTCCACAATAGTTATGACACAGCACATTTAAGAGATATTTCTGATTACTAAGAAAAGAATAAACCAACATCAAATTTGTTATGCTGTTGACATAGTTCAGATATTCTTATAAAGCCATGCTAACCCAACATGCTACAAGATTGAAGTGATTATTGATAAAATCTCACATTCGATGTGTAGATCTTCAGATCCAAAAACTCGACATCGATGATAAAACGTCCATGGAAGGCACAATCGATAGACCAACCAAAGTCCTCACATGTCCGAAGTAATTTGTCATGTACTGCAGATGAAATTTAATAGGCGAGACAATTAGAACAAAGATATAGCTGTACCGACATAATATTAGAGAGTTCTCAAAGCAATAACATCTACACTCGCCAGTATATTGAAATTTGAGATCATGTGCCTGTTACTGCCAACAAAGACTTTCATGCAACATTAGTATCATTTCTGCAGCAGTCGAGTATATGACATTTGAATTGGAATATGATCAAAATCACTATAAAAGAGCAAAGAACATCAGTCCATTTCATCAACACCTATGTCGTCTAAAGTGAAGCTTTCCTCTTGAGATCGTGCAATTATTGCTTCCTACTGTGCTCGGGGAAGTATTGCATGTCAGAGAAGCCTTTTTATTGCCTTGGAACTCTGGTTCCAGAAATGCATGCTCGATCATGCAAATCACAGTATGGACAGAAGAAGCAAGAAGGAAATCATACGAATGTGGATGGCACCACCATGTCTTACTAGCCTAGCTAGAAATGATTTGATGTAGACCCAAAACTCCGACAAATTAGCTTCAACTGCCACCAGCACAGCAAGCAACATCGAACTCAAAGTGCCAAATTTAAAATGTATGAAAAGCTACATAGAGCTACGAGCAAGCTCTCTAGTTCTACCATCCTATGCAAATTTGGAAGGCCAGAGAAAGGTAAATTCGCATTAGGCTGTTTCAAGCTGCAGGTGAATTTTCTGTTTCTTCACACACCCCCTCCCCCTGCGCCAAGAAAAGAAAAGAAAGGGAAAAAAAAAAAAAAAACTCTTCAACATGGAATGAGCAGCATGCCGCAATGATGATCCCCTAAAAACAGAGAGCACTTAAAAACACCAAACACAAACAACGAAATCACCCAAAAGAGCAACTCGATGCCTTCAAAAAGTCATAAAAATGTCAACCCTTTTTCTTCTCCCCTTTAAATTAACCAGATTTTCACTGATATATACAGTGTATAAACAGGTCAACGGAATCTTGACACCCAATACAGTACCCAGAAAAAGCTGGAAGCAAAACGACAAAAAGAAGAAGAAAAAGAGCAGATCATCAAGCATTCAGGAATATCCCCCAGAGACCCGAACAATAGAATCATCAGATTGGAGAAAACATTTCACCTTGCGAAGTGAATAGCCTACGGCCAGAACCGGCAACCGAGACGCGCACGACGAATCGCGCGAGGGGCGGTTGTTCTTTGGAAATCCTCGAGAGCTCGGGGAACAGGCGCACGTTCAGATAGCGGTTCCTCTCCACCGATAAGTGCCTGCCCAGAAAGAGAAAGAGAGCGAATGAGCACGAGCCGCTCGTAAAAAATAGAAAGGAGGAGCAGCAGGAATTGGTGAATCTTCGATCGATAGACATGGAGAGCCCCCCACCCACCAGTTCCAGATGCCCATTTTGAAAGGCTCGGACTTCCGGTAAGAGGAGGGTCCGAAGCCGTCGATCCTCCACTGGGCGAGCCGCGACAGCGTCTCCACCTTGGAATCGGCCATGGCGGTTGGGTTCGGCGGCGGCGGCAGCCCAAGCTTCCTTCGCTTCTCCACAAGGTTCTCCGACTCTCACGCCTCCGTGCTGGCTTGGGACTCACGAGTAGAGTGAGCCGCACTCGTCGCACAGAGAGAGAGAGAGAGAGAGAGAGAGAGAGAAAAGGTGGAGAGGCAGAGGGCGCGTCGTGGCCTTGCTATGGAAGCTTTCGGAAAGCTTAAAGCCTGGAAACAGAAAGAGCGAAAGGCATCGCCAAAGTCGGATCCATGGAAAAGGATGGAAGGTGACCCTCCTTTGTTTTGCTCGCAAGCATTAGGCGGAACAGTGGTAGATATTTCTTTTGAGAAAAAAAAAAAAGTTGGCGAATAATCCTTGTCCTAAAATCTTAATTTATTCCATATGATCCGTAAACTTCAATCTAATTTCGTCAATCAATTTTTCATTTATTCAATATTATCCTCGACTTTTTAGTATGTGTTCAATTTAGTCCATCGGCTAAATAATTCGGGGACTAGATTGAATATTAAAGAAACATCCGTATAATTAACCCTTTCTTTTTCGGCCATCATTTATTTCCCAAAAAAGTAATCTAGAAAAATATTTTTAAAACTGAATGAACATGCATTATTTTCATCATTCATGATAATGAAAATTGACTACTTATTTTAAATGATACGAGCACGGCCGTTTTTTGGAAACTATTTTCTAAATCATTCATTTTTATGAATTAACTTTTTTTTTTAATAAGGGTCGTATCCATGTATATAACTACATTCACTTCGATTAAATTGAAAGAAATTCTTTCCTTTTATTTATGTAAGATCGTAGTTGACATGATCAAGAGTATCGTATCTTTCCTCTAATAATAGCAATATGTCATCCTATTTTTATTTTTAGATTCTACCTTTGTACATATTAGCTTTTACTTAAAAATAAATTTTTATAAATCTAATTCTTTTTCCATATTATCGAGTAAACTTATGGATTAATCGTGTCAAGTAGAAAAATGTAAAAATAAATAACTTTTTAACAACTCCAATGTTTACAAAACTATATTTTTATTATGAAAATTTATCATCAAACTCTTTCTCATCATTTATCTTGATGTAATGGGATGACCGATGAAAAAGAAGAAGAAAGAAATCCTTATTAAGGATTTGCCAAAATAAAAACACAATTACAGTCCCAACAAGAAAATTTAAATATAAAATAAAGTCAGAATTTTGTATAAAGTAGGTTAAAGTTTTATAATGATAGTTAAATTTTGTTCATTTTAGATTAACAAAAATTAATATCATTCACGGAGTTTCTATAATAAAAATTATCAAATTGCCTCGATTTGCATTGCTTTTCTATATCATAACTTTTTATATATTTTATATAAAAGTATTTCGCCAATAGTATATAAACAAAAACATCAATTATATAATAGAGTAAATAAAGAGACTTAATTTTTTAAAGACAAATTAAACAATAAATTCACCATGAATGTGAGCAAGTAAGGGTGTGCTTGTTTATGTTTCACATGTATTTATGAACACAATTTATACTTTTTGGTTTCAAAATTTTAGGACCTAAAACCTTTTTATAACCTCTAAAATTACCCTAAAAATTTACCCAATCGTAATAATAACTCTGTAAAAAAAAAATCTACAGGTCCTCCTGCACATCCCAATGGCAATGGGTAAGTCGGGCCTAAAAGAGAAGCTTTATGTATCATTCAAGTATTTTAGAACCTATAACTTATCTTGCAACCTCTAAAATTACCTTGAAAATTTACTCGATAATTTAACTTTACAAGGCCCACAGATTCTACGGATTCTCCCGCACATCCTAGTGGCCAAGTAGGGCCTAAAAGAGAAAAAAAAAAAAAAAATAATAAAAATATTAAAATATTAAAAGAAAAAAAAAAAAAACATGTTTATGTTCTTTTTTATTCTAAAACAAGTTTACTAAACGCGTTCTTCATAAAAATTATTCTCGATCGAATAAAAAAAACGTTCTAAATGCACATTTAGGAGAAACATACTTTATACAAATTGGTTTCAAAATTTTAGAACCTAAAACCTCTTTTATAACCTCTAAAATTACCCTAAAAATTTACCCGATCATATTAGCTTTGTAAGGCCCGTAGATTCTACAGGTTCTTCTGCACATCCCAATGAGTAAGTCCGGCCTAAAAGAGAAGCTTTACTTATTATTCAAGTATTTTAGAACCTACAACTTATCTTGCAACCTCTAAAATTACCTTGAAAATTTACTTGATAATTTAACTTTACAAGGCCCGTAGATTCTACAGGTTCTCCCGCACATCCTAGTGGCCAAGTCGGGCCTAAAAGAGAAGCTCTATTTATTACCCAAGTACCTTCCTCTGGAAAAAAAAAAAAAAGAAAAAGCACCTTCTTGATAGGAAAATGCAAGTGAATGTTTTGTTTTGGCTGGCTTCTCTCTATGAATATCTGGCATGTGATATTAATATTATTGCAACCCCATCTCGAAAAGGAGAGTTGAACGCGAGGTTAAGCTGTTATTACGTACACGTTACTTTGAAAGGTCTTTCTAATTGATGATTTAAAAGGACTGTTTTACACATCATGTGATTGGATTCTTTTAAACTTCTGTTCAGTACAATTAAATACTCCAAATTATTCTAATAGTGCAATCGAGCCCGTTCAACTTTTACCTAGCAATCGTTAGGAACTCTCTTACTTTGCCATAATGTCATTACTAACGTGGTAAAAAAAATTGACAAATGATGCCTAGTCGACGCCACAAGCACCGTGTCAGCAACTACAACCTTCATAAGAGGTCAATGAAGGCACATGAAGAAAATGCAAAAGGACCTAGTGTTGTAAGTAGCGTAAATCCTAAATCTTCCGGTTGATTACAGTACATTTGGGAGAAGTGCCAAAAAAGTCATAAATCTTTTGCTTTTGTGCCGATTTAGTGCTAAACTTTTTTTTTGTGCCGATTCAGTCCTAAACCTTTTTACGTTGTGCCAATTCAGTCCTTTCCGGTCAATTTTGGCCGGATTTGGTTGAGTGGATGCCGGCCGGATGGCTTAATCGGCGCCACGTGGACAACTTTTAATAATATTTTAATCATATATTTTTTTATTTTATTATTTATTATTTTTTGTCTTTTTCCTCCGGCCGGTCACCGAGGTTCGGTGACTTAATTTTTTTAAAGACAAATTAAACAATAAATTCACCATGAATGTGAGCAAGTAAGTGCCTAGGAGAGGGCACATACTTTATACTCATTGGTTTCAAAATTTTAGAACCTAAAACCTCTTTTATAACCTCTAAAATTACCCTAAAAATTTACCCGATCATATTAACTTTGTAAGGCCCGTAGATTCTACAGGTTCTCCCGCACATCCCAATGGGTAAGTCGGGCCTAAAAGAGAAGCTTTACTTATTATTCAAGTATTTTAGAACCTATAACTTATCTTGCAACCTCTAAAATTACCTTGAAAATTTACTTGATAATTTAACTTTACAAGGCCCGTAGATTCTACAAGTTCTCCCGCACATCCTAGTGGCCAAGTAGGGCCTAAAAGAGAAGCTCTATTTATTACCCAAGTACCTTCCTCTCGAAAAAAAAAAAAAAAAAAAAAGGATGGGTTAATATTATGAAAAACTCCAAATTTGTACACCTATGACAAATTTATCAAAAACTATTTTTTTTTTTATCATGAAAAACCTCAAACTGGTACACATGTGACAAATTTACCCCGACTAACCATAAAAAATCATAAACCGGTACATTTATGACAAATTTACCCCAAACTAATTTATTTAACTACAAAAAATCCCAAACTGGTAAATTTGTGACAAATATATATTCCACTAAATTGGATTAATACCATAAAAAAATAAACTGTAATAAATAGAGCGTAAAATCCCAAATTAGTATACCAGTCAATTGTCACGTGTCATTTAACTTAATAATTTGACAATAAAATTTAATGAAAACTAACATAGGGTAAATTTGTCACAAGTGTACCAATTTGGGATAAATTTGTCAAATGTATACCAATTTGGGGTTTTTTGTTGTTAAAAAAAATAATTTGGTGTAAATTTGTCACAGGTGTACCGATTTGGGATTTTTCAGGGTATTAACCTAAAAAAGAAATGTACCTTCTTGATAGGAAAATGCAAGTGAATTTTTGTTTCGGCCGGTTTCTCTCTATGAACATCTGGCATGTGATATTATTGCAACCCCATCTCGAAAGGGAGAGTTGAACGCGAGCTTAAGCTGTTATTACGTACACGTTACTTTGAAAGGTCTTTTTAATCGATGATTTAAAAGGACTGTTTTACGCATCAGACTTCAAAAAGTTTATTTATTTTTCCTTTGCTTACCATCGTGAGATTGGATTCTTAAACTTTTGTTCGGTACAGTTAAAATACTCTAAATTATTCTAATAGTGCGATCGAGCCTTTTCGACTTTTACCTAGCAATCGTTAGGAACTCTCTTACTTTGCCATAATCTTATTACTGACGCGGTAAAAAAAATTGACAAATGATGCCTAGTCGACGCCACAAGCACCGTGCCAGCAACTACAACCTTCATAAGAGTTCGATGGAGGGACATGAAGAAATTGCAAAAGGACATGCAAGTTGGGATCTTCAACAAAGAGACACGTATTGTTTTTTTTTTTTTTTGGTAAGATAAGAAATATATAGACTTTTAACCAAAAACTTTACGGCAGGGGTTCTCGACACAAAAAACTTACACTCATGATGACAAACAAGTCAAAACGAGTGGATGGGTGTCGAGAAAAAAAGAAAGACAAATGGCCAAACGGCGGCCAACGATAAGCTAAACAACAATAACAAGCAGCCAACTAGCGGCACCAAAAAAGAGAGAAAAGAGGAATGAAGACAGCAGCCACGTATTGTTTTTTTTTTTTTTTTTTTTTTTTTTTTGAATCGTTTCTCCACAGTGCTGCTCGCGTAAACCCCCAGAAAGACTTGGCGTAGGGGCCCACCTCCCATCTTTATCTTAAAAGAAGCCACGTATTGTTGATATCTACATAAAGAGATTATTTAACCTAAGGCATCTTTCATGCTTTCTAAACACTAACAAAAAAAAAAATTGCTTGATTAAAAGGAAGAACCGACCATCTATATAATAATCGTTAGCTTGATGTGACCAAATTCTCAATCTCCACAGTGTTAACATGCCAATTTGACTAAACTATATAATATTCTAATTTCCATTTGAGATTGGGTCCCCTCCGGAGTTGTTTATTTTCCCCAAAGCTAGCAAACCAAAAAAAAAAAAAAAAAAAACTATCTACGACTTTTAAGGGTTCCCCATCACTGTCCGAAAACTAGCTCATGATTTATGATAATTTCAATATAGTTTTTGGATTTTCAAATTCGTGCAACTCAGTCTTTCCATAAGACATCTATATCTTTTGCAACAAAATAAAGAGTTTTTCCTTCCGGGAGCACTATTTTTTTTTTTTCAACGTAAGAATAATTTGATTACGTGAGAAAATTAATTAAGCCGATTGTTTATCCTGGTACCGGAGCTAAGCTTGGGGTCTTTTGCTCTATGTAAATTTTATTCAAAGTAATTAATTAAAATGGGTCATTCTAACATCGAACAATTGTCAGAGTTTCACAAATTTCGAAATCAAGGAGCTTGTCTAAATTCCATGATTAGAGTAATGATATGCTAATGAAAAGTTTAACAAGCTCTAGTCTACTAAATGAGTCGGCAATCTATGTGGATCTAGCCGCATCATTTAGAAAAGCTACGTCATTGTAAAAGAAATTAAAAAATAAACAAAAAATAGAGAGAGAATAAAAGGAAAAAATGACACAAATGATCTTTAAAATGTGCAATATACTCCCTAAACTTTTGATTTGTTTCAAATTTTTCTTTTTCAAAATCTTTCTTATGAACTTCATTTTCTGGTTTTGATATTTTTTTTCCTCTTTATTTGCTGACTGAATGTCCACTGAAGGGCATGTCGTGGCCACATCAACATTAGGAATAACAAAGTTAACAAACCTTCAGTATGTCTTGGACTACTCCTCTCTTATGGAAAACAAAGACGATTTTTTTTTCTCTCTCTAATATATAGTGCGACGAACTCTCGGAAAAAATTATATTTGGAGAAACTATTTTCGAAATGGTCTTATACAATAGAGAAAATCACTTGATACTTGCAACACCAATCACAGGGCCAAAAAACCAGAGTCTCGAAAAGGCACTGCGGTTTGCTAGCCACGAGTAGTTAATCATTTCCAACAATCCAACAGTAAAAAAAGTTGTGTGTGTGAAGTAATTACGGTCCGCACGTTATATTGACCATACGAGACTTTTTGATAACATTTTGAAATTTCTAGGAGTTTAATCAGACTCACGTCAAATTTAAATCGAGAGATGTAGAAGATTTTCTCCCTTTCAAAATACAGTCAGGTGAAAATTTTTCGAGACATGATGATTTTAGCAACGCCTCGGTCTCAAAATCATTTCAGAAAGTCAACTATTTCCTTGGAGCGTGGCACCCAATTTTAAGGCGTGACACGCCGCTCCACCCGATTGGGCCGACCTCACTCGCTCGTTGGCCGAGCGGCGGAGGGGCCCCAAGGGTCGGCGGGGATGGGCCCTCCCCCGCTCCGTTCACATGCTTACTAATATTTTCATATTTTCCACCGATATTTGCATTTTTGTCAATATTTATAATACTTGAAATTACAAAAAAAAAAAATCAAATAAATACCCGAAGTACCATGTAGTTTTTTCTCAAATAAGAGTTTAAAGTGGACATTGTTTCAAATAAAAACATGATGTGACTAAATTATTTAAAATAAGAGTTTGAAATGGCTAAATCATTTCAAATAAGTGCCTTTAGCCGGTGGTGACTTTTTCAACCATAGGATATTTTGGTTAAAAAAAAAATCGAACAATATTTTATTTTATTTTCATCTTTTTTCTTTCTTTTTTTCCTCTTCCTTCCCTTGACCGTTGACGGCCACGAAGGTCGCTCTCGCCAACATCGAGCAAGGGTAGCCCTCGCTAGATCCGACGAAGGCAACCCTCCCCTGGGCCGGCAAGGGCGAGAGGGTCCCTCACCAAATTCAACGAGGGCAAGGGATGTCCTCACTAGGGTTGGACAAGGGTAACCCTCGCCTAGTGAGGGATGCCTACGCCCGACGTGGTCGAGAACTACCCTTGCCCACCTAGGTGAGGGCTACCCTCGCCCTCGTCGGATCTAGCGAGGGACGCCCGCCCAACTTAGGTGAGGGCTGCTCTCACTGACGCCGACTATGGGTGCGAGGCCGACGTGACGATCGGCGACTCTCACCCAAAACAAGAGAAGGCGGGTGACCTAGCCCAAACAAAGCGAGGGCGGGCAACCCTCACCCAGATCTAGGAGAGGGTCGCCACCCTATCTTTGCCTGCTAGCCTTCATCTCCGGTCGGCCAATGTCACTGGTTCTCCCCCAGGCGCCAACAACCCTGCTAACCTTCGCCACTGTCCCATCAGCGTTTGGGCAATGACCATAGGTTGGAGGGAGCACCCTCCCACCTGTTTTTTTTTTTTGGAAGAAAGAAAGGAAAAAGAAAATTTAAAAAGAATGAATTGCCCTTCATATTTGGTGAGTTTAGGCCATTCTTTAAAATTGATATATGTGCTTCAAACTCTTATTTAAAAAAAGTTCACTTTAAGCTTTTATTTGAGAAAATAAAGACAATTTGAGCCCTTATTTAAAACTATATTCAATTTAGATTATTATTTGAGAAAATAAAGGCATTTGATGCTTTTATTTGGAATTTTTCATAAAAAAAACAATAATTACCTCAAATTTTAATTGGGGAGAGGTAAGAATGATGCATCGACAGCCAATTTTTTTCATTTTATTTTTTTCCAAAAGTTTTCCCGAAGTAAATAAGACGGTTTGCCACGTCATATATTAATATTACTACGCGGAACAAGGGATGGAGCGAGGGAAATTTCCTTGCGCGGGCCGTGAGACGGGAGTCAAGACGTGGACGAGGGATGGAAAAATTTATCTAAGAAACAAATGTCATCATTCTCACTTCTTTTTTTTTTTTTTTTTTTTTCATTTCAAAATTACTCTTTACAATACTGAATGATCGCCCCTTTTTTTCAAGTCTAACCACATTTTTTGTCTCGCTTTTTAACGAATGCAAAAATTTTCATGACACTTCTTCAACGCAACCAATGGACTATATAATTTTGCAACTTATACTTATTGTCCTTATAATGAAATTACAGGACGGATTCATTGAATTTGATTCAATATTAATTCAGAAATCAATGTGCACAAGCACGGCGTGCATACCAAGTAGTATATAGTATATTAGCAAACAAAACTTGCCTATCAACAATAAACTTGGTAATCACACCTAAACAAAAGATGGAAAACCACCGACCGTGTTCAAGAAGCTCGAAACATGTCACGAGTAATGGCTAGCTTATATTTTAGGTATTTGCCACGTCATGGGAAAAGATTATCCGGCTTTGAGCATATTGGTGGGCTGTGATGACGGGATCGTACATTCACACTTGAACTAAGTATGACACAAAATCTAAAATTTGAGCATTTATTAGCACATCGGTGACTCTCATAAATGCCACTTCACCTCTCAGTATTAAAAAGCCAAAAGATGAAGAGAAAAATATATAAATATAATAGTATAAATGGTCTCTCAATTTTAGTTTAATGTGTAATACTCTCTTTAAATTTTTTATTTTTTCAATGTAATATTTGATGAAAATTTAAGGATCGCGTCAAATTTTTTTTTATAAATTCAAGATGGTATTGTACATTGATTAAAGTTTAAAAGTTGGATGAAACTTTAGAGGTCGATCATTTTACCAAGACACGCGAAATGACGGGTTGGTCCACGCGCTTGGTCACAGAGTGACAGAGAAAACGACTGTCCTGAAAACGAAGCCACCTCGGATGCTCTCTTCTCTCTCTCTTTCTGTCTCGGTCGGTGCTGTCCCGAGTCCAGCAACGTTCGACACCGCAGGTTCCCCCGTTCCCCCCGCTCTGATTTCACTGTCGTTATCTCCTTCGATTCTCCGATTCCCCTCCTCCTCCTCCTCCTCCTCCTCCGCAGCTTTCGCCCCCGTCGAGTTTCACCGCGTCGAGCGGCGACCGGGGACATGGCGGATTCGATGTTCCTCGAAGACGGGCCTCGGGGCGCGACGCGGAGTCCCTTCTCGCGCTCCGCTTCCGTGAAGGACGTCAGCTACAGGTACCGATTCCAGCTCCTTCTCGCCTCTTTGACACCGCCTGCCCGCCTTCGATTCGCTTTCGAGTTAATGGGTTGGAGATTGAACCGTTGCATGAGGCTATCTGATATACTCGGTTTGATTTCGGGGGGAATCCGGGACTCGTTTGAGCTTGGGAGATGGTAAGGTTTTGGTTTTTCGTGTTTTTGTTCTCGGGTCGTGAAGAAAGGGGTTTCTTTTCGTTCGTGGAATGATCAATGAGCTGGGCGTGAAGAAGGGGTTTTCTGTTCGTTCGTGGATGGGTGGGGTGTCGATATGGCGCGATTGATTGAAGGTTGTGGTCAACTTGATCGATCGTTTTCGGTTGACTCTTGATGCTTGACATTTCGTCTCACAGAGATTGGAGAAATTGATTCTTCGAGGATAAGCCGATTCTCGAGCTTGCTTCTCGCCCACCTGAGTTTTGAGATTGAACTGGCAAAAGGGGAGCCTGTTCAGCTGATAAGCCACTTTACCATAACCTTTTTCAACTAATTCGTTGGCTGAATTGCCTTGTAGTGCTGTTGATGCTACTTTTGTGATATCTTGAGATCATCTTTGATAGTGTTTTTTCCAGTTTGAAGTGCTCACTGCTCTTTTGATGAATGTTCCGCGAAGCGATTGCCGGATTTGCCCAAAATCGATTCTTGATGTAAATATATGATTTCGAATGGCAGGAGTATTGTTTTGAACGTGAGGCACTGAAATTAAAGTTTTGCCTGCACATCTGAAAAGGACTAGATTATGCCTAAAAATTTCTCCCCCAAGGTAGGGAGAGGGTTTTGGGGGGTGCGGGTGCACTAATACCTTGGTTTCAAGTGTATGCATAATCAACCGTGTGCTTGTATTGTAAAATGAAAATTTCTGTCTTTACGAAAGTAATCCTTGAGAATTAAAGCTCTCTGTCTAAGCATGTTTTCTTGATTCTTGGCCACTTTGCTTTACGTAGTTGTATTTCTAAAACAGGGGCATCACAAATATTTTATTCTTATGTGATTTGCCCTGAATGACTGACTAGCAATGGTCCAAGAATGCGCCTCCCTGACTCTGTGTGATTGTGCTGTCTGAAATCAATTTCTTTATTTACACATTTTTCGATCCGCTGATTCTGGGTTGCTGAAATTTCAACAACTGGAAATGCAACAAGTAGTGGTTATCTAAAAATATTACCTATGGAGGCAACTTGTTTGCAACAATTGTCACAAGGTCAGAAGTTTATTACTGCTTCATGAGGATTCAAGCATGTGTCTTTGTATAAACTAGACGTTCATGTCTCTTGCAGTACTTGGGCTGAAATTCTTCGATAGGGTTAGAATTGTTGTAATCATTGTGGGTGAGGATAGTGTTTGCTAGCCTTTTCCTGAGAAATTTGACTTGACTCTTCCACATGATAGACATTGTTTTTAATCCTGACCAATAAACGCACTACTCTTAATCTCTCACCACACTTACTACATGTGTGCACACCCTTGCATGCACAGTTGTACAATCATACATACACATAACATGTTTGTGCATTCTGATGTGGTGTGAATAGGAAGGTAACCACAAAAGCTGTTTGTAATATTCTCTTTTCTTTGCAGCTGTGGCTCTTGTGGATACGAGCTAAACCTCAGCTCCTTAAATCGGAACACGTCAACAATCGGATCTAAATACAGTAAGTCCATAAAGAAGGGGATCATATCATTCCGTAATGTTGATGAGAGTAGATTTACACTGGTTGATGAGCTGCAGTGCATACCTTACTTCTCGAAACGATCATGGGGTTTGTTTAGGCGGAGAACCAAACTTCTTTGCCGCAAGTGTGGCAACCGTATTGGAATTGCATATGATCCAATCACTTCATCTGTTCCACTTGTATCAGATGGACAAGAATCATTTTCGTCCAGTGAAGTTCCTAGTCAACGTAAATACGATGTAAGAATTCGTGCCTTACAGCCATCATCCTCTGAGGAATCATCGATGTCCCCCTTTGTATGATAAATACAATTCCCATTGGGTTGGATCAAGTCAAGGCAACCGAAAAGTTCCCCTGAGAGTTTTTCCCTGTCTAAAGGTGGAATGCTACTGTCATGTTTGTAACTTTTGCATTTGTAATAAGGGATTACATGTATAGAATACGAAGAACACTGGATGCTGGGAACTGTGAGGTATTTGAATGATTAAGCTGTGTTTAATTTTTACCTGTGAATTTGGGAAGTGATGCTGCTACTTTGAGGGTCGATCTGTCTTTTACTAATCGAAATTATAGATGCTACATACGGAAATGGATATCACCATGCTTCTGTGGGGAAAACTAATTTGTGAAGTGATGCTGGTCATTGTTAAATTTTGCTGATCAACACGTTTTAGCATGTGCATATTGGTTTTGTGGTTGACATGGATTTGGTGAGTTTAATGAACAAACATACTGAGAAAGATACAAGTAGGCACAGAACTTTGTGTTCGATGTTGTGTAGAGACTGCAGTTTTATATGTTGCAATTGCACGAGCCAATATTTTTTTCATGTGGAACGACCTCCAAGCTAGCATAGTTCTGGGAACTTAGGAGTTCATTAGTGGCATATGATCCCATCGTCAATCTAGTCTACAATTACTGCTTAGGAACTGGAAGGAGCTGGTGACTTGAATGGAATTTTAATTGACCCTTATGAAGTTGAGGTTGTGTAGCATACAAGTCGTCATATAATGCTGGTGAAATCACCGAATGCTTACCTTTATTAGAGATACGGGCCGGTTGCAAACTCTGAAACTTTTTTGAAACTCTTTCCAGTTACTTTCAGTCTCTTTGATCTGTTGGCTTTTAGACTTGTATCGAGATAGAATTGTTTATCACATGAGATGGTGGTCTCTGAGAAACATCCAAGCCGCATGTTTGATAGCTGCTTGCATAGTTACGCATGATTTGCGTGGAACACAGGTGCACATTCCGTCGATATGTAAAGTGCTATTTGGGGCATCGACCAATCGGAATTTTTATCTTGTATGGATTGGCATTCCTCAATGTTTTGCGGTGATTATGCATTCTTGTTCTCGTTCCTAGATGAACGATATGATCATATAGTGGCATGGTGGATCTTGATCGATTGTGGTCATTTTAACTGAAGCAACATTGCATGCAAGTGGAGACTGACATCCATTTTCACTCTCCTTTTTCTTCCTAACCTCAATTTAGCCTTGCATGCATGTCAAGAACGATGAAACCGACAAATCATCAAATCCAACAATCAAACATTCCATCATGGTGAAAAGAGTCACGAGACAACGTCGTCCCCCCTTTGTTGTCTGCTTTCTCTCTGTTAAGGCCACTTGCAAATAAACAGTATATTCAGTATATTCCTCTCTCTCTCTCTCTCTCTCTCTCTCTCTGCAACACATGACTAAGGCAGCCAATGTGTTTTGGGTAACATGGTTCACCCAACAACTAACAACTAGGGGACAAATCAACCCGAAAAAGAGGATGATAATTCGGGTTGATAATGCAAGTACTCCAGAATTTCAAATTAGGCACCAGTCAGAAGCCTACATAAGAAAGTGTAAGCCGCATTTTCTATTGGTAGTAGCAGAAAGAATATCTTGTGGCGTGGACTGTTCGAGTCCGGTTATTCTAAGATGAGGATCTAAGGCGCAGCTAGAGGCCTAGCAGGGGTAGCTATAAGCTTTCATTTCAAGGGCTGTGTATATATATATATATATATATATATAAAACATATATAAGTTGGGTACATTTTGGGAATTGGATCTGCGTGGATAAGAATATCATATCACTCTGTGATATTGGTGTGACCAAACGATATGGCCTTTCCAAAAGTTGTTTTGACTTGAGGCGCTCCCTAAAGAAGCTTTTTTTTCTTCTCTCTTTTCCAGTCATCTTACGAGAAAAAGGAGCTAAAGCTCTTGCTAGGCTTTCATGCTCTGGCTCTTACCCTTTATCTTTATCCTATCTTTAGATCTCTCTGGTTGGATGGAGGAGATATAGGTGGTGGCGACCAGCTTTGCCCTACCGGAGACTTGCTTGGCATAGGCACATGCATGTCCTTTGGCCTGAGTCCAAATACAGTCCCTCTCCCTCTCTCTCTCTCTCTCTCTCTCTCCATGGGCAAAGAGAACCTTTTGCAGAATATTACCTACAAAACAGAACACGAGACTAAGAAAATGGGAGTTCTTGGCCTTGGTAAAAAATGAAATGGAAAGTGATGAAAATTATATGTTTCTTTTGGCACATAGGGTGCTAAGAGGTAACAGTCTGTACAGCTTATTTGCCCTTCAAGTTGGGACCAATTTGAGGGCTCGTGCCCAGTAGTCTCTAGGTCAAAATCACTGACACTTTAATAAATGTCGATTTTTTCAATTAATTCAAGTGTTAACATTATACTTGTTAAAAAAACGTTAAAGTGTTGTCACACATGAAACAAAAGTTACCGAAAGTTGCAAAAGCCACAAGCATAAATTGAGCTTTTCTAGACATACCGTTAATGCTCTTTTTCACGATACAAAAGGAGGGAAAAAGCATCAAGCACTAGTGGCCTCCCGTAAGCATTACTTATCTCGCCCCCGTTATGAAGTTTGTGGCTTGAACCATATCAACTTCTTATTAATTACAATTTAAATGTTGGAGGGTACCTTGTCATCGCAGTCTTACTGAGATGTTAGCAGTCAATGAATCTCTTCACACGTGATATTTTGTAGTTATGCAATGCGACAAAAGTTGTTTAAATATTCTTTGATAACGTGAATTGAATTTGGGAAGACATGATTTTTTTTCCTCAATAGGCCAATAACCTTGATGCTTAGATATGAGGTTGATATGATATGCATTTGAAAGACGGCAAGTGAAATTTACTGTCTAGGGGGATGAAGGTGTGGAGCTCCATTGAGAATCGTATTTGCCCTCAGCCTTAGCCCGGCTAGGAGCTACTAGCTCCATATGTAGACATTTTCAAACATCCATCAATCACTTCCATGTGACACTAATGCACACCTGTTTTTAAAATAGTCAATTCGCCACCGAATTTATAGGAGCTACACATTTCCTTACTTAGATTAAAGATATGACGTATTTCCTTTTAAAATTAGTCTACCTAGGTTTAGGTTTATTTGTAGCCTCGTTGAAGATATATGTATGATCCATCAGCTATATTCGTGCCACAACATTTGTCGTCACTTTTCCTAAAGTAATTGTTTCGTTCTTTAGTGCAATGTTATGGTATATAAAGCCATTTAATCTTTGTAAAATCGACACACAATAAAACATTAAACAAAAATTAAGGAATCAAATTGTACAAATTAAAAATTTAAGAATGACGAATCAAAGTTCAGAATCCATTTGTATTATCATTTCTTAATCTTTCTTTCAAAACTCTCTTGAAAAGACCTATGCAACTAAGGGTCCTTTGTCAAGTCGCCCTAATTGCCCCACGAGGTGATAATGTTGTGTTAGGAGGTCAGCCACGACGCCTTGGCGGCACAAGGTTTCGATCCTCATCAGTCGATCCATTTGATTCACAACACTCTTGGAAATCTTATGGGCCACGGCACCTTCTCAAACGTGAGTTTTCCCCCCTTATTAAGCCAAAGGAAGGCGGCAGATATTGCCTAAGTTTCGTTAGGGGAGTCGAACTGCATGAACCACATGAATCCCCGTTAGGCTTCGTTCATCTTCCCGTTGGTCAGTGGTTGGGAGTTGGGTGCACATTCATGTCTTGTCATTTTCGTCCACCCCATTTGAAACTAAACAAACAGAATTGTGGTCCTAAAGCAACAGCTTTTGGTCCCATAATCCAAACTCTTGACCCTTCAAATACAGATTGCCCCCGTGAAGGGCTCTCGCACTACCCAACAAAGAGAGGGCCTAAATGGACCTCGCACGTGCGGAGAAAATTTCTGGCGAAATGATTATACTTCACGTCCATCAATCAAATTTTCAAAAGACTAAAAAAATGGAATTTGGCATCCATCCGCTATAAGACGAGCAATTTTAAAAATCAAAATTAGAATCATCTGAGTGCTCTGCAACAAAGGGACAGGTATTGCTCCATCAAGACAGCAACTATGGGACAAGCACTTCTTTAGGCATTGTACACATGGTCCATCATTGTTTACTTTTGCCCCATATCTTCAGAGGATATCAAAATGATTCCCTTCATGACGTTTTAAGAAATTACATGTGCCATTTTAAGCCCCAAACAACTTTTCTTTTTGTCTGATTTTCTGTTCTGGCTACAACCATGAGAAGCAAAAGGGGTTTTTAGATAAATATACAAGGGTCCGGAGACTGGAGAGCATTCAGAAAGGAAAGCACTTACTCGAGCTATTCTCTGACTCTGTCGGTCTCAATAGTATCAAACTTTACAGTCACACTTTGCAGGCCCCAAAAGAAAAATACCCAAAAAGAAGGGGACTCGTTCTTTTCTTTGAGACCCTCTCTCTTTTCCTTTTCTCATTCTTTGGTCCTCCTCTTTGTGAGAGTCCTCATCCAGCCACTCCTCACCTTCACCCCCTCCACCTTGGCGCCCACGTGGCACACACTCCCCCTTGCTCTTGCTGGACCTCTTCCATCTCATGAGATGGAACAAGTGGCCAATCCGCTTCCGCCACCTCAGCGAGGCGCGCGGCTTGGCATGCTCGACCACGGTCTTGTTATTGGTACTGCTTTCCCTAGAGGCTGTGGTGGCGGGGATGGTCTTCTTGCTCGTGCTGTGAGGCCATGGAGCCTTGCAATTGTCAAACGACACCTTAGAAGCTGTGTTCTTTTCCCACGACGCAAGACCATTGTCCTCGAATTTGATCGATATGAAAGAATCTGCATGAATCATGAACTCTCTTAGTGATTATTAACAAGGAAAAAAGAGAGAGAATCTCGATTTATGATGAATTAAATAGAGCCTGGAGGCTGGCATGTATGTTCTTACAGTTCTTCTGTTTCAGTATTGAAACATAGAACACGATCCTATCAACAATATTTTAATGAAACTTATAGCAGAAGTAGCCCTGCTCGAGATATGATGGGTAATGAAATGACATGAAATGGATGTTGGCCATGGCCCCGCAAACATGTCCCCCTCGAATTCTCGGTGCACCGACCTGAATGATCCCATCTTCTACCATCTAACTCTATCTGTTCACTTTAATGTGAATAGAGTCATCTTTTTTTTTTATTTAATTTTTCTTTTTATTATCTCCAAGCAATTCTACCACCTTTTTTCTTGAGACTGTGAATTTTTGTATGTGAGACCAAATTTCACATCAGATCCAGAGTGATTTACGTCCTATTTATTATCTAAGACATTCACTCTTGTTCAAAAATAAGAGGACAGAAGATCAAACCAAACCCAAGCATCACTCCTTCCAATGTGTGCTGTTTGGCCTTATTTCCTTGTAGGCTTGTACCCATTGTATGCATGCAATAATTTCTTTCCCCAGACAACACAGCAAGTGACGGCAATGGCTGAGACAAGACAGCCCTAGCAAGAACTCCCACCTATTCACTACTTGCAAAGGTGCAAACTTTTTCTCAGATTCAAACTCTGGGATCTTGAAAGGTAGGGAGAAAAACCATGAGAAATGAGAAAATTTACCTTCTGGGCTAGGGGGAAGCCTCTTCATAGGAGATAGAACCAGATTTCCAATGCCGGAATTCGAGGCGATTGAGGAAAGATCAAAAGCAAAGATCTTGGGAAGCCCAGCAACAGGTGGCTTCTTGTTGGGGTTGTTGCTCTGGCTCTGAGCTCTGTTGCCATGGCTGCTTCTGGTCGAATGAGGATGAAGATGGTGGTGGTGGTTGTTGTGCGCCTGCTTTGCTGCTAAAACTAGAAGCCTCTCGTTCAAGCACAAGGGACAGACCCCAACAATTACTTCTTGAGGATGGAAATAGCAGCATGTCGAGTTGCCTTCTCTGTAGTCATTCATGCTCTGCTTTCTGAAGCTTACTGTGCAGGGGGAGCGCAGAGAGAGAGAAGAGAGAGAGAGAGAGGAGAGAGAGAATAGTCCAAGAATGTGTGAGCTGCTGTTCATTTATATTGGGATGAAACATGGAGTCTGTAGGAGTCGGTGAGCTCATCACCACACCCTATGGCCCGCAAAAAATTTCATCCCAAGAGGCACTAAAAAAAAAATTGGAAATGAAATTTTAGTTAGGCGCACATAAATTCGAATGCGACGTAGCTCCTATCCTTGTAATAACTTCTCTCCATTTATGATAATCACGAAAGTCACATTTATTCCCTCAATATTTAGAATCTTACTCGATACATATGAACGAGATGGTCTGTGAAACTTACTCGATACCCTTGTCATGAAATGGGAAAAAGCAAAGGAATATTTTATCTTCGGAAGAGGGTAAGGACGGGGCAAAAGGCCAAGGCGTTAGGGCCACAATCCAGAGGCAAATTTCACCTTTTTTTTTACCAGCCGAAGCAGAATTCCCGTTTGTCTTATTTACTGGTTTTTACTGTGCGCCTCGGTCGCAACGAGGTGGAGAGGTTAGGTAAAGGTACTGTTTCACCTTTGACCCCCTCATAAGGGGCAACGAGATTTGCAATGTCTGCAAAGGAGTCACATGAGTGCAGTACACCCTCCTAATCGCTTGTCTTGTCTAGATTATGATATAATATTAGGCGTGGGAAAACATTCCATCGTTAACGGCAACAATCTGATCTTTTGCAGCATCTAGAACCCATCTGGTTCGAGCTTCATGCCAGTCTTCCCTCGGAGGAGGTGGTCAAAGTTGGACCCCTCCTCTTCTTGGATCTGTTTTAGGTTGCACTTTTATCATGGCATAATCTCGAGCACAACTTGCATTGCCACCGTGGGGGAAATTCTCATCATTCGATGCGGTCCGGTCCGGTCCTTGGAGATTCCCGTTTATACTTATGTCGTGATCGTGATATCCCGTCGAGAAAAAGAAGGGTATTTCATGTACCTTTCATATGGGGTAGAGTAATTATACAGAGCGATAAGTATGCCTTAGAAGTCTCCCCTTCATTGCAATATACATCGACAATTCTAACCATCGTCGACCCAAGAAACGGGCAGAACTTGCAGGAGGAGGTTGGATTAGGGTTTTTTGGTTTAGTTGAACGAGGGGGAAGGAGGGTGCCCATCTCGGAGACACGTCTTTTAGAAGCAGCGGTTGGATCGCAAGCCAAGGTCAAATTTGGCTTGAAGTTGTAACCATGTCAATAAAGAGTGACTAAAGGAGGATATTATAATGGGGGCGAGGCTGTAGATTAAGTCAAACATTGTCTAGAAGTCCCAATTGCCCCGCCTTTCCATGGCGAAGAATATTCTGCTCATAGACTGAACTTTTACTTTTGTATTTCAGTCAACATCACGGTGGACTATGTTAGATGCAGGTTAGCTTTCCAGGAACGGATTTTTTTTTTTTTCCTTCTAATGCATCATTCTTTGCAACATGCAGTCAATGCAAAGAGGGGACCCTGCATGGATTGGTTACATCTGTGCCTTTCTGATTCTTGTCAGTGTGGTATGATCCTTTCTTTGTTTTGAGTTGAGTTTGTGATTTATGTTAGGAGACAGAGTCCTTTCCTTCTAAGTTTGCATACTATTAAATTTTTATAGTGCAATGTGTGAAGTAAATATCATTATCACTTTTGTAAATGGTAAATCAAGTTTATTGTCTGCATTTCTTATAATTGTCGGTGCCTCTTGTGGTTCCTATTCCATGTTTATGTCCTTTCTTCGATAAGATATGTGAAATTTACTGTTTTTGGATATGTTATTGACTTCTGATTGAAATCTGTTCAGTTGTTCAGTGTGCTTTGCGAAGCCCAGTACTTTCAAAATTCATTTCGGACGGGATTTAGGCTGAGGTCAACTTTGGTAAAACCTCTGCCAGATGTGTACAAATCCTTAGTATCAGATGCTCAGTCTTGGTTGTTCTTCATTATTTGTCATAGTAGAGCAATTAACATAGCTTGTTCAACCAATTGGTAGGTGGTAGCCATTTTCCGCAAATCATTAAGACTTACTCACGAGGGTCGCAAGAATTTCCAATCTGGAAAGATAACAAACATGATGACTACAGATGCTAACGCACTCGAGGTGAGATTTCTCACCTCCTACATGTTTTATGACAAAGCTACCATAGTTCTCTTATTGCTGCAACATGATTTAGTTAAGTCAATTGTGATATCTTCCTCAGTACAAATGCCCTGCTCTTCTCACTCTGCAAAAGCAAATTCTATGAATTACATCTAACGTGACAGCTGATATTGTTCAGCAAATATGCCGACAACTTCACAACTTATGGTCGGCTCCATTTCGTATTGTCATTGCCATGGTTCTTCTGTACCAGCAATTGGGCATTGCTTCGCTGCTTGGATCTCATGCTTGTCCTCATGATCCCCTTGCAAGTAACCTCGTGCTCTCTCTTTCCCCTCGAAAGTTATCCTCACTATAATATCAGAAATACCAATTTGTTTATAGGTTAATATTTGTGCTGACCTGGAGGTCCAAGTTCTCTTTTAACTTTAATTTTTATAAGGGGCATTCTGATCCTGGTACTAAGTAGAGGTTGTTTATCCTTTGAAACTTCTACTTAGCAATGGTTGTATCAGTAATATTGTTGGTGTGGCGCTTTGTGCTACAAAGCATGCTCTAGAAAGCCTAATATGGTTGCTTAAGATTTGAAGGCAATTATTTCTTATTGCCATTGTGACCACAGAAAAATGGTCTAACAAGTAAAGAGTTCCATGAGTTAAATTTAGTGATCTCTGTCTACTCTGCTTATTGCTCATTAACAAATTGCCAGATTCACAATCTCTATATTATGCTATATGTGGTTAGCTATGAGGTTTTCCATGCCACTTCATCACTAAACTCATGGATTATATAGTTTATATCATGATGATTGATTCACTATCTGTCAATCAATTGTCTTACATAATTTTTTTCATGGTTAATTAGACGATCATAATCAGCAAAATGCAAAAACTGACCAAGGAAGGGCTGCAGTGGACTGACAAGAGAGTCAGCCTTATGAACGAAATTTTGGCGGCAATGGACACTGTGAAGTATGTTGAATTAGCAAGATGCCCTGGCCTACATCTTCTATGGCTGTGTTTGTTTTATAATTACTCAAATTCATCACAAAAATTCTTGCAGATGTTACGCTTGGGAAAAGAGCTTTCAATGTAAAGTTCAAGAAGTACGAAGTGATGAGCTTTCATGGTTTCGTAGGGCGCAACTAGTATCTGCAGTATGGATTACTTCAAAATTAAGATAATATTGTGCCTTTATTGATCGTGGAAGTATCATCTATATTGACATTTGGAAAATTCTTGCTTTCCCCAGTATACATGTCTATATTGGTATAAAATATGTATGTACGCATGTGTACACGCACATCCACATACCCACATGTGTGCGTGTGCAGAGAGAGAGAGAGAGAGAGAGAGAGAGAGAGAGAGAGAGAGAGAGAGATACAAATTAGAGAACCTCAGTGGCAGGATATTGCTTGTGCTAAAAAAGAAATGTGAAAACACTCTATCTATGGAACAAACCGTCTTGGCTTTCTGCCTGCAGTAAACTTACCAAGCAGTCTAACGGCAGTTGAAATACTTTCAAAGGTGCTCGTGTGCAAGCAATTCAAATTCTCTGATTCTTTTCATTATCATGAGAATAGGTTAGTGTAAAATAAAAAAGGTGATTTGTTTACCGTGTAAAATTATTTATCTAGTCTTGAACTCCATTCACCATTGTGTGTAAGCTGAGTAGTCATAGACTTATAGTTGCTGTTTTTCAATCAGCAGACTTATGACGGTGCAATGAAATAGTCTCCATTTGTTTCTCATGTAGAAGTAGATGAATGGGTTTAGACCCTTTTTGTCAGGCATGTGAGAACTAATGAACATGACATTTTCTTCTTCCATAATGCTAGATGGTTTTCTGTTTGTCTGAGAGTTCAATGTTGGTGTCAGTTCAACAGCTTTGTACTGAACAGCATCCCTGTCATCGTAACTGTTGTCTCATTTGGGACATTCACTTTGCTTGGTGGGGATTTGACACCAGCGAGGGCGTTTACATCACTCTCTCTTTTCACGGTGCTACGGTTTCCTTTGGACATGCTCCCTAGCTTGATGTCTCAGGTTCTTTCACTTCATCCTACCCTCATTTCTCTATCTCTGTCACTCAAATAGAATAATGTACTGATCTTCCTTCATCAACATCAACATGTGTGGTTATTATGTGAACAGAGGATCTATCATTTTGTTTTTGCACCTAATTGTATACCTCGGATGTGTTGGCGTGATACCCTCATTCAGTTTAAGTACTAACTTAGTGAAGAAGAAAATGATCGACAATATCAAACTGCAAGAAAAATAACATAGAATATCAAAGGTGAACTGTAGTAAATCATCATACTGAAGGGTTGATTCTTTGACTTGGACAATACGGACTAAGAAAAGTTTTACGAGCATTTCTCATATACTACATTTTCGTTTAACCTGAACTAATTGTCTTGTTGTTGAAACAGAATAAACAATAGAAATTTAATTAGTAGGACCTGTTACATCAATGTGATAATTGAACTGAAGGCTAAACCATGTTGTGATGACTAAATCTGTAACAGATTCTCTCTTCATTAAGTGGCTTTTACGATATTTAGAAAGCGGGAGTCAGATTTTCTGTTTTGGGCTTATTTCGGTTTTTACCTTTACTTTCTCAAGGATGAGGCATATTGTCCATCTTAGATCCAGCAATTTTATTATAACAGTGGTTGCAAACATTTGTTTGTCATCTTTTAGTTTCCCATCTTATTTTTTGTGTCCAGGTTGTTACTGCGAATGTTTCCTGCAACGTTTGGAGGAACTATTTTTAACAGAAGAGAGAGTATTAGTTCCAAATCCAGCGATCGAGCCAGGAGAGCCAGCTATTTCAATTAAGGATGGGCACTTTTCATGGGACTCAAAGGTCAAATAAACATGAGTCATTTTGTCTGGCAAAATCACTTACCTAACTTTTCTCAATGTGTATAAACTGTTGACTTTAGTATGTCTGAATTGTCTAGGTTTTAAGGGTTGTAACGCCATCAAAATGCATTTATAAACAGTAATTGTCACTGATGTGTTTGAAAGATAGGGGCATATAGAAAAAAAAAAACACCCTGAAGTTGGTTGATGCCATAACCAAAATTTAAACCATGCCTTCATTGAAAAACTTAAACATTTAGTTAAGTGAGCTGCGCTCTCACAACTTCTATAAAAGTGAGCATCTTCAAAGGAAACTTGTCCTAATTTCTATTTAATTTACTCTTGGTGAATTCTGAGGAAAATAACTCAACTCAGAACTCAGAGGACATAATTTCTCTGGGTGAATGCATCTCTTCTGCCAGCATTTTGAAGGTTCAAGTTAACGTAGCTGTGTCTTCCAACTGATATTTGATGATTCAGCATAACTAAATGGTTGTCAATGGTGGTTTCCAGTCTTTTTGTTGCAACATCTTATTTCAAGTGGAGGCTAAATTTTCAGCTAACTTCAGGCAGAAAAACCCACCCTGTCGAACATCAATCTGGAAATACCAGTGGGTAGCTTAGTGGCTATTGTTGGTGGTACTGGACAAGGAAAGACATCTCTCATATCGGCAATGCTTGGGAATTATCTCCTGTCTCTGATGCATGCGTTACTATACGGGGAACCGTTGCTTATGTTCCTCAAGTGTCGTGGATTTTCAATGCCACTGTAAGTTGCACACTGCTGGTTTTATTTATCTGTCGATGTTGGGCGCCTTATCATCAATTTATCTTGTGTCCTATGTGTGATATCAGGTGCGTGACAACATATTATTTGGGTCTGAATTTGAAGCGGAAAGATATTGGAAGGCAGTCAACGTTACTCAATTGGAGCATGATCTTGATTTGCTTCCAGTTAAGTGGAATCCAGTGCTTTACAAGTATCTCTTTTAACATGGGATGTGATCTGTTAATTATCTATTTCATTTATTCCTCAGGGTCACGATCTTACAGAGATTGGGGAAAGAGGGGTGAATATAAGTGGAGGCCAAAAGCAGAGGGTTTCCATGGCCAGGGCTGTTTACTCAAATTCAGATGTTTACATATTTGATGATCCTTTAAGTGCTCTAGATGCTCATGTTGGTCGACAGGTATGAAATTCATAAGACAGAATTCGTCACTTCAGATTACCACAGGTGTAGCAATTGATGTTATACAGCTTAAACAATTACCTGTATACTTGGAAAGCTTTTTGTGCAAGGCATGCTCAAATGCTTCGGTTAATCAAGGATAACAATTTTGATGCTAGTCCTGCCCTTAAGATAACTTGCTGCAATCAATATTTGGATAATCAAAGAAACATCTCCTACTTTCAATACTTTAAAGCATTTTCCAATTTGGGACTTCTTAACTTATATTTGTGTATTTCTATTATTGTCTTTGTTTGACCAGCTTCTTTTATTTATTTATTTGTTTAATTTTTTTAGTAAAACGGAGTATCTGAGCCTTTGGCTTGACTGCCCCCTGTCCGAAGTGAGCTTTAGCTTCATAATTATAGATCTTCCACTCAGTAGGATCTCTTTTCTGAATTTTCAGAAATGAGGGCACTGTATTAGCTTATACTAATCCGCAGTCAACTACAGGTGTTCAATAGCTGTATCAAGGAAGAGCTGCGAGGGAAGACCAGTTTCTTGTCACGAATCAGCTACATTTTCTTCCTCAAGTGGATCGAATCATTTTGGTTCATGAAGGAATGGTCAAAGAGGAGGGGACTTTTGAGGAGCTCTCTCGAAGCACGGTACTGTTCCAGACACTTATGGAGAATGCAGGAAAAATGGAGGAACAAATAGAAGATGATGAGGAGGGGGAGAAGAAAAATGTATTGGAGAAACATCCAAACCAGCAGCTGACACCATTGTTAATGAATTGCCTAAAAATCAAGACCATGGGAAGAAAGGTGAAGGAGGGAAGTTGGTACTTATTAAGCAAGAGGAACGGGAAACAGGCGTTGTGAGTTGGAAAGTCCTGATGAGGTACTAAATGCATGATATGAAGCTTCATCTTCTAGTACTTGGTTGTGTAGACAGAAAATTTCTGAAAAAGGCTTATTTGTGGATAACAACTTCATGACCTAAAGACTTTATTGAAATCTAGAATGGAACAAGTGTTCAAATAAGCCAATTAAATGACATAAAATATACATATGATATATTGAACAAAAAGTTCAAGAAAGTCCATGTAACAACTAAGACGGTATGGAGGTAATATTGAGTGTAAGTTTGCACAACATTTCTTTCTCAACTTCACGTGACATCAATCGAAAAGGTCTCTAAGTAGCTTTTCTGCAATGCTTAGGTTTCTTCCACATGATAACTATGTTTCATGCATATCACTAAATGCTTATAAACACCTAAAGTCCACGAATTTGACACTTCCTTTTTATTGAAAACCCAAACACTGTTTTTGTTTTGTAAAATGCTATTTTCCCTCTATTTCTGTTAGGACTGATAAATCTGGAACATAGAATTACATAGCAATAATGCTACTTGTCTGTGACATGCGTATGATGTGATTTCCTTTTTCACTTAATCTATTTTTAGGTACAAAGGGGCACTAGGAGGCCTGTGGGTAGTGGCAGTACTCTTTATTTGCTATACTTTAACTGAAGTTCTTCGAATTTCAAGTAGCACGTGGTTGAGTTTCTGGACACATCAAAGCACTTCGGAGAACTACAGACCAGGATTCTACATATTGATCTACGCACTCCTGTCCTTTGGTCAGGTATGTCAATTCAGTAGATAGATCTCTGATTCAGTTTCTCCAATGTTGCTATCTTTTCTGCAGTAGCTTGTGCTTCTATAATTTCGTTTTGATTCTTGATGAAGTGGGAAAGCCACATTATCACATTACCTCTTGGTGCTTGAGTTTGGCTTACAACTTCTTTTATATAGTGCAGAAAGTATTGTATTTTCAGAGAGAAACTGATTTATCATAACATGAAGCAGACTATTTGTTAGCTTTGCTATATTTGTAGTTTTCTGTATTATAGTCTTTGGTGGTTGTGGGCATATGTCAACTGAAGGTAGAACTTCTAGCAATTTCTGAGACAACTCCCGTGTTTCTGTGAATCAGGTGACTGTGACGCTGACTAACGCTTATTGGTTGATTATTTCGAGTCTTTCCGCAGCAAAAACATTGCATGATTCTATGCTTCGGTCTATATTAAGGGCTCCAATGCTTTTCTTTCACACCAACCCAGTGGGAAGAATAATCAACAGGTTTGCCAAGGATCTAGGTGACATAGATCGCAATGTTCCCAGATTTGTAAATTTGTTTATGGGCCAGCTCTGCCAGATACTTTCGACTTTTGTGCTCATTGGAATTGTAAGCACAATCTCTCTTTGGGCCATATCGCCGCTCTTGATCTTGTTTTATGCAGCCTATCTATATTACCAGGTCAGTGCAGTTTTGTTTGGGCCATAATGCTCTTTCATGCAAAGTGATATTTTCTCTGCTACTAACAGCAACAATTGCCAAAACTTGTCCCACTTGGTGGGGTTGCAATGTTCTTCTGCTACATTAACTGACAATTTCATGTTGTATTTACATTTTTTGTTATGCCCGTGACACTATGCACCACCATTTAATTGTTTTAAAGTGGAAATTTGGAAACGCAATTTCCATAATCCTTTCATAGTAGAAAGCAACACTATTTTTTTTCCTTCGTATGAAACAGTGAATAAGTACTAAGCACCAACGGTTCAATAATGAAAGTTTCATTTATCCATCTTTTTTGTCAATTTTTTGTGGTAGGGGGGGCATTAATGATCAAGGCTAACAGTAGATCCTTTTAATTGCTCAATAGAACTATACCTCTTTTTCTAACACACGTTTCGGCCTCTACCCATAGCTGAGCCCTCTGGAAGTCTGGATATAATTGTCTTTCTAATTGTTTGCCTTGCTGCTGTTAACAGACTATATCTCGTGAAGTGAAACGCTTGGATTCAATCACCAGATCTCCAGTTTATGCACAATTCGGAGAAGCATTGAATGGCTTGTCAACAATTCGTGCATATAAAGCACATGATAGGTTGGCCACCAGTAATGCCAAGGCCATGGACAATAACATCAGATTCACCCTTGTCAATGCCAGTTCCAACATTTGGCTCAACATAAGGTTGGAGACACTAGGAGGCATAATGATCTGGTTGACAGCAACATTTGCAGTCATGCAGACTAGAAATGCAGAAAACAGAGCAGCCTATGCTTCAACGATGGGTCTCCTGCTCAGCTACACTTTGAATATAACAAACCTTTTGAGCAGTGTACTGAGACAAGCAAGCAATGCCGAGAATAGTCTAAATGCTGTGGAGCGTGTGAGTGTGTACATAGAATTGCCTTCCGAAGCTCCAGTTATAATAGAGAGCAACCGGCCCCCTCCTGGCTGGCCTTCATCAGGATTAATTAAATTTGAAGATGTGGTCCTTCGTTACAGACCTGAACTTCCTCCCGTCTTGCATGGATTGTCCTTTTCAACAGCAGCCTGTGAGAAACTGGGAATAGTCGGAAGAACAGGTGCTGGAAAATCTAGCATGATAAATGCTTTGTTCCGAATTGTCGAGCTGGAAAAAGGAAGAATCTTGATTGATCGGTGCAACACCTCTAAAATAGGACTGGAAGATTTGCGGAAAGTCCTTAGCATCATACCACAATCACCGGTTCTTTTCTCAGGTAGGCACCATGAAATATTCTGTATCTTGTTTTTTAAAATCGCTTTTTCTTCCTTCCCCCTTTTCCTTCAACTTCTCTGATATTCTGTAGGAGATTCTGCTTACAAGTTCATGCTTTTCAGTCTGCCCACTGGTTGATATTGCTATGTCCTCTGACCAATTCATAGCTGAGAGTTTTCTCTTGCACTTATTATGTCTGATACTGGAGGTCCAGAACTCCGTACTCTCGGACCAAGTATCATTCACAAGAGCCACTTACTATTCTTGCAATCCAATTCTGTGCCCAACTACCCCTGGACTGTCGCTTTCTCTTGACGTGAACTGTCTGCTGACCAGTACTAATCTGTTAAAATGTCTTAATCCACTGTTCTTTTACTTTGGTTTGATTCCAAGGAACATTCTGCATAAAAAATTGATCAACTTTCTTTTCATGAGTTGTCTGATATTTCATGTGAAAAAGGCTACAGTACGAATCATAACTGCATACATTGAACTCCATTACTGTGGACTGAGAAGCTTCAACGATATACCAGAAAGAAACTTTAGATTCCTTCATTTGTGGAGAATAAGTACCGTCTCCAATAGTTTCTTTGTTTTCAATTTTGTGTAGGAGCTGTGAGATTCAATCTCGACCCTTTCAATGAACATGATGATGCTGACCTCTGGGAGGCTTTGGAGAGAGCACATTTGAAGGATGTTATCCAGAGGAACTTTTATGGCCTGGATGCTGAGGTAAGCTTGCGAAAATTGACTAGATGTAAAATCTTAATCCAAGGGATCAGTGCAATTTCTATCGAATTCAGGTTAATGTTGATGAAATCATCGGTAGTTATCTGCAATGTTAAAGAGAAAATATCTAAATTATGCAAATTGTACTGTGAAGGACAAGGATTGTTAGAGGCTGTCTAAAGCATGCAAGTGTTGAGATGGTGACAATAACCATTGACTAGGTTAATGCCCTTTGGCAGAGAGGAGAGATATTGAGTCAAATTAATACAAGGCAAGCGACGTGAATTATTATTCAGGAAAGAAGTCTGACATGGTTTTTAAAAGTTTTTGAAGTTAAAGATGTTAACAAGATTAGTGAGAAATAATTAGCAATAATCTTCTAGGTATGATTACAAATATTTTTGCTCAAATGCTCTGCTTACACCACTGTTACCTCCAGAATTTCCATTTAATATATAATTTCCTCCACCTGAACTAAATAATAAGACTGCAAGGCAGAGAAAAAGAGCCGTCGATGTGGGCTGGACTTGGTGGTATACTGGACAGAGTGGTACAAATGTTGGAATTGTTTTACCTGCAAGAAATGCTGAAGGATCCGTTCCATAACTTGTCCAGATATGTTAGACGTTATGGTATCTGTAGTGTTAAACTGAAGTTGACAGGTCGATTTTTATAGATGTTTGGTCTTTCTATATGCAAGAGGCCGATGTAATGCTCTGCATTATTCTATTGGATTCAGAATACATCAGTCGTTGTTTCTTTCTAGTTAAGAAAGGTGAAGTTAAAAATATCCATTGATTTAATTGATGTTGGTTGTGCTCTGTCAAGGTTTCTGAGGGTGGAGAGAACTTCAGCGTCGGACAGAGGCAACTGCTGTGTCTTGCTCGAACATTACTAAGAAGATCAAAGATTCTTGTTCTCGATGAAGCAACTGCGGCCGTTGATGTTAGAACTGATGCTCTCGTCCAGAAAACCATCCGGGAAGAATTTACCTACTGCACCATGCTCATCATTGCCCACAGACTTAACACCATCATCGACTCTGACCGAGTTCTTGTGCTCGATGCCGGCCAAGTATGTTCTACCATCACAGTTCATCATGCATACATCAGTACTAACATGAAATACATAGTCATGTTTTGTCATCATGAATATGTATGATTCTTAGGGCACTTGAAACTTCTCGTCAACTTAGAAGGACCGTGACCCCAATTGACTATTCATGCATTTCAATATTGTTGCGTTTCTATTTTCTTTTGCAAGTATCAATTAGGATGCCTTCAATCATTCACTTCAGGTAGCAGAACACGACACTCCAGAGAATCTGCTGTCAAATGAAGCAAGCGCCTTCTCTAAGATGGCTCAAAGCACCGGTTCTGCCAATGCGCAGTATCTGAGCGGCCTGGTCCTCCAAAGGAAAGAGAACAGGTTACGAATGGAAATGAATCATTCAGACAGCAAGAGATGACGGTCAGCCTGTGCCTACTGGGCTGCCACTGCCAATTTTGCTGCAGCGGTCAGCCTCAATTCCACAATGGCCCTCAGATTTCGAATATTAATGACGATGACAACAATGGTGACAATTGTTAGGAACAAAAATGGTCGAAGTGAAAAAAATAAAGAAGACATGAATTTTTACATAGAAAGCCTTCCAAAATTAGGGAGGGAAAAAACATTGCGCTACGCAATTTCTTCATCATTAGTATTATTATCAATTTTCAACGTTACAAGTTTCAGTGTTACGACTACAAAATTATTGCCCTATGCATACAAGTTATATAAAAATTACGTATATACCATTAACATAATATTTTTTCTCTGCTTTAACATGAAAGTTACATGCATATCATTAGTAGTGAAAAGCCTCTCCACTTTCATATTATTGTGCTTTATCAATCACCCACCTGGATGCTAATCTTAAAAATAGCGATAATTTTCTATAGTCTTCACTTGACTTTGTAACCATAATTGTCCTAGTGCTATGACCACCTCATCCCTAACCATGAGGCCAACAAAGGCAATGCACAGCCTTGGTCCTTTTAGTGATGACAACCTTGGTTAACTTATGTCGTAGATTTTTCAGTTGACGAATATGAAGATACTTCTACTCAATATGCTTTGTCCTTAAATAAAATACTAGATTCTTTGCAAGACAAGTGTCATTGAACACTATTATCTTGCTTCTTTCCTATATCGTTCAAAGAATTCTTCAACCAAATCATCTCATTGTCAGCTTCGTATATAATGATGTACTTAGCTTTTGTGGCTAAGAGGGATATTTAGCTTTAGTGACACAGAGAGACACACAATTATGAAGTCTAGATATTCAACCGATTGTAGTATCACCCAAGTCAAAAGCATAATGTGAGGTGTCCTTCCTATTGTCCAAGTCAAGATTTGCATTGACAAAGACTTGTAAAGTCATACTGTTTTTCATAAGACATAGTGACATATTTGAAGTGTCTATCAGGTATCTTAATAGCCATTTGTAGTTTACGAATGCTTTATTCTTAGATTAGCCATATATTTGCTCACGATAGCATATATATTTGCTCACGATACCATAAACCCAAAATGCCTCTCAATTATCTTAATAGCCACTTTACAGTTTCCCAGTTTTTATTCCTAAATTAGCCATATATTTGCTCATGACTACCACTATGGGAGCTATAGCTAGTTTGGTACACACCATAGCATATATCAATTTGCCAACAACTTACCATACACCTGAAGTGCCTTTTAGTTATTTTAATAGCCACTTGCTATCATTGGGTTCTTCTTAGACCCAGTACTTCCATTTATTCTACAATGTCTTCTTCCTATCTGGTAAGTGAGTTAACACCTAAATTCTATTCTTATCCAGTGTATCCAACTCATTTCGAATTGCCAATTCCACGCTTTTGCAAAATATTTTGGTTCACCAGCACTAAAATACTTTAAATGCTCTACTTGACATTCTTAAAGTCTTAAAGTAGGTGTATGTGATTCTTGTTTATTTATTTATTTATTATAATCTACGTCAGTATCAGGATTCCTAACCAAAAACGATCTTAAAAGCCCCCTCCAATTCAATATGTAGTTTCCTCCATTTGTTTCTTCACACTAAATTCTGTAATAGACTTATCCTTGTATAACATACTTTCATCAAATGTAGCATCATTTGTTCTTATTATTTTTCTATTTTGATCATCCAAAGTCGATAGCCAAAATAATCAGAATCAAATCCAAAGAGAAAACTTTTCTTAGCATTTGCATCAAGCTTGTCCCTATTTTTAGAATCTATGTGGATGTACAAAATACAACAAAAAACTTTCAATGCAGGATATTTACCTTCTTTCCAATCCATTCTTGTTATGGTAACTTAAAATCAAGGGAAATTGAAGGTCATTTGTTGATTAGATATGTTGCTCTGTTAACTGTATCTGCCCAAAAATTCTTAGGTAATCCTGTATGCATCTTCTTGCATGGTCATTTAAAGTACGATTTATCCTCTCAGCAATTCCGTTTTGATGGTGCTAAGAACTTTTCTTTTCATCCTAATTCAATTCTCTACACAAAACTGCTTGAACTCCTACCTATTATAACAACCATCATCGTTTAACCTTAGATATTTAATCTTTAAGCTAGACTCATTCTCCCACTTTCGCTTTACATTATTTAAAAGTACTACATACATCAAAATTATTCAAAAAATAAACTCATACTTTTCTAATGGAGTCATCAGTGAATGCGATGCAGTAACACAAACCTTTAGGAAATGCATAGGGGCGCCCCTACACATTTATGGGTACCAACTCAATTCTTTTTTTCCTTGTTCTTTTCCGATCTATGGAAAACTGACACATTTTTGCTTCCCTAGAATGCAAATCTCATATAGACCAATTTTTATGGACTTCAGATTAAGCAGTTTTCCTTTTCATTCTAATTGCTTCATTCCCTTTTTGCTCATGTATCCAAGCTTGTGGTGCCACAATTTGGAATAAGTTTCCAACTCATTAAATGTGTTTCTACTGCTTTCAATGATGTACAATGTTCCTAACTTTGTTCCCTGTGCTACCATGGCACATTTTTCCATTTTTTGATAGTAGTCTCTAATATAAGTTACGTATTAGGTGGTCTACTTGATTTGTAGGGATTATATTTCTCTTAAGGACAGGAAGAAATATAACATTTTGCAACTTTCATTGATATCCATTGGCAATTTTTCTGTGAACATCATCCTTCCCCACAATATCCAAAGCTTTATTATTTGTAAGTTAAACCTTTCCAAACTATCCAACAACAAAATTGTGCATAATTTTTTTTGCATGAAATAGAGTACAACAAAGCATCCGAGTTCAAAATTCAAGCAAAAATACGCTCAAAATTAAGGCATCATTGTCAAGTATCTTTTCAAGGGTTGCATTCAAAGATTTGACCTCATCATGATTTAGATTACGATACTAAATTTTCTAATTTGGGGTTCTCCAATCTTGTCTCATATAACTTTTCTCTACACAATTCCAACAAATTATTTCACTACAAAGTCTTGATTTGCTTCTCTCTTTGGACTTCGATCTACCACAGTACTAGTTCCAACCTTGTTGATTGCTTCTCCCCTAACCTTCAATATTCAAGGCAGTGCCCAAAGATTTATCCAACTCTCTTTTATGAAAGTACTCACTAAGAATCAAATTTTAGATTTTTTGAAACTTCACTTCTTTTATCAAATGAACTGCTCACTGTAGTTACAATTGCACTCTAACTTTTAAGTAAAGAATATAAAATTAAAATTTTTACCTCGTCAGCAAATTTGATATCCATTGTACTCAATTGAAACATGATCACATTGAATTCGTCGATGTGACATAGAAGTACCTTTGTCCATCTTCAAATTGAAAAGACGATGTATCAAATATACCTTAATTGATGCAAATGGCTTCTTGTACATGTTTGACAAAGCCATCATCAATTCCGTTGTTGTCTTCTCATTAGTGACGTTGAAGGCAATGTTCTGCACCAACATGAGACGAATCACGTCCAGAGCTCACCTAACTAACAATTTCCAATCTTCTTGCTTGATCAAACTTGTTTTGCCTTCCGATAGATGCTAATGCAAGTTTTTCTGCTACAATGGATCCTTGATTTGCATCTTCTAGAAACTAAAGCTAGTTCTAAGGCCAATCTTGGACCACAGCTAGGTCTGAGGCTTCCGAAATAGGCGATTGTTGACAGTTGGGGGTGCCAAAGAGCTCCGCCGGCCGCCGGCTTGGACTGGAACAGAAATGGTCCCGCTTGGGCCGGTTTTGGGGTTCCCGAAGGGATTGGACCACCGGAGGTATTCCAGTGATTGATCTACTGGTTTTCTACCACAGCAAGGTCGGGAACAGACTCGAGGATAGATTGGTGAGTCTGGTTTGCCGATGTCAGCCACCGGACCGGCAATCGAGCCGGTAGACTTGAAAACCGACTTGATCGTCGGTTCTTTGAAACGAGTCAAAGCAGATTGGTTTTTACAGATCAATCAGTTGCCGGAGATGACGGTTGACACTAGGGAACAAAGGAGGAGAGTGAGGGAAACTGCAGAGGGCTAGGCGCATTTGGTGGGCAGCCGGTGTAGAGCCAACGAGCGTGCAACCGTTTTAGAACCGCCGGTGGGCCGCCGTTGCTTTCTTTCATGGTTTTTTGCCTTCGTTTCAACCAACAAAAAAAAAAACCACATTTAGCTAGTGGGAGATCATCGGCCGTGATTGATATTAGTGATGGTAGTAATTGCTTGTTAAAATGGTTGTGATTGATCACAGTGGCGGCACTATCATATTGCGATATAGAAAGAGATCATCAGCGGCAACCACAGGCTAGTCATGACTCATAAGCTATCATCATTATCAAAGAGAAGAGAGCTTGAAACCAAGATTTCAAGATTAGCTCTTGTTATTAGAATCTTGATCTGAAATTTTAATTTTAATAATATTTTCAAGATTACTTTTATTTAGATTAGGATTTTTTTAATAAATATTGTTACTTATGTGAATTTTTTTTTTTTTTTTTTTTTTGTCTAGGAATTTCGTAATTTAAGGAGGCTATCTTTTCCCTCACTCGCTGCTATAGCTAAAACCTACAAAAGTGCCTCTTATGCTTCTGCTCTCATGTTGGCCAGCGGCTGTCAATCGCCACAGCGGCTGGTTGCCGATCGACCCTACGTGACCGTGGGCGGCGACTTGCAGAAGGGTAAGTCGACTCTCTCGCAACCGGCAAAAATTTCGGCGGCCGCTTTCGCATTCTCCATGCGCAAAAGCCTCCCGAGGACAATAATGATCGCAACCCTCATGACCCATCTAGTAAGTTTCGGTTCAGGACCATCGCCGACGACTTCGTTCCTTTCATTGTAAATATACGTATAATGCCAGGCGTTTCAGTTCTTATTATTGCAATATATATATATATATATATATATATATATATATATATATATATATATATATATATATATATATATATATATATATTTTCAAGACACTCTGTATCCGTCTAAGGTGTTGGGGGCATGGTGCAACGGGACATTACGGAAGCAGAAAATAAGTGATTTATAAAATATTTTTGAAAAATTACTGTTTATAATATTTATAAAAATTAGTCAACATAAAACATTTTCATCATAGATAACAATCTATGTGAAAAAGTGCCAAAAAAGTCATAAATTTATGGCATTTGTGCCAATTCAGTCCTAAACCTTTTAATTGAACTAATTTAATCCTAAATATTTTTACATTGATACCGATTTAGTTCTTCCAGATAATTTTGGCCATCGGTGCTGATGTGAACGCTAATTGGCTGGCGAATGCTAGCATAGCAATTTTTAAATAAACTTTTATTTTTTCAAATTTTTTATTAATTTTTCCTTTTCTTTTTCCTTTTTCCTTTTCCTTTTCCTCTTCTTCCTCTTGGCCTTCTTCTCTTGTAGTGGCCGGTGAGCCTCCATGTCAACGTTCATCAACCGGCCAATGTCCACGTTAGCGCCGACCATCGGAAGGACTAAGTTTGTATCGATGTGAAAAGTTTTTAGGATAAAATTGATCCAATTGAAAGGTTTATAATTGAATTAATATCAATGCCATAGGTTTAAGATTTTTCATACTTTTCCCCAATCTATACCTAACTAAAGTTGTAGACGATTAAATTTTTTCCATTTATTTATTTTTAAAAAAAAATATTTTTCAAATTACTCATTTTCCGTAAAAGGGCATGAGTAACTGCCGTATCAATGATGATGCTTCTTGCTCTGGCGTTGTTAGCTGATAGCCGAATTCATCCACTATAAATCGTTTGATATTGTAGAGACTGCTTTATTAAGTTCCACCAGGGACGTGACTACATATGAGGTGACACTATTCCATTTTGTTAAACTAAGGATTTTTGGTAATTTGCAGTCGAATGCCACTCTCGATCATTCCTAGTGTCAATGCTCTAATCAGTAAAGTGATATCCCGAATTAACTTCCTATGAAAAGTATTTTCCCATCATCCCATCTGAAGAAACTTTTTGTTGTTTTTTTTTTTTTTTTTTTGCTTGTATATACAAATTGTTCCCAGCAATAGAAATGTCACCCGAACTCACCTGTAATTTGCGAAAGTAACTACGATCTGTGGGTGAACGCGTGCTCGCATTTTTGGAAATTTAGGTATTAGTCCTGTTGGGAATTACTGATTCCCTAAAATGGATTCGACACTAAATCGAACCCCTAAAACGAATGCGGAAGACGAGCCCAAGAACAAACAAATATGAATCACCAATCAAAGGCACACCACGGGATCGAGCGTACCTTTTGTCCACAGACTAAACACCAATGTTGCGACACGAGGAAGAATCCACACTGTTCTTCAGAGGATAATCTGTTCTTCGAGAGAAAATGGTAGGAGAAGACGTGAAAAACGAAGAGAGCGTATTCTCTCGTTCTCAAAAATACGTAACTTCACTTCTGTTAGAATTACCGCTTCTTAAATTTCCCTTTATCTATTATAACTTTCTCCATGGGTCCTCAACTCACGGGCCGGGCCTTTGGGCCCAACATGGGTGGACGGGCCAACTTAGGCCCATCAAAAGAAAAAATACATCATCTCCCACTCGCACATGGTAGGCCAAAACCAATATGGGCGGACGGGCCCTACTTAGGCCCATCAAAGAAAATATCCATCAACTCTCATTCGACATGGTGGGCCAAACAGAATTCTATTTTCCTCTCTTCAACACTCATACTAGTGAATAATCCGTGCGACCAGCATACTTTGAGAGCTCGTTGCCACACATCTATTAGAAAATATATAGCAGCTCATAATGGGCATCACATTCCGAGTAGATTTAGTATGCAGTACCCTAGATCGATCGATCACATTTATATCTCTCTTGATCTCCTTTTAAATAATGATAAATTGTATTCACAATTATGATTATCTCATAAACAATCATAATTGGTTGACCAATGAATACAAAACTAGAATGTGATTCTCCAAATTCGATCTTCCTCTTTCCTTGAAACTTTCAATTTCAGTTCAACTTGCTTTTCTAGAAATGTCCCATTAGATCGAATCAATTCATGATCGTTGGCAACATCCTAAGATAGCAAACACTGAATAGAAATCTTGAGAATAAGTAAAAGTCATGAGGGCACCAAATTGAGGAACTCTTTTTCTCAGGAGTCTCACACGGCACAAAAAAGTTGAGATCAAACTTTTGCCATTCTTATTGGTCGTCTCATACATACGTAGTATGAAATACGTATTACGGTATTTAACTCCTTTCCCATAGAGCGTATGTCTACATCTTTAATACCGTATAAATGATAGTTCAGACATACACAATGTCTAACTTGAGTTCACATATCTACTCATACACAGAATTCATCAGAACTCACATCTGACATCATAGACAGATAAAATAAAATATGTGGGTTATTGTACTTTCGGACATAGAAAATATTATGTCCTCATCTTAACACTCAGTTAAGGCGACATATATATTTTAAGCTTGAGCTCTCAATTATCACCTAGAAAATAAGCTTAAAAACCGTCTCATCTCTATTTATCACACAGTAAATAGAGGCGATTACCCGTGTGAGTGGGCTAATTTCTTATCTGTCCGACATACTTTCCCAACATAATATAATGCACTGAGCATTAAGATGCATAAACGTCAAACAAAGATTCATAGTATTAATAATGAAAAAACGCAAATTCATTAAATGTGAACACTTCAGGGAAATTACAATATTCAGTACATTAGCCTTTACGCAGTCTTAGAGATTTTACATGACCACAAAACACATCTCTAGGTATTGGCTTTGTCATAGGATTTGCCACCATTCTATGCGTAGATATGTACTGTAAGTTCACATCTTTTCGTGCAACCATATCCTTGACAAAATTATACTTTGTATCTATATGTTTGGTCTTGCCATGATATTTTGGATCTTTGGTGTACGTTATAGCTACTTGGCTATCACAATTAACCAAAAAAGGATTTGCAGCATACCCAATAACATATAAATGATCCAAAAATCTCTTAAGCCAAACTCCTTCTTGTACTGCTGTTGATAATGCCACGAACTCAGCTTCCATCGTGGACAAGGCTATACACGTTTGTTTCTTACTGCTCCATAATATTGCACCATTATTTAGTAAGAAAGCAAATCCATAAGTAGATTTCCTTTCATCTAAATCTCCTCCCCAATCAGCATCCGAATAGCCTTCAAGTTGCAGATCTTTTCCTTTGTAATTCAGCTTGTAATCAGCATTTCCCTTCAGATACCTCGGTATTCTTTTAACGGCCTTCCAATGTGCTTGACCTGGATTGGATTTGTATCTACTTACCATTTCAACTGCAAAACATATGTTAGGTCTTATACACATCATAGCGTACATCAAGCTCCCAACAGCACTAGTATAAGGAACATGTTTCATTTGTTTCTTCTCTTGTAGAGTCCTTGGACATAGTCTATGGCTCAATCCTTCACCTTTTACAATAGGAGTATCAATGGGTTTACAATCTTGCATACAAAATCGTTCAAGAACCTTATTTATGTATGTTTCCTGCGAAAGAGATAATGATCTCTTCGAATGATCTCTTGAAATCTTAACTCCAAGGATGTATGCAACCTCACCCATATCTTTCATCTCAAAGTTGGAAGATAACCAACTCTTCACAACATTAACAAACTCCATATTGCTTCCAGCAATTAGTATATCATCAACATATAATGATATGATCACAAATTGATCTTTGGATCTTTTGATATATACACAATGATCCTCATCTATCATTGTAAAATCATATGCCATTATGGCATTATAAAAACGTATATGCCATTGTCTCAACGACTACTTAAGGCCATATATCGATCTCAAAAGTCAACATACATTTCCTTCTTGGCCTTTCATAATGAAACCAGTAGGTTGTTCCATATATATTTCTTCCTCTAATTCTCAATTGAGGAAAGCAGTCTTTACATCCATTTGATGTAACTCAAGATCCATACTAGCTACTATTACCAGAATAATGCGAATCGAGATAAATCTCACTACAAGAGAAAATGTTTCTTCATAATCAATTCCTTTTTATTGATTATACCCCTTCGCCACAAGGCGAGCCTTATGCCTTTCTATCGAGCCATCAGCTTTACGCTTTATTTTGAAAACCCATTTGTTCTCAATAGCTTTGCGTCCTTTTTGAAGGTCAACCAGTTCCCAAACTTGGTTTGACTTCATTGACTCCATCTCCTCTTCCATTGCATGCATCCATTTTTCCTTACTAGGGCAATTTAGAGCCTCATTAAGATTTCTTGGCTCATCTTCATATTGTGGAGCAACCATAAAAGTTTCCCCTTCAATGTCAAAACGTCGACAGTGAATACTTTTGTGACTTGTTCGCCGTATGGGAGATTGTGCACTTTGTACATCATTCCCCATCATGCTCCCATTCGGATTAGATAATGACGATATCATCTCATCATGTGGTTGTAATTGAGAGTGAGTTGAATCAAATTCATTACTTCTCATATTACTCCCACTTGGACGAACTCCACTAAGTTTGTTATCTTAATCCAATGTTTCAAATATGGAGTAATCCTTACCTATTTCGCCCTTCTTAGGAAATTCATTCTCTAAGAATGTGACGTCCCGTTATTCGAATTCAGTTATACTTCCACTTTCCTACTCACCTATAAACACATATCCTTTCGAGTGTTCAGAGTATCTTATGAAAATACTTTTCTTTCCTCTAGGACCCAATTTCCCAAACTTGTGAGATGACTCATGAGTATAGGCAGCACAACCCCATGACTTAAGAAAACTTAAGCCCGGTTTTCTACCTGTCCATAACTCATATGGAGTGGAAGTAATTGATTTAGAAGGCACACGGTTAAGTATATAGGCAGTAGTTAATAATGTATCACTCCAAAAGGTGATAGGTAAATTAGCATGTGCCATCATTGATCTAATCATTTCCAGTAGGGTTTTGTTCATTCTCTCCATAACACCATTTTTGTTGAGGAGTATATGGAATAGACAACTGTTTTTCTATTCCTTTTTCATCACATAATTTTCTGAACTCATCAAATAAATATTCTCGAACTCGATCGGATCTCAATACTTTTATTTTCTTATCTAATTGATTTTCTGCCAAGTTCATAAACTTTTTGAAACAACTCAATGCTTCAGATTTATGAGAAATCAAATAGACATATCCAAATCGAGTATAATCATCTATAAATGTGATGAAATAAACAGCCACGTGCCTTCCTCTCACATTCATCGGACCACAAACGTCGGTATGAATTAAATGCAAATGAAATTCAGCTCTTTTACCTTTTCCAAATGGTTTCCTTGTCGTTTTCCCTACTAGGCAATGCTCACATATATGCAAATCGACTTTTTCAATGTTGCCCAACAAGCTCTCTTTGGCTAGTTTATTCATACGTTGTTGGCCAATATGACCAAGTCTAGCATGCCACACTCACATTATTATCATATGAATTATAAGACGTGAAAAGGGAATAACAAATATTGACATTACTATAGTCAACATTTAATACAATAAAACCATATAAAAAATAACCACAACCATAGTAGTTTGTATCCAAATACAAATCCACACCACTATTATGGAAGTTCATATTAAAACCAAGCTTAATCAACACTAAAACAGATACTAAATTCCGACGAATCTCCCAAGCATACAACACATCATGTAGGAATAAAGTGCGTCCACCACGCATGTTTAATTGACATATGTCAATTCCTTTTACTTCAGCTCTGGAGTTTTTTCCTACATAGATCCACTTAGTTCCAGTTGGTACTCATCGGAATTCCACGAATGATTCTCTATCCTTCGCTACATGGTCTATTGCTCATGAATCTACAGTCCACAAATGATTAGACTCAGTTAAGAATACAGAACTTGACACATAAGCAAAGTTCTCAATAGTACAAGGGGTGTGTACCTTCTTTGGCTCGCGACAATCACGGGCATAATGACCATTCTGGTTACAGTTGTAACACTTCACCCTTGTCATTTTCTTCACTCGAGGACGTTTTCCTCTCTTATGTTGGTTAACTTTTGGTTTCTCGCAAGAATGACTTGATCCATTGCATTTCCACATATTGAACGAATCAATGCGCTTGCGCTTAGATCTCCAAGCCCATTTTAAGCTGAAAGCAACACAGCAAATATCTGTATCCCGCTCAAATGCCTTAAGGTAGTCATCTTCTAGCTCAATGTGGCGCACATCATCCTCAAGTTCTTTCATAACATGGTCAAGAGCTTTTAGTGCTTCTTGCTTTTCAAGCACATATTGAATTTTCTTATTCAATATTTCACAATTCTTGCCGTTTAATTTGTCTTCTTTATTCAAATCAGCAATTATGTTCTTAGTTGTTGAAGCCATTGATCTGAACATATCAGACACATATGCACAAATTATTAATGTCTATTATTTATGCATCTATTTTGCACAAACCCATCCTATTAATGAATAATTTCAAGTAAGGTTTTAGAATCGAAAGGTCACTATGTTTCCAATCATTTTCCAAAAATCCTAACTTGGAATTATTATTAATATAATCCTCCGGGGGCGATCCGCAACTCGTTTTTCTCGTATCGACGAGAGCTTCGTCCCTGCGCTATCAAAAACAAATTTCGACTTGCATAAAATCACAAAACAGGGCGAACAATGCGCGGGTGTTGGGTTTTTCCGTCCTCGATCGATCAACAGTGATGTTTTCCGAAAAAATCAATCATAAACAGTTCATAAACACGAAAAGGGATCGGGAAACATGAACTAGGGCTCTGATACCAATGTTGGGAATTATTGATTCCCTAAAACGGATTCGACACTAAATCGAACCCCTAAAACGAATGCGGAAGACGAGCCCAAGAACAAACAAACATGAATCACCGATCAAAGGCACACCACGGGATTGAGTGTACATTTTGTCCACAGACTAAACACTAGTGTTGCGACACAAGGAAGAATCCACACTGTTCTTCAGAGGATAATCTGTTCTTCGGGAGAAAGCGGTAGGAGAAGACGTGAAAAATGAAGAGAGCGTATTATCTTGTTCTCAAAAATACGTAACTTCACTTCTGTTAGAATTACCACTTCTTAGATTTCCATTTATCTATTATAACTTTCTCCATGGGTCCTCAACTCACGGGCCGGGCCTTTGGGCCCAACATGAGTGGACGGGCCAACTTAGGCCCATCAAAAGAAAAAATCCATCAAGTCCAAATGTTAAACATTTTCGGTAGGATATTTCATGTTAATGGAAAAGCTGGTACTTAATTCTTCTGGATCAAATTGTCCTGACTTCGTTCCCATAGTTCAATTCTCCCGCTTGCTCCGAGTCAATTGGATAGAAAAGTGTGGTGGAAGTTGGAGATATTTGCATATTTCAAAGAAGAAAAAAATTGGTTTCTTCTATTTTTTTTTTTTACTTATCATTATTACAAAGAACATAACATATAAACAGAGCATAGGACAGCTAACAAATAGCAAAAAATACGAATAAATTTCCTACTTCCTAATTCTAGCGGTTTGCTTCCTAATTCCAAGGATTCAGAAATAAAAAGGAAAACCACTGGGATTCGCCTTAGTGGCCACCCTTCCAACATGAAAGGGGGAGGTGAGGGGTTCAAATCCCCACCTTCTCAAGGGGGATGGGGTGGGGACGCGTAAGTTTCAAGAGTGGGTTTCGACTCCCACGCCCGCAAGAGCGGGGCAAAAGTCTGAGTGAGTGTAGAATAGGAATAGAGTAGGACCGAAAAAAAAATAAATAAATAAAAAAAAGAAAATAAAATAAATGAAAACAAAATAATTTCACATCCTGAGATTATTTTTGAGATATTCGAGATTTTCTTCTAATTCTTTGACACCCCCTTCAAGTTGGTGGGTGAATGTCTATCATGCCCAACTTGCTGATGAGAGAGTCGAAGTTAGGTTTGAACAATTCCTTTGTAATAATGTCAGCTATTTGTTGTGCCGTGGGCACAAATTGCAGATAAATAACCGATTTTAAAAAAAAATATATCTGCTGAGAAAAATAACAGTAAATTAAACATATACACACTCATATATTCTCGTCAATTGAACAGATTAAAACAAATAACCGTTTGACACTCATATCTTTTCATTGTGCGACAAATCTGCCAGCTCGTGAGACCGCGGTAACTGTGCACAAGGATCTGCATGTTGAGGCTGGTAATGCGATGCGAACGTCGAGCAACTAAAGGAAACAGCCATACAAGAGGAGCAACCTACTAAACAAAAGGAAGTTCGAACTGATTGAAAGAAAGACGAGGAAGACGACCGAGTCTATCTTGAATTCGAGCCTACGATTGGTTTCTTCCAGGTCAAGTCATTCGACTGGTCTCTCTTTGTTCTCTCCTAATCGTAAAAAATACTTTCAACTCTCTCCCATCACGTCAGATGATTCCACACCAATTTCGATTATCTCGACTTTCACTGCATTTTCGGCACTATGCAAGTGGGAGTCTATCCTCATGCGGGTGGCTCTGTTTTACTCCAATCTTTATTTCCCTAGCCACGACAAATTTGTCTTTACATTTGGAAAGGAAAACTTTTCCGTGCATGCTAAACACTTAGCTGACATGATTCAAACTCCGTTTCCTGATTTTCTGTAAATTCCTGGGAGCTACGCCGTCGCTTAAAAATTCGAGCTTGAAGATCCTGACTTTGTTCGTGGTTACAAATCATGTCCCCCTCTCAATCTTCTCTGAAACCCCTGCTCATGGTAGTTTTGTGTGTAAGGATACGTTTGCTTGAATTGATACCTTGATTCGGAGGAGAGTGGCGTAGAATACAATTTGTTGTATGGAAGAAACAAGTAACAATTCGTTTGTTTCATGGAAAATGAATTGTTAACATTTCCTAAAAACGATCGCTTCGATCATTTATAAAAATTAGTGAACGAAAAGTATTTTCATCATTTATGAAACTATCGAGATATAAATTGCTATCGATAATGAAAATATTTTCAATTGATTAATTACTTTATGCAATACAAGCGATCATTTTAGAAAAATATATTCCAAGTAATTTATTTTTCACGAGACAAACGGCGCCTTATATTTCATAATAGAAGGAAGGTAATCATCAGAGTTATTATGCTTTTGGATAAAAGAAATAGTAGGAATGGTTTCACATGCAAAATTGTCCGATTTTTCGGAAAAAAGTTGATCACGGCCTCAGAGTTGGACTTTGGGCAGAGCCTATTGGAGTATATCAAGCATTTAGTAAATCTCAGTCCAACAAAAGATAGGAAAAATAACCCTTATGTTAGGAGAACCGTCCACAACATCTAGATTCAGAAAATTGCAATCAATTAATGAATTTAGGATCACCAAACCTCTTATGATAACGCAAGATACGACACAATAAGTTAATCATGAAGAGGTTACTTCTCAATGATCCTAAGATCAAGAATTTCATAGAGAAATATCTTAGAATGCAGGCAAATTAATTTGTCTATCTCTAGAGAAGAGGACAGCGAATCAAGAGACGAAAATGTCCAAATGATTATAATGCGCTCTCAATCATCTGTCTTTGTTAATTAGTATGATTGTACGGAAGTCAACGGAAGAAGCCAAAGAACACGAGGAAGAAGAAAACTATAAACTAATCAATAATGGAAAGATTCCATCACGTCCTCTCCTCCTCATTTCCTAGAAGCTGTCACGAACTTCAAATGGCCCTTTTGACCATTCTCGCATTCATTTTTCCTTTGTCTTTTCCTTCCCTTTTTCTTTTTCTTGGTGACGATTCATCTGCCTCAACGTTCTATATTTTACTCCCTGACTCTTGCCGTCCCACTACGAGGACTCCCTACATTTTTAACTCACGAGCCATTTCAATGAGTAGCAGCTCTCGAGCGTTTCAGGTTCTCTCTCTCTCTCTTTCCTTCCTGTGTTCTTTCTTGTTTCTAATTTTGTCTGGGGTGATTGATTGATACTGTGTAATGAATGGGAGTTCTAATTTCTCTTGGGTCATGCTCAGAGCACTGTTTTGGTGTACTCGGTCAAAGCTGAAGTCAAGTCGAGGAAATTTAGGTGCCTAATGTTCAGAGAACACTGTTTCTGTTTTTCTTTTTTTCTCCAAAACGACTCAAGACAAGTGCTTTTTTTCCTTCCTTTTCTTTTTCTTTCATTTTCTCTTCCTCTCTTTTTCCTTCCTTTTCTTTTTCAATTTTCTTGAAAAGAATTGTTCTCGAAAATAGAAATGTTATCGTCCGCACCTTTAACTGGTTTTCAGTTTGGAACAAATAACAATGGACTGTGACTTTGCTCGCATTGCAATTTTTAAATATAAATAAACCGAGTGACCTCTTGTGATTTGGCCATAGTGGGTTTCCTTGCTTAACTTCTTTCAATTACAAATTTCCTGCAGTATTCATGGTGGATGTTTCTGAACATGTGCATTGATCCAGGGGAAATTTCTGCTTAATGAGACTTCTGAGTGGAAAAAGTTTCAAGAAGTTGTGATGGACCCTCGATGAATTAGGAGCGGATACCTTGCTTAGAAGATGGGTTTCGAGTTGCTGGATTGGTATTGCAGGCCGGTGGCAAGTGGGATTTGGGCAGGGACCATGGACAGTGCTTTTGGTGCATACACACCTTGCGCCGTTGATTCCTTGGTCATTTCCATATCCCATTTGCTTCTTCTTGGTCTCTGCTATTACCGAATTTGGTTGATCAAGAGGACTTGGAAAGTCCAAAGATACCGTCTGAGGTCAAAATGCTACAACTATATGTTGGGATTGCTTTCTTTTTACTGCGCTGCAGAGCCTCTGCTGAGGTTGGTGATGGGCTTCTCGGTTTTCAATCTGGATGGTCAGACTATCCTCCCTCCATATGAGGTAGGAATTTTACGGTATCGAGGACCTATTCGACTCTCCGACACTCAGCTAATATTTCTCTGGTTGACGAACAATCTTGATTAGCTGGTTCTTTTGCACATCAACAGAGTCCCATATGTTGTCCAAAAAACTTGCATTTGGTAGCTAGTTGCTTAACCTTAACATGTGAGAAAGCATCAGACTGAAATTGTTCACTAGCGCATTGACTCTCCTTTTGTTTATTCTTTTTCAACTGCTTTCTCTTGGATGAAGCTTGGCGCCAGTGGATCCTCGTGGTACGACAGTATTCCTCATTGCCACTACATTCTGTCTAATGTTAAACTTCATCTTTTGATAAAGGCAATGAAACTAATGGAAAACATCCTTCTTTGCACGTGTGAGTTTTTCAACTTCCGTGGGTTCCAAGTCTAGCCCTCTGAGTAAGCAAATCAGCCACGGTTTATAGTTAACATTTCACTTCCATGAGTCTGTTTCTACTGATGCCATGATAGTTTTCAATCTCTGTCATCCTGTAAATCTTCAGAACACCAGTCTGTAATGCTATTTTACATTGGCTGGCAAACTGAGAGTCTAATTTGCTTTTTAATAACACCTACTTTTTTGTTTGGCAGATGGTTTCGTTAAGCATAGAGTCTCTTGCTTGGTGCTCCATGCTAGTTATGATTGGCCTAGAAATGCACGCTTACATCCGGGAGTTTAAGTGGTACATGCGGTTTGGACTCATTTATGTTCTGGCGGGGCAAGTTGTGATGCTCAAGCTCATCCTCTCAATGAGAGACCACTATCAGCATCATAGGTTAGTTTTTTATTGTTCAGCAGACATTTGACATAACTGTTCATACTTCAGAACATGTACATCTAATATTCTCCTATTTAATACACTTGAGTGCAAGTAGAGAACATCTCATATTCTCCCAATTCATACACTTGAATGCAAGCAAAGAAATATAGTGATGTTATTAGATGCTCTCTCTCTCTCTCTCTCATTATGGAGATTGATGGAAAATAATTGACAGAATTAACTTTTCTATTGTCAAAATACTTTAGAGTGTGCATTTTTCCTCCTTCGTGGCCACACTACTTTACTGAAAATTATGTCATTGCCAAATCATCAGAGAGGAAATATTTGCAATATGACATGTTAAATAGCCACTTGTAGGTGTAGTTGCCTAAATCTCCCTTGGGAACTTAAAAATCATTTTGAAGCAGATTATTCTGATTTAATGCATCACATTGTTGAAGAGTTTAAGATCCATATTGAGTGTGTTCCAGGGAGGACCCAATATCCATCTTCTTTTACTTCCACAGGTCTGCACTGTATCTGTACATCAGCACGGTCTTTTGCCAGGTTACGTCTCTTTCAATAAACCGTTACTCCTGACCCGTCTGTTTATAGCTTTCCTAGCGTTTTGAACAAACAGCTCCTACTGGGATTCATCAATTATGGTTGTCAATTAGTGAATTCTTTATGTCATTGGTCACTCTGATCTGAAGAATCCTGACTAAATCTTCTTCTCTTTTGTGCTTTTATTTATTTATTTATGTAGGTTATATTTGGGATTCTTCTTTTTGTCTATAAACCGAGTCTGGAGCCTTGTCCAGGGTATACTACAATCCACACCAAGCCTCTTGATAGTGTTGAATATGAGGCCCTTCCAGGAGAGGAGCAAGTTTGTCCTGAAAGGCATGTCAACATATTTTCCAGTGAGTAGTACTTGAACTTCATTTTTCTTATATGACAGTTCGGCTTGTTTTTCATCTGACCAGACCAGTTCAGCTAGTCTTTATGAATTGACATGTCAAGAACTGCTTGTCATTCTCCAATAAAGACTAATAATAAGCTTATAAATTGACATTTTTAGATTCTGTCTGCTTAATGAGTCCAATTTGCTTGTTTTTTTGCTTGGTTTCTGATGGTGGCATTTGTTGGTTCCCTGTTTGCGTAAATCTCTTCCTCCCTGAAGCAAGCTTGAAAATAAAAGTGAGATGAGACATTTCGAGGGTCTAGTGAAATGGAATGTTGGCATTTGATTAGTATTCCATTGTTAGCTGGTTATTGCCGCGTTGTTTGATACTACCTCTCTCTCTCTCTCTCTCTCTCAAAGGGACATACTTTGGGTGGGTGACTCCACTTATGCAGCAAGGCTACAAAAGACCAATTTCTGAAAAGGATGTTTGGAAGTTAGACACTTGGGATCAGACTGAGACACTGATTAAAAGGTTAGCGTCAGTCACTTTACTTTAGTAGTACTCCAAACTTTATTGTGTATTTAGATACATTCCTAAAGCATTTCAATTGCTCTTATTTTCTAGATTCCAGAAATGCTGGGCCAAAGAGTCTCACAGGCCCAAACCCTGGCTTTTAAGAGCTTTGCACAGCAGCCTTGGGGGAAGGTATGTATCAGTCGAATTGCACCTGATGTCCCATTGCTCGTTTCATTTTCAATTTGACAGCGCACTGACATCTGCAGCGTTATTCATAAGCATCCTTATTGTTTGAATGTTCCCCATCTCATTTTACTTGTTTGCTTTGCTTCAGGTTTTGGTTGGGAGGCTTCTTTAAGGTATCATAATTACCCTTCATGGTCTAATTGATCACCGGATTCATTCCAAAATGTTCAGATTCCTCAGCTGTGGGGAATGGATGCTCAATCGCATGTCGTAACTCCTTTCCTAGTAGGATAATGATGTCCATATACTATGCATGCCCCGTTACATAATAACTTTGGTTGAGCAGAACCTTAGAAGCTCATGAGTCTGAAAGAAGAAAAGCGGTATCTAAAGGATAGTCTCTTAGGCTTCGTCTTGTGAATAAGCTTGAGCGATCGCTATACTAATGATCCTTCAAGAGCATACTGTTCACTTTGATTTGCAATACTCATTGGAAGCTTAATAATTCTTTCTAACATGAAAAACTACAGATAGGGAGCGATCTTTCTAGGTTCGCAGGGCCCACATTGCTGAACTACCTCCTTCAAGTAAGTTGTTCCAACTCTCTCTCTATCTCTTAGATGAATTTGTAGGCATCAATTTTAAAATCAATGCTGGACTCTGCTTTTAAGATTTTGATGAAATCCAAGAATTGTGAATTTTTATCTTCTTTCTAGAAACATGTGCTGCATTATGGAAAATTGTTTCCATGGAACCTTCCTCTTAAAATGATTAGAATATTGTTCGATAAACCATTTTTGGATGGAAAACTTGAAGGGTTCACAGGGAGGGCAGACCCTGGCAGAAACAGAGTTAACATGCTTATCTTAGGGAAAAATGTCATTTTCTAGTAATTATTCAAGGGTGCTTGTATTGTTGTGACAGGGAAGATGCTCCAATATACACAAGGCAACAAATGAACAGCAATGGCTTAGTGACTCTAGGAATTATGATTGGTTCAACAAAAATATCATCTGTTCTGTTCTAACATTGTCTAGAAGTCTCAATTGTTGAAGTCTCAATTGCCCCGCCTTTCCAGGGTGAAGAATATTCTGCTCATAGACTGAACTTTTACTTTTTTATTTCAGTCAACATCACAGTGGATTATGTTATATGCAGGTTAGCTTTCCAGGAACGGATTTTCTTTTTTCCCCTTTTAATGCGTCATTCTTTGCAACATGCAGTCAATGCAAAGAGGGGACCCTGCATGGATTGGTTACATCTGTGCCTTTCTGATTCTTGTCAGTGTGGTATGATCCTTTCTTTGTTTTGTGTCGAGTTTGTGATTTATGTCAGGAGACAGAGTCCTTTCCTTCAAAGTTTTGCACACTATTAAATTTTCATAGTGCAATGTGTGAAGTAAATATCATTATCAATTTTGTAAATGGTAAATCAAGTTTATTGCATATGCTAGTATTGTTGTCGGTGCCTCTGGCTTGTGGTTCCTATTCCAAGTTTACGTCCTTTCTTCAATAAGATATTTGAAATTTACTGTTTTTGGATATGTTATTGACTTCTGATTGAAATCTGTTCAGTCATTCGGTGTGCTTTGCCAAGCTCAGTTCTATCAAAATTCATCTCGGGTGGGATTTAGGCTGAGGTCAACTTTGGTAAAACCTCTGCCAGATGTGTACAAATCCTCAGTATCAGACGCTCAGTCTTGGTCGTTCTCCATCATTTGTCATAGCAGAGCAATTAACATAGCTTATTCAACCAAATTGGTAGGTGGCAGCCATTTTCCGCAAATCATTAAGACTTACTCACGAGGGTCGCAAGAAGTTCCAATCTGGAAAGATAACAAACATGATAACCACAGATGCTAACGCACTTGAGGTGAGATTTCTCACTTCATACATGTTTTATAACATTGCTACCATAGTTCTCTTATTGCTGCAACATGATTTAGTTAAGTCAATCGTGACATCTTCCTCAGTACAAATGCCCTGCTCTTCTCACTCTGCAAAACCAAATTCTATGAATTGTATCTGACGTGACAGCTGATATTGTTCAGCAAACATGCAAACAACTTCACAACTTATGGTCGGCTCCATGTTCTATTGTCATTGCCATGGTTCTTCTGTACCAGCAATTAGGCATTGCTTCGCTGCTTGGATCTCTCATGCTTGTCCTCATATTCCCCTTGCAAGTAATCTCGTGCTCTCTCTTTCCTTCAAAAGTTATCCTCACTATAACATCAGAAATACCAATTTGTCCAAGATTATTTTGATTATTTTTCAATTTTAGTTAAGTCATATATAGGTTAATATGTATGCTGACTTGGAGGTCCAAGTTCTCTTTTGACTTTAATTTTTATAAGGGGCATTCTGATCTAGGTACTAAGTAGAGGTTGTTTATCCTTTGAAAGTTCTACGTAGCAATGGTTGTATCAGTAATATTGCTTATACGGCAATATCATGTTGGTGTGGGGCTTTGTGCTACAAAGCATGCTCTAGAAAGCCTAATATGGTTGCTTAAGATTTGAAGGCAATTATTTCTTATTGCCATTGTGACCAAAGAAAAATGGTCTAACAAGTAAAGAGTTCCATGAGTTAAATTTAGTGATCTCTGTCTACTCTGCTTATTGCTCATTAACAAATTGCCAGGTTCACAATCTCTATATTACGCAACATGTGGTTAGCTATGGGGTTTTCCATACCACGTCGTCACTCTCAACTCATAAATTATTTAGTTTATATTATGGTGATTGATTCTCTATCTGTCAATCAATTGTCTTACATAATCTTTTTCATGGTTAATTAGACGATCATAATCAGCAAAATGCAAAAACTGACAAAGAAAGGGCTGCAGTCGACTGACAAGAGAGTTGGCCTTATGAACGAAATTTTGGCAGCAATGGACACTGTGAAGTATGTTGAATTAGCAAGATGCGCTGGCCTACATTTTCTATGGCTGTTTGTTTAATAATTACTCAAATTCATCAGAAAAATTCTTGCAGATGTTATGCTTGGGAAAAGAGCTTTCAATGTAAGGTTCAAGAAGTACGAAGTGATGAGCTTTCATGGTTCCGTAGGGCGCAACTAGTATCTGCAGTATGGATTACTTCAAAATTAAGATAATGTTGTGCCTTTATTGATTGCAGAAGTATCATCTGTATTGACATTTGGAAAATTCTTACTTTCCCCAGTATATGTGCGCATGTGTACACGCACATCCACATGCCCACATGCATGCGTGTGCACAAAGAGAGAGAGAGAGAGAGAGAGAGAGAGAGAGAGAGAGAGAGAGAGAGAGAGGGAGGGGGAGGGAGGGAGGGAGGGAGGGAGGGAGGGAGGGAGGGAGGGAGGGGAGGGAGGGAGGGGGGGGAGGGAGAGGGAGAGAACCTCAGTGGCAGGATATTGCTTGTGCTAAAAAGAAATGTGAAAACACTCTATCTATGGAACAAACTGTCTTGGCTTTCTGCCTGTGGTAAACTTACCAAGCAGTCTAACGGCAGTTGAAATACTTTCAAAGGTGCTCGTGTGCAAGCAATTCAAATTCTCTGATTCTTTTCATACGTCAAGAGAATAGGTTAGTGTAAAGTCAAAAAGGTGATTGGTTTACTGTGTAAATTTATTTATCTAGTCTTGAACTCCATTCACCGTTGCGTGTAAGCTGAGTAGTCATAGACTTATAGTTGCTGATTCATAGACTTATAGTTGCTGTTTTTCAATCAGCTGACTTATACAGTGCAATGAAATAGTCTCCATTTGTTTCTTATGTAGAAGTAGATGAATGAATTTAGACCCTTTCTGTCAGGCATGCGAGAACTAATGAACATGACATTTTCTTCTTCCATAATGCTAGATGGTTTTCTGTTTGTCTGAGAGATAAATTTTGGTGGCAGTTCAACGGCTTTGTACTGAACAGCATCCCTGTCATTGTAACCGTTGTCTCATTTGGGACATTCACTTTGCTTGGTGGGGATTTGACACCAGCGAGGGCGTTTACATCACTCTCTCTTTTTGCGGTGCTTCGGTTTCCTTTGGACTTGCTCCCTAGCTTGATGTCTCAGGTTCTTTCACTTCATCCTACCCTCATTTCTCTATCTCTGTCACTCAAATAGATAGTGTACTGATCTTCCTTTGTCAACATCAATATGCGTGGTTATTATGTGGATAGAGGATCTATCATTTTGTTTCTGCTCCTAATTGTGTACCTCGGATGTGTTGGCGTGATACCCTCGTTCAGTCTAAGTACTAACTTAGCAAAGAAGAAAATGATTGACAATATCAAACTGCAAGAGAAATAACATAGAATATGAATGGTGAACTGTAGTAAATCACCATACTGATGGGGTTGATTCTTTGACTTGGACAATACGGAGTAAGAAAAGTTTTATGAGCATTGTTCATATACTACATTTTCGTTTAACCTGAACTAATTGTCTTGTTGTTGAACTAGAATAAACAATAGAAATTTAATTAGCAGGACCTGTTACATCAATGTGATAATTGAACTGAAGGCTAAACCATGCTGTGATAACTAAATCTGTAACAGATTATCTCTTCATTAAATGGCTTTGACAATATTTAGAAAGTGCAAGTCAGATTTTCTGTTTTGGGCTTATTTCGGTTTTTTACCTTTACTTTCTCAAGGATGAGGCATATTGTCCATCTTAGATCCTGCAATTTTATTATAACAGTGGTTGCAAACATTTGTTTGTCATCTTTTAGTTTCCCATCTTACTTTTGTGTCCAGGTTGTTACTGCGAATGTTTCCCTGCAACGTTTGGAGGAACTATTTTTAACGGAAGAAAGAGTATTAGTTCCAAATCCAGCGATTGAGCCAGGAGAGCCAGCTATTTCAATCAAGGATGGGCACTTTTCATGGGACTCAAAGGTCAAATAAACATACGAGTCATTTTGTCTGGCAAAATCACTTACCTAACTTTTCTCAATGGGTAGAAACTGTTGACTTTAGTATGTCCGAATTGTCTAGGTTTTAAGGGTTGTAACAACATCAAAATACATTTATAAACAGTAATTTTCACTGATGTTGTTACAAGGATAGGGGCACATAAAAAAAAAAAATTATTAACCCCGAAGTTGGTTGATGCCATAATCAAAATATAAACCACACCTTCATCAAACGACTTAAACATTTAGTTAAGTGAGCTGCAATCTCACAACTTCTATAAAGGTGACATCTTCAAAGGAAACTTGTCCTAATTTCTATTTGTAATTTACTCTTGGTGAATTCTGAGGAAAATAACCAAACTCAAAACTCAGACGACATAATTTCCCTGGGTGAATGCATCTCTTCTGCCAGCATTTTGAAGGTTCAAGTTGATGTAGCTGTGTCTTCTAACTGATATTTGATGATTCAACATAACTAAATGGTCGTTTATGGTGGTTTCCAGTCTTTATGTTGCAACACATTATTTCAAGTGGAGGCTAAATTTTCAGCTAACTTCAGGCAGAAAAACCCACCCTGTCGAACATCAATCTGGAAATACCAGTGGGTAGCTTAGTGGCTATTGTTGGTGGTACTGGACAAGGAAAGACATCTCTCATATCAGCAATGCTTGGGGAACTATCTCCTGTCTCTGATGCATGCGTTACTATACGGGGAACTGTTGCTTATGTTCCTCAAGTGTCGTGGATTTTCAATGCCACCGTAAGTTGCACACTGCTGGTTTTATTTATCTGTCAATGTTGGGCACCTTATCATCAATATATCTTATGTCCTATTGTGTGATATCAGGTGCGAGACAACATATTATTTGGGTCTGACTTTGAAGCGGAAAGATATTGGAAGGCAGTCAGCGTTACTCAATTGGAGCATGATCTTGATTTGCTTCCAGTTAAGTGGAATCCAGTGCTTTGCAAATATCTCTTTTAACGTGGGATGTGATCTGTTAATTATCTATTTCATTTATTCCTTAGGGTCACGATCTTACAGAAATTGGGGAAAGAGGGGTGAATATAAGTGGAGGCCAAAAGCAGAGGGTTTCCATAGCCAGGGCTGTTTACTCAAATTCAGACGTTTACATATTTGATGATCCTTTAAGTGCTCTAGATGCTCATGTTGGTCAACAGGTATGAAATTCATAAGACAGAATTTGTCACTTAAGATTACCACTGGTGTCGCAATTGATGTTATACGGCTTAAACAATTACCTGTATACTTGGAAAGCTTTTTGTGCAAGGCATGCTCAAATGCTTTGGTTAATCTAGAATAACAATTTTGATGCTACAGTCCTGCCCTTAAGATAACTTGCTGCAATCAATATATGGATAATCAAAGCAACATCTGCTGCTTTCAATACTCTGAAGCATTTTCCGATTTGGGACTTTTTAACTTATATTTGTGTATTTCTATTATTGTCTTGGTTTGACCAGCTTTTATTTTTCTTTTTAGTAACATGGGGTATCCGAGCCTTTGGCTTGACTGCCCCACCATCTGAAGTGAGCTTTAGTTTCATATTTATAGATCTTCCACTCAGTAGGATCTCTTTTCTGAATTTTCAGAAATGAGGGCAATTCCTGTCTTAGCTTATAGTAATCCGCAGTCAACTACAGGTGTTCAATAGCTGCATCAAGGAAGAGCTGCAAGCGAAGACCCGGATTCTTATCACGAACCAGCTACATTTTCTTCCTCAAGTGGATCGAATCATTTTGGTTCATGAAGGAATGGTCAAAGAGGAGGGGACTTTTGAGGAGCTGTCTAGAAGCAAGGTACTGTTCCAGACACTTATGGAGAATGCAGGAAAAATGGAGGTAAAAATAGAAGATGATGAGGAGGGGGAGAAGAAAAATGTATTGGAGAAAACATCCAAACCAGCAGCTGACACCATTGTTAATGAATTGCCTGAAAATCAAGACCGTGGGGATAAAGGTAAAGGAGGGAAGTTGGTACTTATTAAGCAAGAGGAACGGGAAACAGGCGTTGTGAGTTGGAAAGTCCTGATGAGGTACTAAATGCATGATATGAAGCTTCATCTTCTAGTACTTGGTTGTGTAGACAGATGAGTTATGAAAAAGGCTTATTTGTGGATAACAAATTCATGACCTAAAGACTTTATTGAACTCTAGAATGGAACAAGTGTTCAAATAAGCCAATTAAATGACATAAAATATACATATGATATATTGAACAGAAAGTTCAAGAAAGTCCATGTAACAACTAAGACGGTATGGAGGTAATATTGAGTGTAAGTTTGCACAACATTTCTTTCTCAGCTTCACGTGACATCACTCGAAAAGTCTCTAAGTAGTTTTTTCTGCGATGCTTAGGTTTCCTCCACGTAATAACTATGTTTCACACATATCACTAAATGCTTTTAAACACCTAAAGTCCACGAATTTGACACTTCCTTTTTATTGAAAACCCGAACACTGTTTTTGTTTAGTAAAATGCTATTTTCCCTCTATTTCTGTTAGGTCTGATAAATCTGAAACATAGAATTACATAGCAATAATGCTACTTGTCTGTGACATGCGTATGATCTGATTTCCTTTTTCACTTAATCTATTTTTAGGTACAAAGGGGCACTAGGAGGCCTGTGGGTAGTGGCAGTACTCTTTATTTGCTATACTTTAACTGAAGTTCTTCGAATTTCAAGTAGCACGTGGTTGAGTTTCTGGACACATCAAAGCACTTTGGAGAACTACAGACCAGGATTCTACATATTGATCTACGCACTCCTGTCCTTTGGTCAGGTGTGTCAATTCAGTAGATAGATCTCCAATTCAGTTTCTCCAATGTTGCTATCTTTTCTGCAGTAGCTTGTGCTTCTATAATTTCGTTTTGATTCTTGATGAAGTGGGAAAGCCACATTATCACATTACCTCTTGGTGCTTGAGTTTGGCTTACAACTTCTTTTATACAGTGCAGAAAGTATTGTATTTTCAGAGAGAAACTGATTTATCATAACATGAAGCAGACTATTTGTTAGCTTTGCTATATTTGTAGTTTTCTGTATTATAGTCTTTGGTGGATGTGGGCATATGTCAACTGAAGGGTAGGTCTTTCTAGCAATGTCTGTGACAACTCCTGTGTTTCTGTGAATCAGGTGACTGTGATGCTGACTAACGCTTATTGGTTGATCATTTCGAGTCTTTATGCGGCAAAAACATTGCATGATTCTATGCTTCGGTCTATATTGAGGGCTCCGATGCTTTTCTTTCACACCAACCCAGTGGGAAGAATAATCAACAGGTTTGCCAAGGATCTAGGCGAGATAGATTGCAATGTTCCCAGATATGTAAATTTGTTTATGGGCCGACTCTGCCAGCTACTTTCGACTTTTGTGCTTATAGGAATTGTAAGCACAATCTCTCTCTGGGCCATATTGCCGCTCTTGATCTTGTTTTATGCAGCCTATCTATATTTCCAGGTCAGTGCAGTTTTGTTTGGGCCATAATGTTCTTTCATGCAAAGTGATATATTCTTTGCTACTAAAAGCAACAATTGTCAAAACTTGTCCCACTTGGTCGGGTCGGCAATGTTCTTCTGCTACATTAACTGACAATTTCATGTCGTATTTACATTTTTTGTCATGCCTGTGACACTATGCAGCGCCATTTAATTTCTTTTATAGTGGAAATTCGGAAACGCAATTTCCATAATCCTTTCATAGTAGAAAGCGACACTATTTTTTCCCTCGTATGAAACAGTGAATAAGTACTAAGCACCAACAGTTCAATGATGAAAGTTCCATTTATCCATCTTTTTTGTCAATTTTTTGTGGTAGAGGGGGCATTAATGATGGCTAACAGTAGATCCTTTTAATTGCTCAATAGAACTACACCTCTTTTTCTAACGCATGTTTCGCCCTCTACCCATAGCCGAGCCCTTTGGAAGTCTGGATATAATTGTCTTTCTAATTGTTTGCCTTGTTGCTGTTAACAGAGTATATCTCGTGAAGTGAAACGCATGGATTCAATCGCCAGATCTCCAGTTTATGCACAATTCGGAGAAGCATTGAATGGCTTGTCGACGATTTGTGCATATAAAGCGCATGATAGGTTGGCCACCAGTAATGCCGAGGCCATGGACAATAGCATCAGATTCACCCTTGTCAAAATCAGTTCCAACAATTGGCTCGACATAAGGTTGGACACACTAGGATGCATAATGATCTGGTTGACCACCACATTTGCAGTCATGCAGACTAGAAATGCAGAAAACAGAGCAGCCTTTGCTTCAACAATGGGTCTCCTGCTCAGCTACACTTTGAATATAACAAACCTTTTGAGCGATGTACTGAGACAAGCAAGCCATGCTGAGAATAGTCTAAATGCTGTAGAGCGTGTAGGTGTGTACATAGAATTGCCTTCTGAAGCTCCGGTTATATTAGAGAGTAGCCGCCCCCCTCCTGGCTGGCCTTCATCAGGATTAATTAAATTTGAAGATGTGGTCCTTCGTTACAGACCTGAACTTCCTCCCGTCTTGCATGGATTGTCCTTTTCAACAGCACCCTGTGAGAAACTGGGAATAGTCGGAAGAACCGGTGCTGGAAAATCTAGCATGATAAATGCTTTGTTCCGAATTGTCGAGCTGGAAAAAGGAAGAATCTTGATCGATCGGTGCAACACCTCTAAAATAGGACTGGAAGATTTGCGGAAAGTCCTTAGCATCATACCACAATCACCGGTTCTTTTCTCAGGTAGGCACCATGAAATACTCTGTATCTTGTTTTTTAAAAGCGCTTTTTCTTCCTTCCCCCTTTTCCTTCAACTTTCTCTGATATTCTGTAGGAGATTCTGCTTACAAGTTCATGCTTTTCAGTCTGCCCACTGGTTGATATTGCTATGTCCTCTGACCAATTCATAGCTGAGAGTTTTCTCTTGCACTTATTGTGTCTGATTCTGGAGGTCCAGAACTCTGTACTCCTCGGACCAAGTATCATTCACAAGAGCCACTTACTATTATTGCAATCCAATTCTGTGCCGAACTACCCCTGGACTGTCACTTTCTCTTGACGTGAACTGTCTGCTGACCAGTACTAATCTGTTAAAATGTCTTAATCCACTGGCCTTTTACTTTGGTTTGATTCCAAGGAACATTCTGCATAAAAAATTGACCAACTTTCTTTTCATGAGTTGTCAGTTATTTCATGTGAAAAAGCTACAGTACGAATCATAACTGCATACACTGAACTCCATTACTGTGGACTGAGAATCTTCAACGATATACCAGAAAGAAACTTTAGATTCCTTATTTGTGGAGAATAAGTACGGTCTCCAATAGTTTCTTTGTTTTCAATTTTGTGTAGGAGCTGTGAGATTCAATCTCGACCCTTTCAATGAACATGATGATGCTGACCTCTGGGAGGCTTTGGGAGAGAGCACATTTGAAGGATGTTATCCAGAGGAACTTTTATGGCCTGGATGCTGAGGTAAGCTTGCGAAAATTTACTAGATGTAAAATCTTAATCCAAGGGATCATTGCAATTTCTATTGGATTCAGGTTTATGTTGATGAAATCATCGGTAGTTATCTGCAATTTTGAAGAGAAAATATCTAAGTTATGCAAATTGTACTGTGAAGGACAAGGATTGTTAGAGGCTGTCCAAAGCATGCAAGTGTTGAGATGTTGACAATAACCAGTAACTAGGTTAATGCCCTTTGGCAGAGAGGAGAGAAATTGAGTCGAATCAATACAAGGCAAGCGACGTGAATTAATATTCAGGAAAGAAGTCTGACATGGTTTTTAAAACTTTTTGAAGTTAAAGATGTTGACAAGATTAGTGAGAAATAATTAGCAATAATATTCTAGGTATGATCACAAATATTTTTGCTCAAATGCTCTGCTTGCACCACTGTTACCTCCAAAATTTCCTTTTAATATATGATTTCCTCCACGTGAACTAAATGATAAGACTGCAAGGCAGAGAAAAAGAGCCATCAATGTGGGCTGGACTTGGTGGTATACTGGACAGAGTGGTACAGATGTTGGAATTGATTTACCTGCAAGAAATGCTGAAGGATCCGTTCCATGACATTGTCCAGATTGTGTTAGATGTTATAGTATCTGTAGTGTTAAACTGAAGTTGACAGGTCGATTTGCCTACCTTACAAGGTCCCTGGGTAGCCTCTTCACTTAAGGAGGTCAGCATCCAGATCACCATCTGAAGCCAGACCCAGTGTTACCCCACTGGTTGCAAGCCCCCAAGTTCCCGGCCAATCTTTTACCAACCGACCGAGAGGTTGGGGAGGCAAGTACGGGGTCACCCACCCCAGGGCGGTTCTCCCGCCTTTACCTCCATAAGCAGTTTAAGGACCTGCTTAGGTCCAATCTTACGGGGAGTACCCCAGCCGCTATATTTATCGAGGCACGGGAGCTGCCTCTACCCCCTTAGTTTAAGGTCAAGGGGCCCCTACGATGTAGGGCGACCCCTATCAGCTGACTTAGGGGTCCCGTCCCCTAAGCCCCATCATTTAGGAACAGGGGCATAAGGGATCACTCTCCCCAGGAGGGTTCTCCCCTCTGTTTCCCTGTAGGCCTTTTATAGATAGTATCTGTAGTGTTAAACTAAAGTTGACAGGTCGATTTTTATAGATGTTTGGTCTTTCCGTATGCAAGAGGCCGATGTAATGCTCTGCATTATTTTATTGGCTTCAGAATGCATCAGTCGTTATTTCTTGGTAGTTAAGAAAGGTGAAGTTAAAAATATCCATTGGTTTAATTGATGTTGGTTGTGCTTTGTCAAGGTTTCCGAGGGTGGAGAGAACTTCAGCGTCGGACAGAGGCAACTGCTGTGTCTTGCTCGAGCATTACTAAGAAGATCAAAGATTCTTGTTCTTGATGAAGCAACTGCGGCCGTCGATCTTAGAACTGATGCTCTCGTCCAGAAAACCATCCAGGAAGAATTTACCTACTGCACCATGCTCATCATCGCCCACAGACTTAACACCATCATCGACTCTGACCGAGTTCTTGTGCTCGATGCCGGCCAAGTATGTTCTACCATCACAGTTCATCATGCATACATCAGTACTAGCATGAAATGCATAGTCATGTTTTGTCATCATGAATATGTATGATTCTTTGGGCACTTGAAACTTCTCGTCAACTTAGAAGGACCGTGACCCCAATCGACTATTCATGCATTTCAATATTGTCGCGTTTCTATTTTCTTATGCAATATCAATTAGGATGCCTTCAACATTCACTTCAGGTAGCAGAACACGACACTCCAGAGAATCTGCTGTCAAATGAAGCAAGCGCCTTCTCTAAGATGGTTCAAAGCACCGGTTCTGCCAATGCGCAGTATCTGAGCGGCTTGGTCCTCCAAAGGAAAGTGAACAGGTTACGGATGGAAATGAATCATGCAGATAGCAAGAGATGACGGTCGGCCTCTGCCTACTTGGTTGCCATGCCAATTTTGCTGCAGCGATCAGCCTCAATTCCACAATGTCCCTCAGATTTCGAATATCGATGATGATGACAACAATGGTGACAATTGTTAGGAATAAAAATGGTCGAAGTGAAAAAAATAAAGAAGAAATGAATTTTTACATAGAAAACCTTCCAAAATTAGGAAGGGAAAAACCATCGCACTACTTAATTTCTTCATCATCAGTATTATTATCAATTTTCAACATTACAAGTTTCAGGGTTACAACTATAAAATTATTACCTTATGCATCCAAGTTATATTGAAATTACGTATATACCATTAACATAATATTTTTTTCTTTACTTTAACATGAAAATTACATGCATATCATTAGCAGTGAAAAGCCTCTCTGCTTTCATTATTGTTCTTTATCAATCACCCACTTGGATGCTAATCTTAAAAATAGCAATAGCTTTCTATAGTCTTCCCTTGACTTTGCAACCATAATTGTCCTAGTGCTATGACCTCCTCATCACTAACTGTGAGGCCAACAAAGGGAATTCACAGCCTCGGTCCTTTTATTGATGACAACCTCAGTTAACTTATGTGGTAGATTTTCCAGCTGATGAATATGATGATACTTCTACTCAATATGCTTTGTCCTTAAATAAAATACTAGATTCTTTGCAAGACAAGTGTCATTGAACACTATTATCCTGCTTCTTGTCTATATTGTTCAAAGAATTCTTCAACCAAATCATCTCATTGTGAGCTTCGTATATAACGACATACTTAGCTTTAGTGGCTGAGAGGGACACTTAGCTTCAGTGATTGAGAGAGACACACAATTATGAAGTCTAGATATTCAACTGATTGCAGTATCACCTAAGTTAAAACCATAATGTGAGGTGTCCTTCCTAATGTCCAAGTCAAGATTTGCATTGACAAAGACTTGTAAAGTCATATTATTTTTCATAAGACAAAGTGACATATCTAAAGTCTCTCTTGGGTATCTTAATAGCCATTTGTAGTTTACGAATCCTTTATTCCTAGATTAGTCATATATTTGCTCACGACTACCAGTGTATGAATTATAACTACTTTGGTATACACCATCGCATGTATCGATTTGCCAACTTACCATAAACCCAAAAAGCCTCTCAATTATCTAAATAGCCACTTTACAGTTTCCTAATTTTGATTCCTAAATTAGCCATATATTTCCTCATGACTACCATTATGTGAGCTGTAGCTAGTTTGGTACACACCATAGCATATATCAATTTGCCAACAACTTACCATAAACTTGAAGTGCCTCTTAGTTATCTTAATAGCCACTTCACCATAAACCATCATGTGAGCTATAGCTAGTTTGGTATACAACATATATCAACTTGCCAACAGCTGACCATAAGGCACCTTAGCCATATAATCCTTCTCCTCAACTGTCTTTGATGACTGCTTTTCAAGAGCTTGAAGAGACTCTCTAAATGATTACTTCTAGGCTTTGCATTCAGAACTCCGAATTTGCCTGACATTCTCAATACTTTTCTTGAGACAACTTTAGAAATTCTGCATATCTTTCTTGTATGATCCTTAACCAAGAATTTGATTTGTTGCTCCTAAGTCCTTGATTTTAAACTCCTTTGAAAATTAACGCTTTAATATCTTGATTTGCCAAACGTTGGATCTTGCAATGAGCATATCATTCACATACAATAGCAAAATAATATAGTAGTCATCGATTCTTTTAAAGTAACAATAGTGATTTGATTTACATCTAGTAAACTTGTTATTACACATGTTTTAAAAAAAAATTATACCAATATCTAGGAGTCTGTTTCAAATCATCTCGACTTTTCTTTAATTTGCGAACATATTTTCTTCATTGGGAACTTGAAAACCTTTTGGTTATATGATGTATATGTCCTCCTCCAAGTCATCGTGGAAGAATGTTGTCTTTCCATTTAACTGCTCTAGATGTAAGTTCTTACGAGCAACAATACTTAACACTAGCCTAATAATAGTCAATTTCACAACTTGAGAGAAAAGTTGCATGAAGTTAGTTCATTTCTTTTGCTAAAAACCTTCTACTACTATCTTTCTTGCCTCTTGCTATCAACAGGTTCTTCTTAGACCTAGTACTTCCATTTATTCTACAATATCTTCTTCCTATCTAGTAAGTGAGTTAACACCTATATTCTATTCTTATCCAGTGTATCCAACCCATTTCAAAATTGCCAATTCCATTTAATAGAATGTTTAACTTGCATTGCTTCTGCAAAATATTTTGGTTCACCAGCACTAAGCAAATAATGTAATGCTAGAGAATACCTTTATATAGATTTAAATGCTCTACTTGATCTACTTAAAGTCTTAAAGTGGATTCAGGTGTATGTGATTCTTGTTTTTGTTTTTTTTATTATAATCTACATCAGTAGTTTTAGGATTCCTAACCAAAACAATCTTAAAAGCCCCTTCCAATTAAATCTACGTAGTTTCCTCCATTTGTTTCCTCACACTAAATTCTGTAATAGGCTTATCCTTGTATAACATACTTTCATTAAATGTAGCATCATTTGTTTTTATTACTTTTCTATTTTGATCATCCAAAGTCGATAGCCAAAATAATCAGAATCAAATCCAAAGGGAAAAATTTTCTTAGCATTTGCATCAAGCTTGTCCCTATTTTTAGAATCTATGTGGATGTAAAAATACAACAAAAATAAAAAACTCTCATTGGGGGATATTTATCTTCTTTCCAATCCATTCTTGTTATGGTAACTTAAAATCAAGGGAAACTAAAGGTCATTTGTTGATTAGATAAGTTGCTTTGTTAATTGTATTCACCTAAAACTTCTTAGGTAATCCTGTATGCATCTTCTTGCACAGTCATTTAAAGTATGATTTATCCTCTCAGCAACTCCGTTTTGATGGTGCTGAGAACTTTTCTTTTCATCCTAATTCAATTCTTTACACAAAACTGCTTGAACTCCTACCTATTATAACCATCAACATCGTCCAACCTTAGATATTTAATCTTTAAGCTAGACTCATTCTCCCACTTCAGCTTTACATTTTTTAAAAGTACTACATACATCAAAATTATTCAAAAAATAAACTCATACTTTTCTAATGGAGTCATCAGTGAATGAGATGCAGTAACACAAACCTTTAGGAAATGCATAGGGGCGCCCCTTGCCACGCCTCGATCCTCGAGCGCGCGCCCATCTCTCACTAGTCGATAAATATTTGCGACTTCCCAAGACAAGTCGCCGACCCTTTCATTTTAATGCACATGCGGAAGCGAAACAAATACCCAGCATGGGATAGGAAAGCAAGGCAATATTTCACAAAAGCCAACCTTTATAAATAATGGGGTTTAGTCACAAAACGAGTTTGGTCAAAAGTCTACAAAAGGTCGGCTCTCAGAAAGGAGTTGTCCTACGACATACTAGTCGGACACATACGCCGATCCTTCGAACTCCACCTCCACAGACTCCGGGACTTCGGTCTTCCACGACCACCATCTAAGGACTTGAAAATAGTTATACAATAACCAATGAGACAATGTTTCAGCAAGTCCACCCCTTAAACTCCTATTAGGAAGAAAATATGCCTCAGGGCGCTCTAGCCACACGGCCACACAATTAGAACAGAGGACTTACCTCATCTTAGTTCCTTCCTATACGTTAGCACAATTCATATCTCAACCATATGCATATAGCAATTTCACACATCAATCGGAATGTCTCGATCAATCACAATATTGCTCACACAAGCCTAAACTACAAATTAATCACTGCTCACATGAGCAAGAACTATAAATCAAACATTGCTCACATAAGCAAGAACTGCAATCAACATGTGTTCCAATTAATTAATACTACTCGCACAGGTAGTTTTACCCGACACATGCCGGTCCATCAATTCAAAGAATTACCGACACGCGTCGGGGATAGGTAATGTCCACCGACACACGCCAGGGACGACTAACATCCACCCACACACACCGGGGATGGTTTCTCTTAACCAGCACACGATTATTCAATTTTAGCAAAGGATATCGTGCTTCGCACTCACATGACTCAATTAAGATAACGTCATTGGCCTGTTTTCTTCTTATTAAAAACATTTGGTGAAAATATTATGTGTGGGTACACGGTTAGATCGAACCTTGAAAACTTATACTCTTCCCTTTTAAAATCCCACAGTTTGATATAGTCTTTAAAACTATTTTTGGTGTTAAAACCCGACACTTGGGATTTTCTAATCAAATACTATAATTTCCACAATCATCACTCAATTGCACAATCTAACAAGTAATTGCATAAACTAACCACACCACTGCAGTCAGTTCGAAATTCTAACAAACGATTCTCCGGTATAATTTCTGGAAAATATTAATTAATTAATAATTAAATAAATTCCGAAAATTAATTTAATTTAAATAATAAATAATATAATTTAACTAAATAATTAAATTAATAAAGTAATTTTTTTTTTGTTGGTCCTACGCTAATCTTACTTTAATACTCACTCTCGGACTTTTCCCTTACCTCATTGCAGGGTGTGGGAGTCGAAACCCACTCCTGAAATAAAATCATTCCCACCCCAATCCTCCCTGAAAATATGGGGATTTGAACCCCCAACCTCCCCTTCCAAGATGGAATGATGGCCACTTTGGGGCGAACCCCAGGTGGTTAATTAATAAAGTAATTAATTAAATTCTAATCATGCTTAACACTAATCTAATTGCATGATTAAACTAATTAATACATCCCTTAATCTAATTATTCATCTAATCTAATTAACGTTTAAATAAACTAATCTAACCACATAAACCATCATTAGGCTAATCTAAACACCCCTTAAGCATAATTAACTCCATAAGTGGAGATTAGTGAGTAAACTCACTGATTTAGCGTTTCAGTGAGTCTACGGCGAAGGTAACGCCAAGGCGGGCGACAATCCTCCTAACGGCGACACCAAGAGAGGCCGGGAAGGGCTCGAAAATGGGACACAGAGTCCCACAGCCTTGCTGGAACTTCAGCTTTAGCTTGCTGAACCGGGAAGGAAAACCAGTGGCTGAACGGCGAGGAATCGGGCTGATCGGAGCTCTGGCGAGCAGGTGGTCGGAAACTGGTGGCTCCCGGGGGTCAAGGGGGACCTACTAATGGTTGGTATGGGTGAAGGAAGGGTCATAATGGAGAGAAAAATGGCGAAACGGACGAAACAGGCTAAACTTTGCAGCAAACCGACGGACCGGCGAGCGGCGACTTCCGGCGGCCAGGCGGGTCGGCTAGTGGCTCCGTTCGGGGAGAGGCCGGGCTCTTCCGTACATATTGGACGTGCTCGTCACGGTGATGGGTGGAGTGTGGGCTGATTCTCATGAGAAGACAACTTTTGACTCGAGTTTTTGATGAAAGGTCAGCTAGAGCAGAAACTGGTAGAAGAGAAAACAGAGGGGGAAAAAGGTATGGCGGTGGCTGTACGAGCGTGTGACGGTGGAGAGGGCTGGTGTGCTCGGTTTCTCTTATTGTTGGAGCTCTCAAGGTACACCAACAATGGAGAAAGCAGCCAAGGAAATGAGAGAGAAGCTGCTGAAAAGAGAGGGGACCCCTTTGGCTTCCTAAGCCTTCAACACTTGTCTTTCTCACTCAAGTGGTTGCCCCACCACTCCTCAGCCATCCACAACAGTCTTATCCACTCCTAAGCTTCCTCAAAAAGCTTGCCAAGTGGTCCAAAGGTTGCTCCCCCCATGACATACGAATTTTGTGACATTTGGCCATCAAAGTATTCAATTCCATCAATTTCTCTTGAATTCTTATCCAATTGGACTCAATTTGATTTCCATAAATCCAACCAAGGTGCCATCATCCCAATCTATATTTTTCCTCATCATATAGTCCAACTAGAATTCCAAAAGCGCGACCGAAAATGGGCCTATGAATTTCCCGATCCAAAATATTCGTACTTTGGATTTTTCGCCGAAAAGCTCGGTTTGTAGAAAAATCTTCGGAGGATGAGTCAACGTTCCTAAAATGATTTGTGACATGACAAAACTTTCAATTTCTGAATTCAGGTTCCAATTCACGGTTAATTTCAATCGGCGCGATTCTTAGCGCGTCCTAATCTACCAGATAGCTTTTAGGAATTTTTCGTGCAATTGACCCGTAGTCAATTATTTTCGAGCTACACGTACATCTTCGACACATTGACAACTCTCAGTTGTCATAAAAATCTCGAAGTTTCAAATACGAACACAGAGTACCAAAACGACAGAAAAATCAGTCTAGTGCTGATCGACAAGAATTGTATAATTAGATGGAATCACCCACACTTAATCACATATCTTTGTCGGGTCGACCTATCTCTGGTCTCTAATTGATCTGTGCCGTGATGACCCTTCCAGATTAGTACGGTCGAGTAGTTGATTCCTAGTTGAATTCTCAAATCTATTGTGTTTATATTCCTTAACGGCTTCACCTGATAGACTAGTTATCCCGTGAGTGATCGACTCAACGAAAAGAACTATAAGCGCGTCAATGAAAAGCCCAACTCAATCAATCAAAATCAGAACCTAAAATTCAGGATGTCACACCCCTACACATTTATGTGTACCAACTCAATTCTTTTTTTCCTTGTTCTTTTCCAATTTGTGGAAAATTGACACATTTTTGCTTCCTTAGATTGCAAATCTCATATAGACCAATTTTTATGGACTTCGGATAGTTTTCCCTTTGATTCTAATAGCTTCATTCCCTTTTCGCTCATGTATCCAAGTTTGTGGTGCCACAATTTGGAATTAGTTTCCAACTCATTAAATGTTTTTCTACTGCTTTCAGTCATGTGTAATGTTCCTAACTTTGTTCCTCGTGCTACTAGGGCACATTTGTTCATTTTTTGATAGTAGTCTCCAAAATAAGTTACGTATTAGGTGGTCTACTTGATTTGTAGGGATTAGGTTTCTCTTAAGGACAGGAAGAAATCTAACATTTTGCAACTTTCATTGATATCATTTTGTGAACATCATCCTTCCTTACAATATCTAAAGCTTTATTATTAGCAAGTTAAACCTTACCAAACTATCCAATAACCAAATTGTGCATAATTTTTTTGCACAAAATGGAGTACAACAAAGCATTTGAGTTCAAGGAAGGGGATCAAAATAACCAAGTTCTTCTACCACTCAGTAAACAGAAAACAATTGAGAAATAGAATTATCTCGGTGTTGGACAATTCTGGAAACCTAGTGGCGAATAATGATATGGTTCGGCAGTTATTTGTTACCCATTTTCAGGACTTCTTGGCTCCTCAAGATCATACGTCTCGGCCAACATTGCAAGAGATTCGGGGGGTATTACAACATTCCCTGAATGAGGAACATGTACGATCCCTCTCTCATCCTGTGTCTAGTATGGAAATTCATAATACTCTTCTCTCTAGCTAGTGGCAAGGCTCCTGGTTCAGATGGTTTCAATGTTGAATTCTTTAGACACAACTGGGATGTAGTAGGACCTTTGGCTATAGAAGCGATCAAGGACTTTTTTGTCTCCAAAAGCTTTTGCGTGAGATAAATAACACAATCATAGCCCTTGTGCCCAAGATTCCTAATGCGTCTTCAGTCTCAAGACTATAAACCCATTGCTTGTTGTAATACAATTTACAAGTGTATCACCAAGCTTATAGCAAATAGAGTGGCGGCTGTCCTCTCGAACATCATCAGTACTCATCAGAATGCCTTTGTCAAAGGCCGACGAATCAATGATAATATCTTGTTGGCGCAAGAGCTTTTTAGTGGCTTCCACGTTGATCCTTACCTGTCAAAGTGTGCCATCAAGGTTGATTTTCAAAAACCTATGATATTATTGATTGGGACTTCTTGGAATTAACTCTTCTTGCGTTTGGATTTCCCAACCAATTGGTCCGACTTATTATGACTTGTGTCCGTACACCGAAGTTCTGTATTTCCATAAATGGAGAGCTGCATGGATTCTTTCCTAGTGGTCGTGGTCTATGCCAAGGCAACCCTTTATCTCCATACCTTTTTGCTTTAGCCATGGAAGTATTCTTGGGGATTTTATTTCTTCAATCTAAACAACCAAGATTTAAGTATTTTTGGATATGCAAATCTACCGGCCTATCCCACCTTTTTTTCGCGGATGACGTCTTCTTATTTAGCAAAGGGAATTTGGCCTCCGTATCACTTCTTAAAGATGGCCTTCAAATGTTCTCCTCTTGGAGTGGGTTGAGACCCAACATGAACAAAAGTGAAGTCTTCCTGACGGGAGGTACGCACACTGCTCGAGCCTAAATTATTCAGGATCTCGGTTTCTAGGAAGGTTCATTGTCGGTCCGCTATCTTGGAGTCCCCATTATTTCATCGCGGCTTGGCAAGGCAAATTGCAATGCTCTTGTCAACCTTATAACAACGAGAGTTCAATCTTGGACACAACGCTTTCTATTGTTCTCGGGTTGCCTTCAACTTATCAGGTTGGTCCTTCACTCTATTCAAGTGTATTGGTTCGATATTTTTATGCTTCCTAGAGCTATACTAAACCGCATCAAACAATTTTTTCATCAATTCCTCTGGAAAGGCCCTAATCTTGTGAGTGGGGGTGCAAAAGAAGGAGGATGTTTGCTTACCCAAAAAAGAAGGAGGACTTGGTATCCGCAAACTTCGGGAATGCAACATAGTTGCAATGCTTAAACACATATGGATTCTTTTCACGGACAAAGAATCCCTTTGGTGCAAGTGGATACATGCTATTTACTTGAAAAAAAAATGAATTTTTGGGTTGTTAAAAGCCAATCTTTTGTTCCTGGGCTTGGAAGAAAATTCTTGATCTTAGAAGGGAATTCCATAAGTTTTTTAATTGGCGAGTGGGCGATGGTCGCTCGGTGTCCCTTTGGTTTGATCCTTGGCACCCTCGAGGATCCCTGAACAGTTTCTTCATGGATGCTGACTCAACTTTATCCAGGCAGGCTACGGTTGCGGATCTTTTTTCCTTGCAAAGGCAAGCCACCAAGGCCACCCTGGATTCGTGGATGCATCCTCTCCCCGTACTCACACAGCACCCAAATTGATTTTGTTGGCTTGAACACTCCTCAAGGTTCTCGGTTGCTTCCACTTGGGAAGCCATTCATCCAAAGAAAAGCTTGGTCCCGTGGTCCTCCTTTATATGGAACAAAACTATCTCCCCTAGGTACCGGTTCCATCTCTAGCTCATCACCAGAAACCGGTTATCTACTCAAGTTCTATTACTTTCCTATGGTAGGATTGCTGGTGGTGCTTGTGCTTTTTGTAATTTAAGGCCAAATTCTATTGATCATTTATTTTTTGGCTGCCGTGTTACTGCTGGTCTTGCTATGTTTTGGGCTGCAGATGCAACCTCTCTTGGCAAAATAGGCCGTGGATGGAAAATTTACAATGGGCCATCAATTTACTCCCCGGCAATGAATTCGCACGTTGTATTGCCCGATTTGCCTTTGGGGCCCTTTGTCATTTGATTTGGAAGACGAGGAACAACATCCTCTTCAGGAGACAAGTTCTGTATGTGCCTGCCCTGCAAAAGCATCTCGGCAAAGCTGTGAAGGACAAGGCTATTACGTTCAGCTATGTGGCTGACACACCAAGGAATAGGAGGATTCAAAGAAGTTGGGGACTTGATCCCTTTATTTTCTCTTCAGGGGTATCAATCTTTCTTTGTAAAGCTTGTTTGAGGGTTGCCGTTGGTTTGGTTTCCCCCCTTCCCCTTTTACTCTAGGCACCCTTCCACTCTTCATGACTTGTTTGTCACCAAGAGTGCAAGTTTTGTTAGTGCAAAGATCACTTTGCTGTAAATTTCTTTTTTATTAAAAGTCAATACCTATCTTACCTTACCAAAAAAAAAAAAAAAAAAAAAAAAAAAAAAAAAAAAAAAAACAAAGCATTTGAGTTCAAAATCAAGCAAAAATACACTCAAAATTAAAGCATCATTGTCAAGTATCTTTTCAAGGGTTGCATTTAAAGATTTGACCTCATCATAATTTAAATTCTTGTACTAAATTTTCTAATTTGGGGTTCTACAATCTTGTCTCATATGACCTTTCTCTACACAATTCCAGCAAATTATTTCACTACAAAATCTTGATTTGCTTCTCTCATTGGATTTCGATCTACCACAGTACTAGTTCCAACTTTGTTGATTGCTTCTCCCGTAGCATTCAATATTCAAGGGCACTCAATACTAATCTTACCTTACCCCAATAAAAAAAAAAAAAACAAACAAACAACAAAGCATTTGAGTTCAAAATTCAAGCAAAAATACACTCAAAATTAAGGCATCATTGTCAAGTATGTTTTCAAGTATTGCATTCAAAGATTTGACCTCATCATGATTTAGATTCTAGTACTAAATTTTCTAATTTAGGGTTCTACAATCTTGTCTCATATGACCTTTCTCTACACAATTCCAGCAAATTATTTCACTACAAAATCTTGATCTGCTACTCTCTTTGGATTTCGATCTACCACAGTACTAGTTCCAACTTTATTGATTGCTTCTCCCTTAGCATTCAATATTCAAGGGCACTCAATACTAATTTACCTTACAAAAAAAAAAAACAAAAACAAAAACAAAGCAATCGAGTTCAGAATTCAAGCAAAAATACGCTCAAAATTAAGGCATCATTGTCAAGTATCTTTTCAAGGGTTGCATTCAAAGATTTGACATCATCATAATTTAGATTCTAGTACTAAATTTTCTAATTTGAGGTTCTACAATCTTGTCTCATATGTCCTTTCTCTACACAATTCCAACAAATTATTTCACTACAAAATCTTGATTTGCTTCTCTCTTTGGATTTCGATCTACCACAGTACTAGTTCCAACTTTATTGATTGCTTCTCCCTTAGCATTCAATATTCAAGGGCACTCAATACTAATGTTACCTTACCATAATAATAATAAAAAAAAAAAAAAAGCATTTTAGTTCAAAATTCAAGCAAAAATACGCTCAAAATTAAGGCAGCATTGTCAAGTATCTTTTCAAGGGTTGCATTCAAAGATTTGACCTCATCATGATTTAGATTATGGCACTAAATTTTCTAATTTGGGGTTCTACAATCTTTCTCTCATATGACCTTTCTCTATACAATTCCAGCAAATTATTTCACTACAAAATCTTGATTTGCTTCTCTCTTTGGATTTCGATCTACCATAGTACTAGTTCCACCTTATTGATTGCTTCTCCCTTAGTATTCAATATTCAAGGGCACTCAATACTAATCCTACGTTACCAAAAAAAAAAAAACAAACAAACAAACAAAGCATTCAAGTTCAAAATTCAAGCAAAAATACGCTCAAAATTAAGGCATCATTGTCAAGTATCTTTTCAAGGGTTGCATTCAAAGCTTTGACCTCATCATGATTTAGATTCTGGTACTAAATTTTCTAATTTGGGGTTCTACAATCTTTGTCTCATATGACCTTTCTCTACACAATTCTAGCAAATTATTTCACTACAAAATCTTGATTTGCTTCTCTCTTTGGATTTCGATCTACCACAGTACTAGTTCCAACCTTATTGATTGCTTCTCCCTTAGCATTCAATATTCAAGGGCACTCAATACTAATCTTACCTTACCAAAAAAAAAAACAAAAAAAAACACAAAGCATTCGAGTTCAAAATTCAAGCAAAAATACGCTCAAAATTATGGCATCATTGTCAAGTATCTTTTCAAGGGTTGCATTCAAAGATTTGACCTTAACATGATTTAGATTCTAGTACTAAATTTTCTAATTTGGGGTTCTACAATCTTTCTCTCATATCACATTTCTCTACACAATTCCAGCAAATTATTTCACTACAAAATCTTGATTTGCTTCTTTCTTTGGGTTTCGATCTACCACAATACTAGTTCCAACTGTATTGATTGCTTCTCCCTTAGTATTCAATATTCAAGGGCACTCAATACTAATCTTACCTTACAAAAAAAAAAAACAAAGCATTCGAGTTCAAAATTCAAGCAAAAATACGCTCAAAATTAAGGCATCATTGTCAAGTATCTTTTCAAGGGTTGCATTCAAATATTTGACCCCATCATGATTTAGATTCTCGTACTAAATTTTCTAATTTGGGGTTCTACAATCTTTCTCTCATATGACCTTTCTCTACACAATTCCAGCAAATTATTTCACTACAAAATCTTGATTTGCTTCTCTCTTTGGATTTCGATCTACCACAGTACTAGTTCCAACCTTATTGATTGCTTCTCCCTTAGCATTCAATATTCAAGGTTGTGCCCAAAGATTTACCCAATTCTCTTTTACAAAAGTACTCACTAAGAATCTTTACCAAAAAAAAAAGGTACTAAAAATCAAATCTCAGATTTTTTGAAACTTCACTTCTTTTATCTTATGAACTGCTCACTATAGTCACAATTACACTCTAACTTTTAAGTAGAGAATATAAAATTAAAATTTTTACCTCGTCAGCAAATTTAATATCCGTTGTACTCAATTGAGACATGATCACATTGAATTCGTCGATGTGAATTGTCATAGAAGTACCTTTGTCGATCTTCAAATTGAAAAGGCGATGAATCAAATATACCTTAATTGATGCAAATGGCTTATTGTACATGTTTAACAAAGCCATCATCAATTTCGTTGTTGTCATCTCATTGGTGATGTTGAAGGCAATGTTCTACACCAACATGAGATGAATTACATCCAAAGCTCACCTAACTAACAATTCTCAATCTTCTTGCTTAATCAAACTTGTTTTGCCTTCCGAGAGATGCTAATGCAAGTTTTTCTACTACAACAAATCCTTGATTTGCATCTTCTAGAAACTAAAGCTAGTTCTAAGGCCAATGTTGGACCACAGCTAGGTCTGAGGCTTTTGGAATAGGTGATTGTCGATAGTTGGGGGTGCCAAAGAACTCCGACGGACGCCATCTTGGACTGGAACAGAACCAGTCCCACCTGGGCTAGTTTTAGGGATTCTCGAAGGGATCGGACCATCGGAGGTATTTCAGTGGTTGATCTACCGGTTCTTGACCACAACAAGGTCGAGAACAAACTCGAGGATAGATCGGCAAGTCTGGTTCACTCTCAACCACCGGACCGACGATCGAGCCGGTAGACTTGGAAACCGACTTGATCGCCGGTTCTTTGAAACGAGTCAAAGCAGATTGGTTTTTACCGACCGCCGGAGATGATGGTTGACACTAGGGAATGAAGGAGGAGTGTGAGGGACACTGCCAAGGGCTAGGCGGCATCCGGTGGGCCGCTGGTGTAGAGCTGACGAGGTAGAACCGGTGTGCTACCATTTTAGAACCGCTAGTGGGCTGCCGTTGCTTTCTTTCATGGTTTTTTTTTTTTTTTTTTTGGTAAGAGGTAATAATATAAAAAGGAAAATCATGGTTTTTTGCCTTCGTTTCAAAAAAAAAAAAAACACATTTAGCTAGTAGGAGATCATCGGCCGTGATCATAGCGGCAGCCCTGTCATATTGCGATCTAGAAAAAGATCATTAGCGGCAACCACAGGCTAGTCATAAGCTATTATCATTATCAAAGAGGAGAGCTTGATACCAAGATTTCAAGATTAGCTCTTGTTGTTAGAATCTTGATCTGAAATTTTAATTTTAATAATATTTTCAAGATTTCTTTTATTTAGATTAGGATTCTTTTTTTTATATATATATATAAATATTGTTACTTATGTGAATTTTTATTTTTTGTCTAGGAATTTCGTATTTTAAGGAGGCTATTTTTCTCTCACTCACTGTTATAGCTAAAACCTACAAAAGTGTCTCTTATGCTTCTGTTCTCATGTTGGCCAGCCGCTGTCAATCCCCGCAGCGGCTGGTTGCCGATCGAGCCTACGTGACCGTCACGGCGACTCGCAGAAGGGTAAGTCGACTCTCTCGCAGGCATCACAAAATTTCGGCAGCCGCTTTCGCATTCTCCATGTGCAAAAGCCTCCCAAGGACAACAATGATTGCAACCCTCATGACCCATCTGGTAAGTTCGGTTCAGGACTGCCGACGACGACTTCGTTCCTTTCATTGTTGATATACGTATAATGCTAGACGTTGCAGTTCTTATTATCGCGATATATATTCTAGACACTTTGTATCCGTCTAAGGTGTTGGGGGCATGGTGCGGTGGGACATTATAGAAGCAGAAAATGAGTGATTTGTAAAACATTTTTTGAAAATTATTGTTTATAAAAATTAGTCAACATAAAATATTTTCATCATAGATAACAATCTATATGGAAAAATTACCAAAAAAATCCTAAATTTATGGCATTTGTGCCAATTCAGTCATAAATCTTTCAATTGAATTAAGGGTTAATATTATGAAAAACTCCAAACTGGTACATCTGTGACAAATATATCCCAAACTATTTTTTTTACAATGAAAAACCTCAAATTGGTATACTTGTGACAAATTTACTCTAACTGACCATAAAAAACCCTAAACTGATACATTTATGACAAATTTACATAATATATATATCACAGCGAGCACTCGGCGTAAACCCCCACGGAGCACTGGCGCAAGGACCCACATTCCACTGTGCTTCACTACTTCCACTGTGCTTCACTTAAGTCGCGCTAATGCGCACGCAGTGACTCGAACCTCCCCACTTCCGCAATTAGAGGGGGAAAGATCTAAACCAACTCGCCCACAGCGAGTGGGTCCCAAAACTAATTTATTCCACCGCAAAAAACCCTAAACTGGAAAATTTGTAACAAATATACTCTTTACTAAATTGGATTAATACCACAAAACAAATCACAAAAATTGTAAATTGTGACAAACAAAGCGTAAAATCCCAAATTGATATACCAGTCAATTGTCACGTGTCATTTAACTTAATAATTTGACAGTAAAATTTAATGAAAACTAATAGAGGGTAAATTTGTCACAAGTATACCGGTTTTGGGTAAATTTGTCGAAGGTATACCAGTTTAGGGTTTTTTATGATCAAAAAAATAGTTTGGAGTAAATTTGTTACAAGTGTACCAATTTGGAGTTTTTCAGGGTATTAACTTTTGAATTAATTTAGTTATAAATATTTTCACATTGATACCAATTTAGTTCTTCCGGATAATTTTGGCCACCAGTGCTAATGTGAACACCAACTGGCTGGTGAAAGCTGACATAGCAATTTTTACATAAAAATTTTATTTTTTTCAAAATTTTTATTAATTTTTCTTTTTCTTTTTTCCTTTCCTTTTCCTCTTCTTCCTCTTGGCCTTCTTCTCTTGTAGTGGCTGGCGAGCCTCCATGTCAACGTTCGTCAACCGGCCAGTGTCCATGTCGGTCTTGACCATCGGAAGGACTAAGTTTGTATCAATGTGAAAAGTTTTTAGGACAAAATTGATCTAATTGAAAGGTTTATAATTGAATTAATATCAATACTATATGTGTAAGATTTCTTTTTTATACTTTTCCCCTATCTATGCCTAACTAGATATGTGGGCGATTAAAATTGTTTCTATTTATTTATTTATTTTTAAAATATTTTTCAAATTACTCATTTTCTGTAAAAGGACGCACCCGCAACACCGTGCATATTAAAGTTTGCTACTTTAGCGTAGTAGAATGCTGAGCAAAGCCTAACATACAAGATGATTCCGAAAGTTTGCTATTTTTCAAATTGCTTCTCGCGCTGGCGTTGTTAGCCGAATTCATCCGCTATAAATCATTAGATATTGTAGAGATTGCTTTATTAAGTTCCACCATGGACGTGACTACATATGAGGTGACACTATTCCATTTTGTTGAACTAAGGGTTTTTGGTAATTTGCAGTCGAATGCGACTCTCGATCATTCCTCGTGTCAATGCTCTAATCAGTAAAGTGATATCCTGAATTAACTTCCTAATGAAAAGTATTTTCCCATCACCTCATCTGAAGAAACATTTTTTTGCTGGTATATACAAATTGTTCCCAGCAATAGAAATGTCACCCGAACACATCTGTAATTTGTGAAAGTAACTAGGATCCGTGGGTGAACGCGTGCTCGCATTTTTGGAAATTTTGGTATTAGTCCAAATGTTAAACATTTTCGGTTGGATATTTCATGTTAATGGAAAAGCTGGTACAATCGGTTGCTCCGAGTCAACTGGATAGAAAAGCGTGGTGGAAGTTAGAGATATTTGCAGATTTTAAAGAAGAAAAAAATGGTTTCTTCTATTTATTTATTTTTATATTTCTTATCATTATTACGTATAAATAGAGCCTAGGACGGCTAACAAATAGCAAAAAATAGGAATAAATTTCCTACTTCCTAATTCGAGTGGTTTATTTCCTCATTGTTGGGATCGTCGGATCCCCAAAATACCGGATTCGGCACAAAAACCGAACCCCTAAATCATATGCGGAAGATAAGCCCGGGAATGTCACGTATCACCGATCAAAAGCACGCCACGGATTCGAGCGTACCTTGTTAGCCACAGGTTAGACACCGATGCCGTATTGAGGAATAGATTTCAGTCCCGTTCGATCCGTTGTCGAAGATTCGCCGTTTAAGGGAAGACGGAGTCGCTTCTTTGTCTTGGAGAGAGAGAGAGCTTTTTGGGAGAGAAATGAGAACGTTCTTGCAAATGCGAAGATGTACGTTCATTCTCTTTCTCATCCCTTTTATAGGTTCCCATTTCCACGGGCCTAATTCCCGTGGGCCGGGCCTTGAGGCCCATCGTGGCCGGGCCAACTTAGGCCCATTTATTAAATCCATCATCTCCCACTCGCACATGGTGGACCAAAACCAACATGGGCGGATAGGCCCAACTTAGGCCCATCAACTGAAAATCCTCTTTTTCTCTTTCAACATTCATACCGGTGAATAATCCGTGCGACCAAAGATACTTTGAGAGCTCGTTGCTATACATCCGTTAGGAATATATAGCAGCTCATAATGGGCATCACTTTCCGAGTAAATTTAGTATGCAGTACCCTAGATCGATCGATCACATTTATATCTCTCTTAATCTCATTCAAATAATTATATATATATTGTATTCACAATTATGATTATCCCAAAGACAGTCATAATTGGTCGACTCGTGAATACAAAAACACAATGTGATCCTACAAAACCGATCTTCCTCTTTCCTTCGACTCTCAATTTCAGTTCAACTTGCTTTTCTAGAAATGTCACATTAGATCGAATCAACTCATGACCATTGGCAACATTCTAAGATAGCAAACACTAAATAGAAATCTTGAGAATAAGTAAGAGTCATGAGGGCACTAAAAATTGAGGAACTCTTTTCCTCAAGAGTCTCACACGTCATAAAAGTTGAGATCAAACTTTTGTCACTCTTATAGGTCGTCTCATGCATACGTAGTATGAAATACGTATTACGGTATTAACTCCTTTCCCATGGAGCGTATGTCTACACAATCAATACCGTACAGATGATAGTTCAGACATACCCAATGTCTAACTTGAGTTCACGTATTTACTCATTCACAAAATTCATCAGAACTCACATCTGGCATCTTAGACGGATAAAGTAAAATGTGTGGGTTATTTTACTTTCGGACATCGTAAGCACTATGTCCTCATCTTAACACTCAGTTAAGGTGACATATTTATTTTAAGCTTGAGCTCTCGATTATCACCTAGATAATAAGCTTAAAAACAGTCTCATCTCTATCTATCACATAGTAAATAGAGGCGATTACCCGTGTGAGTGGGCTAATCTCTTATCTGTCCGACATACTTTCTCAACATAATATAATGCACTAAGCATTAAGATGCATAAAGATCAAACAAAGATACATAGGCATTAATAATGAAACAACATTAGTTCATACATGTGAACAACTCAGAGAAATTACAATCCAGTACATCAGACTCTACGCAATCCTAGAGATTTTACATGACCACAAAAACACATCTCTAGGTATTGGCTTTGTCATAGGATCTGCTACCATTCTATGCGTAGATATGTACTGTAAGTTCACATCCTTTCGTGCAACATTATCTTTGACAAATTTATACTTGGTATCTATACTTTTGGTCTTGCCATGATATTTTGGATCTTTAGTGTACGCTATAGCTGCTTGGCTATCATAATTAACTAATAATTGATTTGCAGCTTTCTCAATAACACCCAAGTGATCCAAAAAATCTCTTAAGCCAAACTCATTCTTATATTACTACTGATAATGACACGAACTCATCTTCCATCGTGGACAAGGCTATACACGTTTGTTTCTTACTGCTCCAACATATGGTACCATTATTCAATAAGGAAACAAACCTAGAGGTAGATTTCCTTTCGTCTAAACCTCCTCCTAAACAGTTTCGGGATAGCCTTTGAGTCGCAGATCCTTTCCTTGATAACTCATCGTATAATCAGCAGTTCCCTTTAGATACCTCAGTATTCTCTTAACGGTTTTCCAATGTGATGGACCTGGATTGGATTGGTATCTACTCACCATTCCAACTGCAAAACATATGTCGGGTCTTGTACACATCATAGCGTACATCAAGCTCCCAACTGCACTAGCATAAGGAACATGTTTCATTTGTTCCTTTTCTTGTGGAGTTCTCGGACACTGATCTATGGCTCAATCCTTCACCTTTTGCAATAGGAGTGTCTATGGGTTTACAATCTTGCATACGAAATCGTTCAAGAACTTTATTTATATATGTTTCTTGCGAAAGAGACAACGATCTCTTCGAACGATCTCTTGAAATCTTAACTCCAAGAATGTATGCAACCTCACCCATATCCTTCATCTCAAAGTTGGAAGATAACCAACTCTTGACAGTATGAACAAACTCCATATTGCTTCCGGCAATCAGTATATCATCAACATATAATGATATGATCACAAAATGATCCTTGGATCTTTTGATATATACGCAATGATCCTCATCAATCATTGTAAAATCATATGCCATTATGGCATTATGAAAACGTATATACCATTGTCTCGATGATCGCTTAAGGCCGTATATCGATCTCAAAAGTCGACATACCTTTTCTTCTTGGCCTTTCACTATGAAACCAGTAGGTTGTTCCATGTATATTTCTTCCTCTAATTCTCCATTGAGGAAAGCAGTCTTTACATCCATCTGATGTAACTCAAGATCCATACTAGATACTATTGCTAGAATAATGCGAATCGAGGTAAATCTCACTACAGGAGAAAACGTATCTTCTTAATCAATTCATTCCTGTCGATTATACCCCTTCGCAACAAGGCGAGCCTTATGCCTTTCTATTGAGCCATCAGCCTTTCGCTTTATTTTGAGAACCCACTTGTTCCCAATAGCTCTGCGTCCTTTTGGAAGATCAACCGGTTCCCGGACTTGATTTGATTTCATTGACTCCATTTCCTCTTCCATTGCATGAATCCATTTTTCCTTACTAGGGCAATTCGAGCCTCATTAATATTTCTAGGCTCATCCTCATCTTGTGGAGCAATCATAAAAGTTTCCCCTTCAATGTCAAAACGTCGACGGGGAATACTTTGGCGACTTGTTCGCCGTATGGGAGTTTGTACACTATGCACATCATTTCCCATTATGCTCCCACTTGGATTAGATAATGATGATGTCGTCTCATTATGTGCTTGCAATTGAGAATGAGTTGAATTCAATTCATCACTTCTCATATTACTCCCACTTGGACGAACTCCACTAAGATCATTATCTTGATCCGAGGTTTCAAATAGGGTGTTGTCTTCCCCTATTTGGCCCTTGTTAGGAAATTCATCCTTTAAGAATGTGACATCCCGTGATTCAAATTCAGTTATACTCCCACTTTCCTGCTCACATATGAACACATACCCTTTTGAGTGTTCAGTATCTTATGAAAATACTCTTCTTTCCTTTGGGACCTAATTTCCCAAACTTGTGAGAGGACTCATGTGTATAGGCAGCACAACCCCATGGCTTAAGAAAACTTAAGTCCGGTTTTCTACCTATCCATAACTCATATGGAGTGGAAGTAACTGATTTGGAAGGCACTCGGTTAAGTATATAGGCAGCAGTTAACAACGCATCACTCCAAAAGGTGATAGGCAAGTTAGCATGCCCCATCATGGACCTAACCATTTCTAGTAGGGTTCTGTTTCTTCTTTCTGCAACACCATTTTGTTGAGGAGTATATGGAATAGATAACTATCTTTCTATTCCTTTTTCATCACATAATTTTCTGAACTCATCGGATAAATATTCTCGACCTCGATCGGATCTCAATGCTTTTATTTTCTTGTCTAATTGATTCTCTACCAGGTTCATAAACCTTTTGAAACAACTTATTGCTTCAGATTTGTGAGAAATCAAATAGACATATCCGAATCGAGTATAATCATCTATAAAAGTGATGAAATAAACAGCCCCATGCCTTCCTCTCACATTCATTGGACCACGAGATATCGAAATGGATTAAATGCGAGAAATTCAGCTCTTTTACTTTTTCCAAATGGTTTCATTGTCGTTTTCCCTTCTAAACAATGCTTACAGATAGGCAAATTGACTTTTTCAATTTTGCCCAACAAGCCCTCTTTGGCTAGTCTATTCATACGATGTTGGCCAATATGACCAAGTCTAGCATGCCACACATTCACATCATTATCATATGAATTGTGAGACGTGAGAAGGGAATAACAAATATTTACATTAACATAATCAATATCCAATACAATGAAACCATCCAGAAAATAACCATGACCATAGTAGTTTGTATCCAAATACAAATCTACACCTTTATTATGGAAGTTCATATTAAAACCTAATTTAACCAACACTAAAACAGACACTAAATTCCGACGAATCTCCGGAGCATACAATACATCATGAAGGAACAAAGTGCGTCCATCACGCATATTCGGTTGGCATGTGCCAATTCCTTTCACTTGACTCTTTCGGAGTTGTTTCCCACATAGATCCACTTAGTTCCGGTAGGTACTCGTCGGAATTCCACGAAGGATCCTCTATCCTTCGCTACATGGTCTGTCGCTCCTGAATCCACAGTCCACAGAGGATTAGATTTAGTCAAGAATACAGAACTTGACACATACGCAAAGTTCCCAATTGTACCAAGGGTGTGTACCTTCTTTGGCTCGCGACAATCGCGGGCATAGTGACCCTTCTGGTCACAGTTGTAACATTTCACCCTTAAGATATTCTTCACATGAGGACATTTTCCTCTCTTTTGTTGGTTAATTTTTGGTTTCTTGCAAGAAGGACTTGATCCCTTGCATTTCCACATATTGAACGAATCAATGCGCTTGCGCTTAGAGCATGAAGCCCTTTCGAGCTTAAAGCAACACGAAAAATATCTGTTTCTGCTCTAATGCCTTGAGGCGATGATCGGCTAACTCAAGGTGGCGCACGGCATCCTCTAGATCTTCCATAACATGGTCAAGAGCTTTTAGTGCTTTTTGCTTTTCCAGACACATTGAATTTTCATTTGCCAAATTTCATAGTTGTCACATTTGAGCTTTTTACCTTTGTTCAGCTCGACAACTATGCTCTTTGTGGGCTTGAAGCCATTGATCTCGAACACATCGGACATATATGCACGAGTTATTAATGCCTATTATTTATGCATCTATTTTGCACAAACCCATCATATTAATTAATAATTTTAAGTAAGGTTTCAGAATCAAAAGGTCACTATGTTTCCAATCATCCTCCAAAAATCCTAACTTAAAACTATCACTAATATGATTGTCATATGCAAAATCAATTCTATGAAGCTACAAAAACTTCTATTACTATCCACAGCTAACTACCCACAACAACCGAATCACGAAAAGCAACGAGATAATTGAGATACAATATAACAATAAGGCTTTCACATAATATGACTAACATATAGGTTGCTACATCAACAACAATCTGGTAGATAACATTTACATAGGATGTCCACATAGCACACTCATAAAAAAAAAAGCTAATACATTTTACAAATAACCTTCACACGAACCGGGAAAGATCATATTTTGGTCAATTTCTTGACCTTTTCCCTTGCAACAATGCAGTAATATTCGTTTACAAAATCTATCACAATTTTCTTATATGAAGCAAGACCGTTGACATCCCATATGCGATTCAACACATCTTGCCATTCGGGTGGAAGAGTGTTAATGAAAAAAACGCACCATCTCATGCGACATGGGATGACCATTCCATATGACCTGTTGAATCTTCCCGTTGACTTCAAGAACATGATCAATTAAGTCACCTTTCTCCCATCGATAATCAGATCAACTCGGCTATCAACTTAGAAAGCTTTGCCTTTTGTTTATCGGTAATCACATGAATAGGCGTACGTAATCGAAGGGGAGGCATTGTTCACTGCAACAAATGCAGAACAATATTGGATTACATATAATCCACATAGACATAATTGAAAAAAGAAACAAATTCTTTTTTTTTTTTTTTTTTGCGGTCACGGTCAACGGTCAACGCCCGGTCAACGGTCAACGGTCGGTCAACGGTCAACGGTCGCGGTCAACCGAAGTCAACGGTCAACGGTCGTCGTGCCGGTCGGACCGGTCGCTCGGGTCGGACGGACCGACCGCACGTGTCGCGCGCGTGCGAGGGATGACGTCACGCTGACGTCATCCTGCACGTGCCGCGCGCGTGCCATGCGGTCGGGTCGGGTCGCGGCCGTGTGACCGTCCGGCCAAACGGCGTCGGCGATGACGTCGGCGATGGCGTCACCCGGCGGTTACCGACCGTTGGGTGACGTCATGTTGACGTCACCACGCTGCCGTCGGTCCGTGGACCGGCGCGTGCTTGGTTCGGCCGGCGGCGGTTCGCATGCGCCCCGTTCGTCACCGGCGCGTGTGTTGCACGCTTTGGACGAACCAGCCCAGCGTGCAGGCGCGTCGCGCTCACGCGCAGCGGCTTCTGGCCGCGCGTGTGGGCGCGTGCGGTGTCCCCCGGCGGCGCACAACGTGTCGCCGGACTCGTCTCGACGTCGCCTTCCTCCTTATATAATCAGATTTTGGTTTCGACTTACGAAAAATCGAAAAGATATGCGAACAACTCTCGGGTGTCGGGATTCCTTACCCCGATCCGTACGGCCGAAGTTCATTTGCGAAAAATCAATCATAAAACATCATACAACATCATAAACATCATACAAGTCGGAAAACGCTAACACGGGCTCTGATACCAATGTTGTGATCAATCGGATCCCCGAAGAATACCGGATTCGGCACGAAAATCGAACCCCTAAATCATATGCGGAAGATAAGCCCGGGAATGTCACGTATCACCGATCAAAAGCACGCCACGGATTCGAGCGTACGCTTGTTAGCCACAGATTAGACACCGTGCCGTATTGAGGAAGAGATTTCGGTCCCGTTCGATCCGTTTGTCGAAGATTCGCCGTTTAAGGGAAGATGGAGTCGACTTCTTCGTCTTGGAGAGAGAGAGAGCTTTTGGGAGAGAAATGAGAACGTTAACTTACAAATGCGAAGATGTACGTTAATTCTCTTTTCATCCCTTTTATAGGTTCCATTTCCACGCCAATTAAGGGGCCGGCGCTGGGCGTCGTGGCGCCGCCAACTTAGGCCATTTATTAAATCCATCACTCATTCCAAGGATTCAGAAATAAAAAGAAAATAAATTAAAAAAAAATTATTTCACATCCCGAGATTATCTTCAAGATATTCAGATTTTCTTCTAGTTTTTGACACACCCCTAAGGTTGGTGGGTAAACTCACTTGTTCGGCAATATGATCAATGCAAATTGACAGGGACGCAACGGCGGCCAATAAACCTCAAAGTGGCGGCGCCGACGGGCCCGGAACGGCCCGAAACGGCCCGGCAAACCCGTGGCTTGACTGGAATTCTGCTCCTGCGTTGCTGGTCGCGGCTCCGAGATGCTAGCCCCGGCTCGGTTGGGGCTGGGCTGAGCTAACTTCGGCGGTGCGACAACTGAAAAGGGAGAAATTGGGCTGACGTGGGCTCGGGGACGCTGGAACGGAGCTGCAGAATCGGTGGAGATGGGCTGCCGTGGCTTCGAAGTCGCGCCTGGGGAAATTCAGATGAGGGTTGACCGAGCAACTGAAGTCTCGGTCGTGCGGCGGCTGCGAAGACTTGGCTGCTCAGTGGGACGTCCACAAAGAAGAAGAGGGTCCACCGGTCAACAGGGAAAAAGCATGTGCGAAGACCGCTGCTGGGGCTGCTCTCGTTTCAGCTCAGGTGAGACGTCTGGCTACGTAAGCGGTGACGCATTAATCGCGCCAAATGTTCTTGACCACTCGATCCTCTTCTCCTTATTTCGTCAGAAGCTGTCACAAACTTCAAACATCCCATTTGACTATTCTTTCATACCTTTTTCCTTCGTTTTTTCTTCCCTTTTTCTTTTTCTTGGTGATGATTTATCTGCCTCGACGTTCTATATTTCACACCCTGACTCTTGCTGTCCTACTTTAAGGACTCCCTACATTTTTAACTCACGAGCCATTTCAAGGAGAAGCAGCTCTAGAGTGTTGCAGGCTCTCTCTCTCTCTCTCTCTTTTTCTTCCTGTGTGTTTGTGAAGTCATGTGTTCTTTCTTGTTTCTAATTTTGTCTGGGGTGATTGGTTGATACTGTGTAATGAATGGAAGTTCTAATTTCTCTTGGGTCATGCTCAAAGCACTGTTTTGATGGACTTGGTTAAAGCTGAAGTCAAGTTGAGGAAATTTAACTGGCGTTTCAGTTTGGAACAAAGAGCAACGGATTGTGACTTTGCTTGCATTTCCATTTTTTAAATATAAATAAACCGAGTGACCTCTTGTGATTTCACCATAGTGGATTTTCTTGCTTAACTTCTTTCAATCACAAATTTCCTGCAGTATTCATGGTGGATGTTTCTGAAACATGTGCATTGATTCAGGGGGAATTTCTGCTTAATCAGACTTCTGAGTGAAAAAAAGTTTCAAGAAGTTGTGATGGACCCTTGATGAACTAGGAGCGGATACCTTGCTTAGACGATGGGTTTCGAGTTGCTGGATTGGTATTGCAGGCCGGTGGCAAGTGGGATTTGGGCAAGGACCACGGACAGTGCTTTTGGTGCATACACACCTTGCACTGTTGATTCCTTGGTCATTTCCATATCCCATTTGCTTCTTCTGGGTCTCTGCTGTTACAGAACTTGGTTGATCAAGAGGACTTTGAAATTCCAGAGATACCGTCTGAGGTCAAAATGCTACAATTATATGTTGGGATTGCTTTCTTTTTACTGCACTGCAGAGCCTCTGCTGAGGTTGGTGATGGGCTTCTCGGTTTTCAATCTGGATGGTCAGGCTATCCTCCCTCCATATGAGGTAGGAATTTTACGGTATTGAGGACCTATTCGACTGTCCGATGCTCACCTAATATTTCTCTGGTTGACGAATAATCTTGTTTAGCTGGTTCTTTTGCACATCAACAGAGTCCCATATGTTGTCCAAAAAACTTGCATTTGGTAGCTAGTTGCTTAACCTTAAAATGTAAGAAAGCATAAGACTGAAATTGTTCACTAGCGCATTGACTCTCCTTTTGTTTGTTCTTTTTCAACTGATTTCTCTTGGATGAAGCTTGGTGCCAGTGGATCCTCGTGGTACAACAGTATTCCTCATTGCCACTACATTCTGTCTAATGTTAAACTTCGTTTTTTAATAAAAGCAATGAAATTAATGGAAAACATCCTTCTTTGCACATGTGAGTTTTTCAACTTCCGTGGGTTCCAAGTTTAGCCCTCTGAGTAAGCAAATCAGCCACGGTTTATAGTTAACTTGTCACTTCCACGAGTCTGTTTCTAATGATGCTATGATAGTTTTCAATCTCTGTCATACTGTAAATCTTCAGAACACCACTCTGTAATACTATTTTACATTGGCTGGCAAACTAAGAGTCTAATTTGCTTTTTAATAACACCTACTTTTTTGTTTGGCAGATGGTTTCGTTAAGCATAGAGTCTCTTGCTTGGTGCGCCATGCTAGTTATGATTGGCCTAGAAATGCACGCTTACATCCGGGAGTTTAAGTGGTACGTGCGGTTTGGACTCATTTATGTTCTGGTGGGGCAAGTTGTGATGCTCAAGCTCATCCTCTCAATGAGAGACCACTATCAGCATCATAGGTTAGTTTTTTATTGCTCAGCAGACATTTAACGTAACTGTTCATACTTCAGAACATGTACATATAATATTCTCCTATTTCATACACTTGAGTGCAAGTAGAGAACATCTCATATTCTCCCATTTCATACACTTGAATGCAAGCAAAGAAATATAGTGATGTTATTAGATGCTCTCTCTCTCTCTCTCTCTCATTATGGAGATTGGTGGAAAAGAATTGGCAGAATTAACTTTTCTATTGTCAAAATACTTTAGAGTGTGCATTTTTCCTCCTTCATGGCCACACTGCTTTACTGAAAACTATGTCATTGCTAAATCATCAGAGAGGAAATTTTGCAATATGACATGTTAAATAGCCACTTGTAGGTGTAGTTGCCTAAATCTCCCTTGGGGACTTAAAAATCTTTTCGAAGCAGGTTATTCTGATTTAATGCATCACATTGTTGAAGAGTTTAAGATCCATATTGAGTGTGTTCCAGGGAGGACCCAATATCTATCTTCTTTTACATCTGCAGGTCTGCACTGCATCTGTACATCACCACGGTCTTTTGCCAGGTTACGTCTCTTTCAATAAACTGTTACTCCTGACCTGTCTGTTTATAGCTTTCCTAACCTTTTGAACAAACAGCTCCTACTGGGATTCATCGATTATGGTCATCAATTAGTGAGATTTCTTTATGTCATTGGTGAATCCGATCTGAAGAATCCTGACTAAATCTTCTTCTCTTTTGTGCTTTTATTTATTTATGTAGGTTATATTTGGGATTCTTCTTTTTGTCTATTTTCCGAGTCTGGACCCTTATCCAGGGTATACTACAATCCACACTGAGCCTCTTGATAGTGTTGAATACGAGGCCCTTCCAGGAGAGGAGCAAGTTTGTCCTGAAAGGCATGTCAACATATTTTCCAGTGAGTAGTACTTGAACTTCATTTTTCTTATGTGACAGCTCGGCTTGTTTTTCATCTGACCAGACCAGTTCAACTAGTTTTTATGAATTGACATGTCAAGAACTGCTTGTCATTCTCCAATAAAGACTAATAATAAGCTTATAAATTGACATTTTTAGATTCTGTCTGCTTAATGAGTCCAATTTGCTTGTTTTTTCGCTTGGTTTCTGATGGTGGCATTTGTTGGTTCCCTGTTTGCGCAAATCTCTTCCTCCCTGAAGCAAGCCTGAAAATAAAAGTGAGATGGGACATTTCTTTGAGGGGCTAGTGAAATGGAATTTTGGCATTTGATTAGCGTTCTATTTTTAGCTGGTTATTGCTCTGTTGTTTGATACTGACTCTCTCTCTCTCTCTCTCTCGTAAAGGGATATACTTTGGGTGGGTGACTCCACTTATGCAGCAAGGCTACAAAAGACCAATTTCTGAAAAGGATGTTTGGAAGTTAGACACTTGGGATCAGAATGAGACACTGATTAAAAGGTTAGCGTCAGTCACTTTACTTTAGTAGTACTCCAAACTTTATTGTGTATTTAGATACATTCCGAAAGCATTTCAATTGTTCTTATTTTCCAGATTCCAGAAATGCTGGGCCAAAGAGTCTCACAGGCCCAAGCCCTGGCTTTTAAGAGCTTTGAACGGCAGCCTTGGGGGAAGGTATGTATCAGTTGAATTGCACCTGATGTCCCATTGCTCATTTCAATTTCGATTTGACAGTGCACTGACATCTGCAGCGTTATTCATAAGCATCCTCATTGTTTGAATGTTGCCCATCTCATTTTACTTGTTTGCTTTGCTTCAGGTTTTGGTTGGGAGGCTTCTTTAAGGTATCATAATTACCCTTCATGATCTAATTGATCACCAGACTCATTCCAAAATGTTCAGATTCCTCAGCTGTGGGGAATGGATGCTCAATCGCATGTCGTAACTCATTTCCTAGTACGATAATGATGTCCATATACTATGCATGCCCTGTTACATAATAACTTCGGTTGAGCAGAACCTTAGAAGCTCATGAATCTGAAAGAAGAAAAGCGGTATCTAAAGGATAGTCTCTTAGGCTTCATCTTGTGATTAAGCTTGAGCAATCACTATAATAATGATCCTTCAAGAGCATACTGTTCACTTTGATTTGCAATGCTCATTGGAAGCTTAGTAATTCTTTCTAACATGAAAAACTACAGATAGGGAGCGATCTTTCTGTGTTTGCAGGGCCCACATTGCTGAACTACCTCCTTCAAGTAAGTTTTTCCAACTCTCTCTCTCTCTCTCTTAGATGAATTTGTAGGCATAAATTTTAAAGTCAATGCTGGACTCTGCTTTTAAGAATTTGATGAAATCCAGAAATTGTGAATTTTTATCTTCTTTCTAGAAACACGTGCTTCATTATGGAAAATTGTTTCCATGGAACCTTCCTCTTAAAATAATTAGAATATTATTCAATAAACCATTTTTGGATGGAAAACTTGAAGGGTTGTTCACAGGGAGGGCAGACCCTAGAAGAAACAGATTTTTTTTTTTTTTTGGTCGGTCCATTTCTACTTCTATTCTAACTCTTACTCTCAGACTTTTGCTCTGCCTCCTTGCAGGGCGTGGGTGTTGAAACCCACTCCTGAAACTTAATTCGTCCCCACCCCAACCTCCTGAGAAGGTGGGGATTCGAACCCCCCACCTCCCCCTTTCAAATTGGAAGGGTGGCCACTAGGGTAATAGAAATAGAGTTAACATGCTTATCTTATGGTAAAGCGAGAGAGAGAGAGAGAGTCAAAATGCAGAGCGAACGGAGAGAAAAAGAAAGAGACTGGATGGACCCAAGGACGAGAAGATTATATAGAGGGATGAATTGACACAAATGCCCCCGGACCCCGGAGTTGGGGATAAAAAAGGGATTTTCAATTTTTTCATTTCTTTTTAGTGTTTTCTTTTAAAAAAAAGGCGGAAAAAAATGAAAAAAGAAAAGGAATAAAAAAATAATAAAAAAAAATAAAAGGAGGGAGGCGAGTGCATACGTGCGCGGGGGGCATGAGGAGTGCACGCGAGGTATGAGTGTACCATGATGAACGGCCGAAACCTGCCCCAGTTTTATGCCTTGGTAGGGGAAGGGGAGCTCTCGTATCGTATATTTTTATTCGTATCATATGCACGCCGCATTTAATTTATACTTATGTACTCAAGAATATTCTCCCTATATGTCCAAATTGCTTACGCAATGTCATCTCACATTCGACACGTTTTTCTTTTATCGGTGAATTTTGTCGGACCCACTTAATTGAATCTCATCTGTTCTGTTCTAACATTCTCTAGAAGTCTCAATTGCCCCGCCTTTCCATGGCAAAGAATATTCTGCTCATAGACTGAACTTTTACTTTTGTATTTTATTCAATATCACGGTGGATTATGTTAGATGCAGGTTAGCTTTCCAGGAACGGATTTTCTTTTTTCCCCTTCTAATGCGTCATTCTTTGCAACATGCAGTCAATGCAAAGAGGGGACCCTGCATGGATTGGTTACATCTGTGCCTTTCTGATTCTTGTCAGTGCGGTATGATCCTTTCTTTGTTTTGTGTCGAGTTTGTGATTTATGTTAGGAGACAGAGTCCTTTCCTTCTAAGTTTGCACACTATTAAATTTTTATAGTGCAATGTGTGAAGTAAATATCATTATCACTTTTGTAAATGGTAAATCAAGTTTATTGCATATGCTAGTATTGTTGACGGTGCCTCTGGCTTGTGGTTCCTATTCCATGTTTATGTCCTTTCTTCAATAAGATATGTGGAATTTACTGTTTTTGGATATGTTATTGACTTCTGATTGAAATCTGTTCAGTCGTTCCGTGTGCTTTGCGAAGCCCAGCACGCTCAAAATTCATTTCGGACGGGATTTAGGCTGAGGTCAACTTTGGTAACACCTCTGCCAGATGTGTACAAATCCTCAGTATCAGATGCTCAGTCTTGGTCATTCTTTATTATTTGTCATCGTAGAGCAATTAACATAGCTTGTTCAACCAATTGGTAGGTGGTGGCCATTTTCCGCAAATCGTTAAGACTTACTCATGAGGGTCGCAAGAATTTCCAATCTGGAAAGATAACAAACATGATGACTACAGATGTTAACGCACTTGAGGTGAGATTTCTCACCTCCTGCATGTTTTATGACATAGCTGCCACAGTTCTCTTATTGCTGCAACATGATTTAGTTAAGTCAATTTTGACATCTTCCTCAGCACAAATGCCCTGCTCTTCTGACTCTGCAAAAGCAAATTCTATGAATTACATCTGACGTGACAGCTGATATTGTTCAGCAAATATGCCAACAACTTCACAACTTATGGTCGGCTCCCTTTCGTATTGTCATCGCCATGGTTCTTCTGTACCAGCAATTGGGCATTGCTTCGCTGCTTGGATCTCTCGTGCTTGTCCTCATGATCCCCTTGCAAGTAACTTCATGCTCTCTCTTTCCCTCGAAACTTATTCTCACTATAACATCAGAAATACCAAGTTGTCCATGATTATTTTAATTATTTACCAATTTTAGTTAAATCATGTATAGGTTAATATTTGTTCTGACTTGGAGGTCCAAGTTCTCTTTTAACTTTAATTTTTATAGGGGGCATTCTGATCTAGGTACTAAGCAGGGGTTGTTTATCCTTTGAAACTTCTACGTAGTAATGGTTGTATCAGTAATATTGTTGATGTGGCACTTTGTGCTACAAAGCATGCTCTAGAAAGCCTAATATGGTTGCTTAAGATTTGAAGGCAATTATTTCTTATTGCCATTGTGACCAAAGAAAAATGGTCTAACAAGTAAAGAGTTCCTTGAGTTAAATTTAGTGATCTCTGTCTACTCTGCTTATTGCTCATTAACAAATTGCCAGATTCACAATCTCTATGTTATGCTATATTTGGTTAGCTATGAGGTTTTCCATGCCATGTCTTCACTCAACTCATGGATTATATAGTTTATATCATGATGATTGATTCACTATCTGTCAATCAATCGTCTTACATAATCTTTTTCACGGTTAATTAGACTATCATAATCAGCAAAATGCAAAAACTGACTAAGGAGGGGCGGCAGTGGACTGACAAGAGAGTCAGCCTTATGAACGAAATTTTGGCGGCAATGGACACTGTGAAGTATGTTGAATTAGCAGGATGCCCTGGCCTACATCTTCTATGGCTATGTTTGTTTTATAATTACTCAAATTCATCACAAAAAATTCTTGCAGATGTTATGCTTGGGAAAAGAGCTTTCAATGTAAAGTTCAAGAAGTACGAAGTGATGAGCTTTCATGGTTCCGTAGGGCGCAACTAGTATCTGCAGTAAGGATTACTTTTGTGCCTTTATTGATCGTGGAATTATCATCTGTATTGACATTTGGAAAATTCTTGGTTTCCCCAGTATACATGTCTATATCGGTATAAAATATGTTTGTATGCATGTGTACACACACATCCACATACCCACATGCGTGCGTGTGCACAGAGAGAGAGAGAGAGAGAATTTAGGGAACCTCAGTGGCAGGATATTGCTTGTGCTAAAAAAGAAATGTGAAAACACTCTATCTATGGAACAAACTGTCTTGGCTTTCTGCCTGCAGTAAACTTACCAAGCAGTCTAACGGCAGTTGAAATAGTTTCAAAGGTGCTCGTGTGCAAGCAATCAAATTCTCTGATTCTTTTCATGTTTCATGAGAATAGGTTAGTGTAAAATCAAAAAGGTGATTGGTTTACCGTGTAACATTATTTATCTAGTCTTGAACTCCATTCATCCGTGTAAGCTGAGTAGTCATAGACTTATAGTTGCTGTTTTTCAATCAGCAGACTTATTACAGTGCAATGAAATAGTCTCCATTTGTTTTGTTACAAAGCTGATTAGAGAACCCGCAGCAAGTAGAAAGAGAAAAAGAAGGAAGAGAGAAGGAATAGAGAGGACGAGGAGAAGAAGGAGAACGTAAAAGGAACAAAGAGAGGGCTGTAGTTTTCTGTGTAACAGAAACTCTACACCCATTGTGTTTATATTAAATATAAATTGTATATGACCATAATACTCTTATGTAGGTAAAATAGAAATAAAACTCTGAAAATTAAAAATAACTCAATTAAAGTAACTTAACACTCCCCCTCAAGCTGGAGTATATAGGTCACCCATGCCCAGCTTGGAATAACCAGCAACAAAAGCAAGATGAAATAATGCTTTGGTGAACATATCGGCAAATTGATCTCTAGAGGCAACGTAAGGAATAGCAATCAACTTCTGCTTCACAGCATCACGAACAAAGTGACAGTCAACTTCTATATGCTTAGTTTGCTCTTGAAAAATCGGATTCCAAGCAATATAAATAGCTGCTTGATTATCACACATCATATCAATAGGTTGATTAATAGAAAATCCAAACTCCTGAAGAAGAGATTTCAACAACAACAATTTGGCCACAGTACGTGCCATAGCACGATATTTAGCCTCCGCACTAGACATGGCAATGGTAGTTGATTATACGTTGACCCAGCCCAATCAACATCAGAATAGCCAACAAGAGTAGAAGAACCGCTAGGTTTATAAATTTGTCCCTTACTAGGAGAGCTTTTAAGATATCAAAGAATGTGAAAGACAACATCCCAATGAGCTTTCTTAGGTGACTCCATAAACTGACTCACCACACCAATAACAAAAGAAATATCGGGACGTGTAACAGTAAGATAAATTAGTTTCCCAACTAGACGTTGATATTGTTGCTTGTCTTCGATTTCATTTCCATCACCAACTCCAAACTTTTGATTTGGATCCATAGGAGTATCAACTGGCTTGGAAGCTAGTGTACCGGTCTAAGACAAAAGATCAAGAACATACTTTCGCTGAGACAAATTCATACCTTTTTTACTTCGTAAAACTTCAATACCCAGAAAATACCTGAGTGTTCACAAGTCTCTAATCTGAAATTGCTGCTGAAGAAAGGACTTAACCTTAGAAATGCCGGTCACATCACTACTAAAGACAATTATATCATCCACATATACCACAAGAATGACCACCCCCGATTCCTTCTTGTGAACAAAAACAGAATGATGTGAATAACATTGGTGGAAACCACATCTGGAAATCACTAAACTGAATTTTTCAAACCATGCTCTTGGAAACTGTTTCAACCCATAAATGGCCTTGTGTAGCCGACATACTTTACTACGATTCTTCCCCTGAGCAACATACCCATGAAGTTGCTCCATATATACTTCTTCAGACAAATTGCCATAAAGAAAAGCATTCTTGACATCCAATTGATATAATGACCAATCGAAATTCATAGCAAGAGAAATAATAACATGAACAGAATTGAGACGTGCCGCAGGGGAAAAAGTCTAAAAGTAATCCCTCCTAAGTTTGAGTAAAACCTTTAGCAACGAGTCGAGCTTTAAGACGCTCAATTGAGCTATCCAGATTGTACTTGATAGTGTACACCCAACGACACTTCACCACATCTTTCCTAAGGGGAAGATCAACCAATGACCACGTTTGGCGAGACACTAGAGCTTCCAATTCCACATCCATAACTTTCTTCCACTCAAGGCGAGACAAAGCCTCAGTGGTAGAAGTAGGAATTGTGTGAGTTTGTAATAATAGAGCAAAGTCATGTAATGGAGAAGGAAGATGTGAGAGACACAATACTCAATAGGGTAAGCCAAAGAGGTTTTTATGTGTGCACGATCGAGTACCTTTGCAAAGGGCAATTTGAAGATCGTTCGGACCAGGAGACAAGGAGGAAGATTGAATGGAGGGCATGGAAAAGCTGGAGACTGGTAGTGCCGTAGATTGCTTTCGCCATTGAAACACCTGCAAAGGAGGAGGTACTAGAGAAGAACTAATAGAACCTAGGGGGATAAGTTGTGGTATAGGAGGATCAACTACAATGTCAGTTGAAAACTCTTTACCCTCAGTAGAATAGTATGGTGTGCCATCGAAAAAAGTAACATCAGCACTAACATGTTGAGTATAAGTTATTAGATCATAACACCAATATCCCTTTTGTGTATGTGAATACCTGAGAAAAATACATTTAGTGGCATGGGGAGATAGTTTATTAGAACTAGGTTATGAACAAAACAAACACACCCAAAGATGCGTGGGGTAAAAGGGAATAACGGCTTGTCAGGAAATATAACATTGATTGGTGACTGATGATTGAGGACAGTGGAAGGCATACGATTTATGAGATAACATGCGATAAGGATAGCATCACTCCAAAATGATTTTGAGACATGCATATGAAATAAGAGTGAACGAGCAACTTCTAGAAGGTGGCGGTACTTTCTCTCGGCTACACCATTCTACTGAGGGGTATAAGTACAACTTGTTTGATGTATAATGTCAAGATTAGAACAAAACAAAGAAATTGATTTATGTGTATATTCTAGAGCATTATTTGTTCGCAAAATTTTAAGAGATGTATTAAACTGATTAGTAATCTCATGATGAAATAATTGGAAAACATGTAAAAATTCAGAACGGTCATGAAGCATATAGAGCCATGTTAAACGAGAATATCCACAAAAGTAACAAAGTACTTAAAACCATTTCTACTAGCAATACGGGAAGGTCCCCAAATGTCCGAATGAACAAGTTCAAGTAGACGCACGAGAATCATTACGACTAGGAAAAGAACTACAATGTTTCCCAAGTTCACAAGCCTCACACTCAAGAGTAGAAATTGATTTACACTTGTGAATTATTTATTGTAACTTAAATAAAGATAAATGCTTTAAATGAGAATGCCATATAATAGGGGGTTAATAGAACTAGCAGCTAGACCATTAGCGTCAGTAGTAGAGACCATTTAAATAGTAGAGTTCATCACGTTCATGCCCTCCACCAATCATCTTCTTTGTCAGAAGGTCTTGAAAAATGCAATAAAATGGGTAAAATGTAACTGAACAACTAAGAGCTTTAGTTAAATCACTAACAGATACCAAATTTAAAGGAAGTTGGGGAACATGTAAAACAGAGGACAAAGATAAGGAAGGTGTAAGTGAAACAGTCCCCGATCCAACCACTTGAGTCAAGGAACTGTTAGCTAAAATAACTTCTGATGAAGGACTAGAGTTATTGTGGGAAGAAAATAATTCTTGCTTACCCATCATATGACTAGAAGCTCCCGAGTCAATAACCCAAGAGGTGCTAGAAGACAAAGTAGAGAAGGAGGCCATGTTACCTGTATGTTCAAGAGTGGCAGTGGATGAGAAATTGGAAGCCTCTAGTTGTTGGACACGTTTGACGAGTTGTGCAACTATATCATCTCGAGTCGTAGACTCAGAAGAACTACCTCCAGGTGGGATAGATGGGTTCATGTCGTTGTAAGACACATTTCTTGCTCTCCCTTCAGACACAACAGCATTTGCAGTAATTAATCGTTAAGCTCACTCAAGCTTGCCATGCTTGGCCCAACAAGTGTCAATAATATAACCGGATTTGCCGTAGTATATACATTGACGATTATCTCAATCAGAACTTTGTCCACCACCATGACTACGACCTCCCCCGAAACCACGACTTCTATTGGAAAATCCACCACGTCCACGACCACCACTACTAGCCACAAATGCTGAATTGTCTTTAGATGACGTAGAAGGAGGGACGATGCACTGAATTCGACAAAATGCTTCAGGTGTTCAAAATTGAAAACAAAGAAACTATTGGAGACGGTGCACTGAATTCGACAAGAGACTTGTCTCCCTGTTTAAAATTAAAGATATTCTCATATAGTTCATAAACTCTAGACATATTTTTGTTTTGTGAACAACTCTCCATAAGATCATCCCACACTTCCTTAGCAGTTGTGTGGAACATGACATTAGCAGCGATGGATGGTTCCATGCTATTCCATAACCACACCAAAAGTGTATCATTCTCTCTCATTCAATCACTATAGTCTCTAGAATTTTCAGTAGGAGGGTCTATAGTAAGATAATTGAGTTACCCTTTGGCATTAATATAGACCTTCACAGCTTGGGCCCATAGCAAGTAATTGGAAGATCCATTTAATTTAATAATGGTAATTTGAACATTGACACTATCTGTAGAAGCCTTAGTATCACCCATGATGATAGTCTCAATATAAATATATCTACCACTTAATCAACAAGGCTGAAACTTTAGTGCAAGAAACAAAACAACAACAATAATGTATAATCGGATGTAATTGTCTCCATCAGTTAACCAAAGGGATGCTGAAATCTCATAAATATAGATTGCTGTATAGAAGAAAATATTTGACAAGAAATCTTGATTCAAATAATTACATGTTTGAGAGAAACCCAGCAAGATTAGTCAACCATAATCAATGAAGAACTCTGATTCTTGAATCCGTTGATCAATAAGTATTGTAATCCATGTTCACAAACCGAACCTGATGAATTTGATATCTTCTGATCTTATATGTATCGAGAATCGAAGAGAAAACCGGTAAAAATTGCAGCTTTAGGTGGCTGCGCACTAGAGAAGAAGTAGGGTTACTAGGAGACTCAAACCAGCAATAGGATCAAGTAATCGGGTAGTTAGACAGGTAGTTAGACTTGCTCTGATACCATGTTACAAAGCTGATTAGAGAACCTGCAGCAAGTAGAAAGAGAGAAAGAAGGAAGAGAGAAGGAATAGAGAGGAGGAGGAGAAGAAGGAGAACGTAAAAGCAATACAGAGAGGTCTGTAGTTTTTTTGTGTAACAGAAACCCTACACCCATTGTGTTTATATTAAATATAAATTATATATGACCATAATACCCTTATGTAGGTAAAATAGAAATAAAATTCTGAAAATTAAAAATAACTCAATTGAAATAACTTAACATGTTTCTCATGTAGAAGTAGATGAACGGATTTAGACCCTTTTTGTCAGGCATGTGAGAACTAATGAACATGACATTTTCTTCTTCCATAATGCTAGATGGTTTTCTGTTTGTCTGAGAGTTCAATGTTGGTGTCAGTTCAACAGCTTTGTACTGAACAGCATCCCTGTCATCGTAACTGTTGTCTCATTTGGGACATTCACTTTGCTTGGTGGGGATTTGACACCAGCGAGGGCGTTTACATCACTCTCTTTTCACGGTGCTGCGGTTTCCTTTGGACATGCTCCCTAGCTTGATGTCTCAGGTTCTTTCACTTCATCCTACCCTCATTTCTCTATCTCTGTCACTCAAATAGAATAATGTACTGATCTTCCTTCATCAACATCAACATGTGTGGTTATTATGTGAACAGAGGATCTATCATTTTGTTTTTGCACCTAATTGTATACCTCGGATGTGTTGGCGTGATACCCTCATTCAGTTTAAGTACAAACTTAGTGAAGAAGAAAATGATCGACAATATCAAACTGCAAGAAAAATAACATAGAATATCAAAGGTGAACTGTAGTAAATCATCATACTGAAGGGTTGATTCTTTGACTTGGACAATACGGACTAAGAAAAGTTTTACGAGCATTTCTCATATACTACATTTTCGTTTAGCCTGAACTAATTGTCTTGTTGTTGAAATAGAATAAACAATAGAAATTTAATTAGTAGGACCTGTTACATCAATGTGATAATTGAACTGAAGGCTAAACCATGTTGTGATGACTAAATCTGTTACAGATTCTCTCTTCATTAAATGGCTTTTACGATATTTAGAAAGTGGGAGTTAGATTTTCTGTTTTGGGCTTATTTCGGTTTTTACCTTTACTTTCTTAAGGATGAGGCATATTGTCCATCTTAGATCCAGCAATTTTATTATAACAGTGGTTGCAAACATTTGTTTGTCATCTTTTAGTTTCCCATCTTATTTTTGTGTCCAGGTTGTTACTGCGAATGTTTCCCTGCAACGTTTGGAGGAACTATTTTTAACAGAAGAGAGAGTATTAGTTCCAAATCCAGCGATCGAGCCAGGAGAGCCAGCTATTTCAATCAAGGATGGGCACTTTTCATGGGACTCAAAGGTCAAATAAACATATGAGTCATTTTGTCTGGCAAAATCACTTACCTAACTTTTCTCAATGTGTATAAACTGTTGAGTTTAGTATGTCTGAATTGTCTAGGTTTTAAGGGTTGTAACACCATCAAAATGCATTTATAAACAGTAATTGTCACTGATGTGTTTGAAAGATAGGGGCATATAGAAAAAAAAAAACACCCTGAAGTTGGTTGATGCCATAATCAAAATTTAAACCACGCCTTCATTGAACAACTTAAACATTTAGTTAAGTGAGCTGCGCTCTCACAACTTCTATAAAGGTGAGCATCTTCAAAGGAAACTTGTCCTAATTTATATTTGTAATTTACTCTTGGTGAATTCTGAGGAAAATAACTTAACTCAGAACTCAGAGGACATAATTTCTCTGGGTGAATGCATCTCTTCTGCCAGCATTTGAAGGTTCAAGTTAACGTAGCTGTGTCTTCCAACTGATATTTGATGATTCAGCATAACTAAATGGTCGTTGATGGTGGTTTCCAGTCTTTTTGTTGCAACATCTTATTTCAAGTGGAGGCTAAATTTTCAGCTAACTGCAGGCAGAAAAACCCACCCTGTCGAACATCAATCTGGAAATACCAGTGGGTAGCTTAGTGGCTATTGTTGGTGGTACTGGACAAGGAAAGACATCTCTCACATCGGCAATGCTTGGGGAATTATCTCCTGTCTCTGATGCATGCGTTACTATACGGGGAACCATTGCTTATGTTCCTCAAGTGTCGTGGATTTTCAATGCCACTGTAAGTTGCACACTGCTGGTTTTATTTTTCTGTCGATGTTGGGCGCCTTATCATCAATTTATCTTGTGTCCTATGTGTGATATCAGGTGCGAGACAACATATTATTTGGGTCTGAATTTGAAGCGGAAAGATATTGGAAGGCAGTCAGCGTTACTCAATTGGAGCACGATCTTGATTTGCTTCCAGTTAAGTGGAATACAGTGCTTTGCAAGTATCTCTTTTAACATGGGATGTGATCTGTTAATTATCTATTTCATTTATTCCTCAGGGTCACGATCTTACAGAGATTGGGGAAAGAGGGGTGAATATAAGTGGAGGCCAAAAGCAGAGGGTTTCCATGGCCAGGGCTGTTTACTCAAATTCAGACGTTTACATATTTGATGATCCTTTAAGTGCTCTAGATGCTCATGTTGGTCGACAGGTATGAAATTCACCAGACAGAATTCGTCACTTCAGATTACCACAGGTGTAGCAATTGATGTTATACGGCTTAAACAATTACCTGTATACTTGGAAAGCTTTTTGTGCAAGGCATGCTCAAATGCTTCGGTTAATCAAGGTTAATGAGTTTGATGCTAGTCCTGCCCTTAAGATAACTTGCTGCAATCAATATTTGGAGAATCAAAGCAACATCTGCTACTTTCAATACTCTAAAGCATTTTCCGATTTGGGACTTCTTAACTTATATTTGTGTATTTCTATTATTTTCTTTGTTCGACCAGCTTCTTTTATTTATTTTTATTTATTTATTTTTTAGTAAAATGGGGTATCTGAGCCTTTGGCTTGACTGCCCCCTGTCCGAAGTGAGCTTTAGCTTCATATTTATAGATCTTCCACTCAGTAGGATCTCTTTTCTGAATTTTCAGAAATGAGGGCAATTCCTGTATTAGCTTATACTAATCCACAGTCAACTACAGGTGTTCAATAGCTGTATCAAGGAAGAGCTGCGAGGGAAGACCCGGATTCTTGTCACGAATCAGCTACATTTTCTTCCTCAAGTGGATCGAATCATTTTGGTTCATGAAGGAATGGTCAAAGAGGAGGGGACTTTTGAGGAGCTCTCTCGAAGCAAGGTACTGTTCCAGACACTTATGGAGAATGCAGGAAAAATGGAGGAACAAATAGAAGATGATGAGGAGGGGGAGAAGAAAAATGTATTGGAGAAAACATCCAAACCAGCAGCTGACACCATTGTTAATGAATTGCCTAAAAATCAAGACCATGGGAAGAAAGGTGAAGGAGGGAAGTTGGTACTTATTAAGCAAGAGGAACGGGAAACGGGCGTTGTGAGTTGGAAAGTCCTGATGAGGTATTAAAATGCATGATATGAAGCTTCATCTTCTAATACCTGTTGTGTAGACATATGATTTATGAAAAAGGCTTATTTGTGGATAAGAAATTCATGACCTAAAGACTTTATTGAACTCTAGAATGGAACAAGGGTTCAAATAAGCCAATTAAATGACGTAAAACATACATGTGATATATTGAACAGAAAGTTCAAGAAAGTCCATGTAATACCTAAGACGGTATGGAGGTAATATTGAGTGTAAATTTGCGCAACATTTCTTTCTCCGCTTCACGTGACATCACTCAAAAGGTCTTTAAGTAGCTTTTTCTGCGATGCTTGGGTTTCCTCCACATGATAACTATGTTTCATGCATATCACTAAATGCTTATAAATGCCTGAAGTCCACGAATTTGACAGTTCCTTTTTATTGAAAACCTGAACACTGTTTTTTTTTTTTGGTAAAGGTAATAAATATGATAAAAGGGGAAGTTAAAAACTATACAACCCTCGGCTTCAAAAATCCGAACATTGTTTTTGTTTTGTAAAATGCTATTTTCCCTCTATTTCTGTTAGGACCGATAAATCTGGAGCATAGAATTGCATAGCAATAATGCTACTTGTCTGTGACATGTGTATGATCTGATTTCCTTTTTCACTTAATCTATTTTTAGGTACAAAGGGGCTTTGGGAGGCCTGTGGGTGGTGGCAGTACTCTTTATTTGCTATACTTCAACTGAAGTTCTTCGAATTTCAAGTAGCACGTGGTTGAGTTTCTGGACAAATCAAAGCACTTCGGAGAACTACAGACCAGGATTCTACATATTGACCTACGCACTCCTGTCCTTTGGTCAGGTATGTCAAGTCGGTAGATAGATCTCCGATTCAGTTTCTCCAATGTTGCTATCTTTCTTTCCTGCAGTAGCTTGTGCTTATATAATTTCGTTTTGATTCTTGATGAAGTGGGAAAGCCACATTATCACATTACCTCTTGGTGCTTGAGTTTGGCTTACAACTTCTTTTTTATAGTGCAGAAAGTGTTGTATTTTCAAAGAGAAACTGATTTATCCTAACATGAAGCAGACTATTTGTTAGCTTTGCTATTTTTCTAGTTTTCTGTATTATAGTCTTTGGTGGATGTGGGCATATGTCAACTGAAGGGTAGGTCTTTCTAGCAATGTCTGTGACAACTCCCTTGTTTCTGTGAATCAGGTGACTGTGACGCTGACTAATGCTTATTGGTTGATTATTTCCAGTCTTTATGCGGCAAAAACATTGCATGATTCTATGCTTCGGTCTATATTAAGGGCTCCAATGCTTTTCTTTCACACCAACCCAGTGGGAAGAATAATCAACAGGTTTGCCAAGGATCTAGGTGACATAGATCACAATGTTCCCAGATTTGTAAATTTGTTTATGGGCCGACTCTGCCAGCTACTTTCAACTTTTGTGCTCATAGGAATTGTAAGCACAATCTCTCTTTGGGCCATATTGCCGCTCTTGATCCTGTTTTATGCAGCCTATCTATATTACCAGGTCAGTGCAGTTTTGTTTGGGCCATAATGCTCTTTCATGCAAAGTGTTATATTCTCTGCTACTAACAGCAACAATTGCCAAAACTTGTTCCACTTGGTGGGGTCGGCAATGTTCTTCTGCTACATTAACTGACAATTTCATGTTGTATTTACATTTTTTGTTATGCCTGTGACACTGTGCAGTGCCATTTAATTGTTTTATAGTGGAAATTTGGAAATGCAATTTCCATAATCCTTTCATAGTAGAAGGCAACAATATTATTTTCCATCTTATGAAACAGTGCATCAGTACTAAGCACCAACGGTTCAATAATGAAAGTTTCATTTATCCTTCTTTTTTGTCAATTTTTTGTGGTATGGGGAGCATTAATGATCAAGGCTAACAGTAGATCCTTTTAATTGCTCAATAGAACTATACCTCTTTTTCTAACACACTTTTCGCCCTCTACCCATAGCCGAGCCCTTTGGAAGTCTGGATATAATTGTCTTTCTAATTGTTTGCCTTGCTGCTGTTAACAGACTGTATCTCGTGAAGTGAAACGCTTGGATTCAATCAGCAGATCTCCGGTTTATGCACAATTCGGAGAAGCATTGAATGGCTTGTCAACGATTTGTGCATATAAAGCACATGATAGGTTGGCCACCATTAATGCCAAGGCCATGGACAATAACATCAGATTCACCCTTGTCTATGTCTTTTCCAACATTTGGCTCCACATAAGGTTGGAGACACTAGGAAGCATAATGATCTGGTTGACAGCAACATTTGCAGTCATGCAGACTAGAAATGCAGAAAACAGAGCAGCCTATGCTTCGACAATGGGTCTCCTGCTCAGCTACACTTTGAATATAACAAACCTTTTGAGCGGTGTACTGAGACAAGCAAGCAATGCTGAGAATAGTCTAAATGCTGTGGAGCGTGTGAGTGTGTACATAGAATTGCCTTCTGAAGCTCCGGTTATAATAGAGAGCAACCGGCCCCCTCCTGGCTGGCCTTCATCAGGATTAATTAAATTTGAAGATGTGGTCCTTCGTTACAGACCTGAACTTCCTCCCATCTTGCATGGATTGTCCTTTTCAACAGCACCCTGCGAGAAACTGGGAATAGTTGGAAGAACCGGTGCTGGAAAATCTAGCATGATAAATGCTTTGTTCCGAATTGTCGAGCTGGAAAAAGGAAGAATCTTGATCGATCGGTGCAACACCTCTAAAATAGGACTGGAAGACTTGCGGAAAGTCCTTAGCATCATACCACAATCACCGGTACTTTTCTCAGGTAGGCACCATGAAATACTCTGTATCTTGTTTTTTAAAATCGCTTTTTCTTCCTTCCCCCTTTTGCTTCAACTTTCTCTGATATTCTGTAGGATATTCTGCTTACAAGTTCATGCTTTTCAGTCTGCCCACTGGTTGATATTGCTATGTCATAGCTGAGAGTATTCTCTTGCACTTATTATGTCTGATACTGGAGGTCCAGAACTCTGTACTCCTCGGACCAAGTATCATTCACAAGAGCCACTTACTTGCAATCCAATTCTGTGCCCAACTACCCCTGGACTGTCACTTTCACTTGACGTGAACTGTCTGCTAACCAGTAATAATCTGTTAAAATGTCTTAATCCACTGTCCTTTTACTTTGGTTTGATTCCAAGGAACATTCTGCATAAAAAATTGAGCAACTTTCTTTTCATGAGTTCTGTTATTTCATGTGAAAAAGGCTACAGTACGAATCATAACTGCATACACTGAACTCCATTACTGTGGACTGAGAATCTTCAACGATATACCAGAAAGAAACTTTAGATTCCTTATTTGTGGAGAATAGGTACCGTCTCCAATAGTTTCTTTGTTTTCAATTTTGTGTAGGAGCTGTGAGATTTAATCTCGACCCTTTCAATGAACATGAAGATGCTGACCTCTGGAAGGCTTTGGAGAGAGCACATTTGAAGGATGTTATCAGGAGGAACTTTTATGGCCTGGATGCTCAGGTAAGCTTGCGAAAATTTACTAGATGTAAAATCTTAATCTTAATCCAAGGGATCATTGCAATTTCTATTGAATTCAGGTTTATGTTGATGAAATCATCGGTAGTTATCTGCAATGTTAAAGAGAAAATATCTAAGTTATGCAAATTGTACTGTGAAGGACAAGGATTCTTAGAGGCTGTCTAAAGCATGCAAGTGTTGAGATGGTGACAATAACCATTGACTAGGTTAATGCCCTTTGGCAGAGAGGAGAGAAATTGAGTCGAATCAATACAAGGCAAGTGACATGAATTAATATTCAGGAAAGAAGTCTCACATGGTTTTTTAAAACTTTTTGAAGTTAAAGATGTTGACAAGATTAGTGAGAAATAATTAGCAATAATCTTCTAGGTATGATTACAAATATTTTTGCTCAAATGCTCTGCTTGCACCACTGTTACCCCCAGAATTTCCATTTGATATATAATCTCCTCAACCTGAACTAAATGATCTGCAAGGCAGAGAAAAAGAGCTGTCAATGTGGGCTGGACTTAGTGGTATACTGGACAGAGTGGTACAGATGTTGGAATTGATTTACCTGCAAGAAATGCTGAAGGATCCGTTCCATAACATTGTCCAGATATGTTAGATCTTATAGTATCTGTAGTGTTAAACTGAAGTTGATAGGTCGATTTTTATAGATGTTTAGTCTTTCTATATGCAAGAGGCCGATGTAATGCTCTGCATTATTTTATTGGCTTCAGAATGCATCAGTCGTTTTTCCTTGCTAGTTAAGACAGGTGAAGTTAAAAATATCCATTGGTTTAATTGATGTTGATTGTGCTTTGTCAAGGTTTCCGAGAGTGGAGAGAACTTCAGCGTCGGACAGAGGCAACTGCTGTGTCTTGCTCGAGCATTACTAAGAAGGTCAAAGATTCTTGTTCTCGATGAAGCAACTGCGGCTGTCGATCTCAGAACTGATGCTCTCGTCCAGAAAACCATCCGGGAAGAATTTACCCACTGCACCATGCTCATCATCGCCCACAGACTTAACACCATCATCGACTCTGACCGAGTTCTTGTGCTCGATGCCGGCCAAGTATGTTCTACCATCACAGTTCATCATGCATACATCAGTACTAGCATGAAATGCATGGTTGTCATCAGGAATATGTATGATTCTTAGGGCACTTGAAACTTCTCGTCAACTTAGAAGGACCGTGACCCCAATCGACTATTCATGCATTTCAATATTGTTGCGTTTCTATTTTCTTATGCAAGTATCAATTGGGATGCCTTCAATCATTCACTTCAGGTAGCAGAACACGACACTCCAGAGAATCTGCTGTCAAATGAAGCAAGCGCCTTCTCTAAGATGGTTCAAAGCACCGGTTCTGCCAATGCGCAGTATCTGAGCGGCCTGGTCGTCCAAAGGAAAGAGAACAGGTTACGGATGGAAATGAATCATTCAGACAGCAAGAGATGACGGTCGGCCTCTGCCTACTGGGCTGCCACTGCCAATTTCGCTGCAGCGGTCAGCCTTAATTCCACGATGCCCCTCAGATTTTGAATATCGATGACGATGACAACAATGGTGACAATTGTTAGGGATAAAAATGGTCGAAGTGAAAAAATAAAGAAGACGTGAATTTTTACATAGAAAACCCTTCAAAATTAGGAAGGGAAAAAACATGGTATCGCACTACGCAATTTCTTCATCATCAGTATCATTATCAATTTTCAATGTTAAAAGTTTCAGGGTTACGACTACAAAATTATTACCCTATGCATACAAGTTATATAGAAATTATGTATATACCATTAACATAATATTTTTTTCTTTACTTTTAACATGAAGATTACATGCATATCATTAGCAGTGAAAAGCCTCTGCTTTCATACTATTGTCCTTTATCAATCACCCACTTGGATGCTAATCTTAAAAACAGCAATAATTTTTTATAGTCTTCACTTGACGTTGAAACCATAATTTTTCCCAGTGCTATGACCTCCTCATCACTATGAGGCCAACAAAGGCAATGCACAGCCTCAGTCCTTTTAGTGATGACAACCTTGGTTAGAACTCATGTGGTAGATTTTCTATACCAAGATTTTATGTTCAGCTGACGAATGTGACGATACTTCTACTCAATATGCTTTGTCCTTAAATAAAATACTAGATTCTTTGCAAGACAAGTACCATTGAACGCTTTTATCCTGCTTCTTGCCTATATCGTTTAGAAAATTCTTCACTTTGCATTATATTCTCTCTCATCTCTCCTTTTCTACGTTCTTCCCTTCTTAGAAGAAGAGGGAAGGCCATTCCTTTCAAATGGTTCTGACCGAAGCACAACGCAGAGCAAAAAAAAAGTCGAAGACTTTCACCATTATTTTGGGTAACCAAAAACAAACTTTCTTTTTTGTCGAACCTTTGGGGGATTTTGATTAGATGGGTGAGGCTCAGATGGGAAATATACTTCGTCATGGCTGCGACACTCGAGCTCCAGTTATGGTCGCATTGCCAAGTTATGGATGGTTCTCTAACGCCTGAAAATTCCTTTTCGTTTTCTATTTTTAGTAATCTTCATCGCCTCACACAGTTCACTTTTTTTATTATAATGGTTGGAGCAGAGGGATGTCTCAACCAGAGAAGCATATCTATCTATTATCTACTAACACACACACAGGTATATATATTTAGCATGTACAAGCCAGCGAAGAAGGTCGAGAAACGTTTCGTTTTTCATCTGAAAACGGAAGCTGGAAATGCTTTCACGAACCAAACGGCCCTGAGTCTGGTCCATTATTTTTCCGAGAAAAGATTGAGAGTGCATGTGTTTGAGCGACCTAGAGCGAAGGGAAACGAGCAAAATCTGGAGAGGAATGGCGTTTCTTCTTCTTCTTCTTCTAGGAAGGAAAGAACCCATAGTACCACTTGTCATTCATTGAATGGAATAATGTATTGATGATGTGACTACCATTAATGTACCAAATATTTTTTTATTGGGACTAGGCCTATCATACTTGGGTCTGATTTGGTTCAACTTTCGCAAGGATTTTGAGCCTTCAAAGTCCCTCGAGAAAAATACAAAATGTTTAGTAAGTGTTTTTGAGACTTTCATGGCCAAATGCTAGCATTTTGAATACTCAAAGCGCAAGATAGGTAGAGATACGCTTTGGGCTTTTAGTATTTTGAAAATGCAAGTCTTTGGTGGTGACTGAAAATCCACGAACACTTCACTGTAGGGGCACCGTCGGGAATCTGTTGAAGCCGCTTGATTTGCCGGAAACAAACCACACGGCGTGGACAGGACACTACAACAGGTCATCAAGTGAGAAGCAGCAGCAGCAACGTTGATTGTCGACGACTTGACGATCAGTCTCGAAAAAGCAAAGATGGCTGGCTGTAGGGGATGTCAAGGCCCCCAAGAAGTTTCGGTCATGTAGTGCTTGGCCGTCACCGGTCTTTTTTGTATTCTTCTCAATGTGTGCTTTGAATAATGAATTGCCGACCTCTAATTTGTGAGGTATAATATCCTTTATATAGTGTAAATCTAGGTTAACCTGATTAAATGGGCCTGAGCTTCAGCCTTTTAACTTGATGGGTTCTAATATCCAAAGGCCAGTGCCGAATCATACTTTTAGTTGGCTGATTTAAGCCAAATTAGACCAATTAAGGCCCTTCTGCCCTATGAATTGTGGCCACCTAGTCCCCTGCCCCTTTTGTGGGCACAATTCGCTTAATTCTAAGCTCAAAACCGTTCGTCGCTGGTCTAATGTTAATGCAATTACAAAAAAAATGAATAACAAATGTTCCTAAAACTATATGATGTGCAAATTAATTCTAATATTTTTTTAATAAGGGTTAAAATTAATATCTAATTTTCTATACAATGAGTGAATGACTAGGTCTTCACAATTTAGGTGCCAACATTCACAAACAATGTGATTAGCCTTCTTTTATTTCTGCATGCTTCTTATTAAAATGCACAAACAATATCAAGAAGAAATATCTATGGGCGTTTTTGCTTCCGCTGCAATCGTTTCTTGATTCAATTTGTCTATGCACATGTTCGTTGTTTTTCGAAACAAAATCCCAACATTATCTTCCTAGATGCAGTTCTAGGTTTGATGAGTGGACTAGCTGACAGCAGATACGACGACTAGAGACCGAGTTCGGAGACAACTTGTAATAGGACGCTGTGGAAATGTTACAGAAGAAGTGGACAAGTCCACGCGATTCTTCATTTTCAGTCGAAGGGTATTATATGTGAATGCCAAGACAGAGATATTGCCCTCAAGTAGAGAGTAATCTTCAAATTTGTGCATATGATTCCTCTTTTAGGGTCCGTTCGTTTCGCGGAAAATGACTTCCGGGAAAATGTTTTCCTGATATTCTCAAGTTCGTTTCACGGAAAATAAACTAGTCAAGGAAAATATTTTCCATCATTGGAAAAACAACCTTTAAAGTGAGGAAAACGTTTTCCATGACTTCTTTCCTCTTGATTCTTTTTATTAATACATTTTCGTTTTATTTTTATGCTTTCTTTTTCTTTTTTTCTTTTTTTTTTTTTAAATTGAGTTTTTAATTTTTTTTATTTTATTTTCTTCCTTTTCAACTTCTTCTTTGGCGGTGCCGTGGACCCGGCCACGACGGCGTCGGCGACCTCGCCGGCCTCGCCCTAGGCCGGCGAGGCTCCGCCTAGCTCGATCTCTTCGCGATCGGGCCTCCGCCGGGATCGGGCGAGGCGGAGCTCGCCGCCCGGGCGGAGCTCGCGGCTCGCCCGATCTGGGCGAGCCGGGCGGGGCTCGGGCCTCGCCCGAGCTCACCGGCTCGGCGAGCCGCGATCTCGCCGGATCTAGCGGCTCGGGCTCCCGATTCGGGCGAGCCCGAGCTCGCCGCTAGATCCGGCGAGCTCGAGCAAGATCGGCCGAGCCTCGAGCTCGCCGGATCTAGCCACTTTGGGTCTTGGTCACCCCGGGCACCGTCCATTGTCGGGCGGGAAGGAGGCGCCGGCGGCGGAAGGATGAGGAAGAAGAAGGAGGAGGAAGGAGGCGTCGGCGGAGGAAGAAGGAGAAGGAAGGAGGAAGGAAAAGAAAAAGAAAGAAAAAGAAAAAAGAATAAAGAATAAAGAATAAAGAATAAAGAATAAAATTTTTGATTTTTTTTTAAAAATAAATAATTAAAAATTCATTTTAAAAAATATAAAATTAATAAAATTAATTTTTTACTCAATTAAAAATATTAAAATTTAATTTTTGATAATTTTTACCAAACAATTAAATGAGCTAATGAACAGTGGAAAACATTTTCCACTCAAATTTTAGGTTTTGGCCGAACATCGGAAAATATAGTCATTTTCCTGAAAATGACTTCCAGGAAAAATGTTTTCCTGAAATACGATATTTTCCGCGAAACGAACGGACCCTTAATTTTGGCGATGGTCAATACTAGCGCATTCTTTTCTTACACCATGGACGCGCATGAAGCCATTAAGCGGGTCTTTTCCAGGTTGGTGACTTGAACCGAAAAAAACCGTAATGATAACCGGATTTTTATGTCTTCCGAATCGGATGAGACCTGATCCCAAAAACAAATTTCTTTTTTTTGGGCCTATTGGGGCCTGGTTGGTTCTGGGGTCGGGATGTTTTGACAGCCCTACTTATTTAGTTTTAGTACAAGTAAAATTGAGTATTTAATTTAACTGATAGAATTTGGATCATGGTTTAGCTAAACTCACAAAATGGAAGTATTTTAAGTTAGTATTATGTATTAACTAGTCTATGTATTTTTTTACATGATTCGATGTATAAGGCATGAATCTTCTCATAAGTCTTACATAACCTTTTTTTTTTAAGCCTTGAATTTAATTATAATGCCGAGTGATAGATGATGACTCCTCTTTAATTCAAAATCATGTGGCAGAATTGAAGCAAGAGAATCACCAAGTTAGCCCTGATCATTCTTGTGCCCTGAATTGACACTAGAATTGGAGTACTTATGGTACACGTTCCCTTGTAACTTCCATGTATTTTAGCTAATTGTTTAACCAAGCTTCATCCATATACGTAGGCAAAAAGAAAACAAAAAAGAAAGAGATCTTATTAGGAAAAGATCTACCCAATAATTTGAAAAATATTTTTCTAAAAATGATTACATATATCGCTTATAAGAATGATTGAGTGTAAAATATTTTCATAGTTTACAAAAATATTTGGACATAAATTTTTATTGATAATGAAAACATTTTGTATTGACTAATTATTTCAAGCGATGTGAACGACATTATTAGAAAAATATTTTCCTAGATAAAAAGAAACCATGGAATTACTTTGCAGCAAGAAATTAGGGATTTGTTAGAAGATTGCAAAAGGCAGGGTGAGGCCTCGTGGGTTTTCAATCGGGCAATCACCTAAAGCACCGGATTTAATTTTCTTTACAATTGAAGCACCCTAATCACTTTCGAACTATTCAAGTTCGACATGTCTAACAACTTTGTGAAAATAGATTAAATACAACAAGGCTGCACGCGCAACTATATCTAAATAACAACGAATATCTTCGAAAGAACCAAAGGAAAATAGAAAAATAGGTTACATTAGCCTTTGATTATAAGTTTTTTCACAAGTAGATTTTTTTAGAACTTAGCTAAGCAAAGTCTAATGTTTAACAAATATAACAAAAGGAAAAAAAAAAAAACGTTAGACTGCTTTGACAAATGATCCGATATCTTGAACTGATGTGACAGCATTTCTGCTACTAACCTAACCATTTCATATATAAAAAAAGTATAATCAGAACAAACAAGATGACCCAATTCCTCATGAACATCATTAACCTAACCATTTCATTAGCATTTGTTCAACCACTTGACATGTTTTCTTTTCCTGGCATCCCCCCGCATAGCTCAGCTGGGCAAAAGCAGGTCCATGTTGTTTTCAGAGCATGTAAGCAAACGCATCATTATTTTCTCACTCTTAAGTTTCTTATTTCGGTGATGCTTCGCGTGGAGATACCTGGTATGTTATCTGGTTCAGTTTGTGCGCATCTGCTGAGAAAAAGAATCTTCAGCTGTTACTTACTAGAGTACCAGTGGGGATAAACTACGTTTTTTATGCACAATCTTACTAATCACATGAATAAGTTACTAACCTTATGAATTTCTTAGTCTTCTATATTAAAGCTTACTGGTACAGTGCAAAAACTACTAGTGATGTTCAAACTTGTCGGTTTATTCTTTATGGGGAACAATAAGAACGAACAAAACGAATTAGTAATTCTTCATTCATTAGAGGTCGAGTTTCTTGTCGAATGAATTAGTAATTATTAGTTACCTTCAGTAGTTGTTCGTCGGTCAGTGCGTAATTAGAACCGTTGACTTTCCGTTTTTGTCTTTCCTATATCATCTATCAGAGACCAAACTGTCCCTAGGCAGACCTTAGTTTGGTGTGGCCAGAAACTTCCTCATTCTTGCTCAACCAGTCCTCACCCCACTATCACAAGCTGAAATGTCGAATAGAGACTGCGAAGGCGCCTGGCCATGGTTGTGGCCTGCTAAAGAAGTGAATGATGCATTTCCTAGAGCTACCACAACACTGCTTGTCATAGGAATTGCAACTCTTAGTTTTTTCTGCTTGTTCAGGAGAAGAAAAAATAAGACAGCTATATTGCCGCCGGGGCCCCAAGGCATGCCGTTCCTTGGGTACCTCCCATTCCTAGGGACCGAGCTCCACTGGAAATTCGCCGAATTGGCCGGGACCTACGGTCCCATCTACAAACTCTGGCTTGGAAGCAAGTTATATGTTGTGGTTAACTCCCCGTTGCTGGCCAAAGAAATCGTGCGGGACCAGGACATGATGTTCGCCAATCGGGACCCGAACATCGCCACTACCATTGGGTCATACGGAGGAAGGGACATTACCTTCTCAAGCCAGGGGCCTTATTGGAGGAATCTCCGCAAGCTTTTTGTACGGCAGATGATGAGCAACGCAAGCCTTGACGCCTGTTATGGTTTGAGAAGGCAAGAGGTCAGGAAAGCTCTGAGTGATCTGTACAAAAAATCCGGGGTGCTGGTAGATATCGGCGAATCGGCACTTCTGATCTTGATTAACGTGATCATGGCGATGCTATGGGGAGGGACGCTTAAGCGAGAGAAAAATGAAGCTGTGGGCGTGGAGTTTCGAGAGGTGGTGGCTAAACTCATGGTGCTCGCAAGTAGTCCGAATATTTCGGACTTTGTCCCAGCACCTGCTTGGCTTGACCTGCAAGGAGTTGAAAGGGACATGAAAAGGGTGCATAAGTGGTTTGATGATTTTATTCAGTCTGCTATCGACTGTGCCACTGAAGGAAGAACAAATGAACTATTCAAGTGGAAGGACGGAGAATCTAAAAGCAATGAACAGAAAAAGGACTTCTTGCAGATTTTCCTGGACATGGAGATGGATCTTGAAGATAACCAGTCACCAATGGACAAAAACGAAGCCCTCAAAGCCATTCTTATGGTTAGTTTATTAAGCTAGGTGACTAGTTCAAATATGGACGTACACTACTATTTAATGACCTGATGCAGTAGTAATAGTAAGTATAGTTAACCCTCGCTCTTTTCATATTTTGGCCACCATAATCATGAGTTAACGTCAAGTGATTATTTATAGAGTATTGTACTCGTTTTTAAATACATATCAGCCCTAGAGTACCGTGATTTTCAACCAGCGTCTTGCACAACAGTGAAACAAATATAGCAAAGTTGATATGCCACGAAGTTACTTCAATTATCGTGTGCTAATTTTTGTATGAAGTTGGTCGTATCATGTCAAGATTGAAATCTCTTTCCATACCCTTCATTTGGGATCCTCTTGTCTAACTTCACAAAAAGCTCCATATTTCCCCTAGGACGTTGATTCTTCTTTATTACAATGCTTCATGATGTATTCAGCTTTATCAATCATGACAACAATTTACTCTTTCTGATGACACTTTGAATTTGTGGAATAGGACATTGTGGTTGGCGGAACTGATAGGACTTCGACAACGGTCGAGTGGGTGATGGCAGAGTTGCTGCAGAACTCAGATGTAATGAACAAAGTAGTCCAAGAACTGACAGAAGTTGTGGGGGAGGACAAGATGGTGGAAGAGCACCACTTGCCCAAATTAAAGTCCCTCAATGCTGTCATCAAGGAGGCATTTCGCTTGCACCCGGTGATGCCTTTATTGGTGCCTCGGACCCCACATGCTTCCTGTGTCGTCGGGGGTTACACAATTCCCAAGGGCAGTAACATATTCTTGAATATGGGCTACATCCAGAGAGACCCCAAGATTTGGGACAAACCATTGGAGTTCAGACCTGAGAGGTTCTTGGAAGATCCCAGCAAGTATGATCTCTCAGTCAACGACTTCACGTATATGCCCTTCGGTTCTGGTCGAAGGGTGTGTGCAGGGCTTGCACTGGCAGAGAGGATGCTACCATATGTTTTGGCCTCTCTTTTGCATTCATTCGAGTGGGAACTACCGCAAGGGGTGGAGCTGGATTTATTGGACAAGTTCGGGCTTGTGGTCAAGAAAATGGAGCCCCTGGTTGCCATTCCCAGGCCGAGATTGTCCTCTCCAGAGCTCTACATGTTGAGTTAGAGCTTTCATAAGAATCTCAAGACTCTTCATTTCAGTTCTACGAATAAAAGTATCCTGCAAGTATCAATCATGTTTTAAGCATCTACTCAATTAGGCCTGGGTTTAAAAAGATTTTATGCTGCTTTTATTTGTAATATGAGAAAGAATTTCTCTTATCTATTGGTTCTTCAGGTCAGTTAGACCAGAAGATGAAGTCATATTGATTAAGAGCAAAATGATTCTGGTCTTGCATAAATATATTCCACCGGGCAGTTCTTAAGGAGGCGGGTTTGTTTGCATCGTCTGCTGCATGTTTTCTATTGACTTTACCATCGAGTACTCGGGAGCACTCTTTAAGCAATCTATGCAGTTTTCCTAAGACTGATCGACTTTTTCTAGTTGACAAAGTCCTTTTTTATTTTGCCTAAATATCTCTGACACTTATTTCGACAATAAACTATGGCACATCATCCGAAATCTTGACATGGACAGCAGAGTAATGCATTAATAGCTACTTTTTTATATCATCTTTTAACGTAAGTTGTTTATTCCCATCTTGCTTTGAAGAACCCTCTGCATGTTCACGGGAAATGACCTTTGAAGAAAGAAATCTTATAGAATTGGTCAAGAAATTATGACCAACTCGGATGACTCCGTCACACTTTTGAAAAAGTTCGGGTCAATCTACATCCTCCAATTCTGGTTGTGTCTTATATATGAGTTCAAACTCGAGACATATACTTAAACGCTTTGATTGAAGACTCCTCGTAACTTATTTTATTCAATTTTATTTTATCTGCTGAGAAAAAGAAACTTTAACTGTTGGTTGTCAATACCGAACGTTTTTTAGTTAAACAGCGTCTCTAGCAATTACTTTTTAACGCAAAAACACACTAATCACATGAATGAGTTACTCATCTTACAAAACAATAGGAACAAACATAGAAAAATTACATTTTATGTAAAATATTAATATTTGTGACGCTCTAAAATGTCACACACAACACATGTCTTTTCCAATTATAACTCTTATTTATTATTGGCATTTAGAAGCATGATAAAACACATCGCACGATAAATTTAGTTGGCAATATCTAATAACCTACGCACACAATTTGTTTCCATGTTTAGCCCTCTTCCAAGTATTAATACAAGAACCAAAAGAAATAGAATGTAAGACATTAACTTTGGAAAGAAAGTCAAGTCTTGTCAATACTATCCCATACTCTTGCATCCAAAAACTTGCCTCCATTTCCACTAATAGTTCTAGTGAAAATTTGATACGTTTTCGTACTCCTTACATGTACACTGTAATTATTTCGATGTGCTGTTGATAAAATTTCATTCCCCAAATTGACTTTATTAGGCACACAAAGACATCCATGAACTTTTAAAACTCCATCTTCCAACACCCAAAAGTCGAGGCTTTTTCCTTTCTAAGGCTTCTTCTCGAATTTTTGAAATTTCAAGATCTGTTTGTTGCAAAGTCTTGATTCTTTGCATAATTTGTGCTTAATTCTAAGAGTAATTATCACACTTGAAAGACTATTCATATCAAACCGAAACTTAGAATCAAGCCTCTATAAGTAAGGTCCATTCCTTTACCATCATATTTGCAACTACTTGTGTAGATTTTTGATTGGGAGCATCCGCAACCCTATTTGTTGATACCAAATCTCATGGCCATAGTCTTTTAATAATTCCATCCAACACTCCTGCCTTGTATTCAATCCTTTTTTGGTAAACAAGTCAAGCTTTTATGGTCTATGAAGGTCTCGAACTTTTCCCCATACAAAATAGTTCATTCATATCTTCAATGCAAACACAATGGCATCAAGTTCTAGATCATGAAATGGATAGGTCTGGCTTCAACTGTCTTAAGGCATAAACAACCACCTTTCCGTGTAGAATTAAAATGCAGCCTAGTCCCTTATGAGATGCATCACCATAGATTAAAAAACATCTAGCTTATGATAGTATCATCAAAATCAAATTGTAGTCAATCTTCTTATAAGCTATTGGAAACTTTGCTTGCATTTATCAAACCATTTAAACTTCACATCATTCCTCATCAATTGAGTTAATGGAGAGGCAAGACAAGGAATTTCTTCTACAAATTGTCAATAATAACTAGTTAGACCCAAGAAACTTCGAATCTTGGTCATTATCATTAGTCTGGGCCAATTTATCACCAACTCAACTTTTGTTGGTCAATAGGAATCACTTCATTGATGGGTACATGGCCTAAAAATACCACACAATCTAACTAAAACTCACATTTGCCAAACTTAGCGTACAATTTGTGCTCACGAAGTGTTTGAAGTACAAGTCTTAAATGTTGCTCATGATCATCTAAGCCTTTTGGATATACCAAAATATCATCAATGAATGCTATTACAAATTGATCCAAAAACCGCTTAAACACCATATTCATTAAATTCATAACACACTGCTGGTGCAATAGTCAAACCGAAAGGCATGATCAAGAACTTATAGTGACCATATTGAGTTCAATAAGCCATTTTAGGAATGTCCTATCCGCAATTGATGATATCCCGATCTTAAATCGATTTTGGAAATACTAACGCCCTTTAAGCTGATTAATTGGGTCATCAATCCTAGGCAACATATATTTTTTTTAATCGTAGCTTGATTTAATTTCCTATAATTAATGCAAAGGCGCATAGGCTTGTTGCCACAGACCCACCTACATGCTTCCCGTGTTGCCGGGGGTGACACAATATTGAAAAGGCAGTGAAATTTTCTTGAACATAGGTTATATCCACAGGACACTAAGATTTGGGACAAATTGCAAAGTTTAGACTTAGAGAGGATCTTGAAAGATCCCCAATAAGTATGATTTCTTGGGCAACAACTTCGAGCACATTTCATTCAGTTCCAATCAAAAGAGACATGTGGGGCTTGTGCTTTGTTGTGTGTTGACACCTAATTTTTGCTTTTAAGAGAGGATGCCATAGTATGTTGTGGCATCTGTTTTGCATTCATTCAAGTAGGAATTACCACCACGGGTGGAGTTGGAATTATCCTACAAGCTAGGGCTTCGGGTTAGGAAAATGAAGCCCTTGGTCACCATTCCCTATCACACCCCAATTCCACAAGAATAAGAGCATGACACGGGTATCATTTCTCCATAGGACGCTACCTCAACATAACCAAAACTCAATCTAGTATTAAAATAATACATTGATATATATATATATATATATATAATATAATACATACATATATATGCATATGTGTGTTTGTGTGTGTGTATAATTAGACATTTATTTGTGTGTGTGTGTGTGTGTGTGTGTGTGTGTGTGTGTGTTAGTGTGTGTTAAAATGAATAGAGACAAAAAAGTCATTTGATTACAATATGAGAGTTTTCTATAATCCACCAATAAAATATATACACATATCCAACAAAAATAACTCAAAAGCTTATCAAGTACATAATTCATACCCCAAAAGTTCCCACTATCCAAGAGTCCTCCTCCTACTAATGATGATGCTCATGACCTATTTGTGTCTTGCTAAAAAACCTGAATAGCAAGTAGATGAAAGGAACGAGCTACCATACCCCAGTTTTTTTTTTTTTTTTTGAACAGACCATACCCTAGTAAGTAATACATTTTTTCTAAGCAAATCGAACAATCAATATGCGTCGTTATAAGATGCTATAAAAATTCATCATCTCAAATTTAATGCACGATACATGTATTATATTGAAAATGTATAATACTTTCCAAAGAAACTTTATATGTGCAAGATTAGTCAACAAACCTACTAGACAATAACAAACAACCATCAATGATCATCAAATCACACATTGATGGTCCATTCTATTGGCTTATCTAATGTTCAACATCAAACTATGGTCGCGTTTAACACTGGGACAAAGGTGACCAAGTTTACCGCCCTTGTCTAGGTCTACCACTTATATCAACCGATGGTTCGGCCTAGACTCAATAGGTTCTCATCACAGTGATATGAGCAATATCAACCAACATCTTTCTCTAGCAACCCACTACAAAAAACTATTTCATAAACATTTTAAAACTACTTCATAAAACTTTCCAATGGCTTTTCAATTGATTAAAAAAGTAAAAAAAGTTCGATCCCATTTTATGCAAGAAACATGCTCTCAATAACTCATACTATATTAAACTCTACCATTTTCAAGACATGAGTTTGTAAATTCATAGAAGAAATAATATCACTCCATTGGGAAAGCTAACCAAACTATGGTGGTTATTCAAACCAATGCACTCGAATTCTTAACAATTAATTGAAAAATGTTATCAAGATTTGAGTGAAACAATATTCTAATGAGCGATTCGATGAAACTACGCCAATTCATCAATAAAACAACACTCATGCATCAACGAAAAGCCCACCCATAGCGGAACCCATAGCTGTCCACTCTATGAAGTTCGCGTACTGAATTTGATCACACCATAACTTTCTCCACCGAACTCCGTTTCAAACAAATTTATAGTCAATAGAAAGCCCTCAACGTATTACAAGACTCCTAACTTAGCTAGCCCAAAATCTAGCCAAAAACCAATGAAGTTTAGCCTCGAAAGATATGGTTTGCTATTGTACAATACACACACCCAACTACAAAAATCCGTGCCGGGTAAACCGTAAGCTCAATTTATGTTTTGTAAAATGCTATAACTTCACAACAACTTAAACTATCATTTCTATATATATACGGAGCCCAACAACTCCTCAATTGGACATAGCAATTCCGAGTTTATATAAATCCGAAATGCATGCCCTTACTTTGACAATTTCTTCAATTAGATGAAAAGAGGCTTTGATTACTTACTCGACATTGCAAAATGGAGTTGATTTGGCTTTGTCGAGGTGTCGAGATCAACTACACACGAAAATTTTATATCTTTTCCCTTTCTTCCTCTTCACGAGCTAGCCCTTCTTCTTTGCTTTCTTCGCTAGTTCACGCTTCTTTACATTTTACGCATGCTTGCTCCAGCTGATGAAGCACACGGAGAAAAATGTGTTGGGCTTTTTAATGGGCTGGGCTTATGGGCCAATGTATTACATTCCCAAACCGAGATTGTCCACTATAGAATTGTACATGTTGAGATAGATCTTTTATTAGAGTCTCAAGACTCTTCATTTCAATTATAGAATATAATGCTATGTTTGGTAGTGAAGATAAAATTCAGGACAAGATAAAATATAGTTTACCATGCGTTTGGTGTTTACTCAAGACATGATACAGTCGGATATGAGGAGGATATATGCCAAATAAAATTATTCCATAGAGGAGGTGGGATAAAGATGATAAGATTTTTAATATCTATAATAATAAAGTTGTTTTTCTCAAATAACAAACCTTTTAAATTAATAGATTTGAAATATTTTAATATAAATAATATTTGAATTCTAATATAAGAAATTCAAAATAACAAAAAAAGAACAAATTAGTTTTTGTAATTTGATCTTATTTCTATTTATATATTCAAATTCAATTATATCTTATAATATAAATTCAAAATATAAATATATATTTATCACATATTTTTGGTGTTTTAGTATTTTAGGTATATTAGTACAACTCTCTATTTAATAAAATTTTATTAGAGAATAATGGAAAGGAAAGAGAAATAAAAAAGGAAATTAATTAAAAAGAGAGGAAAATAAAATGAAATAGAAAATAAGAGTGAAGTGCAAGAGTGTTGAAAGAGATTTTTACCATTTCCATTTGTAAAATTTGTGGTTCATTTATACTAATATGCTGTTAATATCCAATAATGTATATGACATGATTTGAATATGTTCGACTTTATTACTACAATCACCAAATATTGGATATGATATAGTAAAATTCTCTAGATTTCATATCATATTCTATCCAGTTTTATCCTAGTTAGAAATCCAAACGATTAAACATAACCTAAAAGTATCCCGTCGGTATCAATTATGTTACAAGCATCTGGTCAATTAGACAAACAAACAAGCGCCTGGGAGTGAGGGTTCATGTACGAGACCCAGGTTCGAAACCCGACATGTTCCCTGACTAATTGACTTTTTCTTGTTAATATAGTCTATTCAAACCTAGTCAATAACAAGGGCGGCATCTACGCAAAAGCTGTTCCCTGTTGTTTTCAAAGCATGTATCTGAACTCTTGATTCTCAATCAATATGCAAACGTCGTCTACTAGATTGAGTTGTTTATTTGCATTACAATTTGCTTGAAGATTACTCATATATTATCTAATTCAATTTTTTATCTGCATCTACTGAAAAGAACAAACAACAGTTGTTATTCTTTAGAACACACGTTGGATTAACTATTGACCGCGAACAAAAAGTAACCAGAGTCGCTGGTACTTACGTTTATAATGTAAAATCCTACTAATGAAAGGAATTAGTTACTAACCTCTTCTGGATTTCTTGTATAAAAGCCCAACCCTTTCTTCCTCTTCACGAGCTGGCCCTTCATCTTTGCTTTCTTCGCTGGCTCGCGCTTCTTTACATTTTACGCATGCTAGCTCCGGCTGTTGAAGTACAAGGATAAAAATGGGTTGGGCTTTTTAATGGGCTGGGCTTATGGGTCAATATATTACATCCACAAACCGAGATTGTCCACTCCAGAACTATACATGTCGAGATAGATCTTTTATTAGTCTCTCAAGGCTCATCATTTCAATTCTAAAATATAAAAGTATCCTGCCAGTATCGATTACGTTTTAAGCATCTGGTCAATTAGACAAACAGACAAGCGTCTGAGGGTTCATGTACGAGGCCCGGGTTCGAAATTGAGTATGTTCCCTGACCAATTGACTTTTTCTCGTTAATATAGTCTATTCAAACGTAGTCAATAACAAGGGCAGCATCCAAGCAAAAGCTGTTGCTTCTTGTTTTCAAAGCATGTATTTGAACTCTTGATTCTCAATCAATAGTCCATAACAAGGGCGGCATCCATGCAAAAGCTGTTCCCTGTTGTTTTCAAAGCATGTATTTAAACTCTTGACTCTCAATCAATATGCAAATGTTGTCTATTAGATTGGGGATAAGTACACTAAAAGTGTCAAAAGTTGCATATGACATTCACTTTAATGCCAAAGGTTTTCTTTGGATTACTTAAGTGCCACTTTTTAAAAAAATGATCATTTAAGTGCCAACTTCAATCTGGATCATCGGAAATCGGACATAACTATATTTTATTAATTTCTCAAGCCTACGTTGCTTGCAGTGTGTGCGTAGTCAACATATAACCCTTAAACGATGTTGTCTAAAAGTTATAAATAGTGATCATTTGAGTGCCGAATTTTATTTAAAGTGATCATTTCAGTGCTAATCGTTATTAAAAAAAAGATCACTTCAATGCCAAGCATGCCACATGAAAATGCCATGTGGACTGGAGTTTTAAAAAAAATTGCTAAGTCATATTATAATGTTAATTATAAATGACACATAATGAATTTGACTAGAATTTCTCGCCATTGGTATTTAAGTGATCGTTTTTTTTTTTTCAATTTGGTACTTAAGTGAGCTGACAAAAACTTTTGATAATAAAGTGAGCACTGTACACAAATTTTGACATTGCTAATATATTTATCCCACTAGATTGAGTTGTTTATTTGCATCACGATTTGCTTGAAGATTCCTTGTGTTTAAGCTAATTCAATTTTTTATCTGCATCTACTGAGAAAAACAGACAGCGGTTGTTATTGTTTAGAAAACATGTCGGATTAACTATTGGTCGCGAATAACAAGTAACCTAGTGGTGTGAGAAATTCCCACGTGTAGGGTTTTCTGCTTACCGATAGTCAATTTAGATCATTCTCCTATTTGGTTGAATTATACTTCTATTGAGGACAAGTCGCCATGCCCTTTTAAATTTGAAGCTACTTGGCTGTGGGACTCGGATTGTATTAGGTAGTGAAAAAGGCATGGCGCAATGAGGTGGTAGACAATTCAAGGGCCTCATGGCATAGGAAATTAAAAGTCACAACGATAGCTCTGAAAAAGTGGAATAAGGAACATTTTGGCATTTGCAAACAACGCCTTAAGGATTTGAACTCATCACTTGATAGTTGATTCCATTCAAAGGGATGATCCTTCGGAAGAGAATAACAGGAGAGAAAAGGAAATCAAGGAGGCTATTAATGAGCAATGGAAGAGATTGGAAATGATCTGAAAGTAAAAATCAAGACAATTATGGCTGCAGGAAGGTAATTCAAATACCAAACATTTTCATCTCTCTACCACTATTAGAAGGCGCAAAATCATATCTTAATAGTGCAGGAAGATAGAGGCCGATAAATCACAAATATGGATGAGATTAAAGGCCTTTTTCTGACCAAGTATACAGAGCTTTCCTTAGGACCCACGTGTGATCCACACCCTCTCATAGGGGATTTATTTCCTAAGGCTATATCTGAATAGGAAAACTCTGAACTTCTGACAATTCCAACGGAGGATGAAATCTATAATATTCTTGAAGCGATGGCCCCTCTAAAATCACCAGGCCCAGACGGATTTGATGCCATCTTCTATGTGAAATGTTGGGAAGTGGTGAAGGCCTACGTCGTTCAATTTGTACAGCACTTCTTCCGCACAGGTCAGTTGCCCCACCTCATCAATCATACTTTCATGGTACTTATCCCCAGAACACATAATGCACATACTTTTACCCAGTTTCGTCCCATAAGTCTATGTAATATGAGCTACAAACTTATTTATAAGTTGTTAGCTAGTTGACTGAAAGGGTTTCTTGACTGTATTATTTCACCTCAACAATCGGCTTTTGTTCCTAGTAGAAGTATACAGGAGAACTCAATAATGGCGCAAGAAATTATAGACTCCATGAAAAAGAAACAAAATGGAAGGGCCTTTGTGAGAGTCTAGGTTGATATGTCCAAGGCTTTTGATAGAGTTGATTGTTATTTTCTCGACACAATACTTCGCAGCGTGGGCTTTTCCAATTACTTTTGTGAGCTCATAAACCAATGTATTTCGACAGTTCGCTATACTCTACTCATCAACGGTAGACTAGCCGAAGGTTTTACACCTCAAAAGGGTCTCATACAAGGAGATCTTATCTCACCATATTTGCTCGTAATCTATGTTGAACTTCTCTCTTGGATACTCAATCAGACAGAGGACTTGAAGATGATCACAGGGATAAGAGTAGGACAAGACAGCCCATCTTTAACACAACTTATGTACACTGATGATTTGCTGTTATTTGTTCAAGCCACAAAGAAACATTTGAGGGCATTGAAGGAATGCATTGAAACTTACTCCTGGTCAGGTCTACGCTTGAATCATAAAAAGCCATATGTTTTCTTCTCAAAAAACACGTCTACAGGCATGAAATTTTTTTGCATGGATGAGCTCCACATCAGGAAGATAGATCCAGACGCATTGTACCTTGGCAACCTTCTCTTCAAACTCGGAAATGGCAGGGCAAGATACCAATTTCTTGAACAGAAGGTTGATAACAAACTTAGCCCTTGGAAAAGGAAGACCTTATCACGGGCAAGTAAGGCAACTTACATTCAATCAATTGTTCAGAGTAGTTCGATTTATGCTGTGCAATCTAATAGGTTGCTAAGAATCACTTGTAATAGGCTTGATGCGGCTACAAGGAAATTTTGGTGGGGTGTCTCCGTGGAGAAAAGCGGTTCTTCACACCTAAATGTTGGGACTCTATGAAGAAATAAGAAATGTGGTGGATTGGGGTTTAGACAATCTAGGGATTTCAATGATTCTTTGATTTTCAAACTCGATTGGGGACTAATACATGATAGAGACAAATTATGGGTTGGAGGGCTTGAGGGTAAATATCTATGGAGATCCAATTTTTGGAACCATGAGGTTAAGGCATTAACATCCCAATTTTGGAGGCAATTGTGGACGCTTGAGAAATACTCAAACTGGGTACTCTTATCAAGTAGGGGATAGTAAGTCAATTGAGGTCGATAACCACCCTTGAATTCCGCACATACCATATCATCTACCTTGTTTTACTAATCATGATCCCATTATAAAGCAAAGAAAAGTAGCGAGCTTCTTTACCCTTGGGACAAAAACTTGGGATGTAAATAGTCTAACTCAAGTGTTCTGCCCAACCTCAATCCAAGCCATCCTTTAGATTCATGTTCCAACCTCCATGTGGGTGGATAAACCAAATGGCAGCCAACTACCGATGGATTTTTTACGGTTAAATCTGCTTATAATCTCACCTAGTCGTGTATGGAGCGTAATGATCCCAACTCCATATTTAGGGTTACGAGCGGCAGGGGTTATTTTCGCGATGTCCTAGGTGTGTTACCGTCCTTTTTTTTTTTTTTTTTTTTATCTTTTCATTAAGAGTCTACGGAAGCGTATACCCATACAACAACAACAACAACAACAATAGCTAGGAAAAAAACAAACATTTACAAATACACCATTTATATTGCATTAGTATATTTTACAAGCCCTTTTCTACAAACCATTCTACTTATGCAATCATTTTCTACATCAAATGGCCGAGGTAACCTTATTGCCTTTAGTGTGACTACAGTTCCCAAAATTGGTGTGAGACTTTCATACCTATAAGTCTGAAAGATAAGGGAATGAGTCGAGGGACTCAATAAGTAAATCCACTAAACTTTGATTAGGAGGATGCCTCACTATCAAACAAGATACGTGAACATAACCACAACAATGTTGATGGCAGATCTATTGTAAAATATATTCCAACTCAGCCATGTGCATGACATGAGTTTGGTTTACGTTTGATGCTCGAACAATTAAAACCATCACAAAGAACATGCACAAAAGGGGTTCATATATTATTATAACTGTTCTTACGATTCTTCGAGAATTCTTTGGGCAATGTCCCCTAATCCAATGGTGATGGCTATCATCTGAACTTAATCGAGTATCCGAAATCTATCAGGTAATGTCTTTGTCACTCTACTCAAACTTATTAAACAAACTCATTAAACGACACACACAAAAGCATGCACAAAGAAGTTCATTCATCAATCTAGCTATTCCTACGATTCATCTAGAATCTAGCGAGCATCCAAAATCCATCAAGCATCTGGAACCCACCTCTAGTGGGCATCTAGAGTCCACTGGGCATCCCGTCCTCATGAACAAGGTATCACCACCAATGCTATGTGACAACGGATCTTACTTTTCATTTAGTCACACGTTGCATAACACACAAACTAGTTTATTACTTTTCCTCTTAGCCCACACATACAAGGCTCGAGGGTGTGTTCATACAAGTGTGTGCGTTCATATTCTATAATGCCATAACTACATAATATGCTGGTAAGGCACAAGGATCGTGACCCAAACCGATTGGCCAAGTGTCCACCTATGCCAAGTAAGGCTTGGATCGATCCGTGTCAATACCAACCTGCCAAGTGAGATTTGTTTCGACATGCCTCAATGCCGATTTGAACTAAGCGAAACTAATCCATGGCCCGAGACATGTTTCTGTTCATTGATTCCAATTCATGAGCAAGCTATACAAAATCTTAAATGAGCAAAACATGGAACATGAGCACAACATAGAAACTCAAACAATAATAAACACATGCATCACAAACACGATTAAGAACATGTCTCGCTTAGCCAACGTAACACAACACCCTAATCAAGGTTTAGTAAGTCTACTTACTACACACCTTCGATGGTGGCCGAGTGGTGAGGCAAGCGGCACGGTGAAGGTGTAAGGGCAAGAGTGAGGCCGAGAGAGAGAGAAGGTGGCGGTCAAAGCGCATGAGAGAAAGAAAGGGAGAGGAAGTGAGGGAGAGAATATGGGTGCGAAAATGAGGGCAGGGTGCCTCCATTTATAGAGAAACCTTTCATCATTTCCCTTCCAAGTGGACCAATAGCATTTCATTGAGTGGAGAGTCTAGGATGAAGAGGTAGCATGGATGGGAGGAAGACGTGTCAAGCTATGGAAGATAAGTGGCAAGCCTAAGTTCCTAGGTTCCCACTTGTTCACCTTCTCATTAGGCCACCTAGCTTGTGAGTCATCTTTGTAATGATAAATAGTAATGATGGTTATATCAATCAAGGGACACCTAAGCTAATGGCAAGGCCTTTTGCCTTTATTGCTTGGATTTGTGTAATTATTGGATTTGGATATTCATCACATGACTTAATTCAACACTTGCACCTTAAGTCTTCTCTTGTCAACTAGAAAGAAGGTTCTAGAATCTCTAAACTTACTCCTCAAGTTATCTAAAAGAGAGAAGGTTCTAGAAACTTAACTAATGGACTAGCTTCAAAAAATATAAATGAAATAACAAGCCTTGAATATTCATCACATGCCTAATCTAAAACATGCCATCCAAGATTTATAAGCCTTATGGAATCTTCTATTTTGTCAATACACATGGAAATGAGGCCATTGGATGTGTGACGAACCTTGAGCTGTGATATCCCAGGCCGTCACTCTAGACCCTCAAGTAAAATCTTTAATTTGTATTACGCAAGCGGAAGAATATACACTTTTCATATAAAGACATTTCACTTAAGAATGAATTTCAAAATGATAACATGCTTCTCTTCATTCATCATAAATAGGGATTACAAGAGGAAAACGACATCTTGACAATTACATAATGGCAATATGCACATCAAGATGACCCGAACAAAACACTTGGGAGAGGCCAAAAAGGTGCCTAACTCCTCTACCCGGTAGTTTTCATCATCTACTACATCCCTTCATACCACGCGCTCCTCCTAATCCAAGCTTAAAACATCACCAACGGATAGGGCCAAACAAACTCCCATTCACGTTGAGATACACGGATACAAAACGCAAAAGGATTAGGGCATCCATCATCTATCCAAACAGTATAAATATAATGAGTCAAAACAAGACTAGAATCTCGATTCTCAAAGTCCCTATACACGCCATCTACCCGCACAGGCGTGCCATAAGTCGCCAAAGGTGTCACATCCATAGCTAATGATCTTAGAGGAAAAATAAGGAGTGAGCAACAATACCCAATAAAGGATAAAGCATGGCATTAAACAATGAGATCCTAGCTTTGCTCATTAGTGAAAATAGCACAAACATAGTGAATCATCATAACTATGAACTACATTAAATAGGACAACATACGGTACCAATGATATCATGTGAACTAGACAAGCTAACATGAGTATAATGCACGAAGACTACACCGCAATGTGCATACGAACGCCATTCATGCATCACACGGCACATGCAATCCAATTCATGCATCTCATGACACACAGCAACACCATCACATGTACTCACACGCCTTGTTGATTAATTTCAATGTGTGATCATTTCACATCCACCCTCGAAACGGATTGCACCCGGGACATTGGCCAGATCTGTTCGAGTCACTTCCAGGTCGCTGCTCGGACTTCCTAGGTACACTGGCCATAGGGCATCTCCCTCCGAGGCATCCCGGTGTCCAAAGGTCGCTGCCCTTGTGACTTCAACCGAGGCATCCCAAATCTCTCTATTTGGGGCATCTCCCTCCGAGGTATTTCGATGTCCAAAGGTCATTGCCCCTATGACTTCAACCGAGGCATCCTAAATCTCGCTGTTTGAGGCATCTACCTTCGAGGCATCTCGATGTCCAAAGGTCACTACCTTTGTGACTTCAACCGAGGCATCCCAAACCTGGCTGTTTAAGGCATCCCCACTCCCCGGGGGCATCTCGATGTCTAAAGGACGCTACCCTTATGACTTCAGCCGAGGGATCCCAAACCTCACTGTTTGGGGCATCCCCACTCCCCGGGGGCATCACCGGAATGCTGTCTGATGGATCATCTCTTAACTTGATCATTCACATATTTCACAATGTCACAATCTTCCATTAGGGCACACTTTCAACAACACTAGCACACACATGTATCGCCACACAACAGGCTCAGTGCACTAAGATCACAATGCATCAACATGCACAAAACAAAATTGCCCTTTTCACTGCTTTACCAACTCATCACACATGATTCTGCACACGTGCTGAACACCACACATGTACATCCATCAAGCATAAGTTCTCAGCATGCCAAAATTATCTAAAATCACGAAATATGCAATTTCCAGCAAGCAAGACACCAAGAACAACAACAAGACCACAACCGGACCTCATCGGCAGAAACCGAGTCCACTCGCACACCTCCAAGCTTAAATCCAGATCAACAAAATGGGTTTAGAAAATTCTCAAAATTGAATATGTTATAAAGGACATTTAAATAAACACTTTTTATGAAGACACTTTGATCCAGATCTTTCTAGAATAGGAGCAGTAAATCACTCAAATTGTTACCAAAATCGTGTCCGCATCCAGAAATTACGTTTTCCACAACCAGCTTGGTTCAAAGTCCAAAACTCGTCCATTTGCTAAAAAATGTGACTATGTTAAAATTCAAGATGTGCTGAAAGACTCTTGTGAATAAACTATTTTGAAAATCGAACCACAAGAGTTGATAAAAATCCTTTGATCACCAGAAGTCACGGATCCCAGCATAAAACGAGATTATGACTTGCACGTAACGAAGCTTGAATCTTGTTCTTTTAAATCCTTAAAATCTTGAGTAAAATATATGTCATAAATAAGGATGTTTAAAACATTTTTCAAGAAGAAAGTAACCTCAAAATCGCAGCACATTTTAACCCACGAAAATAGCAAATATCAAGTGTCCCGTAAATAGATCTGGAGAAAAACCCAACCTCAGCTCCTTTGAGCACGTCTCTTGCAAGCTTAGTAACCATGAACCTTCAAGAAACTCACATGCAAGGCCGTGTGTCATGAGATGCATGAATGGGATTGCATGTGCCGTGTGATGCATGAATGGCGTTCATATGCACATTGTGGTGTAGTCTTCGTGCAATATTCTCATGTTAGCTTGTCTAGTTTGCATGATATCATTGGTACCATATGCTGTCCTATTTAATGTAGTTCATAGTTATGATGATTCACTATATTGGTGCTATTTTCACTAATGAGCGAAGCTAGGATCTCATTGTTTAATGCCATGCTTTATCCTTTACTAGGCATTTTTGCGTGGCTTGACTTGCAAGGAGTGGAAAGGAACATTAAAAGGGTGCATCAGTGGCTCAATGCTTTTATTTAGTCTGTGGTCGATTGTGCCACCCAAGAGAGAACAAAAGAACAGTTCAAGTAGGAGGAAGGAGAATCTAAACGCAATGATCAATAGAAGGACTTTTTGCAGATTGTCCTGGACATGGAGATGGATCTTGAAGATAACCAGTCACCAACAGAAAATAATGGAGTACTCAAAGTCATTCTAACGGTAAATTTATTAAGCTAGGTGACTAGTTATTATATGAATATACCTATAGTGACCTGATGCATCGGAAATTATTGTTAATGTTCTTCTGCGACTCTATTCTTGGTAGAATTTATTTCATATATTGGCCACCATAATTGTTTGTTAATGTCTAGCGATTATTACTATAGTATAACACTTGTTTTCAAATTTATATTAGCCCTAGATTGCTGTAACTTTCAACCAGCCACCTATACAAAAAATTTGTCACCAAATTTTGGCAGAAAATATGTAAAATGGGCACGAACAGTGAAACAGACAGATCAGGGGCCTCAATGTTCAAATATTCAAAGTTGAGTCGCAAAATTGTACCATGCAACCTCCGAAGAGATCACCCGATTTTGCTGATCTAGAAGCTTTGAGCACCGATGCGGGGTTGGGTTGGTCCTCCTGACTACCAATGTTTGGATTAGAATATTACATCATCCTCTTCATCGCCCGATACCTAGAAAGAACACCACGGATAAATAAAAGTGACGCACGCAAAAGTTTTTCTCTGTTGAATTGAATGTATTATGGAAGCTAGAGAACGAAAGGGTTCCCGCTTTCTTACTCTGTTAGAGCTAGCGAAATTGGAAACACTGAAGTTCTCCCGTAATCCCTATTCCTAAATTGAAAAACAACAATGAATTATATTAGACCCTTTCTGGAAAACTCCAATCATGGTTCTTACTTGTAGAGGATTTTGGCATGAATCAGTGAGAGAACCACCTTAAGCTTTTTTACAGCCCCAGGAATTCCTCCGAACCCTTTCCAGGTATACTTGTTCTTGGCTTTTCTTACTAGAACCTGACAATCACGTTGCTTCACTCAACAAGGGAGTTAAACAATATTTTCAGAAATCCATAGAAGACCCCAGTGAAGAAAAACTCACTCCGATGCTCTCCATAACATTGACAATATGGTAGATTCGTCCCCTCTCCATGCCTGTAAATCCCAAAAATTAAGCCAATTCAATAGAATAAATGCACAGTCTTGCTTTAGACTATTAGGGGCAGTGCCAACCCCAACACCAAACCACAACCCCCCGGGGGAAAAAGAAAAAGAAAAAAAGAACTAGATTTTTGACCTAATCGCGGCGCAGCTTCATGCGACGAATCAAAGTTGATATATTGCAATGGTGTTTCCATTATGCTTTGCCAATTTTCGTGTGAAGTTGGTCGTATCATGTCAAGCTTGAAATCTCTTTCCATATCTCTTGTTTTTTATCCTGTTGTCTAACTTAGGCTGTGCCCAACCTTGGCCCTTATATTACAAAACGCTCCTTATTTTGACCACAACTCGATTCTTCTACATTACAGTGCTTCATCAAGTATTCAGCTTTGTCAAGCATTATATTAATTTACTCTTTCTGGTGATATTTTGAATGTGTGGAATACGACATTGTGATTGGCGGAACTGATACGACTTAAAAAATGGTAGAGTAGGTAATGTGAGTAGTACATATCTTTTAAGCAGATCGAACAACTACTATGCATGCATACAAAAAAAATACTAGAAACTCGACATGAGAACCGTAGGAGTGTTAAAACTTTCGTACGACGCTCACTTGAATACTAAAACTTTTTTATCACTCACTTAAGTGCCACATTGGAGAAAAAATGATCACTTGAGCGCCAATTCTAGCCAAATGTTCTATGAGAATTTTTTTTTTTTTTTGTATTTTTATTTTTTTTCCCTTTAGGGCTAAAGACCCTCACTGGCCACCGAGTGACCATGAGTGACGTTGCCTAGAGTAGGTGAGGGCCATTGAGGCCTTGCTGACTGCTGATAAGGCCACGACGGCCCTTGCTCGCTCTAGGCGGTATTACTTGCGGCCGTCCAAAGCTAGACACCGCCCAGAGTGGGTGAGGGCTGTCATGGCCTCGCTAAGGCTGCAAGGATTCAACGGCCTTGCCTAAGACCTTTGTAGCCGACTGGTGGCCACGTCAGCTTTTTCAATAGGGCAAATCGGAAGTGGTACTCAAGTAATCAATTTTTCAAATATGTGGCATTCAAGTGAGAAAAAAAAAAACAGTTTCAGCACGCAAATGAGCAACGTACGAAGGTATTGACACTTGTATCGTTCTTACCCTCCAGAAACTCATAATCCAAACTCAAGGTATAAAATACATATCGAATCACATATGAGTGGTTTCATTTCAACAAAACTTTGTACATTCCAGAAAATACTCACTTAATCATCATAAAGATCAATGGTTAAATCCATTAATCAATCACAACAACTCCCATATCAATGGTCTATTCCATTGATTAATCTCATCAAATCATACGTCGATGTTCCATTCCGTCGACCAATCTATTGCTCAATATTCTACTATAGTCACGATACAATGCTTGGTGACAAGGTGACCAAAAGGTCTCCACCTACAAAGCCGATGGCTCGGCCCAGAAGGGTATCCAAAACCCAATATGCATACCCTCATGCTCCTCAATGGGCTCATAGCAATATTGACCATAAATGTCACGCCCCGAACCCCGAGTGCGCACACATTCCTTGGCGGTCGATTAAAAAATGCGACGTCCCAGGACACATTGTCGACCCGTTCTTTTTTTCTTTTCTTTCAATTAAGCATATGCAGAAGCGAATTAAACAAACATCCTGACAACTATCAAATTCTATTAAGTTTGACTCATAGTGATCATTTATCAAAGAATGACTCTGGTTATCAAATGATTGAATAATCGGGAACAATTTACTTACAATACTTAGTTGACATTCATAAAAAGTATCTTATGAATTATGAGTTTAATACATTCTGTTTAGCAGAAAGACAGATGTTCTTTGCTCATTATCAGACAATCACTTATTCACAAACCTTGTGTGGAATTAATAGTTTTCATTTCACATCTCATGGAAAACCCTTTTCGCTCCGCTTAGCCCTATCCCCCTCTAGGGGTATTTTAGTGATAGGTTCTATAGGAACTAGACGATCCTATTTGGTCAAATACCTAGCGACAAACTCCTATGTTCCTTTCATTACAGTATTTCTGAACAAGTTCTTGGATAACAAGCCTAAAGGTTTTCTTATTGATGATATCGATATTGAGGAAAGTGACGATCCCCATAAGTGCAATTAACAACCTAATAAAGGATTAGGGAGTTAACTCACCGAATTAGCAAGGCGACAGGTCCATGGCGACGGTAGCGCGAAAGCGGTGAAGACTCGAGCCTATCGCGACTTGAACGGAGTTCAATCGACGGCTGGATTAACAATGGGAAGCTCACGGCCAAGTGAGGGACTTGATCCTATGGGGTGCTTGTCGGGTAGCACTGGGCTTTGGTGGAAGTGGCCAAGCGGTGCCGAGGGGGTGGCTGAGGCTAGCGGCTGGAACGGTGGACAGACGGCTGGCTGTTCAGTGACCGGCATGAGGGTGGGCTGGCGGTGGATTGGTGCTGTTGTTCGAGACGTGAGATGGCTGAGCAGTGAGGAGTTGTTGGTGTGGGACGGTGGGTGGAGAAATTAAGGCTTTTTAGGGTAGAAAAATACCATTCTTCATTCCCATATGAATTTCATTTCTATTTTTTTTTTTCCGAAAACAGATTTTTCCACAAAATTCCGAACTCGACAAAAATTTGCCAAAAGATGAAACGATGTCCTAAAAATAAATCGTGATACGCACAAACATTCGATTCCCGAAATTGAATTCAATTTCATGGTTAAAATCGATCAGACGCGATTTTAGTACAACCTAACTTACCGGGTAGCTTTTAAGGATTTTAATGCATTTGACCCATGGTCAATAATTTTCGATCCATGTTTGGGCATCTCCGACTTGTAGGGGACTCTCGGTTGTCGTAAAAATATCAAGGTTTCAATTACAAGCATTGAGTATAAAATAGATAAAAATCGGGTTAATGATGTTCGACGCGAATTTCGTAATCATGTGGAACCACCCGCAATTCAATTATGTGATTCCATCGAATTGACCTATACCTGATCACATTTCAATTATAACGGTGTCGTATTAACCCTTGCCGATTATCACGGTTAAGCAGTCGATTTCCAATCGAATTCTCAAGTCTGCCGTGTTTATATTCCTTAATGGCTTCACCTAATAGATTAGTTAACTCGTGAGTGGCCAACTTAAAGTAAAATGATTATCGGCGCGTCGACAAAATGCCCATTTCATATATTCGAGACAGGGTCAAATTTCAGGATGTCACAATAAACAACCATCATCTAATACAAAAAATCCAATTCATAAATCAATCTCATAAACCAAGTAAATAACATTTTGCCACATAGCCTATCATCCATTTCTCAACCATTTCTTAAATCATTCAAAGAAATTTCCATAAATCAGTCGCAAAGCAATTACATATATATTATTTCATGATACTTTACATAACACTTTTTCTAAACATTTGTAAACAACCAAAGGGTAGTAAATGCTCGATCCGGCTTTTATGCAACAAATATGTCATTTCATAATTCATACTATCTATAATTTGTAGCACTTTCAAAACATGAGTTTTACAAATTCAAAGAAGATATAGTACCACTCATCTCGTCGCCTATGACCAAATAATAAACTGTACTCGTATTGTCGAATTTGTGGCCCTATTAAATAAGCGAGAAATGACATCAAAACCAAGTAAAACGCTCACTCAATTACCGAATGACTATACTAAAAGCTAACAAAAAGAATCATATACACTAACACATCACTCACCCGAAGCGATTGCTTAAACCTAAGCTTAATGTGAAACTGGACCACGAAACCCTAAAATCTCACTTTGACAAAACCGTTGCACTAAAATGACTCTAGTCAAAGCTGAACGGCTTTACAATGCCATAATCCACCATTCCTACGAAAACCCAAAGCTTGACAACCCGAAAATCGGCTCAATTTCCACATAACTTCTAATTTTAGCCCTATTTTCGAAAACTACCTCGATTGGATGAACGAGTGGCGTGAGTACTTATGAGGCATTGCATTGCATAATCGAGTTGGCTTGGCAAGGACCCAAAGGTATGCACATGAGAAACCCGTTTCCTTTCTTCTTCTTTTCCTTCTTTCTTCCCTTTTTCTTTTCTATTTTTCGGCCAAGCTAGTTAAGGGTATGCAAAAGAATTGGGAATCGTTCGGATCACCTGGAACCAGACCGGGTCGAACAAAAACTGGCAGTTCCCATGGGGGCCGATCCGGTTATAGATTCCAATCTAGTGGAGCTGGTGAGTACTAGTCTAGTTCCTAGTTTTAAGCATGGAATCGACCATCCACCTGAACCGGATTAGCATATATATATTTAGTAAAAAAAATCTATCATAATTACTTAATTATTTTGAAGTATTTTAACCAAATATGCACATGTATATTTGTAGTCATTAGACATTATTGACTAATTTTGTCTCTTGATGTGTAATAAGATTAACCCCTTACTTATTTTTTTCTCATTCTAATTATTTAATTATTTGTTTTCTCAACCAAAATAAAATAAACGAACAAAGAGAAAGAAAAGGACCAAATGGAGATGTTTGTAAGTGTTGTGGTGCTTTGTCAATACAAAATTAAGAGCTAAAGGCTCGTTTAATTAGTCTCTCCTTAGTTATCTCCATGATTAAAATAGGTTGATGTTGAAAAAAAATAGATCAAGTGACTAATGTTTGAACTTATGTGAAGGTTAGGACTTTTAACGTAAAGTTTAATTTTTTGCATGTTCTTGGTGTTAGAAAATCCTTAGAGGATTATACCATTACCTTAGAAGAAATTTAAATTATAGCTAATGAGTATTATCTATTTGTTTTGCCCTATAGTTTTCAATTCTTAATCAAAATCAATTCTCGCAATTCAATCAAAATATAAGGCCAAACAAATTTTGGTGCTCTAAAATAGAAACTAGGTTAAACATGATATTAATTGATGAATGAAATTTTGTAGAGTTTGGAGATTGATTATGTGAATCCACCCAGAAATTGGACCCAACTAGACCGCGGTCCATTTCCCAGGTGGCTCCATGGAACGAACGGATGTTTCTCGGCTCCAATTTTTCGGAACTAGTCTTTGGTGGGCGGTTCCCGGTTCCAAGGTGGGAATTGCCCACCTAGACCATGCTTAGCCCTTGCCAGCTCTCGGCCTCTTCAAGAACCAAGCACCCCTTATTTCCCTTTTTATATCTCGTTCCCCTTTCTTTCCTTTTTTGTGTGGGCCCCACCACTGCTCTTTTTACCTGATCCAAAATCTCAAGTATCACATGGTCGAAGAGCATTGCTTGCCAAAACTAAATTACTTCAACACGGCCCTCACGGAGGCATTTCGCTTGCACCCGGCTCTACCATTATTGGTTCCTCGGACACCACAAGTTTCCTATGTCTTCAGGGGTTACATGATACCGAAGGGCAGTAACATATTCTTGAATGTGGGCTATATCCTCAGGGACCCCAAGATACGGGACGAACCATCGGAGTTTATACTGGAGAAGTTCTTGGAAGATCCTAGCAGGTACGATCTCTCTGGCAGCGACTTCATGTACATGCCATTCAGTTCCGGTCATAGGATATGTGCGGGGCTTTTCCTGGCAGAGAGGATGCTAAAGTTTGCATTCGCATCTCATTTGCATTCGTTCATGTAGGAATTCCCTCCAGGAGTGGAGCTGGACTTATTGAACCAGTTTGGGATCGTGGTCAAGAAAATGAAACCCCTGGTGGCCATTCCCAGACCAAGATTGTCCACTTGAGAGCTCTACGTGCCGACATAGATCTTTCACTAGAGTCTCAGAACTCTTCATTTCAGTCCTACAAAATCAAAGTATCCTGCCAGTATCAATAATGTTTTAAGCATCTACTCAAAAAGACAAACAGTTAAGTACCAGCAAGTGAGGGTTCGTGTACGAAACCCAGGCTTGAGAACAATTTGTGCTGCTGTTGTTTGTGAGAGGAGAAAGAACTTTGTTCTCTATTGGTTCTTCAGGTCAGTTGGACCAGAGGATGAATTCATGCGATTTAAGGGTCCGTTCGTTTCGCGGAAAATAAGCCATTTTCGGAAAATATTTTCCTAGAAGTCATTTTCCAGGAAAATGACAATATTTTATGGTGTTCGGCTAAAATTTGAAAATGTTTCGGAAAATATTTTCCGGTGTTCGATAAGGAAAATATTTTCCGCTCACTAGATTGGCCAGCGCGAGCGTCAAGCTCAAGGCTCGCCAGATCGACGAGCGCGAGTTTGAGATCGACGAGCTTGAGATTCACTTGATCTGACGACTAGCCAAAAAAGAAGAAGATGGGAAACAAAAAAAAAATAAAAAAATAAAAAGAAAAATGAAAGAAAAAGGAAATTAAAAATAATTCAAATTAAAAAAAAAAAAAAAGAAAATTAAAAAATTATTTCAATGAAAAAAAAAAAGAAAAGAAGAAAAAGAAAGGAGAGGAGGAAGTCAAGATTTGTAGAGATGTGAGATAAGATAGATCAAGTGAGGAAAATGTTTTTCACTTTTTAAAAGTGGAAAACATTTTCCCCAACTTTAGAAGACTTTTTTCCTTTGGTGGAAAACATTTTCCTCGAGAAATTCATTTTCCATGAAACGAATGCCGGAAAATCCGGAAAACGTTTTCCCAAAAATTATTTTCCGCGAAACGAACGGACCTAAAAGTGAAGCGTTTCGCTCTTGCATATATATTCAACAACAGAGTTCTCAAGGAGGCGGTCTGCTTGCACAGGGCGCTGCATAACTCCAATTGATTTTATTAATGATTATTGTGAAACACTTTTTAAGCAATAAAATAGGGAGATTTTGCAGTTTTCCATGGATTTACTGACTTTTTCTCACTAGTATAGTCCATTTTAGTTTGCCTAAATAACTATGACATTTATATTACGACATCAAATAATGGCAAGTGATCAAGTAAAAGAATAAGTCTGCTCTACTAGTTTTGATCAGCACGCAATTCCCGTTATTCGGTAATAACAGTTTGTTACACTTAAGATCCCTTGTGAATTTCCTCGTCAATGGACACAACATGGATTCACCCATCTTTATTTTGGAGCAATTTACCTTAACCTCTGTTTGCACGGCGAAATATGATTGTTTGTTGTGGCAAGAATGGCACTACTCGACACTCATTTTCTTGATTACCAATACGCTTGTATTGCTACAATAGAGGCAACTCCAAATAATGGAACTGTGTTGGGGACTCTATTTCCAAACTTCAACATGGCTTTTTCGGATCCAAGGCTTGCATGGCATTGAAGATCCAACTATAGATTACTACCTTTGCTCGGACTTCAGATATCGTAGCTGTAACTCTTCATTACCAGATGGCGTATAAAATTCAAAGTCATGGCATCAACCTTGCGCATATATTCGACTAGGGAGAAAATGAGGAGGCGGATCGCTTGCGCCGGCACTGCATAATTTATGTTGATTATATCATTGAGTATTCTGAAACACTTCTAAGCAATTTTTGCAGCTTTCCATTTACTAATTGACTTTTTCTTTAATATAGTCTATTCAAACCTAGTCAATAGCAAGGGCGGCATCCACCCACATGGCTTAGCTAAGCAAATTTGTTACACTCCATCTCCCCTTAAATTTCCTCATCGATGGTTACAGAATGGATTTACCCATCTTTATTTTGTAGCAATTCGCCTTACCCTCTGTTTGATTGGCTGAATAAGATTACTTGTTGTCGCAAGAATGGCACTAATCCCTTGATTACAATACGCTTGTATTGGTACAATAGAGACACTCCAAATAATGGAACTGTGTTGGAAACTCTATTTCAAAACTTCAACATGGCTCTTTCGGATCCAAGGCTTGTACGGCATTGAAGATCCAACTGTAGATTACTAGCATTCCTCGGACTCCATACTCTTCATTACCAGATGGCGTATAAAATTCAAAATCATGGCATCAACCTCGCATACATGTCAGACTAGGGAGAAATCAAGGAGGCGGCCCGCTTGAACGTGGGTTAGATACATAGGGACCCCAAGATTTGGGACAATCCAACAGAGTTGCTCTTGAAGATCCAAATAGTTTTGATCTCTTGGGCAATGGACATAACATGGATTCACTCATCTTTATTTTGGAGCAAGTCGCCTTACCCTTCGTTTGCATGGCTGAATAAGATTGCTTGTTGTGGCAAGAATGGCACTCCTGGACACTCATTTTCTCGATTACCAATACAAGCGTATTGGTACAATAGAGCCAACTTCAAATAATGGAACTGTGTTGGGACTCTGTTTCCAAATTTCAACATGGCTCTTTCGAATCCAAGGCTTGCATGACGTTGAAGATCTAACTATAGATTACTAGCAGTCTTCGGACTCCAGATATCATTGGGTAACTCTTCATTACGAGATGGCATATAATATTCAAAATCGTGGTGTCAACCTTGCGTATATATTCAACTAGGCAGAATCAAGGAGGCGGGCCACTTGCGCCGGGCACTGCATAATTTCGGTTGATTTTATCGTCGAGTATTCTGAAACACTTCCAAGCAATTATTGCAGCTTTCCATTTACTAATTGACTTTTCTCGTTAATGTAGTCTATTCAAACCTAGTCAATAGCAAGGGCGGCATCCACCCTTGCGGCTTAGCTAACCAAAAGCCGTTCCCTGTTGTTTTTAAAGTATGTATTCAAACTCCTGATTCTCAATGAATATGCAGACGTTGTCTACCAGATTGAGTTGTTTAGTTGCATTATGGTTTGCTTGAAGCAAACAAAAGAAACACCAGTTGTTATTGTTTAGAACGCAAGTTGGATTAACTATTGGCTAGAGGTATGGACACTCCAAGTGTCAAAACTTGACACAAGTAGATATATATAACCGCCAAAACTTCCATAAAATATTGTTGACACCTAATTTTAGAAAAATAAAATTGCATTTTGAACAAATAAAAGGAAAAAAAAAATGGAGGAAATTGATTTGATTGATTATGTATGGAAATTTGAAATTCTGATGAATATTCAGATTTTGATAAATACAGAAACAATTAAAAATCAGGTGAACAAAGGGCAGGGATTTTGATAAAATGGAAGGAATCAAGTAAAATCGAGCTGATTACGAAATCACGTTTCAATTTGCACGCTTGATTTGATGCAACAAAAGATGGAAGTTTGAAATATGCCATACAAAGCAGCTGCTTGGAACCACTATAAAAGGAGACCAAATTTTGTGAAAAATGAGAGGAGAGTGGAGCTCACAAGGGAAAAAAATGGTGAGAAAACGTAGAGAGGTTCGATAGACAATCTCTCAGAGAGGAGGCGGTTTTCAAAAAATTCAGAGCAAACGTGAGGAAGGTTTTCTCCTTCGTTTCTTTCGAGTTCAAATTTCTTTAGGGGAGTCGACGATCTCGAGAATTCTTCGATTGGTCTATTGGATGGTGCAGTCCTCTTGACGATGCCCCATGTTCATCATGCTTCATGGATATTGACGACAAGCATAAAGCTAAGTCGAGCTTCTTCTTTTTAAGTTTGATTATGTGCAATTCCAATTTGCTATTCGCACTAAGGTAATTTTATTTTTCTTGCCTAGATTAAACTCCTACATCTCCGACGATAATTCCAGCAGCGAGACATCGAAGTGGCCAACGTACCTAAGCGCTGTGCCATCCGGTGATATTACTGTGATAAAACCGGGTTGTTTCTCTCTCTATTAAAGTTGTTCACCCCATATTTTCACCTAATTTACTTTGTTTTGTTCTGATGTTGTGGTCACAGGCAATTCAATGCCGAACAAAAGGCCACACAATTCCATATTCCACCATAATTGACAAGAGAGAGACGGCAAGAGAAGGGGGGCGTCCACTCAAAAAGTTCTCGGAGGAGACTAGCAAATGATCAAATCAAGAACTAGCCATATGCCCACCAACACTGCTGCAATTCCCCTCCTTTAGTTTTATTTTTATTTCTTTCTTTTGCTTATTACTGTGTTTTAAATTTTGTTATTATTGTTTAAGTTAGAATATGGTTTGTCAATGTTAATATTTGTGCATTTTGTATGCATTATCCGTAGGGATTTTTCCGAAATTAATGTAATTATTAATTTGATTCGAGAGACATCGGATCATTTTTTTATTATATTAATTTTTGGGCTTTTTGGTGAAATTTTAATTGTTAAATCACAATAATTATTTAATTTGGTCCGTAGGACTTCGGACCAGATTTGTAATTGTTTTGATCTCCTTGTTGTGATAATTAGGGTTAGAATAACCGTTAATTTGACACAGGAGACAATAGGTTATTTTTTTCGATTATTTTAATCCTTTCTTGCTTTATTTTGTTGATAGTTTAGATTTAATATTTATTTAATAATTAATTATTTTTTAAAAAAAATCAAAATTCTGCCTGAGCATATAGGTTTAGTAAATCGACATGTAGGATTAGGTTTATGAAATTTTCGTCATCTAGTGATTGTTGCTAAGTTCATTGCTCGTCATTAGAACTAGGTCATTTGATTAAATTGCATATTTAATTGTTGCATTTCTTTAATTTCGAATTTCATGGAAAATACAAAAAAAAAAAATAGAATAAATTCATTTCATGCTTTAAGATGGATTGCATGCTTATTCATGTTATATAGTTTAGGTCATATTGCCACGTCATATCATTTCATGTTAAATTAGTAGCATGCATTGTACGACTTTCATTAAATAAAGCGAAAACAAAAAATTGAGTGATTGCTTATTAATTAGAAATCATATCTAGGATTATTGATATGATTTCGACCTAACAACGCAGTTGCTTTCGTTGCTTTGAGGTAAGTCCTACATTATTTTATTCGCTTTCTCGGGTGTTAAATTGGTGGTTTGTGCACTCGCATGATCGCCTCACATGTTAGGAAAATGAATTAAAATCAAATCAAGCTGCATGCAAAACATTTTTGAAAATTAAAAAGAAATGGTACCGAAAGGGCACTAGGATAGTCTAGTGTAACCAAGTCTCCGTACCCTTAGTCTCTCGGTTCGTAGGAGTAAAATAATTCTCCCATTATTTTGCTTAGGTGTCTAATCGACCTACCAAAAACAGATTAGTGGCGACTCCTAGATAGTATTTTGCATGTTTAAAAGTTTAGACTCAAGTCGCGATTTGGTATGGGCTTGGGAGAGCCCGAGCTAAGTTTAAAAAACTTAGCAGTCCATTAACCTAGTTTTAGGCGGTGAACCTGAAAAAAACAGGTCGCGACAGATATATTTAAGTGCCAAAATTGGCAAAGAAAGGAACATTTTGTTGGATAAATTCTCTTCAGGTATTTTGAAGTTGACAAAACATTTTTCCTCAGTCTAGTCTAAAGACTTACAGACTCTACTGGCAAAGTCTGAAGATCAAAGTCTGAAGCTAGCAAAACTCAAGTTTCAAAGTCTACTCTCATGGATAGTCTCCAGACCAACTTCTATTCTGATCTTATATGGTCTTCACTCTAACGGCTAGAGAATTTCTTTCTACTGGATTCAGCACTAGAAGATCTTACTTTCGTATTCGAATATGTATAGATTCTCTAAAGATTTCGCAACTTATATTTGGAAGGATCTACTTATGGAAACCGAGATCCCGATTGTATGGGCGAGCGGGATTGATGGGCTATCAACACTTACCTTAAAGAGCTCGAGATCTCTCTAATTGATTCTGTCCAACGGGTTGATTGGAAGAACTTCTTTGGAAGGTGCCAACGGTATTAAAGGCATGAAGAAGTATATAAGAGAGATGCTTCGGTTGTTGAAGGGTGCTGGATAGAAGAATTTCAAAGTCTGAATCTCATTTTCTATTTTGCGATCTTATTCTTCGAGCGTTATACGTAATCAAAAGAGAGATCATATTGTGGTGAGACCTTGAGGAAGTGTAGTAGAGCTTCTACACTATGGACTCAAGAGCGTGAGACTGTAATCACTATTTTTGATTCTTAGTGAAATCCAGCCAGAAGGGCTGTCCGTGCGGGAGAGTGGACGTAGGCTTGGTCTAAGCCGAACCACTATAAATCCGGAGTCTTGATTCTCTATCCCGAATCCTTTTATCCTTCATTACTTTCATTTGCAGCGATTGTTGTTTTAATTCATTAATCTCTCATTCATATTAAATTGTTAAAATTGCTTTAATCACCTATTCACCCCCTCTAGGTGCTAATTCTAGTCCTAACAATTGGTATCAGAGCTTGTGTACTTGTTCATAAGAAGTGTCTTTACTTCTGAGTAAAAGATCTATGGCTAGTATGTTGCCTACAGGGTTGGTTGAAGGTCAAAGCAATACCAGACCTCCATACTTTGATGGAAAAGACTACAGCATGTGGAAAAATAAGATGAATGCATTCCTAAGATCGAAAGATCCTTTGGAATGGGAAGTGGTTGATAAAGGAATCATTCATGCTGCTACATCAAAATCAGAGAGAGGAAAAGAAACTGCTGATCCCACTCTACTGACTCAAGAAGAAATCACCAAGAGACAGACTCTTGACGCCAAAGCTATTTACTCCTTATTTTGTGATTTATCCCCTACTGAGTATAACAGAATATCATCTTGTGATACAGCAAAAAAAGTCTGGGATGGGCTTCACATTACCTATGAAGGAACTGATCGTGTGAAAGAAACGAGGATCAATATTCTTTTGGGACAATATGAAGTCTTTAAGATGAGATCAGGAGAATCAATAACTGACATGTTTAGTCGCTTTACTGAAATTGTGAATGGTCTTGAATATCAGGGACATCTAATTTCAGGACATATGAAGGTCAACAAACTCCTACGAGGACTCTCTAAAGACTGGAATTACATAAAAACCTCAATAAGAGAGACGCAGAGGATTGTTCCACTCTCTGTAGACGAACTGGTTGGGACTCTTCAATCTTATGAAGTGGAACAGACCAACGAAGAGGAAGATTCAAAATGTAAGAAATCTATTGCTTTAAAGTCTAATGACTATTCTGATGCTACGAGACTACGAAGAAGATCTAGATGATGAAGAACACACTCATGATAAAGAGATTCAGAAAGTTGAACAGAAAAGGAAGGAAATTCAATTGGAAGAAACAAAGCTCTCAAAGGTTTCAAAACAAATCAACAGAGGAAGATGATTCTAACAAAGAAGTGACATGCTTTGAATGCAAGAAAAAGGGACACATCAGACCCAACTGTCCTCTGTTGAAGAAGAGAAAAGGAAAGACTGAGAAATACAGGAAGGCACTCAAAGCAGAGACTTGGAGTGATACTGAATGTGAAGAAAGTGATGACGATTATGCCAATATCTGTTTAATGGCAAAATCAGATTCAGACTCAGACTCAGACAATGAACTCGAGGTTAGTAACCTGAAAATTCCTGTCAAGGTTTCTAAGTATATTGATGAACTTTGTCTTAGTCTGAAAATCTCTCTCAAGAGGATCTCCGAATTAAAAAGGGAATACATTGAAGCAATAGGATAAACTTATGAAAGAAAAGTTTGAAAAGTTGAAAAATGGACTTTGTTGTTGTGAAAGAAAACTCAGACGTTATTTCAAATGAAAATAATCTTTTGAAAAATGATATTACTAACATATCAAAAGATTTTCAAATGGTTCTAAAAAGTTGGATAAGATTCTTTCGATACAAAGACCATACTTTGATAAGTTAGGTCTTGGTATGACTTCGAAACTATTCCACTAATTGATTTCCCAAAGGTAAAAGAAAGAATCAAACGAGAGACCAGCCCGAATGGTTTATAAGAATCATTTCCGAAAGTTTTTGTAAAACCCGTTAGCAGAAATGCTTTGAGATGTTCCAAATGTAAAAACTTAGAACATTTTGAGAAAGAATGTCCTTTGGTTTGGAGACCGATTAAAAAGAGTGGGCTAAGACTGTCTATTGTTCTAACACTTCGGACCCAAGATGATATGGGTACCAAAGAGAGCTTGAATTCGTGTTAATTGCAGGTTACTATCAAAAGGAAGATTAAATGGTATCTTGATAGTGGCTGCTCAATACATATGACAGGAGACTCAAGTTGCTTCATAAATCTTGCCCAGATAGACGGAGGAAAAGTTTCCTTTGGTGGTAACAACAAAGGAAGAATTACTGGTCGATGAACAAAAAGATTGGAAGTTTGTCAATCAATAATGTTTCCTTAGTTGAAGGATTAAATTACAACTTGCTTAGCATAAGTCAGTTGTGTGATACTGGTTTCAAGATCAACTTCCAGGAAGAAACGTGCTCTGGAATCAGTAAAGACTTTACTCAATCTTTTACTGGACGAAGACATGGAAATATCTATCTTCTGGATGTGAATCAAGAAAGATCACAGTGCCTAATATCAGTACAAGATGAAGCTAATCTATGGCACAAAAAGCTAGGCCATACCAATATGAAGCAAATCAACAAGATCTCTACCAAGAAACTTGTTCGAGGATTGCCTATTCTCAATTACTCAAAGTCTGATCTATGTACACCATGCGTACTTGGTAAACAGAACGCAAAGCATTGGTGGAAAAATGTTCTGTCTAGTAATTGTGGATGATTACTCACGATTTACTTGGGTCTACTTTCTTTCAAGTAAGTCAGAGACTTTCTCTCTCTTTTCAAAGTTTGCTAAGAAAGTGCAGAATGAGAAAGGTCACACTATCTCGAGCATTCGTACAGACTATGGAGGTGAGTTTGAAAATCAAGACTTTACTAAATTTTGTGATGAATTTGGTTTTCAGCACAAATTCTCCTCTCCATATACACCAGAACAGAATGGGGTTGTGGAAAGGAAGAATAGGTCTTTACAAGAAATGGCAATAACTCTTTTAATTGGAAATCAAATTTCTTCAAGGTTTTGGGCTGAAGCTATCTCAATTGCTCGCAATATTATAAACTGAGTGTTTTTAAGGCCAATTCTTGAGAAAACCCCTTATGAAATTTTTAAAGGAAATAAACCAATAGTTTTTCTTATTTTCAAGTATTTGGTTGCAAATGTTTTATTCTAAAGAATGGAAATGATCGTGTTGGTAAGTTTGAAGAAAAATCAGATGAAGGATTCTTTCTTGGTTACTCAACTACAAGCAAAGCCTTTAGAGTATTCAACAAGAAGACTCAGACTGTGGAAGAATCAATGAATGTCAAATTTCAAGACTCTCCACAAATTCAGCAAATTCAGACTAAAGATTCAGAATACATTCCTTGCTAGATCTATCTCCATTGAAGCAGTTAATAATTCAGAATCAGTACAACAAGCTACTGATGAAGAATCTACTCAAGAAGAAGATCAACAATCTATCAAATTGACTAGTAACTTGAAGCACAAGTCTAGTCATCCTGAAGAACTCATTATTGGAAACATAAATGAGGGAATTCGAACAAGATCCAAAAGGCGAGAAGAGTCTAGTGATGTTGCTCTTATTTCTGAAATAGAACCCAAAAATATTGAAGAAGCTTTAGCTGATGAAAGCTGGATTGAAGCAATGCAAGAAGAGCTCTAACAATTCAGTATTAACGACGTGTGGGAATTGACTCCTAAACCAAAAGGTAAATCAGTTGTTGGAGCTAAATGGGTTTTTAGGAACAAAGTTGATGAAAAAGGCAAAGTAACGAGAAACAAAGCAAGACTCGTGGCTAAAGGATACACGCAAGAAGAAGGGATAGACTATGATGGGACCTATGCTCCAGTAGCAAGGTTAGAAGCAATCAGATTACTACTTGCTTTTGCTTGTTATAAGAATTTTAGGTTATTTCAAATGGATGTCAAAAGCGCATTCATGAATGGATTTATTCAAGAAGAAGTCTACGTGGAACAACCTCTTGGATTTGAATACTCAAAGAAACTAGACTCAGTGTTCAAACTGAAAGCTTTATATGGATTGAAACAAGCTCCTCGAGCTTGGTATGAAAGGCTATGGCTTTTCTAAAGGAAAGGTAGACACTACTTTGTTTATTAAAAAGGAAGGTAAAAGTTTTCTACTTGTTCAGATTTATGTTGATGACATTATATTCGGATCATCTAATGAGACTTTGTGCAAGAAATTTTCTAAGTCTATGGGAGTTCGAACTGATATCCTTTTTCCTTGGTCTACAAGTGAAACAACTAAAGGAAGGAATATTCATTCATCAAGAGAAATATGCAAAAGAACTTGTTAAAAAGTTCGGGCTGTAAAATTGCAAAAAGACTGACATACCAATGTCAAGTTCCTTGAAGATAGACAAAGATGAAGCAGGGAAGAAAATCGACCAAAAGTTATACAAGAGTATCATTGGTTTACTTATTTATCTTACTGCATCCAGACTTGACATATTATTTAGTGTTTGTATATGCGCTAGGTTTCAATCTAATCCTAAGGAATCTCATCTAAGTGCTGCTAAACGTATTATTAAATATGTTGCTACTACTACTAAGATTGGTCTATGGTATCCCAAAGAAGGAGACTTTACACTTCTTGGCTATTCAGACGCAGATCTTGCAGGTTGTAGAGTTGAAAGAAAAAACACTTCAGGTACTTGTCAATTGCTTGGAAACAGGGCAGTATCTTGGTTTTCAAGAAAACAAAGTACTGTGGCTCTTTCAATAGCTGAAGTAGAATACGTAGCCCTTGGAAGTTGTTGTTCTCAAATACTGTGGATAAAACAACAACTACAAGACTTTGGCATTGAAGACTCTTGCACAGAGATAAAATGTGACAATACCAGCGCAATCAATCTTACAAAGAATCCTATCCTACATTCAAGAGCAAAACATATTGAGATTCGACATTATTTTATAAGAGATCATGTTCAGAACAAAGAAGTCTTGATACAATTCATAGACTCAAAGAATCAACTGGCGGACATCTTCACAAAGCCACTTGAGAAAAGCTTGTTTGAGTCTATTCGCTCAAGACTCAATATTTTATCTCTTGAAGAATGTTGAAGCTCAGACTCAGAATCTAAAGTCTGACAGAGTATCAGACTCAAAAAGTTGTAGACTGAAAATACCAATCGACACGATTGTAAGTTCATTTACTTAAACTGTCATTTCGAAAAGGTAAGATTGTCTGTTTATCTCTAATTGAGCTTATTAAGGCAGTTATATTTAAAAAAGGGGTGGTTATCAATTTATTAAGGCAGTTATTTTTTTAAAAAAAGGAAATTCCTCATATTTCCAAAATTTGCGACACTTGAATTACTCCGTATCTGTTATCTTTTATATACTCCTTCTCCTTCGTTTTCACTTTACCCAAAAACCCTAGATCAAAAGCTTTTCACTTCTCTGTATTTTTCTCTCCCAAATTTCTACGTCTCAAAGCTTTTAACTTTCTTGCGACACAAGTGTGAAAGTTTCTCCAAGAAAGCGACAATGTCTTACCAAAGGAAATCCTCAAGGATAGCAAATACAGGACCACAGGGATCTGGTGAGGGACCTACACACTTCGATCTCATAGAAGAAAGTGATTTTCCAACTGAACAGACTCCTCAACGATATCAACAGCGTACTTCCTCAACTAGACCTCATGTTCGTCGCCCTCAAGATGCAGAAGAAGTTCTTGAAGATATTGAACCTGTAAGAACACTCAAGCCTGCTTTTGTTTATAGGCTTTACTCTGCATTGAATGAAGGAGGTTCTGCAATGACCTTCATTGATGAATTTCTAAAAAAGAAAAATGCTACTCAAATGAGACTCATTTTCTCGAGACGGACACCGGAAGATGTATGAGAAACTCATGGAGAGATCGCATCAATCCGGCATTGTTCCGCTTGACTGTGATGTGACATCCTAAAATTCGAGTCCTCGATGGATGAATGAATGTGAATTTCGTCAATGCAAAAGCCTTTGCAAAATTTCGACTAAAGAACTCGACTGGACCCTAGGTTTAGTAGTGTAAATCAACTAGAGGGAAAAGATGATGATGAGAAAATGTTCATACATTTTAAACCTTGGATGGGTGTGGCTGCAAACCTTTGAATTATCGAGGAAAGAAGGATGAAGCTTAAGCCGAGCAATTGGAAAAAGGGATTTTCGGACCGAATGATTTGTGCAATTGTGTGGTGATTGGAAAAATTGGATTTTATTTAGAAAATCCCGGGTGTCGGTTTGGACACCGAAAATGGATTTTAAGTATTATATCAAACGGTGGGGTTTGAAAAAGGAAAGTATCAGTTTTCTGGTTCGGGTTGACGTGTACCCACGCACGACTACTTTCGCGGATGTTTTTAATACGAAGAAAAGAGGCCGGGATTACTATTTTAATCGAGGCATTTGAGTGAAATGCAAAGTATCCTGGGCCGATAACGAATTGTCGTGTGTTGGCTAATGAGGAACCGTCCTGAGCTGTTTAGCTAGACGTGCCCCTATATGGGATGCCCGCGCAATGGATGCCGGTCGCAGTAGAGGCTGGGCCGACTGGACCGATGCTCCTTCGGGAATGCCGTCGACGTAGTGACGAAGCCGTGCTCCAAGGGGGGGAGACGATGCTCCTTCGGGAATGCCGTCGACGTAGTGACGAAGCCGTGCTCCACGGGGGGGAGACGATGCCTGGCTAAACGCCGATGAGATAGCCGAACTGCGGCGAGTAGGCTATGCCCATGTGTGGCAGTAATTAACAATTGGAACGCATCTTGAGTGTTATTGATGCGCCGGATTATGGGACGAAATTGTGTGGCACGGAATGGGACGTGTCATAATGATTTGGTCTTATAATCAGGACCCCTGTGTTGACTGAGATGAGTAAGGCGTTTCAATTGTTGTATGCATTGAGTATATGCATTGTGTTTATGAATTGTGATAATGTGCAAGAATGCATGAGAATCATGGCATCTGTGATTTCAGTCATGCAGGAGTTAACCACATTGTTTATGGCACGCACGCACAAATCGATAACGGGTGGTGTGGCATTGGTTAGGTGAGATCGCTTGTGATGCGACTCGTATGTGATTGATGAAATGTATCATCTAATGGCCATGTGCATTGCGTGTATTGTGCTGAATTATAACGTGCGGGGTATGGCATACCAGAAGTTGTATGCGAAAACTTTGGTTGTTGCTTGTGGTGGGGTTGTTCTGATAGATACCCCAGGTTGAGTTGGTGTACTAACCGGGGCTTAGGGTGGAACTCGCTGAGATTTATATCTCACCGGTTATTGAATAACCATTTTCAGGTCCCTAGTGTGAAGAGCCGGGAGCTTGATGTGGCTCATTCTTTCTTTTTGAATAGACCTAATAACAAGTGTTTATAAAAGTGTTTTGATTTGAAATTGGTTGTCCATCCCATGTTTGTTGAGGTCGGGGATTAGTAATTCGCTTCCGCATGTGCAATAAAAATAAAGGGTCGGCGACGAGTCCCGGGAACGTCGCTTTTATCGACCACCGAGGGATGTGCGCGTGCTCGAGGTTCGGGGCGTGACATGTGATGTGGCTCATTCTGAATTAATAGCATACTTTTATTCCAATCTCAGCTTCCTTGATGCGAATAGCTTTTCATTCAGTGTGAGAGATAGATAATATGTTGTTGATAATGACACTCTGGTAGATGTAATTAATGTGGAAAGAGGTGCTTTCCAATCAATTGGTGTGTCTGTAAGTCAATTGCTGAAGGTCGTCTCTCCTACTCCAGGATGAATGCAACAAACACTCTGCTTCACAAGATTGTGATCAACTGTCTTAGACCGAAATCAACATCCAAGACAGATGTATCCATCTCGGAGGCTAATTTGATGTATGCAATCAAGATTGGTCTTAATTTCTCTCTGCCACACACTATCATGTTTCACATGTATAGGTCCATGGTAAAGGACAAGGGAAAACTCCCTTATGCTGCTCTCATCACTCGTCTTTTCAGACACCTGAACATTCAGCCTCCTCACATTCTCTCTGTGAAGACTATTGATAAAATGGTCATCGGACTGAGGATGATAACAAAGATGCGTCGAAAGAACTCAAAGAAGAAGCTTGGAGCAGGTTTAAGGAGAAGACTCCTATCAAGTTCAGACCAGACTCTTCTGCGGCCAAAAGAAAAGGAAAGGAACCTGTGACTAGTTCTATCAAGAAGAGAAGGGCAATCATCTTGGAAGATGAAGATGATGAGGATGCTTTACCCATCTCTGCTCTTGTTTCTCAATTTTCTGCACCTGTTTCAGCTGTTCCAGAACAACATTTTGCAGAAAAAGAAGAAGAGAAAGAAGAAGAGAAGGAAGAAGAGAAGGAAGAAGAGAAAGAAGAATAGAAAGAGGAAGAGAAAGAGGAAGAAAAAGAAAAAGAAAAAGAAACAAGGGGATGAACCGGCAAAAACAGATTCTCCAGCAGAAAAAGAGGATCAACAACAACCTGTCACTGAGGAAACTCCTCAGAAAGAAGAGTATTTTTCTCCTCCATAAGACATTGAAATAGGGGGAGATACCCAAAGAGAACATACTCCTCTTCTACTGACTTTTATAGAAGAAGATACACAAACAGGTGTTAGTCGATCATCTCCTGATGCAGAAAATGTTTATGCTGCTCAGTTTCCTGAGGGAGAGGCATCATCTCCACATACTGATCTCCCTGCTGACATTCATACTGGCTTGACTCCACCATCAGACCGAGTTGACGCAAGCACACAAACTGACAATTCAAGAGATTTTGGAAGGTTGCTTGACATCATCTTGGAGCTCAAAGGCCAAATCTATGCTATGGGGTATGAATTTCAGACTTTGCAGAATGAAAATCATGCAATGTTCATCACCATGCATGATCAGCTTAAAGAGGTTCAGCATCAGATTCAGGATACTACAAAAGGCACTACTCTTACCCAACTACAGGAAGATTTGAGGAAGCTAGAAGGAACTGTCAAGTCTATGGAGGACTTTCAACTTGTCCGCATTCCTCGTGCTCCTTGATTTTTTTAGTGCTGACAAAAAGGGGAAGAAGACTTTGCAGATTTCAAGCACATTTCAATTTCAAGACTCTATCCTCAAACCAAACCAAACTTCATTTTTTAAACATTTTTTATTGTGATTGATATTTTGACTTTATCTTGAGTTTTTGAATGTGTGCTCATTATTGCATTACTTTAAGCTATTAAATTAGATAAAGATAGTAATGTCTGCACATGACTTATGAGGTTTATGTGAATGCAGATCTGTGTACAGGGTAAGTCTGTGTACATGATAACTTATACTATTTTTATTCTAATCTTTTATGAGATATCAATGCTTGCTTAAAAGTTGTATTGCAGGGCAATAATATTCAAATATGTAGGAAAGTTTTGTCACCATCAAAAAGGGGGAGATTGTTGGATAAATTCTCTTCAGGTAATTTGAAGTTGACAAAACATTTTTCCTCAGTCTAGTCTGAAGACTTACAGACTCTACTGGCAAAGTCTAAAGATCAAAGTCTGAAGATCAAAGTCTGAAGCTAGCAAGACTCATGTTTCAAAGTCTACTCTCATGGACAGTCTCCAGACCAACTTCTATTATGATCTTATATGGTCTTCACTCTAACGGCTAGAGAATTTCTTTCTCTTTGGATTCAGCACTAGAAGATCTTACTTTCCTATTCGAATATGTATAGATTCTCTAAAGATTTTGCAACTTATATTTGGAATGATCTACTTATGGAAACCAAGATCCTGATTGTATGGGCGAGCAGGATTGATGGGCTATCAACACTTACCTTAAAGAGCTCGAGATCTCTCTAATTGATTCTGTCCAACGGGTTGATTAGAAGAACTTCTTTGGAAGGTGCCAACGGTATTGAAGGCATGAAGAAGTATATAAGAGAGATGCTCCGGTTGTTGAAGGGTGCCGGATAGAAGAATTCCAAAGTCTGAATCTCCTTTTCTATTTTGCGATCTTATTCTTCTAGCGTTATATGTAATCAAAAGAGAGATCATATTGTGGTGAGACCTTGAGGAAGTGTAGTAGAGCTTCTACACTGTAGACTTAAGAGCGTGAGACTGTAATAACTCTTTTTGATTCTTAGTGAAATCCAGCTAGAAGGGCTGTCCGTGCGGGAGAGTGGACGTAGGCTTGGTCTAAGCCGAATCACTATAAATCTGGAGTCTTGATTCTCTATCCCTAATCCTTTTATCCTTCATTACTTTCATTTGCAGCGATTGTTGTTTTAATTCATTAATCTCTCATTCAGAATAAATTGTTAAAATTGCTTTAATCACCTATTCACCCCCCTCTAGGTGCTAATTCTAGTCCTAACACATTTAAGTGTGAACAGCAAGAATTTTTGGCCAAACAGCTAACATGGCTTTTTCCGATGAGATTTTTAATTGATGTGGCAATTCTTTAAAAAAAAAAAAAAAAAAAAAAAAGAAAAGGAATCAGATTCAGGGCCTTGGTGTGTACTTAAGTGTACCTTTTGAATGTTTTGACACTTAAGGTGTACTTCCCCGTCGGTCGTGAATACATATAACCATAGTCGCCAATACTTAAGTTTATAATGCAAAAATCTAGTTACTAACCTTGTCTGACTTTCTTGTATAATGTTACTAATCAAATGAAAAAAGGGATAAGTATAGGTTCAATAAATGCAAATAAGTCTTAAAGCTTATCACAAAAGTGTAATTGAGTCTTAAAACTTTTAAAAAATGTAATTAATTCCTAAAACTTGTCACAAAAGTGCAGTCAAGTCCTAAAACTTGTCAAATTAATCGAATCGAGTCCTTTTATTGATAGCATTTTTTTAAAGTTCTAGGACCTATTGCACTTTTTGAAACTTTTATGACTTGATTGCATTTTCATGATAAGTTTTAGGACTTCTAATGCACTATGAAAAATTATTAGTTATGTGAAATGATTGTTTGTGTGTTGGTTTCTATAACTAGAACCATTGTCTTTCCTTACTGACCTTTCCTATATACCAAACCGTCCCTAGAAAGTGTTAGAAATTAAAGCAAATTCAAAAATTTCATTGATGTCGAGATTATCAATCTACTACCAAGTTGCCGATGTAAATGGAGAAGTTGTTGATATTAATGGTTGTCAATTGGTTATCTCATTGCTAATATTTTAGAATTGATACCGATGACTATTTGGTGCATGAGTTAAATAGTCTTTATTGTGGCATTACTTTTGAGTAGTCTATTTGTATTTCCAAGTCGTAATTGTTTATGATTCTAGGAGTGTCGCGACCTAATTTTTTCGATGGGTGAATCACCTAAAAATTAGGTTAATGGATTACTAAGTCCGAAGACTTGGCGCGGACTCTCCCAAGCCCTACCAATCGCGACTTGATACTAAGAAAAAGACCCATTAAAACATGCAATTACAAAATGGAGCCGCCACTAACCAATTAGGGCTGATTAGAAACCCAGGTAAAGTATGGGAGAATACTTTACCTTTTACGAACCAGAGATTTAATGGATTCGGGGACATGGTTACGCTAGATTAATCTAACGCCCTTTCGGTACCTTTAAAAAAAATTTGCAGGCAGTCTTGATTAATTTTAACCTAAGATATTAACATGCAAATGGTGGTCATGCGGGTGCACAATCAATTAAATAACATTCAATAAATCAAGATGCTAAGAAATTATAAACCACAACTTTATTAAAGTCCACTCTCTAGGAAAACATTTAAAAAATGTTAATAAAAATGCATGCCCTAAACATGATTTCTAAATGACATGATACATAAATTTTCTTTTTCTTTTTAAAAAAAAAATAATTATATGCAATCTTAATCTAAGATTAATATGCATGAATTCTATTTTAATGATATGTGAAACGCAATTTACAAGGCCTAATATGAACTATATGCGTGCAATCTAATTTATATAATTCTAATATGCATGCGTTTCATGACATGGGATGAATAACATTAATTCTATATGCATGTTCTTTTTGTGATTTTTTTTTGTATGCAACCTATATTAAATAATGATTATATGAAATGGGATTAATTATGAACTAATTTATTAATTAATCAAGAAAATAACTTTTGTGTTTTCTCTTTTTATTTTTATTTTTATTTTTAAAAAGGCCGAATAATTTCTATTAAGAAAAACATAATGATGCAATGCTAACTTTTTATCTAAAAAAAAAAAAAACTAATTAAGCTATTCAAAATGGAATGATTTCCTAATTCAACTTCGGGATTAATTTGATTTAAACCCCATTTGTTTTAGAAAATCATTATTCTTTTTAATCTTTTTATTATCTTTTTATATTATGAAAACATGTAAACTTTCCCTAAAAATAATCCTAAAGGTTAATTTAAACCTACGTGTCTTAATTTAATAAACCTATATGACCTATATGCTCATGCAAATTTTTAACTTTTCACTATTTCCTTTTTTAATTTTCATTTTTTTTAAGCAATCAATTATTTTTACATAAAAACTAAGAAAATAATTAAAATAATCAAAAGATAATCCGTTGTCTCACGGATTAAATTAATAATTATTTTAACTCTACAATCACAACAATGAAATCAAAATAATTAAAAATTTAGTCCGAAGTCTTACGGACCAAATTAAATAATTATTGTGATTTAACAAATGAAATTCTACCACAACAAACCCAAAATTAGTATAATTAAAAAAGTGACCCGATGTCTCTCGGATCAAATTAGTAACTATAGTAATTTGAGGTAAAATCTACGGATGCAAATATTAACAACCAACATTTAAATAACTAAACTAAATATGCTATCAAATAAACAGACAAGTAATATAAAAAATAAAATAAATAATCTAAACTACCAAGTAATGAAAAATAAAAAAATAAGAAAATAAAACTACCTAGGGGATAAAACAAAAGGGCAACGTCGGGTGATCGTCGGAGAGGGAGGGTGGTCACGATCCGGTGTGGGAAGAGGTGGATCGGCGAGCATCGGAGCGGCTCGCGCAAGTGGTGCAATCGCTCGGACGCCACCACGGCGGTGCTCATGGAGATGCGGGAGTAGCGGCGCGGCAGCTCGGGTGGAGGACGCCTCGGGTGTCGTCGCAGCGGGTGACACGGTGGGGCTTCAGCTACCGGGCGGCGTTGGCGCGGAGGCCAGCGGTGATGAGCGGCGACGCAAGGGCTGGACCGGCGTCGAGTGCCGCTCGGGAGGGCGAGTGGCGCGCGGAGGCGGAGGCGGAACGCGGCAAGCGGAAGACCGGGGTGCTGGAGAAGAAGAACCGTGTTCTTCTTTTTTTTTAATTTCTTTCTCTCTCTCCTCACGTCTCTCTCTCTGCTGCTCACGTCTTTTCTCCTTTTGCTGCAGTGTGCTTTCTTTCCTTCTGCGGTTGGTCAGAGGAAAGGAAAAGAAAATAGCATTGAATTTTGCTTTTTCTCTCCTTCAAAACTTGCGACTCTTCCCTTCCTCCGTACTATCTCTCACTTTATTTTTTCTTTTTGAACGAAGAGAGCCCCTAAACGACAGAAATTTTTTTTGCTCTCTCAATTTTTTTGAATTCGCTCCCCCCATTGGTTACGACTCGACGTGTCCCTTTTATAGTACAAGACTTCCATTTAATATTGGAAAGTCGGAATTTGTGCTCCTTTGATCGTGGGGATTGCCGAAATCTTAGCCTTGATTTGTTGCCGTAAATCCCTCACCTTCTTTCGCAATTCATTTATATTGCCACGAACATGTCCAGATTCATGCCTAATATTCGAGTGAGTATCCGTTCTTTCCATATCGCTAGACAAATCCCATTAATTCCCCTCATTAATTTCATTTTTTTTAAATTTTGAAATGAAGATATGTGTTCAACGATAAAAATGCTTCATTATTCAAAATTCGTTTTTTTTTTTAAATCTCCCTCCACAAACCCAAATGCTTTATTTTATTTATTATCTCCTATAAAAATTTGATCCTAAATTAGGTGTCAACAGCTGCCCCTCTTTGAAGGGAAGCTCGTAGAGGTTTCCTTCAAAGATATATGACACCTAAAATTAAACCATGTAAAATGAAATATGAAATGCATATGCAAATGTTAATGACTTGACTCTTTTTTTTTTTTTTGAAAGAAATGGACTCAAATAAATTTAACCCCTAAAGAATGCCATGTAAATGCAATGATTCGGTCAGGAACATAGATCTCTATGTGTCTATGACCAATGAAATGCAAATGCAAAGAAGAGCACGTACTGTCATACCTGTTTGGGGATTTAGGTGTGAAATGATTCCGATGAGACCCGTCAATCATCCGGAACTCCCTTCGATAATTGAAAGGCTCAAAGTCTTTTAGGGATCTGGAATTCTCATCGATTCTAAGCACCTGGAAATTGCGTCAAGTACTTGAAACTTCAAAAATCTGATTCTTATGTCGACATTTGAAAACATTTACTAAACGTCCGGAAATCACATCGATGTTTAGAAAGACAAACACTTGGAAATCACATCAAGCGTTTAAAGGTTCAAATATCTGGAATTCACACTAGACATTTGAAAACATTTTATAAATAGATACTCGGAATTCTCATCAAGTACAAAGATGACTGGATAAACTCAGGGTTTCAAAGACAATTTTTTTTTTTTGTCTTTGAGGAAAAATTCAATAGAAGTCCATGCATGATGGCTTTATCAAACTATTATCAGAAAAATTATCACTAGGACAATTTTCAGTTATAGTGTGAATCTCTTGAACATGCTAAATGAGACACTTTTGGTGTGAAAAGGCTTTTTCACTAGCTCTCATTTAAGAAGGGTTATTTGTCCCGACCATTGATGCGGGAATATATCACTCAATCTTATCATCATCTTGTCGACAAGAGTTCGAATTTTCTTGCAATCGCACGACCTTACCAATTTGAGAGGTCCTTGTCAATGACTGTAATGCGGGCTTGGTCAATGGCTTAACAAAGGGACTCTTCGAGTCAAAGCAAATTGAACGAATGATTCTATAATCATCTCTGGGTTTACAAGTCAAGAACCCTGCAAAATGATAAAGAAATAATCTTGCTCGCACTTCTTCGAGCAATGCTTAAAACATGTGATTTCCTATGTTAATTCAAGTGCCCTAATCTGAAGAGACTTTGTAAGGGACGTAACATAGGCTAGGTTCATGGGTTGAGAAACGAAAGGATCGTTAGGCTCAAAGATGTGTATAGGGGCAAAGTTGGTGATCATCTTGACATTGCCACCAGTTTTTCTTCAACACGGATTGTCTTCTTGACAGATTTCTTATTTAGCTCAAAAGTTTATCACCTGATGCCAATGATTTTTCAACTGGAAATCTTTTCTCAACATTTTTTTTTTTTTGATGATGGACGTTGGTCAGGCACACTGCTTTTTGCCTCCAATTCAACAATCATTTCTTTCTTCTTTTCACGGGCATTGGCCTTGCTTTTACCAGGCACACTGCTTTTTCATGCCCCTTAGTTCTATTTTGATTTCAGTTCTTGCACACAATGTGTGTGTCAAGTATACTTTAAATGACACTCGAACCTTCAAGGGTCTTTATCCTCTCTTGCCTTGCCCCAAAGTGTGGGGTATGATCATCAACTGGGCTTAAAAGAAACGAAATTACAGGCTCAAGTGGGCTATACAAAGGATATAAGTGTGTAGGATAGTGAAAGAAATGCTCTTCGTCATCCTAAGGCACTTAAAATAGCACATGAATTCGATGTAATAGCACAACTTGAAGATTGATGCAAGTGAGAGCAAGAAAATTTCAATTCATTTTCCTCACTTCATGATGTCATTTTTATCTCCCGCTTGCCCCGATGTGGGGTGGTTCTTGACAAGGGTAATTTGAAAAGGACATCCATAAGTGTATGGGCTCAAAAATGGTTAAGCAATGGAACACCCGTAGTGTTTGGGATAGAGAAATGAATCGCCTCTCGTCATTTCAGCTGTCGTACTTTTCGCAAGAAAATTCTTCACCTTGAAATACAAAATGTTTCCACACTCACCTCACAATATATAGACAGGGGACGGTGTATGGGATTAGGCTTGGTTTTCACACCTCATTTAGCATGCTCAAGTAACTCGACATCTTTCACCGAATTATCCATTTTGATAAATTTCAAGTGAAATTGACGAATTACAATATCATGTGAAAGCATTCTATAAAGGCATGCTCATAAAGTCAACTATTTTGCGTCCATGTCTTGCCTTTCCTTTGTAAAGGAGCTCATAGAGATTTCTTACAAAAATAAGACACCATCGTTCACATCCATTCTTTGCCCCCGCATCGAGTTTACACTAAAGGGATTCATGAATTCACGCCCATCCATTTCTGCTAAGATCAAAGCACTTTGAAACATGGAGTAGATAATTAAAATAAACAAACAAGGTAAATTAGATGCATGCTGAAAATTATTTTAAATTTAAAAAAAAAAAAAAAAAAAAAAAACTACATCTTTTGGGAACATGAAGAAGCCCAAACTTTTGAATTAGCTCATTGCCGTTTTCTTTTGGTAAGATTTCATCACGGGGTTAGTTTGGTGTACTTCAACATGCCCTTAAAATAAAATTTGTAATTTTATTGAAATTCATCAATAAATTACATTTATTAAAACAACACTCAAGAATTAAAACGAAAGTGGAAACATTTCTCGAAAAAACAATGAAAATTCCCACGCTAGGGGAATATGCAAAAACAAAGAAAAGAGTTACTCTTGTGGGCCAAAGCCCATCTCTTCCGGGGTCCTTCATCGAAAGCTCCTATGATGAGATCGTCGAACAAGCTTGCAACTCCTTGCAGTTCATCCTTAGGGTTTTCGCCTTCGGGGTATCGAATCATCCATGCCACCCCATCCATCTCGGGATTATCTCACGAGGATCAATGTAGTAACGGGAGGGGCTGAATACTTCACCAAGTAATCAAACTTGCCACTAGGCTGCCCCGAGTGTCTATTACTTCAGCTTCATCCTCCATCATTCTTGGAGGACCGGGAATATTTCGTGAATGCTCGGGGGTAATGGGTTTTGCCTCCCTCGCCTTTGGTCGGGTGGCGGGTTCCGCCCTCCCCGTCTTCGTCCTCCGTGGACTTTCCCCTCCTCTTCCAGCAGCATGGGGCCTCTGAGGGGCTTCATCGGGACTTTGAATGCCCTGACTATTTCTTCCAAGGCCACTACTAGGAACAAAACCATTCACATCCATCATCCTTTCCATCATAGGGGCAGCATTTGAAGCTTCAGAAGTGGGTGGTGGTGAGTCTTGAGATGCCTGTATGGTGGACACTAACTCAAATGAGTGGTAACTCGATTCGAATTCAATGTCTGGTTCCAGGATAGCATTGACCGTATCCTCATGCATCATTTGAAACACGGTGGGCTCAACATCAAAAATGGCATTCACAACTTCGGGTGGTCGGGAGTGGGTTATTCTCGGATGTTCGGCTGTCCATCGCGGAATGAGACCACCTTGGCATCCAAAAGATTTTGGATTTTGTGTTGCAGTGTATAGCAATCGTCAACAGAATGTCCTACCTCCCCCATATGATAAGCACATGTCTTGGACGGATCATAGTTAGGGAAACGCTCGGGATTAGGTCGCTTAGGCTCCTTAGCGAGTAATCCATTTTTCGAAGAGTTGGCAAGATCTTAGACAATGGCTTAGGAAGAGGCGTAAATTGACGCCGTAAGAGTTCTTCTGTTGGCCAAAGAATGGTCGTGCTCCTCCCCTGTTGAGTGTTCGAAGTTGGGCGAGGTGCCCGAACATAAGCTGCATTAACCTCTCGCTATAGGTTCCTTATCCTTCTTGGCAAAGACTCCCTATATGAGCTAGTTTGATCGGACGCCCATCCATCACGCAAGGCTACTTCACCCGCTCGCCAACGGGGACTAGGCGATTGAACGACTCGGGCAATGATCCTAACATCCGATTTCGATATTCGGGCGGGAGCGTCTTCATGAACAAATCCATCAACTCCTTTTCGCCGGCTCCGGAGTAATTTGAGCGGCTACGGTCCTCCATCTCGTGACATAGGCCTTGAAAGATTCTGTCTTCTTCTTCTCGGTGCGAAGTAAATCCTCTCGAGATGGAGTGACATCAATATTATACTTGTATTGCTTGAAGAAGGCATCGGTCAAATCCTTCCAAGTCTCAAGGAGATTAATTTTCTTCATAATATACCACTGGAGTGCCGGTCCTATCAGGCTTGCTTGAAATTGCTGAATCATCAGGGGTATGTTATCAACATATGGGGTCATCCTAACCACATAAGTCTGCAAATGGATCTTCGGGCAAGAAGTGCCATTATACTTTTCAAAGTCTGGCATTTTGAACTTCTTTGGTATCTTGATCTTTGCATAATGGGATAGATCGTTGGGTCTTGGTTAAATGCACCCCGCAGCTGCTTCAAGTTTCTCCTCGATTTTCGCCGGGGGCATTTTTCCCGCTCGCCCAGTCTTCGGTACAGCCGTTTGTATCACTTGTATCTCCTCATCAACAATGATTTGAGGCGTGTCGTAGTTTTTTCTCCTAGAGACATCATTAGAGCTTGATGGGCCACTTGTGGATATATTCTTGCCTTTATCTCTCGAATCAGCCATAGGAGCATGTTGTGGTAACACCACTTCAACTTGCGGAGGTGGAGGGGCAAGTGTTTGCTGGAGAGAGTCGATTTGTTTAGAGAGCTGCTCAAGGACATTCAGGACTTGCTTCATTTCTGTTTCGAGGGCAACGATACGAGTTTGTTCAGCAACACGTATTTGTTCGGCGTCATCATCCATTGTTACTCTAGAACGAGTACGGATTGGTGATCTTGGGTGAGCCGTGTTGTTACCTAAGAGAAAAAGATAATATAAGAAACAACGACAAGATAGGAAAATGGCCCATGACAATGGTCTAATCATCTCATTTTATTTATTTTAAATATTTGAACCAAACTCCCTAACAAAGAACTAAGAATTGAAATTCAAATCCCTAAACATTGAACTAAAATTGAAAACACCGAATTGAAGTCAAGATCCCTAAACATTGAACTAAAACATCTCATTTTATATGCTTTCGGGGACCCGCCGCCTTACGAAGCTTCTTATTTTCAGCTTCAATCATTTCCGCTTTTCGCTTAAGATGCTCAATTTGTGCTCGCTGAGTGGGCTTCTTAGTCACATCGGGGACCATTGGACGTAAGGCCTGGTCGCCTTGATCTAACTGGTCCAGCCACATTTTGAGCTCTTTTTTTTGGAGTGGAAATGAATTGTACGTCGGTTTTCCCCATTGCATATAAGACAAGACTGACGATGAAACCTATTGTCATGGACCGACAAAATTACAATAAAGTAAGTAAATTGCAAAGTAAGAGTTTAGACAACTTACTTTTACCAGAAAATGGATGACAATCACATAGACACACGCATGAAATGTGCGGCTCGATTTCTATCTAGATGGCTTAACAAAGTGGAGCTAAGAGGGTGATCGACCGTTGCCTCTCGCATTAACGTCGGGTCCCCTTAACTCCGGCTTAGTCGAATGGAATGTCCAATAATCACGCAATCTCGCGGATATGGACAAACACATTTGACACCATGGAAGAAATTTCGGGAAGAGAATGTCAACCTCTACATAGCGGTCTCGCTTTAGAGGAAGTATCATTCTCAACACCATCCTAGCAATCCTATCGTAGCCTGGTTCGGCTACAGTCGTGTGTGCAATGTGTAGTGCTAAAACAATTTAAAAAACATGCACAACAATTTATAATACAAACAACACTTCAATATAAGGAAAATAAATCATTCATCTTTACACCCTCCCGCAAGACAAGGATTAGCAAAGACTACTTCCCTTATACCTCCCATCTGCAAGAACATTTAACACCTTAGAAATGTTAGTGACATACCCGGTGTCCTTGCTGCCAAACAAAAATATGTTTTTTTTTAAAAGAAACAGGCCTATGTCCACTATGAGTTTTAACTCTAATTCCCCGAGTTGGAGTCGCCAAGCTGTCGCGACCTAATTTTTTCGATGGGTGAATCACCTAAAAACTAGGTTAATGGATTACTAAGTCCGAAGACTTGGCGCGTACTCTCCCAAGCCCTACCAATCGCGACTTGATACTAAGAAAAAGACCCATTAAAACATGCAATTACAAAATGGAGCCGCCACTAACCAATTAGGGGCTGATTAGAAACCCCGGTAAAGTATGGGAGAATACTTTACCTTTTACGAACCAGAGATTTAATAGATTCGGAGACATGGTTACGCTAGATTAATCTAACGCCCTTTCGGTACCTTTAAAAAAAAACATATTTGCAGGCAGTCTTGATTAATTTTAACCTAAGATATTAACATGCAAATGGTGGTCATGCGGGTGCACAATCAATTAAATAACATTCAATAAATCAAGATGCTAAGAAATTATAAACCACAACTTTATTAAAGTCCACTCTCTAGGAAAACATTTTAAAAATGTTAATAAAAATGCATGCCCTAAACATGATTTCTAAATGACATGACACATAATTTTTCTTTTTCTTTTTAAAAAAATAATTATATGCAATCTTAATCTAAGATTAATATGCATGAATTCTATTTTAATGATATGTGAAACGCAATTTACAAGGCCTAATATGAACTATATGCGTGCAATCTAATTTATATAATTCTAATATGCATGTGTTTCATGACATGGGATGAATAACATTAATTCTATATGCATGTTCTTTTTGTGATTTTTTTTTGTATGCAACCTATATTAGATAATGATTATATGAAATGGGATTAATTATGAACTAATTTATTAATTAATCAAGAAAATAACTTTTGTGTTTTCTCTTTTTATTTTTATTTTTATTTTTAAAAAGGCCGAATAATTTCTATTAAGAAAAACATAATGATGCAATGCTAACTTTTTATCTAAAAAAAAAAAAAAAAAACTAATTAAGCTATTCAAAATGGAATGATTTCCTAATTCAACTTCGGGATTAATTTGATTTAAACCCCATTTGTTTTAGAAAATCATTATTCTTTTTAATCTTTTTTATTATCTTTTTATATTATGAAAACATGTAAACTTTCCCTAAAAATAATCCTAAAGGTTAATTTAAACCTACGTGTCTTAATTTAATAAACCTATATGACCTATATGCTCATGCAAATTTTTAACTTTTCACTATTTCCTTTTTTAATTTTCATTTTTTAAGCAAGCAATTATTTTTACATAAAAACTAAGAAAATAATTAAAATAATCAAAAAGATAATCCGTTGTCTCACGGATTAAATTAATAATTATTTTAACTCTACAATCACAACAATGAAATCAAAATAATTAAAAATTTAGTCCGAAGTCTTACGGACCAAATTAAATAATTATTGTGATTTAACAAATGAAATTCTACCACAACAAACCCAAAATTAGTATAATTAAAAAAGTGACCCGATGTCTCTCGGATCAAATTAGTAACTATAGTAATGTGAGGTAAAATCTACGGATGCAAATATTAACAACCAACATTTAAATAACTAAACTAAATATGCTATCAAATAAACAGACAAGTAATATAAAAAATAAAATAAATAATCTAAACTACCAAGTAATGAAAAATAAAAATAAGAAAATAAAACTACCTAGGGTAAAACAAAAGGGCAACGTCGGGTGATCGAGTAATCAATGTTTTGTAAGTTCCTGGGATTTCATCTCCTTGGAACACTAGTTACATTTGTAGTCATTTAATAGGAAAAGTCATATAACAAGTTTATAAATAGGGGAGTCTTGTAACTGTTCTTGTCAAGGTTAGTCAAACGAAAAGCCTATCTATCTCCTTTTGTGTGAGTTGCGAGTGTTTCACTTTGAAATACTCCCATCAGAAAGACCACCTACGTTCAGTGTGGCTAACAACTTCCTCAGTCTAGCTCCACCAGTGCTCTTCCCGTCGTCACAAGCTGAAATGTCGAAGGGATACTCCGAAGGCGCCTGGCTGTGGTTGTGGCATGCCAATGAAGCGCATGATGCAATTCCTAGAGCTACTACAATACTGCTTGCCATAGCAATAACATCTCTTAGTTTTTTCTGTTTGTCCAGGAGACGGAAAAACGCAACTGCTCCAACGCTGCCGGGGCCCAGAGGCTTGCCGTTTCTCGGGTACCTCCCATTCGTGGGGACTGAACTCCACCGGAAGTTTGCTGAGTTGGCTGAGACCTACGGCCCCATCTACAAACTGCAGCTCGGAAGCAAGTTATGTGTGGTGGTTAACTCCCCATCGCTGGCCAAAGAAATCGTGCGGGACCAAGACATGACATTTGCCAATCGCGATCCAAACATTGCCGTTACCATCGCGACATACGGCGCAAGGGATATTGTCTTCTCAAGCCTGGGGCCTTATTGGAGGAATCTCCACAAACTGTTCGTACGGCGTTTAATGAGCAGTGCGAGCCTTGATGCCTGTTACGATTTGAGAAGGCAGGAGGTCAGGAAAGGTTTGAGCGATCTTTACAGAAAATCTGGGGAACCGGTGGATATTGGCGAGTGGGCCATTCTGATCTTGATCAACGCGGTGATGGCGATGCTGTGGGGAGGAACGCTTACCGGAGAGAAGCACGAAGCCACTGGCGCTGAGTTTCGAAAGGTGTTGGCAAAATTTACGGTGCTCTTAGGTAGTCCAAATGTTTCGGACTTTTTCCCAGCACTTGCATGGTTTGACCTGCAAGGAGTGGAAAGGGACATGAGAAGGGTGCATCAGTGGATTGATGCTTTTATTCAGTCTGTTGTCGATTGTGCCACCCAAGAGAGAACAAATGAAAACTTCAAGCAGGAGGAAGGAGAATCGAAGCGCAATGATCAAAAGCAGGACTTTTTGCAGATTGTCCTGGACATGGAGATGGATCTTGAAGATAACCAGTCACCAATGGACAAGGATGGAGCACTCAAAGCCATTCTAACGGTAAGTTTATTGAGCCAGGTGACTAGTTTTTATACGAATATACCTGACTACTTAGAGACCTGATGCACCACAAATTATGGTCAATCCTCTTCTGCGACTCCGTTGTAAGTAGAATTCATTTCATATTTTGGCCACCATAATCACAAGTTATTGTCGAGCGATTATTACTAGAGTATGACAATTGTTTTCAAATCTATATTAACCCCAGATGGCCTTTATATTTCCAACCACCTATGCATTGCTGAAACAAATATAGCAAAGTTGATATATATTGCAAAGATGTTTCCATTATACCACGCCACTTTTCATCCGAAATTGAATATATCATGTGACACCTGAGTTCTCTTTCCATAGCTCCTTTTTTGTATCCTATCGTCTGACTTAGGCTGCGTCCAACCTTGCCCGCTTTATTACAAAAAGCTCCTGATCAGAACTAAATTCTTTTATATTACAGTGCTTCATCAAATATTCAACTATATCAAACATCACAACAATTTAGTCTTTCTGATGAAATTTTGAATGTGTGGAATAGGACATCGTGGTCGGTGGAACTGATACGACTTCAACAATCGTGGAGTGGGTGATGACAGAGTTGATGCAGAACCGAGATTTGATGAACAAAGTAGTCCACGAATTAACGGAAGTCGTGGGGGAGGATGAGATGGTCGAAGAGCATCACTTGCCCAAATTAAAGTACCTCAACGCAGTCATCAAGGAGGCATCGCGCTTGCACCCAGCTGCGCCATTACTGTTGCCGCGGACCCCACAAGCTTCCTGTGTCGTCGGGGGTTACATGATTCCGAAGGGCAGCATCGTGTTCTTGAACGTGGGTTACATCCAGAGAGACCCCAAGATTTGGGACAGACCGTTGGAGTTTAGACCCGAGAGGTTCTTGGAAGATCCCAGCAAGTATGATCTCTCCGGCAACAACTTCACGTACATGCCCTTTGGTTCCGGTCGAAGGGTGTGTGCAGGGCTTGCACTGGCAGAGAGGATGCTACCATATGTTTTGGCCTCTCTTTTGCATTCATTCGAGTGGGAACTCCCGCAAGGGGTGGAGCTGGATTTCTTGGACAAGTTCGGGCTTGTGGTCAAGAAGATGAAGCCCCTGGTCGCCATTCCCAAGCCGAGATTGTCCTCTCCAGAGCTCTACATGTCGAGTTAGAACTTCTATTAGAATCTCAAGACTCTTCATTTCAGTTCTATGAATAAAAGCATCCTGCAAGTATCTGCAAGTATCAATCATATTTTAAGCATCTACTAATTAGACCTGGGTTCAAAAAGAATTTCTGCTGCTTTTGTTTGTAATATGAGAAATAATTCCTGTTATCTATTGGTTCTTCACGTCAGTCCGACTAGAAAATGAAGTCATGTTGATTAAGAAAAATGGGCCATTTCTGGAAAATATTTTCCCAGAAGTCATTTTCCAAGAAAATGATAATATTTTTTGGTATTTGGCTAAAATTTGAAAAATGTTTCGGAAAATATTTTCCGGTGTTCAGTAAGGAAAATATTTTCCGCTAACCAGATTGGTGAGCGCGAGCATCAAGCTTGAGGCTTGCCAGATCGACAAGCTTCAGGTTCACCTGGTGACGGCCGATGACTAGCCAAGAAAAAAGAAGATGGGAAACAAAGAAATGAAAAAGAAAAAAAAAGAAAAGGAAAAGGAAAAAAAAGAAATTAAAAATAATTCAAATTAAAAAATAAAATTAAAATTAAAAAATAATTCGAATGAAAAAATAAAAGAAGAAGAAATGGGAGAAGAAAATGAGAATTTGTAGAGGTGTGAGATAAGAGAGATCAAGTGAGGAAAATGTTTTCCACTTTTCAAAAGTGGAAAACATTTTCCCCTAACGTAGAAGACTTTTTTCTTTTCATGGAAAACATTTTCCCTAAGGAATTCATTTTCCATGAAACAAACGCCAGATCCAAAAAACGTTTTCCCGGAAATTATTTTCCGCGAAACAAACGGAGTCTAAGAGAAAAATGTTTTTGGTCTTGCACAAATATATTCGACCGGGCAATTTTGAAGGAGGTGGGTTCGTTTGCATACTATCACGCCCCGAACCCCGGGCCCTCATACATCCCTCGGCGTTAAATTAAATGCGACGTTCTCAAGATGCGTCACCGACCTATTCGTTTTATGCACATGTGGAAGCGAACTAATAAACAAATCCTAGATAGCAATCAACACAGGGATAGTAAAAGCAGGACAACCAATTATAAAAAACCATACTTTATAGACAACCTAGGTTAGCCCTACTGAGTTATATACGAAGGTCTAACTCCAAAAAGAAAGTCCTAAGCCACCTATGCTCCGGACCCTTCAGCCTCGGGCCCCGAGTTCTCCATCTAAAGACCTTGAAAAATTTAAACCACGATGGGGTAAGATAAAGTCTCAGCGAGTCAACACCCTAAACCCCGATTAGGACGAGAATTCACTCAGAGGTAGCCTAAACAAGCACCATATAGGACTTACTTCGCCTCAGCAACTCCCTGCAAATTAGTACATCTCATATACATATATAAACGCAGCAAACATAGTTCAATAATTGGAACACCTCACATCATTCAACAAATATTCACAGGGGTCCCTATTATAAGGCCAAACTGTTATGACACTTCTCATTTCGTGCCACACAGTTTTATCACATAATCAGGTGCGCCTATCTCAATCACTCAAGCGTGTTCCAATTATTTACGACCCAATGGCCACAACCAACTCAACAGTTGGTGGTCATCCGGTATAACCGGGCATCGTCTCGCTTTGTTGGGCATGGCAACGTCTATATCTAGACGGCATTCCCTAAAGGAGTATTGGCCCAGTCTCCACTGCGATCGGCATCTGTTAACAAGGGGCATCTGAACTTAATCAAGCATCGTCTCGTGTGAACACATTAGGATGGGTTCTGATAATGACCACACACACATCCGTGCTCAGCCAAGAACATCGTACTTTGCACTCAAATACTTCTATTTCAAATAATGGACTTGGCAAATTTTCTTCGTATTAAAAATACCCGATAAAATAATTGTGTGTGGTCACAAATTTAAATCAAGCCAATAAACGTGATACTCTCCTATTTCAAAATTCCATAATTTTATATAGTACATAAAATATTTTTGGCGTCAAAACCCGACACCTAGTATTTTTCTAATTAAATACCATAAAATCGTATTTTTGCAATAATAATAAAAAAATCATTAACAAGCACTCAATTGCATCATTTAGCAAACAATTTCACAAATCAATTCAACCAGGACAATCAACATAAAATTCTACAAATCGGCTATCCCGGTACAATTTACGCTAATTATAAATAAATTGCAATTAATTAAATAAATTACAAATTATTTAAACTAATCCAATCAAATAAATCTAAATAATCTAACTGAACTAACCTAATTGAACTAATTAAACTAACCTAGCTAGGCTAATTACCTTAATCTAATTAAGCTAACTAACCACGTAACTAATTAGTCTAGGTAACTAACTAGCCTACTAACTTAGTTACACTAACTAACTAACTAACCATTAATCCTTAGACAAGGATAGGAGCATGAAATGACCATTTTTTTTCCAAAGAACTCAGTATCAACATAACCAAAACTCAACCTAATATTAAAATATATACATCTATACATATATATTTAACAAAAGTCATTTGATTACAATGTCAGAGTTTTCTATAATCCACTAACACAATATATATACAAATCTAACAAAAATAACTCAAAAGCTTATTAAATACATACAACCCATACCCAAAAGTTCCAACTATCCAAAAGTCCTCCCGATAACAAATAATGCTCAGGACCTACTTGCAGCTCGCTGAAAAACCTAAAAAGCAAGTAGATGAAAGGAATCGATTATCACAACCTAGTGAGTAACACATAACTTTTAAGCGGATCAAACAATCACTATGCATCGTTATAAAATAGTATTATAACTGATCATCTAAAATTCAATGTATGATATACATAATATACCAAAAATATATAATATTTTACAGTAAAAACTTCTGCTTACAAGATTAGTCAACAAACCTACTCAACAATAACATTCAACAATCAATGATCTAATCCATTGACTAATATCATCAAATCACACATAGATGGTCCATTATATTGGCTAATCTAATATTCATCATCAAACTGTGGTCACATTTAACACCATGACTAAGGTAACCAAGTTTACCTCTCTTGGCAAGGTCTATCACCTATATCAGTCAATAGTTTGATCTAGAAGGATGTTCTGCCAGTATGCATACTCTTCCCTCAATGGTTTCTCATCATAGTGATATGAGAAAATGAACCAAAATCTTTCTCTAGCAACCCACTATCAATATCAAAAATCTATTTCATAAAACATTTTGCAACCAATATGGCCAGTTTTTGGTAATTCTCTTCATAAAACATTTACTCAAGCCAACACACTAACAATTAATTGTAAAGCAATATAAAAAACTGAGTAAAATAATATTTTAACGAATGACTTGATTAAACTATGCCTATTCATTGATAAAATAACACCTATGTGTCAACAAAAAAACTCGTCCATAGCATAAACCCATTGTTATCTACTATGCGAAGTTCGCATGTTGAATTTTATTGCACCATAACTTCCTCCACCGAACTCTATTTCAAACAAACTTGTGGTAGATAGAAACCCTTTCAATGTATTACAACCCCTAATTTGGTTGTCCCAAAATCTTGCAAAAAACTAATGAAGTTTTGCCCTAAAAGATATTGTTTCTATATAACACACACCCAACTATAAAAATTCATCTCAAGCAAACCGTAAGCTCGATTCAAGTTCCATAAAATGTTATAGCTTCATACCACCCTTAAATATCATTACATATACACAGCTGGACAACTCCTCAATTGGACGCAGCAATTCTGAACTTCATGCCCTAACTTCAACAATTTCTTCAATTAGGTGAATAGAGGCTTCGATTACTTACCCCACGTTGCTAAACGAAATTGATTTGGCTTGTCAAGATGTCTAGATCGACTACGCACAAAATTTTTCTCTCTTTTCACCTGTGTTCCTCTTCACAAGCTAGCCCTTCTTCTTTGCTTTTTTCACTGGCTCACACTTCTTTTGTAACATTTTACGCATGCTTGCACTGACTGATGAAATACAAGGACAAAGATGGCTTGGGCTTTTTAATGGGTTGGGCTTATGGACCAATATATTACATTCCCAAATCGAGATTGTCCACTTCTAGGTTGTGCATGTCGAGATACACCTTTTACTAGAGTCTCAAAACTCTTCATCTCAATTCTACAATATAACCCACCAAAAAATAAAAAATTCTACAATATAAAAGTACCCTGCCAGTTTCGATCACTTGTTAAGTATCTGGTCAATTAGGATGTGTTTAGTAATTTTTCTCTTTGGAGAAATAATTTTTTTTAGAAATAGTTTTTTTTTTCTATTTCTATTCCCTAGAATAATTTCTGAGTAAAATAATACATTTGGTAACTACACAAAAATTATATTTTGGAAATATAAAAAAAAAGAAAAAGAATGTGCTTGATCACAAATTTTTAAATGCAGGAAAATTTCTTTTAATTTTTAATAATTTTTTAGAATTTTCTTTTTTTCTCTATTTCCTCTATTTTTTCTCCTCCTCTAGCCACCGGTAGTAGCGATAGCCAGCAATTGTGGTCGAAGGCTATGGCGGCTATCAACCAACTACCAACGACCGGCGAAGATAACCGACAGCCGGCGGCGAGTTTCCATCGGCCGATTAGAAGAGGAAGAAGAAGAAAAGACTTATTTCTAAAAATTGTTTTCAAGAATACAAAACTACTTTTTTCTACTTCTTGTTTCAAAATCAAATCTATTCCCTGACCAAATTTCTATTCCAAAGAAAAGAAAAATTAATTAACATTATCAAACGGATTTCTGTTTTTTTTTTTCTATTCCAAAAAGCAAAAGAATAGAAAAACAAAATAACAAAAACGTTGCCATGTGCGCCCTTAGACAACGGCCATGTGCCCAGGAGTGAGGGTTCATGTACGAGACCGGGGTTCGAAGCCCGGGATCAATATGCTAAACATTGTCTACTAACTAAAGTTGACTATTTGCATCATGCTTTGCTTGAAGATTCCTCATACCCTATCTAATTCAATTTTTTGTCTGCATCTGCTAAAAAAGAAACAATAATTGATACCTTTCAGAAAACGTGGAGGATTAACTATTGATTGCCAACAAAAAGTAATCAGAGTCGCTGTTACGTGTGTTAATAATGCAGAAAGATACTAATCAATTGAATTAGTTTATAATATCGTCCGACTTTTTTGTATAAATTTAATAATCAAAAGAAAAATATTTGTTACGTACAATAATTGCCTTTGGGTCAGTGTCTGCAGTTAGAACCATCAAGACCAAACCGTCCCTAGAAAGATCTTCTACGTTAGTGTGGCGAGCAATTTCCCCATCTTGCTCCACCATTCCTCTTGTCACAAGCCGAAATGTCGAAGGGAGACTCTGGAGGTGCCTGGACGTGGTGGTGGCATGCTAAAGAAGCGAATGATGAAATTTCTAGAGCTACTACAGCACTGCTTGTCATAGCAATTGCAGCTCTTAGTTCTTTCTTTTTGTTCAGGAGGCAGAAAAACGTGACCGCTCTGATGCCGCCGGGGCCCCGAGGCTTGCCGTTCCTCGGGTACCTCCCATTCCTGGGGACTGACCTCCCCCAGAAATTTGCTAAGTTGGCTGAGACCTACGGCCCCATCTACAAACTCCAGCTTGGAAGCAAGTTATATGTGGTGGTTAACTCCCCGTCGCTGGCCAAAGAAATCGTGCGGGACCAGGACTTGACGTTCGCCAATCGGGACCCAAGCATCGCCGCTACCATCGCAACATACGGCGCAAGGGATATTGTCTTCTCAAGCCAGGGGCCTTATTGGAGGAATCTCCGCAAACTGTTCGTACGGCAGATAATGAGCAACGCGAGCCTTGATGCCTGTCATGATTTGAGAAGGCAGGAGGTCAGGAAAGGGTTGAGCGATCTTTACAGAAAATCTGGGGTGCCGGTGGATATTGGCGAGTGGGCCGTTCTGATCTTGATCAATGCGGTGATGGCGATGCTGTGGGGACGGACGCTTACTGGAGAGAAGTGCGAAGCCATCGGCGCTGAGTTTCGAAAGGTGATGGCAAAATTTATGGTGCTCTTAGGTAGTCCGAATGTTTCGGACCTTTTTCCAGCAGTTGCTTGGCTTGACCTGCAAGGAGTGGAAAGGGACGTGAAAAGGGCGCATCAGTGGCTTGATACTTTTATTCAGTCTGTTGTCGATTGTGCCACCCAGGAGGATGGAGAATCTAAACGCAATGATAAAAAAAAGGACTTTTTGCAGATTGTCCTGGACATGGAGATGGATCTTGAAGATAACCAGTCACCAACGGACAAGAATGGAGCACTAAAAGCCATTCTCACGGTAAGTTTATTGAGCCAGGTGACTAGTTATTATACGAATATAGACTTTTTAGTGATCTGACGCACCAGAAATTATAGTTAATCCTCTTCTGCGACTCTGTTGTTGGTAGAATTAATTTCATATTCTGGCCACCATAATCGTGAGTTAATGTTGAGAGATTATTACTAGGGCGTAACACATTCAAATCTATATAAACCCCAGATTGACATAACTTTTTCCAGCCCCCTATACAATATTGAAACAAATATAGCAAAGTTGATGCATTGCACAGGTGTTTACATTATACTGGGCCAATTTTCGTACGATGTTGGTCGTATCATGTCAAGCCTGAAGTCTCTTTCCATGGCTCTTGTTTCGTATCCTATTGTCTAACTTAGGCTGGGTACAACCTTTCCCCCTACATTACAAAAAGCTCCACATTTTGACTAGAACTCGATTGTTCTATATTACAGTGCTTCATTAATTATTCAGCTTTATCAAGCATTACAGCAATTTACTCTTTTTGATGAAATTTTGAATGTGCGGAAATAGGACATCGTGATTGGTGGAACTGATACGACTTCAACAATGGTAGAATGGGTGATGGCAGAGTTGATGCAGAACCGAGATGTGATGAACAAAGTAGTCCACGAATTGACAGAAGTCGTGGCGAACGATGAGATGGTCGAAGAGCATCACTTGCCAAAATTGAAGTACCTCAACGCGGTTATCAAGGAGGCATTGCGCTTGCACCCGGCTCTGCCATTATTGGTTCCTCGGATGCCACATGCTTCGTGTGTCGTCGGGGGTTACATGATACCGAAGGGCAGTAACATATTCTTGAACGTGGGTTACATCCATAGGGACCCCAAGATTTGGGACAATCCAACGGAGTTTAGACCCGAGAGGTTCTTGGGAGATCCCAGCAGGTATGATTTCTCGGGCAACAACTTCATGTACATGCCGTTCGGTTCTGGTCGGAGGAGTTGTGCGGGGCTTGCACTGGGAGAGAGGATGTTAACATTTGTATTGGCATCTCTTATGCATTCGTTCGAGTGGGAATTACCGCCAGGGACGGAGATGGACTTTTGGACAAGTTCGGGATTGTGGTCAAGAAACTGAATCCCCTGGTGGTCATTCCTAGACCGAGATTATCCACTCCGGAGCTCTACATGCCAGCATAGATCTTTCATTAGAGTTTCGAGACTCTTCGTTTCAGTTCTATGAACTAAATATATCCTGCCAGTATCAATAATGTTTTAAGCATCTACTCTAATAGACAAATAGCCAAGTACCAGCATGTGAGGTACCCGGCTTTGAAAATAATTTGTGCTGCTATTGTTTGTGATAGGAGATAGAAATATTTGTTATCTATATTGGTTCTTCAGGTCAGTTAGACCAGAAGATAAAGTCGTGATTTAAGAGTAAAACGTTTCGCTTTTGCACATATCTTCGACAATGGAGTTCTCGATGAGGAGGTCCGCTTGCGCCGGGCACTGCATAATTTCGATTGATTTTATTAATGCGTACTCTGAAATGCTTTTTCTAAGCAATCAAAGAGGGAGACTTTGCAGTTTTCCATGGATTGACTTGACTTCTTATCGTTAGTATGGTCCATTTTATTTTGCCTAAATATCTATGAGATTTATATAACTTCATTAAATTATGGCAATTGATCAAGTAAAAGAGCATATCCCGTCTACTAGATTTTATAAACACCCAATTCCCGCTACTCCATAACAACAGTTTGTAACCATTGGGATTTGCCCTAGTGGCCACCCTTTTAACATGAAAGGGAAGATGAGGAGTTCGAATCCCCACATTCTCATGAGGGATTGGGGTGAAGACAATTTAGTTTCAAATGTGGGTTTCGACTCCCACGCCTTGTAAGGAGGCGGGACAAAAGTCTAAGAGTGAGAGTTAGAATAGAAATAAAATAAAATTGACAAAAAAAAAAAAATTAATAACAACAGTTTGTTACATTCCATATTCCTCGTAAATTTCCTCGTCAATGGATACAGCATTGATCACCCATCTTTATTGCAATTTGCCTTACTCTTTATTTGCTTGGCAAACGAATTGCTTGTTATGGCAAGAATTGCACTACTCGACACTCATTATCTTACAACTACGGTTGTATTGGTACAATAGAGACAACTCTAATAATGGAAATGTGTTGGGGACTTTGTTCTCAAACTTCAACATGGCTCTTTCGGATCTAAGGCTCATACGGCATTGAAGGTCCAACTGCAGATTACTAGCATTCCCCATTTTCAAGATATCATAGCAATAACCCATAAGGCATATAAAATTCAAAATCATGGCATCTAATGAATAGAGATGTTTTCTCAATTCAATATATTTCGGAATAAATATAAAACATATATTATTGTACTGAGAAAAAAAACTATTCTAGGCTATGCACTATCTTAGGTTAAGAATTTGGTTGGTCCTTAAAATAAGGACATTACACAAATTTAGCAACAAATCAGCCCTACGATTTCGCCAATTAGTCTTAATTGACAACTTTTGCCAACACTTCCTCTCAACTCGGTGCATAGGTATCACTAAGGCCTAACTTGTCATGGGAATTGTAGAAGATCTTGCTAGAGACAACCTTTGTGGGTATATCCGCCAGTTGGTCTTCAGATTTAATAAATCGGAATTGAACTATCTTGTCATCAAGGTTTCATTTGATGAAATGTCGGTCTACCTCAATGTATTTAGTATGATCATGTTGAACTAGATCATGAGAAATATTGAAGGCCGTCCTATTGTCACAAAATAAGCTCATGCAGGAATTGGGACCAAAACCAATCATTTTGTAGATCGCTTCTCGAGTTCACGCGCATATCGTTGAACCCTGGCGAGTAGCTATCCCGTGAACCCCGTTGAGCACCACCGCATCGGGTTTGACGATCGGAATTCAAAAGTCAATATTCGAATTAGGTGAAAATCTTATCTATTTTGATTTTCGTAAATTCCGTTTCCTTATTTGATATATTCGTTGATGCACATGATGAAAATTCCCGATATGCTGAGATATCTGTAATCTCGAGTAGCCTTTTAAATTAGGGATTAATCCATAATTTCACAACGTGCATACGATTGACAGTCCGATTTTCGTGCCCGAAATCCGACTCGCAATCGCACGGAAAAATCGCCAATCCGATCTCACGCCCGAGATTCGATTCACGATTTTGTTTAAGTTTGGCCAACCCGATCTCATGCGCGAGATATGGTTCGTCAATTTTTGGATATCAATCTTATCTTATTTGATTTGCTGTGTGATTTTGTTTTCGTAAAAGAAAAAAATCCAAAAAAGAAATTGAATTAGGATTAGGTTTGTTTTAGAATATTCCTAGTCTTAGGATTATCTTGCATATTTAGAATTGCAATCTTATTTTGAATTTTTAAAGAAAGCATATTCATTTAGAATGTTAGTTTTTTATTATTTGATTTGCATGTTAAATTTTAATTTCGAAATTAATAAAAAAAAAAACATCATTCATAATTCATGTAGAATTAAGGCATTCTTTGCATGTCATTGCAGTTTAGAGTAAGATTGCACGTAATTTAATTCTAGATAATAATTTTTAATTCATTATAAGTTTAGAAAAAAAAAATCTTAAGTAGATTGCATTTTAGTTAGGGATTTCTAAGTTAGGATAACATTCTAGTTTAAATTAGGATTTGACATAACTTCATTCCTAATTCGAATTAGATGACATTTTAATTTAGGTAGATAATCTCCACATTTTTATAATTTCGAATTTAAGAGGAAATACCAAAAAATGCCTTAGAATAAATTGGTTTCATTTTTTTTAGATAGACCGCATCTAGGATTAGAGATTGCTAAGTTAAGACAACATCTTAGTTTAAATTAGGGTTTAGCATAACCTAGTCCTTAATATAAATTAGATAGAATCTTAATCTAGCTAGGCATTTACCTAATTTCGAATTTCATAAAAAATCCAAAAAATGTCTTAGGATAAATTACTTCCTTTTTTTAGGATAAATTGCATTTTTTTAGGAAAAATAAAAAATAAAAATCATGTGCACATCATATAGAATTAGGTTCATGAAATGCACGTCATTAAGGGTTTATTGCGAGTCATTTAATTAGAAATTGCCCGTCATTAGAATTAGGTTATTTTGGTTAATTTATATTGCATATTTAATTATTGCATGTTTATTAAAAAATCACAAAAATATTTTACTCATTCATATAGTTTAATACATTTTGCCATGCCATATTGTTTCATATTAGGATAGAAACACTGCATTACATTGCATAAGGACTAAATTCTCATAAAAAAGTGAAGGCAATAATTGAGTGATTGCTTGTTAATTAGAAACAATATCTAGGGTTGTTGATGTGGATTTTAATTTAACATTTCAGATGCTTTCGTTGCTTTGAGGTAAGTTTGCAATTTATTTATTGCTTATCTGGGTGTTAAATTGGTGGATTGCGCACCCGCATGATCACCTCACATGTTAGGGAAATAGATTTAAAATCAATTCAAGCTGCTTGCCAAACTTTTTTTTTTTTTTTAAATAAAAGAATGATACCGAAAGGGCATTAGAGAAATCTAGTGTAACCAAGTCCCCGTACCCATAGTCTCTGGTTCGTAGGAGTAAAGTAAACCTCCCGTTGCTTTACTTGGGTTTCTAATCGACCCACCAAAAATAGATTAGTGGCGACTCCTAATTGAAAATCACTTGCATGTTAAAAAACTTGAACCTAAGTTGCGAATTGGTATGGGCTTGGGAGAGCCCGAGTTAAGTCTAGGCTTAACAATCTATTAGCTAAACCCTAGGTGGTTCACACCCGAAAAATTGGTCGCGGCAGTTTGTTTCTATGATAGAATTCCGTACTGCTCTCCCTGTGGATGTAGGTTTCGATATTCGGACTGAATCACATCAATCTGGTGTCCGATTCCCTTTCCTTCATTCCGACTATTTTATCCAATTCGCTGGTACATATTCCGCGCAACAGTCCCAGTTAGCATTACACAGGAAATAACTAGCCACAAACTATAGAAGGTCTTCGAAGATACGTTTGGATCTCTTATGGATTTTAGGATAATATTTTGGTTCGAAAAGTAAGTGGTCCCACTTAGGTAAACGCACTGACGCGACCAATTATTGTACATGAGGAAAATTGCCAGAATAATTAAACAAAAATGACCAGGGTGAACCAGTAACCAGTTTTTGTCTAACTAGAAGGATTTATTGCTTCTTAGTTCTTAGTTCCATATTCGACATTCCTATGAATGCTAATTTAATCATGTGTCATTCATTTTCTCTATATTGATTTTCTTACAATTTCTGTAATGTAATAGAAAATCTTACTATGGAAGACTAGGAATTTGCACGAGGTTAGTGATTAGTAAGTTTTTGCATATAATACGTAACTACTAGCCCTGCTTAATTATAAAAAAAAAAAAAAAGTGTTCAGTATTGTGAAATCGATAATAGCGGAGCCAGGCGCAAGCAATGGCCACCCGACCACCATTTTTGAAGTCATAACGGTTATGTCAACCACGATGTCCTATTCCTCATGTTCAAAGTTCCTCATGTTCAAAGTAATCAGAAAGATTAAATCATTGTAATGTTTCGATGTCTCACCTAGAAAGTGAATAATCTTTCACCAAAAAGGTTGATTTTTGGTTTTTTTTTTTTTTTTTTTTTTTTTTTTTTTTTTTTGTGATAAAAAGGCTTATGTATTCATCTTGGAGCGGAACTTGTTCGGCTTAAATTTAAAAGAAAGTAAAGGACAAATTTTAGAATTTAAAGTGCAGGAATAGTAACTTTGCATGGAACAAGATGAGAGGAATGAAACAAACTTTCACTTAAGTGGCCAGAAACTTCCTCACTCTTGCTCAACCAGTCTTCACCCCGTTGTCACAAGCCGAAATGTCAAATAGAGACTCCGAAGGCGCCTTGGCTGTGGTTGCGGCCTGCTAAATAAGCGAATGATGCAATTCCTAGAGCTACCACAACACTGCTTGTCATAGGAATTGCAACTCTTAGTTTTTTCTCTTTGTTCAGGAGAAGAAAAAACTAGACAGCTCCATTTGCCGCCGGGGCCCCAAGGTGTGCCGTTCCTTGGGTACCTCCCATTCCTAGGGACCGAGTTCCACCGGAAATTTGCCGAATTGGCCGAGACCTAAGGCCCCATCTACAAACCATGGCTTGGAAGCAAGTTATATGTCGTGGTTAACTCCTATTTGCTGACCAAAGAAATCGTGCGGGACCAGGACATGATGTTCGCCAATCAGGACCCGAACATCGCCGCTACAATTGGGTCATACAGAGGAAGGGACATTACCTTCTCAAGCCAGGGGCCTTATTGAAGGAATCTCCGCAAGTTTTTTGTACGGCAGATGATGAGCAACGCAAGCCTTGACGCCTGTTGCGGTTTGAGAAGGCAAGAGGTCAAAAAAGCTCTGAGTGATCTGTACAAAAAATTCGGGGTGCCAGTAGATATAGGCGAATCGGCAGTTCTGATCTTGATTAACGTGATCATGGCAATGCTCTGGGGAGGGACGCTTAAGCGAGAAAAAACCGAAGCTGTGGGCGCGGAGTTTTGAGAGGTGGTGGCTAAACTCATGGTGCTCGTAAGCAGTCCGAATATTTCGGACTTTGTCCCGGCACCTGCTTGGCTTAACCTGCAAGGAGTTGAAAGGGACATGAAAAGGGTGCATGAGTGGTTTGATGATTTTATTCAGTCTGCTATCGACCGTGCCACTGAAGGAAGAACAAATGAACTATTCAAGCGGAAGGATGGATAACCTAAAAGCAATGAACAGAAAAAGGACTTCTTGCAGATTTTCCTGGACATGTAGATGGATCTTGAAGATAACCAGTCACCAATGGACAAAAACGGAGCCCTCAAAGCCATTTTTATTGTAAGTTTATTAAGCTAGGTGACTACTTCTCATATGGACGTACATTACTATTTAATGACCTGATGCAGTAGTAATAGTAAGTATAGTTAATCCTCGTTCTTTTCATATTTTGGCCACCATAATCATGAGTTAACATCAAGTGATTATTACTAGAGTATTGTACTCATTTTTAAATACATATCAACCCTAGAGTACCGTAATTTTCAACCAGCATCTTGCGCAATACTGTAACAAATATAGCAAAGTTGATATAATGCGAAGGTATTTCAATTATCATGTGCTAATTTTTGTATGAAGTTGGTCATATCATGTCAAGATTGAAATCTCTTTCCATACCCTTCATTTGGGATTCTCTTGTCTAACTTCACAAAAAGTTCCATCTTTCACCAAGAAGGTCGATTCTTCTCTATTACAACGCTTCATCATGTATTCAGCTTCATCAATCATGACAGCAATATACTCTTTCCGATGACACTTTGAATTTGTGGAATAGGACATTGTGGTTGGCAGAACCGATACGACTTTGACAACGGTCGAGTGGGTGATGGCAGAGTTGCTGCAGAACTCAGATGTAATGAACAAAGTAGTCCAAGAATCGACAGAAGTTGTGGGGGAGGACAAGATGGTGGAAGAGAACCACTTGCCCAAATTAAAGTACCTCAATGCTGTCATCAAGGAGGCATTTCGCTTGCACCCGGTGCTGCCTTTATTGGTGCCTCGGACCCCACATGCTTCCTGTGTCGTCGGGGGTTACACAATTCCCAAGGGCAGTAACATATTCTTGAATTTGGGATATATCCAGAGAGACCCCAAGATTTGGGACAAACCATTGGAGTTCAGACCTGAGAGGTTCTTGGAAGATCCCAGCAAGTATGATCTCTCAGGCAACAACTTCACGTATATGCCCTTTGGTTCTGGTCGAAGGGTGTGTGCAGGGTTTGCACTGGCAGAGAGGATGCTACCATATGTTTTGGCCTCTCTTTTGCATTCATTCGAGTGGGAACTACCGCAAGGGGTGGAGCTGGATTTATTGGACAAGTTCGGGCTTGTGGTCAAGAAAATGGAGCCCCTGGTCGCCATTCCCAGGCCGAGATTGTCCTCTCCAGAGCTCTACATGTTGAGTTAGAGCTTTCATAAGAATCTCAAGACTCTTCATTTCAGTTCTACGAATAAAAGTATCCTGCAAGTATCAATCATGTTTTAAGCATCTACTCAATTAGGCCTGGGTTTAAAAAGATTTTATGCTGCTTTTATTTGTAATATGAGAAAGAATTTCTCTTATCTATTGGTTCTTCAGGTCAGTTAGACCAGAAGATGAAGTCATGTTGATTAAGAGCAAAATGATTCTGGTCTTGCATAAATATATTCCACCGGGCAGTTCTCAAGGAGGCGGGATTGTTTGCATCGTCTGCTGCATGTTTTCTATTGACTTTACCATCGAGTACTCGGGAGCACTTTTTAAGCAATCTATGCAGTTTTCCTAAGACTGATCGACTTTTTCTAGTTGACAAAGTCCTTTTTTATTTTTTATTTTGCCTAAATATCTCTGACACTTATTTCGACAATAAACTATGGCACACCATCCGAAATCTTGACATGGACAGCAGAGTAATGCATTAATAGCTGCTTTTTTTATATCATCTTTTAACGTAAGTTGTTTATTCCCATCTTGCTTTGAAGAACCCTCTGCATGTTCACGGGAAATGACCTTTGAAGAAAGAAATCTTATAGAATTGATCAAGAAATTATTACCAACTCGGATGACTCCGTCACACTTTTGAAAAAGTTCGGGTCAATCTACATCCTCCAATTCTGGTTGTGTCCTATATATGAGTTCAAACTCGAGACATATACTTAAACGGTTTGATTGAAGACTCCTCGTAACTTATTTTATTCAATTTTATTTTATCTGCTGAGAAAAAGAAACTTTAACTGTTGGTTGTCAATACCAAACGTTTTTAGTTAAACAGCGTCTCTGGCAATTACTTTTAACGCAAAAACATACTAATCACATGAATGAGTTACTCATCTTACAAAACAATAGGAACAAACATAGAAAAATTACATTTTATGTAAAATATTAATATTTGTGACGCTCTAAAATGTCATACACAACACATGTCTTTTCTAATTATAACTCTTATTTATTATTGGCATTTAGAAGCATGATAAAACGGGAAAATTCCAAATAAGGACCCACAGGATCATCATTTTCTCAAAAGAGAACCTGAAGTGAAGTTTGTCTCAAATAAGGACCCAAAGTGCCTTCATTTTCTCAAAAGATGACTTGGAGTGGAGTTTGTCTCAAATAAGGATCCAAAGTGATCATTTAGTCTCAAAGAAGGACCTCATTTGCCGCCCGGTGAATAAATGCATCTCCGATACATATTCCGGTAGCCTGATCATGGATATTTTTTGTCCTTTTTTTTTTTTTTAATTTTCAGTTGTCTTGTTCTTTATTATTATTTTGGGTCAATGGTGGCACTGTTCATCATCTTCTTCGTCCCTTGTTCATCTTCTTCTCAAGAACATTGGACTTGGGAAGGCCAGTGAGCGCTGGTCATTGGTGAGGGTTGGACGCCCATTGTCGGCAGTAGACGAGGGCCACCAAGCCCTCGCCGGCTATGGGTGAGGGCTTGTAGGCCGACCCTCGCCAGATCTGGCGAGGGTGGCCTCAGTTGCGGCTGGCGAGGGCCGTCAAGCCCTCGCTGGCTGCAGGTGAGGGCTTGTAAGCCCTCGTTAGCCCTTATTAGTGGCCGATGAGGTGGGCGAGCCCTCGCCCAAGGCCGGCGAGGGGTGACCTCGCTGATGGCCATGAGGCGCGACCTCCCCCACCTCCGCCTGCTACTCCACCAACAACATCGTCTTCTGCTAGGACTACGACTGGGATGCCCGCATCGCTTTCTTCATCCTTTCCTCGCACCACCACTCCTAGATCGACGACTTCTTCGGCTACCCCTTTTTCCCTCGAGGACCTTCTTGTAGGGCCTCGATTTGGATGGCCCCCCTCCCCCATGACCAGCGAGGGCTCGATGGCCCTTGCTCGTTGTTAGCGATGGGCATGGAGCCCTCACTTGCTGTCGGCGATGGGCGTCGAGCCCTCGTTGGCCCTTACCAACGGCCGGCGCTCGCTGACCTTTCCCCAAGTCCAGTATTCTTGATCTAGGCAAGAAGAAGTAAACAGGGGACGAAGAAGACGATGAACAGGGCAACCAAAAATGAAAAAAGAAAAAGAAAAAAAGGACGAAAATACCGTAATCAGGCCACCGACATATTCATTGAAGATACATCTATTCACCGGCCGGCGAGTGAGGTCCTTCTTTGAGATTAAATGACTACTTTGGGTCCTTCTTTGAGACAAATTTCACTTCAGGTCATATTTTGAGAAAATGATGGCACTTTGGATCTTTATTTGAGACAAACTTCACTTTAGGTCCTCTTTTGAGAAAATGATGGCACTTTGGGTCCTTAATTGAAATTTTCCCTGATAAAACACATCGCACGATAAATTTAGTTGGCAATATCTAATAACCTACGCACACAATTTGTTTCCATGTTTAGTCCTCTTCCAAGTATTAATACAAGAACCAAAAGAAATAGAATGTAAGACATTAACTTTGGAAAGAAAGTCAAGTCTTGTCAATACTATCCCATACTCTTGCATCCAAAAACTTGCCTTCATTTCCACTAATAGTTCTAGTGAAAATTTGATACGTTTTCGTACTCCTTACATGTACATTGTAATTATTTCGATGTGCTGTTAATAAGATTTCATTCCCCAAATTGACTTTATTAGGCACACAAAGACATCCATGAACTTTTAAAACTCCATCTTCCAACACCCAAAAGTCGAGGCTTTTTCCTTTCTAAGGCTTCTTCTCGAATTTTTGAAATTTCAAGATTTGTTTGTTGCAAAGTCTTGATTCTTTGCATGATTTGTGCTTACTTCTAAGAGTAATTATCACACTTGAAAGACTATTCATATCAAACCGTAACTTAGAATCAAGCCTCTATAAGTAAGGTCCATTCCTTTACCATCATATGCGCAACTACTTGTGTAGATTTTTGATTGGGGGCATCTACAACCTTATTCGTTGATACCAAATCTCATGGCCATAGTCTTTTAATAATTCCATCCAACACTCCTGCCTTGTATTCAATCCTTTTTTGGTAAACAAGTCAAGCTTTTATGGTCTATGAAGGTCTCAAACTTTTCCCCATACAAAATAGTTCATTCATATCTTCAATGCAAACACAATGGCATCAAGTTCTAGATCATGAAATGGATAGGTCTGGCTTCAACTGTCTTAAGGCATAAACAACCACCTTTCCGTGTAGAATTAAAATGCAGCCTAGTCCCTTATGAGATGCATCACCATAGATTAAAAAACATCTAGCTTATGATAGTATCATCAAAATCAAATTGTAGTCAATCTTCTTATAAGCTATTGGAAACTTTGCTTGCATTTATCAAACCATTTAAACTTCACATCATTCCTCATCAATTGAGTTAATGGAGAGGCAAGACAAGGAATTTCTTCTACAAATTGTCAATAATAACTAGTTAGACCCAAGAAACTCCGAATATTGGTCATTATCATTAGTCTGGGCCAATTTATCACCAACTCAACTTTTGTTGGTCAATAGGAATCACTTCATTGATGGGTACATGGCCTAAAAATACCACACAATCTAACTAAAACTCGCATTTGCCAAACTTAGCGTACAATTTGTGCTCACGAAGTGTTTGAAGTACAAGTCTTAAATGTTGCTCATGATCATCTAAGCCTTTTGGATATACCAAATATCATCAATGAATGCTATTACAAATTGATCCAAAAACCGCTTGAACACCATATTCATTAAATTCATAACACACTGCTGGTGCAATAGTCAAACCGAAAGGCATGATCAAGAACTTATAGTGACTATATTGAGTTCAATAAGCCATTTTAGGAATGTCCTATCCGCAATTGATGATATCCCGATCTTAAATCGATTTTGGAAATACTAACGCCCTTTAAGGAGATTAATTGGGTCATCAATCCTAGGCAACATATATTTTTTTTAATTGTAGCTTGATTTAATTTCCTATAATTAATGCAAAGGCGCATAGGCTTGTTGCCACAGACCCACCTACATGCTTCCTGTGTTGCCGGGGGTGACACAATATTGAAAAGGCAATGAAATTTTCTTGAACATAGGCTATATCCACAGGACCCTAAGATTTGGGACAAATTGCAAAGTTTAGACTTAGAGAGGATCTTGGAAGATCCCCAATAAGTATGATTTCTTGGGCAACAACTTCGAGCACATTTCATTCAGTTCCAATTAAAAGAGATATGTGGGGCTTGTGCTGGCAGAGAGGATGCCACAGTATGTTGTGGCATCTGTTTTGCATTCATTCAAGTAGGAATTACCACCACGGGTGGAGTTGGAATTATCCAACAAGCTGGGGCTTCGGGTTAGGAAAATGAAGCCCTTGGTCACCGTTCCCTATCACACCCCAATTCCACAAGAATAAGAGCATGACATACATATATATACATATGTGTGTGTGAGACAAAAAAAGTCATTTGATTACAATATGAGAGTTTTCTATAATCCACCAATAAAATATATACACATATCCAACAAAAATAACTCAAAAGCTTATCAAGTACATAAAACATACCCAAAAGTTCCAACTATCCAAGAGTCCTCCTCCTACTAATGATGATGCTCATGACCTATTTGTGTCTTGCTAAAAAACCTGAATAGCAAGTAGATGAAAGGAACGAGCTACCATACCCCAGTAAGTAATACATTTGTTCTAAGCAAATCGAACAATCAATATGCATCGTTATAAGATGCTATAAAAATTCATCATCTCAAATTTAATGCACGATATATGTATTATATTGAAAATGTATAATACTTTCCAAAGAAACTTTATATGTGCAAGATTAGTCAACAAACCTACTAGACAATAACAAACAACCATCAATGATCATTAAATCACACATTGATGGTCCATTCTTTTGGCTTATCTAATGTTCAACATCAAACTGTAGTCGCGTTTAACATTGGGACAAAGGTGACCAAGTTTACCGCCCTTGTCTAGGTCTACCACTTATATCAACCGATGGTTCGGCCTAGACTCAATAGGTTCTCATCACAATGATATGAGCAATATCAACTAACATCTTTCTCTAGCAACCCACTACAAAAAACTATTTCATAAACATTTTAAAACTACTCCATAAAACTTTCCAATGCCTTTTCAATTGATTAAAACTCTACCATTTTCAAGACATGAGTTTGTAAATTCATAGAAGAAATAATATCACTCCATTGGGAAAGCTAACCAAACTATGGTGGTTATTCAAACCAATACACTTGAATTCTTAACAATTAATTGAAAAATGTTATCAAGATTTGAGTGAAACAATATTCTAATGAGCGATTCGATGAAACTACACCAATTCATCAATAAAACAACACTCATGCATCAACGAAAAGCCCACCCATAGTGGAACCCATAGCTGTCCACTCTATGAAGTTCGCGTACTGAATTTGATCACACCATAACTTTCTCCACCGAACTCCGTTTCAAACAAATTTATAGTCAATAGAAAGCCCTCAACGTATTACAAGACTCCTAACTTAGCTAGCCCAAAATCTAGCCAAAAACCAATGAAGTTTAGCCTCGAAAGATATGGTTTGCTATTGTACAATACACACACACCCAACTACAAAAATTCGTGCCGGGTAAACCGTAAGCTCAATTTGTGTTCTGTAAAATGCTATAACTTCACAACAACTTAAACTATCATTTCTATATATATATGCAGCCCAACAACTCCTCAATTGGACATAGCAATTCCGAGTTTATATAAATCCGAAATTCATGCCCTTACTTTGCAATTTCTTCAAAAGAGGCTTTGATTCCTTACTCGACATTGCAAAATGGAGTTGATTTGGCTTTGTCGAGGTGTCGAGATCAATTGCACATTAAAATTTTATATCTTTTCCCTTTCTTCCTCTTCACGAGCTAGCCCTTCTTCTTTGCTTTCTTCGCTAGTTCACGCTTCTTTACATTTTACGCATGCTTGCTCCAGCTGATGAAGCACGCGGAGAAAAATGTGTTGGGCTTTTTATTGGGTTGGGCTTATGGGCCAATATATTACATTCCCAAACCCAGATTGTCCACTATAGAATTGTACATGTTGCGATAGATCTTTTATTAGAGTCTCAAGACTCTTCATTTTAATTATAGAATATAATGCTATGTTTGGTAGTGAAGATAAAATTCAGGACAAGATAAAATATAGTTTACCATGCGTTTGGTGTTTACTCAAGACATGATACAGTCGGATATGAGGAGGATATAGGCCGAATAAAATTATCCCATAGATGAGGTGGGATAAAGGTGATAAGATTTTTAATATCTATAATAATAAAGTTGTTTTTCTCAAATAACAAACCTTTTAAATTAATAGATTTGAAATATTTTAATATAAATAATATTTAAATTCTAATATAAGAAATTCAAAATAACAAAAAAAGAACAAATTAGTTTTTGTAATTTGATCTTATTTCTATTTATATATTCAAATTCAATTATATCTTATAATATAAATTCAAAATATAAATATATATTTATCACATATTTTTGGTGTTTTAGTATTTTAGGTATATTAGTACAACTTTCTATTTAATAAAATTTTATTAGAGAATAATGGAAAGGAAAGAGAAATAAAAAAGGAAATTAATTAAAAAGAGAGGAAAATAAAATGAAATAGAAAATAAGAGTGAAGTATACAAGAGTGTTGAAAGAGATTTTTACCATTTCCATTTGTAAAATTTGTGGTTCATTTATACTAATATGCTGTTAATATCCAATAATGTATATGACATGATTTGAATATGTTCGACTTTATTACTACAATCACCAAATATTGGATATGATATAGTAAAATTCTCTAGATTTCATATCATATTCTATCCAGTTTTATCCTAGTTAGAAATCCAAACGATTAAACGTAACCTAAAAAGTATCCCGTCAGTATCAATTATGTTACAGGCATCTGGTCAATTAGACAAACAAAAAAGCGCTTGGGAGTGAGGGTTCATGTACGAGACCCAGGTTGAAAACCCGACATGTTCCCTGACTAATTGACTTTTTCTTGTTAATATAGTCTATTCAAACCTAGTCAATAACAAGGGCGGCATCTACGCAAAAGCTGTTCCCTGTTATTTTCAAAGCATGTATTTGAACTCTTGATTCTCAATCAATATGCAAACGTCGTCTACTAGATTGAGTTGTTTATTTGCATTACAATTTGCTTGAAGATTACTCATATATTATCTAATTCAATTTTTCATCTGCATCTGCTGAAAAAAACAAACAACAGTTTTTATTCTTTAGAACACACGCTGGATTAACTATTGACCGCGAACAAAAAGTAACCAGAGTCGCTGGTACTTACGTTTATTATGTAAAATCCTACTAATCAAAGGAATTAGTTACTAACCTCGTCTGGATTTCTTGTATAAAAGCCCAACCCTTTCTTCCTCTTCACGAGCTGGCCCTTCACTTGGCTTTCTTCGCGGGCTCGCGCTTCTTTACATTTTACGCATGCTAGCTCCGGCTGTTGAAGTACAAGGATAAAAATGGGTTGGGCTTTTTAATGGGCTGGGCTTATGGGTCAATATATTACATCCACAAACCGAGATTGTCCACTCCAGAACTATACATGTCGAGATAGATCTTTTATTAGTCTCTCAAGGCTCATCATTTCAATTCTGAAATATAAAAGTATCCTGCCAGTATCGATTACGTTTTAAGCATCTGGTCAATTAGACAAACAGACAAGCGTATGAGGGTTCATGAACGAGGCCCGGGTTCGAAATTGAGTATGTTCCCTGACCAATTGACTTTTTCTCGTTAATATAGTCTATTCAAACGTAGTCAATAACAAGGGCGGCATCCAAGCAAAAGCTGTTGCTTGTTATTTTCAAAGCATGTATTTGAACTCTGGATCTCAATCAATAGTCCATAACAGGGGCGGCATCCATGCAAAAGCTGTTCCCTGTTGTTTTCAAAGCATGTATTTGAACTCTTGACTCTCAATCAATATGCAAATGTTGTCTATTAGATTGGGGATAAATACACTAAAAGTGTCAAAAGTTGCATATGACAGTCACTTTAATGCCAAAGGTTTTCTTTGGATTACTAAAGTGCCACTTAAAAAAAAAAAAAACGATTATTTAAGTGCCAACTTCAATTTGGATCGTCGGAAACCGCACATGACTATATTTTATTAATTTCTCAAGCCTACGTTGCTCGCAGCGTGCCTAGTCAACATATAACCCTTAAATGATATTGTCTAAAAGTTATATAGTTATCATTTGAGTGCCGAATTTTGTTAAATGTGATCATTTCGGTGTTAGTCGTTATTAAAAAAAGATTACTTCAATGCCAAGCATGCCACATGGAAATGCCATTTGGACTGGAGTTTTTAAAAAATTTGCTAAGTCATATTTTAATTTTAATTATAAATGACACATAATAAATTTGACTAGAATTTCTCGCATTGGTATTTAAGTGATCGTTTTTTTTTTTTCAATTTGGCACTTAAGTGAGCCGGCAAAAACTTTTGATAATAAAGTGAGCACTATACATAACTTTTGACACTACTAATATATTTATCCCACTAGATTGAGTTGTTTATTTGCATCACGATTTGCTTGAAGATTCCTTGTGTTTAAGCTAATTCAATTTTTTTATCTGCATCCACCGAGAAAAACAGACAGCCGTTGTTATTATTTAGAAAACATGTCGGATTAACTATTGGTCGCGAACAAGAAGTAACCTAGTGGTGTGAGAAATTTCCTCGTGCAGGGTTGTCTGCTTTCTGATCGTCAATTTAGATCATTCACCTATTTGGTTGAATTACTTCTATTGAGGACAAGTCGCGATGCCCTTTTAAATTTGAAGCTACTTGGCTGTGGGACTCGGATTGTATTAGGTAGTGGAAAAGGCATGGAGCAATGAGGTGGTAGACAATTTAAGGGCCTCCTGGCATAGGAAATTTAAAATCACAGCGATAGCTAGTGGAATAAGGAACATTTTGGCATTTGCAAACAACGCCTTAAGGATTTGAACTCATCACTTGATAGTTGATTCCATTCAAAGGGATGATCCTTTGGAAGAGAATAACAGGAGAGAAAAGGAAATCAAGGAGGCTATTAATGAGCAATGGAAGAGATTGGAAATGATCTGGAAGCAAAAATCAAGACAATTATGGCTGCAGGAAGGTAATCCAAATACCAAACGTTTTCATCTCTCTACCACTATTAGAAGGCGCAAAAATCTTATCTTAATAGTGCAGGAAGATAGAGGCCGATAAATCACAAATATGGATGAGATTAAAGGCTTTTTTCTGACCAAGTATACCGAGCTTTCCTTAGGACCCACGTGCGATCCACACCCACTCATAGGGGATTTATTTCCTAAGGCTATATCTGAAGAGGAAAACTCTGAACTTCTGTCAATTCCAACGGAGGATGAAATCTATAATATTGTTGAAGCGATGGCCCCTCTAAAATCACCAGGCCTAGACGGATTTGATGCCATCTTCTATGTGAAATGTTGGGAAGTGGTGAAGGCCTACGTCGTTCAATTTGTACAGCACTTCTTCCGTAGAGGTCAATTGTGTTGGAGAAAAATTATATGTTTTGATGTTGACAGGTCAGTTGCCCCACCTCGTCAATCATACTTTCATGGTACTTATCCCCAGAACACATAATGCACATACTTTTACCCAGTTTCGTCCCATAAGTCTATGTAATATGAGCTACAAACTTATTTATAAGTTGTTAGCTAGTTGACTGAAAGGGTTTCTTGACTGTATTATTTCACCTCAACAATCGGCTTTTGTTCCTAGTAGAAGTATACAGGAGAACTCAATAATGGCGCAGGAAATTATAGACTCCATGAAAAAGAAACAAAATGGAAGGGCCTTTGTGGGAGTCTAGGTTGATATGTCCAAGGCTTTTGATAGAGTTGATTGTTATTTTTTCGACACAATACTTCGCAGCATGGGCTTTTCCAATTACTTTTGTGAGCTCATAAACCAATGTATTTCAACAGTTCGCTATACTCTACTCATCAATGGTAGACTAGCCGGAGGTTTTACACCTCAAAAGGGTCTCGGACAAGGAGATCCTATCTCACCATATTTGCTCGTAATCTATGTTGAACTTCTCTCTTAGATACTCAATCAGATAGAGGACTTGAAGATGATCACAGGGATAAGAGTAGGACAAGACAGCCCATCTTTAACACAACTTATGTACACTGATGATTTGCTGTTATTTGTTCAAGCCACAAAGAAACATTTGAGAGCGTTGAAGGAATGCATTGAAACTTACTCCTGGTCAGGTCTGTGCTTGAATCATAAAAAGTCATCTGTTTTCTTCTCAAAAAACACGTCTACAAGCATGAAATTTTTTTGCATGGATGAGCTCCACATCAGGAAGATAGATCCTGATGTATTGTACCTTGGCAACCTTCTCTTCAAACTCAGAAATGGCAGGGCAAGATACCAATTTCTTGAATAGAAGGTTGATAACAAACTTAGCCCTTGGAAAAGGAAGACCTTATCACGGGCAAGTAGGGCAACTTACATTCAATCAATTGTTCAGAGTAGTTCGATTTATGCTGTGCAATCTAATAGGTTGCTAAGAATCACTTGTAATAGGCTTGATGCGGCTACAAGGAAATTTTGGTGGGGTGTCTTCGTGGAGAAAAGCGGTTCTTCACACCTAAATGTTGGGACTCTATGAAGAAATAAGAAATGTGGTGGATTGGGGTTTAGACAATCTAGGGATTTCAATGATTCTTTGATTTTCAAACTCGATTGGGGACTAATACATGATAGAGACAAATTATGGGTTGGAGGGCTTGAGGGTAAATATCTATGGAGATCCAATTTTTGGAACCATGAGGTTAAGGCATCAACATCCCAATTTTGGAGGCAATTGTGGACGCTTGAGAAATACTCAAATTGGGTACTCTTATCAAGTAAGGGATAGTAAGTCAATTGAGGTCGATAACCACCCTTGGATTCCGCACATACCATATCATCTACCTTGTTTTATTGATCATGATCCCATTATAAAGCAAAGAAAAGTAGCGAGCTTCTTTACCCTTGGGACAAAAACTTGGGATGTAAATAGTCTAACTCAAGTGTTCTGCCGAACCTCAATCCAAGCCATCCTTTAGATTCATGTTCCAACCTCCATGTGGGTGGATAAACCAAATGGCAGGCAACTACTGATGGATTTTTTACGGTTAAATCTACTTATAATCTCACCTAGTCGTGTATGGAGCGTAATGATCCCAACTCCATATTTAGGGTTACGAGCGGCAGGGGTTATTTTCACGATGTCCTAGGTGTGTTACCGTCCCTTTTTTTTTTTTAATCTTTTCATTAAGAGTCTACGGAAGTGTATACCCATACAACAACAACAACAACAACAACAACAACAACAACAACAACAACAACAACAACAATAGCTAGGAAAAAAACAAAAATTTACAAATACACCATTTATATTGCATTAGTATATTTTACAAGCCCTTTTCTACAAACCATTCTACTTATGCAATCGTTTTCTACGTCAAATGGCTGAGGTAACCTTATTGCCTTTAGTGTGACTATAGTTCCCAAAATTGGTGTGAGACTTTCATACCTACAAGTCTGGAAGATAAGGGAATGAGTCAAGGGACTCAATAAGTAAATCCACTAAACTTCGATTAGGAGGATGCCTCACTATCAAACAAGATACGTGAACATAACCATAACAATGTCGATGGCAGATCTATTGTAAAATATATTCCAACTCAGCCATGTGCATGACATGAGTTTGGTTTACGTTTGATGCTCGAACAATTAAAACCATCACAAAGAACATGCACAAAAGGGGTTCATATATTATTATAACCGTTCTTACGATTCTTCGAGAATTCTTTGGGCAATGTCCCCTAATCCAATGGTGATGGCTATCATTTGAACTTAATCGAGTATCCGAAATCTATCAGGTAATGTCTTTGTCACTCTACTCAAACTTATTAAACAAACTCATTAAACGACACACACAAAAGCATGCACAAAGAAGTTCATTCATCAATCTAGCTGTTCCTACGATTCATCTAGAATCTAGCGAGCATCCAAAATCCATCAAGCATCTAGAACCCACCTCCAGTGGGCATCTAGAGTCCACTGGGCATCCTGTCCTCATGAACGAGGTATCGCCACCAATGATATGTGACAATAGATCTTACTTTTCATTTAGTCACACGTTGCATAACACACGAACTAGTTTATTACTTTTCCTCTTAGCCCACACATACAAGGCTCGAGGGTGTGTTCATACAAGTGCATGCGTTCATATTCTATAATACCATAACTACATAATATGCTGGTAAGGCACAAGGGTCGTGACCCAAACCGATTGGCCAAGTGTCGACCTATTTCAAGTAAGGCTTGGATTGATACGCCTCAATACCAGCCCGCCAAGTGAGATTTGTTTCGACATGCCTCAATGCCGATTTGAACTAAGCGAAACCAATCCATGGCACGAGACATGTTTCTGTTCATTGATTCTAATTCATGAGCAAGCTATACAAAATCTTAAATGAGCAAAACATGGAACATGAGCACAACATAGAAACTCAAGCAATAATAAACACATGCATCACAAACACGATTAAGAACATGTCTCTCTTAGCTAACGTAACACAACACCCTAATCAAGGTTTAGTAAGTCTACTTACTACACACCTTCAATGGTGGCCAAGTGGTGAGGCAAGCGGCACGGTGAAGGTGTAAGGGCAAGAGTGAGGCCGAGGAGATAGAAGGTGGTGGTCAAAGCGCATGAGAGAAAGAAAGGGAGAGGAATATGGGTGCGGAAATGAGTGGAGGGTGCCTCCATTTATAGAGAAACCTTTCATCATTTCCCTTCCAAGTGGACCAATAGCATCTCATTGAGTGGAGAGTCTAGGATGAAGAGGTGGCATGGATGGGAGGAAGACGTGTCAAGCTATGGAAGATAAGTGGCAAGCCTAAGTTCCTAGGTTCCCACTTGTTCACCTTCTCATTAGGCCACCTAGCTTGTGAGTCATCCTTGTAATGATAAATAGTAATGATGGTTATATCAATCAGGGGACACCTAAGCTTATGGCAAGGCCTTTTGCATTTAATGCTTGGATTTGTGTAATTATTGGATTTGGATATTCATCACATGACTTAATTCAACACTTGCACCTTAAGTCTTCTCTTGTCCACTAGAAAGAAGGTTCTAGAATCTCTAAACTTACTCCTCAAGTTATCTAAAAAAGAGAAGGTTCTAGAATTTTAACTAATGGACTAGCTTCCAAAAATATAAATGAAATCACAAGCCTTGAATATTCATCACATGCCTAATCTAAAACACGCCATCCAAGATTTAGAAGCCTTATGGAATCTTCTATTTTGTCAATACACATGAAATGAGGCCATTGGATGTGTGACGAACCTTGAGCTGTGATATCCCAGGCCGTCACTCTAGACCCTCAAGTAAAATCTTTAATTTGTATTACGCAAGCGGAAGAATATACACTTTTCATATAAAGACATTTCACTTAAGAATAAATTTCAAAATGATAACATGCTTCTCTTCATTCATCATAAATAGGGATTACAAGAGGAAAACGACATCTTGACAATTACATCATGTCAATACGCACATCAAGATGACCCGAACAAAACACTTGGGAGAGGCCAAAAAGGTGCCTAACTCCTTTACCCGGTAGTTTTCATCATCTACTACATTCCTTCATACCACGCGCTCCTCCTAATCCAAGCTTTAAACATCACCAACGGATAGGGCCAAACAAACTCCCATTCACGTTGAGATACACAGATACAAACCGCAAAAGGATTAGGGCATCCATCATCTATCCAAACAATATAAATATAACGAGTCAAAACAATGCCAGAATCTCGATTCTCAAAGTTCCTATACACGCCATCTACCCGCACAAGCGTGCCATAAGTCGCCAAAGGTGTTACATCCATAGCTAATGATCTGAGAGGAAAAATAAGGAGTGAGCAACAATACCCAGTAAAGGATAAAGCATGGCATTAAACAATGAGATCCTAGCTTCGCTCATTAGTGAAAATAGTACAAACATAGTGAATCATCATAACTATGAACTACATTAAATAGGACAACATACGGTACCAATGATATCATGTGAACTAGACAAGCTAACATGAGTATAATGCACGAAGACTACACCGCAATGTGCATACGAGCGCCATTCATGCATCACACGACACATGCAATCCAATTCATGCATCTCATGATACACAACAACACGATCACACGTACTCGCACGCCTTGTTGATTAATTTCAATGTGTGATCATTTCATATCCACCCTCGAAACGAATTGCACCCAGGACATTGGCCAGATTCGTTTGAGTCACTTCCAGGTCGCTGCTCGGACTTCCTAGGTACATTGGCCATAGGGCATCTCCCTCTAAGGCATCCCGGTGTCCAAAGGTCGCTGCCCCTGTGACTTCAACTGAGGCACCCCAAATCTCTCTATTTGGGGCATCTCCCTCCGAGGTATTTCGGTGTCCAAAGGTCATTGCCCCTGTGACTTCAACCGAGGCATCCTAAATCTTGCTGTTTGAGGCATCTACCTTCGAGGCATCTCGGTGTCCAAAGGTCACTGCCCTTGTGACTTCAACCGAGGCATCCCAAACTTGGCTGTTTAAGGCATCCCCACTCCCCGGGGGCATCTCGATGTCTAAAGGTCGCTGCCCTTATGACTTCAGCTGAGACATCCCAAACCTCACTTTTCGGGGCATCCCCACTCCCCGGGGGCATCACCGGAATGCTATCCGATGGATCATCTCTTAACTTGATCATTCACATATTTCACCATGTCACAATCTTCCATTAGGGCACACTTTCAACACCACCAGCACACACATGTATCACCACACAACATGCTTAGTGCACTAAGATCACAATGCATCAACATGCACAAAACAAAATTGCCCTTTTCATTGCCTTACCAACTCATCACACATGATTCTGCACACGTGATGAACACCACACATGTACATCCATCAAGCATAAGTTCTCAGCATGCCAAAATTATCTAAAATCACGAAATATGCAATTTCCAGCAAGCAAGACACCAAGAACAACAACAAGACCACAACCGGACCTCATCGGCAGAAACCGAGTCCACTCGCACGTCTCCAAGCTTAAATCCAGGTCAACAAAATGGGTTCAGAAAATTCTCAAATTTGAATATGTTATAAAGGACATTTAAATAAACACTTTTTATGAAGACACTTTGACCCAGATCTATCTAGAATAGGAGCAGTAAATCACTCAAATTGTTACCAAAATCGTGTCCACATCCAGAAATTACGTTTTCCACAACCAACTTGGTTCAAAGTCCAAAACTCGTCTATTTGCTAAAAAATGTGACTATGTTAAAATTCAAGATGTGCTGAAAGACTCTTGTGAATAAACTATTTTGAAAATCGAACCACAAGAGTTGATAAAAATCCTTCGATCACCAGAAGGTCACGGATCCCAACATAAAACGAGATTCTGACTTGCACATAACGAAGCTAGAATCTTGTTCTTTTAAATCCTTAAAATCTTGAGTAAAATATATGTCATAAACAAGGATGTTTAAAACATTTTTCAAGAAGAAAGTAACCTCAAAATCGCAGCACATTTTAACCCACGAAAATAGCAAATATCAAGTGTCCCGTAAATAGATATGGAGAAAAACCCAACCTCAGCTCCTTTGAGCACGTCTCTTGCAAGCTTAGTAACCATGAACCTTCAAGAAACTCACATGCAAGGCCGTGTGTCATGAGATGCATGAATGGGATTGCGTGTGCCGTGTGGTGCATGAATGGCGTTCATATCCACATTGCGGTGTAGTCTTCGTGCAATATTCTCATGTTAGCTTGTCTATTTGCATGATATCATTGGTACCGTATGCTGTCCTATTTAATGTAGTTCATAGTTATGATGATTCACTATATTGGTGCTATTTTCACTAATGAGCGAAGCTAGGATCTCATTGTTTAATGCCATGCTTTATCCTTTACTGGGCATTTTTGCGTGGCATGACTTGCAAGGAGTGGAAAGGAACATTAAAAGGGTGCATAAGTGGCTCGATGCTTTTATTTAGTCTGTGGTCGATTGTGCCACCCAAGAGAGAACAAAAGAACAGTTCAAGTAGGAGGAAGGAGAATCTAACCGCAATGATCAATAGAATGACTTTTTGCAGATTGTCCTGGACATGGAGATGGATCTTGAAGATAACCAGTCACCAACGGAAAAGAATGGAGTACTCAAAGTCATTCTAACAGTAAATTTATTAAGCTAGGTGACTAGTTATTATACGAATATACCTATGGTGACCTGATGCATCGGAAATTATTGTTAATGTTCTTCTGCGACTCTATTCTTGGTAGAATTTATTTCATATATTGGCCACCATAATCATTTGTTAATGTCTAGCGATTATTACTATAGTATAACACTTGTTTTCAAATTTATATTAGCCCTAGATTGCTGTAACTTTCAACCAGCCACCTATACAAAAAATTTGCCACCAAATTTTGGCAGAAAATATGTAAAATGGGCACGAACAATGAAACAAACAGATTAGGGGCCTCAATGTTCAAATATTCAAAGTTGAGTCGCAAAAGTGTACCATGCAACCTCTGAATAGATCACCTGATTTTGCTGATCTAGAAGCTTTGAGCACTGATGCGGGGTTGGGTTGGTCCTCCTGACTACCAATGTTTGGATCAGAATATTACATCATCCTCTTCATCGTCCGATACCTAGAAAGAACACCAGGGATAAATAAAAGCGACGCACTCAAAAGTTTTTCTCTGCTGAATTGAATGTATTCTGGAAGCTAGAGAACGAAAGGGTTCCCGCTTTCTTAATCTGTTATAGCTAGCGACATTGGAAATGCTGAAGTTCTCCCGTAATCCCTATTCCTATATTGAAAAACAACAATGAATTATATTAGACCCTTTCTGGAAAACTCCAATCATGGTTCTTACTTGTAGAGGATTTTGGCATGAATCAGTGAAAGAACCACCTTAAGCTTTTTTACAGCCCCAAGAATTCCTCCGAACCCTTTCCAGGTATACTGGTTCTTAGCTTTTCTTACTAGAACTTGACAATCACGTTGCTTCACTCAACAAGGGAGTTAAACAATATTTTCAGAAATCCATAGAAGACCCCAGTGAAGAAAAACTCACTCCGATGCTCTCCATAACGTTGACAATATGGTAGATTCGTCCCCTCTCCACGCCTGTAAATCCCAAAAATTAAGCCAATTCAATAGAATAAATGCACGGTCTTGCTTTAGACTATTAGGGACAGTGCTGACCCCAACACCAAACCACCCCCCCGGGGAAAAAAGAAAAAGAAAAATAGAACTAGATTTTTGACCTAATCGCGACACAACTTCATGCGACCAATCAAAGTTGATATATTGCAATGGTGTTTCCATTATACTCTACCAATTTTCGTGTGAAGTTGGTCGTATCATGTCAAGCCTGAAATCTCTTTCCATAGCTCTTGTTTCTTATCCTATTGTCTAACTTAGGCTATGCCCAACCTTGGCCCTTATATTACAAAAAGCTCCTTATTTTGACCACAACTCGATTCTTCTACATTACAGTGCTTCATCAAGTATTCAGCTTTGTCAAGCATTATATTAAGTTACTCTTTCTGGTGATATTTTGAATGTGTGGAATACGACATCGTGATTGGCGGAATTGATACGACTTAAAAAATGGTAGAGTAGGTAATGGCAGAGTTGAAGCAGAACCGAGATATGATGAACAAAGCAGTCCACGAGTTGATAGAAGACGTGGGGGAGGATGAGATGGTTTGTCACACTCGGAATCCCACAAGATGATATGACACGGCCGTCCTTCCATTAGAAGGACGTAGTTTCAAACCATCAAAATCTTACTCCCAATAACCCCCGTCGACGGCGCTCTCACTCTACTAGCTACTAATGAAAGAACCTGAAAAGGTTAGGAAAGAGAGAGATTAGCAATCATAAGCTCAGTGAGTAGTACATATCTTTTAAGCAAATCGAACAACTACTATGCATATATACAAAAAAAATACTAGAAACTTGACATGAGAATAGTAGGAGTGTTAAAACTTTCATACGGCGCTCACTTGAATACTAAAACTTTTTTATCACTCACTTAAGTGCCACATCGGAGAAAAATGATCACTTGAGCGCCAATTCTAGCCAAATGTTCTATGAGAATTTTTTTTATTTGTATTTTGCTTTTTTTTTTCCCTTTAGGGCCAAAGACCCTCACTGGCCACCGAGCAACCACGAGTGACGTTGCCCAGAGCAGGTGAGGGCCATTGAGGCCTTGCTGACTGCTGATAAGGCCACGACGGCCCTCGCTCTCTCTAGGCGGTATTACTTGCAGCCGTCCAAAGCTGGACACCGCCCAGAGTGGGTGAGGGCTGTCACGGCCTCGCTAAGGCTGCAAGGATCCGATGGCCTTGCCTAAGACCTTTGTAGCCGACTGGTGGCCACGTCAGCTTTTTCAATAGGGCAAATCGGAAGTGGTACTCAAGTAATCAATTTTTCAAATATGTGGCATTCAAGTGAGAAAAAAAAAACAGTTTCAGCACGCAAATGAGCAACGTACGAAAGTATTGACACTTGTATCGTTCTTACCCTCCAGAAACTCATAATCCAAACTCAAGGTATAAAATACATATCGAATCACATATGAGTGGTTTCATTTCAACAAAACTTTATACATTCCAGAAAATACTCACTTAATCATCATAAAGATCAATGGTTAAATCCATTAATCAATCACAACTCCCATATCAATGGTCTATGGTCTATTCCATTGATTAATCTCATCAAATCATACGACGATGTTCCATTCCGTCGACCAATCTATTGCTCAATATTCTACTATAGTCACGATACAATGCTTGGTGACAAGGTGACCAAGATTCTCCCTTAGTAAGGTCTCCACCTACAAAGCCGATGGCTCGGCCCAGAAGGGTATCCAAAACCCAATATGCATACCCTCATGCTCCTCAATGGGCTCATAGCAATATTGACCATAAATGTCACGCCCCGAACCCCAAGCGCGCACAACCCCGAGCGCACACATTCCTTGGCGAATCGATTAAAAAATGCGACGTCCCAGGACGCATTGCCGACCCGTTCTTTTTTTCTTTTCTTTCAATTAAGCATATGCAAAAACTTACGAATTAAACAAACATCCAATTCGACAACTATCAAATTCTATTAAGTTTGACTCATAGTGATCATTTATCAAAGAATGACTCTGGTTATCAAATGATTGAATAATCGGGAACAATTTACTTACAATACTTAGTTGACATTCATAAAAAGTATCTTATGAATTATGAGTTTAATACATTCTGTTTAGCAAAACGGCTATTCTATCACAATTTACGAAATGTTCTTTGCTCATTATCGACAATCACTTATTCACAAACCTTGTGTGGGACTAATAGTTTTCATTTCACATCTCATGGAAAACCCTTTTCGCTCCGCTTAGCCCTATCCCCTTCTAGGGGTATTTTAGTGATAGGTTCTATAGGAACTAGGGTCCCGGACGATCCTATTTGGTCAAATACCTAGCGACAAACTCCTATGTTCCTTTCATTATAGTATTTCTGAACAAGTTCTTGGATAACAAGCCTAAAGGTTTTCTTATTGATGATATCAATATTGAGGATAGTGACGATCCCCATAAGTGCAATTAACAACCTAATAAAGGATTAGGGAGTTAACTCACCGAATTAGCAAGGCGATAGGTCCATGGTGACAGCAAAAATTGTGTCCGCGTTTTCCAAAGCGGTGAAGACTCGAGCCTATCGCGACTCGAACGGAGTTCAATCGACGGCTGGATTGCCAATGGGAAGCTCACGGCCAAGTGAGGGACTTGATCCTATGGGCTGCTGGTCGGGTGGCACTGGGCTTCGGTGGAAGTGGCCAAGCCTACCGGTCGCCGAGGGGGTGGGGGAAGCTCAGGCCGTGCGGGACTTGGAACGGTGGACGCTAGGCGGCCAAGCGTTCGGTGACCGACGTGAGGGTGGGGCGGGGGCCGCGGTGGATTGGTGTTGTTGTTCGAGACGTGAGATGGCTGAGCATGGGACGGTGAGGAGTTGTTGGCGTGGGATGGTGGGTGGAGAAATTAAGGCTTTTTGGGTAGAAAAATACCATTCTTCATCCCCATACGAATTTCATTTCTATTTTTCTTTTTGTCCGAAAACCGATTTTTCCACAAAATTCCGAACTCGACAAAAAATGCCAAAAGATGAAACGACGTCCTAAAAATAAATCGTGATACGCACAAACATTCGATTCCCGAAATTGAATTCAATTTCATGGTTAAAATCGATCAGACGCGATTTTAGTACAATCTAACTTACCGGGTAGCTTTTAAGGATTTTAATGCATTTGACCCATGGTCAATAATTTTCGATCCATGTTTGGGCATCTCCGACTTGTAGGGGACTCTCGGTTGTCGTAAAAATCTCAAGATTTCAATTACGGGCATCGAGTATAAAATCGATAAAAATCAGGTTAGTGCCGTTCGACGCGAATTTCGTAATCATGTGGAACCACCCGCAATTCAATTATGTGATTCCATCGAATCGACCTATATCTTATCACATTTCAATTATAACGGTGTCGTACTGACCCTTGCCGATTATCACAGTTGAGCAGTTGATTTCCGGTCGAATTCTCAAGTCTGCCGCGTTTATATTCCTTAACGGCTTCACCTAATAGATTAGTTAACTCGTGAGTGGCCAACTTAGAGTAAAATGACTATCGGCGCGTCGACAAAATGCCCATTTCATATATTCGAGACGGGGTCGAATTTCAGGATGTCACAATAAACAACCATCATCTAATACCAAAAATCCAATTCATAAATCAATCTCATAAACCAAGTAAATAACATTTTGCCACATAACCTATCATCCATTTCTCAACCATTTCTTAAATCATTCAAAGACATTTCCATAAATCAGTCGCAAAGCAATTACATATATATTATTTCATGATACTTTACATAACACTTTTTCTAAACATTTGTAAACAACCAAAGGGTAGTAAATGCTCGATCCGGCTTTTATGCAACAAATATGTCATTTCATAATTCATACTATCTATAATTTGTAGCACTTTCAAAACATGAGTTTTACAAATTCAAAGAATATATAGTACCACTCATCTCGTCGCCTACGACCAAATAATAAATTGTACTCGTATTGTCGAATTTGTGGCCCTATTAAATAAGCGAGAAATGACATCAAAACCAAGTAAAACGCTCACTCAATTACTAAATGACTATACTTAAAGCTAACAAAAAGAATCATATACGCTAACACATTGCTCACCCAAAGCGATTGCTTAAACCTAAGCTTAATGCGAAACTGGACCACGAAACCCTAAAATCTCACTTTGACAAAACCGTTGCGCTAAAACGACTCCAGTCAAAGCCCAACGGCTCTACAATGCCATAATCCACCATTCCTATGAAAACCCAAAGCTTCACAACCCGAAAATCGGCTCAATTTCTACATAATTTCGAATTTTAGCCCTATTTCTGAAAACTACCTCAATTGGAAGAACGAGTGGCATGAGTAGTTATGAGGCATTGCATTGCATAATCGAGTCGGCTTGGCAAGGACCCAAAGGTATGCACATGAGAAACCCATTCCCTTTCTTCTTCTTTCTTCTTCTTTTCCTTCTTTCTTCCCATTTTCTTTTCTATTTTTCGGCCGTGCTAGTTAAGGGTATGCAAAAGAATTGGGAATCGTTCGGATCACCCGGAACCAGATCGGGCAGTTCCCATGGGGGCCGATCCGGTTATAGATTCCAATTTAGTGGAGCTGGTGAGTACTAGTCCAGTCCCTAGTTTTAAGCATGGAATCGACCATCCACTTGAACCGGATTAGAACATAACCGGATTAGCATATATATATTTAGTAAAAAAAATTCCATCATAATTACTTAATTATTTTGAAGTATTTTAACCAAATATGCACATGTATATTTGTAGTCATTAGACATTATTGACTAATTTTGTCTCTTGATGTGTAATAAGATTAACCCCTTACTTATTTTTTTCTCATTCTAATTATTTATTTATTTGTTTTCTCAACCAAAATAAAATAAACGAACAAAGAGAAAGAAAAGGACCAAATGGAGATGTTTGTAAGTGTTGTGGTGCTTTGTCAATACAAAATTAAGAGCTAAAGGCTCGTTTAATTAGTCTCTCCTTAGTTATCTCCATGATTAAAATAGGTTGATGTTGAAAAAAAATAGATCAAGTGACTAATGTTTTAACTTATGTGAAGGTTAGGACTTTTAACGTAAAGTTTAATTTTCTGCATGTTCTTGGTGTTAGAAAATCCTTAGAGGATTATACCATTACCTTAGAAGAAATTTAATTTATAGCTAATGAGTATTATCTATTTGTTCTGCCCTATAGTTTTCAATTCTTAATCAAAATCAATTCTCGCAATTCAATCAAAATATAAGGCCAAACAAATTTTGGTGCTCTAAAATAGAAACTAGGTTAAACATGATATTAATTGATGAATGCAATTTTGTAGAGATTGGAGATTGATTATGTGAACCCACCCAGAAATTGGACCCAACTAGACCGCGGTCCATTTCCCAGGTGGCTCCATGGAACGAACGGATGTTTCTCGGCTCCAATTTTTCGGAACTAGTCTTTGGTGGGCGGTTCCCGGTTCCAAGGTGGGAATTGCCCACCTAGACCATGCTTAGCCCTTGCCGGCTCTCGGCCTCTTCAAGAACCAAGCACCCCTTATTTCCCCTTTTTATATCTCTTTCCCCTTTCTTTTGTTTTTTGTGTGGGCCCCACCACTGCTCTTTTTACCTGATCCAAAATCTCAAGTATCACATGGTCGAAGAGCATTACTTGCCAAAACTAAATTACCTCAACACGGCCCTCACGGAGGCATTTCGCTTGCACCCGGCTCTGCCATTATTGGTTCCTCGGACACCACAAGTTTCCTATGTCCTCAGGGGTTACATGATACCGAAGGGCAGTAACATATTCTTGAATGTGGGCTATATCCTCAGGGACCCCAAGATACGGGACGAACCATCAGAGTTTAGACCGGAGAAGTTCTTGGAAGATCCTAGCAGGTACGATCTCTCTGGCAGCGACTTCATGTACATGCCATTCAGTTCCGGTCATAGGATATGTGCGGGGCTTGTCCTGGCAGAGAGAATGCTAACGTTTGTATTCGCATCTCATTTGCATTCGTTCAAGTGGGAATTCCCGCGAGGCGTGGAGCTGGACTTATTGAACCAGTTTGGGATCGTGGTCAAGAAAATGAAACCCCTGGTGGCCATTCCCAGACCAAGATTGTCCACTTGAAAGCTCTACTTGCCGACATAGATCTTTCATTAGAGTCTCAGAACTCTTCATTTCAGTCCTACAAAATCAAAGTATCCTGCCAGTATCAATAATGTTTTAAGCATCTACTCAAAAAGACAAACAGTTAAGTACCAGCAAGTGAGGGTTCGTGTACGAAACCCAGGCTTGAAAACAATTTGTACTGCTGTTGTTTGTGAGAGGAGAAAGAATATTTGTTCTCTATTGGTTCTTCAGGTCAGTTGGACCAGAGGATGAATTCATGCGATTTAAAAGCAAAGCGTTTCGCTCTTGCATATATATTCAACAACAGAGTTCTCAAGGAGGCGGTCCGCTTGCGCAGGGCGCTGCATAACTCCAATTGATTTTATTAATGATTATTTTGAAACACTTTTTAAGCAATAAAATAGGGAGATTTTGCTGTTTTCCATGGATTTACTGACTTTTTCTCACTGGTATAGTCCATTTTAGTTTGCCTAAATAACTATGACATTTATATTATGACATCAAATAATGGCAAGTGATCAAGTAAAAGAATAAGTCTGCTCTACGAGATTTGATCAGCACGCAATTCCCGTTATTCGGTAATAACAGTTTGTTACACTTGAGATCCCTTGGGAATTTCCTCGTCAATGGATACAACATGGATTCGCCCATCTTTATTTTGGAGCAATTTGCCTTAAACTCTGTTTGCATGGCTGAATAAGATTGTTTGTTGTGGCAAGAATGGCACTACTCGACACTCATTTTCTTGATTACCAATACGCTTGTATTGCTACAATAGAGACAACTCCAAATAATGGAACTGTGTTGGGGACTCTATTTCAAAACTTCAACATGGCTCTTTCGAATCAAAGGCTTGCGTGACATTGAAGATCCAACTATAGATTACTAGCATTCCTCGGACTCCAGATATCATTGTGATAACTCTTCATTACGAGATGGCGTATAAAATTCAAAATTGTGGCATCAACCTTGCGTATATATTCAACTAGTGAGAAATCGAGGAGGCGGCCCGCTTGCGCCGGGCACTGCATAATTTCTGTTGATTTTATCGTTGAGTATTCTGAAACATTTCCAAGCAATTTTTGCAGCTTTCCATTTACTAACTGACTTTTCTCGTTAATATAGTCTATTCAAACCTAGTCAATAGCAAGGGCGGCATCCACCCATGTGGCTTAGCTAACCAAAAGCCGTTCCCTGTTGTTTTCAAAACATGTATTTAAACTCCTGATTCTCAATGAATATGCAAACGTTGTCTACCAGCTGGAGTTGTTTATTTGCATTATGGTGTGCTTGAAGCAAACAAAAGAAACACCAGTTGTTATTGTTTAGAACGCAAGTTGGATTAACTATTGGCTGGAGGTATGGACACTCCAAGTGTCAAAACTTGACACAAGTAGACATATATAACCACCAAAACTTCCATAAGATATATTTAAGTGCCAAAATTGGCAAAGAAAGGAACACTTAAGTGTGAACAGCAAGAATTTTCGGCCAAACAGCTAACATGGCTTTTTCCGATGAGATTTTTAATTGATGTGGCAATTCTTTTAAAAAAAAAAACAAAAGAAAAAAGAAAAGGAATCAGATTCGGGGCCATGGTGTGTACTTAAGTGTACCTTTTGAATGTTTTGACACTTAGACTACGTTTGGTCGTCGGTATAATAATTAGGATAGGATAGGATAAAGTAGGATATTAAATCCTTTGGATAATAAATGCAGACATATCTAATCCTATCAAGTGTTTGGCACACTTCAGGATAAGATTAAAAAATAAATATGATATTCATTTAAATTATAAAATTAAAAAATAGAAAATTCAATTAATTAAAGGCCATAGAAAAACCCTAGATCTAGGAATTGTGGCCACCTCCGCAGCGATGGCCACTATTGAAAACGGCAAGCACCAACATCGCTGTGCAACGGCGACGCAAATCAGTAAATCTTAGACTATGACAGAGAGGGTGGGTGGGGGAATTTTAGGTGACCACCAAAGTAGTCTTTGCATTGCCTCAAATCGATCGACGTCCCAAGTTGTCAACGATACCAAAGATTTACAGTTGCTTCATCACCATCACCATTTTCCCATCTTCCCTTGAGACGTCCAACGTACTTCATAAGGATTTTAACATTGTCAATGAAGTGGTGCAGGTGGAGCCAAAGTTCCAACCACCGATGTTTGAGGTGGCACAAGCAATGCTTCAATTAGTTCCACAGATGCCTATGAGAAAACTTCTGCCCTATTCGTCTCAAAAAGCCACTCTTGGTCATTAGATTCAACAAGTCCATGATCCAAAGGAAGGGGCACCCAATTGCTAGCGTACGAGAAGTGAAGATGGGAGAAGAAGTAGAAGAAGAGGGTTGACAATGTTTGGCACTTGAGGTGTACTTCTTCCCTATTGGTCGTGAACAACATATAACCATAGTCGCTGGTACTTAAGTTTATAATGCAAAAACCTGGTTACTAACCTTGTCTGACTTTCTTGTATACGTTCAAAAAATGCAAATAAGTCCTGAATCTTATCACAAAAGTATAATTGAGTCTTAAAACTTTTAAAAAGTGCAATAAGTTCTTAAAACTTTTCACAAAAGTGCAATCGAGTCCTAAAACTTGTCAAATTAATCAAATCAAATCCTTTATTGATAGCATTTTTTTAAAGTTTTAGGACTCGATTGCACTTTTTGAAAGTTTTATGACTTGATTGCACTTTCGTGACAAGTTTTAGGATTTAATTGAGCTTTGTTGACAAATTTTAAGACTTCTAATGCATTATGAAAAATTATTAGTTACATGCAACGATTGTTTGTGTGTTGGTGTCAGTAACTAGAACCATTGCCTTTCCTTATTGGCCTTTCCTATATACCAAACCGTCCCTAGAAAGTGTTAGAAATTAAAGCAAATTCAAAAATGTCATTGATGTCGAGATTATCAATCTACTACCAAGTTGCTGATGTAAATGGCAAAGTTGCCGATATTAATGGTTGTCAATTGGTTATCTCATTGCCGATATTTTAGAATTGATACCGATGACTGTATGGTGCACGAGTTAAATAGTCTTTATTCTGGCATTACTTTTGAGTAGTCTATTCGTATTTCTATGTCGTGATTGTTCGTGATTCTAGGAGCAATCAATGTTTTGTAAGTTCCTAGATTGTTCATGATTCTAGGAGTAAACAATGTTTTGTAAGTTCGTGAGATTTCATCTCCTCGGAACACTAGTTACATTTGTACTCATTTAATATGAAGAGTAAAAGTCATATAACAAGTTTATAAATAGGGGAGTCTTGTAGTTGTTCTTGTCAAGGTGAATCAAACGAAAGGCCTATCTATCTCTTTTGTGTGAGTTGCGAGTGTTTCACTTTGAAATACTCCCATCAGAAAGACCACCTACGTTTAGTGTGGCTAACAACTTCCTCAGTCTAGCTCCACCAGTGCTCTTCCCGTCGTCACAAGCTGAAATGTCGAAGGGATACTCCGAAGGCGCCTGGCTGTGGTTGTGGCATGCCAATGAAGCGCATGATGCAATTCCTAGAGCTACTACAACACTGCTTGCCATAGCAATAACAGCTCTTAGTTTTTTCTGTTTGTCCAGGAGACGGAAAAACGCAACTGCTCCAACGCTGCCGGGGCCCCAAGGCTTGCCCTTTCTCGGGTACCTCCCATTCGTGGGGACTGATCTCCACCGGAAATTTGCTGAGTTGGCTGAGACCTACGGCCCCATCTACAAACTGCAGCTCGGAAGCAAGTTATATGTGGTGGTTAACTCCCCATCGCTGGCCAAAGAAATCGTGCGGGACCAAGACATGACATTCGCCAATCGGGACCCGAACATTGCCGTTACCATCGCAACATACGGCGCAAGGGATGTGGCCTTCTCAAGCCTGGGGCCTTATTGGAGGAATCTCCGCAAACTGTTCGTACGGCATTTAATGAGCAATGCGAGCCTTGATGCCTGTTACGATTTGAGAAGGCAGGAGGTCAGGAAAGGTTTGAGCGATCTGTACAGAAAATCCGGGGTGCCAGTGGATATTGGCAAGTGGGCCGTTCTGATCTTGGTTAACGCAGTGATGTCGATGCTGTGGGGAGGGACACTTACGGGGGAGAAGCGCGAAGCCATGGACGCAGAGTTTCGAGAGGTGGCGGCAAAATTCATGTTGCTCTTAGGTAGTCCAAATGTTTCGGACTTTTTCCCAGCACTTGCATGGCTTGACCTGCATGGAGTGGAAAGGGACATGAGAAGGGTGCATCAATGGCTTGATGCTTTTATTCAGTCTGCTGTCGATCGTGCCACCCAAGAGAGAACAAATGAAAACTTCAAGCAGGAGGAAGGAGAATCAAAGCGCAATGATCAAAAGCAGGACTTTTTGCAGATTTTGCTGGACATGGAGATGGATCTTGAAGATAACCAGTCACCAACGGACAAGGATGGAGCACTCAAAGCCATTCTAACGGTAAGTTTATTGAGCCAGGTGACTAGTTAGTAGACGAATATACCTGACTACTTAGTGACCTGATGCACCACAAATTATGGTCAATCCTCTTCTGCGACTCCGTTGTGAGTAGAATTCATTTCATATTTTGGCCAACATAATCACGAGTTATTGTTGAGCGATTATTAACTCGTGATTATTACGAGAGTATAACAATTGTTTTCAAATCTATGTTAACGCCAGTTTGCCTTAATTTTTTCCAACCCCCTATGCAATGCTAAAACAAAAATAGCAAAGTTGATATATATTGCGAAGATGTTTCCATTATACCACGCCACTTTTCGTCCGAAATTGAACATATCATGTCACACCTGAGTTCACTTTCCATAGCTCCTTTTTTGTATCCTGTCGTCTAACTTAGGCTGCGTCCAACCTTGCCCGCTATATTACAAAAAGCTCCTGATCAGAACCCAATTCTTCTATATTACAGTGCTTCATCAAATATTCAGCTATGTCAAACATCACAACAATTTAGTCTTTCTGATTAAATTTTTAATGTGTGGAATAGGACATCGTGGTCGGTGGAACTGATACGACTTCAACAATGGTGGAGTGGGTGATGACAGAGTTGATGCAGAACCGAGATGTGATGAACAAAGTAGGCCACGAATTAATGGAAGTCGTGGGGGAGGATGAGATGGTCGAAGAGCATCACTTGCCCAAATTAAAGTACCTCAACGCGGTCATCAAGGAGGCATTGCGCTTGCACCCAGCTGGGCCATTACTGGTGCCGCGGACCCCACATGCTTCCTGTGTCGTCGGGGGTTACATGATTCCGAAGGGCAGCATCGTGTTCTTGAACGTGGGTTACATCCAGAGAGACCCCAAGATTTGGGACAGACCGTTGGAGTTTAGACCCGAGAGGTTCTTGGAAGATCCCAGCAAGTATGATCTCTCCGGCAACAACTTCACGTACATGCCCTTTGGTTCCGGTCGAAGGGTGTGTGCAGGGCTTGCACTGGCAGAGAGGATGCTACCATATGTTTTGGCCTCTCTTTTGCATTCATTCGAGTGGGAACTCCCGCAAGGGGTGGAGCTGGATTTCTTGGACAAGTTCGGGCTTGTGGTCAAGAAGATGAAGCCCCTGGTCGCCATTCCCAAGCCGAGATTGTCCTCTCCAGAGCTCTACATGTCGAGTTAGAACTTCTATTAGAATCTCAAGACTCTTCATTTCAGTTCTATGAATAAAAGCATCCTGCAAGTATCAATCATGTTTTAAGCATCTACTAATTAGACCTGGGTTCAAAAAGAATTTCTGCTGCTTTTGTTTGTAATATGAGAAATAATTCCTGTTATCTATTGGTTCTTCAGGTCAGTCCGACCAGAAAATGAAGTCATGTTGATTAAGAGAAAAATGTTTCTGGTCTTGCACAAATATATTCGACCGGGCAGTTCTGAAGGAGCCGGGTTCGTTTGCATACTATCACGCCCCAAACCCCGGGCATCATACATCCCTCGGCAGTCGATTAAATGCGACGTTCTCAAGATGCGTCACCGACCCATTCGTTTTATGCACATGCGGAAGCGAACTAATAAACAAATCCCAGACAGCAATCAACACAGGGATAGTAAAAGCAGGACAACCAATTATCAGAAACCATACTTTATAGACAACCTAGGTTAGCCCTACTGAGTTATATACGAAGGTCTAACTCCAAAAAGAAAGTCCTAAGCCACCTATGCTCCGGACCCTTCAGCCTCGGGCCCCGAGTTCTCCATCTAAGGACCTGAAAAATTTAAACCACGACGGGGTGAGATAAAGTCTCAGCGAGTCAACACCCTAAACCCCAATTAGGACGAGAATTCACTCGGAGGTAGCCTAAACAAGCACCATATAGGACTTACCTCGCCTCAACACCTCCCTACAGATTAGTACATCTCATATACATATATAAACGCAGCAAACGTAGTTCAATAATTGGAACACCTCACATCATTCAACAAATATTCACAGGGGTCCCGATTATAAGGCCAAACTGTTATGACACGTCTTATTTCGTGCCACACAGTTTTATCCCATAATCAGGCGTGCCTATCTCAATCACTCAAGCGTGTTCCAATTATTTATGACCCAATGGCCATGGCCAACTCAACAGTTGGCGGTCATCCGGCATAATCGGGCGTCGTCCCGCTCTGTCGGGCACGGCAACGTCTATATCTAGATGGCAGTCCATAAAGGAGCATTGGCCCAGTCTCCACTGCGACCAGCATCCATTAACAAGGGGCATCTGAACTTAATCAAACATCGTCTCACGTGAACGCATTAGGACAAGTTCTTATAATAACCACACGCACATCCATGCTCGGCCAAAAACATCGTGCTTTGCACTCAAATACTTCTATTTCAAATAATGGACTTGACCAATTTTCTTCGTATTAAAAATACCTAGTAAAATAATTGTGTGTGGTCACAAATTTAAATCGAGCCAATAAACGTGATACTCTCCCATTTCAAAATTCCACGATTTTATATAGTACATAAAATATTTTTGGCGTCAAAACCCGACACCTAGTATTTTTCTAATTAAATACCATAAAATCGTATTTTTGCAATAATAATAAAAAATCATCAACAAGCACTCAATTGCATAATTTAGCAATCAATTTCACAAATCAATTCAACCACGACAATCAGCGTAAAATTCTACAAATCGGCTATCCCGGTACAATTTACGCTAATTATAAATAAATTGCAATTAATTAAATAAATTACAAATTATTTAAACTAATCCAATCAAATAAATCTAAATAATCTAACCGAACTAACCTAATTGAACTAATTAAACTAACCTAGCTAGGCTAATTACCTTAATCTAATTAAGCTAATTAACCACGTAACTAATTAGTCTAGGTAACTAACTAGCCTACTAACTTAGTTACACTAACTAACTAACCATTAATCCTTAAACAAGGATAGGAGCATGAAATGACCATTTTTTTTTCCAAAGAACTCAGTCTCGACATAACCAAAACTCAACCTAATATTAAAATATATACATCTATACATATATATTTAACAAAAAGTCATTTGATTACAATGTCAGTTTTCTATAATCCACTAACACAATATATATACAAATCTAACAAAAATAACTCAAAAGCTTATTAAATACATACAACCCATACCCAAAAGTTCCAACTATCCAAAAGTCCTCCCGATAACAAATAATGCTCAGGACCTACTTGCAGCTCGCTGAAAAACCTAAAAAGCAAGTAGATGAAAGGAATCGATTATCACAACCCAATGAGTAACACATAACTTTTAAGCAGATCAAACAATCACTATGCATCGTTATAAAATAGTATTATAACTGATCATCTAAAATTCAATGTATGATATACATAATATACCAAAAATGTATAATACTTTACAGTAAAAACTTTTGCTTACAAGATTAGTCAACAAACCTACTCAACAATAACATTCAACAATCAATGATCTAATCCATTGACTAATCTCATCAAATCACACATAGATGGTCCATTATATTGGCTAATCTAATATTCATCATCAAACTGTGGTCACGTTTAACACCATGACTAAGGTAACCAAGTTTACCTCTCTTGGCAAGGTCTATCACCTATATCAGTCAATAGTTTGATCTAGAAGGATGTTTTGCCAGTATGCATACTCTTCCCTCAACGGTTTCTCATCATAGTGATATGAGAAAATCAACCAATATCTTTCTCTAGCAACCCACTATCAATATTGCAAATCTATTTCATAAAACATTTTGCAACCAATATGACCGGTTTTTGGTAATTCTCTTCATAAAACATTTGCTCAAGCCAACACACTAACAATTAATTGTAAAGCAATATAAAAAACTGAGTAAAATAATATTTTTATGAACGACTTGATTAAACTATGCCTATTCATTGATAAAATAACACCTATGTGTCAACAAAAAAACTCGTTCATAGCAGAAACCCATTGTTGTCTACTATGCGAAGTTCGCATGTTGAATTTGATTGCACCATAACTTCCTCCACCGAACTCTATTTCAAACAAACTTGTGGTAGATAGAAAGCCGTTTCAATGTATTACAACCCCTAATTTGGCTGACCCAAAATCTTGCAAAAAACTAATGAAGTTTTGCCCTAAAAGATACTGTTTGTATATAACACACACCCAACTATAAAAATTCATCTCAAGCAAACCGTAAGCTTGATTCAAGTTCCATAAAATGTTATAGCTTCATACCACCCTAAACTATCATTACATATACACAGCTGGACAACTCCTCAATTGAACGCAGCAATTCTGAACTTCATGCCCTAACTTCAACAATTTCTTCAATTAGGTGAATAGAGGCTTCGATTACTTACCCCACGTTGCTAAACGAAATTGATTTGGCTTGTCAAGATGTCTAGATCGGCTACGCACAAAATTTTTCTCTCTTTTCACCTGTGTTCCTCTTCACAAGCTAGCCTTTCTTCTTTGCTTTTTTCACTGGCTCACACTTCTTTTGTAACATTTTACGCATTCTTGCACTGACTGATGAAATACAAGGAGAAAGATGGCTTGGGCTTTTTAATGGGTTGGGCTTATGGACCAATATATTACATTCCCAAATCGAGATTGTCCACTTCTAGGTTGTGCATGTCGAGATACACCTTTTACTAGAGTCTCAAAACTCTTCATCTCAATTCTACAATATAACCAACCAAAAAATAAAAAATAAAAAATTCTACAATATAAAAGTACCCTGCCAGTTTCGATCACGTGTTAAGTATCTGGTCAATTAGGATGTGTTTAGTAATATTTCTCTTTGGAGAAATAATTTCTTTTTAGAAATAGTTTTTTTCTATTTCTATTCCCTAAAATAATTTCTGAGTAAAATAATACATTTGGTAACTACACAAAATTTCTATTTTGGAAATAAAAAAAAAAAAAAAAAAGAATGTGCTTGATCACAAATTTTTAAATGCGGGAAAATTTCTTTTAATTTTTAATAATTTTTTAGAATTTTCTTTTTTTTTCTCTATTTCCTCTATTTTTTCTCCTCCTCTAGCCGCCGGTAGTAGCGATAGCCAGTGATTGTGGTCGAAGGCTATGGCAGCTATCAACCAACTACCAACGACCGGCGAAGATAACCGACGGCCGGCGGCGAGTTTCCATCAGCCGATTAGAAGAGGAAGAAGAAGAAAAGAAAAAAAAAAAGAAATACTTATTTATAAAAATTGTTTCCGAGAATAAAAAACTACTTTTTTCTACTTCTTGTTTCTATATCAAATCTATTCCCCAACCATATTTCTATTCCAAGGAAAAGAAAAATTAATTAACATTATCAAACGGATTTCTGTTTCTTTCTTCTTCTTTTTTTTTCTATTCCAAAAAGCAAAAGAATAGAAAAACAAAATAACAAAAACGTTGCCATGCGCGCCCTTAGACAATAGCCATGTGCCCGGGAGTGAGGGTTCATGTACGAGACCGGGGTTCGAAGCCCGGGATCAATATGCTAAACGTTGTCTACTAACTAAAGTTGATTATTTGCATCATGTTTTGCTTAAAGATTCCTCATACCCCATCTAATTCAATTTTTTGTCTGCATCTGCTGAGAAAAGAAACAATAATTGATACCTTTCAGAAAACGTGGAGGATTAACTATTGATTGCCAACAAAAAGTAATCAGAGTCGCTGTTACGTATGTTAATAATGCAAAAAGCTACTAACCAATTGAATTAGTTTATAATATCGTCCGACTTTTTTGTATAAAGTTACTAATCAAAAGAAAAATATTTGTTACGTACAATAATTGCCTTTGGGTCAGTGTCTGCAGTTAGAACCACAAGACCAAACCGTCCCTAGAAAGATCTTCTACGTTAGTGTGGCGAGCAATTTCCCCATCTTGCTCCACCATTCCTCTTGTCACAAGCCGAAATGTCGAAGGGAGACTCTGGAGGTGCCTGGACGTGGTGGTGGCATGCTAAAGAAGCGAATGATGAAATTTCTAGAGCTACTACAGCACTGCTTGTCATAGCAATTGCAGCTCTTAGTTCTTTCTTTTTGTTCAGGAGGCAGAAAAACGTGACCGCTCTGATGCCGCCGGGGCCCCGAGGCTTGCCGTTCCTCGGGTACCTCCCATTCCTGGGGACTGACCTCCCCAGAAATTTGCTAAGTTGGCTGAGACCTACGGCCCCATCTACAAACTCCAGCTTGGAAGCAAGTTATATGTGGTGGTTAACTCCCCGTCGCTGGCCAAAGAAATCGTGCGGGACCAGGACTTGACGTTCGCCAATCGGGACCCAAGCATCGCCGCTACCATCGCAACATACGGCGCAAGGGATATTGCCTTCTCAAGCCAGGGGCCTTATTGGAGGAATCTCCGCAAACTGTTCGTACGGCAGATAATGAGCAAGGCGAGCCTTGATGCCTGTTATGATTTGAGAAGGCAGGAGGTCAGGAAAGGGTTGAGCGATCTTTACAGAAAATCTGGGGTGCCAGTGGATATTGGCGAGTGGGCCGTTCTGATCTTGATCAATGCGGTGATGGCGATGCTGTGGGGAGGGACGCTTACTGGAGAGAAGTGCGAAGCCATTGGCGCTGAGTTTCGAAAGGTGATGGCAAAATTTATGGTGCTCTTAGGTAGTCCGAATGTTTCGGACCTTTTTCCAGCAGTTGCTTGGCTTGACCTGCAAGGAGTGGAAAGGGACATGAAAAGGGCGCATCAGTGGCTTGATACTTTTATTCAGTCTGTTGTCGATTGTGCCACCCAGGAGGATGGAGAATCTAAACGCAATGATAAAAAAAAAGGACTTTTTGCAGATTGTCCTGGACATGGAGATGGATCTCGAAGATAACCAGTCACCAACGGACAAGAATGGAGCACTAAAAGCCATTCTCACGGTAAGTTTATTGAGCCAGGTGACTAGTTATTATACGAATATAGACTTTTTAGTGACCTGACGCACCAGAAATTATAGTTAATCCTCTTCTGCGACTCTGTTGTTGGTAGAATTAATTTCATATTCTGGCCACCATAATCATGAGTTAATGTCGAGAGATTATTACTAGGGCGTAACACATTCATATCTATATAAACCCCAGATTGACATAACTTTTTCCAGCCCCCTATACAATATTGAAACAAATATAGCAAAGTTGATGCATTGCACAGGTGTTTACATTATACTGGGCCAATTTTCGTACGATGTTGGTCGTATCATGTCAAGCCTGAAGTCTCTTTCCATGGCTCTTGTTTCGTATCCTATTGTCTAACTTAGGCTGGGTACAACCTTTCCCCCTACATTACAAAAAGCTCCACATTTTGACTAGAACTCGATTGCTCTATATTACAGTGCTTCATTAAGTATTCAGCTTTATCAAGCATTACAGCAATTTACTCTTTTTGATGAAATTTTGAATGTGCGGAAATAGGACATCGTGATTGGTGGAACTGATACGACTTCAACAATGGTAGAATGGGTGATGGCAGAGTTGATGCAGAACCGAGATGTGATGAACAAAGTAGTCCACGAATTGACAGAAGTCGTGGCGAAGGATGAGATGGTCGAAGAGCATCACTTGCCAAAATTGAAGTACCTCAACGCGGTTATCAAGGAGGCATTGCGCTTGCACCCGGCTCTGCCATTATTGGTTCCTCGGATGCCACATGCTTCGTGTGTCGTCGGGGGTTACATGATACCGAAGGGCAGTAACATATTCTTGAACGTGGGTTACATCCATAGGGACCCCAAGATTTGGGACAATCCAACGGAGTTTAGACCCGAGAGGTTCTTGGGAGATCCCAGCAGGTATGATTTCTCAGGCAACAACTTCATGTACATGCCGTTCGGTTCTGGTCGGAGGAGTTGTGCGGGGCTTGCACTGGGAGAGAGGATGTTAACATTTGTATTGGCATCTCTTATGCATTCGTTCGAGTGGGAATTACCGCCAGGGACGGAGATGGACTTTTTGGACAAGTTCGGGATTGTGGTCAAGAAAATGAATCCCCTGGTGGTCATTCCTAGACCGAGATTATCCACTCCGGAGCTCTACATGCCAGCATAGATCTTTCATTAGAGTTTCGAGACTCTTCGTTTCAGTTCTATGAAATAAATATATCCTGCCAGTATCAATAATGTTTTAAGCATCTAGTCTAATAGACAAACAGCCAAGTACCAGCATGTGAGGGTTCATGTACGAGACCCGGCTTTGAAAATAATTTGTGCTGCTATTGTTTGTGATAGGAGATAGAAATATTTGTTATCTATATTGGTTCTTCAGGTCAGTTAGACCAGAAGATAAAGTCGTGATTTAAGAGTAAAACGTTTCGCTTTTGCACATATATTCGACAATGGAGTTCTCGATGAGGAGGTCCGCTTGCACCGGGCACTGCGTACTCTGAAATGCTTTTTCTAAGCAATCAAAGAGGGAGACTTTGCAGTCTTTGTTGGAATATATGATTCATTAAATCATATCAAATTGTAATTGATTGTGAATCTTGTTTATTTTAGGATTAGAAGAATAGGAGAATATACTTTTTTTATTGATTCATTCTTGTAATTAAATACCATTTTGCATTGAATGAATAAGAAATACAAAAATTCTTCACTCCTTTTCCATATTTTCCTTCTGCATCTCGCTTTGTTACATGGTAATCGAGCCTCCGGGTTCTAATCTCTTTCTATTCTAAAAATGCTTCCGCTCTGATTGCCTCATAAAGGAACTCCAATCTTTAAAGGAGTTGCCGTAGGAATCAACGTCCCAATTGTCTCCAGAGGAACTCAACCTGCAAAAAGAGTTACCAAAGGAATCAATTTCTGTTCATCATGACAAAGCCAAAAGACCTTACCGCAAACCCAGGTCGACCAATCTGCTGGAGCATAGGATAAATGAAACCACAAAATCTGGGCAGCCAAGAATCCTCTGTCGTAGTTTCTGGATCAGGACAACAGCAAGCTCAAATTGCGCAGCATCCGCAACATGTGCAATGGCAACAATTACAGGCTCGCTTGACTTTGACCAATGATCTGGGTTGCCCTTCTCAGAGCCTCCTTACCAGTGGATACCCTATCCATGGTATCAGGGACCAAGCCCCAGTGCATCATTGCCGAGCTACCAAGGCAACGTGCGAACCGATGGAGGCCTACCGACCAATGACGGGGCAAGCTCAACCATCGGTGCCGAGCAGACGGGCGGATCGCTTCACTCCTTTTCCATATTTTCCTTCTGCTTCTCGCTTTGTTACAGTCTTCCATGGATTGACTTGACTTTTTATCGTTAGTATGGTCTATTTTATTGGTTGGGTTGGGGACAATTTAGTTTCAAATATGGGTTTCGATTCTCATGCCCTGTAAAGAGGTAGGGCAAAAGTCTAAGAGTGAGAGTTAGAATAGGAATAGAATACAACCAACAAAAAAATAAAATAAATAACAACAGTTTGTTACATTCCATATTCCTCGTAAATTTCCTCATCAATGGATACAGCATTGATTCACCCATCTTTATTGCAATTCGCCTTACTCTTTATTTGCTTGGCAAACAAATTGCTTGTTATGGCAAGAATTGCATTACTCGACACTCATTATCTTACAACTACGGTTGTATTGGTACAATAGAGACAACTCTAATAATGGAAATGTGTTGGAGATTTTGTTCCCAAACTTCAACATGGCTCTTTCGGATCTAAGGCTCATACGGCATTGAAGGTCCAACTGCAAATTACTAGCATTCCCCATATTCAAGATATCATAGTAGTAACCCAGAAGGCATATAAAATTCAAAATCATGGCATCTAATGAATAGAGGTGTTTTCTCAATTCAATATCATTTCGGAATAAATATAAAACATATATTATTGTACTGAGAAAAAAAACTACCAAAAAAAAAAAAAAAAAAAAAAAACTATTCTTGGCTATGCACTATCTTAGGTTAAGAATTTGGTTAGTCCTTAAAATAAGGACATTACACAAATTTAGCAACTAATCAGCCCTACAATTTCCCCAATTAGTCTTAATTGACAACTTTTGCCAACACTTCCTCTCAACTCGGTGCATAAATATCACTAAGGCCTAACTTGTCATGGGAATTGTAGAAGATCTTGCTAGAGACAACCTTTGTGGGTATATCCGCTAGTTGGTCTTCAGATTTAATAAATGAGAATTGAACTATCTTGTCATCAAGGTTTCGTTTGATGAAATGTCGGTCTACCTCAATGTATTTAGTATGATCATGTTGAACTTGATCATGAGAAATATTGAAGGCCGTCCTATTGTCACAAAATAAACTCATGCAGGAATTGGGACCAAAACCAACATGGAGGCTTGGAGAGTATCCTTGCTTTTTAGGTGGTCACAATGGTTCATGAGAAATTAGGCCATCTTATTAGTTTTTATTTCATCTTATGCGTTCGTCTGCTGTCCAATGTCCCAATTTCCGATCATTTGCCATAAATTATTAGCGTAACAAGTGTGGGAGATATTTAGGCAAAATTAAAATGGACTTTATTAAAGAGTTAGCCTATGGAAAATTGTAAAAAAAAAAAAAAAAAATTGCTTTCTAAACCCCCATGGTTTGTCCCAAAGCTTCTAGTTCCTGTGGATATAAACCATGTTCGAGAATACGTCACCGCTCTTTGGTACCGTGTAACCCTGGCCACACGAAAAGCAGGTGGGGTCCGTGAAACCAATAATGGCAAAGTCGGTTGCAAGTGAAATGCCCACTTGATGACACCATTGAGATACTCCAATTTGGGCAAGTGGTGCCCTGCAAGCATCTTATCCCATCCCGTGACTTCTGTCAATTCGTGGGCCACTTTGTTCTTCACATTTCAGTTATGCAGCAAATTTGGCCACCACCCACTCCACTGCCAATTATTTGAAGTTGATGCGAGAGCATCAGGTCCTAATGATTAGATCACAAACTCAACTCATGTTTTGTCGATTAAACCGACCCATGCGCTTATTCATGAAAGCAAAAATCAATTTATGCTGCAATTTAATCATGTGGGTTCAAAGATGAAGCTTGCCGATGATGCGACATGGTTGCTAATTTAAAAGATTGTTACCGATTTCGAGACTCCCATCGACAATCTAATGATAGGAGGTTGTTTTGGTCAATTTTTATCGTTATTTGATGACTTTCTACAATGACTATTCGGCTTTTAAAACTAGTGCACGAATTAAGAGTCTCATCAAGTTTTGATGCATCTAATAATTAGTCACATGCATTTAGGTTTCTTAATTCACAGCTTTTTATGAGTCTTTATTAAGGTGTTGCTTTTAAGAGTCATAATTAGATTAATTTCCCCCAAGAGTCTATTCAGATTCCAATAGTTCGAAGAGTCATTTCTTTTATTTAGCAATATCTCTATAAATAGAGGTGTGATCTTATTGAAAGCAAATAATGATTTGAATATATAAATATATGAGAGTTTCCTCAATGTGAGCATATATTTTAGGAGGATAAATAACTCCTATCCCAATTTTTTTATTGTTGGAGAATGGATTACTTCTTAGGGGTGAGCCAATAAGCCATTTATTTTTAGTTGGTGGTTCATCCTTTAGGCCCTGGTAATGAATTTCTCTGCTCCGAAGTCCTTTATCTAGTTCGTCCTTTAAACATTCGTAGTGAATTTCGTCAATCTCGATTTTTCTTCCTTGGCTGGTGGTGCATCCTTTAACACTTGGTGATGATTGTATTCTATTTTGTATTTACGTTTATCCTTCGATATCTATCACTACACACTTTGATATATCTGTACTTCTTTCTACGTCATTCAAAACACACTTGGCCACCCCTATAACCGCATCAGATTGGTATCAAATCTCAAGGTTCAACTTGTTTTGAGGGATTCTTTCTATTATCTATATTCCATTTCATTTCATTCTTATAAAAAAAAAGATCCAATTTCAAAAGGCATAATCTTGGAACAAGCACACAACAAAAGGCGTCATAACGGAGCTTCAACAACAAATGGAGTGAGTCCTCAACCTCCCGGAGAATTGGGCAAAGTAGGATCTACTGTCGATAAGCCCTATTAATCAACCACACCATAACAATCCAAATCCTCATCGAAACTCTTGTGATGAATCCGGCAACACTGAAACAACTCTAGTGATTTGGATTACCAAGTCCGAAGGAGAAGAAGAGGACGTGAGGAGAATGATCTTGAAGTAAAAGTGATGGTGCCTGAATTTGAGGGAAACCTCAGCCCAAACGAATTTATTGGTTAGCTTCATGATATAGAATGAGTAGTCGCTCCCACTCAATACTCTAACGAAAAGCGATGCAAAGTTGTTATTCTCAATTTGAAGAAATACGCTTCACTTTGATGGGAAAACTTGAAGAACCAGAGAGTTCATGATGGAAAAGGCCGAATCAAATCTTTGGAAAAAGTCAAGAAACTTAGGAAGAAGAGGTTCTTGCCCAATAATTATAATTAAGACCTTTTTTTCCTCAAAATGAATTCCCTCAAGCAACGCGGAATGAGCATTGAAGAATACATTAGAGAGTTTGAACAACTCCTTATGAGGTACGATATCCCAAGATTGTTGGAGCAAAATTCGCTTGTTCACCTGATGGTTTAAATTGGGAGATTGCCGATTTAGTTGAATTTCAATGATATTGGTCTTTGAAGATGTTTGCAAACTGACCATCAAGGTGGAAAGACATTTGAAGCATGGCAAGGGTTTGTCAACCAAATTATCGACAAGGGGGACATCCTTTTTTAAGGGTGCTTCTTCTAGCAAGACCAAGAATACATCAATAAAAGATAAAGGCAAAAAGAATGCCATGGGGTCTGTCCAAGAACTTCACAAGAAGACCGATGGTGGTAGTGCGCAACAGTGCTTTAAGTGCCAAGGTTATAGACACTTTCAATCCAAACATCCTAATCGAAGAGTTATGACTCTTCAAGAGATTGAGAAAATTGACATGGGCCCCAAGAAGCTACGCAAGATGCCAATCAAATTGACACCAAACCAAAGGAGGAAGATGAGATTGTAGAGCAGCCCAATTAAGGATAATTGCTCGTTATTAGGAGGGCTCTGCACTCTACAATTACTCCAAAAGTGGACAAGCAAAGGGAGAATATTTTCCAAACCCGTTGCACCACTAATGGGAAGGTGCGTAATTTGATTATCGAGGGTAGAAGTTGCACCAATGTGGTATTGACAACTCTATTTGACAAGTTGATTCTTCCCATTTCCAAACACTCCCAACCATAGAAGTTGCTCTGGCTGAACAAAGGGAACAATCTCCAAGTAACTAAATGAGTCTTGATTTTGTTTTCAATTGGGAAAAACTACCAAGATCATGTCCTATATGATATAAGTTCCACCGATGCATGTCACTTGTTATTGAGAGTGCCTTGGCAATTTGATAGGAAGGTCACGCATGATTCAAGGGAAAACACTTACTCTTTCCTAAAAGAGCAAAAACTCATCACCCTAGCACCTTTAAGCCCATCCATGATCCAAAAAATTCAACTCGGGGAGGAAAGCACTCGGAAAGAAAATCTGTTTTTGAATGAAATACATGTTGAGAGAACCATTAGCAAACATAAAAATATATTGTCTTTGCCTATGGTTGAGAGAAAGAGTGAGAGATGGGGCTCTTGCCCTTTGTGCGTGTTTGGTGTAACAGTGGCGTGTGTAGCGTCTGGCGTAAGAGTGTCTTGTATGTGAGTGGTGAGTGGTGAGTGGTGTGAATTGAGTGTTCTTTAAATAATAATAAGAAAGTTCTATTATTGAGATATTCACTTGATTCTCCCCAGACAATGGTTTCACTTGATCATTTGCCATGTCGTAATAAATGTCATTAATATTTAGGCAAAAAATAAAATGGACTATATTAACGAGAAAAAGTTGTGTCAATCCATAGAAACTGCAAAATCTACTTATATGATTTGCGTAAAAAGCATTTCAGAATACTCATTAATAAAACAGATTGAAATTATGAAACGCCCGACACAAGCAAACCACCTGCTCCAGAACTCCGTAGCCGAATTTATATATAAAACAGGATTTCTTTCTACCATTACCCAAAAAAAAAAAAAAAGCAGCATAAATTCTTTTCAACCCCAGGTCTAATTGAGTAGATGCTCAAACCATGATTGATACTGGCAGGATACGTTTATTTCTTAGAATTGAAATGAAGAGCTTTGGGACTCTAATGAAATATCTATCTCGACATGTAGAGCTCCGGAGTGGACAATCTTGGCCTTGGAATGGCGACAAGGGGCTTCATTTTCTTGACCACAATGCCGAACTTGTCCAGTAAATCCAGCTCAGACCCTGGTGGTATTTCCCACTTGAATGAGTGCAAAAGAGAGGCCAAAACATATGGTAGCATCCTCTCTGCCAGCGCAAGCCCTGCACATATCCTCCGACCAGAACCGAATGGCATGTATGCGAAGTTGTTACCTGAGAAATCATACTTGCTGGGACCTTCCAAGAACCTCTCGGGTCTAAACTCCAACGGTTTGTCCCAAATCTTGGGATCCCTGTGGATAGAACCCATGTTTAAGAATACGTTGCTGCCCTTTGGTATCATGTAACCCCCAACGACACAGGAAGCATTTGGGGTCCGCGGCACCAATAAGGGCAACGCCGGGTGCAAGCGAAATGCCTCCTTGATGACCGCGTCGAGGTACTTTAATTTGGGCAAGTGATGCTCTTCGACCATCTCATCCTCCCCACGACTTCAGTCAATTCATGGATTACTTTGTTCATCACATTTCGGTTCTGCAGCAACTCTGCCATCACCCATTCAACCATTGTTGAAGTCGTATCAGTTCCGCCGATTACAATGTCCTATCCCACACATTCCAAGTTTCATCAGAAAGAGTCAATTGCTGTAATGTCTGGTAAAGCTAAATACATAATGAAGCACTATAATAGAGAAGAATTGACGTTCTAGTCAAAATATGGAGCTTCTAGTTATGGAGAAGGCAAGGTTGCACGCAACCTAAGTTAGACAATAGGATACGAAACAAAAGGTATGGAAAGAGATTTCAATCTTGACATGATGCGACCAACTTCATACGAAAATTGGCGCACAATAATTGAATTACCTTTATATTATATCAACTGAGCTATATTTATTTCACTATTATATAAGACCCTTGTTGAAAATAATGGTATTCTAGAGCTAATAGGCATTTCAAAACGAGTACATACTATAGTAATAATCGCTTGACATTTACTCATAAATATGGCAGCTAAGATTTGAAATGAATTTACGAAGAACAGAATTTTTTTTGGTCGAAATAAAATTACATTCATTTGTCATAATCATACGTGAGAGAACATAAAAACTTTCCAAGTAAAGCAAATCCCAAAAGAGCTGCACAACAAAACAAAATAGTACAACTTGTCGTTATAAGCATTATCTCATCCCAAAGGACCAGATCTGTAGGCATTGAAAAACAATCAGCAGTCGATTATCGAACGTGTCAATGATGGGCACATGTTGAGATCTTACCATCCAAAAACTACGGCTTGCACTGCGTGCCTAGGTTCAACATCATCAACACTATTGCCATACGAGGAGAACAACAAATTTTAGATCAAATACCTTTAAGAAACTCTCAAATATTATTTTAGGTCAAGAGAGGCAAGCTCCCAAATGTAGATCTACACTAAAATCGAGAGATGAGAGCTTTTGTTGAATTTCAAAGAAGTCATAAAATAAAATCACGTTTCGAGCATTGTACTAGCTTGAACAGTGATGATGACCTCACAAAATTTTCAGCTGCAAATAGATTTATTCACCACAATGAGCAAAAGAAACCCCAAAAGAGATCGGGAGAGAAGAAACAAGAAATCAAGGCCTAGAAAAGAAAAGCGGAGCAAAACAAGCTCTTGGTTTCAGAAATTGAAGCTGAGAGCCTACAAATGAAGTTTCTAGTGCATCAGGTCATTAAATAGCCGTGCATGTCCATATAAGAATTAGTCACCAAGATTAATAAACTTACCATAAGAATGGCTTTGAGTGCTAAATTCTTGTCCACTGGCGACTGGTTATCTTCAAGATTTATCTCCATATCCAGGAAAATCTGCAAAAAGTCCCTTTTCTGTTCATTGCATTTAGGTTCTCCTTCCTTCTGCTTCAACGGTTCACTTGTTGTTCCTTTGGTGGCGCAATCGATAATCGGCTGAATAAAACCGTCCAGCCACTGATGCACCCTTTTCATGTCCCTTTCCACTCCTTGCAGGTCAAGCCAAGCGAGTGCCGGGAAAAAGTCCGAAACATTCGGACTACCTAAGAGCACCATCGATTTGGCCACCACCTCTCGAAACTCAGAGGCCACGGCTTCACCCTTTTCTCCCTGAAGCGTTCCTCCGCACAGCATTCCCATCCCCATGTTAACTAAGATCAGAAGGGCCAATTTGCCGATATCTACTGGCACCCCAGGTTTTCTATACAGATCGCTCAGAGCTTTTCTGACCTCCTGCCTTCTCAAACCATAACAGGCATCGAGACTCATGTTGCTCATCAACTGCCGCACAAACAGTTTGCGGAGATTCCTCCAATAAGGGCCTTGGCTTGAGAAGGCAATGTCCCTTGCGCCATATGACGCTATAGCACCGGCAATGTTTGGGTCTCGATTGGCAAAAGTCATGTCTTGGTCCCGCACGATTTCTTTGGCCAGTGACGGGGAGTTAACCACAACATATAATTTGCTTCCAAGCCGGAGTTTGTAGATGGGGCCGTAGGTCTCAGCCAATTCAGCGAATTTCCGGTGGAGATTGGTCCCTAGGAATGGGAGGTACCCAAAGAATGGCACACCTCGGGGCCCTGGAGGCAATGGAGCCGTGGTGTGGTTTCGCCTCCTGCACAAAGAGAAGAAACTCAGAGCTGCTATAGCAATGACAAGTACTGTTGCAGTAGCTCTAGGAATTGCATCATTCTCTTCTTTAGCATTCCCCAACCACGGCCAGAAACTTCCGGAATCTGCGTTCGACATTTCAGCTTGTGATGATGGGAAGAGGACTCTTTGAGCTAGAATTAGGAAGTTCCTAGACCTAAACTATTGAAGGTCTTTGGATATACAGTTTGGTCACGGACAGATGATTTAGGATATTTTGGTTAAAAACTTAAGTGGTCTCAGTTAGCATTACACAGGAAATTCCTAGCCACCCAAACTATAGAAGGTCTTCGAAGATACGTTTGGATCTCTGATAGATTTTAGGATAATATTTTGGTTGGAAATGTAAGTGGTCCAACTTAGTTGCACACACTGACGCGACTAATTATTGTAAATGAGGAAAATTGCCAGAATAATTAAACAAAAATGACCAGGGTAAACCAGTTTTTGTCTAACTAAGAGGATTTATTGTTTCTTAGTTCCATGTTCGACATTCCTATGAATGCCAATTTGATCATGTGTCATTCCATTTCTCTATATTGATTTTCTTACAACGACAAATTTGAACATAACTACTAATTTCTGTAATGTAATAGAAAATCTTACTATGGAAGACTAGGAATTTGCATGAGGTTGGTGATTAGTAAGTTTTTGCATATAATACATAACTACCAGCCCTGCTTAATTAAAAAGAAATGTTCAGTATTGCGAAACCAATAATAGCGGAGCCGGGTGCAAGCACTGGCCACCCGACCACCATTTTTGAAGTCATAACGGTTATGTCAACCACGATGTCCTATTCCTCACGTTTAGAGTAATCAGAAAGATTAAATTGTTATAATGGTTCGATGTCTCACCTAGAAAGTGAATAATCTTTCATCAAAAAGGTTGATTTTGGTTTTCTTTTTTTGTGATAAAAAGGCTTATATATTCATCTTGGAGCGGAAGTTGTTCGGCTTAAAATTTAAAAGAAAGTGAAGAACAAATTCTGGAATTTAAAGTGCATTCAAGTGTGATGGCCAGGTGAAGTCGTTCATTTAATCGGAATATTACGCTGAGGACAGTGGTGAAGTCCGTTCATTTAATCGGGCTGTATTTTGAGCTAAATTGAATTTCTAATATTTAGTATTTTCTCAAAATTAATTATTTAATTATTTATTTTCCGAAAATTCAAGTGTGATGGCCAGCGATTGGAATATTACGCTGAGGACAGTGGTGAAGTCCGTTTATTTAATCGGGCTGTATTTTGAGCTAAATTGAATTTCTAATATTTATTATTTTCTCGAAATTAATTATTTAATTATTTATTTTTCCGGAAATTCAACCGGGATGGCCGACGACCGAAATCTCGTGCTGATTGTCGTGGCGCAGTCCGTTTATTTATTTGAGCTCTACGTTGCGTGAAATTAATTTAAATTGTGAATTTTAGGACATGCTCCTAATTGGTTGATTTCAATTATGTGATGGGAAATGTTTGGGTACCGATGGTCGGTATCGACGGTGGAGTGGTGAATCGTGTGGCATCTAAAATGGCACGTGGGCTCGGTGATTTGATGCATCACTTTGGTGAACGAGTGCCTGAGAGAATGCACGTGGCCCAAGCATCGTAAAAGGGCACGTGGGCTCGGTGAATTGATGCATCACTTTGGTGAACGAGTACCGAGAGAATGCACGTGGGCCCAGGGAATTAAGCGAGGCATCTTGGAAGAGACACGTGGGCTCGGTGATTTGATGCATCACTTTGGTGAGCTAGTGCCTTAGAGAATGCACGTGTGCTCTATGACATGTAATCGACTAAGTCGATTGATCGATGATCCGATCTGAGTGTGATTTAATGTGATTAACCTTTGCTTGAGTCTGATGTTGTAAATTGATTGATTGAATGGGAATGACCGTGAGTGGTCTTGTTGGTGTGAAATCGACTAGGTCGATTCGATCGATGCTTCGATCAGTGATGTGATTACTTGGATGCCTATGTGATATGTGTTAACATGCAGGTGGAATCTGAGGCCAAGGTAAGTCCTCTGACTCGTGCTGTGCTTAGGCAACCGAGTAGTGTATTGGCTCCCTAATTGAGTCTTAGTGGGGTAGAACTCGCTGAGACGTAGTCTCATCCCGGTTGTGGGATAACATTTCGGACCCCGATGAGGAGCTGAGGAGGAGGAATCTCGAGAAGTAGAAGGATTTTTGGAAGAAGAAGATAGCATCGAGAGGGATCTTGAGTACGATCCGGATAGACCGAGACCCCATCTTCTTTTTGTGAACTCTTTTGATGTGAATAGAGTTAGAGTAAATGGTTGTGAATAGTTGTGAAGTACTATGGTTTGTATTTTGCATAAAAGTTTGGTTATGAGTTTCAATATGAAAGCATGGCCCTACTTTTCTATCCCATTGTTTTATTGTCTGGGGATTTTCTTTATACTTCCGTTTGCGCATATAAAATGAACAGGGTCGGCGATGCGTCCTGGGACGTCGCTATTAATCGACCAGGTGAGGGATGGGCACGTGTTCGAGGATCGGGGCGTGACATAAAGTGCAGGAATAGTAAGTTTGCATGGAACAAGATGAAGGAACGAAACAAGCTTTCACTTAAGTGTCTTAGAAAAGAAGAAAAAAAGAGACTTTTTACAATACTAACGGTGAGTACCTACTAGCAATAGTTACATTCAGACGGTTATAACACTCATTATAGTTATGTTTCATGTTCTCCAAGATTCCAAGCACATTATCGAGAAAAAGTTACAACTACTGAGGTCATTGGGAAAGTCAACTGTGACGTGTTACATGAATAATCTTTTGAAATCAACGCATCCGCCTTGCTTTCTAATGCCAACACTTAGTAGAATTTGCAGTGATTTAGGATAAATATGATAATGCATTTACTGAACTAATCATGAGAAAAGGTAACCTTTTGAATAACAAGCAACACAAGACCAAAAAAAAAAAAGTTCAAAAATAAGTATATATTAACGTTAATCGTGTCGCATAAGATGTTAACACAGATGTGGAAATTTTTGTAACTTTTAATTTTTCTCTTCTTTATTTTTTTTTTTATTGTCAAGGGCTGACAAGGCCCCCCCATCACCTATTGAGGGGCTACTGGGTTTAATGATGAATAAAATTATCCTTGTGAAGTGCACCGTACTATCCGATCCTAATTGGATCCAAACACTGTACTTTACAATCCTATTGTCTGCCTAATGATTGCACATCTAAACTTTCATCTAGGAAGTGAATAGTGCAGATGACAAAGTAAATTATCCAAATTTATGAATGCCCTGAAGCAAGCTTAACGGGAAGGATGGTTGTCATTCTCTTAACTTGTGCATTTTCTAGAGAATGTGATTGACAGTGCTTCTAATGATTGAGGTAGGGGTGGCAAATAGGTGGACTGAGTTGAGTATGAGTGAGTTTAACTCATATTGACTCATTTATTTGTTAAGGAATTTAAAAAATCCATACTCACCCACATTCTCTTCTGTGTTTAAATAAAAATAAAAAATAATTCTCTTCTCTCTCTTTATCTATCTAACGATGTTGACGATAGCTCCTCTCTCTTACCTTGCCCTCCCCAAGACCTCCTCTCGCCTCCTCATGCTCCACACCGACTCCACCCACTCCTCCCCCAATGTTGGCGGTGGCGACTTCTCCGACCCCCTCCTCCACAAGCTCTAGGACGTCATCCACCACCTCTTTGTCCGTTGATCCGAATGCAGCTGGCTCCCTTTCCGCCCCAACTTCTCCTACGAGGTCCCTCCCTACTCTAAGCCCTGTGCCATCGCCCAGCTCATTAGGAAGCTTGCCTCCTCCTTTCAGCTTCCCCCTTCCCCGACCCTGTCGCGACCTCAATTTTTCGGGTTTTACCACCTTAAAACTAGGTTAATGGACTACTAAGCTTAATGGCTTAGCTCGGGCTCTCCCAAGCCCATACCAAATCGCGACTTAAGTCTAATTTTTTTTAACATGCAAAACATTATCTAAGAGTCGCCACTAATCAGTTTACGGTAGGTCGATTAGACACCAAGTAAAATAAAGGGAGATTTATTTTACTTCTACGAACCAGAGACAAAGGGTACGGGGACTTGGTTACACTAGAATTTTCTAATGCCCTTTCGGTACCATTTCCTTTTTTATTTTTTCATTTTTTTTTTAAATGTTTTTGCAGGCAGCTTGGATTTATTTTAACCTAGACTTCTACTATGCAAAAGGTGATCACACGGGTGCTCAACCATTATTGAATATTCAAATAAGAAAATAAATAAATTGCATCACACCAAAGCAAGCATTTTTTTTGGGTTTTCTTAAGAGTGAGGAAAATGCATTTTGTTTAGCTAAATGACCTAATTTTACTAATATGCAAATTTAAATTAAATGGGCCTAATATGCAATCTAGTTAACATGCACCTCATGTCCTAATTTACTAATGAACATATTCTAATTGGATAATCCTATTATGCAAACTAGTTAATATGCACCTAGTATTTTTGTAGTTTTTATTGAAATTCAAGATTAATAAAAACCCTAATTAAGTTATCTAAAAATAATTTTCTAATTCATTTTTGGGATTAATTTTTGACTTAAACCCTATTATGTCTTAGAAAACTATTTTTTTTTATTTTTTATTTTTTAATGAGAATATAAAAACATGCCAATTTTATGCAAGACTCTACAAAAGAAAGGTTGTTTAAGAATGACCTTAACCTATCTTAAAAAGAAATCTAAAAATGCAATTCTAAAAATATAATCCAAAAAACTAAATCTACGTCCTATATGCTCATGCAAGATTTTGATTTTTTTTTTAGTTTAAAGATAAGTAATAGGTAATAAATCTAAACTATCAATAAAACAAATGATTAAAATAATCGAAAAAATAACCCGTTGTCTCACAGGTTAAATTAAAGATTATTCTAACCCTAATTATCACGACAAAGAGATCAAAATAATTACAAATCTGATCCGAAGTCTTACGGACTGATTAAATAATTATCGTGATTTAACAATTGAAATTCCACAAAAACCCAAAAATTAATATAATTAAAAAATGATCCGATATCTCTCGGACCAAATTAATAATTATATTAATTTAGGATAAAATCCCTAAGGATAATGCATGCTAAGTTCACAAAATATTAACATCCAATACTACAAGTTAAATACCTAAACTAAAAATGCTATCAAATGAACTAAAAACAAATGAAAAGCATAAAATAAACTAACCCATACAAAAAGTAAAAGTAAAAAAAAAAATGAAAATGAACAACTACCTAAAGTGAGTAACGTAAACAAGGGGGGGTTGACGCCGGGGAGGTGATCGGGCGGATGGCTGCCGGGGGCGGAATTCCGGCAAGGGCGGACCGGCGGAGGCGTGGCGTCCGGCGCGGGCGGAGGCGGAGTGGCGTCGAGCGGCAATGGCGCAAGCTGTTGGCCTCGATTTGCTGCGGTCGTTGCTGGTGGTGTCGGGCTCGGGTTACCGCCGCGGCGGTGGAGCGGCGTCGGGTGGAGGTGCGGCGGACGCGGGTGCCGCAGCTTGCGGGCGTTTGGGTAGTGGTGCGGGTGGCTGGCGTCGTGCACGAGTTGATGCGGGGGTGATCAGAAGAGATGCGAGCGACGGCACGGCACGATGAGCGGGGACCAATCTCCAGCTGCTGGCAAAAGGTTGCAAGCACGGATCCGGGCCGGCGTCGCCACACGGGGAGCGAAGATCGGATCGTAGCTGCCGCGGGAACCTCAAATCTGCGGGCGCGGTGGTCTTCGGCCGAGGCGGAGCGCGGCGAGATCGAGGAGCGGCGGCAGCGTCGAGGAAGGGCAGCGCCGCCGTCGTGGCACCGGCCGGGTCGCGGTTTCACGGGGGAAGGCAGCGGGCGTCGAGGCGTTCCGTGGGGCGGGCAGCAACACTTCGGGACGACGACGCTGCGGTCCGGGAAGGTTGGCTTGGCGGAGGACGGCTCGGACGAGGGGCGGCGTCGCGGGCTTCGCTGCGGCACGGGTGCAGGTCGCAGCGGAGAGGCGGCGGCGGTCGAGCGTGGTCGTCACCGAGGGCGGCCGGATGGCAGGGGGCGTGGGAGATGGAGGCTGACAGGGCGCGGGCGTCCGCGCGAGGAAGAGAAACAGTAACCAGTTTTTTCTTTTCCTTTTTTTGTGGTTTTCTTTCCTTCTGACAAACTCTCTATTTATCTCATTTTTTTAATCTCCCCCCTCTCCTCTTACGTTGCCTCTCCCTCTCTCACTGTCTCTCTCACACTTCCCTTTCTTTTTGGTTTCTGACACTCACTATTCACCTCATTATTTTAATATCCTCCCCCAACTTCACTTTTCTTTTCTCTCAAACGAGCATCCCTTCGTGAATTTCTCTCCTCCTTTCCTTCGTTCCCCTCTTGCGTATTTATAGGGTTCTTGAAGTCCAACCGACTTTAGTGTGAATAGGAGGCGGCCGTAATTTTTCCTTGCTGTTCACGTCCGTTTCTTTTTTTCAAATAAGGAGGTCACCAACCTGACACTCATTAATTTAGCCACAACTATTGACTTTTCTTTGCTGGTTACTTGCTTCTTTCTTGAACACACTTCTCTTTGCTTCACTAACATTCACAACCCACACTTATATTATAATATATTATGGGCTTCCTTTTCTTCTTAGAGGCTCCTCACGTCCGCCGAATTCTTGTGCATGCATGTGCATGCATTAATTAGAGAGAGACAATGGACGTGCGGGGGGGACTTCTTTCTTTTTTTCTTCTTCGTGCTTGAAGCTTCTTATGCGGCTACTTGTTCCCCCTATTCCATAGATGTTCAACCGCCTTTGTGTGAAAGAGGATGGCTGCAACTTCGGACTTTTCTTCCCCATCCGATTCGCTTCTCAGAAGGAGAGAATTCCTTGCAACAACTCACTATAAAATATTATAAAATTGTGAGCCCATCTTCCTGCAGGCTTTTCTCCAGAATTCTCGCGTGTGCAGTGAAGAATTCTTTCTTTGCTTTTCTTTTTCCTCTCTTTTTTGTGTTTTTTTTTTAGACAAGCAAAGAAATACCATCCTTTTGTGCATATTGTCAATCGCGAGCCGCCGCGTCTTGTTGCCCTTTAGTACCGATGCAAATGCGACTACATGAAATGCAAATTTTACTTTTTTTTTTTTTTTATGCAACTAATTACTAAATGATTAGGCAAAATTTAGGTGTCAACAGCTGCCCCTCTTTGAAGGTGGGCTCAGAGAGGTTGCCTTTAAAGACAAATTGAGGCCTAAATTTTGGTCATGTTCATGCAATGAATGATTTTTGTTGGAACATGAATTCCATTTTTAATGCAATTTATATGATGCATGGAAATACTAATGCAAATGATAGATGAACTTACCTTCGAGGAGGATAGAGTAATTCGAGGTAGTGGGTATTACCTGTCCAGGACCCGTACCATTCTACGGTCGCCTAGAATAGTAACACGACTTTGTGACAATACTCTTTCCTAGGACCCGTACCATTCTACGGTCGCCCGAATAGGGCGAAAGGAGCTGCTTTCTCGGGACCCGTACCATTCTACGGCCGCCCAATACGGCGAAGGGGTTGCTTTCGGACCCGTACCATTCTACGGTCGCCCAATACGGCAGAAAATTTTTGTAAGGAACTGCTTTCCTAGGACCCGTACCATTCTACGGTCGCCCAGTATGGCAGAAAGGAGCTGCTTTCTCAGGACCCGTACCATTCTACGGTCGCCCGATACGGCAGGAAGGGGTTGCTTTCTCAGGACCCGTACCATTCTACGGTCGCCCAATACAGCAAAAAGTTTTGTAAGGAACTAGGACCCGTACCATTCTACGGTCGCCCAAATGGCGTAAAAGGAGCTGCTTTCTCAGACCCGTACCATTCTACGGTCCGCCCAATACGGCAGAAAGGTTTTGTCTAGGACCCGTACCATTCTACGGTCGCCTAAACGAGGGTTTACTTTCCAGGACCCGTACCATTCTACGGTCGCCTGTTAGAGCAATAAATGTTGTTTAGGACCCGTACCATTCTACGGTCGCCTAAATGGAGATTTTGCTTGGCTAGGAACCGAACCATTCTTCGGTCGCCCGGCGTTGCAACTTGGAGAAAAATCTTTGGGGACTTAACCAATAGACACTCAATGTTAGGTGAGATGAATATTGGATTAAGAAGACTTGAAATACCTAGATCCGTACTAAGGTATAACGAAAAGATCAAAAAGCATTCATATTCAGAATGAAATGCTTAACAAAAAAGTTTTTGAGACATCCATATCCAGACCGAGATGTCAAGACTTTGAGAACTTAACCAATAGACACTCAATGTTAGGTGAGATGAATATTGAATTAAGAGGACTCGAAATACCTAGATCCAGACTAAGGTACAACGAAAAGGATCAGAAAGCATTCATATCCAGAATGAAATGCTTAACAAAAAAAGTTTTTGAGACATATGTCAAGAATTGGGGAATACCTAGGACAGACCTGAGATATTCGTGAAGGTCACTTATCTCTTGGTAGAAAGAAGCTTTGGAATATCAAGGATGTACTTCAAATATTCATGGAGGTTTCTCACCTCGAGGCTTCTGAAAGGAACATGAATGTCAGGAGCTCTTGGGTCTTCGAGGAAATATTACCCGTCGACATGATTAGAGCAAAAATACATGCATTTACCAAAAAATTAAGCAATTCAGCACACTCCAAAGTCCACTGAAGTTTTTTTTTTTTTTTTTTTTTTTTTTTTTATATTCAATCAAGATTTGTGCATGATGGTTTTACCATATTTGCACCACCAAATTTCCACTCGGGAGAATCATCGCTTAAGACAATTTTCGCTCATGACATGGATTTTCAAGAATACCAAATGAGAGACTTTCAGTTAGAAAGGACTTTCACTCACTCTCATTAAGAAGGCCATTTTGTCCCAACCATTAATGTGGGATCACAGAATCACTCAATCTTACTTTCATCATGTCAACAAGGGTTCGAGTATTCTCGCAAGCGGTACGACCTTGTCAATCCGAGAGGCCTTTATCAAGACCGTGATGTGGGCTTGGTCAATGGCTCAACAAAGAGGGACTCTTCGAGTCAAGGCTAATGAAAGAACAATACTTTGCAATCATCTCCGGGTTTACAAGTCAAGAACCCCGCAAAATGAGAAAGAAATAATTTTGCTCGCACTTCTTCGAGCAATGCTTAAAAACATGTGAATCCATACGCTAATTCAAGTGCCCTAATCTGAAGAGACTTTTATAAGGGACGTAACGTAGGCTGGGTTCATGGGTTGAGAAATGAAAGGATCATTAGGCTCAAAAAGTGTGTAAATGGTGAGAGTTGATGATCATCTTGGCATTGCCACCAGTTTTCTTTTTCACCATCGGGATTGTCTTCATGAAGTGCCCCATTGATTGTAAAAACTCAGCATTTGAGTTCTTTGAGTATTGCCCCTTTGGGATTCAACTCTTACAATTGACAGTCACCTATCTTGACTTTCCTTTTTCATCATGGGCATTGGCCTTGTTTTTACTAGGCACACTGCTTTTTATGCCCCTAGCTCTCATGCATTTTTTCTTCACTTCTTTTTTCATGGGCATCGGCCTTGCTTTTACCAGGCACACTGCTTTTTCATGCCCATTAGTTCTATTTTGAATTCAATTCTTGCGCATAATGCATGCGTCAAGCAATTACACTTTGAATGACACTATAACCTTTCAAGAGTCTTCATCTTTTTGCCTTGCCCCACTCTAGGCTGGGGGGTTGATCATCGATTGGTTTTGCCTTGCCCCAAAGGTGAGGGATGATCATCAACTGGGTTTAAAGAAATGAAATTGCAGGCTCAAGTGGGCTATGCAAAGGATATAAGTGTATAGGATAGAGAAAGAAATGCTCTTCGTCATCCTAAGGCACTTAAATTAACACATGAATTCAATGTAATAGCATAACTTGAAGATTGATGCAAGTGAGAGCAAGAAAATTTCAATTCATTTTCCTCACCTCACGATGCCATTTGATCTCTTAGTTGCCCCGATGTGGGGGTGGTTCTTGACAGGGGATAATTTGAAAGAATATCCATAAGTGTATAGGCTCAAAAAGGTTAAGCAATGGATCACCTGTGGTGTTTGGGGTAGAAACATGAATTGCCCCTCATCATTTTGGTCATCGTACCTTTTGCGAGAGAACTCTTTATCTCATAGACATGGAACTTCCTACACTCGTCTCACCGGTGTATGAGCAAAGGACTGTGTATAGGATAGGACTTGCCTTTCATCATTCTGACATGTCTCATTTAGCATGTTCAATCCATTCCACATCATTCATTAACTTGATCTGTGATGATAATCTTCAAAGAAATTGGTAATTTAAACAGTAAAACTATAATGCAAAATTCTCTTTTGAAAGGCCATAATCATTTCATGAACTCATCAGCTTTGAGCACAAAGAGTTTACAGCTCAGAAAAGAAAGAAAAGGATTGAAAAAAGAAAGAAAGAAAAAAAAAAAATGTTTTTTTTTTTTTTTTTTTTTTTTTTTTGTTTGGCAAACTTGTTGCCGTTTCCAGGGATCGAACCCTAGTTGTTCTCGGACCCATTCATTCCCCATGCCACCAGGCCGAGGCGCTGGTGGTGTCTTCAGAGCATTTCTTTTTTTCATTTAACTTACTTCGGGTCAACACGTCTGATATGCCGAATCAAATGAATTCGATGCGTATATGGAACAGGGCCTACTTTTCATCTCATTCAATCCATTCCCACACAATTCAATGAAGAAATGAGTGCCTTCAATTTACAACAAATTCTATCAAGGGTAATATTTCTTCACCGCATCGGAGTTAACAGGATTAGAAAACTCACGACCATCCATTTCTGTAAGGATTAAGGCACCACCAGGAGTACCTTCTTCACCATATATGGACCTCTATAATTTGGAGCAAATTTGCCTCCAGGATCGGGAAAATCGGCAACACCTTTCTTAGACTAGATCATTTACTTCGAAGTGTCTAGGCCGTACTTTTCGATTGAAAGACTTGGCTACTCTTTGTTGATACGCCCGACCATGGCAAAGAGCTTTTAACCTTTTCTCATCAATCGGTTCAACTGTTCGAACCTTTGTCGTGTCCATTCCGCCTCGGACAATTCCACTTGGGATAAGACTCTCAAAGAGGGGATTTCTACTTCCACAGCAAGACCGCCTCCATGCCATAGACTAAGGAGAAAGGGGTCGCCCGGTAGATGTTCGGATCGATGTCCGATACGCCATTAAAGCAAAGGGTAACCTGTCATGCCAATCCCGATAATTCTCGGCTGTCTTAGCCAGGATCTTCTTGATGTTCTTATTAGCTGCCTCAACAGCTCCATTCATTTGTGGGCGGTATGGTGATGAATTCAAATGCTTGATTTTGAACTTACTAACAACTCATCAACAAACTTGTTATTCAGATTTGTCCCATTGTCAGTGACAATTGCTTCGGGGACACCATAACGGGCGATTATGTCACGCTTAATAAACTTCACGACATTTCGGGCTGTGACATTAGCATAAGATGCGGCTTCAATCCACTTTGAAAAATAATCTATTGCCACCAATATGAATCGGTGTCCATTTGAAGCTTTAGGATTTATTGGGCCAATCACATCGATCCCCCACATTGAGAAAGGCCATGGCTCAGATAGTTGGTGCAACTCCGTTGGAGGAACATTTATTTTATCTCCATGAATTTGGCAACGATGACAACTTCTAACATGCTGTATGCAGTCGCTTTCCAGCGTAAGCCAATAGTAACCCAGTCTCATAATCTTCTTGGCTAACATGTGTCCATTCATGTGTGGGCCACAAACTCCTTCATGCACTTCTTGCATGATGTGGGTAGCTTCTGCTTCATCTACGCATCTCAGTAATACTGAATCATAAGATCTCTTGTATAAATTCTTACCACTAACAAAGAATTTTGAGGCCATCTTCATTATGTATTTTCTATCGGCTGGAGTGCTTCCTTCAGGAAATTCCTGCTTTTGAATATAGTTCATGATATCGTAATACCATGGCTTCTCATCAAGCTCTTCATTCACGACCATACAATAAGAAGGTTTGGCTAGAACCTCGATTTTCAAAGGCTCAACTTCTAAACCATCAGTAACTTGCAACATAGATGACAATGTTGCCAGGGCGTCGGCGAACTGATTATGAGATCTAGCCAAGTAGTCAAACGAAATTTCATCGAACTCCTTCACCAACTCTTCGAGGTACTTGTGATACGGCAGTAATTTGGCATCCTTGGTCTTCCATTCACCTATAGTCTGGAGTATGATAAGTGCAGAATCTCCATATACTTTCAATTTGGCCACTCCCATTCCAATTGCGGCTCAAGTCCGAGAATACAAGCTTCGTATTCAGCTATATTGTTAGTGCATGGGAATATCAATTTCGCGGCTACTTGGGTGATGTTGTCCGTCTGGGATATCGACGCCCAAAGGTGCCGAACCGGACAAGTTCACAGCTCCATCAAAGAACATGGACCATGCATCTTCATTTACGGCCAAAATACGATCATCCAGGGGATAATCATCATCATTCATGGTTCTAGGATTCTCGGCCAATATATCAGCAATTACTCGGCCTTTAACTGATTTTTGTGGTATGAATTGCACGTCGAATTCTGAAATCAAGACCTGCCATTTAGCTAACTTACCCACCGTAGCTGGTTGATTAAATAAATACTTGATGGGATCGTTCTCGACCACGAGAAATGTCTGGTAATGCAATGTGTACTGTCGCAGTCTATGCAATACCCATACTAACGCAGCACAAGTTTTTTCAGCATCAGAATATTTTAGCTCTGAGATAGTGAACTTTTTACTTAGGTAGTAAATAGCTCGTTCCCTCTGATCCACGGGACTTTTCTGAGCTAACATCGCACCCAGTGACTCACTATGGATTGTGAGGTACAAAATCAAAGGATGCCCCGATATTGGTGGGACAAGAACGGGTGGACTCATCAAATATTGCTTCAGCTTATCGAACGCCTCTCGACATTCATCATTCCACTCAACTTGTACGTTTTTCTTCAAGAGTTTGAAGAATGGCTTCGCAGTCTCAGAGAGTTGAGAAATGAATCGTGCAATGTAATTCAGTCTCCCTAGGAGACTCCGGACCTCCTTCACTGTCGATGGAGGTTGTAGCTCACATATTGCCTTGGCTTTAGATGGGTCAATCTCGATCCCTTTACTACTCACAATGAACCCAAGTAATTTACCTGCTGTTGCCCCGAACACACACTTGGCGGGATTTAAACGGAGCTTGAATTCACGAAGCCGCTCAAATAACTTCTTGAGGGTTTTGACATGACTTCTCCCGGGTCGGGTTTTTGCAATCATATCATCGACATATACCTCAATTTCTTCATGCATCATGTCATGGAACAACGTAACCATGGCTCGTTGGTAAGTTGCCCCCGCATTTTTTAGTCCAAAGGGCATGACCTTATAATGAAAGGTTCCCCACGGGGTGATAAATGCTGTCTTCTCCTTGTCTTCAACCTTCATTCTTATCTCGATTGTACCCAGAAAACCATCCATGAAAGAGAATAATTCAAATCCGGCAGTACTATCCACGAGAACATCGATATGTGGCAATGGGAAATCGTCTTTTGGGCTGGCCTTGTTCAAATCCCGATAATCAACACACACTCGGACTCGACCGTCTTTCTTCATGACTCGGTACTATGTTGGCTACCCATTCGGATACCGCGAGACTTCGATGAATCCCACTTTGAGGAGTTTCATTACCTCCTCTTCTATCTTCTTTGAGAGCTCCGGTTTAGTCCTCCGAAGCTTCGCTTCTTAGGGTGCACGTCTGGATTAGTGGGCAAACAATGTTCCACAATGGATGGATCTAAACCTGGCATATCAAAGATACGTCCAGGCAAAGATATCCTGATATTCTTTTAGCAACTGAGTCAGGTGCTCGGCCTCATCTTTGGGAAGATTTGCCCCGATTTTTATCTCTTTGGGATCCTCGGTATCACTCAAATTGATAGTGACGGTTTGCTCGGGGGTGAGAACTTTGGGTTTTTCATGCTGCTCCCAACTATGCTGTACTTCAATGAAGTCACCATTCGGCTCCTTAGGATCTTCACTATCATTGCTCATGGTATTGGATTGAACCAATTTCACCTCCTTGCCCGCCATAAGGTTGCTCCTGAAACATAAAGTGGATAGTTCAAAAGACAAATGGGACTAAATGACATGGATGTCTTATCTTCTTTTTTTTTTTTTTTTTTTTTTTTTTTTTGAAGTTTCTTTCCTTCCTTAGGATTTTTTTTTGAAATTTTCTTTTTTCTCTATTTTTTTTAACCAAAATTTGGCAAAACATTTGGAAAACCATTTGACACGAGAAAGCATGATGAAGCCCAGGCCTCAGAATTCTCCTTGGATTTTTCTTTTCTTTCATTGGTTGGATATCATCACCGGGCTGGTTTGGTATACCTCATCATGCCCTCAAAATAAAGCTTGTAATTGTAATTGATATTCATCAATCAAATTACATTTGTTGGAATGGAAAGTACGACAATCAAAGCAAACATCAACTCCTAACAAGCGATATGCAAAATGCGACAATCAAAGCGAAAGCAAATCCTAGAAAACATGAAAAGCGATAAGACTCCCGCGCAGGGGAGTACAGAAAAGTAAATGTGTTACTCTTGTGGGCTAGCACCCATTTCCTCCGATGGTTCTTCGTTAATGGCACCTATAAGGAGATCATCGAATAGGGTCGTGATCCCTTCCATCTCATTATCTGGATCCTCTCGTCTTTGAAGTTGTCGGGTCATCCATGCTACTCCATCCATCGGGTGCGATACCTCGGTGTTGATCACTCCTCCTTCATCATGCATCATTCTAGCAGGGCCGGGAATGTTTTGCGAATATCGAGGAATAATGAGTTTTTCCTCTCTTGTTCATGTCCTCCCCTCTTCCCCGGTACCCTAATCCGGCGGAGCGAGACCTTCGAGGGGTTTCAATCGGATTCCGGATGCCATGCTCTTTTTACCAAGTCCACGACCAGGAATGAAGCCATTTCCAACCATCACTCTTGCTACCATAATCGCTGCATTTGACACATCGGGGATGGGTGGTGTCGATCCTCGAGATGCATGAATAGTGGACACGAGCTCGAACGATTGGTAACTCGACTCCTCCCTAGGTTCCGGCTCAACATAGGGGATGGCTGTCTCGTGATAAATCCGATGATCCTCCTCGCCATGAACAATGACTAGCTTTCCTTTGACAACAAATTTCACGCTTTGGTGAAGACTTGATGGCACAGCTCCAGCAAGATGAATCCAAGGACGACCTAACAGGAAATTGAATCCGGAGGGATGTCCATTACCTGAAAAGGACGTTGAACATCACCGGACCTATTTGCGGGTCGAGGTGGGTCTCCCTATCACCTCCTTTCTTGTACCATCAAAAGCTCGGACGGAGGTCTTTGCAGCATTTATTTTTGAAGGATCTACTTTAAGGCGGTGAAGAGTTGCCAATGGACAGATATTCAAGGCAGACCCATTATCAATGAGTACTCGAGCCATATGAGAAGCCTTGCACTTGACAGATATATATAACGCCTTAGTATGTCCCCTCCCCTCAAGAGGGAATTCTTCATCAGAAAAGGCTATTAAATCTTTAAGAAGGATCGACCCTACAAAATCCTCCAACCTCGTTTACCTCGATCGTCTCTCGGTACATGAACTTCACTCAAGACCTTCATTAGAGACTTTTGATGCGTAGGAGACGTTTGCAAGAGTTCAAGTAAAGAGATTTGAGCAGGCAATTTTCGCAACTGGTCGACCACGTTATACTCACTCGCTTTGATTATAGCCAGAAATTCTTTAGCCTCCTCATCAGTAACTGGCTTTGCAGGTTGAGTATTAGCTTGAGCATAGGTTCGACCAGACCTTGTAATCAGTCAACATCTAGCTCGTATGACCGGGGACGGCTTTGTTATTGTTGTACCGATACAACCGGGCACCTCAATTATTATCTCCTCATCGCTGAAGGCTCTTCCACTAACAGTCCTTCGTGGTCGGAGGCGTCCTCAAGTGGGGGCATGTCCTCGATCAACGGATCTGGGTTCACTCTTTTCAAGACTTAGCTCAGCAAATTCTTTCTCCCAATCAATGATGACTTGAGAGATAGTAGACACTACTCCAGCTTTGGTCAGCATACCCGATCATGCCAGCCTTAACCATTTCTTGAACCCTTTCCTTCATGGTAGGGAAGGGAGGATTCTCATCCGTCGGATAATAACCAACTCTAACTAATCCGATGTAGATATCTTTGATGTACATCTTCAAGTTCATCTTTTTGCCAGCATTGAACTCAAAGATTGCATTCACGTTTCCCTCATGTTCGCAACGGATTCTTCTTGACATTTGGTTGGGTGGCACGGAAAGAAAATGCCTTAGTATCCAATAAATTTTGGATCTTGTGCTTCAAAGTCATGCATTCATCGCTTGAATGGCCCACCTCTCCCATATGATATTCACATTTTTTTGAGGGATCATAATTGGAGAATTTTTCAGCATTGGGTCGCTTTGGTTCGTGAGAGATCAATCCCTTCTTCTGGAGTATCAGCAGGACTCGAGATAAAGGACCAGAAGAGGAGAGAACCGCCTTTGGGAATTGCCGTGGTGCATGCATTCGGCCTCCATCTTGCTGATTCCCTGGGACACGAACAATCGAAGGCTTACTAGGGGCTGCTTGCGCATATGCAACATTAACTTCAAAGGGTCGGTTCTTTGTCTTTCCTTGCAATAAATCTTTTGCCTATAGGGGTTGGTTCATTAAACCATCCATCTCTCAGCCCTGTCTCAATTTGTTCACCCACTGGGATGAGTTGATTGAAGTTCTCAACATACGTGCTGGCCATCCGATTACGAAACTCGAATGGGAGGGTTTTGACGAACAACTTCATCGCTTCTTTGTCCGTGGGTTCGGGAGTGATTTGGGCGGCCAGATTTCGCCACCTTACGGCATATTCTTTAAACGACTCACTCCTCTTTTTCTCCATTCGTTCGAGATCCTCTCGTGACGGTGCAATGTCCATGTTGAACTTGTATTGCTTGAGAAATGCATCGCCACCTCATTCCAAGTGTCGAGGAGGTTTATGTTTTTCATAATATACCGCTTCAAAGCAGCCCGACCAAACTCATTTGAAATGATTGGATCATAAGGGGCTCATTTTTGACATGCCGAGCCATCCTTACATGGTACATGTGCAGGTGAGCTTTCGGGCAAGAAGTACCATCATACTTCTCGAACTCCGGCATTTTAAACTTGTTTGGCGTCTTAACCTTCTCATAGACAGATAGGTCAATTGGAAGTGAGTTCTGCGATCCTTGCAATTGTTTCACTTTCTCTTCAAGTTTCGCAAGGCGTTCACTTTGCTCCGTCTTAGGAGTGTTGTCAGACTTGGCTTTCTCGGCAAGTGATTGGAGGTATGTCATCCTCCAACTCAGGCATGTCATCATCAACCATCCGGACCTTCCTTGCCTGTTTTGGGATTATTAACTCGGTAGAGCAGGTGCAAAACGGGATTCACCCGGAGGGATTCGATTTGGGCAGTCATAAGTTGCATAGATGTAAGCAACCGTTTGAGCCGATCTTCCATGCTGGTAATACGATCACGCATCTCGGTTTGGTCAGCCATTTTAGCTCTTGATCTGTAATAATAGGCGAACGTGGCGGATCCGTTATCACCTATAAGAAAAGGGGTAATGTAAGAACCAATGACAAAATAGGAAAATGGCCCATGACAATGGTCTAAACGCCTGATTTTATTAAAAATTTACTTGAAATACAAAGTCAAACTTCCTAACAATGAACTAAGAATTGAAATTCAACTCCCTAAACATTGAACTAAAAATTGAAAGCATTGAATTGAAAATTGAAATCAAGATCCCTAAACATCAAAAATTCAAAACATTTCATTTTATATGCTTTAGGGATCCCAACGTCTTGCGAAGCTTCTTATTTTCAGCTTCAAGCATTTCCACTTTCCGCTTAAGATGCTCAATTTGTGCTCGCCGAGTAGGCTTCTCGGTCACATCGGGGACCACCGGACGTAATGCAAAGAATCCGGTGTTGTTGGATGTAGAATGCCGATGCATGGTGGACCTCCTCCTTGCCTTTCAGTCTCTTGGGCACCAAAATCTTTTCTAGATGGCATTCATTCCATGCATCAATGATCATCTGGACCTCGTTGAAATAATCATAGTCCGTACGAACAAAACGAACTTGGAACAATTCCGTCTTGAGGGGCGGAGGAACTTCTTGAAGAGCTCAGACGACGGGCCACCCTATATGGGTAGTAGGAGGTAGCACCGTAAAGGCCCAAAGAACGGGATCGGCTCATCATACTTGTGAGAGAAACGAGCTTCCTCAACGTGAAGCCATTTAGTATGCCATAGGAATGCCTTGGGCCTAGGATTTTTCAAAAAATTAACCCAACGGGTATATTGTTTATTTGGGGAAAAACGTTCTAAAACCGCAAATTTTTGTATGGGGTGCCTTAAATCATCAATTTTAAATTGTTTCATTAGGTGCCCAAAACCTTTTATGTGCGAGAAAACCATATTTGCAAAAGTTCAGGGGGGCGCGCATGGTCTTTTCTTCATTTTGCTTGAAACGGTTCAATGACAAGAATGTTTCGGCTAAAACCATATTAACATAATTTAACCCATTGCAAACACGATTAACCACCCCGGAAATTGAAGGATTAATAGCATTTCTTCGATAAGGAAAACGATTAGTCCGAAAATGCTAATATGAAAATCCTAGCTTTTGAAATCATTGATTGACTTGCAAAACACTCTTCCAAAATGAAAATGGGCATGCAAAACAATTGGCTTTGACAACTTTCCTTACTCTTTCGGTTTCGATTTCTAAAACCGTGATAATTCAGAAATAGAATCTATACCGATAGGTGGTCTAACAAGTTCCTTTTCCAGGGGCATTCCAATGGCAACACTATATTCTTCAAGCGTTGGAGTCAGCTCGAACTCACCAAATATGAAGGTGGAGGTTTGTGGACACCGAAGTGAGGGAGTGCTTGTATTACACCGAGTGGACGTTGATCTCTAACAAAGTGGGAGAAGTCGGGGGATCCTGGCTTTCACATATCTCATGCCATCTTGATCTAGCTGGTCCAACCACATCTTGAGCTCTTTTTTGGGAGTGGAAATGAATTGTACGTCGGTTTTCCCCATTGCATATAAAACAAAACTGACGACGAAACCTATTGTCATGGGCCGACAAAAATTACAATAAAGTAAGTAAATTGCAGAAATTTAGACAACTTACTTTCACCGGGAAGATGACAATCACATAGACACATCGCATGAGACGTGAGGCTCGATTTCTATCTAAAAGGCTTAACAAAGTGGAGCTAAGGGGGTGATCTGATCGTTGCAGCCTCGCATTAACTTCAGTCCCCTTAACTCCGGCTCGCCGAATGGAATGTCCAATAGTCACGCAGTCTCGCGGATATGGACAAAACACATTTCGACCCCATGAAAACTTTCGGGAAGAGAAGGTCAACCTCTACATAGCAGTCTCGCTTTGGAGGAAGAATACTTCTCAACACCATCCTAGAAATCCTATCGCAGCCTGTGTTGGACCGCAGTTGTGTGTGCAAATAGTGTGGTGCTAAAGCAATAAAGCATGCACAACAATTTAAATGCAAACAACACTTCTAATTGGAAAAATAAATCATTCATCCCACACCTCAACCTGCATGACAAATGTTAGCAAAGACTACTCCCCTTATACCTCCCATCTGCAAGAACATTTAACACCTTAAAAATGTTAGGGACGTACCTGGGATCCTCGCTGCCATACAAAAACATTTTTCAAAGGAAAAGAAAAATTGGCCTAAGTCCACTAAGTGTTTTAACACAAGTCTCCCCAGTGGAGTCGCCAAGCTGTCGCGACCTCAATTTTTCGGGTTTTACCACCTTAAAACTAGGTTAATGGACTACTAAGCTTAATGGCTTAGCTCGGGCTCTCCCAAGCCCATACCAAATCGCGACTTAAGTCTAATTTTTTTAACATGCAAAACATTATCTAGGAGTCGCCACTAATCAGTTTACGGTAGGTCGATTAGACACCTAAGTAAAATAAAGGGAGATTTATTTTACTTCTACGAACCAGAGACAAAGGGTACGGGGACTTGGTTACACTAGAATTTTCTAATGCCCTTTCGGTACCATTTCCTTTTTTATTTTTTCATTTTTTTTTAAATGTTTTTGCAGGCAGCTTGGATTTATTTTAACCTAGACTTCTACTATGCAAAAGGTGATCACACGGGTGCTCAACCATTATTGAATATTCAAATAAGAAAATAAATAAATTGCATCACACCAAAGCAAGCATTTTTTTTGGGTTTTCTTAAGAGTGAGGAAAATGCATTTTGTTTAGCTAAATGACCTAATTTTACTAATATGCAAATTTAAATTAAATGGGCCTAATATGCAATCTAGTTAACATGCACCTCATGTCCTAATTTACTAATGAACATATTCTAATTGGATAATCCTATTATGCAAACTAGTTAATATGCACCTAGTATTTTTGTAGTTTTTATTGAAATTCAAGATTAATAAAAACCCTAATTAAGTTATCTAAAAAATAATTTTCTAATTCATTTTTGGGATTAATTTTTTACTTAAACCCTATTATGTCTTAGAAAACTATTTTTTTTTATTTTTTATTTTTTTAATGAGAATATAAAAACATGCCAATTTTATGCAAGACTCTACAAAAGAAAGGTTGTTTAAGAATGACCTTAACCTATCTTAAAAAGAAATCTAAAAATGCAATTCTAAAAATATAATCCAAAAACTAAATCTACGTCCTATATGCTCATGCAAGATTTTGATTTTTTTTTAGTTTAAAGATAAGTAATAGGTAATAAATCTAAACTATCAATAAAACAAATGATTAAAATAATCGAAAAAATAACCCGTTGTCTCACAGGTTAAATTAAAGATTATTCTAACCCTAATTATCACGACAAAGAGATCAAAATAATTACAAATCTGATCCGAAGTCTTACAGACCAGATTAAATAATTATCGTGATTTAACAATTGAAATTCCACAAAAAACCCAAAAATTAATATAATTAAAAAATGATCCGATATCTCTCGGACCAAATTAATAATTATATTAATTTAGGATAAAATCCCTAAGGATAATGCATGCTAAGTTCACAAAATATTAACATCCAATACTACAAGTTAAATACCTAAACTAAAAATGCTATCAAATGAACTAAAAACAAATGAAAAGCATAAAATAAACTAACCCATACAAAAAGTAAAAGTAAAAAAAAAAATGAACAGCTACCTAAAGTGAGTAACGTAAACAAGGGGGGTTGACGCCGGGAGGTGATCGGGCGGATGGCTGCCGGGGGCGGAACTCCGCAAGGGCGGACCGGCGGAGATGTGGCGTCCCGGCGCGGGCGAGGCGGAATGGCGTCGAGCGGCAATGGCGCAAGCTGCTGGCCTCGATTTGCTGCGGTCGTTGCTGGTGGTGTCGGGCTCGGGTTACCGCTGCGGCGGGGAGGAGCGGCGTCGGTGGAGGTGCAGACGCGGTGCTGCAGCTTGCGGGCGTTTGGGTAGTGGTGCGGGTGGCTAGCGTCAGGCACGAGTTGATGCAGGGGTGATCAGGAAGAGATGCGAGCGACGGCACGGGCACGATGAGCAGGGACCAATCTCCAGCTGCTGGCAAAAGGTTGCAAGCACGATCCGGGCTCGGCGTCCGGGTCACACGGGGAGCGAAGATCGGATCGTAGCTGCCGCGAGAACCTCAAATCTGCGGGCGCGGTGGTCTTCGGCCGAGGCGGAGCGCGGCGAGATCGGGAGATGAGCGGCGGCAGCGGTCCGGAAGGGCAGCGCCGTGTGGACCAGCGCCTGGGTCGCGGTTTCACGGGGGAAGGCAGCTGGGCGTCGAGGCGTTCCGTTGGGGGCGGGCAGCAACACTTCGGGGACGACGACGCCGCGGTCCGGGGAAGGTTGGCTTGGCGGAGGACGGCTCGGACGAGGGGCGGCGTCGGGCTTCGCTGCGGCACGGTGCAGGTCGCAGCGGAGAGGCGGCGGCGGTCGAGCGTGGTCGTCACCGAGGGCGGCCGGATGGCAGGGGCGGGGAGATGGAGGTTCGACAGGCGCGGGCGTCCGCGCGAGGAAGAGAAACAGAACAGTTTTTTTCTTTTCCTTTTTTGTGGTTTTCTTCCTTCCGACAAACTCTCTATTTATCTCATTTTTTTAATCTCCCCCCTCTCCTCTTACGTTGCCTCTCCCTCTCTCACTGTCTCTCTCACACTTCCCTTTCTTTTTGGTTTCTGACACTCACTATTCACCTCATTATTTTAATATCCTCCCCCAACTTCACTTTTCTTTTCTCTCAAACGAGCATCCCTTCGTGAATTTCTCTCCTCCTTTCCTTCGTTCCCCTCTTGCGTATTTATAGGGTTCTTGAAGTCCAACCGACTTTAGTGTGAATAGGAGGCGGCCGTAATTTTTCCTTGCTGTTCACGTCCGTTTCTTTTTTTTTTTTTCAAATAAGGAGGTCACCGACCGACACTCATTAATTTAGCCACAACTATTGACTTTTCTTTGCTGGTTACTTGCTTCTTTCTTGAACACACTTCTCTTTGCTTCACTAACATTCACAACCCACACTTATATTATAATATATTATGGGCTTCCTTTTCTTCTTCGAGGCTCCTCACGTCCGCCGATTCTTGTGCATGCATGTGCATGCATTAATTAGAGAGAGACAATGGACGTGCGGGGGACTTCTTTCTTTTTTTCTTCTTCGTGCTTGAAGCTTCTTATGCGGCTACTTGTTCCCCCTATTCCATAGATGTTCAACCGCCTTTGTGTGAAAGAGGATGGCTGCAACTTCGGACTTTTCTTCCCCCATCCGATTCGCTCTCCAGGAAGGAGAGAATTCCTTGCAACAACTCACTATAAAATATTATAAAATTGTGAGCCCATCTTCCTGCAGGCTTTTCTCCAGAATTCTCGCGTGTGCAGTGAAGAATTCTTTCTTTGCTTTTCTTTTTCCTCTCTTTTTGTGTTTTTTTTTTTTAGACAAGCAAAGAAATACCATCCTTTTGTGCATATTGTCAATCGCGAGCCGCCGCGTCTTGTTGCCCTTTAGTACCGATGCAAATGCGACTACATGAAATGCAAATTTTACTTTTACTTTTTTTTTTTATGCAACTAATTACTAAATGATTAGGCAAAATTTAGGTGTCAACAGACCCCTTGTTCAGCCACTACCTCTCCCCATGGCAACCTCTCCTTTTGGCGCACCGGCCTTGCCTTTAGTTCTACAACCATGACTCTTGCTATGTTGCCTCGCCCAAGGCCGAGGCCATCCTGGTTGATGGCATCAACCGCGTCATGGAGGACAACGAGGAGATGGAGTCGATGAAACGTCGGGAGTATGTTGCTGATTTGTGGGAGACTTTAAAGCAAGTTCCACCATTTTTGGAGCTCAAATGTGTTAGAGAAAACTCATTTACTATTTTGAAGTTGACAAAACATTTCCAAAAGTCTAATATGAAGACTTGCAGACTTAAGAATTATAGTTTGAAGAACTCCAGACTCTTTTGTCAAAGTTTGAAGACCGTCAGATCTTAATCTCAAAGTCTGCCCTCACTAATAGTTTCCAGACCGAAGAATGAAGACTTATCTAGATGTGGGAATATCGTCAAGGATATGATTCGTATGGTTTTTGGAAGATCTTATGGATGGATATAGCATCTAATTGATTGTTTATTCTTATTGGAACCTACTCCGATATGAAGATCTTTTTGAAAGGCGAGTAAACTTGGAAAGTTTTACTTATGGAAACCAAATATCCTAATTGTATGGGAAAACAAGATTGATGGGCTTTCATCACAATCATCTAACGACTTGAGATCTCCTTGATTGATTCTGTCTAACGGGTAGATTGGAGGAATTCATTTGGAAAGTGCCAACGATTATGAATGCATGAAGGAGTATATAAGGAGGACTCGCTAATTGTTCGAGAGTGTGCTTGAGAGAAGAATTTCAAAGTCTAAAGCTTTCTAATTCCTTACTATTTCATTCATTGTGCTCAAAGTTGTATACAAAAGAGAGAAACTCTTAATGAGACTTTGTGAGAGACCAATAGATACTCTTCACTAAGAAAGTTAAAGATCACAAGTTGTAAAATCTCTTTTGATTCATAGTGGAATCCAGCCAGTGGGCTGTTAGCGCGAAAGAATGGACGTAGGCTTGATCTAAGCCGAACCACTATAAATCTTGTGTTCTAATTCTCTTTCCTTAAACTCCTTACTTTTATTCGTAGATTTATATAATTGTTTAAAGCTGATTACGTCATTAGTCTATTATCTTCTAAAGGCAAACAACTTCTACTAAGTCTTGCGAAAAATTTTATTTACACCTATTCACCCCCCTCTAAATATTTGCACTAGCCATATTAATATGAAGCAAATTGCCAAGATCTCCTCCAAGAAGCTTGTTCGTGGTCTCCCCAACTTGGCTTATCAAAAGTCTAAATTATGCATTCTATGTGTTTTGGGAAAACAGGTTAGAACTTCTTTTAAACCTATAAATCAAGTTTCTACTAATCGAGTTTTGTAGCTTCTACATATGGATCTCTTTGGACCAACCAAAACTCAAAGCATTGGTGGAAAGAAATTATGCCTAGTAATCGTGGATGATTACTCTCGATTCACTTGGGTATTCTTCCTAGCAAGTAAGTTTGAAGCATTCTCTTACTTTTCAAATTTTTCCAAGAAGGTTCAGAATGAAATAGGATATGCTATTTCAAGCATACGAACATATCAACGAGATAAGTTTGAAAATCAAGACTTTACAAATTTTTATGATAAATCTGGTTTCCAGCATGTTTTCTTTTCTCCATACACTTTAGAACAAAATGGAGTTGTGGAAAGAAAGAATAGATCTTTATAGGAGATGGCAAGAACCCTCTTAATTTAGAGTAATATTTCCTCTCGATTTTAGGCTGAAGCAGTTTCTACAACTTGCTATATTATTAAAACAGCATTCTTAAGGCCTATTCTAGAGAAAACTCCTTATCAAGTGTTTAAATGGAAGAAGCCAAATGTTTCTTATTTTCATGTGTTTGGTTGTAAGTGTTTTGTTTTGAAAAATTCAAATGTTTGAACTCGTAAGTTTGAAAAAAAATCAGACGAATGAATTTTTCTTGGCTACTCAGCCTCAAGCAAAGCCTATAGAGTATTCAACAAAAAGACTCAATCTGTGGAAGAATCTATGAACGTCAAGTTTCAAGACTCTATGCAGAATCAAGTGGACCAAACTCAACTTGAAGAATCTGAACCTGCTTTAGACTTTATAATGTCTACTTCTTCTGAAATGGTTCAGACTTCTGAAGCTCAACAATAAGAAGAACCAGAAGATTCAACTAAAGCTGAAGATCAACGAGACTCTCAAACCTACCAGCAATTGGAAGCATAAGTCAAGTCATCCCGAAGAACTCATCATTGGCAATATTGATGAAGGAATTCATACCATATCCAAAAGGCAAGAAGAGTCTAGTGCTTTAGCACTCATTTCTGAGATTGAACCTAAAAGTATAGAAAAGGCGTTGGTTGATGAAAGCTGTATTGAAGCTATGCAAGAAGAGTTTAGACAGTTCAGCATTAACGATGTTTGGGAACTAATTCCTAAACTTAAATATAAATCTATTATTAGAACTAAATGGGTTTTCAGGAATAAGGTGGACGAAAAAGGAAAAGTGGTTAGGAACAAAGCAAGACTCGTTGCCAAAGGATATACGCAAGAAGAAGGGATAGACTATGACAAAACCTATGCACCAGTAGCGAGGTTAGAAGCAATTGGATTACTACTTGCTTTTGCTTGCTATAAAAATTATAGGTTATTCCAGATGGATGTAAAAAAGTGCATTCTTAAATGGATTTATCCAATAAGAAGTCTGTGTGGAACAACCACTTGGTTTTGAAGATCCAAGAAAGCCAAACTCAGTCTACAGATTGAAAAAGGCCCTATATGGATTGAAGCAAGCACCTTGAGCTTAGTATAAAAGGTTAAGTAAATTCCTAAACCAAAATGGTTTTGTTAAAGGAAAAGTAGATATTACTTTGTTCATTAAAAGAGGAGGTAAAGATTTTCTACTTGTTTAAATTTATGTTAATGATATTATCTTTGGATCACCTAATGAAAATCTATGCAAGAAGTTTTCTAGATACATGCAGGATGAATTTGAGATGAGTATGATGGGTGAGTTAACCTTCTTTCTGCGATTACAAGTGAAACAATCTAAGGAATGTATTTTCATTCACCAAGAGAAGTATGCAAAAGATCTCATCAAGAAGTTTGGATTAGAGAATTGCAAAAAGACAGAGAGGCATATTTCAAGTTCTTCAAAGATGGATAAAGATGAAGGAGAAAAGAATGTAGACCGGAAGCTATACAGGAGTATTATTGGTTCGCTTCTTTACCTTACTGCATCTAGACCTGACATTTTGTTTAGTGTTTGTATCTATGCTAGATTCCAATGAAATCCCAAAGAATCTCAGTTAAGTGCTGCAAAGTGCATCATCAAATACGTTGCAACTACTCCAAAGCTAGGTCTGTGATATCCCAAAGAATGAGACTTTACTCTCCTTAGATATTCAGATGCAGATTTAATAGGTTGCAAAGTTGATAGAAAAAGTACTTATGGTTCATGTCAACTGCTAGGTAATAAGCTGGTATTTGGTTTTCAAGAAAACAAAGTACCGTAGCTCTTTCAATAGCTGAAGTAGAATATGTGGCTCTTGGGAGTTGTTGCTCTCAAATCTTGTGGATAAGGCAACAACTAAGAGACTTTGGTATTGAAGAATCGTGCACCGAGATCAAATGTGACAACACCAGTGCCATCAATCTCACAAAGAATCCAATTATTCATTCAAAGGCAAAGCATATAGAGATTCGACACAATTTCATTAGAGATCATGTTCAAAATGGAGAAGTTATGATTCAGTTTATTGACTCGAAGAATCAATTAGCAGACATATTTACAAAGCCATTGGAGAAAAGCTATTTGAGTCTATTCGCGCAAGACTGAACATCATATCTTCTATCGGGTAAAGTCTAAAGGTGTTTAGACTCAGAATGTTCAGAAGTTACAACTGTAAGTTAATGCTTTCTAAATGCATGTGATTTTATCTTAGGATGAAATTTTGAAATGGTACGTTGATTTTTTTTTTTTTTTTTGCTACTTACCTAATTTATTTTTAGAAATTATCTTTTTCGAGTTTTGAATTTATGGTAGTTTTTCATTTTTCGAAAAAGGTAGTTTTTCATTTTCAAAAATGCAGTTTTTATTTTCCTTTGTGACGATTCATATACCCCGTTTAACTTGCTTTATATACCGTCGAAATTCTTCTTCTCTGTTTACCCTTACTAAACCCTAGAATACAGAGATCCTATTTTCTCTCATTTTCTCTTGAGTTTCATCCAAAAAGCTTTCACCTTTTTCAACAAGCGAGTTCAAGAAATCCTCCAAGATTGTGACAATGTCTTTCCAAAGGAAATCTTCTATTATTGCGAACAGGGGACCAAAGTGCATGCCAGAGGCTCCCACCCACTTTGACTTAACCGAGGAAGAAGATTCCACTCAGCAGCAGTAACAACAACAACATTCTCAATAGTGTCACTTCTCACAACAAGCAACTCAAGATCCTCCACAGCCAAGCAGAAGAAGAGATCATTGAAGATGTTGAACCTATAAGAGCACAGAAACCTCAATTTCTTTTTATAATCTACTCTAATTTAAGAGAGGGTGGTTCTACAATGACTTTGATCGATGAATTTTTGTGAACAAATGGCTATAAGAACGAAACTTTGTTCTTAAATACCATGGAAAAGTTAGGCATTACGCCTAAAGGTTTGGCAACAAGAACTTTTGCCAACTTCCCAAGTGATCCGCGGTTTGGTGGTTTTAATCAGCCATAAGGAAAAGATGATGATGAGAGGATGTATACGCATTTTCAGCCTAGGATGGGCATTGCTGCAAACATTCGTGGAGAAGGAACGAGTTTATTCCATTCTAAGGATCACAAGAAAGCTAATTCAAAACTACTGAAGAGAGGGGTTATGAACCCTAGAAGTGTGGACTTTGATTTTCTTGATACTTTGAAAGTAAAACTGAGGGAGAAGTTTGCACTCCTTCAACTTGAACGTTTTTGCTCAAAAACCACTGTCGCCTACCCTGAATTAACTGTTTATTTCTATTCAAATTTGTCTTTTCTAGATGCGAATAGATTTTATTTTATTGTTAGGGACAAAGAATTTGTAGTTGATGTGGACACATTGGCGGATGTGATTGGTGTGGAAAGATGGAGTTTCCAACCAATCAGTGTGTCTGTTGCTCATGCAACCTTGGCTCTTGTTCGGGACAAATCTGCTACGGACATGATTTCTTACTCCAGAATGTCTGCCTCCAATATTTTACTTCACAAAATTATGATTAACTGGATCAGACCCAAATCTACTTAAAAGACTGATATCTCTCGATTTGAAGCAAAATTGATGTATGCAATCAACATTGGCTTTAAGTTCTCACTGCCTCACACTATCTTAATGCACATGTATAGGACAGTTGTGAAGGACAAGGGGCAACTACCTTACTCTGCGCTTGTTACTCAACTCTTTAGACACTTCAAAATCCAGCTTCCTGCTTTTCTATGTGTTAGAACCATTGCTCCAATGGTGATTGGACTGAAAATGGTTTCAAAGATGTGACTGAAGGAGTTGAATAAGGAACTACAACGTCTAAAGGAGAAGTCCCCTATCAAGACAAAACAAGACTCTGCAACGAGGAAGAGAAAAGGCAAGGAGCCCATGAGCGCACTAATCAAGAAGAGGAGAGCTCTTATCTTATAGGACGAAGAAGATGAGGACGATATCACTCTCTCTGCCTTTGCCTTAAGAAATTTACGGAGTTTTGTTAGCTTTAAGGAGCGAGAGGACAGAGAGATCCGAGAAAGAGAAGAGACAAAGAAGAGAGGTGAAGAAAGAAAAGAAAGAAGAGTAGAGGAAGAAGAAAGAGGAAGACGAGGGTCAAGATGACTCTTTTGAGCCAACATTTGCTGTATCCTTGTCAAAAGACTCGGAAAAGACAAGGAGTGGAACTGAAGGAGAAGGAAGAGCAAAACATCACTTGGGTGCTGAAGCAGAGCAAGAATTGGAAGAGGAATTCTTTTCTCCACCCGAAGGCACAAAAACAAGGGGAGCTGCTGACAAAATAGGTACTTCTTCACCTGTTTTTACTAGTGATGTTAGTATATCTCCAACAAATCCAGAGGATGTCTATGCCTCTCAATACCCTGAAGCAAATGTTGAGGCATTCACTCCTAGTCTTGGTGATCGAACTGCTAATATTCCCTCACATCTCAATACTCCTGGAATTGATTTGGCGGGACCTAGTACTACAACAAAACCAAGAGCGGACTTTCAAAGGCTGCTGGAAATCCTTTTGGAGTTGAAGGGTCAATAATATGGATTAGAGTTTGAGATGAAGAACCTGAAGACAGCTTTCAAGACGACTTCAGACTCTCCCTAAGAGCAAATACAAGCTCTGAAGCTTCAAGTGCAAGAAACTGCAAAAGGTGAGGATATTGAGCAGCTAAAGGACACTTTGAGGAAGTTGAAGGAAACTATCAAGTCAATGGAGGATTTCCAAATCGTTCGTATCCCCAAACAGCCATGATTTTACCTAACTCTTCTTACATAGTTTTCTCCACTTTTTGCTGTTGACAAAAAGTGGGAGAGTTTGTGCAGATTTAACTTGAGACTTTTTGCTTGGTTTGGTTTGGTTTTGATGACTTTTTGCTTGGTACTTTGGTTTTGAACTGACTGGTATACTTTGGACTTTTGACTACTGTTTGATTTTGAATCCTTTTGATGCTTGCAATAACTAAGTTTGTGATATTGATTATGACTGGATTGTTATTTATCCTTCAGGATTAACATGTTTTCTGTGGTTGCAAAATTGATGCTATCCAGGTCCTAATCAACTTATTTTTATAAGATATCATGTATTGTTTAAGTGTTGTTTTGCAAGCCAAAAGTTTTCAAATCTGCCAAAAAGTTTTGTCACCATAAAAAATGGGGAGATTGTTAGAGAAAACTCATTTACTATTTTGAAGTTGACAAAACATTTCCAAAAGTCTAGTCTGAAGAATTGCAGGCTTAAGTATTATAGTCTGAAGAACTCCAAACACTTTTGTCAAAGTCTGAAGACCGTCAGATCTTAATCTCAAAGTCTGCCCCCACTGACAGTTTCCAAACCGAAGAATGAAGACTTATCTAGATGTGGGAATATCGTCAAGGATTCGATTCGTATGATTTTTGGAAGATCTTATGGCTAGATATAGCATCTAATTGATTGTTTATTCTTATTGGAATCTACTCCAATACGAAGATCTTTTTGAAACGCGAGCAAACTTGGAAGGTTCTTCTTTTAGAAACCAAAGATCTTGATTGTATGGGCGAACATGATTGACGGGCTTTCATCACAATCATCTAACGACTCGAGATCTCCTTAATTGATTGTATTCTATTTTGTATTTATGTTTATCCATCAATGTGAGTTTATGAGAGTTTCCTCAATGTGAGCATATATTTTAGGAGGATAAATAACTCCTATCCTAATTTTTTTTATTCTTGGAGAATTACTCTTAGGGGTGAGCCAATAAGCCATTTATTTTTAATTGGTGGTTCATCCTTTAGGCCCTGGTAGTGAATTTCTCCACCCGAAGTTCTTTATCTAGTTCATCCTTTAAACATTCATAGTGAATTTCGTCAATTTCAATTTTCTTCCTTAGCTAATGGTGTGTCCTTTAGCACTCGGTGATGATTGTATTCTATTTTGTATTTACGCTTATCCATCAATATCTATCACTACACACTTTGATATATATTTACTTCCTTCTACGTCATTCAAAACACACTTAGCCACCCCTGTAATTGCATCAAATTGGTATCAATCTCAAGGTTCAACTTGTTTTGAGGGATTCTTTATATTGCCTATATTCCATTTCATTTCATTCTTATAAAAAATGATCCAGTTTCAAAAGGCATGATCTTGGAACAAGCACACAATGAAAGGCATAACTGTGTCATAACGAAGCTTCAACAACAAATGGAGTGAGTCCTCGACCTCCTGGAGAATCGAGCAAAGTAGGATCTACTGTCGATAAGCCCTATTAATCAACCACACCAAAACGATCTAGATCCTCATCGAAACTCTTGTGATGAATCCGGCAACATTGAAACAACTCTAGTGATTTGGATTACCAAGTCTAAAGAAGAAGAAGTGTCACGCCCCGATCATCGTGTGCGCGCACATCCCTCTTTGGTCAATAAAAATTTTGCGACTTCGCCGGACAAGTCGCTGACCCTTTCTTTTTATTGCACATGCGTAAGTGAATTAATAAATCCCCTTATAGTAATCATCTCGAGATAGAAAAACAGGACAACAAATTTTCAAACGAACATGTTTTTAAATACACACCGAGTCAAATACAAAAGTCTACATCCACAAGACTTCAAATGATTGACTCTTAAAAAGAAACTGTCCTATCTGACCTATACTTCAGATCACCTTAGCTCGGCTCCAGATCTTCCACCCTACGGTCCTGAAAATTGAAGGCCATGATGGGGTGAGTTATAAATCATAGCGAGTTCACGCTCTAAACCCTAATTAGGAGGGTAATACACCTAAGATGTCCTAATCTCACAATCATACAATCACATAGGCTTACCTTGGCCTCAGTTCCTTCCTGCAGGTCAGCACAGTTCTTATCACAACCATGTATAAAGGAAATTCACACTAATTTGGAACGTCCAAACCAATCATTACTCACACGAGCAAGAATCACCGATACACATCAAAGTAAGAATTATAATTAAATCACTACTCACACGAGCAAGAACTAACAATACACATCAAAGCAAGAATTACCGACACATGGCGATCCATCAATAAACTCAACATGTGTTCCAATTAATTAACTATTACTACCCACACGAGCAGTTTTATCCGACACACACCGAGGAAAAATAATAATTACTGACACACGCCGGGAAAAGATAATAATTACCGACACACGTCGAGGTTAAATAATATCCATCGACACACGCCGGGGTAAGATAATATCTACCGACACATGCCAGGGTTAAGTAATATCTACCGACACACGTCGAGAAAGAATAATAACTACCGACACACGTCGGGGAACGACTAATAACTACTAGCATCCACCAACACACGCTGGGGACGGGTTCTCTTAACTATTAACGTCCGTCAACACACACTGGGGATGGATCCTCTCAACTATTAACGTCCACCAACACACACTGGGATGGATTCTCTTAACTTTCACACGATCATCAAGCATAAACTCTAAGCATGTCATAAACCAACCCTATATCATCAAATGTGCAATTTCTAGCAATCAAAGCCTCAAGAACCATCACAAACTCATAACCGGCTCTAACCGGCAGAATAGGCCCACTCGCACGTCTCCAAGTTTAAATCTTGAAACCTACCCAAATGAACTCAGACAATTATCAAATTTTAATATGTTGTAAAAGACATATACGAAAATTTTTCATGAAGACACCTTAACCCAATCCTTCTAGATTCAGCCCAGTAAATCGCTCAATCCAGAACAACAACTGGGTCCGTTTCCAGAAAGTCTGTTTTCCGAAATCAGTTTGATTCGAGGTCCAAAACATGTCCGTTTGATCTGAAATTTGAGTATGTTAAACTAAAAGATGTGAAAAATAACTTTTTGTGAAGAAACAATTTTGAAATTCGAACTCTAATAGTTGATAAAAACCCCTAGAATCCTAAAAGGTCACTAGTTCCAGCGAAAACTAGGCTTTGTTTGAAAATGACGGAGCTAATATATCCTTCTTTTAGATCCCTAAAAATCTTGAGAAAACTACATATTGTAGTTGAGGATGTCTAAAACATTTCTCAAGAAGACAACAACCTCAAATATGTAACCCATCGCGATCTACAAAAATGGCAAACGGCGAGGGTCCAAAAATCCGAACTACAAGAATTCTACTAGATTCGACTAATCCATCATCTATTGTGTTAATCTCACTAATTAAACTATCTCTAATCCATTCTAAGACTAATATAACCATTATAGCTTATCACTAATACATACATAAGCTAATCTAAACAACCATTAGGCATAATTAACCTACTAAGTAAGGTTTAGTGAGCAAACTCACTTGTTTGGTGATCCGATCGGTTCAAATCGACGGGGACGCAACGGGGCTCAACTATCTCCAAAGTGGAAACCCACACTTTTAGCTTTTATTTTGGGCTGAAAGATAGGGAAACAAGGGCTGATTCAGCGAGGCAAGACCGGCGAAGGCAGCAGGGGTGCTTGGCGGCCAACGACGAGGACTCACGGTGGCTGAGGCAGGCTGGACGGGCTCCGGTTGAGCCTGCTGGATGGTGAGACATGCCTAGACGACGACTAGACGGCTTCAACGGCACGGCAAGGCAGAGAGCGCGCGTGTGGGTGGTGGGGTGTCACAAGCGATCTAGTCGGTGGCAAGCGATCCCGGTGGCGTGTTGGCTGGCTGCTTGGCTTCTCCTCTGGATTTTCTGGACTTCACATGGCACAAAGGAGGGGAGATGGAGGCTATGGATGGCAGGTGAGGGAGAGAGGGAGAGATGAGGGGACAAGGGGGCCACTTGGTCTCTTATCTCATCTCTTTGTCCCCCAAGACCAAGTCCAACTTGTGTGTTGTCTTCCACAGCAATCTTCAGCCTTCAAGCTTCCTCGACAAGCTAGGAAAATGGTCCAAAAGTCATAGGCAAGGAGGGGCATACGAATTTCATGGATTTCCCTTCAATTGGACACCATTTCCTTCTTAATTCAACACAAACCGGCCTTTATAAAATCAACCGACACCTCACCGATCCAATTGGTATTTTTCCTCACCAATTGATCCCACTTGCATCCCAATTGCGCGATAAAAAACGGTCACCGACATTTTCTGGACAAAAACGACCCTACCTCGACTTTTTCCCAAAAAGTCTTGGTTTGTAGAAAAATCTTCTGAGACTGAGTCGACGTTCCTAAAATGATTTGTGACATGACAGAACTTTCAATTTCTAAAATCGGATTCAAATTCGTGGTTAATTTCAGTTCAACGCGATTTTAGCGTGACCTAGGTTACCGGGTAGCTTTCAGAAATTTTTAGTGCAAATGACCCGTGGTCGATTTTCTTCGAGCCACAATGAACCACTTCAACACATCGACAACTCTCAGTGGTCGTGAAAATCTCAAGGTTTCAATTACGGGCACAGGGTACCCAAATCTCTTAATGACTTCCCCATATAGTCTAGTTATCTCATAAGTGATCAGCTCTGAGAATAACACTATAGGCACGTCGATGAAAGGCTCGATTTATTCAATTGAAAACAGGATTGAAAATCCAAGATGTCACAAGAAGAGAACGTGAGGAGAATGATCTTGAAGTAAAAGTGGTGATGCCTGAATTTGAGGGAAACCTCAGCCCAAACGAATTTATTGGTTAGCTTCATGATATTAAATGAGTAGTCGACTTCCACTCATACTCTAACAAAAAGCGATGCAAAGTTGTTATGCTCAATTTGAAGAAATACGATTCACTTTGATGGGAAAACTTGAAGAACTAGGGAGTTCATGCTGGAAAAGGCCAAATCAAATCTTCAGAAAAAACTCAAGAAACTTAGGAATAAGTGTGACATCCTGATTTTCAGGCTCTGTTTTCAATTGAATAAGTCGGGCTTTTCATCAATGCGCTTATAGTTCTTTTCTCTGAGTTGGACACTCACGAGATAACTATCTTATCAAGTGAAGCCGTTGAGAGATTTTAACGGAATAGACTTGAGAATTCAACTAGAAATCGACTGCTCGACCGTGCTAGTCTACAAGGGTCATTGCGACACTATCAAAATCGACCAAAGATCAGGGATAAGTCAATTTGACTGAGGTACGTGATCAAAGTGTGGGTGATTCCACATGATTTCAAAATTCTCGTCAAACGGCACTAGACTGATTTTTCTATCATTTTGGGTACTCGTGCCCGTAATTGAAATCTCACAATTTTCACGACAACCGAGAGTCTCCAATGTGTCGAAGATGTATATTGTGGTTCGAAATAAATCGACTATGGGTCAATTGCACCAAAAATTCCTAAAAGCTACCCGGTAGGCTAGGTCACACTAAAATCACGCCAGATTGAAATTAACCGCAAATTCAAATTCGATTTCAGAAATTGAAAGTTCTGTCATGTCACGATTCATTTTAGGGACGTCGATTCATCCTCTGAAGATTCTCCAAACCGAGATTTTTGGCGAAAATTCAAATTATGGCCGTTTTTGTCCTAAAAATTCAAGGGATTGTTTTTTATTGCGTTTTTAGGATGTAATCTATTGGCGAGGAAAAATGTCAATTTGGTCGAGGACACCTTGGTGAGATTTATGGGGGCTGAATTAAATCCAATTGGAGAGGAACTTAGTCCAATTTGGGGAAAATGGCACCAAATTCGTATGCCATGGCCTCCACCACCTTTGGACCACTTCATTGGCTTGCAAAGGAAGCTTGTGGGCTTTCATGAGGCTGTGGAAGACAACCAAAGCCTGGTGGGGCCTCTTCAAGGGACAAGAGGATAGAATGGAGGCCAAGGGGACCCTCCAAAGTTGCTGTTGTCCCATTTCTTATTCAACAGACCACCTTTCTCCATTTCCAATCCTTTTGAAGCTCAAAAGTTGCAGAGAAGCCATCCAACTCCCTCCCCTAGCCCGTCGCAAGTCCCCCGAGCCACCGAAGCCACCACACGCCGCCGCTCGCGCCTTCTCGTCCCCGCACGTCGCTTCACCTGTCTCGCCTCCCAGCGCCATCGTTTGCCCCTATTCGCAAGTCCAGTGGACCATCCAACCATCGTGCGTGGCCGTCCAAGCCATCTGAGCCCGCCTCCGCCGCTGTGAAGCCCCACCTGCCTGCTTGCTTGCTCGCCTAGCCACCGAACCTCCTCCGTTTATCATTCCAGCCCCAGGCCAGCAAGCTCCGTTCTTGGATAGAACCGAGCAGCCCAGCCAACCGTGGGCCTTCTAGGCTCGTTTTGAGCTACTTCCGGCCTCATAAGGTGTCATCGCTTGGAAGTTTGTTACCCATCTCAGCTTTACCATCATCATGGACTCACCGGATTGCAAAACCAGTGAGTTTACTCACTAAACTCTGCTTATGGAGTTAATTATGCTTAAGGGTTTATTAGTTTAGGCTAAGTATGGTTTAGGTGGTTAGTTAGAATGGATTAGCGATTTAATTACTTGTTTATGCATGTTAGGTGGTTCGATCGGCTGAATTAGCGACTAGATAGGTTGTATTATTTATCTAGATAGGTTCGGAAATTTTCCGGGCCCATTTTGGAATTTAATTAGGCGTTTCCAGCCTAAGTTTCTATTTATGGTATTTAATTGTATTTATTTAATTAATTTTGGTATTTATTTAATTATTTATTATTTTTTAGAAATTATATCGGGATAGTTGGTGATTGGAATTCGTACTAATTGCAATGGTATGCTTGGTTTATTAAATTGAGTGTTGATTTGTGCAAATTGAGTGGAAATTGTAATTTTGGGTATTTATCCCAAAATTGAGTAATTTCGGTATATAATTAGAAAATATCGGGTGTCAATTTACAGTGCCAAAAATGTGTTTATAGACTATTATAATTAGTGGGATTTATAAAAGAAAGATTGAAATTTTGGCTTAGGCCAACCGTGTACCCACACACTACTATTTTTATCGAGTATTTTTAACACGGTAAATTATCAGCTTGTGAGAGCATATTTATCATCGGCTTTTGGGACCCTTTGCACATCAGCTTGTGAGAGCAGTATACTATATCAGCCTAAGTGCTTTGATATGTCAGCTTGTGAGAGTAGTATACATTTTATCAGCTTTTGGGACCCTTTGCACATCAGCTTGTTATTGAGCAGTATACTGTATCAGCCTAAGTGCTTTGATATGTCAGCTTGTGAGAGCAATATACCTTATCAGCTTCTGTGAGCTAAGATCATTATGGCTCCGTTTGGCAACCACTTTGCCAAGTATCTTTGAGCCCCTAAAGATCTTTGGGCTAAAGTAGGGGTGTTTGGCAAAAATATTTGAAGCCCCCTTTGGAGAAGGCCAGCCTTGTGAAGGCCGAAAGCCCAAGGCGGGGGAGGACTTGCCTTGGGCTTTCGGCTTTTTCGGCATGCCCGCTCGAAGTACTATTCATATTTTTTTTTTCCAAAATTGTCCTTACGAACTTTTGATTTTTCCGTTTTTTGCCCTTGTGAGGAGCACTATTCATCTTCTCCGTCGAGAGTGGCCCCGGTGGCAGCTGCTCGGGTCAGTGTTCCTTCTCCGTCGAGGGTGGCCCCGACGGCAGCCGCTTGAGTCGCGCGACCGCCGGAGAGGTCGCGCGACCCAAGTGCGGCCCTTGGCGAGGTCGCGCGACCCGGCGCGACCCTCGCCGAGGTCGCGCGACCCAAGCCCGACCCTTGCCGAGGTCCCCCGACCTTAGGCGAGGGTTGCGTAGCCTCGCGACGGTGTCGCGCGACCTCGCCGGCCCGGATCCGGGGTCGCCGGAGGTTGCGATGGCGTCGCGCGACGCGCGCAACCTCGCCGGCCCATCCGGGTCGTGCGGAGGTCGCGATAGTGTCGCGCGACGCGCGCGACCTCACCCGCCCGGATCCGGGTCGCGCGGAGGTCGCGATGGCGTCGCGCGACGCACACGACCTCACCGGCCCGGATCCGAGGTAGCCGGAGGTCGCAACGGCGTCGCGCGACGCGCGCGACCTCGCCGCCCCAGATCCGGGTCGCCGGAGGTCGCCGGGGTCACCACCGCCGCCGGGCCGCCTCGCCCTTGCCGGTTTTCATTTTTTTATTTTTCTTTTGATAATATTTTTTTTCATAAAAGCCCTTTGTCCCCCAAACACAATTTTGCGCAAAGGTACTTCACAAAGGGTTTCTAAATTACAATTTACCAAACATAGTTTGCATTTTGGAAAACACCTTTAACTCAAATGTCTTTGCATTTTCCTAAAGACTTTCCCCAAAAGTCTTCCCAAACGCACCCTATATCAGCTTGTGGGAGCACGATCTATATTATCAACTTATGCGAGCTACTATCTATCTATATCAGCTTGTGAGAGCTATGACCATATATTGTAGCTTGTGACAACATAGACCGTTTATTTCAGCTTGTGTGAGCAGTGGTCATATCGAATTGATAGATAGTACTGTTGGTATTGAATTGAGTTGATTGACTGATTGATCGATGGTTTGATTTAAATTAAGTGGATTGGTTGAGATCATAAATTGTACTGACTTGCATAAAGGAACTGAGGCAAGGTAAGTCCTCTATCTTGTATGTGCATAGGGAGTCTTTAGGCGTATTTCCTTCCTAATTGGAGTTTAGGGGGTGGACTTGTTGAGACGTTGTCTTACCCTGTCATGGGTTCAACATTTTCAGGTCCTTAGATGTCGAATCCTCTTGAGCATTTTGGTCGTCCAATGAGGGTTACCGAGCGGGTTTCTAGTTATCCCAATCCCGGAAGTCACTGGATCTATGAACTTGTAGTGACCACTGTCTAGGTCGAAGAGAATCCACCTCATAGAATACCTCATCGATTCATAGCGTGGTTCCGCTGCAGACCCAATGGTTTCAGGGTGGGTCCCCTTAGGACTTTTAATATCCCCGTTGTGGTAGTTGATGCTGCTCTAGACAAGGATCCTACTGACCCTCTTGATAGCGTGGTGGAGGACGTGACGTCTCATCTGGACCCGGTGGAGACTGAAGGATTGGCGAATGAATCCAACTAGCTGGTCATAAGACAACTTTGAAGACCGATCTTTTGTAGACATGTAAATATAGACTAGTATTGTAATTGACCTAGTCAGCTTTGTATAAAAAGTGTGTTGTGGTTTTCCAAATTTTGACCATGCTTTTCTATCCCATCTTTGTGTTGTCTGGGGATTTATTTATTTGCTTCCGCATGCGCATTAAAATGAATGGATCGGCGATGCGTCCTGGGACGTCGCAATTAATTCGACCACCGAGGAATGGGCACGTACTCGAGGATCGGGGTGTGACAAGAAGAGGTTCTTGCCCAATAATTATAATCAAGGCCTTTTTTTTTCCTCAAAATGAATTCCCTCAAGCAACATGGAATGTGAGCATTGAAGAATACATTAGATAGTTTGAACAACTACGATATCCCAAAATTGTTGGAGCAAAATTCGCTTGTTCACCTGGTGGTTTAAATTGGGAAGTTGCCAATTTAGTTGAATGTCAATGATATTGGTCTTTTGAAGATATTTGCAAACTGACCATCAAGGTGGAAAGACAATTGAAGCGTGGCAAGGGTTTGTCAACCAAATTATTGACAAGGGGGATTACATGCTTTTTTAAGGGTGCTTCTTCTAGCAAGACCGAGAATACATCAATAAAAGATAAAGGCAAAAAGAATGCCATGGGGTCTGTCAAAGAACTTTACAAGAAGACCGATGGTGGTAGTGCACGATAGTGCTTTAAGTGCCAAGGTTATAGACACTTTCAATCCAAACATCCTAAACGAAGAGTTATGACTCTTCAAGAGATTGAGAAAATTGACATGGGGCCTCAAGAAGCTACGCAAGATGCCAATCAAATTGACACCAAACCAAAGGAGGAAGATGAGATTGTAGAGCAGCCCAATTAAGGAGAATTGATTGTTATTAGGAGGGCTTTGCACTAGAAGTTGCCCTGGCTGAACAAAGGGAACGATATCCAAGTAACTAAACGAGTCTTCATTTTGTTTTCAATCGGGAAAACTACCAAGATCATGTCCTGTATGATATAAGGTCCGCCGATGCACGTCACTTGTTATTGAGAGTGCCTTGGCAATTTCATAGGAAGGTCAAGCATGATTCAAGGGAAAACACTTACTCTTTTCTAAAAGAGCAAAAACTCATCACCCTAGCACCTTTAAGCCCATCCATGATCCAAAAAATTCAACTCGGGGAGAAAAGCACTAGGAAAGAAAATCTGTTTGTGAATGAAATACGTGTTGAGAGAGCCATTAGCAAACATAAAACTATATTGTCTTTGCCTATGGTTGAGAGAAAGAGTGAGATATGGGGCTCTTGCCCTTTGTGCGTGTGTGGTGTAACCGTGGCGTGTGTAGCGTCTGGCGTAAGAGTGTCTTGTATGTGAGTGGTGAGTGGTGTGAATTGAGTGTTCTTGAAATAATAATAAGAAAGTTCTATTATTGACATATTCACTTGATTCTCCACAGACAATGGTTTCACTTGATCATTTGCCATGTCGTAATAAATGTCATTAATATTTAGGCAAAAATTAAAATGGACCATATTAACGAGAAAAAGTTGTGTCAATCCATAGAAACTGCAAAATCTACTTATATGATTTGCGTAAAAAGCATTTCAGAATACTCATTAATAAAACAGATTGAAATTATGAAACGCCCGACACGAGCAAACCACCTCCTCCAGAACTCCGTAGCCGAAACCCCAGGTCTAATTGAGTAGATGCTCAAACCATGATTGATACTGGCAGGATACGTTTATTTCTTAGAATTGAAATGAAGAGCTTTGGGACTAATGAAATATCTATCTCGACATGTAGAGCTCCGGAGTGGACAATCTTGGCCTTGGAATGGCGACGAGGGGCTTCATTTTCTTGACCACAATGCCGAACTTGTCCAGTAAATCCAGCTCAGACCCTGGTGGTATTTCCCACTTGAATGAGTGCAAAAGAGAGGCCAAAACATATGGTAGCATCCTCTCTGCCAGCGCAAGCCCTGCACATATCCTCCGACCAGAACCGAATGGCATGTATGCGAAGTTGTTACCTGAGAAATCATACTTGCTGGGACCTTCCAAGAACCTCTCGGGTCTAAACTCCAACGGTTTGTCCCAAATCTTGGGATCCCTGTGGATAGAACCCATGTTTAAGAATACGTTGCTGCCCTTTGGTATCATGTAACCCCAACGACACAGGAAGCATTTGGGATCCGCGGCACCAATAAGGGCAACGCCGGGTGCAAGCGAAATGCCTCCTTGATGACCGCGTCGATGTACTTTAATTTGGGCAAGTGATGCTCTTCGACCATCTCATCCTCCCCCACGACTTCAGTCAATTCATGGATTACTTTGTTCATCACATTTCGGTTCTGCAGCAACTCTGCCATCACCCATTCAACCATTGTTGAAGTCGTATCAGTTCCGCCGATTACAATGTCCTATCCCACACATTCCAAGTTCCATCAGAAAGAGTCAATTGCTGTAATGTCCGGTAAAGCTAAATACATAATGAAGCACTATAATAGAGAAGAATTGACGTTCTAGTCAAAATATGGAGCTTCTAGTTATGGAGAAGGCAAGGTTGCACGCAACCTAAGTCACTCAATAGGATACGAAACAAAATATATGGAAAGAGATTTCAATCTTGACATGATGCGACCAACTTCATACGAAAATTGGCGCACAATAATTGAATTACCTTTATATAAGACCCTTGTTGAAAATAATGGTATTCTAGAGCTAATAGGCATTTCAAAACGAGTACATACTATAGTAATAATCGCTTGATATTTACTCATAAATATGGCAGCTAAGATTTGAAATGAATTTACAAAGAACATAATTTTTTTTGGTCGAAATAAAATTACATTCATTTGTCATAATCATACATGAGAGAACATAAAAACTTTCCAAGTAAAGCAAATCCCAAAAGGACCAGATTTGTCTTGGTATTGAAAAACAATCAGCAGTCGATTATCGAACGTGTCAATGATGGGCACATGTTGAGATCTTACCATCCAAAAACTACGGCTTGCACTGTTTGCCTAGGTTCAACATCATCAACACTATTGCCATACGAGGAGAACAACAAATTTTAGATCAAATACCTTTAAGAAACTCTCAAATATTGATTTAGGTCAAGAGAGGCAAGCTCCCAAATGTAGATCTACACTAAAATCGAGAGATGAGAGCTTTCGTTGAATTTCAAAGAAGTCATAAAATAAAATCACGTTTCGAGCATTGTACTAGCTTGAACAGTGATGATGACCTCACAAAATTTTCAGCTGCAAATAGATTTATTCACCACAATGAGCAAAAGAAAACCCCAAAAGAGATCGGGAGAGAAGAAACAACAAATCAAGACCTAGAAAAGAAAAGCGGAGCAACAAAAGCTCTTGGTTTCAGAAATTGAAGCTGAGAGCCTACAAATGAAGTTTCTTTGAGGGAGGGGTTTTCTGGGGAGGGTTGCCGACACAGATTAGGTAGAGTAGCAAAAGACGATTAACTGCACTTTCTAGTGCATCAGGTCATTAAATAGCCGTGCATGTCCATATAAGAACTAGTCACCTAGATTAATAAACTTACCATAAGAATGGCTTTGAGTGCTACATTCTTGTCCACTGGCGACTGGTTATCTTCAAGATTTATCTCCATATCCATGAAAATCTGCAAAAAGTCCTTTTTCTGTTCATTGCGTTTAGGTTCTCCTTCCTTCTGCTTCAACGGTTCACTTGTTGTTCCTTTGGTGGCGCAATCGATAATCGGCTGAATAAAACCATCCAGCCACTGATGCACCCTTTTCATGTCCCTTTCCACTCCTTGCAGGTCAAGCCAAGCGAGTGCCGGGAAAAAGTCCGAAACATTTGGACTACCTAAGAGCACCATCAATTTGGCCACCACCTCTCGAAACTCAGAGGCCACGGCTTCACCCTTTTCTCCCTGAAGCGTTCCTCCCCACAGCATTCCCATCACCATGTTAACTAAGATCAGAAGGGCCAATTCGCCGATATCTACTGGCACCCCAGGTTTTCTATACAGATCGCTCAGAGCTTTTCTGACCTCCTGCCTTCTCAAACCATAACAGGCATCGAGACTCATGTTGCTCATCAACTGCCGCACAAACAGTTTGCGGAGATTCCTCCAATAAGGGCCTTGGCTTGAGAAGGCAATGTCCCTTGCGCCATATGACGCTATAGCACCGGCAATGTTTGGGTCTCGATTGGCAAAAGTCATGTCTTGGTCCCGCACGATTTCTTTGGCCAGTGACGGGGAGTTAACCACAACATATAATTTGCTTCCAAGCCAGAGTTTGTAGATGGGGCCGTAGGTCTCAGCCAATTCAGCGAATTTCCGGTGGAGATTGGTCCCTAGGAATGGGAGGTACCCGAAGAATGGCACACCTTGGGGCCCTGGAGGCAATGGAGCCGTCGTGTGGTTTCGCCTCCTGCACAAAGAGAAGAAACTAAGAGCTGCTATAGCAATGACAAGTACTGTTGTAGTAGCTCTATGAATTGCATCATTCTCTTCTTTAGCATTCCCCAACCACGGCCAGGCACTTCCGGAATCTGCGTTCGACATTTCAGCTTGTGATGATGGAAAGAGGACTCTTTGTGGAAGTTCCTAGAGCTAAACTATAGGTCTTTGGATACACAGTTTGGTCACCGACGGATGATTCAGGATATTTTGGTTCAAAAACTTAGTGATCCTATTAAAAATATGTCTCGAGTTTGAGTCCGTAACGAAACCGGACTAACAAGAATACATGAACTCGACCACGTGCGAGTCAAAGCAACGCATGTGAATTGATCAGCCGAAATTGTTAGAAGAAGATTGCATGCAGATTTCATCTATGAGCCGCAAGCGTGAAGAGGCTAATGTGCGGCTTCTTTTGTTGTCTTCTACTCATCTCTGCTGGTTGGACTTTTGAATGGAGGAAAGTGGACGGTGGCCCACTTGCATGCAAGGATGGGTGTTCCCTTTCTTGTCTTCTGCCAAAGCCATCATTGTTGACTTTGAGAGAAGAAGAAAGAAAGCTTCATACGTCCATTTTCTCCTCTCCTTTAATGCATGCACACGCATGGACGCCCATGCATTATGGTGGGCTTGCTTTGTCTTTTCTTTCTCTGAAGAAGACTTTCAGCATGTTGCAATAAATGATGGAGGCTCTTTTTTATATTATAAAAGAGAGAGATGTCCAACGGAGAAGAGTGCGCCGAGCCAAGTTTCGATGGCCGAGAGAGAGAAAGAGCTCTGAGACCGTAGAAGAGTGCAGAGAGTTCTCTTGGGTGAGGGATTTTCTCGTTGTAAATTATATCCAAATATTTTAGCCAATTAAATTCTTGTGGGTAGAATTTGTTTAATTCATTGAGTAAGGTTTCACTAGAAATTGTGAGGGACTAAACACTGTGTGAGTTATTTGGATGTAATTTGGGATTAGAAAACATGTGTGTTTGAGTACTCGAGTAATTGTAATTTCTGTCGTATCGTTTGTTTCTATGGTGGAATTCCGTACTGCTCTCCTTGTGGATGTAGGTTCTAATATTTGGACTGAATCACGTCAATCTGATGTCCGATTCCCTTTCCTTCATTCCGACTATTTTATCCGATTCATTGGTCCATATTCCGCACAACAGTCCGAGTTAGCATTACACAGGAAATAACTAGCCACACAAACTATAGAAGGTCTTCGAAGATACGTTTGGATCTCTTATGGATTTTAGGATAATATTTTGGTTCGAAAAGTAAGTGGTCCCACTTAGGTAAACGCACTGACGCGACCAATTATTGTACATGAGGAAAATTGCCAGAATAATTAAACAAAAATGACCAGGGTGAACCAGTAACCAGTTTTTGTCTAACTAGAAGGATTTATTGTTTCTTAGTTCTTAGTTCCATATTCGACATTCCTATGAATGCTAATTTAATCATGTGTCATTCATTTTCTCTATATTGATTTTCTTACAATTTCTGTAATGTAATAGAAAATCTTACTATGAAAGACTAGGAATTTGCACAAGGTTAGTGATTAATAAGTTTTTGCATATAATACGTAACTACTTGACCTGCTTAATTATAAAAAAAAAAAATGTTCAGTATTGTGAAACCAATAATAGCGGAGCCGGGCGCAAGCAATGGCCACCCGACCACCATTTTTGAAGTCATAACGGTTATGTCAACCACGATGTCCTATTCCTCATGTTCAAAGTTCCTCATGTTCAAAGTAATCAGAAAGATTAAATCGTTGTAATGCTTCGATGTCTCACCTAGAAAGTAAATAATCTTTCACCAAAAAGGTTGATTTTTGGTTTTTTTTTTTTTTTTTTTTTTGTGATAAAAAGGCTTATATATTCATCTTGGAGCGGAAGTTGTTCGGCTTAAAATTTAAAAGAAAGTGAAGAACAAATTTTAGAATTTAAAGTGCAGGAATAGTAAGTTTGCATGGAACAAGATGAAAGGAACGAAACAAACTTTCACTTAAGTGGCCAGAAGCTTCCTCACTCTTGCTCAACCAGTCTTCACCCCGTTGTCACAAGCCGAAATGTCAAATAGAGACTCTGAAGGCGCCTTGGCTGTGGTTGCGGCCTGCTAAAGAAGCGAATGATGCAATTCCTAGAGCTACCACAACACTGCTTGTCATAGGAATTGCAACTCTTAGTTTTTTCTCTTTGTTCAGGAGAAGAAAAAACTAGACAGCTCCATTGCCGCCGGGGCCCCAAGGTGTGCCGTTCCTTGGCTACCTCCCATTCCTAGGGACCGAGTTCCACCGGAAATTTGCTGAATTGGCCGAGACCTAAGGCCCCATCTACAAACCATGGCTTGGAAGCAAGTTATATGTCGTGGTTAACTCCTATTTGCTGACCAAAGAAATCGTGCGGGACCAGGACATGATGTTCGCCAATCAGGACCCGAACATCGCCGCTACAATTGGGTCATACAGAGGAAGGGACATTACCTTCTCAAGCCAGGGGCCTTATTGGAGGAATCTCCGCAAGCTTTTTCTACGACCGTGCCACTGAAGGAAGAACAAATGAACTATTCAAGCGGAAGGATGGAGAACCTAAAAGCAATGAACAGAAAAAGGACTTCTTGCAGATTTTCCTGGACATGGAGATGGATCTTGAAGATAACCAGTCACCAATGGACAAAAACGGAGCCCTCAAAGCCATTTTTATTGTAAGTTTATTAAGCTAGGTGACTAGTTCTCATATGGACGTACATTACTATTTAATGACCTGATGCAGCAGTAATAGTAAGTATAGTTAATCCTCGTTCTTTTCATATTTTGGCCACCATAATCATGAGTTAACGTCAAGAGATTCTTACTAGAGTATTGTACTCGTTTTTAAATACATATCAGCCCTAGAGTACCGTAATTTTCAACCAGCATCTTGCGCAATACTGTAACAAATATAGCAAAGTTGATATAATGCGAAGGTATTTCAATTATCATGTGCTAATTTTTGTATGAAGTTGGTCGTATCATGTCAAGATTGAAATCTCTTTCCATACCCTTCATTTGGGATTCTCTTGTCTAACTTAAAAAAAAAAAGTTCCATCTTTCACCAAGAAGGTCGATTCTTCTCTATTACAACGCTTCATCATGTATTCAGCTTCATCAATCATGACAGCAATATACTCTTTCTGATGACACTTTGAATTTGTGGAATAGGACATTGTGGTTGGCGGAACCGATACAACTTCGACAACGGTCGAGTGGGTGATGGCAGAGTTGCTGCAGAACTCAGATGTAATGAACAAAGTAGTCCAAGAATTGACAGAAGTTGTGGGGGAGGACAAGATGGTGGAAGAGAACCACTTGCCCAAATTAAAGTACCTCAATGCTGTCATCAAGGAGGCATTTCGCTTGCACCCGGTGCTGCCTTTATTGGTGCCTCGGACCCCACATGCTTCCTGTGTCGTCAGGGGTTACACAATTCCCAAGGGCAGTAACATATTCTTGAATATGGGCTATATCCAGAGAGACCCCAAGATTTGGGACAAACCATTGGAGTTCAGACCTGAGAGGTTCTTGGAAGATCCCAGCAAGTATGATCTCTCAGGCAACAACTTCATGTATATGCCCTTCTGTTCTGGTCGAAGGGTGTGTGCAGGGCTTGCACTGGCAGAGAGGATGTTACCATATGTTTTGGCCTCTCTTTTGCATTCATTCGAGGAATGTCCTATCCGCAATTGATGATACCCCAATCTTAAATTGATTTTGGAAATACTAACATCCTTTAAGCTGATCAATTAGGTCATCAATCCTTGTAGTAGATACTTTTTTTAATCGTAACTTGATTTAATTTCCTATAATTAATGCAGAGGCTGTTGCCACAGAGCCACCTACATGATTCCTGTGTTGCCGGGGGTGACACAATACCGAAAGGTAGTGAAATTTTCTTGAACATGGGTTATATCCACAAGGACCCCAAGATTTGAGACAAATGGTGAAGTTTAGACTTAGAGAGTGTCTTGGAAGATCCTAGTAAGTATGATTTCCTGGGCAACAACTTCAAGTTCATTCCATTCGGTTCCAATCAAAAGAGATATGTGGGGCTTGTGCTAGCAAAGAGGATGCTATGTTATGTTGTGGCATCTCTTTTGCATTCTTCAAGTGGGAATTACCATCAGGGGTGGAGTTGGAATAATCTGAGAAGCTCAGGCTTCAGGTCAGGGAAATGAAGCCCCTGGTCATCATTCCCAATCACACCTCAATTCCACAAGAATAGGAGCACGACACAGCTGTCCTTTCTCCACAGGACGCAGCAGTTTGTTGCTGTCTGCACAATTTGGCTAGGTGGACATACGGAAGATCCTTCCACAATTGGTAGCAGTTTGCTTGCTCAAAGACACAACAGTAGGCGTGCCCTCCAAACAAAGTTTTCTCCTATGAGCTTGACTCCAATTGCTAGGTAGGAGATGGAATTTGCAGTAATTCCATTGGCTGTGGATCCGAGTACTCGGGTTGTTAAGCTAGGGGTGGTACTTGATGATGAAGTAGTTGTTGAAGAGGGCGAACATGCCATTTGAATTTTTATTTTTTTAAAAAAAAAAAGCTTTCGTTAGAAAAGCTCTAATAACATGTGAGAATGTAAAACTATATTGTATTTAAGTTAATTGATCTCTGTTTACAGCTTTCTATTTATAAGAAATGACAATATTCCTAGGGCTCCTAATATGGAAGGTGTATACAAAAATAGGAGCAACTAAAGTTAGGGATACAAAAAAATAAAAAATAAATCAGAATAAATCAATAAGTGATTGCTAGAGATCTGCTGAATATCAAGAATGATTGCTAGAGATCTGCTCAATATTAGGTTCTAGTTAAGGAGTGATTGCTAGAGATTTGCTAAATATCATATTCTGGATTTGGTATCCTTTGACATGTTCCACCCAGAAAGTGGAGAATCTTCCACCAAAAAGGTTGATTTTGGGTTTTAAGTGAAAAAATGGGTTTTGTGTGGATCTCAAACAGGGAACTACTTGGCTCAAAATTTAAAAGAAAGTGGAGAACAAATTGTGGAATTTAAAAGTGCAAGAATAGAAAACATAACAAACTTTATTAGGAGAATGACACTAGAAGTGTTATAAGTTGTGTACGGTGTTCACTTTAATATTAAAAGTTTTTTTTTTTTGAATCATTTAAGTGCCAACTCCAATTTGAGTCATTGGAAATCCGACATGGCCATATTTTATTAATTTCTCGATCTTACGTGACTCACCGGTGTGCCCAGTCAATATATAATCCATAAACAATGATGTGTAGCAAGTTCATAAGTGATCATTTCAGTACTAGTCGTTGATCACTTGAGTGCCAATTTTTGTTATAAAAAAATGATCATTTCAGTATCAATCTTAATGAAAAAGTGATCATTTCAGTGTCAAAATGTTGTCTCAAATAAAATTTTTAACTATAAATGCCACGTAATTTCTCCAATCGGAATTTCTCATTGGAGACACTTAGGTAATCGTTTTTATCCGATTTTGGCACTTAAGTGAGCCGACGAAAACTTTTGGCACAAAAGTGAGTACCGTACACAATTTATGACACTTTTAGTATCCTTCTCTCAACTTTATTAGTTGTTTTAGCAATAAATAAATAAATAAAACTTTATTCGTTGAAGTATCCCGAAAAGGAGAGTTTTTACATTTTTTACATTGGGTTTTTATAACCACCAACAACAATTACATACAAGGAGTAGTGCTTCACGTTTTCCAAGTATTTTGGCACGCTTTTTGTTATGCAAAGGCTACAAGAAGCGACAACTTTTGAGGTCATCGAGATGGCTAATTGTCACCTGCTACTTGAACAGTCTTATAAAATTAACACATCCTCCTTAATGTTATAATTCCAGCATTTAGTAGAAATTGTGGTGAATTATGACAAATTTGATATATGCATTTACTAAACTAATCACGAGAAAAATAGGTAGCCTTTTGAATATCAAGCAACATCAGACCAACTATGCATGATTTCGTGTATAAACTCGATACCATTATTGGTTTATCGCACAAGCTCGGCTAGTTTTCCACTTGGTACAACTAAAGTACATTCAATGTGTTAAACTATTTACATTGCTTGCCTACAAGGTTTGTATGCCTTTATATGCACGTGGTCTTCCTCTAATAATGTAAACTTTTGGAATGGATTTTCTAATATGATACTAGAGCGTGGTTCTACCCCATTTTATTCTGTGCATATGGCCCATACTTCATCAAGTTATGCATGTTGTCTCTAATCTTGCTTGCATTAAAGTATCCCAATGACTTGTCTATGGGATTATTATACATTTTATATATATGGTGTTTCAATCTATCTACCAGTTCCAATTTTTGAGTTGGATGAATTAAATTTTCGGTGTGTACATATGACATCCAAAGAAAGATGAGATCATGAAGAGGCATGCGTGATTAAGCAAAACCACAAAATAATGTATAAAATTTTACTTTTTATCTATGTAAAAAAAATCAGCTGGCAAAAAGGAAACGCAAAACATACATTCCTGGAATTATGCACCTATTTTTTTCTTAAATTAATTTCTCTATCCACAGTTTTTTCTAAGCCAAAATAATTCCAACATTCCTTAACCGTTATACCAAGGAACAAAATAAAATATAAGGTCGAAACAATACGTGGAGCTCTAAAATTAGGGACCATTTTAAGAATATTGCTATTGTTATCTTGGCTCATCTCTTTTTATTTATTTTTCAAAATTTCTTTTCGGTGAAGTCAATGATTCCCGAAAGTGTCCTTGTGAAATGCACCGTACTCTCCAGTTCTATCAGCAAACCAAGCAATGTACTTTACAGTCCTATTGTCCGGCCTTTGAGATGCACAAATAAACTTTCATGTAGCAGGTAAATAGTGCAGATGGCAAAGTACATGATCCAAATTCAAGAATACATTCAAGCAGGCTCAGTTATCAAAATCAGCAATTCACCCTGCTCTTCGTGGTTGAGGACACTATCCAAAATCCGATCTTGACTTCTTGAAAATAGACCTTACATCTAACTCGATGAAATCGATGACGATTAGCAACAATCAACGAAAAGGCAGCAACGAATTTAATCTCGACAACAAATTAACGAATGGAAACATGATTACAATAGATCAAATATGCAGCGAATTCGCACATTTCAATCACCACAAATCACCTGACGATCCTTTCCTTGGCGAGGATGTCCTTCCCCTTATTTCTCACCCATATATTTTTTTCTACATTTTCCAAACTTGGCCAACCCCCTCTTCTTCCTTGTTTGGCCGGCCAAAGCCCCTTTCGGTCACTTGCCTTTTATAGCTTCGTTTCCTAATTGGGAATGGCACATGCTAATCATGTGGAGGCTAAGGCCTAAGGAAGTGGCCGAGTTCATCAAAGGGGGCCGGGCTCGTGTGGGCTTGGCCTTAAAAGCTTACATGAATTTAAGGCTCATTTCACATGTCGGGTTGTCTATCAGGCCTGATGGTTTTAATTAATATGATGGGCTTAAGTTGGCCCGTCCGCCCACGATGGGCCTAAAAGCCTGGCCCGCAAGATGAGGGCCCATGGAGGAACGGTTGCGATGTGAAATGTTGCATCGTTTAGATATGAGGGGTTATGACTTTTTGGGGAACGTATTACTCTGAAGAGTTACATCTCTTGAAGGAGACGTATTTAAGAGAGAAAAGAAAAAAGGGCAATGTACCTTTTTCAACGTACATTCTTTTTTCTCCCTCTCTCTCCCTTCTAAAAAGCCTAAGAGAACAGTATCCAAAAAAGATGGATCTTTCTCCCCTCCAAGGCGATTGAACATCATTGACAAGAACGGGATAAAGTTTTTTACTTCCTCATATCAGCGTCGGTGTTTAGCCTGTGGATACAAGGTACGTTCGTCTATGTGATGTGCCTTAGGATCGGTGATACATGTGTTTTTCCCGGGCTCGTCTTCCGCATTTGATTTTGGGATTCGATTTAGTGTCGAATCCAATTTTAGGGTATAAGCAAAACCCAACATTGGTATCACAGCCCCGTTCATGTTTATCCCGACCCCTTTCATGTTTATGGATGTTTTTTAGTGATTTTTCGTGAATTTAATCGGCCGACACCGATCGGGGAGAAGAAATCTCGACACCCGAGCACTGTTCATCCATTTTTTCGAGTTTCTGTAAGTTGAAATCCATTTCTGATGGCTCTGGATGGAAAGTCTCGTTGAGACGAACGCGACGAGTGGTGGAACGCCGCCAAAGGCCGCCGGACGCACCCCCACGCGTAGCCGGCACGAAACGGCGTCTTCGGCGCGTGCGTTGCACACGCCGATTCGCAGGCGCAGGCGCATGCGTCGCACGCGCGCGCAGGGCCATGTGCTCACGTGCGTCGCACATGCACGAGCGCCATCAATGGCGCGTGCACGGCACACGCTTGTTGCACGCGAGCCGCACATGCCGGTCAGTTCGTCCAACCGGCTCGCCCAGCCCGACCGGCCAACCGGTCTGGCCCGACCCGACCCGTTGACCGTTGACGACCGTTGACCGACCATTGACCGTTGACCCGGAAAAAAAAAAAGAATTTTTTTTTCCTTTCAAATTCTGTTTATGTGGATTATATGTAATCCATTTTATTTGTTCTGCATTTGTTGTAGGAACAATGCCTCCCCGTAAGCCGCGCGCATCTGTGCACACAATGTCAGATGAACAAAAGGAAAGGCTTTCAAGGTTGATAGCCGATTTGAATGGTTATCGATGGGAGAGTGACGACATAATTGATCATGTTGTAGAGGTCAACAACAAAATTCAAGAAGTCATTTGGAACGGTTATCCCATGCCAGATATTCAGATGGTGGGATTCTTCATGAACACTCTTCCACCAAAATGGCAATGAGTGTTGAATCGCCTATGGGAGGTCAAGGGTTTTACTAGATATAAGGAGCTAGTAATGGAATTCGTAGATGAATATCATCGGGTTGGAGCCACAAAGACTGCGACCCAAGAAATGACTTCAATTAGGCGGGGAATGAATGTGCATAGGAGAAATCCTAAGGGATATCCGTCTATTTTTCCATGGCTGACAAGAATGCCTGAAAATTTTACAGAGAAAAAGAAAAATAAATTGAACCAAGTAGCAGCTTTCCCTATTAGTAGTATGATGCCTTGGTTTTAGATGTTATTGATGGTCTTTATTTAGTGTGCTTTGTGGACATCTTATGTAATGTTATATACTTGGTCGTTGTTGATGTAGCAACTAATATGTTAGTTGTATTATGTGAAAGCATTATTATTATATCATTGTTGGATGTCAAATATTATTTGCTTTCTATTGTTGTTAACTGTTGTGGGTAGTTCATAGAAGTTTTTGTAGCTTCATAGAATTTACTTTGCATGGACAATTATATTAATGATAGTTTTAAGTTAGGATTTTTAGAGGATGATTGGAAACATAGTGACCTTTTGATTATGAAATCTTACTTAAAATTATTAATTAATATGATGGGTTTGTGCAAAATAGAAGCATAAGTGATAGGCATTAATATTTCGTGCATATATATCTAATATGTTCATATCGATGGATTCAGCAACTAAGAACATAATTGCTGATTTGAACAAAGAAGACAAATTGAACGGCAAGAATAGTGAAATATTGAATATGAGAATTCAATATGTGCCGGAAAAGCAAGAAGCACTAAAAGCTCTTGACCATGTTATGGAAGATCTTGAGGATGTTGTGCGCCACCTTGAGCTAGTTGATGATCGCCTCAAGGCATTTGAGTAGAATACAGATATTTGTTGTGTTGCTTTAAGCTCAGAAGGGGCTTCAAGCTCTAAGCGCAAGCGCATTGAATCATTCAATATGTGGGAAAGCAATGGATCATGTCATTCTTGCAAGAAACCAAGAATTAACCAACAAAAGAGAGGAAAACGGCCTCGTGTGAAGAATAAGGGTGAAATGTTACAACTGTGACCAGAATGGTCACTATGCCCGCGATTGTTGCGAGCCAAAGAAGGTACACACCCCTTGTACTATTGTGAACTTTGCATATGTGTCAAGTTTTGTATTCTTGACTGAATCTAATCCTTTGTGGATTGTAAATTCAAGAGCAACAGACTATATAGCAAATGATAGAGAATCCTTCGTAGAATTTCGACAAGTTTTGACTGAAACTAAGTGGTTCTATGTAGGAAATAACTCAAGAGCTTAAGTTAAAGGTATTGGCACCTGCCAATTGAACATGCGTGGTGGACGCACCTTGTTCCTACATGATGTATTGTATGCTCTGGAAATTCGTCGGAATTTAGTGTCTGTTTTTAGTGTTGGTCAAGCTAGGTTTTAATATGAACTTCCATAATAGATGTGTGGATTTGTTTTTGCATACAAACTACTATGGTTGTGGTTATTTTCTGGATGGTTTCATTGTATTAGATATTGACTATGTTAATGCAAATGTTTGTTATTTCCTTCTCACGTCTCCTAATTCATATGATGATGATGTGAATGTGTGGCATACTAGACTTGGTCATATTGGCCAACAACGTATGAATAGACTAGCCAAAGAGGGCTTGTTAGGCAATATTGAAAAAGTCGATTTACCCATATATGAACATTGCCTGGTAGAAAAAACGACAAGGAAACCATTTGGAAAAGGTAAAAGAGCTGAATTTCCTCTATATTTAATCCATTCTGACGTCTGTGGTCCAATGAATATGACAGGAAGGCATGGGGCTGTTTATTTCATCACTTTTATAAATGATTATACTCGATTCGGATATGTCCATTTGATTTCTCATAAATCTGAAACATTAAGTTGTTTCAAAAGATTTATAATATTGGTAGAAAATCAATTAGACAAGAAAATAAAAGTATCGAGATCCGATCGAGGTCGAGAATATTTATCTGATAAGTTCAGAAAATTATGTGATGAAAAAGGAATAGAAAGACAGTTGTCTATTCCATATACTCCTTGTTGCGACCTAATTTTTTTTTTTGAAGGGGTGAATCACCTAAAACTAGGTTAATGGATTACTAAGTCCGAAGACTTGGTGCGGACTCTCCCAAGCCCTACCAATCGCGACTTGATACTAAGAAAAAGACCCACTAAAACATGCAATTATATTTCAAATCGGAGCCGCCACTAACCAATTAGGGCTTATTAGAAACCCAGGTAAAGTATGGGAGAATACTTTACCTTTTACGAACCAGAGATTTAATGGATTCGGGGACATGGTTACGCTAGATTAATCTAACGCCCTTTCGGTACCTTAAAAAACAATTTGCAGCCAGTCTTGATTAATTTTAACCTAAGATACTAACATGCAAATGGTGGTCATGCGGGTGCACAATCAATTAAATAACATTCAATAAATCAAAATGCTAAGAAATTATAAACCACAACTTTATTAAAGTCCACTCTCTAAGAAAACATTTTTAAAAAAATGCTAATAAAAATGCATGCCCTAAACATTATTTCTAAATGACATGACACCTAACTTATTATTATGCAATCTTAATCTAAAATTAATATGCATGAATTTTACTTTAATGATATGTGAAATGCAATTTATATGGCCTAATTTGAACTATATGTATGCACTCTAAATTATAAAATCCTAATATGCATGCGTTTCATGATATGGGATGAATGTGTGGCACCCCCAAAACCTGAGGCGGGTCACCACAGATACTACGCGATAGAAGAAAGAATTTGAAAATATAAGCCCAAGCTTAGGCGTAAAATTTTTTTTTTTTTTTTTCTTTTCTTTCCCAAAAAGACTTTAGAGATAAGCGCAGCTCAAGCGGAAATTTTTTTTGAGGCGAGTCTCACCAACACTTCGCTTCCCTCACGACAATACAATACACACCAACTATCTTTGATTAGGTGAAAACACGAAGCCGAACCACTTTTATTTACACTTATAATTACGAAGGGCTACACAGGTCGGTACAAAAAGGATAGGCCAAGACTCATCTATGCTCGGCCTTCACTCCTCAAAAAGAGACACACGACCCTAAAAAATGCGACGTGTAACGATCTCCCTTCGATTTACTAGTGGCGGCCATCCTAAAAGTTGCTAACCCCCACTCCACGTGTGCGAGGCCGTCACACCCAACCCGGTGCGTCGGGCGGTGGAGGTGGCAGCATCCCCATCATCACACCGTTGCAGCGGATGTGGACAGAGATGTACTCTGGATGACTGGGCCTCCCGGATAAGCCCACGTCATACGATATGATCGCGCGCGCACGCAAAAAGGTCAGTCCCGGCGAGGTGGGACAGTCTATCTCGGTCACCTCGACCTCCACGTCGATGGAAGGCCGTAGAACACTCCCCGTGTAACAACGGGGAGAGGCATCGCACTAATCTGAAATGTTAGGTCCCCCGAAGGGGTGAGTACAACCACTCAACAAGTAAAGGAATCCAAACACCAATCAATGCATTTAAACAATATAAACAATTACATCATACATACCACATATGCAATCCAATATACTTACCTCAAAGCCAGGCACATGCCAACATACATCATCATACCATATAACTCATACATGTCATCGTATTTTCATGTCATATCATGTATACACATGTCATTACCATGTCATATATATACCTGTCATCACCATGTCATATCATGTATATACATCATCACCATATCATATCATACATGCATGTCCTTATCATAATATCATGCCACACATGCATGTCATTGTCATGTCATATCATGCCATACATGCATGTCATTATCATGTCATACCATGCCACATATGCATGTCACATCGTCGTGTCACATCATGCCACACATGCATGTCATTTCCACTTTGAAATCCCAATTGATCATCACATCTTCCTTCCTCGGGATCATCCATCCCATATTTTACACTCGCACCCTCACTCGGGTCTCACGAGAAAAACCTCCGGAATTATGCCAACCATGACCACCGGGCATCCGGCACCCCCAACGCTCCAGGCATCTCGCATCCCAACTGGCATCACGAGGTATCCCCTCGGGCAAAGACCTCCGAGGCTTCCGGCACCCATCTCATTCCAGGCATCTTGATACTCCTAGGGTATCCGGCCATGTATCTCTCTATACATTCCGGCCAACGCTTCCTCCTCCAACCATTACCATGGATCACATTGCCAATTACTTTTCAATTTATCATGCACATGATGTCATGACAAAACAGGATTACCTTAGTACTTGTGCATGCATAAATGAAGCATCTACACATACATGCAATAGGTGCAATTGCTAATATAGATTAAATCCTTGTGGGATTTTTACTTACCACATGCATTTTGAATTATAAAAATCCAATTTATTCCAAATTGAATTTAATTAAATAATCACATAAATCCTAAAATCATGAAATTAAGGCATATGATATCCAAATATAATAGAATGGAAAAATATGCAGAAAACACATGGCCAAACAATTTCCACATAGTAAACCACTTTTCCACAATTTCAATGCACGTTTTCGGATAAGGGCAGAACGCACAATTTTCTTGGTAAGTCAATTAAAATACCCATATGACCTCAGAAAATTATGAACTTTTACCAGGATGTAGTTAAGACATTAAAATATACTTTTCATGAAGGAAACTAAGTCAAATTCGTTTTAGATAATTTTCTACAGACCCACGAAGCTCCTGGTCAAGTCACCGAAATACACAGAGCACTATGTCCGAAATATGCAGATTTTACCTACTTACCCTTCTTCGTTCTCTCTGATTTTTGGATATGTTATACTCCTAAGGATCCTCTACAACTTTTATGAAGATACTTAAGCCAAACTACCAAAGGAAGACCTTCAAATGGTCCCACGAAGTCTCTGGTAACCCACATCGCAACTCCAGTTTCATCGTCTTCAAGGTCAGGTTGGTTACCTAGCCTAAACTTGTTATTTTTGCTTCAAATTTGAGTATGTTCATCCTTAAGATGTTCTCTACAAGTTTCATCAAGAAGTCGGAGAGAGATTCTTAGTAAAAACCAACATGCAAACCACGAACTCACCTCAAGGTCAGAAAAACAGTTCCAGATCTAGGGTCTCCGAAATATGAGGTTTAGACCCCTCAAATCTCCATAATTTTTCACGAAATTTCATTATGTTATATTTTGAGATGTTAGCTACAACTTTCATGAAGAGATCCAAGCCAAAATCGAACTCAAAACACAACATAATAATTCTATATGCATGCTCTTTTTGTGATTTTTTTAATGTATGCAACCTATACTAAATAATGATGAAATGGGATTAATTATGAACTAATTTATTAATTAACCAAGAAAATAAATTTTGTGTTTTCTCTTTTTATTTATTTTTAAAATTACATGATGGGAATAGTAAAATACAATGCTATCCTAATTTATTAATATGCAAACTTTAATTAAATGAGCCTAATATGCAAACTAGCTAAAATGCATCTAGTATTTTGTATATTCTTTATTGAAATTAAACAAACTAATTAAGCTATTCAGAATGGAATAATTTCCTAATTCAATTTCGGGATTAATTTGATTTAAACCTCATTTGTCTTAGAAAATCATTATTCTTTTTACTTTTTTTATCTTTTTATATTATAAAAACATGCAAACTTACTAAGGATGAAATCCTAAAAAACTAAGAGTCAATTTATTAAGCCTACGTGTCTAAATTAATAAACCTATATGACCTATATGCTCATGCAAGATTTTAGTATTTCATTATTCCTTTTTTTTAAAATTTTTCACTTTTCTCAAACAAGTAATTATTTAAGCATGAAAACAAAGATAAGAATTAAAATAATTAAAAAAATAATCCGTTGTCTCACGGATTAAATTAACAATTATTTTAACTCTATAAATCACAACGAGGGAATCAAAATAATTAAAAATTTGGTCCGAAGTCTTACGGACCAAATTAAATAATTATTGTGATTTAATAATTGAAATTCTACCAAAACAAACCCAAAATTAGTATAATTAAAAAAGTGATCCGATGTCTCTCGGATCAAATTAATAACTATAGTAATTTGTGGTAAAATCTATGGATAATGCATATAGAAATTGCAAATATTAACACCCAACATTTAAATAATTAAACTAACATGCTATCAAATGAAATAAACATAAAAATTAACCTAACAAATAATGAAATAAACTAAACTCCAAAAATGAAAAGTAAAAACTACCTAAGGGTAAAACCCACGGGGACAAGAGGGCAACCGAGCGGAATATGGACGGAGACCGGAGCTACGGTGCGGGTTGCTGAGTCGCGGGTCGTTGGGCGGTGGGGCGCGACGGTGTCGGGCTGAGATGAACTGGTGTGCGTCGAGCGTTGGGCCACAAGATTGCGACAGCTTGGCGAGGGCGGAGTGGCGAGGCAGGGGCGACTCCGGAGGGGCGCGGAGCAGCGGCGTCGGCGTGGGACTCGGGCGCGGCGACGAGTGGTTGCGGCTGTCTTCGGGCGGAGGTGCGAGCGTCGCTCGGTGGAGCACTGGTGAGGCGCGGCAGAGACCGGCGGTGGATCGCGCACGGGTCGAGACCAGCTGTCGCGGAGGCGGAGTAGGGCTGGACCGGCTGGCCTCGGGGCGGCGAGCTTCGGGTCTTCAAGTTGGGAGCAATTGCAGGCGTGGCGGGCTGAGGCGGTGGTGGCGCCGAGCTGTGGGCGAGGCGACGGGTCTTGGACCGGCGGCGATTTGGAGCGCGGGGACGTCGGGACGGCGTGGAGCGTCGGAGGTGTGCCGGATCGGGAAGTCACGAAGCGCGGCAATCGGCACGGCGGTCGCGGCGACTTCGAGTCTTCGGTGGTGTGGAGTCCAATGGGCAAAAGGTGCAGTAGGCGATAAACGAGCCCAACGGGGAAGAAGAACAGTGCTCTTCTTCCTTTTTTTAAAAAAAAAAAATCTTTCTCTCTCCTCTTGTCTCCCGGCTCTTCACTGTTCCTCCCCTCTGCTGGACGTCTCCTTTTTCCTTCTGCAAAACCGGTCAAATCCTCCTTTTCTTTCTCTCTTTCACCTTTTGACTTTTCACCTTTTGGGACTCTCCACAAAACAAAATAAAATGGCTCACTTTTTGGTCCTTCGACGAAGAGAAGTCCCCCTGATGACTTTTCTATTTCTCCCTTTCCATGAAAAACGAAGAGAAGCCCCCCTTTGTTCCGTAACCTTGCTTTCTTTATATAGAGAGGAAAGACTTGAAGTTGTTGAAGATCCGGCGATATCCACTCAACTCCTTTAACAACAAAGTGGCTCCAAGATCGCACAGCCGTTTAATTTTTTTGAATTCAAATTTTTTTAAAAAATTTCCCTCTAACCCGAGATTATCCTCTATTTCTAAAACTAATTTTAAATTAGGTGTCAATAAGTGGAAAATAAAAAATAAAACTGAATTTTTTTCGAATTTTGAAATGAAAATTTTAAAAACCAAATTTATTATTTTTTTAGAAATATTAGATGTCAACACTCCTCAACAAAAAGGTGTTGCGGAAAGAAGAAACAGAACCCTACTGGAAATGGTTAGGTCCATGATGACGCATGCTAACTTACCTATCACTTTTTGGAGTGATGCGTTATTAACTACTACCTATATACATAACCGAGTGCCTTCCAAATCAGTTACTTCCACTCCATATGAGTTATGGACATGTAGAAAGCCGGACTTAAGTTTTCTTAAGCCATGGGGTTGTGCTGCCTATACTCATTAGCCCTCTTACAAGTTTGGGAAATTTGGTCACAGAGGAAAAAAGAGTATCTTCATAAGATACTCCGAACACTCGAAAGGGTATGTGTTCATAGGTGAGCAGGAAAGTGGGAGTATAACTGAATTTTGAATCACGGGATGTCACATTCTTAGAGAATGAATTTCCTAAGAAGGGCGAAATAGGTATAGGTAAAGATTACTCCCTATTTGAAACCTTGGATCAAGATAATGATATTAGTGAAGTTCGTCCAAGTGGGAGTAATATGAGAAGTGATGAATTAAATTCAACTCATTCTCAATTACAACCACATGATGAGACGACATCATCATTATCTAATCCTAGTGGGAGAATAATGGGGAATGATGTGCAAAGAGTACAATCTTCCATACGGCGAACAAGTCGCAAAAGTATTCCCCGTCGACGTTTTGACATTGAAGGGGAAACTTTTATTATTGCCCCACAAGATGAGGATGAGCCAAGAAATATACATGAGGCTCTAAGTTGCCCTAGTAAGAAAAAATAGATGTATGCAATAGGAAATGAAATTGAGTCAATGAAGTCAAACCATGTTTGGGAACTGTTTGATCTTCCAAAAGGATGCAAAGCTATTGGGAACAAGTGGGTTCTCAAAATAAAGCTTAAAGCTGATGGCTCGATAGAAAGGCATAAGGCCCGCCTTGTGGCGAAAGGGTATAATCAATAGGAAGGAATTGATTATGAATAAACATTTTCTCCTGTTGTGAGATTTACCTCGATTCGCATTATTCTGGCAATAGTGGCAAGCATGGATCTTGAATTACATCAAATAGTTATAAAGACTGATTTCCTCAATGAAGAATTAGAGGAAGAAATATATATGGAATAACTTGTTGGTTTCATTATGGAAGACCAAGAAGGAAAAGTATGTCGACTTTTAAGATCGATATATGGCCTTAAGCAGTCGTCAAGACAATGGTATATACGTTTTCATAATGCCATAATGGCATATGATTTTACAATGATAGATGATGATCATTGTGTATATATCAAAAGATCCAAAGATCAATTTGTGATCATATCATTATATGTTGATGATATACTAATTGTTGGAAGCAATATGGAGTTTGTTAATATTGTGAAGAGTTGGTTATCTTCCAACTTTGAGATGAATGATATGGGTGAGGCTGCATACATTCTTGGAGTTAAGATTTCAAGAGATCGTTCGAAGAGATTATTATCTCTTTTGCAAGAAACATATATAAATAAGGTTCTTGAACGATTTCGTATGTAAGATTGTAAACCCATAGACACTCCTATTGCAAAAGGTGAATGATTGAGCCATGGACTGTGTCCAAGGACTCCACAAGAGAAGGAACAAATGAAACATGTTCCTTATGCTAAGTGCTGTTGGGAGCTTGATGTACGCTATGATGTGCACAAGACCTGACATATGTTTTGCAATTGGAATGGTGAATAGATACCAATCCAATCCAGGTCAAGCACATTGGAAGGCTGTTAAGAGAATACTGAGGCATCTAAAAGGAACTGCTAATTATACGCTGAGTTATCAAGGAAAGGATCTGCGACTCGAAAGCTATTCTAATACCGATTGGGGAGGAGATTTAGATGAAATGAAATCTACCTCTGGGTTTGTTTTCTTACTGAATAATGGTGCCATATGTTTGGAGCAGTAAGAAACAAACGTGTATAGCATTGTCCACGATAGAAGCTGAGTTCGTGGCATTATCAGCAGTAGTACAAGAAGGAGTTTGGCTTAAGAGATTTTTGGATCATTTAAGTGTTATTGAGCATGCTGCAATTTTTTTTTTGGTTAACTATGATAACCAAGCAACTATAGCGCACACCAAAAATCCAAAATATCATGACAAGACCAAACATATAGATACCAAGTATAATTTTGTCAAAGATATGGTTGCACGAAAGGATGTGAACTTACAATACATATCTACGCATAGAATGGTAGCAGATCCTATGACAAAGCCAATACCTAGAGATGTGATTTGTGGTCATGTAAAATCTCTAGGATTGCGTAGAGTCTGATGTATTGGATATTGTAATTTCCCTGAGTTGTTCACATTTAATGAATTTGTGTTTTCATCATTAATGCCTATGAATCTTTATTTGATATTTATGCATCTTAATGCTCAGTGCATTATATTAAGTTGAGAAAGTATGTCGGACAGATAAGAGATTAGCCCACTCACACGGGTAATCGTCCCTATTTACTATGTGATAAATAGATATGAGATGGTTTTTAAGCTTAATATCTAGGTGATAATCGAGAGCTCAAGCTTAAAATATATATGTCGTCTTAACTAAGTGTTAAGATAAGGACATGATATGTACTATGTTCGAAAGTAAAATTCCCCACATATTTTACTTTATCTGTCTAAGATGCCAGATGTGAGTTCTGATGAATTCTGTGTATGAGTAGATATGTGAACTCAAGTTAGACATTGAGTATGTCTGAACTATCATCTGTACGGTATTAAATATGTAGACATACGCTCCATGGGAAAGGAGTTAAATACCGTAATACGTATTTCATACTACGTATGCATGATACGACGAATAAGAGTGGCAAAAGTTTGATCTCAACTTTTATGCCGTGTGACACTCTTGAGGAAAAAAGGTTCCTCAATTTAAGTGCCCTCATGACTTTTACTTATTCTCAAGATTTCTATTTAGTGTTTGCTATCTTAGGATGTTGCCAATGGTCATGAGTTGATTCGATCTAATGGGACATTTCTAGAAAAGCAAGCTGAATTGAAATTGAGAGTTTGAAGGAAAAGGAAGATCGAATTTGGAGAATCACATTGTAGTTTTGTATTCACTTTGGTTGACCAATTATGACTGTCTTTGGGATAATCATAATTGTGAATACAATATATATATATATCATTGTTTAAATGAGATTAAGAGATATATAAATGTGATCGATCGATCTAGGATACTGCATACTAAATTTACTCGGAATGTGATGCCTATTATGAGCTGCTATATATTCCTAACAAATGTATGGCAATGAGCTCTCAAAGTATGCTGGTCGCATGGACTATTCACCAGTATGAAAATGTTGCAGTGAGGAAAAGATGATTCTGTTCTGCCTACCATGTCAAGTGGGAGTTGATAGATTTTCAATTGATGGGCCTAAGTAAGGCCTATCCGCCCATGTTGGGTTTTTGGCCAACCATGTGCGAGTGGGAGATGATGGTTTTAATTAATATGATGGGCTTAAGTTGGCCCGTCCGCCCACGATGGGCCTAAAAGCCTGGCCCGCAAGATGAGGGCCCATGGAGGAACGGTTGTGATGTGAAAAGTTGCATCGTTTAGATATGAGGGGTTATGACTTTTGGGGGAACGTATTACTTCGAAGAGTTACATCTCTTGGAGGAGACGTATTTAAAAGAGAAAAGAAAAAATGGCAATGTACCTTTTTCAACGTACGTTCTTTTTTCTCCCTCTCTCTCCCTCCTAAAAAGCCTAAGAGAACAGTATCCAAAGAAGACGGATCTTTCTCCCCTCCAAGGCGATTGAACATCATCGACAAGAACGGGATAAGTTTTTTACTTCCTCATATCAGCGTCGGTGTTTAGTCTGTGGATACAAGGTACGTTCGTCTATGTGATGTGCCTTAGGATCGGTGATACATGTGTTTTTCCCGGGCTCGTCTTCCGCATTTGATTTAGGGATTCGATTTAGTGTCGAATCCAGTTTTAGGGTATAAGCAAAACCCAACAAGGCCAATTCAAATGAAATTAATAGCTGGGCACAACTTTCATTCGGCGCGAATGTAGATGTCTCTATTATCTTAATGTGGAAAAATGCAGTAAGAAATGCGAATGGAAGACCATACAAAATCAATGTTTCTGTTTAGGGGTCCAATTTTGTGGATGTTGCCGTCAACAAATTTGATCCCTAATTTTCTTAAGAAATAAATGAGAAGTCTCCCAACAAAGAACTAGGTGTCAACATTGAGGAAATTCCTCCTTTTCTTGAGAGTGGTCAAACTTGATGGACACAAATCCATCCCTTTTCTTGATATATATATATATATGGGATCTGTGGAGAGGATCAATCAGACATTATGATGAAGCTTTTCATAATTTGTCACCTTAGATCAAGGAGGAGTTTGATTAATTCAGTCGTGAGAATTTGTTTGAGCATAAGGACACACGATGGCATCTGATTGTTATCGATTGAAATGAGGAGACCATCTTTAGCTCCAGGCATAGTAAGGTTGATGGCACGATTTTGATTTTTTTTATGCCATTTGGAAATGAAGAGTTGCCGCGGTGAAATTTGGAGTTCGAGAAGCGCTAGTAATCTACAACTGGACCTTCACTGTCATACAAGCCTTGGATTTGAAAGAACCACGTAATTTGGAAATAGTTCACAAACATTGGTAATCAAGAAAACGAGTGTCAAGTAGAGCCATTCTTGCCATGACAGTGAACCCTTTTCCAACATGCAGACTAAGTGCATGGCGAATTGCTCCAAAATAAGGATCGAAGTCTCCATGTTGAATCCACTGACTAATAAATTCATGAGGGATTTGGAGTATGTTGCGACCCTCCCGAGGCGAATTGAGATGTCCCGAATGAACTTGACGGATTACTAAGGAGGCGCAAATGGTTCCTCTCGCAAGGTGGTGCCTACGCCTAGCACGAGTCATCCCAAATTCCATTAATCACAGCTTGGTTTTTGCATTCAATAAATTAAATTTTCTTTGGAACCACCACTAACCTATAATGAGTCGGTTAGGATGCATAAGTCCATATTACTCCTATGAACCAAATAATTTAGTCACGCGACTTAGTTATGCTAGATAAATATAACACCAATTATTCAGTACATCTCATCTTTTATAAAAACGATTTATATGCAATAATCATCAATTTTATTTACTCTAAAACTCTCAACCAGTAAAAATAAACATGCCTGCAATAATAAATAGAACACAGATGAATTCAATATACAGCAAGGAAAATAGAGAGCCTGAGTTGAATTGGGCGAAAATTAAATAAAGCCTTGTTATTAAGCCTCGGGACAGGGTTACTGTGAGCTCTAAATCAAAATTAATTGTGCACTAGACTCAGTTAATAAACATGAATTGCATAATTTAAGTGATAACATAAATGCTAACATATAGGAGATAGAATTAATAATAAGTTAATTAATCCTATAATGCAACAAATTCCTAGATGCAATTTAAATGCAATTCTAAGATAATTTTTGTTGTCTTTGCTTTATCTAATGCAAAGATGCCGAATTAAAGTCCTAAAAAATCTCCCTAGAGGCCGAAAACATCCTAAGTAGCGTAATTAATAATTACATCAAATAACAAACAATCAAACGAAAACCTCATAATCTGAGGTGCAAAATCACCTAATTTAATTCTAGAATAACATGCTTAACTAAAACAATTAAAGATGCAGTCTTTATGTTTTCTCATCAAACTACGTGCGCTAAGACTAATATGCATAAACCAGTAGTAAAGGATCGATCTTTTACGGAAAGATTCGATCCTTTGGACACGAATGCAAGCCACGATCGAAAGGTGAAACCTTTAACGTACTTTACATGAATGTCTGCAAAATAGAGGGTTAACATTCTTGCAAACAACATAAATCCGAATCTAGATGCATATAAATTAAAGCAAGGCCAATCTAACATGCGAGATATCATCAAAAGCATGCAAACCCATCAAAGAGGGGACAACTAAGGATTGCTACGGGGGCCGGCCATGCAGTTCACATGTAACTCAGTATTATCATGCAAGAAAAATCACTGATCCAATCCAGTAAGCAAGGGACGTCGATTTAATGTGACCGGGAGTGATTTTACGCATATGAGGACAAGTTCAAGCAATAAAGATGCAAACTTCATCAGATCAAATTCATGCAAACTTCTAGTAACATGGAAACTCAATCCCTTGGGCATAAATCACAACCAATGCACATCTGAGCACGGATTTGCAAACAACGTCATAAATCAAGGCAAAAATCATGTATGCTACTCTAGCTATAATTCGACCTCTATGGAAAAGGGACAAAATCCCACCTTAGAAGAATACCTCAACAAGGAACCCCGAGATTGCGATGGATTGCCAACACCAGGATCCCAAGGTACATATTTTCTAAGCAAAATATTTTGAAAGGTTATGTATGAATGAGATTTTATAGGACCGCCATCAATTATTCTAAAAACTTAACCTCTTAAAACAATTGGCAATTGGCAGCAATCCCACCAAATATTACGATTTTGTAAAAAGCATTTCAGAATACTCATTACTGATATAAATGAAATTGTTAAATTAATGTCTCGAGTTTGAATTCAGATAATGATTTGTTAAACCGAATTTTGTTGATAAAGATTTCCCAAGTAGAAGAAACTCCATTGGACTCGATGAAGGATTACAAAAGAGGAAATAAAAAAATAGATACGAATTTCCTCATCTGCGGAAGCCTGGAGAAGCCGAATTATTTTCGTGGGCCCAAGTCAAGACTTTGAATTCTTGGGCACACACACATGCATACAAAATTCCAAGGCAGCGTTACTATTTCGTTTCTATTAGCCGATGAAGTTAAAAAAGGAATCTTCTACACGTAAAGCCAAAAGAGGTGGGCCCAGGGTCAAACTTTTGACCTAGGCACACATATATATATCAGAACACGTCCTCTTTCTCATGCGAGCTGCTGAAACCCTACGTGATGCACAATGTCAAGTGAAGCCACCCACGTGATCAAGAAAAGGAGTTCTTGTTTTCGGCGTTTCTGTTTTGAGCTTGAACACGTGGTAATTTTTGTACAGTGAGTTGTTTAATTATAAACACTTTTGGTTTTGGGTTAAACCTAGGTGTGGGAAACACTCGAGCATATGAGCGATTGTAAACTTTGATTCTCCAATTATAATGGATTATTTGTTGCTGGCTATCCCTGTAGACGTAGGTACCGATATTTGGACCAAACCATGTAAATTTTTGGTGTCCTTATTTTTCTCGTTTATTTTTCTAGCGATTTCACATTGACGTAAATTGCAAGATTCTATCGTTTCCGCGTATTATATTCCAACAATTGATATCAAAGCTTGGGATCGGATTTCTTGATTGCGATTTGGAGCTTTTGCTTGTCTGATTATTATCTAGAAATTCTATTATTGCAATTATGTCTGAGAGGAAATATGAAATTGAGAAGTTTAACGAGAGTAACAACTTTGTGTTATGGAGCATCAAGATCCAGGCTTGATTGACAACCCAAGGTTTGGCCAAGGCACTGTATGGTGAGGATGAGTTGCCTATTATAATGAAAGCCTTAGAGAGGGTAGAGCTAATGGAAAAAGCAAAGAGCACAATTCTGTTAAATTTTTCAGATGAGGTCTTAATAGAGGTTGCTTAGGAGAAGGATAACGCAACATTATGGGCAAAACTTCAAGCACTCTATGTGAAGAAAGGTTTGAACAATCGCTTGTACATGTTGAAGAAGATGTTTCAATTTAGATATACTGAAGGTACGTCTATCAGAACCCACCTAGATGAATTTAATAAACTCATGGATTTGAAGAACGTCGGTAAGATACTTGATGATGAAGAATATGGCATGATGTTGTTAGCCTCTTCACTAGAGTCATGGGAGCACTTTACTGATTCACTGTTGCAGGAGTGTACTACTATTACCTCAAAAGGGGTAAAGTCCGCCTTATTCTCTAAGGAGTGGTATAGAAAGTTGCGAGATGACAGTCTAGCACAAGGAGTAACGCAAGTACTGACGATTCGAGGTAGAGAACAACATTGAGGGCCTAGTAGCAACAGAAGTAAAATCAGATCGAAATCACGCCATAGAAAATCCAAGGGACGCGTGAAGGTGCTTTGAGTGTCACGAGGAGGGGCACATCAGGAGAGATTGTCCAAAGCGGAGTAATAAAGCTAATAGGCAGAATGCTACAAGCAGTGTGGCAAACGTTGCCGAGGGGAGCACTAGTGATGTAGAAGCTATTTTATGTGTGACTACTACTTCGTTAGGAGATGAATGTGTGCTAGATTCGGAGTGTTCTTATCATATGACGCCTCATAAGAACTGGTTAACTACTTACCAAACTGTAGATGGTGGTAGGGTTGTTTTGGGAAATAATGCAGTATGTAAGGCTGTGGGGATAGGGACAATTCATATTCGGATGCACAATGGGGTGGTGCGCACATTGATAGATGTGAGGCATGTACCGGAGCTCAAGAAGAATCTTATTTCTCTAGGGACACTTGATGACATCGAGTGTAGGTACACCACTAAAGGTGGAGTACTGAAGATCTCTCGAGGTGCTATGACAATGATGAAGGGGAAGAAAGTGAATACTCTCTATCATCTACTAGAAGAAACCGTGACCGGAACCACTGCAATTTCATCAGGTGAGTCAGATTATGACTTGACTCAATTATGGCATATGCGTTTAGGGCACATGAGTGAGGCAGGTATGACGATGCTAAGTGAAAGGGGGTTGTTGAAAGGTCAAAAGATAGGGAAGCAGGACTTATGTGAGCACTGCATCTTTGGGAAGCAACACTGAGTTAAGTTTACTATAACTATTCATTCGACCAAACGACCAATTGAATATGTTCATTCAGATGTCTAGGGCTCGTCTTCGGTTCCTTCGAAAGGAGCTACCCGATATATACTGACATTTATCGACGATTACTCAAGGAAGGTATGGGTATACTTTCTAAAGCACAAATATGAAGTGTTTGATCGGTTCAAGAAATTTAAGGCATTGATTAAGAAGCGGTCAGATAAACAAATCAAGTGCCTGAGAACCGATAATGGCATGGAGTTTTCTGGTAAAGATTTTCCGAGTTCTGCGAGAAAGAAGGTATTATGAGACACCACACAGTACCTAGGATGTGACATCCTAGATTTTTACTTATGCTTTCAATTAAATTAATCGGGCCTTTCATCGACACGCCTATAGTGCTATTCTCATAACTGATCACTCCTGAGATAACTAGACTATCTAGAGAAGTCATTAAGGAATTTTAATGCAATAGACTTGAGAATTCGACCAGGAATTGATTGCTCGACCGTGCTCATCTGCCGAGATCATTACGGCATAGTAAAGATCGATTAGAAATCAAAAATAGGTCCGTTCGACTGAGATGTGTGGTTAAACGTGGGTGATTCCACCAAATTGAGAAATTCTCATCGATTAGCACTAGATCGATTTTTCTGTCGTTTTGGTACCATGTATCTGTATTTGAATCATTGAGATTTTCACGACAATCGAAAGTCGCCAATGTATTGAAGAGGTTCATAGTGGCTCGAAGAAAATCGACCACGAGTCATTTGTACTAAAAATTTCTAAAAGCTACACAGTAGCCTAGGTCACGCTAAATCACGCCGAATTGAAATTAACCTCAAATTTGAATCCGATTTCAGAAATTGAAAGTTATATCTTGTCACAAGTCATTTTAGAAACGTCGACTCAGTCTCCGAAGATTTTTCTGCAAATCGAGTTTTTGGCGAAAAGTCGTCATAAGGCCGTTTTCGACCGGAAAATTCAGAGGACTGTTTTTTGTCACGCATTTGGGATGCAAGTGGGATCAATTGATGAGGAAAAGTACCAATTTGATTATTGACTCGATAACTGAATTTATAGAAGCCGAATTGGATTAATTCAAGAAGGGATGGAGTCCAAATTGAGGGAAAAACATGTGCAATTTCGTGTGCCCCCATGAACATGACTTGTGGACCATCTCAAGTCTTCTAGAAGGGACATTTTGGTCTGCAATTTCATCCAAGGTATGGTGAGGTCATCAAGAAGATGAGAAAGAGACCTTGGTGGCCCCCCTTCCTATACAACTGGTCCCCCTCTCTTCCCCTGCCGTCGAGAACTCCTTTCTCTCCATCCCAATTGTTGTTTGATGCCCAGAAACCACAGAGGAAAGCCAGCAAGCCGTCGGACCACCACTCGCCCCCGTCACGCCCTTGCAGCCGCTCGCGAACCGTGCCAGCCCCGCGTGTCCCTCCACCATCCCTGGCTTCCATTCTATCAATTTGTGAGGGAAAATACTAATTTGATTATTGACTCGATAACCTAATTTATGGAAGCCGAATTGGATTAATTCAAGAAGGGATGGAGTCCAAATTGAGGGAAAAACATGTGCAATTTCATGTGCCCCCATGAACATGACTTGTGGACCATCTCAAGTCTTCTAGAAGGGACATTTTGGTCTACAATTTGCTTTGAGGAGACCAGCTGATATGGTGAGGTCATCCAAGGGGGACAAGAAGATGAGAAAGAGACCTTGGTGGCCCCCCTTCCTATACAACCGGTCCCCCTCTCTTCCCCTGCCGTCGAGAACTCCTTTCTCTCCATCCCAATTGTTGTTTGATGCCCAAAAACCACAAAGGAAAGCCAGCAAGCCGTCGGACCACCACTCGCCCTCGTCACGCCCTTGCAGCCGCTGCGCGAACCGTGCCGGCCCCGCGTGTCCCTCCACCATCCCCGGCTTCCATTCTATCAATTTGTGAGGGAAAATACTAATTTGATTATTGACTCGATAACCAAATTTATAGAAGCCGAATTGGATTATTTCAAGAAGGGATGGAGTCCAAATTGAGGGAAAAACATGTGCAATTTCGTGTGCCCCCATGAACATGACTTGTGGACCATCTCAAGTCTTCTAGAAGGGACATTTTGGTCTGCAATTTGCTGAGGAGACCAGCTGGTATGGTGAGGTCATCCAAGGGGGACAAGAAGATGAGAAAGAGACCTTAGTGGCCCCCCTTCCTATACAATTGGTCCCCCTCTCTTCCCCTGCCGTCGAGAACTCCTTTCTCTCCATCCCAACTATTGTTTGATGCTTGGAAACCACAGAGGAAAGCCAGCAAGCCGTCGGACCACCACTCGCCCCCGTCACGCCCTTGTAGCCGCTCGCGAACCGTGCCAGCCCCGCGTGTCCCTCCACCGTCCCTGGCTTCCATTCTATCAATTTGTGAGGGAAAGTACTAATTTGATTATTGACTCGATAACTGAATTTATAGAAGCCGAATTGGATTAATTCAAGAAGGGATGGAGTCCAAATTGAGGGAACAACATTTGCAATTTCATGTGCCCCCATGGCCATGACTTGTGGACCATCTCAAGTCTTCTAGAAATGACATTTTGGTTTGCAATTTGCTGAGGAGGCCAGCTGGTATGGTGAGGTCATCCAAAGGGGACAAGAAGATGAGAAAAAGACCTTGGTGACCCCCCCTCCTATACAATTGGTCCCCCTCTCTTCCCCTGCCGTCAAGCACTCCTTTCTCTCCATCCCAGCTGATGTGCCTAGAAACCACAAAGGAAAGCCAGCAAGCCGCCGAGCAGCCATCGGACCACCGCTCGCCCCCGTCGTGCCCTTGCAACCGCTCGTGAACCACACTAGCCCCACGCGCGCCTCCACCATCCCTGGCTTTCGTTCTGCCTCCATCGTTACCCCAGGATGTCCCAAGAGCCAGTCATAGCCCTCCTGCCATCGCTGGAGTCGTTGAATAGCCTGTCGAGCTACTGGGAACCTCACCGTAGCTGTCCGCCTCTCTTTTGCTTGTTTCCATCTCAACCAAGCCACCAGTTCAGCTTTTCTCGGCCCAAATCAGAATCAAATTTTGTGGGTATCACAGCTGCTGTTTGGGCCCGCTTTGGTTCCTTCTCGACCCCTTTTGGTAGGCCCGCTTAGGAATGTATCGAACCTCACCGCATCCCCGTTGTTTTGATCCGAGCGGATCATTAAATAAGTGAGTTTAACTCACTAATCCTTACTTAGTAAGTTAATGATGCTTAAAGATTGTTTAGTTTAGACTAAGCTAGGATTAGGTGGTTAGTTAGAATGGATTAGTGAATTAGTTAATTATCGATGCATGTTAGGTGGTTAGTTTAGTGCAATTAGAGCCTTGACAAGCTCTGGTATTTATCTAGAGTGGTTTGGAAATTTTCCGAATCTATCTCGACTTTTAATTATGCTTTATGGGCCTAAGTTCTATTTATTGGTATTTATTAATTATTTTTCGTAATTATTTATTTATTTATTTATTTTCCGGAAATTAGACCAGGATAGCCGGTGACCGGAATTTTATGTTGATCGCAATGGTGTGATTTTTTTTATTTAATTGACTGTTATTTTGTGCTAATTGGATGTGAATTGTGATTTGGGAAATTATCCCAAAATTATTTAATTTAAGTAATTAATTAGAAAATTACTGAGCGTCGGTTTATAGCGCTAAAAATGAATTGGTGGACTATTGAAATTAGTGGGATTTTCAAGTGAGAAAATATTATATTTTGGCTAAGGCCGACCGTGTACCCGCACACGAGTATTTTTATCGGGTATGATAAAAGTGTTGAAAATGTTAGATGGTCAGGGGGGTATACTATATCAGCATACGGGCTCTGATATGTCAGCTTAGAGCGAGCGGTATACTATTTATCAGCTTAGAGCGAGCTATGTTATTGATCAGCTTAGAGTGAGCATTGTTAGTTTACTATATCAGCCTGCGGGCAATATATCAACTTAGAGCGAGCAGTATACTATTTATCAGCTTAGTGAGAGCTATACTATCGATTTATCAGTTTAGAGTGAGCAGTCCTGTTTAAGATCGGACTTGTAGATAATATTGATGGAGATGACCGGGAATGGTCTTGTTGACATGGAATCAACTGAGTTGATTAATTGATGATTCGATCTGATTGGTTGAAATGAATGAAGTGGTTGAATTATATTGACTTGCAAGAAGGAACTGAGGCCAAGGTAAGTCCTTTTGACTCGTGTTTGTGCTTAAGCAACCCTTAAAGCGTATTTTCTTCCTTCCTAGTCGGGTCTTAGGGGGTTGAACTTGCTTAGACGTCGTCTCACCCCGTTGTGGGAAAACATTTCAGGTCCATAAATGGTCGCTTCTCCTGAGCATTTTGGACAACCCAAGAAGATCACAGAATAGAAGTACCACATTCCGATTCATGGGCACCCTGAGGGGCTAGAGTGCGAACTTATGAAGTCCATAGTCTAGGTTGATGCGGGTTTACCCAAAAAGGTGCCCCATCAATACAAGGCGTGGTATTGCTTGTATCGTAATGGACATAAAGAGGGCCCCATACCAGAATCTGAGATACCTCTGTATGTGATGGAGGTTGCTTTTGGAAATGGCACTGCAGACTCTCTAGGTGGTTCAGTGATAGACCGGTGGACCCTGACCATGAAGATCTAGGATCCCCGGTGTATTCAGCAGTAGGCTCCAGTTTGAGTGTGGAGAGAGATGACGAGGAGGATGAGGACTTGTAGTTGTTAAACCCCCCTGCTGTGTAAAGTTGTGAATAGAGTGGTTTGTAATGCATATATATGACTCGATTTGTTATATATATAATTAAGTGTGTTGTGGTGTTGGTTTTCAAAATATGGCATTACTTTTCTATCTCGTTGAATTGTTGTTTGGGGATGATTTATTTGCTTCTGCATATGTATTAAAATGAATGGGTTGCCGATGCGTCATGGGACGTCGCTATTTAATCGACCAAGTCGGCATGGGCACACGCTTAGAGGATCGGGGCGTGACATCCCCGTTTAATGGTATCAAAGCCCAGTTTAGTGATTGGAGTGATAAGGTGCGATAGTCTATGGGATAGTAGTAGGAAGACCTTTAATTTCATGATGTTGCTTGTCTGTGATAGTTGATTGGTAGAATTGTCTGTTGTGTGGATCGCTCGGTTTCTAATTCTGTTCAATTAGGAGCAGGTTTCAGTAGAAAGAACTGAGCCATGAGTAATCAGGAGTAGAGGACTCCTAGTAAGAGAACCGTTAGACCGGCAACTCGGGGTAGGACGCCGACGAGGGTTGATACTCGAGGAGGCCGAGGTAAAGTGCCAGCTCAGGCTAGCACTAGTGGCATAGCACTACCTCTTGTTGGTGTTGGGGTCGCAGCCTCAAGTGATCCGGGATCTATCGGTATCACGCAGGCTTTAGATGCTATAAGAGAGATGATGGGGCCCAGAACCAAGCTGCTGCCTTTACCGCCGCCGTTACAGCCACCGTTATTGCCGCTGCCAATGCTACTGTTGCTGCTGCAACCGCCGCCATACCTATCGCCGCACCTGCCGAAGTTACAGTTGGGAACATAGTCATGGATAGGGAGAGACCGATCCACAAGCTAGTGGAACAATTCTTGAAGTTGAGTCCGTCGAGGTTCACGGGTACTGGAGACCTCGAGACGGCTTCGCTGTGGATACAAGACCTGGACAAGGCTTTTACACTACTGAGGTGCAATGAAGAGGAAAAAGTGGTCTTAGCAATGTATCAACTGCAGGGCAATGCCAACACTTGGTGGAGAGCTGCCAGAGAGACAGTATTCCCGGGAGGAGTAATCCCGGCGTGGGACGCTTTCCTCAGAGCGTTCAATGAGAAGTATTTCTCAGGAAGCGCCCGAGAACATAAAGTGGAAGAGTTTCAACGTCTCCGCTAAGGGACGATGATTGTTGACCAGTACGAGGTCAAATTTGTGGAGCTTTCACAATATGCTTCGAGACTGATAGAGGATTCGGAAGAAAAAGCTCAAAGGTTTAGGAGTGGCCTTCGGTTAGAACTGAAGCAACCTTTGGTGCCATTAGATCTACAAGACTATAAAGAAGTTTATCGTCAAGCCCAGCTGCTAGACGAGGTTTAGTTCGTACAGAGAAAGGATCCAACATGGGAAGAGGCCTATGACTGGAGGAAAGTTCCATGTCCCGCCCAACAGGAAGGATGGGATTAGAAAGTCAGGGCCAAGCCAAAATGGCATATGTCGCCTCTGTGGAAGGAGACATGGTATAGCCCCGTGCCCTCGAAGGACGGGCGCTTGTTTTGAATGTGGCCAACAGGGTCATATGGCCAGAGATTGTCCTAGGCGACCAATAGGACAACCACACTTACCGCCGCCGCCACCGTTGGGACAGATTCGAGGGTACGTGCCACAAAACGCGCCGCAAGGTGGACAGCTCAGACCCCCAGTCCAAGGGACAGTTTATGCACTCACTAGAGGTCAAGTAGAGGGCGTGCCTGATGTAATTACAGGTATGGTTTCGTTGAATGACCATCTTGCTTACGCTTTATTTGACCCAGAGGCAACCCATTCTTTTATTGCCGAGCAATATGTTAAATTGATAGGATTAAGTCCTATATTATTGGAGTCAGTGGTTAGCATATCTACACCGTTGTAGGATAAGGTGTTAGCTACTTTGGGTTGTTCTGGTTGCAAGTTAGCGATTGGTGAGCAAGAGGGGAAAATAGACTTGTTAGTCTTAACCATGTATGACTTTGATTTGATAATTGGCATGGATTGGCTTACCAAGCAACGAGCTAAAATGGACTACTATCGCAAAACGATTCAGTTTGACCCGTTAGAGGGTGAAAGTTTCGAGTTTGTTGGAAGTCAAGGAGGACCCTCGATTACCTTGATCGCATCGTTTGAGGCAACTCGTTTGTTAGACGGGAGTTGTCAAGGTTACTTGGCAATTGTCGTGGATACGACAATTGAGGAGCTAAAGATTGAAGACATCGTAGTGGTACAAGAATTTCCAGATGTATTCCCGAAGGAATTGCCAGGTCTACCGCTAGAGAGAGATCGAGTTTGTGATCGAACTAGCACCCGGGACAGAGCTAATTTCTAAGGCTCATTATCGGATGGCGTTATTTGAGTTGAAAGAACTGAAGGTGCAAATGCAGGAATTGTTGGATAAGGGATTCATACGTCCCAGTGCATCACCTTGGGGAGCACCAGTCCTACTCGTAAAGAAGAAGGATGGTTCGTTGCGTCTGTGCATCGACTACCATTAATTCAATCAGGTGACGATCAAAAATAAGTATCCACTCCTGAGGATCGATGATTTGTTCGATCAATTACAAGGAGCATCGATATTTTCAAAGATCGACTTGAGGACATGATATCATTAGCTGAGGATCAGGAAGGAAGACATTCCTAAGTCAGCATTTCGTACTCGATATGGTCATTATGAGTTTACAGTATTGTTGTTCGGGTTGACAAATGCTCCAGTTGCTTTTATGGATCTGATGAACCGAGTGTTCAAGGAATATCTAGATCAATTTGTGATCGTGTTCATCGATGATATTCTAGTGTACTTGAGAAGTGATGAAGAGCAAGAAAGTCATCTGAGATTAATATTATAGACTCTAAGAGTTCATCAGTTATACGACAAGTTCAGCAAATGTGAGTTTTGGTTAACTCGTGTTGCTTTCCTAGGCCACGTGATTTTAGGTGAAGGAATCTCCATGGACTTGAGCAAGATTGAAGCCGTGATTAACTGGCCAAGACCAACTACCGTGACAGAAATCATAAGTTTTCTAGGTTTGGTAGGTTATTACCGAAGGTTCGTAGAGGGATTCTTAGCATTAGCATTGCCATTGACTAGACTCCTGAAGAAGGAAGAAAAATTTGTGTGGACAAGCAAGTGTGAGCGTAGTTTTCAAGAGCTTAAGCAGAAGTTGACTACCGCATATGTGCTGATCATTCCATCTGGTCTTGGAGGATGCGAGATCTATAGTGATGCGTCGTTTAGAGGACTGGGTTGCGTGCTGATGCAACATGGTAAGGTTGTTGCATACGCCTCTCGTCAATTAAAGTCTCATGAACAGAACTACCCGACGCATAACTTAGAACTAGCGGCCATCATTTTCGCTTTGAAGTTTTGCAGACATTATTTATGTGGAGAAAGATTCCAGATCTTCACTGATCATTAAAGTCTCAAATACTTATTTTCTCAGCAGGAGTTGAATATGAGACACCGCCGTTGGATGGAACTACTGATGAACTACGATTGTGATATCCTATATCACCCAGAAAAGGCGAATAAGGTCACCGATGCTTTGAGTCGGAAGTCTTCAATTGCTCATATGTTGGTCAAGGAATGGAATTTAATCAAGAGAGCTCGAGATTTGGTGTTCAAATTTGAGGTTGGCCACATTTGAAATCTTATGGCCACCCTTAGAATTGAACCGGATATATAGACCAGGATCAAATTACTCCAACCAACAGACCTTGATGTGCAGAAGATTCTACAAGAGGATACTGATAAAAGAAAAGCTGACTTTTAGACTTTTGAGGAAGGAACACTGAGGTTCTGAGGACAATTGGTTGTACCTGACAATATAGGGCTTAGAGAAGATATTCTATCAGAAGCTCATCGTAGCAATTATAGCATTCATCTTGGCAGTACAAAGATATATCAGAATCTACGTCAACACTATTGGTGGTCTAATATGAAGGCGGACATCGCCAAGTATGTCGCCAAGTGTTTGACGTATTAGCAGGTCAAAGCTTAGCATTGCAAGCCAGGAGGACTTCTGCAACCTCTTGAGATCTCAGAGTGGAAATGGGAGCACATCACGATAGATTTCGCGATCGGCCTACCAAGGAGTCAGAGAGGAAATGATTCCATTTGAGTAGTGGTTGACAGACTGACAAAGTCGGCTCATTCATTACAGTACGAAATGACCTTAGTTTGGATAAGCACACAAAGCTGTACGTGCATCAGATAGTTCATATGCATGGAGTGCCGGTGACAATCACATCAGACCGAGACCCAAGATTCACAGCTGCATTCTGGAAGAGCTTGCAGAGTGCTTTAGGTACGAAGCTATAGTATAGTACAGCATATCATCCTTAGACAGATGGCCAGTCTAAGAGAATAATTCAAACCTTCGAGGACATGATGCGAGCTTGCGTACTAGACTTCAAGGGAAGCTAGGAAGAACAACTTCATCTGGTCGAGTTTCCCTACAACAACAGTTATTAGCAAAGCATTCAAATGGCTCCTTTCGAAGCGTTGTATGGCAGAGCGTGCAAAATGCCAGTATGTTGAGATGAAGTCAGGGAAAGACAGATTATAGGTCCAAAGTTGGTTCAGTTGTCAATGGATGCAGTTGCAGTGATCAAAGGCAGACTAAAGACCGCTCAGAGCAGATAGAAAAGTTACGCAGATAAGCACCGAAGACCATTGGAATTCAAAGTTGGTGATCGCGTTTTTCTTAAGGTGTCACCAATGAGGGGAACTTTGTGCTTTGGCAAGAAAAGAAAGCTGAGTCCAAGCTACGTAGGTTCATTTGAGATTATAGAGAGAATCGGGATCCTAGCATATCATTTTGCATTGCCGCCGAGGCTGGCACAAGTGCACGATGTCTTTCACGTGTCAATGTTGAAGAAGTGCAAGCCTGACTCGACCCATGTGCTTAATTTTGAAGAATTGGATGTGGATGACAAAGTGTCATACATTGAAAGTTCATATTGTGGATAGAAAGGAACAAATTCTGCGTAAAAAGACCATCCCATTGGTCAAAGTGGTCTGGCAACACCACGGCACTGAAGGAGCAACCTGGGAGAGTGAAGAGTCGATGAGACAGTTGTACCCCCACCTTTTTGTTTAAAGTATTGTAATGGTTTAAATTTCGAGGGCGAAATTTTTAAAAGAGGGGAAGAGTTGTGACATCTTGGATTTTTACTTCTGCTTTCAATTAAATTAATCGGGCCTTTCATCGACGTGCATATAGTACTATTCTCAGAGCCTATCACTCCTGAGATAACTAGACTATCTAGAGAAGTCATTAATGAATTTTAACGTAATAAACTTGAGAATTCGACTAGGAATCGATTGCTCGACCATGCTTATCTACCGAGATCATTACGGCATAGTAAAGATCGATTAGAAATCAAAAATAGGTCAGTTCGACTGAGATATGTGGTTAAACGTGGGTGATTCCACCAAATTGAGAAATTTTTGTCAATTAGCACTAGAATGATTTTTTTGTCGTTTTGGTACCCTGTCTCCATATTTGAATCTTTGAGATTTTCAAGACAATCGAGAGTCGCCAATGTGTCAAAGTGGTTCATAGTGGCTCGAAGAAAATCGACCATGGGTCATTTGTACTAAAAATTTCTAAAAGCTACTCGATAGTCTAGGTCATGCTAAAATCACACGGAATTGAAATTAACCGCAAATTTGAATCCGATTTCAGAAATTGAAAGTTCTGTCATTAGGAACGTCGACTTAGTCTCCGAAGATTTTTCTGCAAACCGAGTTTTTGGCGGAAAAAGTCGTCATAGAGCCGTTTTCGTCCGGAAAACTCAGATGAGTGTTTTTGGTCGCGCATTTGGGATGCAAGTGGGATCAATTGGTGAGGAAAAGTATCAATATGATTATTGACTCGATAACTAAATTTATAGAAGCCGAATTGGATTAATTCAAGAAGGGATGGAGTCCAAATTGAGGGAAAAACATGTGCAATTCCGTGTGCCCCCATGGCCATGACTTGTGGACCACCTCAAGTCTTTTAGAAGGGACATTTTGGTCTACAATTTGCTGAGGAGGCTCGCTAGTATGGTGAGGTCATCCAAGGGGGACAAGAAGATGAGAAAGAGACCTTGGTGGCCCCCCTCCTATCCAACCGGTCCCCTCTCTTCCCATGCCATCGAGCACTCCTTTCTCTCCATCCTAGCTGTTGTTCGATGCCTAGAAAACACAAAGGAAAGCTAGAAAGTCGCCAAGCAGCCGTCGGACCACTGCTCACCCCCGTCGCGCCCTCGCAACTGCTCACGAACCGTGCCAGCCTTGCACACACCTCCGCCATCCCTAGCTTCTATTCTGCCTCCACTGTGACCCCAGGGTGTCCCTAGAGCCAGTCATAGCCCTCCCGCCATCGCTGGAGTCATCGAACAGCCCTCTAAGCCGCTCTGAACCTCACCACAGCCGTCTGCCTCTCTTCTGCTTGTTTCCGTCTCAACCGAGCCACCTGTCCAGCTTTTCTCGACCCATATCAAAACCGGAGTTTGTGGGTATCGCAGCTACTGTTTTGGCCCACTTTAGTGCTTTCTCGACCTCTTTGGTAGGCCCGCTTTAGAGTGTATTGAACCTCACCGCGCCCCCGTCGTTGTGATCCGAGCAGATCATTAAACAAGTGAGTTTAACTCACTAATCCTTGCTTAGTAAGTTAATAACACTTAAGGGTTGTTTAGTTTAGGCTAAGCTAGGATTAGGTGGTTAGTTAGAATGGATTAGTGAATTAGTTAATTATTGATGCATGTTAGGTGGTTACTTTACTACAATTAGGGCCTTGACAAGCTCTAGTATTTATCTAGAGTGGTTCGGAAATTTTCTAGGTCCGTCTCGGCTTTTAATTAGGCTTTATAGACCTAAGTTCTATTTATTGGCATTTATTAATTATTTTCCGTAATTATTTATTTATTTATTTATTTTTCAAAAATTAGACCAGGATAGTCGATGATTGGAATTTTATGTTGATCGCAATGGCGTGATTTTTTTTTATTTAATTGACTGTTATTTTGTGCTGATTGAATGTGAATTATGATTTTGGTAAATTATTCCAAAATTATTTAATTTAAGTAATTAATTAGAAAAATCACCGGGCGTCGATTTACAGCACCAAAAATGAATTAGTGGACTGTTGAAATTAGTGGGATTTTCAAGTGAGAAAATATTATAATTTGGCTAAGGCCAACCATATACCCCCACACAAGTATTTTTATCGAGTATGATAAAAATGTTGAAAATGTTAGATGGTCTGGGGAGTTATACTATATCAACCGACGGGCTCTGATATGTCATCTTAGAGCGAGCAGTATACCGATATACTATATCAGCCTGCGAGCGATATGTCAGTTTAAAGCGAGCAGTATACTATTTATTAACTTAGAGCGAGCTATGTTATTGATCAACTTAGAGCAAGTATTGTCAATATACTATATCAGCCTGCGGGCGATATATCAGTTTAGAGCGAGCAGTATACTATTTATTAACTTAGTGTGAGCTATACTATCTATTTATCAGCTTAGAGTGAGCAATCCTGTTTAAGATCGAACTTATAGATAGTATTGATGGAGATGACCGGGCAATAGTCTTGTTGACATGGAATCGACTGAGTTGATTAATCGATGGTTTGATCTAATTGGTTGAAATGAATGGAGTGGTTGAATTATATTGACTTGTAGGAAGGAACTAAGGTCAAAGTAAGTCCTTTGACTCGTGTTTGTGCTTAGATAGCCCTCAAGGCGTATTTTCTTCATAGTCGGGTCTTAAGGGGTTGAACTTGCTGAGATATCGTCTCACCCCATTATGGAATAACATTTTAGGTCCATAAATGGCCGCTCTTCCTGGGCATTTTGGATAAGCCAAGAAGATCACAGAAAAGAAGTACCACATTCCGATTCATGGGCACCCTGGGGGGCTAGAGTACGAACTGGTGAAGTCCATAGTCTAGGTTGATGCGGGTTTACCCAAAAAGGTGCCCCATCAATACAGGGCATGGTATTGCCTGTATCGTAATGGACAGAGAAAGGGCCCCAAACCGAAATCTGAGATACCTCTTTATGTGATGGAGGTTGCTTTTGGAAAGGGCACTATAGACCCTCCAAGTGGTTTGGTGATAGATCCGGGATCCCCAGTGTATTCAGCAGTAAGATCCAGTTGGAGTGTGGAGGGAGATAACAAGGAGGATGAGGACCCGTAGTTGTTAAACCCCCCCCGGTTGTGCAAACTTGTTAATAGAGTGGTTTATAATGCATATATATAACTCGGTTTGTTATATATATAATTAAGTGTGTTGTGGCATTGGTTTTCAAAATATGGCACTACTTTTCTATCCCGTTGAATTGTTGTCTAGGGATGGTTTATCTGCTTCCGCATGCGTATTAAAATGAATGGGTCGGTGATGCGTCCTAAGACGTCGCTATTTAATCGACCAAGTCGAGATGGGCACGCGCTCGGAGAATCGAGGCGTGACATGGGACACCACATTAGAATGGCGTAGCAGAATGGAAGAACAGAACTTTGCTCAAGTGAGCTCGATGCATGCTTTCGCATGCAGGACTTGGCAAGGAATTTTGGGCCAAAGCAATGAACATGGCATGTTACCTAGTTAATCAATTTCCATCATCTGCTATCGAGTGGAAGACTCCTAAGGAAGTATGGTTGGGGAAACCCGTTGATTACTCTGGATTACATATATTCGAATATCTTGTGTATGCTCATGCGAGTGATAGTAAGCTTGAGCCAAGGGCGAAGAAGTGCATATTTCTAGGTTATGCACATGGGGTGAAAGGCTACCGGCTGTGGTGCACCGATCCCAGATCACTCGGTTTTCTAATCAATAGAGATGTGATCTTCAACGAGACTGCAATGCTTCAATGGAAGAGTTCTGAGACACAACCAGCAGAGAAGACAGATCATGGTGTCATTAGTGAGGTGGAGCTTCAAGTGGAGACTCCGGAGATCTCGAAGGTAACAGAAGTTGAGACTGCAGATGAAGCCACAGTTCTTAAAGTCGGTGATAGTGAAAAACCAGCAAAGCCACAGCACACTATAGCCGCAGATAGATAGAGAAAACAAATTAAATTACCGGTACGTTATGGTTATACAAATATTGCTTATGCATTAACTATAGATGATGAGGTGGAGACAGATGAGCCTTTGTCTTACTATGAGGCGATGGCTAGTTCGAAGTCGTCGCAGTGGCTAAGGGCTATAAGTGAAGAGATGGAATCACTCCATCGAAATCAGACATGGGAGCTGGTCAAAGTACCCAAGAACCAAAAGATTGTCGGAAGTAAATGGGTCTTTAAACGGAAAGAGGGCATTCCCGGTGTTGAGGCAACAATGTATAAGGCGAGACTTGTGGCGAAGGGGTATACACAACGTGAGGGCATTAACTACAATGAGGTATTTTCTCCTATGGTAAGACATACTTCCATTCGTGTTTTACTTGCCTTAGTCACTTCACAGAATCTCGAGTTAAAGCAACTAGATGTGAAAACTGCGTTTCTTCACGGTGAGTTGGAGGAGTAGATTTGCATGAGGCAACCAGAGGGATTTGCTACTATGGGTAAGGAAGATCATGTTTTCTTGTTCAAGAAATCTTTGTATGGGCTAAAACAGTCTTCTAGGCAGTGGTATAAAGGTTTTGATGCTTTCATGGCTAGTCAAAACTATTCAAAAAGTCAGATGGATAGCTGTGTTTACTTTAGGAGATTGGAGAATGGTTCTTTGATTTATCTACTCTTATATGTTGATGACATGCTGATAGCAGCTAAGAATATGTCTAATATTGATGTGCTAAAGAGGCGGTTAAATGCTGAATTTGAGATGAAAGATTTAGATGCTGCAAAGAAAATTTTGGGTATGGAGATTTTGCGTAACAAGACTGCAGGAATTTTACGTCTATCTTAGAAGAAATATATTGAGAAGATAGTGGCACGTTTTAATATGCAGTTGGCAAAATCTGTAAATACACCTTTAGCGAAGTACTTTAAACTTTCAGATAAATTATTACCGCAGACTGAGGAGGAGGAGGAGCATATGTCCCGTGTTCCTTATTCTAGTGCCATCGGTAGTATTATGTATGCTATGGTGTGCACTAGGCCTGATATTTCACAAACTGTGAGCGTGGTTAGTCACTATATGAAGCATCCCGGTAAAACTCATTGGGAAGCTATGAAGTGAACCATCAGATATTTGAAGGGGATAACAAACGAGGGTATAGTGTACCGGAGGGACAGCAATGGCAGTGAGACCACTAGTTTTGTGGATTCGAATCACGCCGGTGACTTGGATGATTGCAGATCTTTAGCAAGGTACATATTTACGCTAGCGGGTGGTGCAATTAGTTGGAAAGCATCCTTACAAGATCACATTGCCTTGTCTTCGACTGAGGCAGAGTACATGGCACTAACTTTTGTAGCGAAGGAGACGATATGGTTACAAAGTTTGCTCTCGAACTTTGGGTTAGAATGAAAAAGTGTGGATATACACTGTGATAACCAAGGTGCGATATATTTGGCGTATAATCTAGTTTATCACTAGCGAATGAAGCATATCAACATCAGGTACCACTTCATCCGAGATGTCTTAGTTAAGGGTAATGTTATTGTCAAAAAGATTGCTACAGCAGATAACCCAACAGACATGATGACTAAGTCTATTCCTTTGGCGAAGCTCAAGCTCTGCTTGAGCTCTATCGATGTCTGTGAAGAGTGAACGCCCATAGGGGTATTGGGAGAGCAGCATGAATGATGAGCACTATAACTTGACTTCAAACATTAAGCCAATGTGGAGAATTGTTAAATTAATGTCTCAAGTTTGAATTTGGATAACAATTTGTTAAACCGAATTTTGTTTGTAAAGATTTCCCAAGTAGAAGAAACTTCGTTGGACTCGATGAAGGATTACAAAAGAGGAAATAAAAAAAAAAAATGATCCGAATTTCCTCATCTGCGAAAGCCTGCAGAAGCCGAATTATTTTCGTGGGCCCAAGTCAAGACTTTGACTTCTTGGGCGCACACGCATGCATACAAAATTCCAAGGAAGCGTTACTATTTCGTTTCTTTTAGCCGATGAAGTTTAAAAAGGAAGCTTATGCACGTAAAGCCAAAAGAGGTGGGCCCATGGGTCAAACTTTTGACCTAGGCACACATATATATAAGAACATGTCCTCTTTCTCATGCGAGCTGCTGAATCGCACAACGTCAAGTGAAGCCACTCACGTGATCAAGAAAATGAGTTTTTGTTTTCAGCGTTTCTGTTTTGAGCTTAAACACGCAGTAATTTTTGTGCAATGAGTTTATGTCCAAATGAGTTGTTTATTTATAAACACTTTGGGTTTGGAGTTAAATCTTAGGGTCCGTTCGTTTCACGGAAAATATCACATTTCCGGAAAATATTTTCCTGGAAGTCATTTTCCAGAAAAATAACTCTATTTTCCAGTGTTCGGCCAAAACATAAAATTTGAGTGGAAAATATTTTCCACCGTTCGTTAGCTCATTTAATTGTTTGAGAAAAATTATCAAAATTTAAATTTTAATATTTTTAATTGACCAAAAAAATAATTTTATTTTTTTATATTTTTTCAAAAAATGAATTTTTATTATTTTTATTTTTATAAAATCGAAATTTTTATTATTTTTTATTTTTCTTCTCCTTCCTCCTTCCTCCTCCTCCTCCTTCCTACGCCGCCTCCTTCCTCCTCCTTCCGCCGCCGCCTCCTCCTTTCTACCCGACGATGGCCGGCACTGGTGGCCGATCCGGCGAGCTCGAGGCTCGGCCGATCTCGCCCGAGCTCGCCGGATCCGGCGGCGGAGCTTGGGCTCGCCCGGATCGGGAGCCCGAGCTCCGCCGCCGATCCGGTGAGCTTGTGGCTCACCGAGCCCGCGAAGCTCCCGGCGAGCTCGGATCTCGGCTTCGCCGGATCGGGCTAGGCGAGCCTCGCCGGCCTAGGGCGAGGCCGGCGAGGTCGTCGGCCGCTGGCTTGCGGCCGGTCGCCGGACACCACCGTGGCCGGTCGGGCCAAAGAAGAAGATGAATAGGAAAGAAAAGAAAAAAATGAAAAGAAAAGAAATTAAAAATTCGATTTTAAAAAAAAAAAAAAAAAAACATAAAAATAAAATGAAAATGTATTAATAAAAAGAAGTAAGAGGGAAGAAGTCATGGAAAACGTTTTCCACTTTTCAAAAGTGGAAAACGTTTTCCTCACTTTAAAGGTTGTTTTTTTCCAATGATGGAAAACATTTTCTCGGAAGTCATTTTCCGCGAAACGAACGGACCCTAAGTGTGGGAAACACTTGAGCGTGTGAGCGATTGCAAACTCTGATTCTCCAATTATAGTGGATTATTTGCTACTAGCTCTCCCCGTGGACATAGGTACCAATACTCGGACCGAACCACGTAAATTTTTGGTGTCCTTATTTTTCTCGTTTATTTCTCTGGCGATTTCGCGTTGACGTAAGTTACAAGATCCGGTCGTTTCCGCGTATTATATTCCAACAGAAATCATGCAACATCGGGCAGAAGCAGACTACCTCTTCCAGAACTCCGTGGTCGAATATATACACAAGACCCGCAACGTTTTGCTCTTAAATCATATGACCTAATCTTCTGGTCTAACTGACCTGAGGAACCAATAGATAATAGAAATTCTTTCTGCTATTACAAACAAAAGCAGCATAATTTTTTTTCAAACCCAGGTCCAATTGAGTAGATGCTTAAACCATGATTGATACTGGCAGGATACGTTTATTTCGTAGAATTGAAATGAAAAGCCTTGAGACTAATGAAAGATTTATCCCGACATGTAGAGCTCTGGAGCGGACAATCTCGGTCTTGGAATGGCAACCAGGGGGTTCATTTTCTTGACCACAAGACCGAACTTGTCCAATAAATCCAGCTCAAACCCTGGCGGTAATTCCCACTCGAATGAGTGCAAAAGAGAGGCTAAAACATACGGTAGCATCCTCTCTGCCAGCGCAAGCCCTGCACACATCCTCCGACCAGAACCGAACGGCATGTATGTGAAGTTGTTGCCCGAGAAATCATACTTGCTGGGATCTTCCAAGAACCTCTCGGGTCTAAACTCCGATGGTTTGTCCCAAATCTTGGGGTCCCTGTGGATATAACCCATGTTTAAGAATACATTGCTGCCTTTTGGTATCAGGTAACCCCCGACGACACAGGAAGGTATTGTAGAATCACTTCTTTCTGCGCTATAATATCTCTCGATGAAGTTATTCTTTATGTCAATGTGCTTCGTCCTTCCATGATACTTGGGATCTTTCACATAGGCAATGGCTGCTTGACTATCGCAATAAACATCACTTTGGTCTTGGAATCTCGGTGACGGTGGCCAAATTTTCAAAGAAACGTTTTAGCCATACTTGCTTCTTGCACCGCGGCGGAACACGCAATAAATTCAGCCTCCATAGTTGACAAGGCTGTGCATGTTTGTTTCTTGCTATTCCAAGAAATTGCACATCCATTGAGCAAGAACGCATATCCAGTCGATTTACGCTCATCCGGTCTCCACCCCAATCAGCATCTGAATAACCTAATAGGCGTAAATCATTCCCTTGGTAACAAAGTCGATAGTCCATAGTGCCCTTCAAGTATCTCGGGATCCTCTTTCTTGCTTTCCGGTGTGCTGGACCCGGGACTTGATTGAAATCGGCTCACCAATCCCACGGCATAACATATGTCGGGTCGAGTACACATCATAGCATACATCAAACTTCCGATCGCACTAGCGTAAGGAACAGTTTCCATTATTTTAATTTCTTAAGGTCTTAGGACACATCTCGGTACTTAGGCCTTCGCCTTGCATGACAGGGGTATCAATGGGATTACAATGCTGCATATTGAAACGTTCAAGAATCTTCATAATATAAGATTCTTGTGATAAAGTAAGGAGTTTCCTTGATCGATCTCTTTCGATCTTAACTCCTAATATATAAGCAGCTTCTCCCATGTCCTTCATTTCAAAATTGGAGGACAACCATTCTTTTATGGTGATTACCATAACCTTGTCATTTCCAGCCAATAGAATATCGTCCACATAAAGTGATAAAATCACAAATTTATCTTCAGACCGTTTGACATATACACAGTGATCCTCTTCGATCATCGTAAAACCATAAGTTGTTGTGGCTCGATGAAAACGAAGATACCACTGTCTAGATGATTGCTTAAGGCCATATATTGAGCGATGAAGTTTGCAAACTTTATGCTCTTGACCTTTAGTTATGAAACCTAATGGTTGTTTCATATAAATTTCCTCATCTAGTTCTCCATTGAGAAATGCCGTCTTTACATCCATTTGATGTAATTCAAGGTCCAAATGTGCAACGATGGCTAGAATAAGACGTATTGAGGCAAACCTTACAACCGGTGAAAAAAAGTTTCCTCGTAGTCTATACCCTCTTGTTGAGTATAACCTTTCGCCACAAGGCGGCCTTATACTTTTCAATGGATCCATCCGCCCTTTGCTTAATCTTAAAAACCCATTTGTTTCCAATGGCCTTACGATTGGGTGGTAGATCAACCAAGTCCCAGACATGATTTGTCCTCATTGACTCCATCTCGTCTTCCAAAGCTTTTCTCCATTCTTCCTTATCAGAGGATGAGAGAACCTCTTGAACAGTCTTAGGCTCGCCATCATCTTTATGAGCAATCATAAATGCTTCCCCTTTAATCTCAAAACAACGACGAGGAATACTTTTACGATCACTTTTACGCAACTGAATTTCTCTTGAATTCAATTTGTCAGATGATGCTACACTCCCACTAGGTCTTTCATGTTGAGGTAAATCTTCATTCCCCTCCATAACATTAGTGGGTGTATTATTAGGATCTTCCATCTCATATAATTGGAAATCCTTATCAATCTCACCTCTATTAGGAAAATCGTTCTCCAAGAACGTGACATCTCGTGACTCCTTTTCGGTCACACTTCCATCAGCTTGTTCACCTATGAACACATACCCTTTGGAGTGTTCGAATATCTTATAAAGATACATTTCTTCCCTCTAGGGCCTAATTTGCCATATTTATGGGAAGATTCATGAACATAAGCTGCACATCCCCATGGACGTAGACTACTTAAGTCTGGTTTTCTTCCGACCCATAATTCATAAGGGGTGGAAGTGACCGATTTTGAGGGCACTCGGTTAAGTACATAGGCAGCAGTCAATAATGCATCTCCCAAAAGGAGATAGGTAAATTTGCTTGCGCCATCATAGACCTAACCATTTCCAATAGGGTTCTATTCCTTCTCTCGGCTACCCCATTTTGTTGTGGAGTATAAGGAATAGTCAATTGTCTTACAATTCCCTTTTCATCACAAAGAGCTTTGAATTGCTCCGATAGATACTCACGTCCACGATCGGTTCTCAATGCCTTTATTGTTTTGTTCAACTGATTCTCTACCATCGTTATATATCGTCTAAAGCATTCTAATGCTTCGGACTTATGGGAGATCGAGAAAAACATAACCGAAACGAGTGAAGTCATCTATGAAAGTAATGAAATATGAGGCTCCATGCCTCGCCCTCACATTCAAAGGACCACAAATATCGGAATGTATGAGTTGCAATGGAAATTCAGCTCTAGTCCCTTTACCGAATGGTTTTCTAGTTGCTTTTCCCGCTAGACAATGTTCACATACGGGTAGATCAACATTAGTGAGTGACCCTAAAAGGCCTTCTCTAGCTAATCTTTGCATTCTTTGCAACCCAATGTGACCTAATCTAGCATGCCAAGTATTTGCATCAGTCCCAATGTTATCAGAAGACGCAATTAAAGAAAAACAACCATCAACATTAACATTGTACTGATCATAGTCAATGTTTAACACCATAAAACCATTCAATACATGACCTGAACCATAATAAACTGTTCCATACAAAATATCAACACAATCACCATGGAAATTCAATACATAACCTAAGCTAAGAAGAACAACTACGAGACCAAGTTTCGTCGAATATCTGGAGCATAAAGGACATCATGCAGGAATAGATTTCGACCACCACGCAAGATTAATTTGCATGTGCCGATACCCTTCACTTCAACTCTTGAGTTATTCCCAACATATATCCATCTTCTTCCAGACGGTATCCGACGATACTCCACAAATGCTTCTCGGTCTCTAGCTACATGGTCCGTTGCTCCTGAGTCTACAGTCCACATTGGATGAGATTCAGCAAGCATTACTGATACTAGAAACAAAAGCATTACTCATAGTAATGGAGTAATAGGGTACCTTTTTCGGCTCGGTGCATTCACGAGCAAAATGACCCAGCTTGCCACAATTGTGGCACTCCATCTTGGCCTTGTCCTTCTTCCCACCACGCTTCTTGCGTCGGAAGGTCTTAGCCCTCTTGGGTCCCCGATCGAGTCATCTTTCCTTTGTTGTTGAACTGAAGGTTCCTCTTGCGCTTGAAGCCCGAAGCTTTGCGCGAACTTGTTTCAGCAACATAAGCATGGGTAGAGGATCTTGCAGCCTCTAGGCGCTCATCCTCTAATTCCAAATGACGCGCAATATCATCAAAAGTGACGATGTTCTCACTATGCGTCATATTGATCTTCATATGTTCCCAATTATCGGAAGAGACCTAATAACATCCTGAACTTGCTGTTCATCGGTAAGGGAGTGACCCGCCGACTTCAGCTCACGGATCATGTTTGACATCTCCCGAAGATGTTGCCTCATTGTTACATTTGGGCGCTTTCGGAAAGTGTCAAACTTGATGGTGAGTCTCCTCAGCTTAGTGGCGGATGTACCCCCAAACTTATCCTTCAAGGCAACCCACATATCTTGAGCTTTATCATAACTTTCAAACCCACACATGAGATCATCTTGCATACAGCTCAGCAACGTGATGCGAGCAATGCTATTCTTCTTTTTCCAAGCTTGATAAGCTTCTAGATCTCTCTGTGTTGAGCTGAAGTTCCATGCTCGGAGTTCATCCATGGTGTGGTTGAGGGTTTCCAAAACCTCTTGTTCCTCAAGGATGTACTGAACCTTTCGGTGCCAAATATCATAATTGTCACCGTTCAGCTTCTCACCCTTATTGAGGTCAGCCACAATGGTCTTGGATGCCGATGCCATAATCAATTTCTATAACACATTAACATAATAGACGCAGAATCAATACTAGCACATTTTTCAGAGTAACACACATATTTAATTTTCAGCAAAAACAAAATAAAATAATAATAATTCAACAAAAGACATAGAAACAAAAGTTCACTATGTTCCCAATCAATTTCTATGTACTATTGTTCAATTATCATTTATTATTTTAATTTGCACAAATTTTGAGTTCTAGGTGAGGATTCCTTCAAATTCTACCAACCTACGAACTCCCACTAGGAAAAATAGTTACATGACTTCATGTAATTTCTACATCTTTCCTTAACACAAAACCATAGCATGATAATAACCAACGTATAAACAACAATCATGCTTCAACTATAATTAAAAAAAAAAAAAATTCAACACGTAATGGATTTCCTACCATTGTTCTAATTTTCTAGCAACTAGAAAATTCCAAGTATATTAAAACTACATACTTCATATCATTGAACTAAACTTTACACATCATATGTAACAACACTTGCACATAAGCTAGCTATTGTATTTCCTAAACTACAAGAAAATACAAGCTACAATGAGTAAACTATGCATTAAACCTCAAAAAAATACGCGTACATAAGGTTCCCTACACATTTTCATAGATTTATAAAATCCCAAAAATAAAAATAATTATTCCACAGTGTAGAGGACACCCATACGAACCCAACGCCACCAACCACGCTCCAATCGGAGCCCGCACGCGCCCCACGCGCGCCGCGAGTGTGCGGCGCGTGTGGCGCACGCGCCAGCCGAGCCAAAAGGCTTCGGGCTGGTCCGACCGTCCGACCGTTCACCGGTCCGACCGGTCCACTGTCCGACCGTCGACCGGTCCGACGTCGACCGGTCCGACCGTCGACCGGTCCGACCGTCGACCGGTCCGACCGTCGACCGTCCGACCGTCGACCGGTCAACGGTCAACGGGTCGGGTCAACGTCCGAGTCGGGTCAACGTCCGGGTCGGGTCGCCGGCGCCAACAACCGCCGGCGGTGACGTCATCGATGATGTCATCCCGACGGTTAATGACCGTGGGATGACGTCATCGATGATGTCATCCCGACGGTTAATGACCGTGGGATGACGTCATCCGTGACGTCATCGGTGACGTCGGCTTCGCGTCGGTTCGGCGACGCGAGCGTGACGCGTCACACGCCGGTTCGCGAACCGGCGTCAAGCGCGTGGTCGGCACGCGCCGCAATCGCCGTGCGATTCCGCGCGTGGGCCCCACGCGCCGGCGGTTGGCGCGCGCGCAGCAGTTTGCGTGCGCGCGAAGCGCGTGGCGCGTGGGATCCACGTGCTCGCAATCGCAGCACGCGCGTGGACCCCACGCGCCTTCTTCCCCGCGCGACAAGCATTTCTTCGTCATTTTCGCCGTTTTCAGCCACGATTCGCCGCCGTTTCTTCTCCGGCAGCCCATCCCGCATACACAAATAATTAATGGGTTTTGAAGAGCATGCCGGCACGATCACATGGGGTCAAATTTCGGCAAAAATGAAGTAGAAATGAGCCCCAAATCAGAGGCATAAACACTTTTTGATTCAATGAAAAAACAACAAGGCAAATTACGATCGGGCTCGATACCATTGAAGGAATTCATGTCGGCGGAAGACGACTTACTTGATTCCAATGCGCAAACAGCAAATAGTCCCGAATCGATCGTTGAATTGCGAGCCAATCAAGAACAACAATACTTCACGTTGGTCTGGATGCAATCACAAGGAAAACACCCGATTTCCACGGCGTAAATGCAAACCGTTCTTCAAATTGATGATTGAATCTTGCCTATCTTGAAGATGGAATTTCGAGAGAGTTTTTGGTGCGAATGAATTGACAACCCGTCCAACGGTTGTGTTCGGGAGATTTTATACGTCTCCCTTCGTACCCCTCCATTGGTGACCTTCCATCGTAACGTTTCAACTTGAAACGGTGCGTCCAATCGCACCCCATCACGTTCGGACCACTTGGAAGAACTACAGGAAGCATTTGGGGTCCGCGGCACCAATAAGGGCCCTGCCGGGTGCAAGCGAAATGCCTCCTTGATGACCGCGTTGAGGTACTTTAATTTGGGCAAGTGATGCTCTTCGACCATCTCATCCTCCCCCACAACTTCTGTCAATTCGTGGATTACTTTGTTCATCACATTTCGATTCTGCAGCAACTCTGCCATCACCCACTCGACCATTGTTGAAGTCGTGTCAGTTCCGCCGATTACAATGTCCTATTCCACACATTCCAAGTTTCATCAGAGAGTGTCAATTGCTGTAATGTCTGATAAAGCTAAATACATAATGAAGCACTACAATAGAGAAGAATTGACGTTCTAGTCAAAATATGGAGCTTTTAGTTATTGAGAGGGCAAGGTTATACGCAACCTAAGTTAGACAATAGGATACGAAACAAGAGGTATGGAAAGATATTTCAATCTTGACATGATACAAATTTGGCACACAATAATTAAATTACCTTTGCATTATATCAACCTTGCTATATTTATTTCACCATTATAGAAATCCTTGTTGAAAATGATGGTATTCAAGAGCTAACTAATATGGATTTCAAAACGAGTACATACTATACTAATAATCACTAGACATTTACTCATGATTATGGTGGCTAAGATTTGAAATGCATTTACCAAGAACAGATTTTTTTCTGGTCGAAATAAAATTTCATTCATTTGTCATAATCATACATGAGAGAACATAAAAACCTTCCAAGTAAAGCAAATCCCAAAAGAGCTGCAAAACAAAACAAAATAGTACAGTTTGTCGTTATAAGCACTCTCTCGTCCCAAAAGACCAAATCTGTCACGGCATTGAAAAACAATTAGCAACCGATTACCGAACCTATTAGTGATGGGCATATGTAGAGATCTTACCCTTTAAAAACTATGGCTTGCAGTGTGTGCTATCGCCATACAGGGATAACAACAAATTTTAGATCAAATACCTCTACAAAACTCTTAGATCTAGATTTAGGTCAAGAGAAACAAGCTCCCAAATTTATACCTACACTTAAATCGAGAGAGGAGAGCTTCTACCTAATTTCAAAGAAGTCATAGAACCACGTCCCGAGCATTGTACTAGCTGGAATGGTGATGATGACCTCACAAAATTAAGCTACAAACAGATTTATTCACCGCGACGAGCAAAAGAAAACCCCAAACAAGGCAGAAAAAGCCTCCCAGATTAGATCGGGAGAGAAGAAATAGGAAATCAAGGCCTAGAAAAGAAAATCAAAGCAAAACAGGCTCTCAATTTCAGAAATTGAAGCTGAGAGCCTACAAATGAAGTCTCTTTGAGGGAGGGTTTTTTTGGGGGAGGGGGTGGGAGAGAGGGATGCTGATGCAGAGATTAGGTTTCCAAAAATAGAGTTGCCAAAGACGATTAACTGCACTTTCTAGTGCATTAGGTCATTAAATAGCCGTGCATTTCCACAAAAGAATTAGTCACCTGGATTAATAAACTTACCACAAGAATGGCTTTGAGTGCTACATTCTTGTCCACTGGTGACTGGTTATCTTCAAGATTTATCTCCATATCCAGGAAAATATGCAAAAAGTCCTTTTTCTGTTCATTGCATTTAGGTTCTCCTTCCTTATGCTTGAATAGTTCATTTGTTGTTCCTTTGGTGGCCCAATCGATAATCGGCTGAATAAAACCATCCAACCACTGATGCACGCTTTTCATCTCCCTTTCCACTCCTTGCAGGTCAAGCCAAGCGAGTGCCGGGAAAAAGTCCGAAACATTCGCTCTACCTAAGAGCACCATATATTTGGCCACCACCTTTCGAAACTCAGAGGCCATGGCTTCACCCTTTTCTCCCTGAAGCGTTCCTCCCCACAGCATTGCCATCACCGTGTTAACCAAGATCAGAAGGGCCAATTCGCCAATATCTACCGGCACCCCAGGTTTTCTATACAGATCACACAGAGCTTTCCTGACCTCCTGCCTTCGCAAACCGTAACAGGCGTCCAGACTTGTGTTGCTCATCAACTGCCGTACAAACAGTTTGCGGAGATTCCTCCAATAAGGGCTCTGGCTTGAGAAGAGAATGTCCCTTGCGCCGTACGTTCCAATGACAGTGGCAATGTTCGGGTCCCGATTGGCAAACGTCATGTCTTGATCCCGCACAATTTCTTTGGCCAGTGACGGGGAGTTAACCACAATATATAATTTGCTTCCGAGCCAGAGTTTGTAGATGGGGCCGTATGTCTCGGCCAATGCAGCGAATTTCCGGTGGAGATCAGTCCCTAGGAATGGGAGGTACCCAAAGAATGGCACGCCTCGGGGCCCTAGAGGCAATGGAGCCGTTGTGTGGTTTCGTCTCCTCAACAAAGAGAAAAAAGTAAGAGCTGCTATTGCAATGACAAGCAGTGTTGCAGTAGCTCTAGGAATTGCATCATTCGCTTCTTTAGCAAGCCACGCCCACGACCAGGCACCTCCGGAATCTGCGCTCGACATTTCAGCTTGTGATGATGGGAAGAAGACTGTTTGAGCTAGAATTAGGAAGTTCCTAGACACAAACTATAGAAGGTATATGTAGATACGGTCACCGACAGATGATTTAGGGTATTTTGGTTCAAAAACTAAGTGGTTCCCAGTTGGCATCACACAGGAAATTCCTAGCCACAGAAGGTCTTCGAATATAGGGTTGGATCTCTGATAGATTTTAGGATATTTTGGTTCGAAAAGTAAGTGGTCCCAGTTAGTTACACACACTGACACGTGACCAATTATTGCAAATGAGGAAAATTGCCAGAATAATTAAACAATACTGAGCCGGGTGAACCGGTTTTTGTCTAACTAGAAGGATTTATTGTTTCTTAGTCGCATGTTCGACATTCCTATGAATGCCAATTTAATCATGTGTCATTCCATTTCTCCATATTGATTTCCTTACAACAATAAGTTTGAACATAACTAATAATTTCTGTAATGCAAATCTTACTATGGAAGACTAGGAATTTGCATGAGGTTAGTGATTATTAAGTTTTTGCAATTAATACGTGACTACTGGCCCTGTTTAATAAAAAAAAGTTCAGTTTTGTGAAACCAATAATAGCAAAGCCAGGTCCAAGCAATGGTCACTCGACCACCATTTTTGAAGTTATAACAATTACATCAACCACAATGTCCTATTCCTTAGGTTCAAAGTAATCAGAAAGATTAAATCGCTGTAATGTTCCGTTGTCTCATCCAGAAAGTGAATAATCTTTCACAAAAATGTTGATTTTTGGCTTTCTTTTTTTGTGATTAAAAGGCTTATATATTCACCCTGGAGTGCAGGCATAGTGAATTTGCATGGAACAAGATGAAAGGAACAAAACAAACTTTCACTTAAGTGTCTTATAAACTAAGAAAAAAAATTGAGTTTTTACAATACTTATGTTGAGTACTTACCAGCAATAGTTACATTTAGGCAGTTACAACTCTAGTTATAGTTACTATTTCACGTTCTCCAAGATTCTAAGCACATTTTTTGTATGTTCATAATCATTACGGAGAAAAAGTTATAACTACCAAGGTCATGGGGATAGCCAACCGCTACGTACTACATGAATAGTCTTTTGAAATCAACCCATCTTCCCTGGACAAATCATGAGAAAAAAGGTACCCTTTTGAATAACAAGCAACACAAGGCTAAAAAAAGAAAAAAAATTAAAAAGTTTAAAAATAATAATGTGTTAACATCAATCATGTCACGTAAGATGTCAACACTGATGTGAATTTTTTTTGAAACTTTTAATTCTTTTTTTTTCATTTTTTATTGTTAAGGGATGACAGGGGGCCTCCAATTACCTATTGAGGGGCCACTAGGTTTAATGATGAACAAAATTGTCCTTGTGAAAGGCACCGTGCCATACATTCCTACTAGGAACCAAACAATATACTTTAGTGTCCTATTGTCTGCTCAATGATTGCACGTATAAACTTTCATCTAGCAAGTAAATTGTGCAGATGACAAAGTAAATGATCCAAATTCAAGAATGTCCGAAGCAGGCTTAGTTATCAAAATCAAATGTAACCTTCATGACAGGACAAATAGCAGTCATTCTCTTAGCTTGTGCATTTTCCATATGCTAGGTGAATTGCAAGTGCACAACATCGACAAATAATAAAGTGATTAGTGAGTATCGTTCCCATCAGGATTGTCTCTAATTATCCAATTACTTACCAAAGGTGATCTATCCAAAAATTTAGCTAACCAAGTCGAAAAGGCAAGTAAAATATGAACTAAACCAATTAAAAGACTGAAATATAAAAGAGCCAAAACTGAAAGGATTCAAAAGCTAATTAAACTTGCAAAATAAACATAATCTAAAGTAAACCGAAAATTAACAAGGCAAATTTCAAGATTTTAATCGAGATCACTAAGCGTTAGAGCATCCAACTTCACTTAACCACTCATAATCAATTCTCTTAACTTGTCATGCAACAAGTTAATTCCCAATTGTGTTGGTTAAATTTCCCTAAGTTAGATTACAAGCCAACCATGGTCTAATAATCCCTAATTAGGTATGTTAACCCACACTAATCTTAGGTGAATTTAAACTACCTAAAAGTATTAAGTTCTTGTGAAAATTCCCAGATTTAATCTAAGTAGTCCCCACCTAAATCTACTACCATAACCACACAAATAATCTAGTGTACCTTGACCTAGATTTAATGTATGGTTCAATATCACTAGTGCTCATGCATACAATCTTCACCTGGTATCATGCATACATAAAAAAATCATTTAAAAGTTGGCAAACTTCTAAGGCATTAAGATCATGATAGAGAATGCCACAATCAAAACAATTATATTTAAACAAGTCTTGAAAATCAATCAATCATGGTTAAGATCCATTGTAGCTCCAACAGAAGAAATTTAGAATATAATTAAAACTCAACTAACAAAGAAAATTAAAAAGAACATAATGCTAAATTAAAACAAATTCACCAATTTGAGTCACAAATAGGTTCGGGGTTGCCTCCTCTTTCTCTCCTTGACATGTGCCAATCCCACTAATAAAATAGAAGCATAAAAAAACTAACTAAGAAAACCTAAAATCTAGTTGTGGCTCCAAGGCTTCTCCAGAATAAAAATTGAAATATGCAGCACAATAGGGGTTTATATAGCCTCCAAAAATCTGCCCTAGGTCAGCCTCCCATTAGAACTTGAATAGGTTTCCTTGGCAAATTAGGAGTTTATCTTCTTAAGATTCATATCTTTGATTTTCTTTGAACCTGGCCTCAATTATGGTAAAATCCACCAAATATCTAATCTTGGCCGACTTTTTCAACAAGAAAAGATATTCTAAAAAATACTGAAATATTCTTAAAGAAATATGTTGGGAATTGCTGATTCCCTAAAACCCAGATTCGACACTAAATCGAACCCTTAAAACAAATGCGGAAGACAAGCCCAAAAACAAACATGAATCACCGATCCTAAGGCACATCACATAGACGAACGTACCTTGTTTCCACAGACTAAACACTGATGTTGCAATTCGAGGAGGAAACCACACTGTTCTTCAAAGGAGAATTCTTTTCTTCGGGAGAAAGCGGTAGGAGAAGACGTGATGAAAACAAAGAGAGCGTATTCTCTCGTTCTCAAAAATACGTTACTTCACTTCTGTTGGAATAATTGCTTCTTAGATTTTCCTTTTGTCTATTATAACTTTCTCCATGGGCCCTCAACTCACGGGCCGGCCTCATGACGGGCCAACTCAAGCCCATCAAAAGGAAAAAATCCATCATCTCCCACTCGCACATGGTGGGCCAAAACCAACATGGGCGGACGGGCCCTACTTAGGCCCATCAATTGAAAATCCATCAACTCCCACTTGACATGGTGGGCCGAATAGAATCCTATTTTCCTCACTGCAACATTCATACTGGTGAATAGTCCGTGCGATCAGGATACTTTGAGAGCTCGTTGCCATACATCTGTTAGGAATATATAGCAGTTCATAATGGGCATCACATTCCGAGTAAATTTAGTATGCAGTACCCTAGATCGATCGATCACATTTATATCTATCTTGATCTCTTTTAAACAATGATATAAATATATATATTGTATTCACAATTATGATTATCCCAAAGACAGTCATAATTGGTTAACCAGTGAATACAAAACTATAATGTGATTCTCCAAATTCGATCTTCATTTTTCCTTCAAACTCTCAATTTCAGTTCAACTTTCTTTTCTAGAAATGTCCCATTAGATCGAATCAATTCATGATCATTGGCAACATCCTAAGATAGCAATCACAGAATAGAAATCTTGAGAATAAGTAAGAGTCATGAGGGCACTTAAATTGAGGAACTCTTTTCCTCAAGAGTCTCATACGGCATAAAAGTTGAGATCAAACTTTTGACACTCTTATTGGTCGTCTCATGCATACGTAGCATGAAATACGTATTACGGTATTAACTCCTTTCACATGGAGCGTATGTCTACACCATCAATATTGTACAGATGATAGTTCAGACATACATAATGTCTAACTTGAGTTCACATATCTACCCGTTCACAAAATTCATCAGAACTCACATCTGGCATCATAGAAAGATAAAGTAAAATATGTGGGTTATTTTACTTTCGGACATAGTAAATATTATGTCATCATCTTAACACTCAGTTAAGGCGACATATATAATTTAAGCTACGAGCTCTCGATTATCACCTAGTTAATAAGCTTTAAAACCGTCTCATCTCTATTTATCACACAGTAAATAGAGGCGATTACCCATGTGAGTAGACTAATCTTTTATCTGTCTAACATACTTTATCAACTTATTATAATGCACTTAGCATTAAGATGCATAAACATCAAACAAGAAATTCACAGGCATTAATAATGAAAAAACGCAAATTCATTAAATGTGAACACTTTAGGGAAATTACAATATTCAGTACATCAGCCTCTAAGCAGTCCTAGAGATTTTACATGACCACAAAACACATCTCTAGGTATTGGCTTTGTCATAGGATCTGCTACCATTCTATGCGTAGATATGTACTGTAAGTTCATATCTTTTCGTGCAACCATATTCTTGACAAAATTATACTTGGTATCTATATGTTTGGTCTTGCCATGATATTTTGGATTTTTGGTGTACGCTATAGCTGCTTGTCTATCACAGTTAACCAAAAAAGAATTTGCAACATACCCAATAACACCTAAATGATCCAAAAATCTCTTAAGCCAAACTCCTTCTTGTACTTCTGATGATAATGCCACGAACTCAGCTTCCATCGTGGACAAGGCTATACACATTTGTTTCTTACTGCTCCATGATATGGCGCCATTATTCAGTAAGAAAGCAAATCCAGAGGTAGATTTCATTTCATCTAAATCTCCTCCCCAATTAGCATCCGAATAGCCTTCAAGTTGCAGATAATTCCCTTGGTAAAATTCAGCTTGTAATCAGCAGTTCCCTTCAAATACCTCAGTATTCTTTTAACGGCCTTCCAATGTGCTTGACCTTGATTGGATTGGTATCTACTCACCATTCCAACTGCAAAACATATGTCGGGTCTTGTACACATCATAGCGTACATCAAGCTCCCAACAGCACTAGCATAAGGAACATGTTTCATTTGTTCCTTCTCTTGTAGAGTCCTTGGACACAGTCTATGGCTCAATCCTTCACCTTTTGCAATAGGAGTATCAATGGGTTTACAATCTTGCATACGAAATCGTTCAAGAACCTTATTTATGTATGTTTCTTGCGAAAGAGATAATGATCTCTTCGAATGATCTCTTGAAATCTTAACTCCAAGGATGTATGCAGCCTCACCCATATCTTTCATCTCAAAGTTGGAAGATAACCAACTCTTAACAGTATTAACAAACTCCATATTGCTTCCAGCAATTAGTATATCATCAACATATAATGATATGATCACAAATTGATCTTTGGATCTTTTGATATATACACAATGATCCTCATCTATCATTGTAAAATCATATGCCATTATGGCATTATGAAAACGTATATACCATTGTCTCGATGACTGCTTTAGGCCATATATCGATCTCAAAAGTCGACATACTTTTCCTTCTTGGCCTTCCATAATGAAACCAGTAGGTTGTTCCATATATATTTCTTCCTCTAATTCTCCATTGAGGAAAGCAGTCTTTACATCCATTTGATGTAACTCAAGATCCATACTAGTCACTATTGCCAAATAATGCGAATCGAGGTAAATCTCACCACGGGAAAATGTTTCTTCATAATCAATTCATTCCTTTATACCCCTTCGCCACAAGGCGAGCCTTTGATTATACAAGCCATTTTATTTTGCCCACAAGGCTTTGCGTCCTTTTGGAATGCCTTTCTATTTCGAGCCATCAGCTTTACGCTTTATTTTGAGAACCCACTTGTTCCCAATAGCTTTGCGTCCTTTTGGAAGAAAAAGTCAAATGCGTTTCCAAACTTGGTTTGATTCATTTTTACTCCATCTCCATCTCCCATTGCATGCATCCATTTTTTTCCTTACTAGTGTTTCTATTCTTTTTTTGGCAATTTAGAGCCTCATTAAGATTTATTGGCTCATCTTCATCTTATGGAGCAACCATAAAAGTTTCCCATTCAATGTCAAAACGTCGACGGGGAATACTTTTGCGACTTGTTCGCCATATGGGAGATTGTGCACTTTGTACATCATTCCCCATCATGCTCCCACTCGGATTAGATAATGACGATATCATCTCATCATGTGGTTGTAATTGAGAGTGAGTTGAATCAAATTCATTACTTCTCATGTTACTCCCACTTGGACGAACTCCACTATGTTCATTATCTTGATCCAAGGTTTCAAATATGGAGTGTTCTTCACCGATTTCGCCATTCTTAGGAAATTCATTCTCTAAGAATGTGACGTCCCGTGATTCGAATTCAATTATACTTCCACTTTCCTACTCACCTATGAACACATATCATTTCGAGTGTTCAGAGTATCTTATGAAAATACTCTTCTTTCCTTTGGGACCCAATTTCCCAAACTTGTGAGAGGACTCATGAGTATAGGCAGCACAACCCCATGGCTTAAGAAAACTTAAGTCCGATTTTCTACCTGTTCATAACTCATATAGAGTGGAAGTAACTGATTTGGAAGGCATCTGGTTAAGTATATAGGTAGCAATTAATAACACATCACTCCAAAAGGTAATAGGTAAATTAGCATGTGCCATCATGGACCTAACCATTTTCAGTAGAGTTATGTTCCTTCTCTCCGCAACATCATTTTGTTGAGGAGTATATGGAATAGACAACTATCTTTCTATTCCTTTTTCATCACATAATTTCCTGAACTCATCAGATAAATATTCTCGACCTTGATCGGATCTTAATACTTTTATTTTCTTGTCTAATTGATTTTCTGCCAAGTTCATAAACTTTTTGAAACAACTCAATGCTTCAGATTTATGAGAAATCAAATAGACATATCCGAATCGAGTATAATCATCTATAAATGTGATGAAATAAACAGCCCCATGCCTTCCTCTCACATTCATCGGACCACAAACATCAGTATGAATTAAATGCAAAGGAAATTCAGCTCTTTTACCTTTTCCAAATGGTTTCCTTGTCGTTTTCCCTACTAGGCAATGCTCACATATAGGCAAATCGACTTTTTCAATGTTGCCCAACAAGCCCTCTTTGGCTAGTCTATTCATACGTTGTTGGCCAATATGACCAAGTCTAGCATGCCACACATTCACATCATTATCATATGAATTAGGAGACGTGAGAAGGGAATAACAAACATTTGCATTAACATAGTCAATATCTAATACAATGAAACCATCCAGAAAATAACCACAACCATAGAAATTTGTATCCAAAAACAAATACACACCTCTATTATGAAAGTTCATATTAAAACCTAGCTTGACGAACAATAAAACAGACACTAAATTTCGACGAATCTCCGGAGCATACAATACATCATGTAGGAATAAAGTGCGTCCACCACGCATGTTCAATTGGCAGGTGCTAATTCCTTTTACTTCAGCTCTAGAGTTGTTTCCAACATAGATCCACTTAGTTCCAATTGGTACTCGTTGAAATTCCACAAAGGATTCTTTATCCTTCGCTACACGGTCTGTCGCTCCTGAATCTACAGTCCACAAAGGATTAGACTCAGTCAAAAATACAGAACTTGACACATAGGCAAAGTTCTGAAAAGCACAAGAGGTGTATACCTTCTTTGGCTCACGACAATTGCGAGCATAGTGACCATTCTTGTCACAATTGTAACACTTCACCTTTGTCAGCTTCTTCATTCGAGGACGTTTTCCTCTGTCATGTTGGTCAACCTTTGGCTTCTTCCTTGAAGGACCTGCTCCCTTGCCTTTCCTTTTATCGAACCAGTTAGGACGTTTGTGCTTGGAGCTCGAAGCTTCATGTGAGCTAGAACTAGTATGATAAATTTCAGCTTCCGGCTTAGCCGCCAAGAGGCGGTCCTCTTCCAGCTCAAGATGACGCATTGCATCCTCAAAGGTTTTGATATTCTCATTATGGGTCAGGTGCACCTTCATATGCTCCCAACTTTGAGGCAAGGAACGAATCACTGCTTGCACTTGCTGCTCATCAGTCAGGACATGGCCAGCATCTTTCAACTCATTTATCATGTTTGACATCTTTCTAAGGTGTTGCTTCATGGTCTGACCATGAGGCTTCTTATAAGAGTCAAACCTAATAGTGAGTTGTCTCAGTCTAGTCACCGAAGTATGACCAAACCTTGCTGCCAACGCTTCCCACATTTCCTTGGCATTCTCAAAACGCCTGAACTCTCGCATGACGTCATTTTCCATGCTACTCAGCAACGTAATGCGAGCAAGGGAGTTCTTTCTTTTCCATGCAGCAAAAGCTTCCTTATCTCTCTTATGCTGCGTAGTGTTTCCTTCTTCGGTTCTACCATGGTCGGGTTAAGAGCTTCTAGTGCCTCTTGCTCTTCCAAAGACATATTGGATTTTCATGTGCCAGATTTCATAGTTATTACGCCATTGAGCTTTTCACCTTTGTTCAGCTTGGCAACTATGCTCTTTGTGGCTGAAGCCATTGATCAAACACATCATACATATATGCACGAATAATTAATGCCTATCATTTATGCATCCATTTTGCACAGACCCATCATATTAATGAACAATTTCAAGTAAGGTTTCAGAATCAAAAGGTCACTATGTTTCCAATCATCCTCCAAAAAATCCTAACTTAAAATTATCATTAATATAATTGTCTTATGCAAAATGAATTCTATGAAGCTACAAAAAAACTTCTATGAACTACCCACAACAATCAACAATAACATAAAGCAAATAATATTTGACATCCAATATAGAATAATAATGCTTTCACATAATACAACTTATATATTAGTTGCTACATCAACAACAACCAGGTAGAAAACATTACATAAGATGTCCACAAAGCACACTAAATAAAGACCAGCCATAACATCTAACACCATTTCAATATGTGAACTGAGAAAGATCCTTTTGTCTTCAATTTCTTGATCTTTTCTTTTGTAACAATCAGGTAATAATCATCTATAAAAGACATCACAATACTCCTATATGAAGCGGCTTTGTTGACATCCCATATGCGATTCAACACTCCTTTCCATTCTTGTGGAAGAGTGTTCATGAAAAATCGCACCATCTCAGACTGTGGCATGGGACGACCATTCCATATGACATTTTGTATCTTCCCGTTGACTTCAAGAACATGATCAATTAAGTCACCACTCTCCCATCGATAATCAGTCAGCTCAGCTATCAACCTAGAAAGCCTTTCCTTTTGTTTATCGGTAATTACGCGAATAGGCGTGCGTAACTGAAGGGGAGGCATTGTTCCTGCAACAAATGCAGAACAAATTAGGGATTACATATAATCCACATAAACTTAATTGGAAAAAAAGAAAAGAAACAAATCCTTTTTTTTTTTTTGGGTCAACGGTCAACGGTCAACGGGTCGGAGTCAACGGGCAGTCGGGTCGGACCGGACGAACCGGTTGGATTGGTCGGACGAATCGACCAGCACGTGCCACACGCGTGCGACGGCCACGCGCCACGTGCCACGTGCGTCGCACGCGCCTGGGTCAAAACGGCGTGTCGGAAACGGCGCATCCGACGCGCCGTTTCGCGCGCGTGCGTTGCACGCGCCTAGGCAAAACGGTGCGTTCAACGCGTGCTTGTGCGGGGGACCGAATCGGCGCGTGCACCCCCGTTCGTTCCAACCGCGCGTGGCGGCACGTCTGGCAGCCTCTGGCGGCGATCCGCGACTCATTTTTCTCGTATTGACGAGACCTTCGACCCTACACTATCAAAAACGAATTTCGACTTGCACAAAATCACGAAACAGGGCGAACAGTACGCGGGTGTCGGGTTTTTCCGTCCCCGATCGACCGGCAGCGGCTTTTCTCGAATTTTGACCAAAAATTAATCAAAAGCAATAAAAAGGGGTTGGGAAACATGAACTAGTGCTCTGATACCAATGTTGGGAATTGCTGATTCCCTAAAACCCGGATTCTACACTAAATCGAACCCCTAAAACAAATGCGGAAGACGAGCCCAAAAACAAACATGAATCACTGATCCTAAGGCACATCACATAGACGAACGTACCTTGTTTCCACAGACTAAACACCGGTGATGCGACACGAGGAAGAATCCACACATGTTCTTCAAAATACGTTTAATCTTTTTGGGGAGAAAGCGGTATGAGAAGACGTGAAGACAAAGAGAGTGTATTCTCTTGTTCTCAAAAATACGTAACTTCACTTTTCACGCAAAATTCATCAAAACTTAGAAATTACCAAAATAGAGTTATCAAATTAGATTTACTAGTCCTCCCTTTATCTATTATAACTTTCTCCCATGGGCCCTCAACTCACGGGCCGGGCCCATGACGGGCCAACTCAGGCCCATCAAAAGGAAAAATCCAATTCAAGATATATCCTCCATCTACTTACACTATCATAGTCATGCAATTCACAAACACTAAACACTTTAAAGTTTCCATTACCTCTCTTTCCATGCTTTATGGCGAAGTTTCTCCCTTAGTCCCTCTCATAATGCAATGCTAACCCATTGAGTATCAAAAGGGCTTACTCAAATTAAAAGACAGCAATGGGGATCTGCATAAGCAGTACTGGAGTAAACAACTTCCACTTTATAACTTGCACTTAAACCTTTTTCTTTCTTTCTTTCATTGCTGATGACTGCTTCAAGTTTCAGCAACTTCAGACACATCAAGAATCCATAACTATTCAAGTAGCTTTATGGAATAACATGCTTATGGGGGTATAGGGTAAGGTAATACACTTAACTTGGATCAACATTATAAGATCATCAAAGAAAAATAGGCCAAATAAAAACTCAAGAGGTTACTAGGGATCAACTGACAAGGTAAGCTTTAAAGGCTCAAACAATCCAAAGAATGCCTATATCACCTTCTTAATTGAGCATAGCATATTAATTTGAAGAGAAAATCAAACAAATTCTAAGACGCCAACACAATACACACCGACTATCTTTGATTAAATGAAAGCACGAAGCCGAACCACTTTTATTTACACTTATAATTACGAAGGGCTACACAGTCGGTACAAAAAGGATAGGCCAAGACTCATCTATGCTCGGCCCCTCACTCCTCAAAAGAGACACACGACCCTAAAATACGACGTGTAACGATCTCCCTTCGATTTACTAGCTACATCCAAAAAGTTGCTAACCCCACTCCACGTGTGTGCAGGCCGTCACACCCAACCCGGTGCGTGGGCGGTGGAGGTGGCAGATCCCCATCATCACACCATTGCGGCGGATGTGGACAGAGATGTGTTTCTGGATGACCTAAAATACGATATGCAAAAGGCCAGTCCCTATATTACCTCGGGATGGTGTAGGGCCGTAGAACATAATATCCACTAATAAATGTTAGTCCCCCGGGCGGGGGTAGAATCCAAACACCAATCAATGCATTTAAACAATATAAACAATTACATCATACATGCCACACATGCAAAATATACTTACCTCAAAGCCAAAATGCCAACATACATCATCATATCTTATAATCTACATATCATCGTATTTTCATGTCATATCATGCATACATGTCATCACCATGTCATATCATGCATACATGTCATCACCATGTCATATCATGCATACACATGTCATCACCATGTCATATCATGCATACATGTCATCACCATGTCATATCATGTATAACATCATCACTATATCATATCATACATGCATGTCCTTATCATTCATGCCACATATGCATGTCATCGTCATGTCATATCATGCCATACATGCATGTCACATGTCATTATCATACCATGCCACATTTGCATGTCACATCGCCGTCACATCATGCAAACATGCATGTCATTTCCACTTTAAAAATCCCAATTGATCATCACATCTTCCTTCCTCGGGATCATCCATCCCATATTATACACTCGCACCCTCACTGGTCTCACGAAAAACTCCGGAATTATGCCACCATGGCCACCGGGCATCCGGCACCCCTAACGCTCCGGTATCTCGCATCCCAACTGTCAAGGGGCATCCCCTCGGCAAAGACCTCCGAGGCTTCCTAGCACCCATCTCATTCCAGGCATCCTCAGAATGTATCTCTATACATTCCGGCCACAACCATTGCCATAGATCACATTACCAATTACTTTTCAATTTATCATGCACATGATGTCATGACAAAAACAGGATTTACCTTTTATACTTGTGCGTGCATAAGACATCTACACATACATACAATAGGTGCAATTGATAATATAGATTAAATCTGGGATTTTACTATTTTGAATTATAAAAATCCAATTTATTCCAAATTGAAATTAATTAAATAATCACATAAATCCTAAAATCATGAAATTAAGGCATATAATATCCAAATATAATAGAATGGAAAATATGCAGAAAACACATGGCCAAAATATGCAGATTTGACCTACTTACATTTCTTCGTTCTCTCTGATTTTGGATATGTTATACTCCTAAGGATCCTCTACAACTTTCGTGAAGAAACTTAAGCCAAACTACCAAAGGAAGACCTTCAAATGGTCCCACAAAGTCTCTGGTAACCCACATCGCAACTCCAGTTTCATCGTCTTCAAGGTCAGGTTGGTTACCTAGCCTAAACTTGTTATTTTTGCTTCAAATTTGATTATGTTCATCCTTAAGATGTGTTCTACAAGTTTCATGAAGAAGTCGAAGAGAGATTCTTAGTAAAAACCAACATGCAAACCACGAACTCACCTCAAGGTCAGAAAAACAGTTCAAGATCTAGGGTCTCCGAAATATGAGGTTTAGACCACTCAAATCTCCATCATTTTCACGAAATTTCAGTATGTTATAGTTCGAGATGTTAGCTACAACTTTCATGAAGAGATCCAAGCCAAAATCGAACTCCAAACACATGCAAGCCCTCACAAGTTTCTGACTTCACTGGTTCATGAAAACAGCATGCATTCTCAACATCCAAGCATTCTCACTCCATTTTCGTAGCTTAAACCACCAAGAATCCAACATGCAAACACACAAGCAAGGAAAGGAGATGGATCCTAACTTGCCTCTAGCCAAGAAAAACCCACGGGAACGGCGGCGGACGGCGGCGTGCGGCTGTGGACGGCGGCTCTCTCTCCGTCTCTTCTCGCGCGACGCCCTCCCTCCTTCTTCTCCTTTCTCTCTTCCTCTCTTTCTCTCTTTCTCTCCCTCTCTTTCCTTTCTCTCGCACGGCACCCCTTCTCTCTCTCCTTCTCTTTTCTCTTCTCTTCCCTAATCATCACAAGGAAGACCCTAAGCATGTATGCCAAGTGGCATACACACTAGGACACTTGGGGAGGGGCATGCAAACCCTCCCCCTCCTTCCTTCGCACGGCACCACACAAGGCCCATTGGGCCTTATGGGCTTGGCCCACACGGCCCACCCTTAGGCCCTCCAACCATGGGCCTAAGTCCATGCTATTGGGCCTAAGGCCCAATCCACTCCCTTTTCTAAATTAAACTTAAAACTAACAATTAATTTTACCTAATTAAAATTCTGTAACATTAAATCTATAACAAACAATCTATAACAAGCATGGCAACATAAAATCTTATCTTTAATAATTATCTTATAGCTCAATTTAAATTAAAAACAAACAAGGCACAAGGCACAAGGCCTTAAGAGAGAACTAAAATTAAAACACAACCAAATAGGTAAATTCCTTACCTATTTAAAAAGCTCTAGGGCACCTTAGGACATGCCCTTAAATTCTAGGATGCCACATTAGGTGAGTTCTAGAAAGTCACATACTTCCCATTGATCTTTTCTAAGCACACATAACTCAAAAAGTAAGGATAAGTGCTCAAAATATGGATTGTACACTTAAAATTAAAACTAACTCCACTCACACAGAAAATCTCAAACATATCTTATGCATATCATATAGAATGAGTTAAAACCTATCTCGTATATTGTCTGTCATTTAGTGACCACATGTTTACGGTCATGTAGTTTAAGTTATCATATTAATGATTGCATCTCATACATTGCATATATATTAATTTTATAAAAAGAGAATACTAAAAAATAGTCAACATTGCAACAATAGGTCACTTTCTTTCATTTTTTTAATAAAGGTTACTTAGGTCATGTTAGGAGCCTTAAACATTAGTCTTTTACTTATTAAAACAGAAAACACAAAAAAAAAAATAATCTATTAGGGTTAAATAGTAAAGCTAATTCATGATTAATCCTAACTCATGTCATTATTGTCACACCCCGAACCCCGGGCACGCACACATCCCTTGGTGGTAGACTAAATTTGCGACGTTCTCAGGACGCGTCGCCGACCCAATTGTTTTATGCACATGCAGAAGCGAATTAAACAAACACCCTGACAACAATCAAATATGGGATAGAAAAGCATGACAACCATTTTTCACGAACCAAACTTTATAAACATAGCAAGTTGGTCCTAACATTCTATACACATAAGTCTTGTCTCAAAAGAAACTACCAAGCCACCTAAACTCCGGACCCTTCCACCTCGAACTCCGAATCCTCCATTCTAGGGACCTGAAAAATTGTAAACCACGACGGGGTGAGAATAAATCTCAGTGAGTCAACACTCTAAACCCCGATTAGGACGAGAATTCACTCAAAGGCATCCAAAACATGCACCACTCAGGACTTACCTCGCCTCAGCACCTTCCTGCACATTAGTGCATCTCATATAAAACACATGCATACAGTAAATGCGTTCAATAACTAGTATGCATCATATCACTCATCAAACAATTCACAAGAGTCCCGATTATAAGGCCAAATCATTTTGACACGTCACATTCCGTACCACACAATTTCATCTCATAATCAGGCGTAGGTAACTCATATCGGTGGTTCAATCCACACCCGATATTCATTCTCAATATTCTAACTCCAAATTCAAACTCAAGGTTCTAGAGGTGACCCCCACGAAGTTCCATTATCATGTGACACTTAGTCCATAATCACAATCAGCAACAATACAAGGTACTAGAGGTGGCTCCCATGAAGTCATGCTATCATGTAGCACTTAGTCCTTTTTCCACATATAGCAATAGTACAAAGTACTAGAGGTGGCTCCCATGAAATCACACTATCGTGTAGCACTTAGCCCTCGACTATGCAAGACAGTAGTGTAAAGTTCTAGAGGTGGCTCCCATATGACTTAGTTCAGCATGTAGCACTTAGTCATTGACTACGATAAGCAATGGTACAAGGTACTAGAGGTGGCTCACATGTGACTCAAGTCACCATGTAGCACTTAGCCTTTTACCTGCTCACAACCCGTTCAGTTTCCTCAACACAACACATGTGATTGCCTTAACACATCACTTCATCTTTCAATAGTCCTCACATAATCACATATTCACATAATCACATATCGCCCTTCAACATCTTTTGCCATGACCATAAACCATCACCATGGCACAAACATTCACACATCATCATGCACAAGTTCCAAGTATGTCACAAACCAACCATATCATCAAATATGTGCAAACCAGCAAGCATTGCACCAAGAACCCCACAAAACCATAACCGGCCCTAACCGGCAGAAACGGTCCACTCGCGCGTCTCCAAGTTTAAATCCATAAAATTAACCAAACGAGTTCAGACAATTCTCAAATTTGAATATGTTGTAAAGGATACATAAAAGAACATTTTTCATGGAGACACCTTGACCCAGATCTTTCTAAATTAAGAGCAGTAAATCGCTTAATTCAGTACAAAAAATTGGGTCCGTTTCCAAAAAGTCTGTTTTCCAAAACCAGCTTGGTTCAAGATCCAAAATTTGTCCATTTAATCTGAAATTTGACTATGTTAAACTAAAATATGTGAAAAAAACTTTCATGAAGGAACCCTTTCAAAATTCGAATCCTAAGAGTTGATAAAAATCCATAAAATCCTAAAAGGTCACAAGTTTCAACACAAACAGAGGTTTTATTTGCAAATGACGAAATTGATATCTCATTCTTTTAAATCCCTAAAAATCTTGAGTAAATTATATGTTATAGATGAAGATGTCTAAAACATTTCTCAAGAGAAATTGACTTCAAAATCTTAACACATTTTGATCCACAAAAATGGCAAATGGCGGGGTCCAGAAATCATAACTGAAGAAAGTCCACTGAATTGGACTAATCCAATCTCATTAGTGCTAATCTTATCAATTAGATCAACATTAATCCATCTTAAGGCTAATCTAACCATTCTATATTAGCACAAATCCATCTTAAGGCTAATCTCACTTAGTATTAATCTAACTAAGCTAATTAACACTAAACTAACCTCCTAAGTGCAATTAACAACCTAATCAAGGATTAGGGAGTTAAATCACTAGATTAGCAAGTAAATAGGTTCATGGCAATGGTGACGCGAAGGCAGTGAAGACCCGTGTCTACGGTGGCCCCAAAGGAGGCCTGGAAAGGGCTAAAAAACACCTCGCAAGCTCACTGCCTAAGCTGGAAAGAGAACCGGTTCTGCTTCTGGTTTTGCTTGGGCTGGCTGAACGGTATGGCTATGGTTGAGGTGGACAACCCGGGACGAGCAAAGAGATGGAGGTTGCTCGGTTGGGACGGCGGCTAGCTGGACAAGCCACGACGGGCCGAGCAGACTATACGCACGCAGACAGTAGGATGGCATGAGGTGGACGCAAGATGGAGTCGAGCTTGGTGGCTGCTCTGGTGACTGAGTTTGGGTTGGTTGAGCTTGGCTTGAAGCTTCAACAAAGGAGGAAGATGAAGGGCTAAGGAAGAAGAAGGAGCTGGTTTTTGCTCTGGAAATGGAGGTCTAAGGGGAAGAGAATGAAGAAAAACTGCAGAAGAAGAGGAAGAAGAAGCTGTTGTTGGAGATGGGGGAACAAATGGCCCTCCAAGTCAATAGAAAAGATCAAGAACACTTGAGTGCAGCCCCCACCACCTTTAGCCTCATCCATAGCACAATTTCCCTCGCCAATCTTCCCCTAAAAGCCACCCAAGGGTGCTGAAATGTTGCAGCCCCCATGGCTACGAATTTTGTGTATTTCCCCTTCAATTCACTTCAATTCCACTTCAATTTAATCCCAATTGGTGCCCAAAAATACTAGCCCAGGTATCCACATCCATTCCACAATTTTCCTTGCCAAATGATCTCACTTAACGGCCAAAAATGCACCCAAAAATGGCCATCCGAATTTGCACCATTTCCCCTTCCAAATGCTCACCAAATAAACCAAATTGGCCTCCCAAAATACCAACTAAGGTGCCCAAACAAATTTCCATAATTTACTTCACCAATCCATCCATCTTGAAGGCCACAAATCTACCTAAAAGGGGTCCTCCGAATTTCTTGGATTTAATTTGCCAAATTCCAATTTTTCCGCCAAAATTCCCGACTCGCCGAAAATTCTTCAAAGAATGAGACGATGTCCTAAAAATAGATCGTGACATGCTCGAACGTTCGATTCCCAAAACCAAGTTCAATTTTGTGGTTAAAATCAATTGGACACAATTTTCGTCCAATCCAACTTACCAGGTAGCTTTTAGGGATTTTACCGCTAATATATCCCTTAGCGGCTTCACCCAATAGATTAGTTAACTCGTGAGTAATCAGCTCAAAGAAAAATGACCATAAAGCCCATTTTGTTTCTTCAAGATGGGGTCGAAAATTCAAGATGTCACAATTATAATAGCATGTAGGTTTGATATAGCTCACATGTGATTTAGAATTTCATTCTAGTTCATTAATGCATATCCATATAACTTAAAATAAACCATTAAAAGAAAGACGCAGGAAGAAATAATTGTCATTGCATTTATAAATCATGTTTAGTCATGCATCATTTTTTGGCTTTCAGTTAACACCTCGCAAAATATTTGGTGTGTTGGATGATAATAAACTCTTGCTTTTGCTTTGCTTAATGCATCAAAGTTTTTGCCCCGTTTCTAGTCATTTATTTATCGCCCTTTAATCTATTGAGTGTCAAATTTTTGTTTTCACAGGTCACACATTGCATGTTTATGGTTTAGGATTAAAATTAACCAAAACTGCTTACAAAAATATTTTTAAAATAAAGAGAAAATGCACTAAAAGAGTATTAGATAATGTAGTGTAATCAAAACCCTTTATCCATAAAACCTCTTATTTGTGGAAGTTTCAATCGACCCATAATAGATTAGTGGCGACTCATAATTGAATTAAATTGCATGTTTAATTGATTAAAGTAAAACCCCAAAGTTGTGATAGGTAGGGCTTACGAGAGTCCGCACTAACTGTAAAATTAGGAACATGGGAAGGTCGTTACAAGAAATACCCCTACTTTTTTTGCACATAGAGATCTTAGAAAGCGCTAATCTAAATGTCCCTAAACTCTTAACTCAAACAATTTGTAAAATATTTTGGGGCGATTATGAGCCTAGTAAATAAAAGCTCCAGGTCTAAAATAGAATATGTACTCACCACTTGACGCAAAAGTAGAACAACATAGTAATTATCAATGAGTAATATTGCTTATTATTGTCAATAGGGAAATTGACATATTAATTACGTTCATTTAAATACAATACATGCATTGTATATCAATGACTATACCATTCGGGTTAGGCGAAGCCTATCCTCCTATTGATCAAGGGCCAAATACCAGTTCAACACCCAAATGTGCACAAATGAGTGTACAAATCTTATGGTGTGCAAATACCATATAGTAGCTCATCAATATACATGGGTAAGGATCTGTTACTTACTCGTCATTGACATAAACTCATCTCGATTAATGAGACATCGTCATCAACAACTCATGGGGATGGAATCATAAACACATATATGCCATGCCTTAACCCATCCATCATGGGTGTCACATCAGAGAGGATAAATACACTATTGTACAATCACATTGTGATGGCTATTCCGTACTCAGCATTGTGATAGCTATTCCGCACTCATTCTCATTATGTGCTAGTCGAGCCATATTAAGCTACACAAGCCATAACATCTCATGGTATGAATTATAGGATTTCATCTTCTCTCAACCCAATAAAGAATCGTATTTAGACGATGGAAAATCTATCTTTTCCTGGAATCTTATATACATGCTCATACAGGGATTTCACTCTTGGCAGATAAACCATGGCAAAGATAATCATCGCATGGCACATTGACATTAATCATCATAACATAACAATTGTTGGATGTATGCCCTAAAGCTACTATGTAATAGTTACATATTAGAGATTTCAATTGTACTTTCATTATTATTATTTATTTAATGGCAATGACGTATTCATTCATTTGTACAATTATTTTATATTTATGAATGATTCCATAAGATCAGTTGCAACTAGACCTATTCTTGAGATGTCAAGAATATATGTGACGGGTTCATAGTTAGGCTTAATCTTTAAATCGTTCCCAGTCGATGGATTATTAAGTGGATATTAATAATCCTGTTGAGACCGGTGTGTTCATAACTTCACCATTAAGTATTGGATACTTAAGGGAATGATAAGTCACAGTCATTGGGTATTTTGATGCCTAAGTTAAGAACACAAGTATTTGTATTAGACAAGTTCACTGAATGTGACGCATATGGAACGATTAGCGACATGGAAGCTTTTAGCGTGGTCAATGTCTAATTGTTCATGCTTTGGTCTTGTGTAAATAATCCTTAGACCTGAGGCACATTGTTAACTTGTGTGTCGAACAACTATGGTTCATGGATGCACATAATGCCGGGTCATTGATCCGTCTTTATACCTAATGGTTATAGTTTGTTCATATATGAAGTTGCACGTGTGCGCAATATGGAATCTGTCTCCTTGTTACATGCAAAGTATAATAATGATGTTCTATGCGATCTAATTATGATACTGTATTGAAATCCTCGGCCGAAATTGTAACTGAGAATAAATTGTTTATGTCTCAAATAAAATGCATGTCAATTAGATTTGTACATATGATCGAATTAATGACTTGACAAATATTCCATGGTCTTTGTTTGATCGGGACATAGTAAGACAGAGGGATTGAATTACACTGTAGCCAAAGATGACAAGTTCATTATGTTCTTAAAATATTCATACTATCTGGGTAGCCATGACATATTACTATATGTTAATCATGGCTTGTAGGACCTAAAAGATTAATCGGGACAATTAATTCTTTTGGGAGTACTAATGTGTTAGTACAAGTCTTACTACCAGCTTAGTAATAAACCTAGGAATATCACACACCATAAACAATTAGGATAATGTGGAACAAGAGAGAAATGATGTTGAATTACTACAATTGAATTGTGTCGATTTGAAATTAAATTAAATTAGATTTAATTTAATTTGTATTATAGTCACAAGCCTACTTGCATATGATGCACTTGCATGCCCAAAATGGATACATGTTAATGTACCACAAATGTACATATAAAGATTATGTTCTTTTATTTTTTATTTTTCTTTAAGAGGATTGATTAATTAATTATTTATTCATTTAATTAATTAATTAATCAATTTTTATTTTATTTTTAATTGGGAAGCTTCATGCACGAAGCATATGCATCGTGCATTTTCAAGAGTGGTCAGCAACCGTTGCTGATTCGTGAAGAAATTACAAAAAAAAAAAAAAAATTGCCGCAAAAGGTTGCGAAGGATATAAGTGCTCGTTGCTGAAGATAGAGCGATAGTGAGTGTTTGTTTTTGTGTCTAAGAGACGCAAAAACAAAAAGGAATTCTCTCTAGTTCGGGCCGTGACTAAAGCATCAACATACGGTGGATTGTCTCCACGAGATTGCTAGTACGATCATAGTGGTGAATATCCGAAAGTTCTCTCTTCCGTTCGACGTCCATTGTTAGTGTGTCTAAATTAGAGGTTCGACGTTTGTGGGGCTCGAATTGTAGAACATTTGAACCAATTCGTATAAAGCGCACTTCGAGAGGTAATTCATTTAACTCTCTTTTACATTCAGATTTTGTATTAAAACGCACAAACAACGCCTTCGGAGAATCATATAAAATATATATCATCTTTGTTTCCGCTACATACTTTTGTTAAATTTTACCTATACATGATTCATGAAACCTGACAACAATTGCCATGTACAATCATGTAATAATAATGCAAACAATATGATACTAATCTCTTGTCATTATCCGTATTAACAACGGAAACCACATATCCATCAAACTCTTGTTCAGAAAACAATCATCATTTGGTACATAACCTCATCATATGCAAATCATTACTACGTAACATATGCCATATAATTATAATACAAATAACATCACACTAATTTCTTGGCATTTCTCATATTAACCATGTAAACCAAATTTCCATTGGTCATATGCAAACCCACCCACTCTTATTCAAAAGACAATTGCCATTCAGTCTAAGAGCTCACACATTCTTACATCATGAGTTTACAATGAAAACTCAAATGTATACCACGCTACGAGATCCATTACACAAAGGACACGTTTACACTTTGATAAATATTGCACCTAAAACATTTAGGATTTGATCAACAAGAGTACATTATGACTATGTTCACTCTTATCTGTCATATTTACATCAATTTAACTTAACAATGACAAGATTAACCCGACATAATCTCTCATTTTACAATTGTATTCTTTATATAAATTTCCACTTAATCTAACTTTACTAGTCAATTTTAGCTAAGGCCATTCATTTTCTATTTGATCCATATGAATAACTTATCGACACTATATAGATGTCCTAGATTTTGTAATATTACCAAACCAACTAATTTTCAAGATACTTGTACGATGAACTTCAAATGTTAACTAGTTGAATCAATGGTCTAGATTAGACAATTGATTGTACAATTAACTAAGACCTACCATCATAAGCATCCTTAACATGTAAACAACCCAAAAACTTTCAGTTTTAGAATAAGAGACCTCTGACTTTTTAAAGTTAACATATTAGTCCACAATCTACAATATCATATTTTCATCTCCTGTAATTGATCTAACTTAATAGCCACACTGGAGACTTTATATGGTGTGAATTTCTCTTTTTGCCCTTGTATTACACCAATTTACTACTCTACCCCCTTTACATGTATAATTTCATCTCTCTAACACTTTCCCCTATCAAAGTCATTCAAAATCCTCTTGAAATCATTCAACCATGTTTTTGTTCATGAAATGTTGTCATGATCTGTAGAACGACTCATATCATCTTCTACCGACATCATGAACATAGTGAACTTTTCATGTAATATTACTAACGTGACAAGAGGGCGATTAAGTATCATCAAGTTTCATTTAAAGATTAAATCAACAACTTGGCATCACCCATGATACGAAATGATATAAGATCACTCATAAATATAGTCTTTCATCTTAGCTCATCATGAAAGCATTGATCCTATCCACACTTCAAGCTAAAATCAAACAAATATCAAGAAGAGTTAGTGGATCAACCCCACTTTAGTCCTAGAGATTCACTTACCTTGGATGGAGAGCTTTGAGTGAACATAGAGCTTGATCCACCTTAAAATCAAGTGGTAGGATCTTGAATTAACACTAGAACAAATTAAACGCCTAATCTAAAACTGTTGAGATAATCAAAGCTTAGAGAGAGAAAATCTTACCTCAAAGGTGGGTTTGTTAAAAAATGGAAGCTTTTAGATAACTTTAACTTGTCCTGGTGTTGTAAATATATCCAAATGGAGACTTTTAGAATTTGGGCTCTTTGGATACATGGTAAGTGTGGATTTGGATAGCATAATTAAAGATGATGGTTGGAAAGAGGATCAAGGTGGAACTCAAGGTTACAACTAAGGAGTGAGAAAGAAGTCTCACCTCATAGATGCTTTCGGCATTAACTAACCAAGGTCAAATTTATGTCATGCATGATGTCATTTTATAGTAAAAGCATATGATTGAAAACTTAGGATAGCAAGATGAATGAGTGAAAAGTGGCTACCTTGAGTTGGCAACACTTGCGGTAAGATAGTGTTAAGAGTAGCTAGAAAGGCGCAATTATGAGGGAGGGAGAGAAAGAAGATGATTTAATAAGGTGGTAAATGTCAATGATCATGTGTATAAACATGAGCCTCATGAATAGATTTACTTAAAATTTATCTGTTGTAAAGGCATTTTGGGCATTTTGAATGTATAGAAGTCGTAATGAAATGCCCATAATTATGTAATGCAAAGTGTGCTAGATTTAATGTCAAAATCATAAAATGCTAAGCATACTTTATGCATTGTAACATAAAAATACACAAGACTATAGACATGTCAGTGGTGTTTTAATTAAACTTTAATATGAAATCATATTTTTGTATAACACAATAAATACTAACCTAATAAATTGAAGAAAAATTTAGGATATCATACCTATATATAAAGAATCAAACTCTTCCGAAATTCTTATGGCCTAGTACTTATTAAGAAGAAATGCCATGGGATTATTCTCATGCATATGAGGCCACCAGGGAGACATGAGATGACTACAAGCAGAATCAACTAGAACCAATGGAATTTTCTCAAGACCCATGGGACTTTGAAATCTCATCTTGACACATGATAGCTAGATTGCAGATTCAAAGAAGAACCTAATCTCAACTCACATCATGACAAACATCGACAAATGAAAAAATCTATAAAAGGTTCACATGACTACTACTTTAACTTTAAAAGCTTTGTTGTATTATTAAGTCTGTATCAAGTATTGTTACATGTATCAAATCTTTCAACTTTTGTCAACCTTGTATTTTTGTAGTATGCAATATGCTTGGTCAGCCATACTGATCATGAAAATGCTTGTATTACCATTAACTTTGGTTATAAAAGGTAAGATGATGCTTGAACAAGAGGCAGAGTCGGAAGAAGAGAAAATTGCTAACATTTCTATAATGCTCTCTCCAATGTCTCTCTCTTATTCTTTCCCCTTTTGGCCCGAGGATATTGGCAATCTAGAATTACAATCTTGATCAGATAAGATGATCTATTTCGATAAATATACTCTCCACTTGCCACTTTAAATAGATACAATGGGTCATAAAGTTTTTCTAAAGCCACGGGATCTTCATAGAACGGCTAATGGTGTTAGGATACTAATAATAATCCTGTGTAATGGTTAAAAAAAGGGAATGAGTCTTGTGTTGGGATTGCAAATATTTCTCGAATTTCCAGTAGCTATCCCCTTAAACCTCCCATAACAAAATAACCATAAATAGCTTCATTTTCATATCAAATAAAGAAGAATCAAAACTAAAAAAATGACCCATATTCCCACGAACTGTTGTAACAACATCGTTATCATAATCATTCCAATTCTTCAATCATTCAACATTTTTGCCCTTTTCCAACCTATTCAATGCCGAGTGCGGTATCCGCCCACATGGCCCAGCTGTGCAAAAAGCAGATCCATGCTGTTTTCAAAGCATCTAATCGATCTCATAATTCTCAATCAATATACAACACATTATCTTCTAACTCAAGCTTTGTTTGAAGATTCCTCATATAAATATCCAATGAAGTTCCACAGCAGCAATGATTGCGTTTCAAGCAAGTGACCCCACATGCATGTATGTGGCCGAGGGACTGGTTTCAAAAGCTGCCATGCCCATTAATGATGGCTTTGGTTTTGAGTTTTCCCAAGCCCTGTCAGGTCCGTGCAGATCTCTATGCTTTCAACGCCCCATTTATATTTAATCTGGGATGTTTGAGAAATTAAGGAAAAGCACGCCCGGAGTGCTTTGGTGGTTGTCTTTCTTTAATGGGTGGGAGCGGTTTGGGTCCCCCCTGCCCGGAACAGGTTCGAACTTTGGAATCTTCTCGGTTTTGTATTTTTGGGCACAGATAAAAAGGGAAGTTTTTAAGCATTCTTCGGTTGAGAGTGGGGAACTACTGGGTTGGTTGACCTCAAACTCTTGTCCTGTTAGAGAATATTTTTGGTTCCTGGCTGGGATTTCACCCGGGGTTTTGTGGGCTTCAATGAAGTCATTCTGGGTCTCTTTTGCCTCCATGGCTTCTTCTGAAGTTCAAGTTCATGCATTGCTGCTGTCTCCGGTGCTGCTTCGGCCAAAAGAGTTGTACTGAGTTTGCAGGATTTTGGGGTAGTTTTAGCAGAGAAATTAGTTCAAGGGGCTTCTTTTTCAGGTTGGGGTTTGAGAATTTGGTGGGTTCTGGTTGGACCGACCACGTTCTTGAAAAAATTGTGGGTGATAGAAAGCGCTTGAAGTGGGTTGGCTTTTGTTCTTCAGCTTCGGCCTCAAATCCTCAAGTCATCGAGTGTTGAATTGTGAGAACAATGGCGTGTGTGAAATTGGGGTCCAAAAGTGATGCATTTCAGCGGCAAGGGCAGGCCTGGTACGAACCTCGAACTTGTCTTTTTCAGGTTATTTTAGCTGAATTCTCTTATAACTGAATGTCTTATTTTGGGATTCTGGACATTGTGCTGCGAGGAGTGTTCATTTTTATGCTGTGATGTTACCACGAGTATTTCTGTTCAGCTAACTCACATTTATAATTGAGTGCCTATTACGGAGATATGAAAGCTTTTATGCATCATGTTCTTCTTTATCCCTCAGATCATGCCTATCAGTGTACTGTTTTTGCTGTCGAACCACTAGATTCCTATGTTGAAAATAGAGTTTCTGCTTCTAAGATGAAATTTGCTTGAGATACCTGCAGATGGGCACACTTCACACTACTCTTTAATTACTTGAACGGTTTAGTACCAACATTATTGAGCAGTGAGAATAACAAACTTTGTGTCATGTAATAGGAGACATGATTATTGCCTCTCCATTAATTTGAAACAATGCCTTTTGGATTTGACCAATTTGTTTAAGGAACTTTACAGTGGGGCTGATTTAACTTTCAAACACTTCCAAGTTGCATATACTGAAGAATTCACCATGATTATGTTGGGTCCCATGATACTTGTTTTCACTAAATACTCGTTGGGAGTTCAAAGAAGATTGTAATTTTCTTTCACTGATCTGTGGTGTATGAAGGTATCACAGTGTTCATACTAAAGTTGATTTGGTAAAGAGAATTGCTGGGGTTGACTTGCTGAATGTCTCTTAAAAACAACACATCTCCTGGAAGCCTTTGCTGAATCCTTCTATGGCAGCAAACTTTTAGATTTAGAAGAAAAAGTTTATTAGAATGAGTAGAGAAATCTCCTTTGCCAGAATCGACCTTTTTTTCTAAATTATAGTAATTAGATATGGATCTAAAAGATAGATGGCATCTATTTTTTAGTGCATGCTTTGATCATCTGATTTGGATTAGTTTCTAGTTTTTTTGGGGGATGCATTCTCTTCCTTGGGTGACAAATGATTGCTGAATGGTATTTTGTATGCTTGGGCCTGAAGAAGATTTACATGATTATGATCTCAAAGTACACCATTCCTGAACTATACTTGAAACTGCAGGTTTTGTACAACTGGCCTGCCCAGTGATATTGCTGTGGAAGTTGGGGAGATGTCTTTTCACCTACACAAGGTAACTGTTTTTAACCAACAAAAAAATATGTACACATATAAAAATTCATTGATTTCTTAAGCAGAGCACAACTTCAGTAATTAACTACTCATAATTTCAGAAGTTTTGACTTGTATTTGTAATGATACAAGATGGTTGAGTGAATCATGAGTTCTTTTCACTTTTGCATATTTTTGCAGCTGAGCTTTTGCTTAGAGTTCTCTTCCAGTTACCCTTTCCTAGAAAAGTGTCTGCATGGTTGATAATTGTTACTACTTGTAGCTGCTCTCTTTGTTTCATTTGACTAAAACTGTGTAGGTTTTAAAAGTACAAGGTCGGTTTGCTTGACTCATTGTTAATGTATCATTTGCAGTTCACCACAGCAGGATGTTACATTGATAAGTTGGTACTTAGTGCAAAGTGCAGGGTTATGCCTCCAGCTTGGATTGCTTCCCTGTATTATTCACAAATCTATAATTTTGCTAGAAGTTGAGTTTTAATCTGAATGATACAGTGAGGATCTTATTTAGGTCGGCCTTGCAATATCTGTTTTCAGGCTGTGTCAACTTAGAAATCTGCAATTGTTGGATGCAAGTGTTTATTCAAATTACTTCAAGAGACCATTTTAGCAGAAACGAGTTCCAGCGTTCTGATGTGTTGGTTTACAGTGAGACCTGCCCAACAATAATACTGAGGGACTTTTGCTGCAGCCGTAAAATAGGCATGGTTATGTGTCTATCATATTTCATCCATCAAAAATCCTTTGTTGTGAAAAAGTAATCTACCAGGCTAACAAGGTGGTGATCCATAGCTTATAAGTGAAATCATGTGAACTGAATCTGTCGGTTATTTTAATTTTTCTTAACTTTATCTGGTCAATCATCAGTGCCTCTATAGTCATGTTGCTATGAACAAAGTAAACTATCACCAACCAACTTTTCATTTCTTTCATGTCTTTTGAAAGTCTTAGCCAATAATAGGTCCTTTGGAAATTGTTGCTTTTAACGCTTTCATCTTCTTTTACCATCATCTTTGGTCTTTGGAACAATCCTAAACCTTTCATTTTTTGTATGCGCAGTTTCCTTTGCTCTCTCGAAGTGGGGTTATGGAGAGACTGATTGCTGGGGCATCAGAAGAAGGTGAAGAAAAATGTGTAATAAGACTGCCCGACATCCCTGGTGGAGCCAAGACTTTTGAGCTCATAGCCAAGTTCTGCTACGGAGTGAAACTTGAACTCACTGCCTCAAATGTCGCTTACCTTCGTTGTGCTTCTGAGCATCTTGAAATGACGGAAGAGTATGGTGAGGGTAATCTGATTACGAGGACTGAAAGTTTTCTCAATCAAGTTGTCCTACGAAATTGGAAAGACTCTCTGAAGGCGCTTCAAAGTTGTGAAGATATTCTCCCTCATGCTGATGAGCTCCACATCACAAAGAGATGTATTGAGTCACTGGCCACGAAAGCATCCACTGACCCAAATCTCTTTGGCTGGCCTATAATGGAGCATGGTGGGCCCATGCAAAGCCCAGGGGGCAGTGTACTTTGGAATGGGATTAGCACTGGGGCAAGGCCAAAAAAAGCAAGCTCAGATTGGTGGTACGAGGATGTGTCAAGTCTGAGGTTTCCTCTTTATAAAAGGTTGATTTCAGCTATGGAAAGCCATGGTATCAAACCGGAGATCATTGCTGGGTCCCTCACTTTTTATGCAAGGAAGTACCTTCCTGGGCTCAATCGGCGTCAGGGTTTTGCTGAGTCCAGTGCCCGGTTAGCATCTGTGGGTCTTGGAACTCCACCTTCAGAGGAGGAGCAGAAGGACTTACTAGAAGAAGTAGATAGATTACTTCCACTGCAGAAGGGCCTTGTCCCAACCAAATTTTTATTCGGCCTTCTTAGAACTGCGATGATTCTCCGTGCAAGCCCCTCTTGCATGTCAAATCTAGAAAAAAGGATTGGGATGCAACTTGATGAGGCGACGCTGGAAGATCTCTTGATGCCCAGTTTCTCTTATTCCACAGAGACACTGTACAATGTCGACTGTGTGCAGCGGATTCTTGAGCACTTCCTTGCCATGGATCAAACTACTGGTGGGGCCTCGCCTTGTTCAGTTGATGATGGCCAGTTGATTGGCTCACCATCCGCTTCACTCACTCCAGTCACAATGGTGGCCAAGTTAATTGATGGTTACCTTGCTGAGGTCGCACCTGATATTAATCTGAAACTGCCAAAGTTTCAGGCTCTTGCTGCTGCTGTTCCAGACTATGCCCGACCACTAGATGATGGTCTTTATCGCGCCATAGATATTTATCTGAAGGTACTGATGGTTATTAATTGAGCACTGCATGCCTTAAACGAGCTTCATGACACAATATTTTCATGTTTGATTGAAATGAAACCTATCTGCTCTGCATTCGCGTAGATCATAAAGAAAATATATGATTTAATAGTCGACAATGCAAAATGTGTTGGGTTTTAGCGTATGTTTCAATTTTCAACCACTGCCTCTATAACATCACCATTACTAAGCCAATGTCATCGCAGTTTCTCCTTTCCTATGTCTTTACATTTTGAGTTTTTACTCACGAAGCACAAGATTCTTTGTTGTTGGGTTGCTTGAAGGGCACAATAGAAGCTTCAGCTATCATTGCGTATTCTCTGTCCAAATGGCTCTTCTTAGAAAACATTTGTTTTTTCATGATTCCTGCAGTCACATCCATGGTTGGCCGAGTCTGACAGAGAACAGCTCTGCAGGCTAATGGACTGCCAGAAGCTCTCTCTGGAAGCGTGCACACACGCTGCGCAGAACGAGAGGTTGCCCTTGAGAATAGTCGTGCAAGTCCTCTTCTTCGAGCAGCTTCAGCTCAGGACTTCGATTGCCGGCTGCTTCCTTGTGTCCGACAACCTTGACGGATCAAGGCAGCTGAGGAGCGGGCTGGGCCCATCCGGTGAGGGAGGGTGGGCCACAGCTGTGAGGGAGAATCAGGTACTGAAGGTGGGAATGGATAACATGAGGATGCGTGTCTCAGAACTCGAGAAGGAATGCTCGAACATGAGACAGGAGATTGAGAAGCTGGGTCAGGTAAAGGGTTCAAGCGCTTGGGGAAGTGTGTCGAAGAAACTGGGGTTGAGGATGAAGTCTCAGATGTGCAGTGCTCAAGAAGGATCAGTCAGCAACCAGAGTAGAGGTTCAGCCAAGACTGAGAAAGTTAAGGTTAAGGACAGATATGGCAAGCATAAGAAAAACTCATCGCCTGAGGGGTAACAACTGAAACTCTATAAACTTTGCGTGTTTTGCTTTTCTTTTTGGTCATTTTGTCAGTTTTTGTCCTAAATTAGGTTTCAGATCAGCAACTGAATTTCATACTTGTGTATGTACCATAGCTGCCAATTATTTGTAGCATTCTCATCGCTCCACTCAACTGTGTATTCAGACATCTTGTAGTTCTTGAAGTGTTAGTGAATGATTTCCAGTACTGGATGAGTTTCTCGGATCTAACTAATAAAAATCTGTCTACCAATGTGAAAGGTATCTATTTTTAAGTATGTTTTGCATCAATTTGAAGTCTCTTAATATACTAGTATTTACAGATTGTCAAAAGCACAGGAGATACTGTTCTGTTTGAGCTCAGAAGTAGCTCCGGAGCTTGGTAGAACTCCTCATTTCCATCGGAACTAAAGAGGAGTGCACAATATCAGGTGCATCGATGTTCGGCATTGCCGGAGAGGAAAATTAGGTAGGAGATGTCGGGATCGAAGTGACGGGCTAAAGCATAGATGCTCTATTGATCTATTTGCTGCTTCTAGAGTGGTCCTTTCTTCCTCTATTCTGGTTGAGTTTGGTGATTCTGGGGTTGAAGAATCCAAGTTCATTGTTCTTACATGAATAATAGGGTTTCAAACGGCCAATGGGAAGCTATGCTGGACCGGATTGACACAAACCTAAGTTTAGGCTTAGGTTTCAGAGTGTTCATTGCTTTTATTTTCTTTCTTTTTTTGTTGAGTAAATTATAAAATGATTTAGCACTTTCCAATTCAAGAGACATAAATTGATTCAATTGACTTTTTTTTTTTAATCACGATACAATAGTTATAAGATAAATGGACGGGTGGTGTGTCGGGATCTTATCAGTCAATTGAGTTGAATAATAAAAGAGTATGCTTGTCCATTTTTTATTATATGACATGTTTGAGCCTAAAGCAAACCATTTTATTTGAATTATCTGCTAAAAACTAAAAAACATATCATACCCACCTCATCGGTGGTCGCGTGGTTTGCACTCAACCCCTCTCTAGAAAGGGTGCGAATTTGAATTCTATAATTCACAAATTGCGCGGCTACTTGTGCGACTCACCTGCAGCCAAGTCAAGTGGGTGAGCTTGGTCGCCCCGAGTTTACACCACCGGCTACCGGCTGTATGGTGGTTCCCGAATCATCAGAAAAAAAAAATTTAAAATTAAATAATTAAAAAACATATCGTAGCTTAAAAAACTTATGTAAGACTTTGGGATGAATTTAGACATTATAATTCATTTATTTATTTTGAAGATTTTGGGTTTTCAGTATAGGAAAAAAAACAAACGTTACCCTATCAACATGAGACAAAAGTAAAAAGTTAAAAATCAAACTAGACCCCTTATGCTTGCCTTGATCATAAAGGAATAGATCTAGAGTAAAGAACTGGACAACTTTCATCTGATTTGACCTGGTAGCATACCCAATAAAAACCATTTGTAAATCTCATAGGTTTCTTAACCACCGACTCAGGTTTGGACCGTCGTATCTACATATTTTCTTGGGATGCACCCGAGAGTGTAGACCCTATATGCTTCTCTAAATACTTGATGCGGTCGAGAAAGAGAGAGCAACCGATTTTGGTGAAATTTTATTTGAATATGCAAAAATCATAAATTTTAGAGGCTCCATTGAGAAGACATTATAATTTGGAAGAAAAAAAAATAAAGCAAGACCGCTAGTGATGGAAACGTTTGCAATGCAAATGGCGTTATGGAAGTGACTCGAAATGAACCTGTAATTGCGTCATTATTGAGGAAAAATAAAGGTTCATAGATCAATTAAACTATTAGGTAGTGGTCAATCCATGTGACTTTTTATTTTAGTGTGATCGCCTCCCTAAGCTATATACTTTTCCTTGGTTCGAATTGGTCCTTCCCTGGAAATACTTGATGTGGCCTTTAACTGTTGTAAGAAATTGACTTATTATAACGTTACATGGTTCGAAAGTTTAGGGCTTCATTTGTTTTGTGAAAAAATAATGATTTAAAAATTAATTTTGTGAAATAACCTCTTGTATCATTTACAAAAAAAAAATGAATGAAAAATATTTCACCGTTCCCAAAAATATTTATAAGTAAATTATTGTTGATGATAAAAATATTTTTCAATGAATAATTGTTTCAAGGTATACAATAAATTGGTTTTGGAAAATTTATTTTTATTTATTTTTCGTGAAACAAAGGAACCTTAAAAAAATAAAAATATTTATCATCAACAACAATTTACATCTAAATATTTTTGAAAATAATGAAAATATTTCTTTCATTTATTTCGTAAGCAACACAATAGATCAATTTTATTAAAAAAAATTGAAATCATTATATTTCCGTAAAACGAAGGAAACCTAAACTTTTGAACCATGTAACGTTACATGCCGATTTTTTACAACAATCAAAGGCCACATCAATATTTCCTCTACTAATTTTGACGAAAGGACCAATTTAAACGAAAGAAAAATGTATAGCTTAGGCAGTCAATCACACTAAAAAAAAATTCACATGGATTACCATATCATAAGAGCTCAAAGTACCATCATTTTTTCATATAAAGACTTCAAATGACCAAATTTATCTCAAATAAGGATTTTTGGCTGATCATTGGCTATTCCAACTATCGAAGAAGGGGGATTTTGGTAAAAAAAAAATTATAAGTACAGTTTTTTAGTTTATTTATTTTTTTCCTTTTTCATCTTCCCTCACCTAGCCAACGCCTTATCAATGGTCAGTGGAGGTTGTTGGCCTTAGGCAACCCTCACTAACGTTGGGTGAGGGTGCTCCTCACCATATTTGGCAAGGGCAATGCTTGTCCTCACCTAGCCTCACCAATTGAAGCAAGGGTATTGGACAAAGGTTGCCTTGCATTAGCCAAGCAAGCAAGGGTTACCCTTGTTTGAGTCCAACAACCTCCCCATGGCCGACAAAAAAAAGAGGGAAGAAGAAAAATGTAATAAAAAAGAAAAAAAGGAAAAAAAAAATAAAAAATTCAAAATTATAAAAGACGAAAAATGCTCTTCAACTAACAAGTTAGGTCATTATTTGAGACTAATATAGCAAATTTAGACATTTAGTAAGTTCCACTTTAGCCTTTATTTAATAAAACGATATCTCTTCATACCCTTATTTAAAATATATTCTACTTTAAACCCTTATTTAATAAAATGAGAGCATATATTTATTTGGAATTTTCTTTGTACTATTTCTAATAAATACAAATTTGCTAGAGTATAGTACTATTTGGATCTAGTTTCAACTACATTCCAAGCACAAAACATCGCCCGATCATAAGGAAGAAGAAACATTGGAAAAGTCGATCCGACCGGTAAGAAAAGCCTCATATTATCATCGATAAATAACTAAGAAAATTCTCCATTTACCATTTGGTGAAAGATGACTTTTATAACATCAACATCCCAAAAAAAAAAAAAAAAACAAAAAAAAAGAAGAAGAAGAAGAAGAAGAAACAGAATCGAGTGATGTCGATGTGAAGGACACCTTCGACATGTCACGATAACCATCTTCCTCCGCGTCCTCCCCCTCCTTCCGAACTCCAAAACTTTTCCATCATTTCCGTCGTCCAAATCCCATTCCAAGACGTCTCTCTCCCTTGCGGCGATCCGATCCGATCTCCGCCGCGTCCCCCCCGATTTCCCGATCTCCGCCGCCGCACCTTTGGAATCCGAAGCCCCCGGGCAGGTGAGCCTTCGAGATCCGGCGGCGGGGGTTTTTCTTTCCCCCGATCCTCCCGGCCGTGATGGACAACGGCGGCGACATCGAGAGCGGCGCCGAGGACGAGTTCCCCCAGCCGGGCCGGCGGAAGTACCGGCCCGTCGTGGCGCACGACCGCGCCGTCCTCCAGATGTCGTCCATGGATCCCGGATCTTCTCCTCCTTCCTCCTCCTCCTCCTCCGCTCTCCCGCATCCCGACGTGCCCCTCAGGTTCGCTGATTCTGGCTCTCGTTCCGTGTCGCGGTCGGTCGGGTGGGAAAGGCGGGAACTTGGGTGTGGATGTCGGTTTCTCGTTTAGGGAGTGTCGTTTGTGTTGAGAAGTGAGACTTATGGTGCCGAAATTGGAAATGGGATGAGTGGCGTCGCGTCGCGTCGGCGCATTGATTTGCTGAGCGAATTGGTGTTTGTTAGGATCTTCGTTTTGCGAATTTGGAGTTCGATGCGGGCACAGTTGCCCCTGTTCTTGTTTGTTAGGCCTTCCGAGTGTGCAGGATTGGAAGGAAAGTGTATTTTGTGCAAAAGTTGCTGTAGAGTTTGGTCAAAGCTTAACATTCTCTGATGTATATTCTTGGACATGTGGATCGAATGCAGAATCACTTCAGATACTTCTTCTCTGAGGAGTGGGTATGCAGAAGTCAATTGAAAAAGAATCACCCACTTTCTATTATTTTTCACTCAGTGTGCGTCGAAAGAACACATCGATGTAGTTGATAAACTAATTCGGTCTGTGAAGCTTCTCTTGGTATGACTCAGTTGATTTGAAATGACAAAGTTGTTGTGCACTTATTCTACATCTAGAGGGCAGCATCGGTACAGAAGCTGATGATATCTTTACGGGATTATGATTTTGGATTAGATTTTTAGTGCATTTTTCTGCTGTGAGAGAGAAAAGAGTGGATATGATGCAGTTGCTCTTGGGCAATTGTGGAGGTTTTTGAATTTTTTAGTGGCATTGTGGTTTACTTTCCAATGATCTGTAGTTTTCCTTACTTAGAATCCACAGCAAGGAAGTTCTTGTTGTTATGATGGTCCAAGTGAATGAAACTAAATGTGGCATGTTTGATGGGTTGGCGGATGACCTTTTTGCATCTTGATGCAAGGTGTCAAATTTCAGTTTTAAAATATGGGAACACTATGGTGCTAAATTTGCTTGGAAGGATATGTCTGTAAATCATCAACTTAGCCATCTCGCATTGCATTTGACATCTGGTGTCAAAGCAATGCCACGCTTGTTGTTTCACATTAGAGGAGATAGATCAAATAGCAATCTTTTTTTCTGTGTTAATAGAATCGGTAATTTTCCCTTTATGTGGCAGGATCTGATGAATTCTAGCAGCTACATCTGCAGTTGTGGGTGTATTAATTCATGTTCATGATTCACTGTCATCGCAGGAATATAAAAGTTGGCCAACAAGCAAATGTGGGTCGAGATGCAAATGAAGAGGGGTCATCTCCAAGGCATGCAGATGTTAATGGCTCTCGGAATGAATCCAAGTTGGAACTGTTTGGTTTTGATTCCCTTGTGAATATTCTTGGTCTTAAGAGGTAAGCAGGTTTGTTTGGTTTCTGTGTTCTTTTGAACCAGTATTTAAGGATTTTAAGCTTTGTTTAAAACCTGTAGTGTTTTCTGTCTTTTATTTTCTAATGCTGTCTCTTAGTCCAGTCTCTTTGCTAGAAAATTTGCAGTTGGAGCAGTTCTAATCAGTTTACTGCTTTTGTTCTTTTATAAGTTAATCAAGCTGAATCCTTTATAAGGTTGAGTTGTATTCATCTGTGGATGGTTTAAATTTGATTTGCTATTTCAGTATGACAGGGGAGCCAATTCCAGCACCTTCGAGTCCTAGAGATGGTGAAGATGTCTCCATCACTCTTGGTCATCGAAAGGTCAATATTCTCGATCTTGTTACCATCTTTTGCAATAGGCTTAGTTGCTATCATCTTTAAAAATATGGTCTACACAGGATTGGTTACATGATTTTATTAAACAAGTCTCTGGTCCTTGTGAAGTAAGATCCGAGAATTAAATATTGAGGAGATTTCAAGCAACGAATATGATTGTATTTTTGAATTTTAAATGTAGCACATAGTCAATTGTCATGAAGCATGATACATTGTACTTTTCCACTACTTAAACATTCTGATGTTTGCATGCTAGGAGTATATTTCTGTTCTTTTTCCTTTATGGATACGAATTATCCAGCACATAAAAATGTTTTGGAATTCATTGATTGTGTATCGTGTATGGCGAATTATCTTTTTCCAAGCTCAATGCTAAGCCTTTATGTCTAGATATTGTTATACATAATTCAAGTGTATTTCCATGGTGGATTAGGTACTGCTGTCTATTCTTAATGGTAACTGCTCATTTCTTGCTCTTTTGTATATCTGATTTGGACCAAAACTGTCACTTTTGTTATCTGACCTTAAATGTAGAACTCTCTGATGATTCTGATGCCTTTTCATTATCTGATCTGTGCAAACATCTTGCAGGCTTCGGACCTTAAATTGGGTACAATGATGGGTGTATTTGTCCCTTGCTTGCAGAATATTCTTGGAATTATTTATTATATCCGTTTTTCTTGGTAATTATTTTTTTAATTCTTTCAATTTGGATTTTCATGAATTTCTTTGTTTCAACCAATGTGTGCTCAGTGCCTTTGTCAATGTGCTCTTGTGGATGGATTTGGCATGCATCAATTACAGAGGAAATTTGCAAATAAGCTCTTATAGTTACTTCATCTAGCTACTCTTTTAAAGAGCTCTGCTTCCCTCGTTCAGGGTAAAATCGCTGAGGTTAATAGGTGGAATTGGGCAGTAATTAAGATTCCATTGTCTTATATTTCTCCTACATGAGTTGTGTTTGGATTCTTTGGACAAGCTCAGGCATATTATTGCAATGGTCCAAGTTTGGTACTGACAATTGCCCAACTCAATAATGATGCAGTGCCTGACTTTTTCATGATGTGAGACTGCTTGTTATTGTCATAGGTTTCATTTTATTGACTTTAAGAATTGTAGATTATTAGAAAAGTGGATAGCATTTTTCTGGAAGTTTCCTCATATGATATTTCAGACATCATCTCCTTTACTCAGATTTGATCTCTCTCTCTCTTTCTCTTTCATTTTTAATTTTTTAAATCTATTTTTCAGTTTTCTTGTTGTCTGACTAGAAAAATTTTGTATACACCGTATTGAATTGAACAACTAGGAAACCCTTCATGCTGTTAGAAGTTATGTAAAATCTACTACTTTTCAAATTTTCCACCTCTTTTTCTTGTATATGTTGACAAGCCAGGAGGCTTTTGCTGTAGAACATAAGTCATAGATCTTTCCCTCTTTGAATTATGGAGTTGTGACCTTTATGGTAAATCTTGACTGAAATTTTGTTCTTTCCTCTGGAGAACCTTGCCTGTTTAAGTAATTTTCAATCCATTGTGAAGGCACTTTGTCCAAATTTTTGCTTTCTTCCTCGTATATCTTGGACGTTTTGCATTTGTTTTACCATGTTAGTAGTTTTAACTAACAGTCATTTTCATATTTTTTGCAGGATTGTTGGTATGGGGGGCATAGCTGAGTCCTTGTTGCTGGTATTCTTTTGTGGCTTGTGTACATTCTTGACTTCAATATCACTGAGTGCTATTGCTACAAATGGTGCAATGAAGGTACAATACTATTGACTAATCGTCCTTTGCTTTCTTTTTTGCATTTTGCTGCCTTAAAAGCATTGTCCTTCCTGTTCTGTTACATCAATTTGCTTGTAAAGATTTAGTTGAAGACCAATTTTTGGCTTCTTGGATTTAAGATTTTGTCTCTTTGTCTGTTTCATATACATTTTATGATTTTTCCTGCTTCTAGGAGAATTATGATGAGGGAACTGATGCTGATTATCATCATGCATTTGCAGTCCACTGTCCCCATCTAGATGTCTCTCTTTCATTCAATGCTAATAGATAGGTCAACAAGATTGCTCATTTGCAGCAGTTTCTATGTTCTTGGTTGTCATTTGATCTATTCTTTGTGCAGTAAGACTTCCCAATAACTTCATCACTAGCTATTTTACATTTTTGCATTTTTGTAAATGTAAAAAGCTCTCTCAGTGCAATCTCTCTTGCTTCTAGGGTGGGGGACCATACTATCTTATTGGTCGTGCTCTGGGTCCTGAGGTTGGAGTGAGTATTGGCCTATGCTTCTTCCTTGGGAATGCTGTTGCTGGATCTCTGTGAGTGTAATCTTTGAACTTTATTGAGGTGATAACTTGGTTTGAGCCTTGGAGATCTGTAATGAAAATGGCAATATTCTGACAAAATGGTGTAGCTTAGATTGATCTCGATTGCTTTAACTAATCGTGTTGACATCCTCACTTTCTTTTTACTCATGGTCTCTAGATATGTATTGGGAGCTGTGGAAACTTTTTTAAAAGCTGTGCCAGCTGCTGGAATTTTTAGAGGTAAGAATTATGATCTTTTCCACAAATATTCATCCACATATGCTATGCTTGTATCGTTCTTGGCTGAAATTTGGAAGTCAACAAAATAGCTGGCCTCGAATAATTACTTCTTGATGATGTTGTGTCTTCAATGGTTTGTAACGTCACCTAAAGATGCTGCTAGATCCGGCACTCTTTATAAGGTGTTTCCTCATTAAATACTGTGTTTCTTCTTGGTTTTGAAACTTCAGCTTTGTCAATTTGAAGTTTGGTGACCTCAAGGCTCCCAAATATCTGTCCTTGTGGTCTATGCCTCCTTGGCATTTAGCACTTTATTCTTAATGGCTGCTCTTTGATTGAGCCTGACAGATGTTAGTTACGGAAGTATTATTCCTCTGTTCTGCATAAAAATTGTCTTCTTATTGGCATAATAATCGAAAACTTACTTCTTGCATCAGCCAAGTGGCTTAACCTTCATGTTGTTTGTGCAGAGACCATCACAAAAGTTAATGGCACGGATGTTGCACAGCCAATCGAGAGTCCTAGCTCCCATGATCTGCAGATTTATGGGATTGTTATCACCATAGTCTTATGTTTTATCGTCTTTGGTGGAGTGAAAATGATCAACCGGGTTGCACCTGCATTCCTAATTCCTGTCTTACTATCAATTTTCTGCATTTTTGTTGGGATCTTTCTGGCCAGGAAGGATCATCCAGTAGGTAAGTTACCAGCATACTTACATAGCCCTCTTTTGGCCTTCTTAAAATTAATCACTGAAATAAGGCACAGTGCTGCCAATTATGTACATTTTCTTTTTTGTCAGAATTATGTACATTGGTCAAGTGCTTAAACTATTGTCATCTTGCTTGGCATGTGGAATGTCCTGTACAACTTGTTGTAAGCTAGATATGTTCTAAAATTGAGGAATTAATTGTATTCTGCAATGGTGATGTTGATTAATGAAATATGTGTTGACACTGCTTCCATTCTCTTGTATTAGCTGTTGTAGTCATTGTTTTAGGAATTTTTTACTTGTCATCCAGGCAACTTGCAGTGAATATTGTTTACTGGAGGAATGACATAAACTATACATTTTGGTATTCTTGGTATAGAGGGAATCACGGGATTGAGTTTGAGCACCTTTAGGGATAACTGGGGTCCTGATTATCGGAAAACCAACAATGCTGGGATCCCTGTTTCTGATGGGAAAGTAGAATGGAGTTTCAAGTAAGTCAATTTCATTACCTTATGAAATGTCAGAATTTATTTCTATTGACCTTTTAATAAATTACTTGCAATATCTACATTTTCTTATGCTGTGATAGCATCTAGCCAATTGCATTCACTGGTTAAAGGTTGGTGTTGGAGTTCAATGAAAACTGCTCGCTAAAGCTTGGTGTTGGATTTAAATGATAACTGCTGCAATTTTCCACTGACCATTTTATAGTGTGCTAAAGTCGAGTCAAAAAAATCAGTTGATTATGATGCATGAGATCCATTTTTTTCAAGTAGATGTGCAATCGTACTGTAAAAAATCGGTTATTAGAATGTCAACACAGCGTTCACTTTCCTCTCCTGGTCTATGTTACCTGGAATTGCGTGTGGGTGTCGATTTGGGTGTCTGACTTGCTTTTTGAAAAAATTTTAGACACGGACTCATTCGTAAAATATACATGGGAACAGGACCACTTCATGCAGTTTACATACATATATTACTCTTTTGAAGAACTTGTGTTTTTTTCAATTTCTTTTCAAAGATATAACAGATAAGTTATTAGGACCTTTCTTGCATAAAATTTGTTTGGGCCATTTTTTATAATTTGTGACAAGGTTGCATGTAGCTTTGTTGCATGTAGCCTTTTAATAGTATTTGTTTGTCAGGTGTTGGTCATAAAGATACCCCATAATTTTTTCTTTTTGGTCCCTATTTGTCATGTTTAAGCCCAGAGTTTTCAAGACTGATGGTCCAATTAAGTGGCAAGTCTAATCTATCCCAATCATTTGAAATTTTAAACCAAGCCATTTAAATTTGCATGCGATTTCTTTTTCCTTCACATGATCTTTCTTAACTCAAGAGTTTAGCATCTCTCTCTCTTTCTCTCTCTCTCTCTCTCTGTTTTGTGTGTGTGTAAGTAGCAAATATCACTGTGACTTCATTATGGAACACGAGTTTGAGGCATTTTAGGGTGTTCTACACAGATTCATACCCAAACTAAATGAGTCGGGTTTTTTGGGATCTGAGGTCAGCGGAATGTGAAACTATCACTTAGAGCCACTCTTGGCATTTGAACTCTAGTAAATGAGATTAAAACCGAGAACAACTCCATAGCCATTGGTGTAACATGGGCTCACATGTCATACTCTTTCAATTTCTTTAAAGTTCAAGTTTCTCATTGCTACTTGGGTTTTAATTTCTTCTACCAATACTAGGGTCCAGTTTGGTAAAACATTGAAAAGTAGTTTTGGAATTCGAAAGTCTTTTGATAGAAAGTTTTAGTGTTTGCTAAATCATTTTAAAGCTCTTTCAGCTCAAATCCTGCCTTCTTAAAGCTCAAATTCTAAAACAGGTAACCAGTAGCTTTTGCCTGAAGTCCAAAGCTGCTTTACAAAATTTTACTACTCAACTTTATAAGGTGTACATTAAGGAATATCATCTTGAATATATCATGTAAACATATCCATTTTCTCACTACCATGAACAATTAAGTGAGCAAAATTTTCTGGAGCTTTTAGACTGCTAGTTTTATTTCAAGGTCTCGTCTAGATAACTTATTTAAAGATTCATTTGTTTGTTCCAGCTATGATATTAGAACATGATTGGATGGTCTCTCGTTGGTATAATGCTCTCCCTAATACCATCCTCCTCCTTCATTAATCAGTGGCTGTTGTACAATTAATTGAAAGCTGTCCTTTGTTGAATTGTATCTGATTAGAAGCTCCTGCAATGATCTTTTCTCAAATTTGGTTGATTGCAAGAAAGCAGTATCATGTGGATCTTACTTGGTGGTTTTCACTGACTTGGTGGTTTTCTTTTTATGTACTATTTTGTGTATCTCAAATTTCAGTTTTGTCATTCCACATTTGTTCATCCTCAAGCATGCTGGGTGATTTCTAATGTGGGGGTGGAATGCTTGCTGATATTTCTAACTATTGGCGTTTTCGCTATTTTTTTACAGTGCACTGGTTGGTCTCTTTTTTCCTGCTGTTACTGGAATTATGGCTGGTTCAAATCGATCAGCCTCCTTGAAGGATACACAGCGGTCAATACCCGTTGGCACACTTGCTGCAACTCTTACAACTACCGCCCTATATCTGATTTCTGTTTTAACTTTTGGGGCTCTGGCAACTAGAGACACGCTACTGACTGACAGGTACCTTTTGAATTTTTTTTCTTTTGGTCATAAATAGTGTAGATTGGATTGGAGAGTGAATTATCAGTTATTTTTTCATGCTAATTCCTAAACTTTCAAACCATCTTGAATTTCTGCTTCTCCTTTTCCAAGGAGTACCTTGAAGAATTTTCTTTTTAGCAGCCATAACTTGTCATAGTAATACCTTTGGATTACCTTAGCCTTGGATTTTGCACATTCTATCATCTTTAGTTAGATAAATGTAGCACATTTGCAGTTGTTTCATCTCTTATGTAATTTGTTTACTCAGGCTGCTTACAGCTACAATTGCTTGGCCTCTCCCTGCAATCGTGTACATTGGAATTATCCTTTCGACTTTAGGTGCAGCTCTCCAGAGCCTCACAGGCGCACCTCGCCTTCTTGCAGCAATAGCCAATGATGATATCCTGCCTATTCTCAATTACTTCAAGGTTGCAGAGGGGAGTGAACCTTACATTGCTACACTTTTTACTGCATTCCTCTGTACAGGGTGTGTCATAATTGGGAATCTGGATCTGATCACACCAACTATAACCATGTTTTTCCTACTATGCTATGCGGGGGTTAACCTTTCTTGCTTCCTTCTGGATCTTCTGGATGCACCCAGTTGGCGTCCACGGTGGAAGTTTCACCACTGGAGCCTCTCCTTGCTTGGAGCATCACTCTGCATTGGTATGCCTCAGTTCCACTTAGGAGCTTATTGGTTATTCAAATTCATTCAGTTTGAATATTGGCCCAGAGGCCAGTAATCCTGGATGCCTTTGTAGATGTTGTTTAGTATGGCTCTTGAAGTGGGAATCATTAAATGCTTCTTAATGACCCCAATTGAAGGTGTTTCAGATTTAATGGAAGTTGACATTATGGTTGGGAAGGAAGCCCTCCTCTTGTTTCTTTCTTAGTCTTTTTTTTTTTTTCATTCGAAATGTCTGATCTTAATGATCACATGGCAGGTTACTACTTTTTAGTGGTACATTAGCATGAACTACCATGGACAATTCACGTACTTATTTACCTGTTCTTTGGTGCTTGTGTTTGTTTGTGAGTCTTCCTGCATTGTATTCATTTTGTTCTTTTGTTATCTGCGCAGTGATCATGTTCTTGATATCGTGGTCATTTACTATTGTTTCTCTGGCCCTTGCAAGCCTTATATATTACTACGTGAGCATTAAAGGAAAGGCTGGGGACTGGGGTGATGGTTTTAAAAGCGCCTATTTCCAACTTGCTCTTCGCAGTCTTCGATCATTGGGAGGTATGTGCCATTATGCTAATAGAGAAGTGGTTTTCTAGATTACAGCAATTCCTAAATCTGTTTTGTCATTGCCAGACAACCTTAAGCAATTGTATCGTGCTTCGTCTTTATAACCTGGAATGATTTGCTCATAATCTTTTTGTATTTGTTGTGGCATTTGTCAATGGTCAAGATGTCTGATTGATATCATTGACAGAGTTCATCTTAGTGTGTGACTCAGTGTCGCTAATTCTAGGAGTCAGTGGAATCAGTTTGCACTTGTTTGTCTCGTGTGCTGTTCATCAGTATCTTGGAAAGGGAGGTGGTTTTTGTTAGTTATCTGAAATATATTCTGGTATAGTTTAAATGTTCCATGATTCTTTTATTATCCTTAAAGCTCTCATGATTTGTTGGGCCAAGATATTATCTATTTGAATATGTAGGTTGTGCACTGATGTGACTTGTAGGAGTTTTCACAGAAACCAAAGCAATAACCTGACTTGAATTGAGCCAAATTTGTAAATTCTGGTTATAATTGCTCCCTTACAAGTTGTTATGGAGTGTTTTTACTTGGTTCTTGGGGGACAATAGGGGACTGGGGTGGATGGTCCCATTCTTCTGTTTGTGGCTGAGTGTTAATGGTTTTATGCCTGAATGGTACCAATAACCAATCAACATTATTTTCAAAGCAGACTTGTCTAGCTAGTTCTACCAGTAGGATTGCGGCATCCATGGCCATGGGTTTTCTTACAAACATGCGGGTGGCCAAAAACTGGATCATACCAGTGTCGACCCTGTTCAAGCTGTCAAAATGAGCTGTTTAAACTGGATCTAAACACAGTTCAAACTAGTGCTTTTATAATGTTAAGCTACCCGTGGGGATTTGACCCATGGACCTCTCAGATCTTTAGGCTAGCCTCTTACCAGTGTGCCACGAGTTCTCGTTATGAATAATAATAATAATAATAGCAAAGAGAACATCTAATGAGAAGTGCACGATCCCATAAAATAAATAAAGGTTCCTTGCAAGCAGCCTACCTGCAAACTGATGACTTTTTTGAGTGCTAATATAAAGTGGCTACAAGGTTAAAATGGAACAGTTAAATTGAGAGACTGTACAATGCGTGCCCATTGTCCAACAATCTCTTTATGTGATGTCCACCAATGGATATGTTTGTCACTTGCAGTGCACTTCTCATTCACAGTTTCATTGCACATTCTCTTTGTGCCTAGTAGCTATGTCTTGATTACCTTTTGCTGTCTTTGCAGCAAGCCAAGTGCATCCAAAGAATTGGTACCCCATACCCCTTATTTTCTGCCGGCCCTGGGGAAAGCTTCCAGAAAATGTACCCTGCCATCCAAAGCTGGCAGACTTTGCAAATTGCATGAAAAAGAAAGGCAGGGGAATGTCCATCTTTGTGTCGATTCTCGATGGAGATTACCATGAATGTGCTGAAGATGCCAAAGCTGCTTGCAAGCAGCTTGATACTTACATAGACTACAAGAACTGTGAGGGAGTAGCAGAGATTGTTGTTGCCCCAAGCATGTCCGAAGGCTTCCGTGGGATTGTCCAGACCATGGGCCTGGGCAATCTCAAGCCCAACATCGTGGTCATGCGGTACCCGGAGATATGGCGTCGTGAGAACTTGACTGAAATACCCGCCACATTTGTGGGCATAATCAATGATTGCATCGTGGCTAACAAGGCGGTTGTTATTGTCAAGGGCCTTGATGAATGGCCAAACTTGTATCAAAGGCAGTACGGTACAATTGATTTGTACTGGATCGTCAAGGATGGTGGCCTTATGCTTCTCCTCTCCCAGCTCCTCCTCACAAAGGAGAGCTTCGAGAGTTGTAAGATCCAGGTCTTTTGCATTGCAGAGGAGGATTCAGATGCCGAGGCGCTCAAGGCCGATGTGAAGAAGTTCCTCTATGATCTCCGGATGCAAGCAGAAGTCATTGTTGTCTCGATGAAATCATGGGACCTGAAGGTGGAGGGTGGGTCCCCGAATGACGAGTCGCTGGAAGCGTTCGCAGCAGCTCAAGGCCGTATCACCAACTATCTCAATGAGATGAAGGAGGCTGCTCAGAGGGACGGGACTTCTTTGATGGCCGATGGGAAGCCTGTTGTGGTCAATGAGCAACAGGTGGAGAAGTTCCTTTACACTACCCTTAAGTTGAATTCAACTATACTCAGATACTCGAGGATGGCCGCGGTGGTGCTAGTAAGCCTACCGCCTCCTCCATTGAACCATCCATCGTACTTCTACATGGAGTACATGGATCTGTTGGTGGAGAATGTTCCTCGTCTTTTGATGGTAAGAGGGTACCGAAGAGATGTCGTAACTTTGTTCACATAGTCAGCGGTATATTTGCGCTTTTTTTTTTTTTTTTTTTATATATTACCTTCCATGTCGATTACTGTATTTTAGTATAATTTTTTTTTTTGTTACAAACCCCTCCCCTCTTTTTTTTCAGCAAATTTTGTAGGTTGAATGTAACATTCTTTTATTGAACCAGTTTAGTTTCTCAAAGAAAATGGTTTTGAATTAATTGGGGGCCATGACACGGATGGTGTTCCTCTCCCTAATGTTCCTACTATGAATGCCGGCTGATCCGACTAGCGGTCTGAAAAGCTTCAAGTGCAGGCTAGAGAATTGTCAATTTCGTATTTCCAGAATGAGATGCGATCATTGTCATTTCTTTGCGGTTTGTTTTTTGATTTGAGTTTCATGAGGTAAAAATCTATATTCACCCGAATGATCTGTGAATAAGAGATGAAAAAGAAAATTTACTTGTGACGGTGCAGAGATTGAAGTCTCTGCATTCATAATTAGGGTGAAATGTGCCATAGCTGATGACAAATTGTCAGTATTGGAGGTAGGGGTGTCAAAAAAACCCGAACCGACTCGACATGACCTGACCCGAACAAGAAACAAGTTTGGTATATGTTTTGGGTCGGGTTCAAGGTTGGAACATTATTTGACTCAGAACACGTTAACACCCCTATTCCAAATAAGCTAACAAATACAAACAGACGTGTTTTCAAAACCCTCTCCTTCCATCATTCTCTAATAAAATTTTATTAAAAAGAAAATTGTACTAATATACTCAAAATACTAAAAACACCTGAAATATGTAATAAATATATATTTTATATATTGAATTTATATTATAAGATAAAATAAATTTGAATATAAATAAAAAAATATTAAATTAAATATTTTTATTTTTATTTTTTGTTATTTTTATTTTTGAATTTTTATTTTTTATATTAAATTCATATATTATTTATATTAAAATATAATTTTAATTTGATAATTTAAAAATTTATTATTTGAGAAAAAAATTTCCTATTATGGATATTAAAAATTCTATCGACTTTGCCCCATTTCCCTATGAAATAATTTTATCCAATTTATATCTTATTTATATTTGATTTTATCATATCTCTCAAACAAGCTCCAAACGCAAGATAAAATAAATTTTATCATATCCTGAATTTTATCCTAACTGCCAAACACTACTTTGTAGTCATAGAAAAACCTTTTCTTTTTCTCCTTATTGTCCAATAAAAATAACCCATCTCAACATTTTTTTTTCAGTAAAAAGATAAACCAAATTCTTTTACTCCTTGATATTGTGAAATTACTTGGATAAATTTGTCGAATATAAATAAGGGTTATTAACTAAGGCCCGTTTGTTTCATGTAAAATTAATGATTTGAATAACATTTTCTAGATATGATGTCTTGTATCATTTGCAATATTTAGTCAATGATTTTTTCATTATTGACACTAATTGTAGATAATGAATATTTTTCTTCCCTTCATTTCTATAAATAATTATTTTACGAAAATATCTTCTAAATTATTCATTTTTGGTAAAATAAATGCACCGACATTGCTAATCTTGGTTTCATTCATGGACCCATCCATATGTGATGCACAACCTGTGGAGCTTTCTTCATGGGCCTTCACGTCCAAACCCCAATTAAGAGTAATGATCTGGTGACTGTAGTTTTGAGATTTCATGGATATGTTGGGTGCTACATACCAAATGGCTTCATCAATGTTTACTGAACCGCAAAACTAGTTCGCATTCGCCACTCCGTCTATATCTAACCTAATACATATTCCGCTAATAAACTATCATAGCCGAACCTCATGGTTTAAGGTTTAGGAAGCTGAGAATAGACCAACATTACATGTTAGGTTTCTGTCTCCTTAAGGGGTCTCGAGGTAACTCGGATTGACCCCTCCGGAACAATAGATGGTGTTCAAATCAGGTCATGCGTTAACACTTTGTGGTTGTCCGCATCAGATTAGATCACCAAGAGTCCTCACGAGGTTCAGCTTTCTGTCACTTTGAAAACCAATATGGTAATAGACCCTAATAGTATTAACCCTACTAACAATACCATCCCAACCCGAACCCCAAAGAAAAAAAAGGAGAGAGGGAAAAAAAAAGAAGCGGGAAACCCATCAACCTGACCCAAAACATATTAGATGGGTTTAATGTGTTTTGGGTTGGTTCGAGTTGGGTCACAGTGTGTGACTATTGTGTTTCGGGTCGGGTCGGGTAACAACAAAACCCGACCCACCCGACCCGACCCATTGACACCCCTAATTGGATGTTATGTGGTCCTAGCTTGAGTCAAAATTCACAGCTCAAGCAAGAAACTTATGGCTAGAAACCAGAGCCATCTGAAATCAGCATGAGCGAGGCTCATGTTCTATGGTTCCTCACACGGCCCATCCAGAAAGAGCAAAGCCCAATTTGGATCTACAAAGCCGGAGCCCTCCACTCCCGACTAGTGGTGAGCATCGGTCCAGGGTTGACCCTAGACCAACCCAACCCTACCGGTCCTGGTCCGATTCCCAAGGAAACTAGGTTGGTCCTTGGTCCTAAAATTCCTGGATTAACACTGTGCAGATCGGTCCTCGGTCTTGAGAGTTTCGGATCGATCCAATCCGGACCAACTTTGAATATATGTATATATATCTAATATATTATTTATAATTTTTTTTATATAGAGAAAACTTTAAAATAAACGACGTCAACAACTTTAAATAGCTCTTTATTGAGGAGTTTAAGTAATTTTACATTATTTTTAATAACTAAAATTTTTAATGTCTTTTACGGCGTCAATAGTCATAATTGGAAAAATGTTTTGTAAGGAATCCTCACGGCGTCCAAAAAGGTATAAATAATTCCTTATGGCATTCTCCTCTAGTATTCGCTTCTTTTTATCTGATTTGTCCTTTTAGTCTTCAATTTGCCAAAATCGAAAGAAATAATTTCTCCACTTGCCACTTGACACTCGCCTCGCTCGCTTTGGGTCACTTGTGCCGCTCACCGCTCGATGCTCGCTTGGCTTGTTGCTCTCCGTTCGACATTCGATGCTCATTCTATTCGACGCTCATCCCACTTGACCTCATCGCTTACCTTTCTTAATTGACCTCACTCATCATCAAACCCATTGAGTTGGTATGATTCTTGGTTGCCCTTTCAATGAGTACAAAAAATGAAATAAAAAATTATTAGTTAGTCTTAGGTTGACATTGAAACCGGACCGAACACATTGTATTAGTCCGGTTCTCAATCACTTTTTTTAAGAAGTACAAAAAATAAAATAAAAAATTATCGGTTGGTCCTCGGATTGACCCTAAAACCAGACCAACCCATTGGGTCGATCTAGTCCTCGGTCCCAAGCTCAATAGGGTCGATCATTGGTCCCAAAAATTGAGGGCCAGCACTGTACGGGTTGGTCCTAGGGTTAGGAGGTGGATCGACCCAACCTGGACCATGCTCACCCCTACTCCCGACGCTTAATGAGAAAAGCGGCGACTCGTCGTATAGAGAGTTAACCCCTACTCCCGACGCTTAATGAGAAAAGCGGCGACTCGTCGTATAGAGAGTTAATCAAATTAAATGAAAATTGATGTAAGGGTTTGGGAAAATACCTTTGGTCCATCTTTGGTATTATTTTTAAACCCATCTTTTCCTCAACACGTGTTTGGAAGGGCTGCGACAATTCGATTTGATTGTTTAGTTATTTCTTTTTGAGTAATTATTATCTTTTAAGTGACATTAACTCTAATATAATGTTATACCGCATGTTCTATTGGATGACAAAAGTAAATATATTTTCCATGATGATTTATATTGCAAAAGTCAAAGTCAAATGAGTAGATTTTTTCGGTTCATACACCACATCACATATTATACATAACAAAGTCAAATTTACGTGAAATTATAGATGTTATTCCTTTTTCATTCTCAGAGTTAATTTTACTTCTTATTACTTCAAATAGATGTATTATATATCAATAACCATGTTAATTTTTTAAATATTTTCGTCTTAAATTAAAAAATATATATCATCCCAACCTCTTAGATCAAATTTACTCTTTAGTGTCAACAAATTTTCCTTTAAACTTTCCCTTTTATTTTTTGGAAAATTATTAGTTTCCATTTGGACAAGAAAAAACTTTGTTCATTAAATTTGACATATCTAGCGTGCAAAAGTCACGCATATTAGATCTTATGAGATATTAGATACCTTGCGAGTTCATGACTTATAACGCATTATTAAATTAGGATAAACTTCGTACCGACTTTCAATATACGAACACAAGCAAAACAGATGGAGATGATTCTATACCGATGACCGCATTAGAAAAACATCATAAGTCGAGGGACCAGACACATGCTTTCTGAAAATTTATTGGAAAAGATCGAACGACGAGTCCTAAACTTTATGTACGTAAGACAATAAGATCTCAAATCTCTCAATTAATTTAACTAAGTCCTAAACCTTTTTTGGTCATTTTGGGGGTCTTTCTGATCGATAACTTCGCATATCCTAATCAAGACAAGTATTCGGTGAGCGTGTTCTAATGTCAAGAGATTATAATAATCGGGGTGGAAGTATTTTTTTTTAATTTTTTTTATGTTTCATTTTTAAGCTCTGTTTGAATAAAAAATTACCGTGCGAAGGTCATTTAATTAGTTTAATTTATATAGTGACTAAGAAGTTATCATTGAAATCAGCCTTAATTGGGGAAAGTTGTTGATTGCTAACTTGGCAGGATGTTGCATTATATCTAGGAGTGTGCAAAAGAACCAAGACCTGTCCGAACCACCCGAAATCGCCTGGAACCAATGATTCTTGAGGGAACCAGTCCGATTCCCGGTTTTATGGGTAGATCCGTCCACCCAGACCGAACTGATTATATTATTATTAAATTTCGAAATTACTAATTAGCAAACTTAAATTTTAGGACTCCATCTCCTCTCACGGCTTCCATGTTTTTATAAGAATTTAGTAAAGTGTGTAAGCTGCCTTTCAATAACTTAACAAATGGCTCATTCAAATGATACTTCTAGAACTCACATAGGACACTATGTTTAAGAATATGAGTAGTACGGTGGATTTGTTTCTACAGAAAAATTCAATAAAGTAAAGGTTGTAAGAGATTGAGCACTGTTAGGGATAATGGAAAATACAATCTACATATGACAATCATTCAAAACCTTGAACTTAAAGAATATTTTAGATTTCAACAAAAATGATTCAAAAACATGAAAAAAAAACCTATTTATCTTCTTTGGTAGTGTTTTTCAATAAAATAAAGAAAAATGGTACTCTTAATTAAGCCGGTTCGATTTAAAGAAAAATATTACTCAATATGAAGAGTACTCTCAGCGGGATCTAGAAAATGATATTATTATTGGTGAGACCGGTTCCATGGATCTACTCAGGAACTGGACCGGACTGGCGGTTCGGTTCTCGAGTGGATCCATGTAACTAATGGGTGGTTCCCGGTTCCAATTTTTTGGAATCGGTCTTTAGTGGGCGGTTTTCGATTTTAGGCCAAGAACAGCCCACCCAAACCACACACACCCCTAATCATACCGGGCATTCCTTGGACAGGAATTTCATTTTCACAAATGTAATAAGGACGATTTTTTTTTTTTTTTTGGTGATTTTTCTGTGTAGTGCTTGATTCTCAGTCTTTTTCTTTTATAAATATTAATGACTTGTTTATCAAACTAAAAAGTTAAAAACAGAATTGGTAATTTGGTTTGGATAATGATTTAGGATGGATTTGGTAGATTCGCCACCTTTGCCACCAACGATATGACCCATTTTTTAAAAGTAAAAAAATATATAAAAGAAGAATTCAATGCCGTTTTCGTAGAGTCAATCCCCTAATATACACACATATGCTTCGTCCAAAAAAGGAAATGGGATTTTTCGATTTAGCAAATGTGGTGATGAAAAGGGTCCATTTCATTCCAATCATTCATGACATACCGTTAAAAGGTCGGCATCGTCCTCCGATGCAGGATGGAGGCATTTAAATACCTACGGACGAAAACAACAGAGATGCCTAAACTAAAATAAAATCACCTTCGGTACCGAATAAATCTTCCCTATCCCTTTCTTTTAATTAATATATATTGCAATGGATTCCTAAAAAGGAAAAGATTCATTGACATCAACACTGGCAAAAAACGACCATAACCGACATATGTTAAAATAAGTCAAAAACCCATTTCTTAACCCTTATATGATAAGTCAGAAAACGCTCAGTCATTTATCCACCTCCATGATTTTTTTTCGTTCTCTTTCGTCATAACTCAACCTCACCTTGAGAATATAATTTCTGGTGAACTATGTATAATCGATTTAATAGGATTTTAAACAGCATATAAAATATTTCAAATTTATCTGAGTTACAAACATGAATCGCATGTGCCCCTATAATATTAGTAACTATCCCAGAACGTTCAATGAATGCTAAAGATCTATTAAAAATTGACATAGTTTTTAGTGTTTCATATATACTTCCCTGGATTATAAAATCCTTGTCATGAGGGCACTAGTTCACCCCAAAAATAAAGTGATGGGTACTTATTTCTAGGGCTTTCGTTATTCTTTTTCTTTTTCTTTTTTTTTTTTTTTTTTTTTTTGGGTGTGGGTTAGGCATAGCTGACTTAACAAGCATAATGCAGGTGAAAACCCCAAGCTGAACTCACTATTGAGATAGCAATCCACCAGAAAAATAACTGAGGTCCTACAGACGGAAAAGAAAACCACTTTCAGGATGCAAATATCATGATTCCAGCAGATTCATATCCATACAATTCAAAGTTCCAATTCTAACCAACAGAAAGAAAAAATTAAAAATGATAGTTGATCTCAAGCAGAAGTCACAGAGACGTCCTTGAGAGACTCACGCCAAGCATACTCTCGCGCACCATCCTTGTCAACAATCTTGATCACAAAGTTTGGAGGGGCCACGACCAAACGGGACCTGATCTCCACGATGCACTTGTCAACCAGATCTATGGCTTCTTCAAGTGACATGCCACTGTGGTAATGTCTGTCCATTATGGAAAGGGAGAAGTAGGATCCATAACCGAAGGCACCCTTATCTACCTTGTGGAGGGTGGCGATGTAGTCGATGAAATAGAGGGAAGGACCAATCTCCTTGTCGTAACCAGCCAGAAGAATGTTAACAAAATACGGATTCTGGAACAAGTACCATAGTCAGAGAGGGAAAAAGAGAACTTATTAAACACGAATAGAATGTCTTATGAGGTCATATAGGGAACAGGTCCTTTGGTGGCCCAACAAATCAGCAGAATCAGATAAGCAAGAAACAGTTATCAGCAATTATGGACAAGAAAGGTTATTGTTACAACCAAGGACACGCGCAAGATTCAGCATAGAACAGAACTTAAATCCAAAAAACTATATGCTTTAAAAGTTTTACTGCACGTAGCAACTTCATGTAAAGAATACAAGACGGAGAAGTAAAATGGGGAAAAATAAACTCTCATACAAGTAAATATCATCATATATATGGTAACTGATGCATCTATGGTTATGTAGTACTTCTGTTAATAGATAAGATTATCCTTAGAGCTAAGCCATATAGTGTAAACAATGTAAGTTCTTGATTGGAATATTTAACAGCCACAAGTCAGTAAAGCCATAACAAGAGGAAACTAGTTGTCAAAGTCAACAAAATTTACCGAACTATAGAGGAAATACGAACCCAGAAGTAAATTTCAATCTACACTCCTAGAACCAGATGCTCAGTGCACGAGTGGGCCACTTGCAATTCCATCCTCAGTAATGCTACTCCATTGAGTTTTAATGAGGACAAGAACCATCATAGTCACATCCATCAATATACATGTTGATCAACACGATCCCCTAGTAATTTTATCACCCATAATACAACCACTTCAATCAGTAACCATGTTACTTTGAAGAATACATAATGTTACAGCAATAGCCTGAGACTGCTTCCCAATGAATTTTACATGGTCAAAGATACAAACATCATCCGAAAGATTATTAAAACCTACATCCCTTTCTCCTACTTTCATTATGACTGCTTACAAAGTAAGTAGATACCAAACATTTACTCAAATTCAATATCCTACAACAGTAAAATTAAGAGTAAAAATCTTCAGGCAACATCCAAAGAATAAAATGGTAGTTCACAGGGTCTCAACTATGAAATAGCATGAACAATGTCCTCATAAATACTAAATACTCCAAAGCATCCTCCATCTAGATCGTCAGTCGTATTATCACTACACATGCATTATGAACGCATGCAGTTATGTCATTTGTGACTCCTTATTACGTAATCATAATACATAAAAGTTAATTATCTCCAGCTGATCTAACTCCTGAGGATCCAGCTTATTTTAAGGATAAGCTTCAACCTCTTGTTACTTATTAAGAGAATACCTGGACCAGAAAGCTCTAATGGTGGTGGCAAGAAGGGAAGCAGGAATAAATATAAGAGGGCCTAGAATAGCCAAGCAAAAGGGGTCAGAGGAAGTGCAGAAGCCAACCCCAACTTTCGACTCAATGGGTGAAAGCACAAGCAGTATATTAGAATGTACAATTTGGCTCGAGCAATTACTTGAGCAAATAAAAAGCTATCCTAGGATTCCCAATTACTCTCTCTTCCTACTGAAAGTGGTATGGCTTTCTGCTCTTCAAGTTAGAGGACTTAGACCATATGGTTATCGGCTATGCAAGACCCTTTTATCCTCATTGGCGAGGACCTCTCCCAGGATAGGTTCTATTGGATAGAGGCTTCTGAAACTATAGAATTGCTGAGCGCTACTCACTGGCTCGTACTACTGAACTCTCACCAATAAACAGGTGCTTTGCACTGTGAGAATCTCCTAAGCACTTTTGTCTGAGGCAACTCGAAGATAAAGCAGATTTTTTCTTGTTGCATTACTAGGACAACTTTCCATAAATGAACTTTACCCACCCCTTTATGAATAAATTAAGCTTACTATGTCCTCATCGACCATTTATTTTTTTGATAAAATGTCTATATAGATACATTTAGAGAGAAGGAAGGAGTGGGCTGA